>CM075773.1:37147079-38409579 GCA_037974665.1 Ehretia macrophylla | reverse complement strand
TAAATTAAAGCCTAGACATTCTATGACACATGTACTAAGCACAATGCATAAAAAATTCACCTACACCCTACCCAAGCATCTCATTTTCGACCCTCTCAATGCCATGCTTCATTTTAACTCAAAAAAATGCTAAAGATGACACAAAATTCAGATTTGAAAGGCTCAAGGCCAACACACATACACACAAGCATCATTTCTCTCTCAAATTCTCTCTTTCCTCACAAACTCTCTCATTCCCTCTCCTTCTCTCTCATTTTCGACCATGGCTGCCTCTTGACCTTCCAAGACCTCAAGCATGCTCTCAAGATCTCTCCCAAGCTTGGCCATAGCAGCCCAAGCAAGCAAGAAGCAAGGAAGAAGCTCCCTTTATGCATTTTGAAGAGTGTTTGTGCTCATTTGCTAAATCTTCAAGAGGTGGGGGCTAAAACTTCTTGAAAATCTTTCAAAAAACCACATGCATGCCCTTAAATGTCTATCTTTACTTCTGTACTTGAGATATATGTGTGTTCATGAGCTTTTATAAACATGCATGGCAAGATTTTTGGCTAGAATGTGATGATAGATGAAATCGTGTATGTGATAGCCTTTTGTCCTATTGGTGCGAGGTGATTTTGGCTAGGTAAATGATGTTAAAAATGTGTAAAAATTGGTAGGTAACTATTTTTGCCAGTTCTGAACATTTTTTGCAGAAATAGGACAAAGCTAATTTTGACTCTAAAGTCCTCAAAATGGCAAATTATTAAAAATATGTCAAAATCTGGAAAGTCTGGAAAAATGAAGCAGGTTTTGGCAGATTCACTGACCTTGTAGAACGAACCAGTTTTGACTTAGTAAATGTCATCCAAAATGCATGAAATTTGGTGTGAAGCTATATTTTTCAGTTCTGGACATTTTTATCAGAAATGTACTAAGGCTAAATCTGACCCTAAAGCCCTAAAAAACGACAAGTATTGAAATGTGTGCAAATCTGGACAGTTTTGTATAGTCTCACTGTTTTGGCTATAACTATTGAACCCGAACTCCAAATGATACGAGGTTTGTTTTTGAATTTAGTTCACTCCTTAAGCTTTAATTTGAAATCTTGTTCACGGGAATTGGAGTTTGTTTTCTTGTCTCAATGATTGTGAGAAAATAGTCCATTGCAGTAAGGTTTTCATCTAGTGATATACTTAGAAAAATTATTGTAGCTTCTCTTGTTGTATTAAATGCTTGGGATTGTGGTATTGGGATGTTGTGTGGACTGTTCTGAATACTTGAGGGTGTTTGAATTAATCGATGCATGGCTTGAGTTTGATTACAAGATGACTTGGGGCTTAATTACACGGGTAAGCGCGAATTGAAACCTTAGTGACTAGGTAAATTCACTAAGTTGTTGATCCTATGGATATCATATTTAATTGTGTAATTAGTAGGCTGCCCGTAGTTGCCCTCATAGCCATAAACATGATTTCAATGATTACATGTTGACAAGTAGGCCTTTCTTGCACCCGGTTCCACGTAGATGTCGTTGCATGTTGAATAATCCTATTATTTGATTACCTGAACTTCGAAATAAGTTATATGACTTGATTTACATGCGTTACATGGCTGCCTGTTTAATGTTCATATAACTCCATGTGCTTTTCAAGTGAAATTACTTGTCATATCGTGCCTCGCTTGTTTACTTGTCAATGTGCAATCTTATGACTGCTCGGAGGCAACCTACTTTGTTGTCCTCCTAATGTGATATATTAAATGTCATAAATGTGCATTGCATACAAGGTTGCAACCTTTCATTCTGGCGTGGTAGCGTTCACGCACACCGGGCGGCATCGGGCTTGCCGGTGCAACCGTGACTACCATTGTCCAATTCCCTCTCTCGCTTGAGGCTAGACTTCCTCGAAGAATTGGGTCGTAGGATTTCGGGGCACATCCGGAGTACACCCATTTGGCGTGAAAAGTGGATGATTGAAGCCGGCCGCAACAACTGTTATTGAAAATGAACTTGAACGACAGGAAGCAAGTGCTATGCGGGGAAAAGTGCTACACTTAAATGTGGTGGGAGCTACCTCTTGAGCCCATATGAGCTACCTCTAGAGTCCTGTACGTATCAAATCGTATCCTTTTTTTTTACTATGTGTTTAAGTACTCTCGCTTGGTTCCTAGAGGACCTCGGGGAGGAAAGACAGGTAAATGTGTTCATTTATATTTATATTATGTTATGAACTTATTTATTCTAATTGACATGTTTTCAAAGGAGTTTTCATAAGATTAACCGGAAAAGAGTTTCAAAATGTTATCTCTCGTTCCCCCTCGCTGAGTTCATAAGAACTCACCCTCTTTTATCATCACAGGTGAAGAAGATTTGGAACAGGTACCCGAAGAGAATACACTTGTCGATGATTTCTTGGAGTGATTACGTGCTTTATGTGCCTTTCTTGACAATGACTATTTTGTGAACGTTGTCTTTGCTTGAAGAATACTTATTTTGTTGATGTAAATGACCCCGTTGTAATTTGGGTCTAATTTTGGCTTGCACTGATTATAACCGAACGAACTGTTTATTTGGTTGCTTTGATTTCATTATCTTGGTTAGTAGTTATCGTAGGCATTTAAACCACTAGGTGAAGATTCAAACAAGTTAACTCTATCTAATTTCACTTAGGTACTCATTGTAAGCCAAAGGATAACAGGTGCTTGCGTAGTAAGAATTGATGAATAAACGGGACATAGTTATCATGTTAGGCTTATTAAACAAAAAGACTTTCAAGATAGACTAATAGACATATCGGTTGATGACAAAATAGGAGTCCTTAATGGAATTGGATTAATGATTGGAATAATTGAGGCGTTTAGAAATTAGGTCAAACTAAAAGGTCTTAAATACTGCCGTTATGCCGCCGATTTTCTGGAAAAACTTTTGGAGTCCTAGGCTAACGTTAAACATTAATCATAGTGAAACAGTTCAGGACGTAAAATAACGATAATGATTAGCTCACACCCTAGTCTAGCCTCTATAGGTCGGGTTGGGGCGTGACACACAGCATACCGTTGGAAAGCTCTCCGAAAGCTCTACAACGGGGACAGCAAGCCTACTCGGCTGCTCCTATTTTCTAAGCCCAAAATCGAACATTTTCATCAGTTTTGGGAAACTTTTCTTCTTTTCTGCTATTTTTTCATCCCGGATCGTACGTCGTTAGCCGCGAAAAGGACGACAACCTAATACATCACATTTCTATTACTGAATCCCACAGCACCTTGGGCAAGACAACTTCACTACACGTAGAGGCTGGGCCTGCAAACCAAGGGCGTAGGGCTTGGGACCTGGTCTCCGTCGCTCCGGTACCCATAACTTTTGATCTGTAAGGAGTTACGTGGCGTATAGCATATCGTTGGAAAGCTCTCCGAGAGTTCTACGACAAAAGCAACAAGCCTGCTCGGCTGCGACTATTTTCGGAGTCCAAAATTGAACGTTTTCATCAGTTTTGGGATATTTTTCTTCTTCTGCGCTATTTTTTCATCTCGGATCGTATGTCGTGAGCCGCAAAAAGGACGACAAGCTAATCCATCACATTTCTATTACCGAATCCCATGACACCTTGGGCAAGACAACTTCGCTTCATGTAGAGGCTGGGCTCGCAAACCGAGGGTGTAGGGCTTGGGACCAGGTTTCCGTCGCTCCGGTGCCCATAATTTTTGATCCGTAAGCAGTTACGAGGCGCACAACATACCATTGGAAAGCTCTCTGAGAGCTCTACGACAGGGGCAGCAAGCTTGCTCGGTTGCGCCTGTTTTCAAAGTCTAAAATCAAACGTTTTCATTAGTTTCGAAACACTTTTCTTCTTTTGTGCTGTTTTTTCATCCCGGATCGTACGTCGTGAGCCGCGAAAATGACGACAACCTAATCCATCACATTTCTGTTACCAAATCCCACAGCACCTTGGGCAAGACAACTTCACTTTGACGTAGAGGCTGTGCCCGTAAACCGAGCGCGTAGGCTTGGGACCAAGTCTCTGTCGCTCCGGTGCCCATAACTTTTGATCTATAAGGAGTTACGCGGCGCACATCATACCATTGAAAAGCTCTTCGAGAGTTCTACGACGGGGGCAACAAGCCTGCTCGGCTGCTGTCACGCCCCAACCCGACCTATAGAGGTTAGACTAGGGTGTGATCTAAACATTCATATAATTTCACGTACTTAATCGTTCATTAAGGTTTAATGCTTAACGTTAGCCAAGAACTCCAAAAGATTCTCCGGAAAACCGGCAGCATAACGGCTGGAATTGGCTATTTAGTTTGACCTAATTTTCTAAACGCCTCAAGACTTTCAATCTCAAATTCGATTCCAACTAAGATTAATATTTATCACCAATGGATATGTCCACTATTTATCTCAAGTCTCGTTTGGTTAACACTTAGCATGATAACTATGTCTCATTTATTTGTCAATCCCTGTTACACAAGTACTTGTTGATCTTAGCTTACCAATGAGTACCTGCTTAAGATTGGATAGATTCACTTTACTTAACTCTTGCCTAGCACTTCATAAGCCTGTAGTAGTTACCAATCAAAGTAGCAAAACGAGCAAATAGGGTGTTTGTCTAGTTAAAATCAGCACAAATCAAAATTAGACCCCAAATTACAACGGGGGTCTTTTACAGTAACAACGACAAACAACATAAGAGATAATCTTCAAAACAAACATATCGTTCACAAAATGGCCACAGTCAAGTAAGGCATGTAGGGCAGGCAATCACTCCAAGGAGTCATCAATAGGCACATTATCCTCAGGTACCTGTTCCTGATCTTCTTCACCTATGATGATAAAAGAAGGTGAGTCCTTATGAACCCAGCGAGGGGGAATGAGAAATACGTTTTGAAATTCTTTTTCCGGTTCAACTTATGAAAACCCCCATTTTTTTTGAAAGCATGACATATAACACAAGTAAGATTATAATGTAATATAAAAGTCGAAGAACACAATTACCCGTCTTTCTTCCCTGAGGTCCTCTAGGAACCAAGCGAGAGTACTTATACACATAATGAAAAGGATACGGTGAGCTTTTGCTCTCAATTCATTTCTAGTAACAGTTGTTGCGGCCGACTTCAAATCATCCACTTATCACGCCAAATGGGTGTATTCCGAATGTACCCCGAAAACCTACAACCCAACTCTCCGAGGAAGTCTAGCCCCCAAACGAGATAAGGAATTGGACCATGGTAGTTATGGTTGCACTGGCAAGCTCGATGCCGCCCGGTGTGCGTGAACGCTACCATGCAAGAAAGAAAGGTTGCAACCTTGTATGCAATGCACATTTATAACATTTAACATATCACATTAGGAGGACAACAAAGTAGGTTACCTCCGAGCAGTTATAAGATCGCACGTTGACAAGTAAACACACGAGGCATGCTTTGACATGTAATTTCACTTGTAAAGCACATGGAGTTATATGAATATTAAACGGGCAGCCATGTAACACCTGTAAATCAAGTCATATAACTCATTTCAGGGTTCACGTAATCAGATAATAAGTTTATACAAGCATGCAACGACGTCTACGGGGGACCGGGTGCAAGAAAGGTCTACTTATCAGCATGTAATTATCGGGAATCACATTCCAAGCATAATTAACATTTCTTAGGCAGCCCACTAATCACACAATTGGACACAATAACCATAGGATCAACACTTAGCGAGTTTTCATATTCAATAGGGTTTCAATTCATGCTCACACGTGCGATTTAAGCCACAAGTTGTCACGTAACTAACCCAAGCCATGCATCGATTTATTAAAATACCCTCAATCATCCAAAACAGTCCACATAACATTCAAGTGCCACAATCCTAAGCATTCAATATCACAAGAGAAGTTACAATATTTTTTTCAAAGTATATCACTAAATAAATACCTCACTGCAATGGTCTGTTTTCCAACAATCATTTAGACAAGAAAACAATCTCCAATTCCAGTGAAAAAAATGTCAAATTAAATCTTATCAAGTGAACTAAATCCAAAAACAGACCTCGCATCATTTGGAGTTCGTATTCAAGAGTTATAGCTAAAACCGTGAGATTACGCAAAACTGTCCAGATTCGTACATATTTCAATACTTGCCAATTTTGAGGGTCTTAGGGTCAAATTTAGCTTTAGTCTATTTCTGAAAAAAAAAAATGTCCAAAACTGAAAAATCTAGCAACATACCAAATTTCATGCATTTTAGATATCATTTACTAAGTCAAAACTGGTTCGTTCTACAAGGACAGTGAACTGACAAAAACCTGCTCCATTTTCCCAGATTTTCCAGATTTAGACACCCTTCGATGTTTTGTCATTTTGGAGACCTTAGAATCAAAATTGGCCTTGGCCTATTTCTACGAAAAATGCTCAGAACTGGTAACACTAGTCACCTACCAATTTTCATGCATTTTCAACATCATCGACCAGGACAAATTCACTTCGCTCTAACAAGTCAGAAATCTGCCATTTTCGCAATTTCACCTATCTTCAAATTCTAGCTAAATATCTTGCCATGTATGGTTACAAAAGCTCATGTACACACATATACCACAAGTACAGAGGTAAAAATAGACATATGAAGGCATGCATGTGGTTTTTGAAAGCTTTTAAAAAAGATTAACCCCCACCTTAGCCTATTGACAACAAATGATGCTCAAAACTCTTGAAGATGCACAAATGGTCTTCTCTCATTGTTTGACCGAGAGATATTGCTTGATTTCCTTAATTCCTAGCTGAGTTACCATGTCCTTAGTAGGTGCATGTGGTTAGAACAAAAGGAAGATGAAAGAAAAGCTATCAACATACCTAGGGCCGAAATGACTGTTCTATGAGCTTGCATGCAACTTTTCTTGCTTCTAGCTGGCTTGGTCGAGCTTCCTAGGGTCCTTGAGTGTCTTGGTCAGCTTTAGGAGGTGTGCTTAAGCTATGGAACTTGAGGGTACAGCTTTGGCTGAGAGAGAGAGAGAGAAAAAATGAGAGAATGAGAGTTGAGAGAAAGACAATGATGTGTTTGAGCATATGGTCAGCCTTGAGCTTCTACAAATATGATTTGTGCCATTTCTTTTGAGCATTTCAATTATCTTAGCATGGGCAATTGAGTGGGCCGAGAATGAGAGAGAATTTGAGGGCAAAAAGGAAGGTGAAATTGTTAGAAAACTGTTGCATGCTTGTCTCGGCCTTGGGCTTGGCAAAAATTCTGATTTTGTATCATCTTTTAGCATGGTTTTGTTTTGAAGTTGCAAAGCATGCTCAAGCTCTTCACATGGTCGGCCAAGCTTGTAAATTTTCTGAATTTTGTCATGCTTTATGCCTTATTTAATTGTACGTGCTTGGAATATGCAAAAGAATAAAGAATAAATAATAAGAATGTTTAGCTTTTGGTAAAATTTTGTCTTCTAGTGCATTAACTTAGCATTTTAATATTAGTTAGTGGAATTTGTAGGATTAATTAATAATCTAGTGCTTCGTGCAAGGTGCTTTCTTGATTAGCGTGCGGGCACGATTTCCTAGGTTTAGGGCATGCACTAGGAGGTAAAGCATGAACTACGAGATGAATGCACGTTTCCCAAGTAAATGCACACAACTCTAAATGAATGCACGTAATTCGATGCAAGGCACATAAAACGAGACACGACTCTTGAACCTAGGTCAAGGCACATAATTCGAGGTTAGGGCACATGAAACGAGGTATCGCAAGCAAATCGAGGTCGGGCCTCACAGCTGCGACTATTTTCGAAGCCCAAAATCGAACGTTTTCATTAGTTTCGGGACACTTTTCTTCTTCTGCGCTGTTTTTTCATCCTGGATCGTATGTCGTGAACTGCGAAAAGGACGACAAGCTAATCCACCACATTTCTATTACCAAATCCCACGACACCTTGGCGCATAGCATACCGTTGGAAAGCTCACCGAAAGCTCTACAACGGGGGCAGCTAGCCTGTTAAGCTGCACCTATTTTCAGAGCCCAAAATCGAATGTTTTCATCAATTTTGGGACTTTTTTCTTCTTTTAGGCTATTTTTCCGTCCCGGATCGTACGTCGTTAGTCGCGAAAAGGATGACAACGTAATAAACCACATTTCTATTACTAAATCCTATGGCACCTTGGGCAAGACAACTTCGCTACACGTAGAGGCTGGGGCTGCAAACCGAGGGCGTAGGGCTTGGGACCAGGTCTCCGTCGCTCCCGTGCCCATAACATTTGATCCGTAAAGAGTTACGCGACGCATAGCATACCGTAGGAAAGCTCTCCGAGAGCTCAACAATGGGGGCAACAAGCCTGCTCAACTGCACCTGTTTTTGAAGCCCAAAATTGAACATTTTCATAAGTTTTGGGACACTTTTCTTCTTTTGCGCTGTTTTTCTGTCCCGGATTATAAGTCCTGAATCGCGAAAAGGACGACAACCTAATCCATCACATTTCTATTACTGAATCCCACGGCACCTTGGGCAAGACAACTTCGCTTTGACGTAGAGGTTGGGCTTGCAAACCTAGCGCGTGGGGCATAGGACCAAGTCTTTGTCGCTCCGGTGCCCATAACTTTTGATCCGTAAGGAGTTACACGGCGCACAGCATACCGTTGGAAAGCTTTCCAAGAGCTCTACGACGGGGTCAACAAGCCTACTCGGTTGCGCGTAATTTCGGATCCCAAAATTGAACGTTTTCATCAGTTTCGGGACACTTTTCTTCTTTTGCGCTGTTTTTTCATCCTGGATCGTACGTCGTGAGTCGCGAAAAGGAAAACAACCTAATCCATTACATTTCTATTACTGAATCCCACGATACCTTGCACAAGACAACTTCGCTTCACGTAGAGGTTGGGCCCGCAAACCGAGGGTGCGGGGCTTGGGACTAGGTCTCCGTCGCTCCGGTGCCCATAACTTTTGATCCGTAAGGAGTTACGTAGCGCACAGCATACCGTTGGAAAGCACTCCGAGAGCTCTATGACGGGGGCTGCTAGCCTGTTCGGCTGCGCCTATTTTCGAATCCCAAAATTGAAAGTTTTTATCAGTTTTGGGACACTTTTCTTCTTTTGCGCTGTTTTTTCGTCCCGGATCGTATATTGTGAGCCGCGAAAAGGACGACAACCTAATACATCACATTTCTATTACTAGATCCCATGGCACGTTGGGAAGACAACTCTACTTATCGTAGAGGTTGGGCCCGCAAACTGATGGCGTGGGGCTTAGGACCAAGTCTCCATCGCTCCGGTGCCCATAACTTTTGATCCATAAGGAGTTACGCAGTGCACAGCATACCGTTGAAAAGCTCTCCAATAGCTCTACAACAAAGGCAATAAGCCTGCTCAGCTGCGCCTGTTTTCAGAGCCTAAACTTGAATGTTTTCATTAGTTTCGGGACACTTTTCTTCTTTTGCGCTATTTTTTTGTCCCGGATCGTACGTCGTGAGCTGCGAAAAGGACGACAAACTAATCTATCACATTTCTATTACCGAATCCCACGGCACCTTGGCCAAGACAACTTCACTTCACGTAGAGGCTGGGCCCACGAACTGAGGGCGTAGGGATTGGGACCAGGTCTCCGTCGCTCCGATTACCATAACTTTTGATTCGTAAGGAGTTACGCGGCCAAAGCATACCGTTGGAAACCTCTCCGAGAGCTCTACGACGGGGGCAGCAAGCTTGCTCGGCTACGCCTGTTTTTAGAGCGTAAAATCGAATGTTTTCATCAGTTTCAGGACACTTTTCTTCTTTTGCGATGTTTTTTCATCCCGGATCGTACATCGTGAGACACGAAAAGGAAGACAAACTAATCCATCACATTTCTATTACCGAATTGCACGGTTCCTTGGCCAAGACAAGTTCGCTTCACGTAGAGGTTGGGCCCGCGAACCGAGGGCGTAGGGATTGGGACCAGGTCTCCGTCGCTCCGGTGCCCATAACTTTTGATCCGTAAGAAGTTACGCGGCGCACAACATACCATTGGAAACCTCTCCGAGAGCTCTACGACGGGGGCAAAAAGCCTAATTGGCTGCACTTGTTTTCAGAGCCTAAAATCGAACGTTTTCACCAGTTTTGGGATACTTTTCTTCTTTTACGTTGTTTTTTCATCCCGGATCGTACATCGTGAGCCGCGAAAAGGACGACAACCTAATCCATCACATTTCTATTACCGAATCCCATGGCAGCTTAGGCAAGACATCTTCACTTCACGTAGAGTATGAGGCCCGACCCTGAATAACGTGTCTTACCTCGATTTGTGTGCCTTCGACCCAGAATTATATGATTGACCTTGGATTACGTGCCATGTCTTGTCTTTCGCTCATGCCTCGTCTTACGTGCCTTGACCTAGATTGTGTGCCCTAATCCTCGACTTATGTGCCATGACTTCAATTTACGTGTGATACCTCGATTTATGTGCACTGACCTTGAACTGCGTGCCCTAACCTAGGTTTATAACAATCGTACTTCGATTCACGTGCATTGCATTGAATTACGTGCCTTGCATTGGTTTACACGTATTCACCTAGGGTTGCATGCATTTGCATTGGAATTTGTGCATTTATCTTGAAGTACGTGCCTTACCTCATAGTTCATGTCTACCTTGTGATTCGTGCGCCGTATTGATTTCTGTGCGTGTCTCGTAGTGCGTGCCCTAGACCTAGGAAAGCATGCCCGCACGCTAATCAATAAAGAATCCTACACAAAGTACAAGACAATAAAATAATCCTACACAATCCACTAACCAATATTATATTCCTAATTAAAATTCTCTACAAAACCCACTAATTAATAAAATATTCTATCACACTCAACTAACCAATAAACTATTATAAACCTACACTTATTATAATCCAAAATATACTAACTTGAATCTGAAATTTCGGATTTTCCCTTGCATTACACGGCCAAAACATGGCAATTTGATCAACTTTGCACAATTAAATTAAAGCCTAGACATTCTATGACACATGCACTAAGCACAATGCATAAAAAATTCACCTACACCCTACCTAAGCATCTTATTTTTTACCCTCTCAATGCCATGCTTCATTTCAACTCAAAAAAATGCTAAAGATGACACAAAATTTAGATTTGAAAGGCTCAAGGCCAACACACACACACAAGCATCATTTCTCTCTCAAACTCTCTCTTTCCTCTCAAACTCTCCCATTCTCTCTCCATTTTCGACCAAGGCAGCCTTTGAGCTCCCAAGACTCCTCACAAGCTCTCAAGGACTCTCTAAGACTCTTCCAAGCTCGGCCATAGCAAGACATAGCAAGAAAACATGCAAGAAAGTCTCATACAAGCTCATAACTCATCATTTTTGGCCTAGGTAAAGTTTTGATGGTTTTCTTCCATTTCTTTTTGTTCTAACCACATACACATACTAAGAACATGGTAACTCAGCTAGGAATTAAGGAAATCAAGAAATATCTCTCGGCCACACAAGGAGAAAAGACGTTTTTGTGCATCGTCAAGAGTTTTGAGCATCATTTGTTGTCAATAGGCTAAGGTGAGGGTTAATCCTTTTTAAAAGCTTTCAAAAACCACATGCATGCCCTTATATGTCTATTTTTACCTCTGTACTTGTGGTATATGTGTGTACATGAGCTTTTGTAACCATGCATGGCAAGATATTTAGCTAGAACTTGAAGATAGGTAAAATTACGAAAATGGTATATTTCTGACTTGTTAGAGCGAAGTGAATTTGGCCAGGTAAATGATGTTGAAAATGCATGAAAATTGGTAGGTGACTAGTTTTGCCAGTTCTGAGAATATTTCATAGAAATAAGCCAAGGCCAATTTTGAATCTAAGGTCTCCAAAATGGCAAAACATCGAAGGGTGTCTAAATCTAGAAAATCTGGAAAAATGGAGCAGGTCTTTGGCAGTTCACTGTCCTTGTAGAACAAAATAGTTTTGACCTAGTAAAAGATATCTAAAAAGAATTAAATTTGGTAGGTTACTAGATTTTTCAGTTCTGGACATTTTTGTCAGAAATATACTAAAGCTAAATTTGACCCTAAGACCCTCAAAAATGGCAAGTATTGAAATATATACGAATCTGGACAGTTTTGCGTAGTCTCACGGTTTTAGCTATAACTCTTGAATCCGAACTCCAAATGATGCGAGGTTTGTTTCTGAATTTAGTTCACTTAATAATATTTAATTTGAAATTTTAATCACTGGAATTAGAGATTGTTTGCTTGTCTAAATGATTGTATGAAAACAGACTAATGCAGTGAGGTTTTTGTCTAGTGATATGCTTTGAAAAATGCTGTAACTTCTCTTGTGGTATCGAATGCTTGGGATTGTGGCACTTGGATGTTATATGGACTTTTTTGGATGATTGAGGATGTTTTAATTAACCGATGCATGACTTGGGTTTAATTACGTGACAACTTGCGGCTTAATCGCACGTGTAAGCATGAATTGAAACCCTATTGACTATGAAAACTCGCTAAGTGTTGATCCTATAGTTATTGTGTCTAATTGTGTTATTAGTGGGCTGCCTAATAAATTTTAAGTATGCTTGAAATGTGATTCCCAATGATTACATGTTGATAAGAAGACTTTCTTGCACCCGGTCCTATGTAGACGTCGTTGCATGCTTGCATAAACTTATTACTTGATTACGTGAACCCCGAAATGAGTTATATGACTTGATTTACATGTATTGCATGGCTGTCCGTTTAATATTCGTATAACTCCATGCGTATTACAAGTGAAATTAAATATCAAAGCATGCCTCGTGTGTTTACTTGCCAACGTGCGATCTTATAACTGCTCGGAGGCAACCTACTTTGTTGTCCTCCTAATGTGATATGTTAAATGTTATAAATGTGCATTGCATACAAGGTTGCAACCTTTCATTCTGGCGTGGTAGCGTTTCACGCACACCGGGTGGCATCAGGCTTGCTGGTGCAACCGTGACTACTATTGTCCAATTCCCTCTCTCGCTTGGGGGCTAGACTTCCTCGGAGAGTTAGGTCGTAGGATTTTGGGGTACATCCAGAGTACACCCATTTGGCGTGAAAAGTGGTTGATTGAAGCCGGCCTCAACAACTATTACTAAAAATGAACTTGAACGGCAGGAAATAAGTACTATGCGGGGGAAAGTGCTACACCTAAATGTGGTGGGAGCTACCTCTTGAGCCCGTATGAGCTACCTCTAGAGTCATGTACGTATCAAACCATATCCTTTTTACTATGTGTTTAAGTACTCTCGCTTGGTTCCTAGAGGACCTCAGGGAGGAAAGACGGGTAAATGTGTTCATTTATATTTATGTTATGTATGAACGTATTTATTCTAATTGACATGTTTTCAAAGGAGTTTTCATAAGATTAACTAGAAAAGAGTTTTAAAACGTTATCTCTCATTCCCCCTCACTGAGTTCATAAGGACTCACCCTTTTTTGTCATCACAGGTGAAGAAGATCTGGAACAGGTACCCGAGGAGAATGTGCCTGTTGATGATTCCTTGGAGTGATTACGTGCTTTATGTGCCTTGCTTGTCAGTGGCTGTTCTATGAATGTTATGTTTTCTCTGAAGATTACTTATTTTGTTGATGTAAATGACCCCGTTGTAATTTGGGTCTAGTTTTGGATTATACTATCTATAAACGGACGAACTTCTTATTTGGTTATTTGCTTTCATTATCTTGAATAGTAGCTATCGTAGGCAATTCAACCACAAGGTGAAAAATCAACTAAGTCAATTCTATCTAATTTCACGTAGGTGCTTCTTTGTAAACTAAAGGATAATAGGTACTTGAATGATAGAAAATTGATAAATAAACGGGACATAGTTATCATGCTAGGCTTATTAACCAAACGAGACTTTCAAGATAGACTAGTAGGCATATCAGTTGATGACAAAATAGGAGTCTTTAATGGAATTGGATTAATGATTAGAATAATTGAGGCGTTTAGAAATTAGGTCAAACGAAAGGTCTTAAATACAGCCGTTATGCTGTCGGTTTTCCGAAAAAACTTTTGGAGTTCTATGCCAACGTTAAGCATTAAATCATAACAAAAGGCTAAGTGTATAAAATAACGATAATGATTTAGGTCACACCCTAGTCTAGCCTCCATAGATCGGGTTGGGGCGTGACATAGAGGCTGGGCCGGTAAACCGAGGGCGTGGGGCTTGGGACCAGGTCTCTGTCGCTCCGGTGCCCATAACTTTTGATCTGTAAGGAGTTACGCGGCGCACAGCATACCGTTAGAAACCTCTCCAAGAGCTCTACGACGGGGGCAGCAGGCTTGCTCGGCTGCACCTGTTGTCAGAGCCTAAAATTGAACGTTTTCATCATTTTCGGGACACTTTTCTTCTTTTGTGCTACTTTTCCGTCCTGGATCGTACGTCGTGAGTCGCGAAAATGACGACAATCCAATCCATCACATTTCTATTACCGAATCCCAAGGCACCTTGGGCAAGACAACTTCGCTTTGACGTAGAGGCTGGGCCTACAAACCAAGCGCGTGGGCTTGGGACTAAGTCTCCGTCGCTCCGGTGCCCATAACTTTTGATCCGTAAGGAGTTACACGGTGCACAGCACACCGTTGGAAAGCTCTCTGAGAGCTCTAAGACAGCGGCAGCAAGCTTGCTCAGTTGTGACTATTTTCAAAGTCCAAAATTGAACGTTTTCATTAGTTTCAGGACACTTTTCTTCTTTCGCGCTATTTTTTCGTCCTGGATCATATGTCGTGAGCTGCAAAAAGGACGATAACCTATTCCATCATATTTCTATTACCGAATCCCATGGCACCTTGGGGAAGACAACTTCGCTTCACGTAGAGGCTGGTCCCGCAAACCGAGGGCGTGGTGCTTGGGACCAGGTCTCCGTCACTCCGGTGCCCATAACTTTTGATCCGTAAGGAGTTACGCGGCGCAAAACATACCGTTGGAAAGCTCTCCGAGAGCTCTACAACGGGGGAAACAAGTCTGCTTTGCTGTGCTTGTTTTCAGAGCCCAAAATTGAACGTTTTCATCAATTTCAGGACACTTTTATTCTTTTACGCGATTTTTTCGTTCCGGATCGTACGTCGTTAGCCGCGAAAAAGACGACAACCTAATACACCACATTTCTATTACTGAATCCCATGGCACCTTAGGCAAGACAACTTCACTACACGTAGAGGCTGGGCCCGCAAACCAAGGGTGTGGGGCTTGAGCCAGGTCTCCATCGCTCCGATGCCCATAACTTTTGCTTCGTAAGGTGTTACACGGTGCATAGCATACCATTGGAAAGCTCTCCGAGAGCTCTACGACGGGGGTAGCAAGCTTGCTCCGCTGCACCTATTTTCAGAGTCTAGAATCGAACGTTTTCATCAGTTTCGGGACACTTTTCTTCTTTTGCACTGTTTTATGTCCCGTATCGTACATCGTGAGCCACGAAAATGACGACAACCGAATCCATCACATTTTTATTACTGAATCGTACGGCTCCTTGGGCAAGACAACTTCACTTCACGTAGAGGCTGGGCCGACAAACCGAGGGTGTGGGGCTTGGGACCAGGTCTCCGTCGCTCCGGTGCCCATAACTTTTGATCCGTATGGAGTTACGCGGCGCACAACATACCGTTGGAAAGCTCTCCGAGAGCTCTACGACGGGGACAACAAGCCTGCTCGGTTGCACCTGTTTTCAGAGTCTAAATTCGAATGTTTTCATCAATTTCGGGACACTTTTCTTCTTTTGCTTTGTTTTCTGTGCCGGATTGTACGTCGTGAGCCGCAAAAATGACGACAACCTAATCCATCACATTTCTATTACCGAATCACACTGCACCTTGGGCAAGACAACTTCGCTTTGACATAGAGGCTGTGCCCGCAAACCGAGCGCGTGGGCTTGGGACCAAGTCTCTGTCGCTCCGGTGCCCATAACTTTTGATCCGTAAGGAGTTAGCGGCGCACAACATACGGTTGGAAAGCTCTCCGAGAGTTCTACGTCGGGGGTAACAAGCCTGCTTGGCTGTGACTATTTTCGGAGCCTAAAATCGAACGTTTTCAATAGTTTCGGGACACTTTTCTTCTTTAGCTCTGTTTTTTCATCCCGGATCGTATGTCGTGAGCCACGAAAAGGACGACAACCTAATCCATCACATTTCTATTACCGAATCCCATGGCACCTTGGGCAAGACAACTACACTTCACCTAGAGGCTGGGCCCGCAAACCGAGGGTGTGGGGCTTGGGACCAGGCCTTCATCGCTCCGGTGCCCATAACTTTTGATCCGTAAGGAGTTACACGGCGCACAGCAAACCGTTAGAAAGCTCTCCGAGAGCTCTACAATGGTGGCAACAAGCCTGCTCGGCTGTACCTGTTTTTGAAGCCCAAAATCGAACGTTTTCATCAGTTTCAAGAACACTTTTCTTCTTTTGCACTATTTTTCTATCCCGGATCTTACGTCGTGAGCAGTGAAAAGGACGACAACCTAATCCATCACATTTCTTTTACCGAATCCCGCAGCACCTTGGGCAAGACAACTTCGCTTTGACGTGGGCTTGGGACCGAGTCTATGTCGCTTCGGTGCCCATAACTTTTGATCCGTAAGGAGTTAATCGGCGCACAGCATACCGTTGGAAACCGAGGGCGTGAGGCTTGGGACCAGGGCTCCGTCGCTGCAGTACTCATACCTTTTGATCGGTAAGGAGTTACGCGCCGCACAGCATACCGTTGGAAACCACTCCGAGAGCTCTACGACGGAGGCAGCAAGCCTGCTTGGCTGCGTCTATTTTCAGCGCATAAAATCGAATGTTTTCATCAGTTTTAGGTCCCTTTTCTTCTTTTCCATTGTTTTTCCATCCCGCATCGTACGTCATGAGCTGCGAAAAGGACGACAACCTAATACATCACATTTCTATTACTAAATCCCACCACACCTTAGGCAAGACAACATCGCTTCACGTAGAGGCTGGGCCTGTAAACCGAGGGCGTGGGGCTTGGGACTAGGTCTCCGTCGTTTCGGTGCCCATAACTTTTGATCCGTAAGGAGTTACGCGGCGCATAGAACACCGTTGGAAAGCTCTCCAAGAGCTCTACGACGGGGGTGGAAAGCCTGCTTCGCTGCGCCTATTTTCAGAGCCTAAAATCGAACGTTTTCATCAGTTTTGGGATACATTTCTTCTTTTGCACAGTTTTTTCATCCCGGATCATACGTCGTGAGCCGTGAAAAGGACGACAACATAATCCATCACATTTCTATTATCGAATCCCAAGGCACCTTGGGCAAGACAACTTCGCTTTGACATAGAGGCTGGGCCCGCAAAGCGAGGGCGTGGGGCTTGGGATCAGGTCTCCGTCGCTTGGGTGCCCATAAATTTTGATCCGTAAGGAGTTACGATGCGCACAATATACCGTTGGAAATCTCTCCAAGAGCTCTACGTCGGGGGCAGCAAGCCTGATCGGCTGCGCTTGTTTTCAGGGCCTAGAATCAAAAAAATTCATCCATTTTGAGACACTTTTCTTCTTTTACGCTGTTTTTTCATCTCGGATCGTACGTCGTGTGCCGCAAAAAGGACGACAACCTAATACATCACATTTCTATTACAGAATCCTACGCCACCTTTGGCAAGACAACTTCGCTTTGACGTAGAGGCTGGGCCCGTAAACCGAGCGCGTGGGCTTGGGACCAGGTCTCCGTTGCTCTGATGCCCATAACTTTTGATCCGTAAGGAGTTACGTAGCGCACAGCATACCGTTGGAAATCTCTCTGAGAGCTCTACGACAGGGCAGCAAGCTTGCTCGGCTGTGCCTATTTTTGGAGCCTAAAATCAAATGTTTTTATTAGTTTCGAAATACTTTTCTTCTTTTGCGCTGTTTTTCTATCCCAGATTATACGTCGTGAGTCGCGAAAAGGACAACAACCTAATACATCACATTTCTATTAATAAATCCCTTGGCACCTTGGGTAAGGCAACTTCGCGTCACGTTGAGGCTGGGCCCGTAAACCGAGGGCGTGGAGCTTAAGACCAAGTCTCCGTCGTTCCGGTGCCCATAACTTTTGATTGGTAAGGAGTTACACGGCACACAACATACTTTTGGAAAGCTATCCGAGAGCTCTACGAGGGGGGTAGCAACCTTGCTTGGCTGCGCCTGGTTTCAGAGCCCAAAATAGAACGTTTTAATTAGTTTCAGAACACTTTTCTTCTTTTCTGTTGTTTTTCGTCACAGATCGTACGTCTCGAGCCGCGAAATGCATGCCAACCTAATACATCACGTTTCTATTACTAAATCCCACAGCACCTTGGGCAAGGCAACTTCGCTTCACGTAGAGGCTGGGCCCGTAAACCGAGGGTGTGGGGCTTGGGACTAGGTCTCCGTCGCTCCGGTGCCCATAACTTTTGATTCGTAAGGAGTTACGCGGCGCAAAGCATACCGTTGGAAACCTCTCTGAGAGCTCTACGACGGGGGCAGTAAGCCTGCTCGACTGCGCCTGTTTTCATAGCCTAAAATTTAACATTTTCATCAGTTTCGGAACACTTTTCATCTTTTGCGCTGTTTTTCTGTCCCAGATCGTACGTCGTGAGCCGCAAAAAGGATGACAACCGAATACATCACATTTTTTTACTAAATCCCACGACACTTTGGGTAAGACTACTTCACTTCACGCAGAGGCTGGGCCTACAAACCGAGGGCGTGGGGCTAGGGACCAGGTCTCCATCGCTCCGGTGCCTATAACTTTTGATTTGTAAGGAGTTACATGGCGCACTGCATAAGCTCTACGACGGGGGCAGAAAGCCTACTATGCTGCGCCTGTTTTCAGAGCCTAAAATCGAACGTTTTCATCAGTTTCGGGACGCTTTTCTTCTTTTGCTCTATTTTTTCATTCCGGATCGTACGTCGTGATCCGCAAAAAGGACAACCTAATCCATCACATTTCTATTACCGAATCCCACGGCACCTTGGGCAAGACAACTTCGCTTTGACATAGAGGCAGGGCCCCCAAACCGAACGCGTGGGCTTAGGACCAGGTCTTCGTCGCTCCGGTGCCTATAACTTTTGATCCGTAAAGCGTTATATGACGCAGAGCATACCGTTGGAAAGCTCTCCAAAAGCTCTAGAATGGGGGCAACAAGCCTACTCAGCTGCGCTTGTTTTCAGAGCCTAAAATCGAATGTTTTCAAAAGTTTTGGGACACTTTTCTTCTTTTGCGTTGTTTTTTCATCCAGGATCGTACGTCGTGAACCGCAAAAAGGAAGACAACCTAATCCGTCACATTTCTATTACTGAATCCCATGGCACCTTGGCCATGACAACTTCGCTTCACGTAGAGGCTGGACCTGCAAACCGAGCGCGTGGGGATTGGGACCAGGTCTCCGTTGCACCGGTGCCCATAACTTTTGATCTGTAAGGAGTTACGCGGCGCACAGCATACCGTTGAAAACCTCTCCGAGAGCTCTACGACAGGGGTAGCAAGCCTGCTCGGCTGCGCCTGTTTTCAGAGCCTAAAATTTAGCATTTTCATCAGTTTTAGGACACTTTTATTCTTTTGCGCTGTTTTTCCGTCCCGGATCATACGCCGTGAGCCGCAAAAAGGATGACAACCTAATACCTCACATTTATATTACTAAATCCCACGGCACCTTGGGAAAGACAACTTCACTTCACGTAGAGGCTGGGCCCGTAAACCGAGGGCGTGGGACTTAGGACCAAGTCTCTGTCGCTCCGGTGCCCATAACTTTTGATACGTAAGGAGTTACGCGGTGCATAGCATACCGTTGGAAAGCTCTCCAAGAGTTCTACAATAGGGGCGGAAAGCCTGCTCAACTGCGCCTATTTACAGAGCCTAAAATCAAATGTTTTCATCAGTTTTAGGACACTTTTCTTCTTTTGGGCTATTTTTCTGACCCGGATCGTTCGTCGTGAGCCGCGAAAAAGACTACAACCTAATCCATCACATTTCTATTACCGAATCCCATGGCACCTTAGGCAAGACAACTTCACTTTGGCATAGTGGCTGGGCCCACAAACCAAGCGCGTGGGCTTGGGACCAGGTCTCCGTCGCTCCGGTGCCCATAACTTTTGATCTGTAAGGAGTTACGCGGCACACAGCATACCGTTGAAAAGCTCTCCGAGAGATCTACGACTGGGGTAGCAAGCCTGCTCGACTATGCCTATTTTCGAAGCCCAATATTGAATGTTTTCATCAGTTTTTAGACACTTTCTTCTTTTGCTCTGTTTTTCCGTCCCGTATCGTATGTCGTGAGCCGCGAAAAGGACGATAACCTAATACATCACATTTTTATTACTGAATCCCACGGCACCTTGGGCAAGGCAACTTTGCTTCACGTAGAGGCTGGGCCAGCAAACCGAGGGCGTGGGGTTTGGGACTAGGTCTCCGTCGGTCTGATGCCCATAACTATTGATCCGTAAGGAGTTACGCAGCGCACAACATGCTGTTGGAAAGCTCTCCGAGAGCTCGACGATGGGGCAGCAAGCTTGGTTGGCTGTGCCTATTTTTGGAGTCAAAAATCAAACGTTTTCAACAGTTTCGGGACACTTTTCTACTTTTGCGCTGTTTTTCTGTCCCATATCGTACGTCGTGAGCTGCGAAATGGATGAAAACCTAATCCATCACATTTCTATTATCGAATCTCATGGCACCTTGGCCAAGACAACTTTGCTTCATGTAAAGGCTGGGCCCGCAAACCGAGGGCGTGGGGCTTGGGACCAGGTCTCCATCGCTCCGGTGCCCATAACTTTTGATCCGTAAGGAGTTATGTCACGCCCCAACCCGTCCTATAGAGGTTAGACTAGGGAGTGATCTAAACATTCAAGTCCTTTCACGTACTTAATCATTCAAGAAGGTTTAACACTTAATGTTTGGCCTAAACTCCACAAATTCTCCGAAAAACCGGTAGTATAACGGCTGTAATTGGGGTCTTTAGTTTGACCTAATTTTCTAAAGACCTCAAAATTTTCAGTCTCAATTTCATTTCCAATTAAGATTACTATTTATCATCAATTGAAATGCCTACTAGTTGTCTCGAAGTCTCATTTGATTAATAACCTAGCATGACACTATGTCTCGTTTGTTTGTTAATCTTCGTTACAAAAGTACCTGTTGATCTTAGCTTAACAGTGAGTATCTGCTTAAGATTGGATAGATTCATTTTACTTAATCCTTACCTGATACTTCATAATCCTATGATGGATACTAGTCAATAACAATAGTAAAAACGACCATAGTAGTGTCTATCTAGTTATGATCTGATCAGTGCAAGCTAAAATTAGACCCCAAATTACAACAGGGGTCATTTACAATACAAGAACAAGCAACATAAGAAATGAAATAGTCTTCAAGTAACACATCGTTCACAAAATGGCCATAGTCAAGTAAGGCACATAGGACAAGCAATCATTCCAAGGAATCATCATTAGGCACGTCGTCCTCGGGTACCTGTTCCTGGTCTTCTTCACCTGAGATGATAAAAGAGGGTGAGTCCTTATGAACTCAGCGAGGGGGAACGAGAAATAAGTTTTGAAACTCATTTTCTGGTTCAACTTATGAAAACCCTTTGCAAGCATGACACGTATCACAAGTAAGTACATAATGTAGCGTAACAGTAAAAGAACTCAATTACCCGTCTTTCCTCCCTGAGGTCCTCTAGGAACCAAGCGAGATTACTTATACACATAGTGAAAAGGATACGGTGAGCTTTTGCTCTCAATTCATTTCCAGTATCAGTTGTTGCGGCCAACTTCAAATCATCCCCTTATCACGCCAAATGGGTGTGCTCCGGATGTACCCTGAAATCCTACGACCCAACTCTCCGAGGAAGTCTAGCCCCCAAGCGAGAGAGGGAATTGGACAATGGTAGTCACGGTTGCACCGGCAAGCCCGATGCCGCCCGGTGTGCGTGAACGCTACCACGCCAGAATGAAAGGTTGCAACCTTGTATGCAATGCACATTTATGACATTTAATATATCACATTAGGAGGTCAACAAAGTAGGTTGCCTCCGAGAGTCATAAGATTGCACATTGACAAGTAAACACGCGAGGCACAATATGACAAGTAATTTCACTTGAAAAGCACATGGAGTTATATGAATATTAAATGGGCAGCCATGTAATGCATGTAAATCAAGTCATATAACTCATTTTGAAGTTCACGTAGTCAAATAATAAGATTATTCAACATGCAACGACCTCTACGTGGGACCGGGTACAAGAAAGGCCTACTTGTCAACATGTAATCATCGAAATCATGTTTAGGGCTATGAGGGAAACTACAGGCAGCCTACTAATCACATAATTAAACACTATATTCATAGGATCAACACTTAGCGAATTTACCTCGTCACTAGGGTTTCAATTCGTGCTTACCCGCGCGATTAAGCCCCAAGTCATCTCGTATTTAAACTCAAGCCATGCATTGATTAATTCAAACACCCTCAAGTATTCAAAACAGTCCACACAACATCCAAATTCCACAATCCCAAGCATTTAATATAACAAGAGAAGCTACAATAATTTTTCTAAGCATATCAATAGGTGAAACCCTCACTGCAATGAACTATTTTCTCACAATCATTGAGACAAGCAAACAAACTCCAATTCCAGTAAACAAAATATCAAATTAAATCTTAAGGAGTGAACTAAATTCAGAAACAAACCTCGCATCATTTGGAGTTTTGGTTCAAGAGTTATAGCCAAAACAGTGAGACTACGCAAAACTGTCCAGATTTGCGCACATTTCAATACTTGTCATTTTTTAGGCCCTTAGGGTCAGATTTAGCCTTAGTCCATTTCTGACAAACATGTCCAGAACTGAAAAATATAGTAGCACACCAAATTTCATGAATTTTGTATGTCATTTACTAAATCAAAACTGGTCCGTTCTACAAGAACAGTGAATCTGCCAAAACCTGCTTCATTTTCCCAGATTTTCCAGATTTGGACACATTTTGATAATTTTCCATTTTGAGGACTTTAGAGTCGCAATAAGCTTTGTCCTATTTCTGCAAAAAATCCTCAGAACTGGAAAAAATAGTCACCTACCAATTTTCACACATTTTCAACCTCATTTACCCAGTCAAAATCACCCCACACCAACAAGACAGAAGACTGTCCCATACGCGAATTAATCTATCATCACATTCTAGCCAAATATCTTGCCATGCATGTTTACAAAAGCTCATGAACACACATATATCACAAGTACAGAGGTAGAAATAAACATTCGAAGGCATGCATATGGTTTTTAAAAGCTTTTCAAGAAGTTTTAGCCCTCACCTTAGCAAGACAACAAGAAAATGCACAAACTCTTGATGAAGCACAATGTCAACCCTCTTTCCTTGCTTAGCCGAGAGACCACTTGATTTTCTCTAATTTCCTAGCTTAGTAACCAAGTTCTTAGTAGGTGCATGTGGTTAGAACAAGAAGAAAATGAAATGGAAGCTAACAAACTCACCTTAGCCGAAATGGATGTGCTAAAGGCTTGCATGTGCGTCTTTTGTATTCTAGCTTTGCTTGGTCGAACTCCTAGTTTCTTGCATGTCTTGATGAACCATTGAGTGATGAACTTAAGCTAAGGAGAGTATAGTTTCAGCTAGGGCCGAGAGAGAGAAGAAATGAGAGAGAGTGAGAGAAAATGTGAGAAAGAAAGAAAGAATGAAAGAAAAAATGAAAAGCTTGCTAAGTTGATGCTCGTGTCGGCCTTGGGCCTTGAGAATTCTGAATTTGTGTCTTCAAGAAGCATAATTTTGAATCACCTAGCATGGCAAGAGGATAGGTCGAGAATGGTGGAGTCTTGGGTAGAGTTTTGAGCCAATTTTTTTTATGCTTGTGTCATAAAATTGTCATAGAATGTCTAGGTGTAGATTTTGAAATTGAAGTGCATGCACAAGGCTCCATGTGGTCGGCCAAGGATGTGTTTAAATCTGAATTTTTTTGTTTGTTCAAGGCTTATTTTATTGTGTGTTTGGGATATGCAAAGAATAAAGAATAAAGAATAAAGAATAAAGAATGCTTAGCGTTTGGTGCAATTTCGTCTTCTAGTGAGTTGAATTAGCAATTTAATATTAGTTAGTGGAGTTTGTAGGATTAATTAATGATCTAGTGCTTCGTGTAAGATGCTTTCTTGATTAACGTGCAGACACGCTTTCTTAGGTTTAGGGCATGCACTACGAGGTAGGGCACGCACTACGAGACGAATGCACGTTTTCCAAGTAAATGCACGCAACCCTAAATGAATGCATTTAATTCAATGCAAGGCACACAAAATGAAACACGATTCTCAAACCTAGGTCAAGGCACGCAAATTTAGGTTAGGGCACACAAAACGAGGTATCACACGTAAATTGAGGTTGGGCCTCACAAGTTACGCGACGCACAACATACCGTTGGAAAACTTGCCGAGAGCTCTACGACGGGGGCAACAAGCCTATTTGGCTGGGTCTATTTTCGGAGCCCATAATCGAATGTTTTCATCAGTTTCGGTACACTTTTCTTCTTTTGCGCTATTTTTTCATCCCGAAACGTACATCATGAGCCGCGAAAAGGACGGCAACCTAATCCATCACATTTCTATTACAGAATCCCATGGAACCTTAGGCAAGAAAACTTCGCTTCACATAGAGGCTGTGCCCGCAAACCGAGGGTGTGGGGCTTGGGACCAGGTCTCCGTCGCTCCGAAGCCCATAACTTTTGATTCGTGAGGAGTTACGCGGTGCACAGCATACCGTTGGAAAGCTCTCCGAGAGCTCTAAACCGGGGATAGCAAGCTTGCTTTGCTGCGCCTGTTTTCGGAACCCAAAATCGAACGTTTTCATTAGTTTCGGGACACTTTTCTTCTTTTGCGCTGTTTTTTAGTCCCAAATCGTACGTCGTTAACCGCAAAAAGGACGACAACCTAATACATCACATTTCTATTTCTGAATCCCATGGCACCTTGGGCAAGACAACTTTGCTTCATGTAGAGGCAAGGCCCGCAAACCGATGGTGTGGGGCTTGGGACCAGGTCTCTGTCGCTTAAGTGCCTATAACTTTTGATCCGTAATGAGTTACACGGCACACAGCATACCGTTGGAAAGCACTCCGAGAGCTCTACGACGGGGGCGGCAAGCCTATTCGGCTGCGTCTATTTTTCGAGCCCAAAATTGAACGTTTTCATCAGTTTTGGGACACTTTTCTTCTTTTTCGTTGTTTTTCCGTCCCAGATCGTACTTCGTGAGCCGCGAAAAGGACGATAACCTAATTCATCACATTTCTATTACTAAATCCCATGGCAACTTGGGCATGAAAACTTTGCTTCGCGTAGAGGCTGTGCCCGCAAACCGAGGGCGTGGGGCTAGGGACCACGTCTTCGTCACTCCGAACCCCATAACTTTTGAACCATGAGGAGTTACGCGGCGCACAGCATACCGTTGGAAAGCTCTACGAGAGCTCTACAACGGGGATACCAAGCTTGCTTTGCTGCGCCTATTTTCGGAACCCAAAATCAAACATTTTCATCAGTTTCGGGACATTTTTCTTCTTTTGCACTGTTTTTTCGTCCCGGATCGTACGTCGTAAGCTACGAAAAGGATGGCAACCTAATACATCACATTTCTATTATTGAATCCCACGGCACCTTGGGCAAGACAACTTTGCTTCTCATAGAGGCTGGGCCTGCAAACCGAGGGCGTGGGGCTTGGGATCAGGTCTCCGTCGCTCTGATGCCCATAACTTTTGATCCGTAAGTAGTTACGCGGCGCACAACATACCGTTGGAAAGCACTCCACGAGCTCTACGATGGCGTCAGCTTGCCTATTCGGCTGTGCCTGTTTTCAAAGCCCAGAATCGAACGTTTTCTTCAGTTTTGGGACACTTTTCTTCTTTTGCGCTATTTTTTCGTCACGGATCTTACGTCGTGAGACGCTAAAAGGATGACAATCTAATACATCACATTTCTATTACTGTATCCCATGGTACCTTGGGCAAGACAACTTCACTTCACGTAGAGGCTGGGCCAGCAAACTGAGGGCGTGGGGCTTGGGATCAGGTCCCCGTCGCTCCGGTGCCCATAACTTTTGATCCGGAAGGAGTTACGCGGCGCACAACATACCGTTGGAAAGCCCTCCAAGAGCTCTATGACGGGGGTAGCAAGCCTGCTCCACTGCTCTTGTTTCCAGAGCCTAAAATCAAATGTTTTTATCAGTTTCAGGATACTTTTCTTCTTTTGCGCTATTTTTCCGTCTCGGATCGTACGTCGTGAGCCGCAAAAAGGGCGACAACCTAATCCATCACATTTCTATTACCGAATCCCACGGTACCTTGGCCAAGACAATTTCGCTTCACGTAGAGGATGGGCCTGCAAACCGAGGGCGTGGGGCTTGGGACTAGGTCTCCGTCGCTCGGGTGCCCATAACTTTTGATCCGTAAGGTGTTACGCGGCGCACATCATATCGTTGGAAAGCACTCCAAGAGTTCTACAATGGAGGTAGCAAGCCTATTCAACTGTGTCTGTTTTCGGAGCCCAAAATCGAACATTTTCATCAATTTCGGGACACTTTTCTTCTTTTGCTATGTTTTTTCGTCCCGGATCGTACGTCGTGAGCCGCGAAAAGGACGACAACCTAATCCATTACATTTCTATTACTGAATCCCACGGTACCTTGGACAAGACAACTTCGCTTCACGTAGAGGCTATGCCCGCAGACTGAGGGCGTGGGGCTTGAGACCAGGTCTCCGTCGCTCCGAAGCCCATAACTTTTGACCCGTGAGGAGTTACATGGCGCACAGCATACCGTTGGAAAGCTCTCCAAGAGCTCTACAATGAGGGCAGCAAGCCTGCTCATCCACGCCTATTTTTGGAAAGCAAAATCGAACATTTTCTTCAATTTCGGGACACTTTTCTTCTTTTGCGCTGTTCTTTCGTCCTGGATCGTACGTCGTGAGCCGCGAAAAGGACGACAACCTAATCCATCACATTTCTATTACCGAATCCCACGACATCTTGGGCAAGACAACTTCGCTTCACGTAGATGCTGGGCCCGCAAACCGAGGGTGTAGGGCTTGGGACCAAGTCTCCGTCGCTCTGGTGCCCATAACTTTTGATCCGTAAGGAGTTACGCGGCGCACAGTATGCAGTTAGAAAGCTCTCCAAGAGCTCTACGACGGGGGCAGCGAGCCTGCTCAGTTATGCCTAATTTTAGAGCCTAAAATTGAACTTTTTCCTCAGTTTCGGGACACATTTCTTCTTTTGCTCTATTTTTCGGTCCCAGATCGTACGTTGTGAGCTGCGAAAAGGACGACAACCTGATCCATCATATGTTTATTACCGAATCCCATGGCACCATGGGCAAGACAACTTCGTTTCACGTAGAGGCTGGGCCGGTAAACTAGGGGCGTGGGGCTTGGGACCATGTCTCCGTCGCTCCGGTGCCCATAACTTTTGATCCGTAAGGAGTTACGCGACGCACATCATACAGTTGGAAAGCTCTCCGAGAGCTCTACTACGGGGGTAGCACGCCTGCTCAGCTGCGTCTATTTTCAAAGCCTAAAATCGAACATTTTTATCAGTTTTGGGACATTTTACTTCTTTTGCGTAGTTTTTCCATCCTGGATCGTACGTCGTGTGTGAGGCCCGATCTCGATTTGCGTGCGATACCTCATTTCGCGTGTTGTAACCTCGAATTGCGTGCTTTGACCTAGGTTTAAGAGTCGTGTTTCATTTTATGTGCCTTGCATTGAATTACGTACATTCATTTAGAAGTACGTGCATTTTCTTGAAATACGTGTATTGATCTCGTAGTTCGTGCCTTATCTCGTAGTGGGTGCCCTAGACCTAGGTAAGCGTGCCCGCACGCTAATCAAGAAAGCATCTTACACGAGCTCTAGATTATTAACTAATCCTACAAACTCCACTAACTAATATTAAAATGCTAAGTCAATGCACTAGAAGACAAAATTTCACCAAAAGCTAAACATTCTTATTCTTTATTCTTCATTCTTTTGCATATTCTAAGCACACTCAATTAAATAAAGCTTAAAGCATGACAAAAATTCAGAAATTGGTGCCAAGATGGCCGGCCATACTAAGGGCTTGAGCAAGGTTTGAACAATTATTTTATATCTTGCATGCTTAGTCAAAAATGAAAAAGAAAAGCTCACACCATGACAAATCTTTCCTTGCACCAAGACACCTTTTGCTAAACACCAAGCTACACATCTCGGCCTCTTCACCATTGTGTCTCCTCACAATTCAAATTGCTCAACATAACAACACAAATCAGAGTTTTGAGAGCATAGGGCCGACACACACACCAACATTTCATTTTCCTAAAAACATTCTCTCTTTCTCTCATCTTCTCTCACTCTCTCGGCCTTGGCTGCATTCATGACTCTCCATAGCTTAAGCGCATCTCCTAAGGTTCACCTAGGCACACAAGGTCTCTAGGAAGCTCGACCAAGCAAGCAAGAAGCCAGAAATGCATGCAAGCACACAAGAACCCTTCATTTCTGCTTAGGTATGTTTGATAGCTTCTATTTCATTTCCTTTTGTTCTAGCCACATGCACATACTAAGAACATGGTAACTAAGCTAGGAATTAGAGAATCTCAAGCTATCTCTCGGCCAAGCAAGGAGAAAAGTCGTTTTTGTGCATCTTCAAGAATTTTGAGCACCATTTATCATCAATAGGCTAAGGTGAGGGTTAATCCTTTTTTTTAAGCTTTCAAAAACCACATGCATGCCTTCATATGTCTATTTTTACCTCTGTACTTGTGGTATGTGTGTGTACATGAGCTTTTGTAACCATGCATGGCAAGATATTTAGCTAGAACTTGAAGATAGGTTAAATTGCGAAAATGGCTGATTTCTGACTTGTTAGAGCGAAGTGAATTTGACCTAGTAAATGATGTTGAAAATGAGTTAAAATTGGTAGGTGACTATTTTTGCCAGTTCTGAGAATTTTTCATAGAAATAGGCCAAGGCCAATTTTGATTCTAAGGTCTCCAAAATGGCAAAACATCGAAAGGTGTCTAAATCTGGAAAATCTGGGAAAATGGAGCAGGTTTTTGGCAGTTCACTGTCCTTGTAGAACAAAATAGTTTTGACATAGTAAATGATATTTAAAATGCATGAAATTTGGTAGGTTGCTATATTTTTCAGTTCTGGACAATTTTGGCAGAAATAGACCAAGGCTAATTATGAATCCAAGAACCTCAAAATTGAAAAAAATCGTAATGTGTCTAAAACTGGACAGTTTTGCGTAGTCTCACGGTTTTGGCCATAACTCCTAAGTCTGAACCCCAAATGAGGTGAGGTTTGTTTCTGGATTTAAATCACTCATTAAGATTTAATTTGAAATTTTTTTCACTGGAATTGGAGATTGTTTGCTTATCTAAATGATTGTGGGAAAACAGACCATTGCAGTGAGGTTTTTATTTAGTGATATGCTTTGAAAAATATTGTAACTTCTCTTGTGGTATTGAATGCTTGGGACTGTGGCACTTGGATGTTGTATGGACTGTTTTGGATGATTGAGGATGTTTTAATTAAACGATGCATGGCTTGGGTTTAATTACGTGACAACTTGCTGCTTAATCACACGTGTAAGCATGAATTGAAACCCTATTGACTAGGAAAACTCGCTAAGTGTTGATCCTATGGTTATTGTGTCTAATTGTGTGATTAGTGGGCTGCCTAATAAATGTTAAGTATGCTTGAAATGTGATTCCAATGATTAAATGTTGATAAGTAGACTTTTCTTGCACCCGGTCTCATGTAGACGTCGTTGCATACTTGTATAAACTTATTACTTGATTACGTGAACCCCGAAACGAGTTATATGACTTGATTTACATGTGTTACATGGCTGCCCGTTTAATATTCATATAACTCCATGTGTATTATAAGTGAAATTGAATATCAAATCATGCCTCGTATGTTTACTTGCCAACGTGCGATCTTATAACTGCTCGGAGGCAACCTACTTTGTTGTCCTCCTAATGTGATATGTTAAATGTTATAAATGTACATTGCATACAAGGTTGCAACCTTTCATTTTGGCATGGTAGCGTTCACGCACACTGGGCGGCATCTGGCTTGCCGGTGCAACCATGACTACCATTGTCCAATTCCCTCTCTTGCTTGGGGGCTAGACTTCCTCGGAGAGTTGGGTCGTAGGATTTCGGGGTACATCCGGAGTATACCCATTTGGCGTGATAAGTGGATGATTTGAAGTCGGCCGCAACAACTGTTATTGGAAATGAATTGAGAGCAAAAGCTCACCGTATCCTTTTCACTATGTGTACAAGTACTCTCACTTGGTTCCTAGAGTACCTCGGGGAGGAAAGACGGGTAATTGTGTTCTTCTACTTTTATATTACATTATAAACTTACTTGTGTTATATGTCATGCTTTCAAAAAAGGTTTTTTCATAAGTTGAACTGGAAAAAGAGTTTCAAAACGTATTTCTCGTTCCCCCTCGCTGAGTTCATAAGGACTCACCCTCTTTTATCATCACAGGTGAAGAAGATCAAGAACAGGCACCCGTGGATAACGTGCCTATTGATGACTCTTTGGAGTGATTGCATGCCCTACGTGCCTTACGTGATTGTAGCTGTTTTGTGAACGATATGTTGTTTTGAAGACTATTTCTTATGTTGTTTGTTGTCGTTATTGTATATGACCCCCGTTGTAATTTGGGGTCTAATTTTGATTTGTACCGATATTAACTAGACAGACACCCTATTTGCTCGTTCTGCTACTTGGTTTAGTAATTATCACAGGCTTATGAAATATTAGGCAATGAATCAAGTTAAATGAATCTATCCAATCTTAAGCAGGTACTCATTTGTAGGCTAAGATCAATAGGTATTTGCGTAACAGGAATTGACACATAAACGAGACATAGTTATCATGCTAGGTTGTTAATAAAATGAGACTTTGAGATAATCAGTTGGCACGTCGATTGGTGATAAATAGTAATCTTAGTTGGAAATGAATTTGAGATTGAAAGTTTTGAGGCGTTTAGAAAATTAGGTCAAACTAAATAGCCCAATTACAGCCGTAATACTGCCAGTTTTTCGAAAATCTTTTGGAGTTCTAGGCTAACATTAAGTGTTAAATCTTAACGAATGATTAAGTATGTGAAATGGTATAAATGATTAGATCACACCTTAGTCTAACCTCTACAAGTAGAATTGGGGCGTGACATCGTGAGCCGCGAAAATGAAGACAACCTAATCCATCACATTTCTATTACCGAATCCCACGGCACCTTAGGCAAGACAACTTCGCTTTGACGTAGAGGTTGGGCCCGCAAACCAAGCGCATGGGCTTGGGACCAAGTCTCCGTCGCTTCGGTGCCCATAACTTTGGATTTGTAAGGAGTTACGCGGCGCACAGCATACCGTTAGAAACCCCTCCGAGAGTTCTACGATAGGGGCACAAAGCCTGCTCGGCTACGACTATTTTCGGAGCCCAAAATCAAACGTTTTCATCAGTTTCGGGACACTTTTCCTCTTTTGTGCTATTTTTTCATCCCGGATCGTATGTCGTGAGCCGCGAAAAGGACGACAACCTAATCCATCACATTTCTATTATCGAATCCCACTGCACCTTGGGCAAGACAACTTCGCTTCACGTAGAGGTTGGGCCCGCAAACCGAGGACGTGGGGCTTGGGACCAGGTCTCCGTCGCTCCGGTGCCCATAACTTTTGATTCATAAGGAGTTATGCGGTGCACAACAGGCTGTTGGAAAGCCCTCCGAAAGCTCTACGACTGGCGCAGCAAGCCTATTCGGCTGCGTCTATTTTTGGAGCCCAAAATCAAACCTTTTCATCAGTTTCGGGAAACTTTTCTTCTTTTGCGCTGTTTTTTTTGTCCCGGATCGTACGTCGTGAGCCACGAAAAGGACGACAACCTAATCCATCACATTTCTATTACTAAATCCCACAGTACCTTGGGCAAGAAAACTTCGCTTCACGTAGAGGTTGTGCATGCAAACCGAGGGCGTGGGGCTTGGGACCAGGTCTCCGTCGCTCCGAAGCCCATAACTTTTGATCCGTGAAGAGTTACGCGGCGCGCGGCGCACAACATACCGTTGGAAAGCTCTCCAAGAGCTCTACAACAGGGATAGTAAGCTTGCTTTGTTGCGCCTGTTTTTGGAACCCAAAATTGAACGTTTTCATCAGTTTCGGGACACTTTTCTTCTTTTGCGCTGTTTTTTCGTCCCGGATCGTACGTCGTCAGCCGCGAAAAGGACGACAACCTAATACATCACATTTCTATTACTAAATCCCATGGCACCTTGGGCAAGACAACTTTGCTTCACGTAGAGGATGGGCCTGCAAACCGAGGGCGTGGGGCTTGGGACCAGGTCTCCGTCGTTTCGGTGCCCATAACTTTTGATCCGTAAGTAGTTACGCGGCGCATAGCATACCGTTGGAAAGCACTCCACGAGCTCTACGATAAGGGCAGCTAGCATATCCGGATGCGCCTATTTTCAGAGCCCAGAATCGAATGTTTTCATCAGTTTTGGGACACTTTTCTTCTTTCGCAATGTTTTTTTGTCCCGGATCTTACGTCGTGAGTCACGAAAAGGACGATAACCTAATACATCACATTTCTATTACTGAATCCCATGATACCTTGGACAAGACAACTTCGCTTCACATAGAGGCTGGGCCCACAAACCGAGGGCGTGGGGCTTGGGACCAGGTCTCCGTCGCTCCGAAGCCCATAACTTTTGATCCGTGAAGAGTTACGCGGCGCGCGGCGCACAACATACCGTTGGAAAGCTCTCCAAGAGCTCTACAACAGGGATAGTAAGCTTGCTTTGTTGCGCCTGTTTTCGGAACCCAAAATCGAACGTTTTCATCAGTTTCGGGACACTTTTCTTCTTTTGCGCTGTTTTTTCGTCCCGGATCGTACGTCGTCAGCCGCGAAAAGGACGACAACCTAATACATCACATTTCTATTACTAAATCCCATGGCACCTTGGGCAAGACAACTTTGCTCCACGTAGAGGCTGGGCCTGCAAACCGAGGGCGTGGGGCTTGGGACCAGGTCTCCGTCGTTCCGGTGCCCATAACTTTTGATCCGTAAGTAGTTACGCGGCGCATAGCATACCGTTGGAAAGCACTCCACGAGCTCTACGATAAGGGCAGCTAGCATATCCGGATGCGCCTATTTTCAGAGCCCAGAATCGAATGTTTTCATCAGTTTTGGGACACTTTTCTTCTTTCGCAATGTTTTTTTGTCCCGGATCTTACGTCGTGAGTCACGAAAAGGACGATAACCTAATACATCACATTTCTATTACTGAATCCCATGATACCTTGGACAAGACAACTTCGCTTCACATAGAGGCTGGGCCCACAAACCGAGGGCGTGGGGCTTGGGACCAGGTCTCCGTCGCTCCGGTGCCCATAACTTTTGATCCGTAAGGAGTTACGCGGCGCACAACATACCGTTGGAAAGCCCTCCAAGAGATCTACGACGGGGGTAGCAAGCCTGCTCCATTGTTCCTATTTTCAAAGCCTAAAATTGAACGTTTTCATCAGTTTCAGGACACTTTTCTTCTTTTGCGCTGTTTTTCCGTCTCGGATCGTACGTCGTGAGCCGTGAAAAGGACGATAACCTAATCCATCACAATTCTATTACCGAATCCCGCAGCACCTTGGCCAAGAAAAATTCACTTCACGTAGAGACTGGGCCCGCAAACCGAGGGCGTGGGGCTTGGGACTAGGTCTTCGTCGCTCCAATGCCCATAACTTTTGATCCGTAAGGAGTTACGCGGCGCACATCATATCATTGGAAATCACTCCAAGAGCTCTACAACGGAGGCAGCAGGCCTGTTCAGCTGCATCTATTTTCGGAGTCCAAAATTGAACGTTTTCATCAGTTTCGGGACACTTTTCTTCTTTTGCTCTGTTTTTATGTCCCGGATCGTACATCGTGAGCCGTGAAAAGGACGACAACCTAATCCATCACATTTCTATTTCTGAATCCCACGGCACCTTGGGCAAGACAACTTCGCTTCACGTAGAGGCTGTGCTTGCAAACTGAGGGCGTGGGGCTTGGGACCAAGTCTCCGTCGCTCCGAAGCCCATAACTTTTGATCTGTGAAGAGTTACGTGGTGCATAGCATACCGTTAGAAAGCTCTCCGAGAGCTCTACAATGAGGGAAGCAAGCCTGCTCAGCCGTGCCTTTTTTGGAACCCAAAATTGAACATTTTCATTAATTTTGGGACACTTTTCTTCTTTTGCGCTGTTTTTCCGTCCCGATTCGTACGTCGTGAGCCGCGAAAAGGACGACAACCTAATCTATCACATTTCTATTACTGACTCCCACGGCATCTTGGCAAGACAACTTCGCTTCACGTAGAGGCTGGGCCAGCAAATCGAGGGCGTGGTATCTCGCCTCAACCCGACCTATAGAGGTTAGACTAGGATGTGGTCTAAACATTCATATCATTTCATGCTTAATCGTTCTTTGAGGTTTAACACTTAACGTTAGCCTAAAACTCCAAAAATTCTCTGGAAAAACCGGCAGCATAACGGATGTAATTGGGCTCTTTAGTTTGACCTAATTTTCTAAAGGCCTCAAAACTTTCAATCTCAAATTCATTTCCAACTGAGGTTACTATTTATCACCAATCGAAATGCCTACTAGTTATCTCGAAGTATCGCTTGATTAACAACCTAGCATGATAACTATGTCTCGTTTGTTTGTCAATCCTTGTTACAAAAGTACCTGTTGATCTTAGTTTACCGATGAGTACCTGCTTAAGATTGGATAGATTCATTTTACTTAACCCTTTACCTAATACTTCATAAGCCTGTGATAGATATTAAACCAGTAGCAAAACGAGCAAATATGGTGTCTGTCTAGTTAATATCGGTACAATCAAAATTAGACCCCAAATTACAACGGGGGTCATTTACAATAACGACAGTAAGCAACACAAGAAATAGTCTTCAATACAACATATCGTTCACAAAATAGCTACAGTCAAGTAAGGCACGTAGGGCAAACAATCACTCCAAGGAGTCATCGATAGGCACGTTATCCTCAGGTACCTATTCCTGATCTTCTTCACCTGAGATGATAAAAGAGGGTGAGTCCTTATGAACTCAGCGAGGGGGAACGAGAAATAAGTTTTGAAACTCTTTTTCCAGTTCAACTTATGAAAATCCTTTTGCAAGCATGACATATATCACAAGTAAGTTCATAATGTAATATAAAAGTAAAAGAACACAATTACCTGTCTTTCCTCCTCGAGGTCCTCTAGGAACCAAGCGAGAGTACTTATACACATAATGAAAAGGATACGGTGAGCTTTTGCTCTCAGTTCATTTCCAGTATCAGTTGTTGCGGCCGACTTCAAATCCTCCACTTATCACGCCAAATGGGTGTACTCCGGATGTACCCCGAAATCCTACAACCCAACTCTATGAGGAAGTTTATCCCCCAAGCGAGAGAGGGAATTGGACAATAGTAGTCACGGTTGCATCGGCAAGCCCGATGCCGCCCGGTGTGCGTGAAACGCTACCACGCCAGAATGAAAGGTTGCAACCTTGTATGCAATGCACATTTATGACATTTAATATATCACATTAGGAGGACAACAAAGTAGGTTGCCTCCGAGCAGTCATAAGATTGCACATTGTCAAGTAAACACGCGAGACATGCTTTGACACGTAATTTCGCTTGTAAAGCACATGGAGTTATATGAATATTAAATGGGCAGCCATGTAACACACGTAAATCAAGTCATATAACTCATTTCAGGGTTCACGTAATCAAATAATAAGTTTATACAACATACAATGACATCTACGTGGGACCGGGTACAAGAAAGGCCTACTTGACAATATGTAATTATCGGAAATCACATTTAGGGCTATAAGGACAACTACGGGCAGCCCACTAATCACATAATTATACACGATAACCATAGGATCAACACTTAGCGAGTTTTCATAGTCATTAGGGTTTCAGTTCATGCTTACCCGTGCGATTAAGCCACAAGTTGTCACGTAATTAAACCAAAGCCATGCATCGATTAATTAAACATCCTCAATCATTCAAAACAGTCCACACAACATCCAAGTGCCACAATCCCAAGCATTTAATACCACAAGAGAAGTTACAATAATTTTCAAAGCATATCAATAGATAAAAACTTCACTGCAATGGTCTGTTTTCCCACAATCATTTAGACAAGAAAACAATATCCAATTCTAGTGAAAAAAATTTCAAATTAAATCTTATTAATTGAACTAAATCCAGAAACAAACCTCGCATCATTTGGAGTTCGGATTCAAGATTTATAGCCAAAACCGTGATACTACACAAAACTGTCCAGATTTGTACACATTTCAATACGTGTCATTTTTTATGGCCTTAGGGTCAGATTTAGTCTTAGTCTATTTCTGAAAAAAATGTCCAGAACTGAAAAATATAGCAACCTACCAAATTTCATCCATTTTAGATATCATTTGCTAAGTCAAAAATGGTTCGTTATACAAGAATAGTGAACTGCCAAAAACCTGCTTCATTTTCTAGATTTTCCAGATTTAGACACCTTTTGATGTTTTTCCATTTTGGAGACCTTAGAGTCAAAATTGGCCTTAGCCTATTTCTACGAAAAATGCTTAGAACTGGCAAAAATAGTCACCTACCAATTTTTCATGCATTTTAAACATCAATTACCTGGCCAAATACACTTCTTTCTAACAAGTCAGAAATCTGCCATTTTCGCGATTTTCCTATCTTCAAGTTCTAGCTAAATATCTTGACATGCATGGCTACAAAAGCTCATGTACACACATATACCACAAGTACAGAGGTAAAAATAGACATATGAAGGCATGCATGTGTTTTTTGAAAGCTTTTAAAAAGGATTTACCCTCACCTTGGCCTATCAACAACAAATGATGCTCAAAACTCTTGAAGATGCACAAATGGTCTTCTCTCCTTGTTTGGCCGAGGGATATTGCTTGATTTCCTTAATTCCTAGCTAAGTTACCATGTCCTTAGTATGTGCATGTGGTTAGAACAAAAAGTAAATGAAATAGAAGCTATCAAACATATCTAAGCCAAAATGAGTGTTCTATGAGCTTGCATGCATGTTTCTTTGCTTCTAGCTTGCTTGGTCGAGCTTCCTAGGGCCTTGAGTGTCTTGATAAACCTTAGGATGATGAGCTTAAGCTATGGAGAGGTGATGAAGCAGCCTAGGCCAAGAGGATGAGAGAATGAGAGAAAGAAATGAAAAGCTTGAGCATGTGGTCGGCTTTGGGCTTCTACAAATCTGATTTTTGTGTCTTCAAAAGCATATTTTGAATTGTCTAGCATGGGCATTGAATAGATCAAAAATGTGGAGCATGGTGGAGGATAAAATAATGCTTGGTTTCCATTTTTTTTTTTTTGCATTGTGTCATAGAATGTCTAAACTTGATTTTTGAAATTGCAAAGCATGACAAAAGCTCCTCACATGGTCGGCCAAGGCAAGCTCAATTCTGAATTTTCTGTCTTGTTTTGAGCTTATTTTATTGTGTGTTTGGAATATGCAAAAGAATAAAGAATAAGGAATAAAAATGTTTAGCTTTTGGTGAAATTTCGTCTTCTAGTGCATTGACTTGACATTTTAATATTAGTTAGTGGAGTTTGTAGAATTAATTAATGATCTAGTGCTTCGTGTAAGATGCTTTCTTGATTAGTGTGTGGGCACGCTTTCCTAGGTTAGGGCACGCACTACAAGGTAAAGCACAAACTACGAGACGAATGCACGTTTCCCAAGTAAATGCACGCAACCCTAAATGAATGCACATAATTCAATGCAAGGCACATAAAATGAAACACGACTCTTAAACCTAGGTCAAGGCACGCAAATCTAGGTTAGGGCACACAAAGTAACATATCGCACGCAAATCGAGGTCGGGCCTCACACGTGGGGCTTGGGACTAGGTCTCCGTCGCTCCGGTGCCCATAACTTTTGATCCGTAAGGAGTTACGCGGCACACAACATACAGTTGGAAAGCTCTCCAAGAGCTCTACGACGAGGGCAGCAAGCCTGCTCAGCTGCGCTTGTTTTTAGAGCCTAAAATCGAACGTTTTCATCCGTTTCGGAACACATTTCTTCTTTTGCGCAGTTTTTTCATCCCGCATCGTACGTCATGAGCCGCGAAAAGGACGACAACCTAATCCATCACATTTCTATTACCGAATCCCACGGCACCTTGGGCAAGACAACTTTGCTTCACGTAGAGGCTGGGCCGACAAACCGAGGGCGTGAGGCTTGGGACTAGGTCTCTGTCGCTCCGGTGCCTACAACTTTTGATCCGTAAGGAGTTACGCACCGCACAACATACAGTTGGAAAGCTCTCCGAGAGCTCTACGACGGGGACAGCAAGCCTGCTCGACTGCGCCTATTTTCAGAGCCTAAAATCGAATGCTTTCATCAGTTTTGGGACACTTTTCTTCTTTTGCGCAGTTTTTCCGTCCTGGATCGTATGTCGTGAGCCGCGAAAATGAAGACAACTTAATCCATCACATTTCTATTACCGAATCCCACGGCACCTTGGGCAAGACAACTTCGCTTTGACGTAGAGGCTGGGCCTGCAAACCGAGCACGTGGGCTTGGGACCAAGTCTCCGTCGCTCTGGTGCCCATAACTTTTGATCCGTAAGGAGTTATGCGGCACACAGCATAATGTTGGAAACCTCTCCGAGAGTTCTACGACGGAGGCAGCAAGCTTGCTCGGCTGAGACTATTTTCGGAGCCCAAAATCGAACGTTTCATCAGTTTTGGGACACTTTTCCTCTTTTGCACTCTTTTTTCATCCCGGATCATATGTCGTGAGCCGCGAAATGGATGACAACCTAATCCATCACATTTCTATTACCGAATCCCACTGCACCTTGGGTAAGACAACTTCGCTTCACGTAGAGGTTAGGCCCGCAAACCGAGGGCGTGGGGCTTAGGACCAGGTCTCCGTCGCTCTGGTGCCCATAACTTTTGATCCGTAAGGAGTTACGCGGCGCACAACATACCGTTGGAAAGCTCTCCAAGAGCTCTACGACGGGGGTAGAAAGCCTACTTTGCTGCGCCTATTTTTAGAGCCTAAAATCGAATGTTTTCATCAGTTTCGGGACACTTTTCTTCTTTTGCGCTGTTTTTTCATCCCGGATCGTACGTCGTGAGCTGCGAAAAGGACGACAACCGAATCCATCACATTTCTGTTACCGAATCCCACAGTACCTTGGCCAAGACAACTTCGCTTCACGTAGAGGCTGGGCCAGCAAACCGAGGGCGTGGGGATTGGGACCAGGTCTCCGTCGCTCCTGTGCCCAAAACTTTTGATTTGTAAGGAGTTACGCAGCGCACAGCATACCGTTGAAAACCACTACGAGAGCTCTACGACTGGGGCATTATGCCTACTCAGCTGCGCCTGTTTACAGAGCCTAAAATCGAACGTTTTCATTAGTTTCGGGATATTTTTCTTCTTTTGCACAGTTTTTTCGTCCCGGATCATACGTCGTGAGCTGCGAAAAGGACGACAACCTAATCCATCACATTTCTATTACCAAATCCCACGGTACCTTGAGCTAGACAACTTCGCTTTCACGTAGAGGCTGGGTCTGCAAACCGAGCGCGTGGGCTTGTGACCAATTCTCCGTCGCTCCGGTACCCATAATTTTTGATCCGTCAAGAGTTACGCGGCACACAACATACCGTTGGAAAGTTCTCCGAGAGCTCTACGACGGGGGCAGCAAGCCTTCTCAGTTGCGTCTATTTTTGAGCCCAAAATCGAACGTTTTCATCAGTTTCGGGACATTTTTCTTCTTTTGCGCTCTTCTTTCATCCCGGATCGTACGTCGTAAGCCTTGAAAAGGACGACAACCTAATCCATCACATTTCTATTACCGAATCCCACGGCACCTTGGCCAAGACAACTTTGCTTCACGTAGAGGCTGGGCCAGCAAACCGAGGGCGTGGGGATTGGGACCAGGTCTCCGTCGCTCTGGTGCCCAAAACTTTTGATCTGTATGGAGTTACGCGGCGCACAACATACGGTTGGAAACCACTACGAGAGCTCTACGATGGGGGCATTATGCCTGCTCGGCTGTGCCTGTTTACAGAGCCTAAAATCGAATGTTTTCATTAGTTTCGGGACACTTTTCTTCTTTTGCACAGTTTTTCTGTCCCGGATCATACGTCGTGAGCCGCGAAAAGGACGACAACCTAATCCATCACATTTCTATTACCGAATCCCACGACACCTTGAGCTAGACAACTTTGCTTTCACGTAGAGGCTGGGCCCGCAAACCGAGCGCGTGGGCTTGTGACTAAGTCTCTGTTGCTCCGGTGCCCATAATTTTTGATCCGTCAGGAGTTACGCGGCGCACAACATACCGTTGGAAAACTCTCCGAGGGCTCTACGACGGGGGCAGCAAGCCTTCTCGGCTACACCTATTTCTGAGCCCAGAATCGAACGTTTTCATCAGTTTCGAGATATTTTTCTTATTTTGCGCTCTTTTTTTGTCCCGGATCGTACGTCGTGAGCTGCGAAAAAGACAACAACCTAATCCATCACATTTCTATTACTAAATCCCACGACTCCTTGGGCAAGACAACTTTGCTTCACGTAGAGGCTGGGCCCGCAAATTGAAGGCGTGGGGCTTGGGACCAAGTCTCTGTTGCTCCGGTGCCCATAACTTTTGATCTGTAAGGAGTTACGCGGTGCACAACATACCATTGGAAAGCACTTCTAGAGCTCTACGGCGGGGGCATCTAGCCTATTCGGCTGCGCCTATTTTCGGAGCCTAAAATTGAACGTTTTCATCAGTTTTGGGACATTTTTCTTCTTTTGCGTTGTTATTCCGTCCCGAATCGTACGTCATGAGCCACGAAAAGGACTACAACCTGATACATCATATTTCTATTACTGAATCCCACGGCACCTTAAGCAAGATAACTTAGCTACACGTAGAGGTTGGGCCCGCAAACCGAGGGCGCAGGGCTTGGGACCAGGTCCTTATTGCTCCGGTAGCCATAACTTTTGATCCGTAAGGAGTTTCGCAGCACACAACATACAATTGGAAAGCTCTCTGAGAGCTCTACGACGGGGGCAGCAAGCCGCTATACCTATTTTCAGAGCATAAAATCAAACATTTTCCTCAATTTCGGGACACTTTTCTTCCTTTGCGCTGTTTCTCCGTCCCGGATCGTCCGTCGTGAGCCACGAAAAGGACGACAGCCTAATACATCATATTTCTATTACAGAATCCCATGGTACCTTGGGCAAGACAACTTCGCTTCACATAGAGGCTGGGCCCGCAAACCGAGGGCGTGGGGCTTGGGACCAGGCCTTCGTCGCTCTGGTGCCCATAACTTTCGATCCGTAAAGAGTTACGCGGCGCACAGCATACCGTTGGAAAGCACTCCGAGAGCTCTACGTCGGGGGCAGCTAGCTTGTTAAGCTGTGCCTATTTTCGGAGACTAAAATTGAACATTTTCATTAGTTTCAGACACTTTTCTTCTCTTGCACCGTTTTTCCGTCCCAGATTGTACGTCGTGAGCCGCGAAAAGGGCGACAACCTAATACATCTCATTTCTATTACTGAATCCCATGGCATCTTGGGCAAGACAACTTAGCTACACGTAGAGGCTGGGCCCATAAATCGAGGGCGTAGGGCTTGGGACCAAGTCTCCGTCGCCCCGGTGCCCATAACTTTTGATCCGTAAGGAGTTACGCGGCGCATAGCATACCGTTGGAAAGCTCTCCGAGAGCTCTATAACGGGGCATCAAGCTTGCTCAGCTGCGCCTGTTTTCAGAGCCCAAAATCAAACATTTTTATTAGTTTCGAGACCCATTTCTTCTTTTGCGATATTTTTATATCCCGGATAGTATGTCGTGAGCCGCGAAAAGGACAATAACCTAATCCATCACATTTCTATTACCGAATCCCATAGCACCTTGGGCAAGACAACTTCTCTTTGACGTTGAGGCTGGGCCCGCAAACCGAGCGCATGGGGCATGGGACCAAGTCTCCGTCGTTCCAATGCCCATAACTTTTGATCCGTAAGGAGTTATGCAGCGTACAACATACCGTTGGAAAGCTCTCCAAGAGCTCTACGACGAAGGCAGCTAGCCAGCTTTGCTACATCTATTTTCGGAGAACAAAATCGAACGTTTTCATCAGTTTCGGGATATTTTTCTTCCTTGCGCTGTTTTTTCATCGCGGATCATATGTCGTGAGCCGCGAAAAGGACGAAAGCCTGATCCATCACATTTCTATTACCAAATCCCATGGCTCCTTGGGCAAGACAACTTCACTTCACGTAGAGGCTGGACCCGCCAACCGAAGGCGTGGGGCTTGGGACCAGGTCTCCGTCGCTCCGGTTCCCATAACTTTCGATCCGTAAGGAGTTACGCGGTGCACAGCATACCGTTGGAAAGCTCTCCGAGAGCTTTACGACATGGTCTGCAATCCTGCTCAGTTGTGCCTATTTTTGGAGCCCAAAATCAAATGTTTTTATCAATTTTGGGACACTTTTCTTCTTTTGCGCTATTTTTTCATCCCAGATCGTACATCGTGAGCCGTGAAAAGGACGTCAACCTAATCCATCACATTTCTATTACTGAATCCCATGGCACCTTGGGCAAGACAACTTCGCTTCATGTAGAGGTTGGGCCTACAAACCGAGGGCGTGGGGCTTGGGACAAGGTCTCCGTCGCTCCGGTTCCCATAACTTTCGATTTGTAAAGAGTTACGCGGCGCACATCATACCATTGGTATGCTCTCCGAGAGCTCTGCGACATGGTCTGCAATCCTGCTTAGCAGTGCCTATTTTCGAAGCCCAAAATCGAACATTTTCATCAATTTCGGGACACTTTTCTTCTTTTGCGCTGTTTTTTCATCCCGGATCATACGTTGTAAGCCGCGAAAAGGACAACAACCTAATCCATCACATTTTTATTACCGAATCCCATATTACCTTGGGCAAGACAACTTCACTTCACGTAGAGGCTTGGCCCGCAAACCGAGGGCGTGGGGCTTGGGACCAAGTCTCCGTCGCTCAGGTGCCCATAAATTTTGATCCGTAAGGAGTTACGCGGCGCACAACATACCATTGGAAAGTACTCCGAGAGCTCTACAACGGGGGTAGCTACTCTGTTAGGCTCTGCCTATTTTCGGATCCTCAAATTGAACATTTTCATTAGTTTTGGGAGTCTTTTCTTCTTTTGCGCTATTTTTCCGTCCCGGATCATACGTCGTGAGCCGCGAAAAGCACGACAGCCTAATACGTCACATTTCTATTACTGAATCTCATGGCACCTTGGGCAAGAAAACTTAGCTACACATAGAGGCTGGGCTCACAAACCGAGGGCGTAGGACTTGGGACCAGGTCTCCGTCGCTCCGGTGCCCATAACTTTTGATCCATAAGGAGTTATGCGGCGCACAGCATACCGTTGGAAAGCTCTCCGAGAGCTCTACAACTGGGGCAGCAAGCCTACTCGGTTGTGCCTATTTTTAGAGCCTAAAATCAAACATTTTCATCAATTTCGAGACACTTTTCTTGTTTTGCGCTGTTTTTCCGTCCTGGATAGTACGTCCTGAGCTGCGAAAATGACGACAACCTAATCCATCACATTTCTATTACCGAATCCCACGACACTTTAAGCAAGACAACTTCGCTTTGACGTAAAGGCTGGGCCTGCAAACCGAGCACATGGGGCATTAGACCAAGTCTCCCTCGCTACGGTGCCCATAACTTTAGATCCGTAAGGAGTTACGTGGCGCACAACATACCGTTGAAAAGCTCTCAGAGAGTTCTACGACGAGGGCAGCAAGCTTGCTGGGCTGCGCATATTTTCAAAGCCCAAAATTGAACGTTTTCATCAGTTTCTGGACATTTTTCTATTTTTGTGCTGTTTTTTCATCGCTGATCGTACGTCATGAGCCGCGAAAAGGACGACAATCTAATCCATCAAATTTCTATTACCGAATCCTATGGAACCTTGGGCAAGACAACTTCACTTCATGTAAAGGCTGGGCCCGGAAACCGAGGGCGTGGGGCTTGGGACCAAGTCTCCGTCTCTCCGGTGCCCATAACTTTTGATCTGCAAGGAGTTATGCGGCGCACAGTATACCGTTGGAAAGCTCTCCGAGAGCTCTACGACGTGGGCAGCAATCCTGCTGGGCTATGCCCATTTTCGGAGCCCAAAATCTAACATTTTTGTTAGTTTCTAGATACTTTTCTTCTTTTGCGCAATTTTTTCGTCCCAGATCATACGTCGTGAGCCTCGAAAAGGACGACAACCTAAACCATCACATTTCTATTACCGAATCTCACGGCACCCTGGGCAAGACAACTTAGCTACACGTAGAGGCTGGGCCCACAGGCTGAAGGCGTAGGGCTTGGGACCAGGTCTCCGTTACTTTGGTGCCCATAACTTTTGATCCGTAAGGAGTTACGTGACGCACAACATATACCGTTGGAAAGCACTCCGAGAGCTCTACGTCGGGGGCAACAAGCCTCCACGGTTGCACCTGTTTTCAGAGCCTAAAATCAAACGTTTTCATAAGTTTTTGGACACTTTTCTTCTTTTGCGCTATTTTTTTATCCCGGATCGTACGTCGTGAGCTGCGACAAGGACGACAACCTAATCCATCACATTTCTCTTACCGAATCCCACGGTACCTTGGGCAAGAAAACTTCGCTTTGATGTAGAGGTTGGGCCCGTAAACCGAGCGCGCGGGGCATGAGACGAAGTCTCTGTCGCTCCGGTTCCCATAACTTTTGATCTGTCAGGCATTTCGCAGCGCACAGCATACCGTTGGAAAGCTCTACGACGAGGGCAACAAGCCTGCTCGGCTGCGTATATTTTTAGAGACCAAAATCGAATGTTTTCATCAGTTTCAGGATATTTTTCTTCTTTTGCGCTGTTTTTTCATTGCGAATCATACATCGTGAGCTGCGAAAAGGACGACAACCTAATCCATCACATTTCTATTACCGAATCCCTTGACACCTTGGGCAAGACAACTTCGCTTCACGTAGAGGCTGGGCCACAAACTGAGGGCGTGGGGCTTGGGACCAGATCTCCGTCGCTCTGGTGCCCATAACTTTTGATCCGTAAGGAGTTACGCGGCGCACAGTATACCGTTGGAAAGCTCTCCGAGAAGTCTACGTCGTGGGCAGCTATCCTGCTTGGTTGTGCCTATTTTCGGAGCCCAAAATTGATAGTTTTCATTAGTTTCGGGACACATTTCTTCTTTTGCGCTGTTTTACCGTCCTGGATCGTACGTAGTGAGCCGCGAAAAGGACGACAACCTAATTCATCACATTTCTATTACCGAATCCCATGGTACCTTGGGAAAGACAACTTCGCTTTGTCGTAGAGGCTAGGCCCGCAAACAGAGCGCGTGGGGCATGGGACCAAGTCTCCGTCGCTCCGGTGCCCATAACTTTTGATTCGTAAGGAGTTACGCGGCGCACAGCAAACTGTTGGAAAGCTCTTCGAGAGCTCTACAACGAGGGCAGCAAGCCTGCTCGGCTGAGCCTATTTTCGGAGACCAAAATTGAATGTTTTCAACAGTTTCGGGATATTTTTCTTCTTTTGCACTGTTATTTCATCGCGGATCGTACGTCACGATCCGCGAAAAGAATGACAACCTAATCCAGCACATTTCTATTACCGAATCTCATGGCACCTTGGGCAAGATAACTTCACTTTACGTAGAGGCTTGGCCTGAAAACCAAGGGCGTGGGGCTTGGGACCAGGTCTCCGTCGCTCCGGTGCCCATAACTTTTGATCCGTAAGGAGTTAGGCGGCGCACAGCATACTGTTGGAAAGTTCTTCGAGAGCTCTACAATGGGGGCAGCAAGCCTGCTCAGCTGCGCCTGTTTTTTGAGCCCAAAATCAAACGTTTTCATTAGTTTCGAGACACTTATTTTCTTTTGCGCTGTTTTTTCATCCTGGATCGTACCTCGTGAGCGACGAAAAGGACGACAACCTAATTCATCACATTTCTATTACCGAATCCCACGGTACCTTGGGAAAGACAACTTCACTTCATGTAGAAGTTGGGCCCACAAACCGAGGGCGTGGGGCTTGGTACCAGGTCTCCGTCGCTCTGGTGCCCATAACTTTTGATCCGTAGGGAGTTACGCGGTGCATAACATATCGTTGGAAAGCACTCCGAGAGCTCTACGACGGCGGTAGCTAGCTTGTTCGGCTGCGTCAATTTTTGATGCCCAAAATTGAACATTTTCATCAATTTTGGGACACATTTCTTCTTTTACGTTGTTTTTCCATCCTGGATCGTGCGTCGTGAGCTGCGAAAAGGACGACAACCTAATACATCACATTTTTATTACTAAATCCCATGGCACCTTGGGCAAGACAACTTAGCTACACGTAGAGGCTGAGCCTGCAAATCGAGGGCGTAGGGCTTGGGACCATGTCTCCGTCGCTCAGGTGCCCATAACTTTTGATCGGGAAGGAGTTATACGGAGCACAGCATACCTTTGAAAAGCTGTCCGAGAGCTCTACAACGGGGGCAGCTAGCCCCCTTGGCTAAAATCAAACGTTTTCATCAGTTTCGGGACAATTTTCTTCATTTGTGCTATTTTTCCGTCCGGATAATACGTCGTGAGCTGCGAAAAGGATGACAACCTAATGAATCACATTTCTATTACCGAATCCCACGGCACCTTGGGCAAGACAACTTCGCTTTGACATAGAGGCTGGGCTTGCAAACCGAGCGCGTGGGGCATGGGACCAAGTCTCCATTGTTCCGGTGCCCAAAACTTTTGATCCGTAAGGAGTTACGCGGCGCACAGCATACCGTTGGAAAGCTCTTTTAGAGCTCTACGACTGGGGCATCAAGCCTGCTCGGCTGTGCCTATTTTTGGAGCCCAAAATCGAATGTTATCATCAGTTTTGGGACACTTTTCTTCTTTTGCGCTGTTTTTTCATCCTGGATCGTATGTTATGAGCCGCGAAAAGGACGACAACCTAATCCATCACATTTCTATTACCGAATCCCACGGCACCTTAGGCAAGACAACTTCGCTTTGACGCAGAGGCTGGGCCCACAAACCTAGCGCGTGGGGCATGGGACCAAGTCTCTGTCGCTCCGGTGCCCATAACTTTTGATCCGTAAGGAGTTACGCGGTGCACAACATACCGTTGGAAAGCTCTCTGAGAGCTCTACGAAGAGGGAAGTAAGCCTTCTCGGCTACGCATATTTTTGGAGACCGAAATCGAACGTTTTTATCAGTTTTGGGACATTTTTCTTCTTTTGCGCTGTTTTATCATCGCGGATCATACGTCGTGAGCCACGAAAAGGACGACTACCTAATCCATCATATTTCAATTACCGAATCCAATGGCACCTTGGGCAAGAAAACTTCACTTCACATAGAGGCTGAGCTCGCAAACCGAGGGCGTGGGGCTTGGGACCAGGTATCTGTCGCTCCGGTGCCCATAACTTTTGATCCGTAAGGGGTTATGTCACGCCCCAACCCGACCTATGGAGGCTAAACTAGGGAATGACCTAATTCTTCTATGCTATTTGTACGACTTGGTCATTTTTATGATTAATACTTAACGTTGATTTGGAATTCCAAAAGATTTTCTGAAAATCCGGCAATATGACAGCTATATTTAAGACCTTTGGTTTGACCTATTTTCTAAAACGCCTCAAAACCTTTAATCATTGATTTAATTCCAACTAAAATTTCATGTTTTGTTATCAATAGATATGCCTACTAATTATCTCAAAGCCTCGTTTGACTAATACCCTAGCATAATAACTATGTCCCGTTTATTTTTCAATTTACCCCTATCATGCACGTAACTATGATCCTTTAGCTTACAAATTAGTACCTAAGTGGAGTTGTATAGAGTTAACTTTGTTGATTATTCACCTAGTGGTTTAAACCCCTATAATAACTACTAATCAAGATAATAAAACAATAATCAAATAAGGAGTTCGTCCAGTTATAGATAGTACAATCCAAAATTAGACCCAAATTATAACGGGGTCATTTACATCAACAAAATAAATATTCTTCAAAGAAAACACAACGTTCACAAAACAGCCACTGTCAAGCAAGGCACATAAAGCACGTAATCACTCCAAGGATTCATCAACAAGCACATTTACTTCGGGTATCTGTTCCAAATCTGCTGCACCTGTGACAAAAAAAGGGGTGAGTCCTTATGAACTCAGCGAGGGGGAACGAGAGATAATGTTTTGAAATCTTTTTCTGGTTAAACTTATGAAAAACCCTTTTTGAAAGCATGACATATAACACAAGTAAGTTTTATAACGTAATGTAAAGTAAAGAACACATTTACCCGTCTTTCCTCCCCGAGGTCCTCTAGGAACCAAGCGAGAGTACTTAAACAAATAGTGAAAATGATACGGTGAGCTTTTGCTCTCAAGATCATTTCTGATAACAGTTGTTGCGGCTGGCTTCAATCATCCATTTATCACGCCAAATGGGTGTACTCCGGATGTACCCCGAAATCCTACGACCCAACTCTCTGAGGAAATCTAGCCCCCAAGCGAGAGAGGGAATTGGACAATGGTAGTCATGGTTGCACCGGCAAGCCCGATGCCGCCCAGTGTGCGTGAAACACTACCATGCCAGAATGAAAGGTTGCAACCTTGCATGCAATGCTCATGTATGCCATTTAACATTTCACATTGTGAGGTCAACAAAGTAGGTTGCCTCCGAGCAAGTATATGATCACATTTTGATATATTGGCATATAAGGCATTGTAAGAACATGTAATCATTTCATATATCAATTTAAAAGCAATTAAACTTCCACGGGCAACCAAGTAATCATGTTCAAATAAGCCATAGAATGTCTTTTAACAATTCACATTAGGAGGACAACAAAGTAGGTGCCTCCGAGCAAGTATAAGGTCACATATTGACAAGTAAACACACGAGGCATGTTTTGACATGTAATTTCACTTGTAAAACACATGGAGTTATATGAATATTAAACGGGCAGCCATGTGACACATGTAAATCAAGTCATATAACTCGTTTTGGGGTTCACGTATCAAGTAATAAGATTGTACAAGCATGTAACGACGCTTACTTTAGACCGGGTGCAAGCAAAGTCTACTTATCAACATGTAATCATCGGGAATCACATTTAGGGCTATAAGGACATATACAGGCAGCATGTTAATCTTCCTCAATATCCTTCATAATTTACAAAAGAACGGTTTATGACTCGGGGAGCTACGGGGCCATTAGGGTTTGCTAGGCCGTGCTCGGGGTCGGTTTCATTCACTAAACACCACAAGCAACTCTTAAACCATTTCAAGCATACTTAACATTTATTAGGCAGTCCACTAATCACACAATTAAACACAATAACCATAGGATCATCGCTTAGCGAGTTTTCATAGCCGATAGGATTTCATTTCATGCTTACACGTGCGATTAAGCCACAAGTTGACAAATAATTAAACCCAAGCCATGAATTGATCAATTAAAACATCCTCAAACATCCAAAACAGTCCACACAATATCCAAGTGCCACAATCCCAAGAATTTAATACCACAAGAGAAGTTACAATAATTTTCAAAGCATATCACTAGATACAAACCTCACTGCAATGGCCTGTTTTCCCACAATCATTTAGGCAAACAAACAATCTCCAATTCCAGTGAACAAAATATCAAATTAAGGCTTATTAAGTGAACTAAATCCAGAAACAAACCTTGCATCATTTGGAGTTCGGATTCAAGAGTTATAGCCAAAACCGTGAGACTGCGCAAAACTGTCCAGATTTGTACACATTTCAATACTTGTCATTTTTTAGGGCCATAGGGTCAGATTTAGCCTTAGTATATTTCTGACAAAAATGTCCAGAACTGAAAATTATAGCAACCTACCAAATTTCATACATTTTAAATATCGTTTAATAGGCCAAAATGGTTTTGCTCTACGAGGTCAGTGAACTGCCAAAAACCTGCTCTATTTTCCCAGATTTTCCAGATTTCGACACATTTTGATATTTTGCCATTTTAGGGGTCTTAGAGTCAGAATTGGCCTTGGCCTATTTCTAAAAAAAATTCTCAAGACTGGCAAAAATAGTCACCTACAAATTTTCACGCATTTTCAACATCATTTACCTGGCCAAATTTGCTTCGCTCCAACAAGTCGGAAAACTGCTCAGATTTCGCGATTCGTCCTATCTTCAAGTTCTAGCCAAATATCTTGCCATGCATGGTTACAAAAGCTCAAGTGCACACATATATCACAAGTACAGAGGTAAATATAGACATATGAAGGCTTGCATGTGGTTTTTGAAAGCTTTTTAAAAAGGATTAACCCTCACCTCTTGAAGATTTAGCAAATGAGCACAAATGCTCTTCAAAATGCATAAATGGAGCTTCTTCCTTACTTCTTGCTTGCTTGGGCTGCTATGGCCAAGCTTGGGAGAGATCTTGAGAGCATGCTTGAGGTCTTGGAAGGTCAAGAGGCAGCCATGGTCGAAAATGAGAGAGAATGAGAGAGTTTGTGAGGAAATGGATGAAGTTGAGTGTTTGTTTGAGTAGGTGCTTGTGTGTGTCAGCCTTGGGCTTGCAAAAATCTGATTTTGTGTCATCTTTTGAGCATTTTGAATTGTGAGGCATGCTTTGATAAGATAAAAGGGTAAGTCATGTGTTTGGAGAAAGTGAAAAGCATAGAATAATGTAATGAATATTTTAATGCATGCATTGTCTTGAAATATCTTCAATTTTTGAGTGTTTGGTCGTGTAATGCAGTGACGAATCTGAAAATTCAGATTCATGTTAGTCTATTTTGGATTATAATAAGTGTAGGTTTATAATAGTTTATTGGTTAGTTGAGTGTGTTAGAAAGAATAGAATATTTTAGTAGTTAGTGGGTTTTGTAGAGAATTTGAATTAGAAATATTATATTAGTTAGTGAATTGTGTAGGATTAGATAGTTTAGTGCTTTGTGTAGGATTCTTTATCGATTAGCGTGCGGGCACGCTTTCCTATGTCTATGGCACGTACTACGAGACATGCATAGAAATCAATACAAGACATGAATTACGAGGTGGACACGAACTACGAGGTAAGACACGAACTTCAAGACTAAGGCACGTACTTCAAGACTAATGCACGTAAACCAATGCAAGGCACGTAATTCAATGAAATGTACGTAAATCAAGGCACGACTCTATATCTACGTTAAGGTACGTAGTTCAAGGTTAGGGCACACGAAACGAGATAACGCACATACATCGAGGTTAGGGTACGTATATCTAGGTATCGCACGTCAGTTGGGGATTAGGGCACACCATTCTAGGTCAAGGCACGAATGACGAAGCATGTACGAAAACCAAGACAAGGCATGTAATCCAAGGTTAGTGATATAATTCTTGGTCTATGGCACGCAAATCAAAGTAACACACGTTATTCGGGGTCGGGCCTCATAAGTTACGCGGCGCACAGAATACCGTTGGAAAGCTCTCCGAGAGCTCTACAACGGAGGTAGCAAGCCTGCTAGACTAAAATCAAACGTTTTCATCAGTTTCGGGACATTTTTCTTCATTTGCGCTATTTTTCCGTCCAGATAGTACGTCGTGAGCTGCGAAAAGGACGACAACCTAATGCATCACATTTCTATTATCGAATTCCATGGCACCTTGGGCAAGACAACTTCGCTTTGACATAGAGGTTGGGCCTGCAAACCGAGCGCTTGGGGTATGAGACCAAGTCTCTGTTGCTCCGGTGCCCATAACATTTGACCCGTAAGGAGTTACGCGGCGCACAGCATATCGTTGGAAAGCTCTCTGAGAGCTCTACAATGAGGTCAACAAACCTGCTCGGCTAAAATCAAACGTTTTCATCAGTTTCGGGACACTTTTCTTCATTTGCGCTATTTTTTCGTCCGGACAGTACGTCGTGAGCCGCGAAAAGAACGACAACCTAATGCATCACATTTCTATTACTGAATCCCATGGCACCTTGGGCAAGCCAACTTCGCTTTGACGTAGAGGCTGGGCCCGCAAACCAAGCGCGTGGGGTATAGAACCAAGTCTTCGTTGCTCCGGTGCTCATAACTTTTGATCCGTAAAGAGTTACGCGGCGCACAGCATACCGTTGGAAAGCTCTCTGAGAGCTATACGATGGGGGCAGCAAGCCAACCTAGCTGCGTCTGTTTTTGGAAACCAAAATCGAATGTTATTCATCAATTTCGGGGCACTTTTCTTCTTTTGCGCTATTTTTTCATCCTGAATCGTACGTCGTGGCCGCGAAAAGGACGATAACCTAATCCATCACATTTCTATTACCGAATCCCATGGCACCTTGGGCAAGACAACTTCGCTTTGACGTAGAAGCTGGGCCTGTAAACCGAGCGCGTGGGGTATGGGACCAAGTCTCCGTCGCTTCGATGCCCATAACTTTTGATTTGTAAGGAGTTACGCTGTGCACAACATACCGTTGGAAAGCTCTCCGAGAGCTCTACAACGAGGGCAACAAGCCTGCTCGGCTACACATATTTTCGGAAACCAAAATCGAATGTTTTTATCAGTTTCGGGATATTTTTCTTCTTTTGCGCTATTTTTTCTTCGCGGATCGTACGTCGTGAGCCGCATAAAGGACGACAACCTAATCCATCAAATTTCTATTACCGAATCCCATGGCACCTTGGGCAAGACAACATCACTTCATGTTGAGGCTGGGCCCACAAACCGAGGGCATGGGGTATGGGACCAGGTATCCGTCGCTCTGGTGCCCATAACTTTTGATCCGTAAGGAGTTATGTGGCGCACAGTATACCATTGGGAAACTCTCCGAGAGATCTACGATGTGGGCAGCAATCCTGCTCGAATGTGCCTATTTTCGAAGCCTAAAATCGAACGTTTTCATCAGTTTCGGGATACTTTTATTCTTTTGTGCTGTTTTTTCATCTCGAATCGTACGTCGTGAGCCGTGAAAAGGATGACAACCTAATCCATCACATTTCTATTACCGAATCCCACGGCACCTTGGGCAAGACAACTTAGCTACACGTAGAGGCCGGGCCTACAAACAGAGGGCGTAGGGCTTAGGACCAGGTCTCCGTCGCACCGGTGCCTATAATTTTTGATCCGTAAGGAGTTACGTGGCGCACAGTATACCGTTTGAAAGCTCTCCCAGAGCTCTACGACAAGGGTAGCAAGCTTGCTCGGCTACGCCTATTTTCATGGCCTAAAATCAAACATTTTCATCAGTTTTGAGAAATTTTTCTTCTTTTGCGCTATTTTTTCACCCCGGATCGTACGTCGTGAGCCGCAAAAATGACAACAACCTAATCCATCACATTTCTATTACCGAATCCCACAGCACCTTGGGCAAGACAACTTCACTTTGATGTAGAGGCTGGGCCCGTAAACTGAGCGCGTGGGGCTTGGGACCAAGTCTCTGTCGCTCTTGTGTCCATAACTTTTGATCCGCAAGGAGTTACGCGGTGCACAACATACCGTTGGAAAGCTCTCCGAGAGCTCTACAACGAAGGCAGCAAGTCTACATGGTTGCGCCTATTTTTAGAGACCAAAATCAAACGTGTTTATCAGTTTTGGGATATTTTTCTTCTTTTGCACTGTTTATTCATCGCGGACTGTACGTCGTGAGCCGTAAAAAAGGACGACAACCTAATCCATCACATTTCTATTACCGAATCCCATGGCACCTTGGGCAAGACAAGTTCACTTCACGTAGAGGCTTGGCCCGCAAACCGAGGGCGTGGGGCTTGGGACCAGGCCTCCCTCGCTCTGGTGCCATAACTTTTGATCTGTAAGGAGTTACGTGGCGCACAACATGTCATTGGAAAGCACTCCGAGAGCTCTACGATGGGGGCCGCTAGCCTATTCTGTTTCGCCTATTTTTAGAGCCTAAAATCTGAACGTTTTCATCAGTTTTGGGATACTTTTCTTCTTTTACGCTATTTTTTCCAGATCGTACGTCGTGAACTGCGAAAAGGATGACAACCTAATCCATCACATTTCTATTACCGAATCCCATGGCAACTTGGGCAAGACAACTTCGCTTCACGTTGAGGCTGGGCTAGTAAACCGAGGGCGTAGGGCTTTGGACCAGGTATCCGTCGCTCCGGTGCCCATAACTTTTGATCCGTAAGGAGTTACGCGGCTCACAGCATACTGTTTCAAAAGATCTTCTAGAGCTCTACGACGGGGGCAGTAGTCCTGCTCGGCTCACTTTTCTTCTTTTGTGCAGTTTTTTCATCCTGGATCGTACGTCGTGAGCCGCGTAAAGGATGGCAACCTAATTCATCACATTTCTGTTATCGAATCCCGTGGCATCTTGGGCAAGACAACTTCGCTTCACGTAGAGGCCAGGCCCGCAAGCCGAGGGCGCGGGGCTTGCGACCAGGTCTCTATCGCAACGGTGCCCATAACTTTTGATCCGTAAGGAGTTACGCGGTGCACAGCATACCGTTGAAAAGCTCTTCGAGAGCTCTACGACGGGGGCAATTAGCCTATTCATCTGCGCTTGTTTTCGAACCCCAAAATTGAACATTTTCATCAGTTTTGGGACACTTTTCTTACTTTGCGCTATTTTTCTGTCCCAGATCGGACGTCGTGTGCCGCAAAAATTACGACAACCAAATCCATCACACTTCTATTACCAAATACCACGACACCTTGGGCAAGACAACTTCGCTTCATGTAGAGGCTGGGCCCGCAAATCGAGGGCGTGGGGCTTGAGACTAAGCCTTCGTCGCTCCGGTGCCCAAAACTTTTGATCCGTAAGGAGTTACGCAGCGCACAGCATACCGTTGGAAAGCTCTCTGAAAGCTCTACGACGGGGGCAGCTAGCCTATTTGGTTGCACCTATTTTTGGATCCCAAAATCGAACGTTTTCATCAGTTTCGGGATACTTTTTTTCTTTTGTGCTATTTTTCAGTCCCATATCGTACGTTGTGAGCCGCGAAAAGGACGACAACCTAATCCATCACATTTCTATTACCGAATCCCACGACATCTTGGCAAGACAACTTCGCTTCACGTGGAGTCTGGGCCAACAAACCGAGGGCGTGGGGCTTGGGACCAGGTCTTCGTCGCTCCGGTGCCCATAACTTTTGATTCGTAAGGAGTTAACGGCGCACAGCATACCATTGGAAAGTTCTCCGAGAGCTCTATGACGGGAGCAGCTAGCCTATTATGATGCGCCTATTTTCAGGACCCAAAATCGAACCTTTTTATCAGTTTTGGGTCTCCTTTCTTCTTTTGCGCTATTTTTTCATCCCGGATCGTACGTCGTGAGCTGCAAAAAGGTCGACAACCTAATCTATCACATTTCTATTTTCGAATCCCATGGTACCTTGGGCAAGACAACTTTGATTCACGTAGAGGCTGGGGCCGCAAACCGAGGGCGTAGGGCCAGGGACCAGGTCTCCGTCACTTCGGTGCCCATAACTTTTGATCCATAAGGAGTTACGCGGCGCACAACATACCGTTGAAAAGCACACCGAGAACTCTACGATGAAGGCAGCAAGCCTATTCGTCTATGCCTATTTTTGGAGCTCAAAATCGAATGTTTTTATCAGTTTTGGGACACTTTTCTTCTTTTGCAGTGTTTTTTTATTCCGGATCGTACGTCGTGAGCTGCGAAAGGGACAACAACCTAATCCATCACATTTCTAATACTGAATCTCATGGCACCTTTGGCAAGACAACTTCGATTCACATAGAGGCTGGGCCCGCAGACTGAGGGTGTGGGGCTTAGTTCCAGGTCTCCGTCGCTTCGGTGCCCATAACTTTTGATCCGTAAGGAGTTACGCGGCACACAGCATACCGTTAGAAAACAATCCGAGAGCTCTACGGCGGGAGCAGCTAGCCTGTTCGGATGCACCTATTTTTGGAGCCCAAACTTGAACGTTTTCATCAGTTTTGGGACACTTTTCTTCTTTTGCGCTGTTTTTCCATCGCGGATTGTACGTCATGATCCGCGAAAAGGACGACAACCTAATACATCACATTTCTATTACTGAATCCCATGGCACCTTGGGCAAGACAACTTAGCTACGTGTAGAGGCTGGGCCCGCAAACCGAGGGCGTAGGGCTTGGGACCAGGTCTCCGTCGCTCCGGTGCCTATAACTTTTGATCTGTAAGGAGTTATGCGGCGCACAACATACCGTTGGAAAGCTCTCCGAGATCTCTATAACGGGGGTAGCAAGTCTGCTCGCCTGCGCCTGTTTTCAGAGCTTAGAATCAAACGTTTTTATCAGTTTTGGGACACTTTTCTTCTTTTACGCTATTTTTCCGTCCCAGATTGTACGTCGTGAGCCGCGAAAAGGACGACAACCTAATCCATCACATTTCTATTACCAAATCCCATGGTAACTTGGGCAAGAAAACTTCAATTCAAGTAGAGGATGGGCCCGCAAACCGAGGCCGTAGGGCTTGGGACTAGGTCTCCGTCGCTCCGGTGCCATAACTTTTGATCCGTAAGGAGTTACGCAGCGCACAGCATGCTGTTGTAAAGCACTCCGAGAGCACTACGATGGGGGCAGCTAGCCTATTCTGCTGCGTCTATTTCGGAGCCTAAAATCTGAACATTTTCATCAGTTTTGGGATACTTTTCTTCTTTTACGCTATTTTTTCGTTCCAGATAGTACGTCGTGAGCTGCGAAAAGGACGACAACCTAATCCATCACATTTCTATTACCGAATCCCATGGCACCTTGGGCAAGACAACTTCGCTTCACGTAAAGGCTGGGCCAGTAAACCGAGGGCGTGGGGCTTGGGACCAGGTCTCCGTCGCTCTGGTGCCCATAACTTTTGATCCGTAAAGAGTTACGCGGCTCACAGCATACTGTTTGAAAAGCTCTTATAGAGCTCTACGACGGGGGCAGTAGTCCTGCTCGGCTGCGCCTAGTTTTAGAGCCCAAAATCAAACATTTTCATTAGTTTCTGGACAGTTTTCTTCTTTTGTGCATTTTTTTCGTCCTGGATTGTACGTCGTGAGCCGCGTAAAGGACGACAACCAAATCCATCACATTTCTATTACCGAATCCCATGGCATATTGGGCAAGACAACTTCGCTTCACGTAGAGGCCAGGCCCGCAAGCCGAGGGCGCGGGGCTTGCATCCAGGTCTCTGTCGCAACGGTGCCCATAACTTTTGATCCGTAAGGAGTTACGCGGTGCATAGCATACCGTTGGAAAGCTCTTCGAGAGCTCTACGGCGGGGGCAGCTAGCCTATTCGGCTGCACTTGTTTTCGAAATCCAAAATCGAACGTTTTCATCAGTTTCGGGATACTTTTCTTCTTTTGCTCTTTTTTTGTCCCAGATCGGACGTCGTGAGCCGCAAAAATTACGACAACCAAATCCATCACAGTTCTATTACCGAATACCACGGCACCTTGGGCAAGACAACTTCGCTTCATGTAGAGGCTGGGCCCGCAAATCGAGGGCGTGGGGCTTGAGACCAAGTCTTCGTCGCTCCGGTGCTTAGAACTTTTGATCCGTAAGGAGTTACGCGGCGCACATCATACCGTTGGAAAGCTTTCCGAGAGCTCTACGACAGGGGCAGCTAGCATGTTTGGCTGCGCCTGTTTTTGGATCCCAAAATCGAACGTTTTTATCAGTTTCGGGATACTTTTCTTCTTTCGTGCTGTTTTTCAGTCCCATATCGTATCTCGTGAGCCGCGAAAAGGACGACAACCTAATCCATCACATTTCTATTACCGAATCCCACGGCATCTTGGCAAGACAACTTCGCTTCATGTGGAGGCTGGGCCAGCAAACCGAGGGCGTGGGGCTTGGGACAAGGTCTCCGTCGCTCCGGTGCCTATAACTTTTGATCCGTAAGGAGTTACATGGCGCACAGCATACCGTTGGAAAGTTCTCCGAGAGCTCTACGACGGGGGCAGCTAGCCTGTTATGCTGCACCTATTTTCGGGACCCAAAATCGAACGTTTTTATCAATTTTGGGACACTTTTCTTCTTTTGAGCTATTTTTTCGTCCCGGATCATACATCGTGAGCCGCGAAAAGGACGACAACCTAATCTATCACATTTCTATTTCTGAATCCCATGGTACCTTGGGCAAGACAACTTTGATTCACGTAGAGGCTGGGCCCGCAAACCGAGGGCGTAGGGCCTGGGACCAGGTCTCCGTCGCTCTGGTGCCTATAACTTTTGATCCATAAGGAGTTACGTGGCGCACAGCATACTGTTGAAAAGCACACCGAGAACTCTACGATGAATGCAGCAAGCCTATTTGTCTGCGCCTATTTTTGGAGCCAAAAATCGAATGTTTTTATTCCGGATCGTACGTCGTGAGCTGCGAAAAGGACGAAAACCTAATCCATCACATTTCTATTACCGAATCCCATGACACTTTGGGCGAGACAACTTCACTTCAAGTAGAGACTGGGCCCGCAAACCGAGGGCGTGGGGCTTGGGACCAGGTCTCCATCACTCCAGTGCCTATAACTTTTGATCCGTAGGGAGTTAAGCGGCGCACAACATACTGTTGGAAAGCTTATTGAGAGCTCCACGACGGGGGCAGCTAGCCTGTTCGGATACGCCTATTTTCAGAACCTAAAATCGAATGTTTTTATCAGTTTCGGGAAACAATTCTTCATTTGCGTTGTTTTTCGTCCCAGATCGTACATTGTGAGCCGCAAAAAGGATGACAACCTAATCCATCATATTTCTATTTCCGAATCCCATGGCACCTTTGGCAAGACAACTTCGCTTCACGTAGAGGCTGGGCCCACAAACCGAGGGCGTGGGGCTTGGGACTAGGTCTCCGTCGCTCCGCTGGCCATAACTTTTGATCCGTAAGTAGTTATGCGACACACAGCATACCGTTCAAAAGCTTTCTGAGTGCTCTACAATGAAGGCAGCAAGCTTGCTCATCTCTGCCTATTTTCGGAACCCAAAATAGAACGTTTTCATCAGTTTTGGGAAACTTTTCTTCTTTTACGCTATTTTTTCATCCCGGATCGTACGTCATGAGCCGCGAAAAGGGCGACAATCTAATCCATCGCATTTCTATTATCGAATCCCACGGTACCTTGGGCAAGACAACTTCGCTTCACGTAGAGGATGGGCCCGCAAACCAAGGACGTGGGGCTTGGGACCAAGTCTCCGTCACTACGGAGACCATAACTTATGATCCATAAGAAATTATGTGGTGCGCATCATACTATTAGAAAACACTCCAACAGCTCTACGACGGGGGCAACTAGCTTATTCAGCTGCGCCTATTTTCAGAGCCCAAAATCGGACATTTTCATCAGTTTTGGAACACTTTTCTTCCGTTGCGTTGTATTTTCGTCCCAGATCATACGTCGTGAGCCACGAAAAGGACGACAACCTAATCCATCACATTTCTATTACTGAATCCCACGGCACCTTGGGTAAGACAACTTCACTTCACGTAGAGGTTGGGACCGCAAGCCAAGGGCGTAGGGCTTGAGACGAGGTCTCCGTCCCTCCGATCCCCATAACTTTTGATCCGTAAGGAGTTACTCGGTGCACAACATACCGTTGGAAAGCTCTTCGAGAGCTCTACGATAAGGGCAGTAGGCCTGCTCAGCTGTGCCTATTTTCGGAGCCCAAAATCAAACGTTTTCATCTGTTTCTGGACATTTTTCTTCTTTTACGTAGTTTTTTCGTCCCGGATAGTACGTCATGAGCCGCGTAAAGGACGACAACCTAATCCTTCACATTTCTATTACCGAATCCCACGGCACTTTAGGCAAGACAACTTCACTTCAAGTAGAGGCCGGGCCCGTAAGCCGAGGGCGTGCGGCTTGGGGCCAGGTCTCCGTCGCTCCGGTGACCATAACTTTTGATCCGTAAGGAGTTACGCGGCGCACAGTATACCGTTAGAAAGCTCTTCGAGAGTTCTAAGACGGGGGCTGCAGGCCTACTCGGCTGCGCCTGTTTTTGGAGCCCAAAATCTAATGTTTTCATCTATTTCTGGACACTTTTCTTCTTTTGCCCAGTTTTTTCATCCCGGATCGTACGTCGTGAGCCGCGTAAAGGACGACAACCTAATCTTTCACATTTCTATTACCGAATCCCACGGCACCTTGGGCAAGACAACTTCGCTTCATGTAGAGGCTGGGCCCGCAAACCATGGGCATTGGGCTTGGGACAAGGTCTCCGTCGCTCAGGTGCCCATAACTTTTGATCCGTAAAGAGTTACTTGGCGTACAACATACCGTAGGAAAGCTCTCCGAGAGCTCTATGACGCGGGCAATAGGCCTACTTAGCTGTGCCAATTTTCGGAGCCCTAAATCGAATGTTTTCATCAGATTCTGGACACTTTTCTTCTTTAACGCAGTTTTTTCGTCCCAGATCGTACGTTGTGAACCGCGAAACGGACGACAACCTAATCCATCACATTTTTATTACCGAATCCCATGGCACCTTGGGCGAGACAACTTCGCCTCATGTAAAGGCTGGGCCCGCAATCCGAGGGTGTGGGGCTTGGGACCAGGTCTCCGTCGCTCCGATGCCCATAACTTTTGATCCGTAAGGAGTTACGCGGCGCATAGCATACTGTTGGAAAACACTCCAAGAGCTCTACCACTGGGGCAGCAAACCTGGTAGGCTGTGCCTATTTTCAAAGCCCAAAATTGAATGTTTTCATTAGTTTTGGAACATTTTACTTCTTTTGTGCAGTTTTTTCATCCCGGATCGTACGTCGTGAGCTGCAAAAATGACGATAACCTAATCCATCATATTTTTAATACCGAATCCCATGGCACCTTGGGCAAGACAACTTCGCCTCCCGTAGAGGCTGGGCCCGCAAACCGAGGGCGTAGGGCTTGGGACCAGGTCTCCATCGCTCCGGTGCCCATAACTTTTGATCCGTAAAGAGTTACGTGACGCACAACTTACCGTTGGAAAGCTCTCCGAGAGCTCTACGACGGGGGCATCTAGCTTGTTCGGCTGCGCCTATTTTCAGAACCCAAAATCGAACATTTTCATTAGTTTTGGGACACTTTTCTTCTTCTGCGCTGTTTCTCCATCTTTGATCGTACGTCGTGAGCCGCGAAAAGGACGATAACCTAAAACATCACATTTCTATTACTGAATCCCACGGCATCTGGGCAAGTCAACTTCGCTTCATGTAGAGGCTGGGCCCACAAACTGAGGTCGTGGGGCTTGGGACCAGGTTTCTGTCACTCTGGTGTCCATAACTTTTGATCCGTATGGAGTTACGCAGCGCACAGCATGCCGATGGAAAGGTGTCCGAGAGCTCTACGACGGGGGCAGCAAGCCTGCTCGACTGTAACTATTTTTTGTGCCCAAAATCAAACGTTTTCATCAGTTTTGGGACACTTTTCTTCTTTTGTGCTATTTTTCTGTCGTAGATCATACGTCGTGAGCCACGAAAAGGACGACAACCTAATCTATCACATTTCTATTACCGAATCCCACGGTAACTTGGGCAAGACAACTTCACTTCACGTAGAGGCCAGACCCATAAACAGAGGGCGTGGGGCTTGGGACTAGGTCTTCGTCGCTCCGGTGCCCATAACTTTTGATCCATAAAGAGTTACGCGGCGCACAACATACCTTTGGAAAGCTCTCCGAAAGCTCTCCGGTGCCCGGATTGTACGTCGTGAGCCACGAAATGAACGACAACCTAATCCATCACATATCTATTACCGAATCCTATGGTACCTTGGGCAAGACAACTTCGCCTCACGTAAAGGCTGGGCCCGCAAACCGAGGGCGTAAGGCTTGGGACAAGGTCTCCGTGGCTCCGGTGCCCATAACTTTTGATCCGTCACGAGTTACGTGGTGCACAGCATACCGTTGGAAAGCACTCCGAGAGCTCTACGACTGGGTAGCAAGCCTGCTCGGCTGCCCTTATTTTTGAAGCCCAAAATTGAATGTTTTTATCAGTTTCGGGATACCTTTCTTCTTTTACACTGCTTTTCATCCCAAATCGTACGTCGTGAGCCGTGAAAAGGACGACAACCTAATCCATCACATTTCTATTACCGAATCCCACGACACCTTGGGCAAGACAACTTCGCTTCACGTAGAGGCTTGGCCCGCAAACCAAGGGCATAGGGCTTGGGAACAGGTTTACATCGCTCCGGTGCCCATAACTTTTGATCCGTAAGGAGTTATGCAGTGCATAACTTACCGTTCGAAAGCTCTCCGAGAGCCTTACGATGGGGGCAGCAAACCTGCTCGGCTGCGCCTATTTTTGGAGCCCAAAATCAAACGTTTTAATAAAATTCGGTACACTTTTCTTCTTTTGCACTATTTTTTCATCCCGGATCGTATATTGTGAGCTGTGAAAAGGATAAAAACCTAATTCATCACATTTCTATTTATCGAATCCCACTGCACCTTGGGCAAGACAACCTCGCTTCCCGTAGAGGCTGGGCCCGCAAACCGAGGGCTTGGGGCTTGGGACCAGTTCTCCATCGCTCCGGTGCCCATAACTTTTGATCCGTAAGGAGTTACGCGACGCACAACATACCGTTGGAAAGCTATCAGAGAACTCTACGACGGGGAAAGCTAGCCTGTTCTGTTGTGTTTGTTTTCGGAGCACAAAATTGAATATTTTCATCAATTTTGGGACACTTTTCTTCTTTTGCCCTATTTTTTCGTCCCATATGGTAAGTCGTGAGCCGCGAAATAGACGAAAACCTAATCCATCACCTTTCTATTACCGAATCCCACGTTCCGTTGGGCAAGACAACTTCACTTCACGCAGAGGCTGGGCCCATGAAATGTGGGCGTGGGGCTTGGGACCAGGTCTCCGTCGCTCTGGTGGCCATAACTTTTGATCCGTAAGGAGTTACGCGGTGCACAGCATACCGTTGGAGAACTCTCCGAGAGCTCTACAGCGCGGGTAACAAGCCTGCTCGGTTGCGTCTATTTTCAGAAACCAAAATCGAACGCTTTCATCAATTTCGGGACATTTTTCTTCTTTTGCGTTATTTTTTCATCCCAGATCGTATTTCGTGAGCTGTGAAAAGGGCAAAAACCTAATCCCACACATTTCTATTACTAAATCCTACGAAACCTTAGGCAAGACAACTTCACTTCACATAGAAGCTGGGGGCATAAACCGAGGGCGTAGGGCTTGGGGCCAAGTCTCCATTGCTCCGATGCCCGTAACTTTTGTTCCGTAAGGAGTTACACGGCGCATAGCATACCGTAGGAAAGCTCTCTGAGAGCTCTACGACTGGGGAAGCAAGGCCGCTCAGCTGCGCCTATTTTTGGAACACAAAATAGAACGTTTTCATCAGTTTTGGTACACTTTTCTTCTTTTGTACTATTTTTTCATCCCGGATCGAACGTCGTGAGCCGCAAAAAGGACGAAAACCTAATCCATCACATTTCTATTATCGAATCCCACGGCACCTTGGGCATGACAAGTTCGCTTCGCATAGGGGCTGGGCCAGCAAACCGAGGGCGTGGGGCTTGAGACCAGGTCTCCGTCGCTCCGGTGGCCATAACTTTTGATCCGTAAGGAGTTACACGGCTCAAAGCATACCGTTGGAAAGCACTCTGAGAGCTCAACGATAGGGGCAACAAGCCTGCTCTGCTGCACCTATTTTTGAAGCCCAAAATAGAATGTTTTCATCAGTTTCAAGACACTTTTCTTCTTTTGCCCTATTTTTCCGTCCCAGATCGTACGTCATGAGCCACGAAAAAGACGACATCCTAATCCATCACATTTCTATTACCGAATCCCACGGCACCTTGGGCATGACAACTTTGCTTCACGTAGAGGCTGGGCCCACAAACTGAGGGCGTGGGGCTTGGGACCAGGTCTCCGTTGCTCCGGTGCCCATAACTTTTGATCCGTAAGGAGTTACGCTTCGCACAGCATACCTCTGGAAAGTACTCCGAGAGCTCTACAACGGGGGCAGCAAGCTTGTTCGGCTACGCCTATTTTTGGAGCCAAAAATCAAACGTTTTCATTAGTTTCAGGACACTTTTCTTCTTTTGCGCGATTTTTTCATCTCGGATCGTACGTCATCAGCCACAAAAAGGACGATAACCTAATCCATCACAGAATCCCACGGCACCCTGGGCAAGACAACTTTGCTTCATGTAAAGGCTGGGCCTGCAAACCGAGGGCATCGGGAGTGGGACCAGGTCTCTGTCGCACCGGTGCCCATAGCTTTTGATCCTTAAGGAGTTACGCGGCGCACATCTTATGGTTGGAATGCAATCTGAGAGCTCTACGACGGGGGAAGCAAGCCTGTTCGGATACCCCTATTTTTGGAGCCCAAAATTGAACGTTTTCATCAGTTTTAGGAAACTTTTTTTCTTTTGCACTGTTTTTCCGTCTCGGATCGTACGTCATGAGCTGCGAAGAGGACGTCAACCTAATCCATCACATTTCTATTATTGAATCCCATGGCAACTTGGGCAAGACAACTTCGTTTCACATAGAGGCTAGGCCCACAAACCGAGGGTGTGGGGTTTGGGACCGAGTCTCCGTCTCTCCGGTGCCCATAACTTTTGCTCCGTAAGGAGTTACGCGGCACACAACATACCATTGGAAAGCACTCCAAGCGCTCTACGATTGGGGCAGTAAGACTGTTAGGATGCGCCTATTTTCATAGCCCAAAATCGAACGTTTCCAATAGTTTCGGGACACTTTTCTTCTTTTGTGCTGTTTTTCCTTCTTGAATCGTACGTCATGAGCCTCGAAAAGGACGTCAACCTAATCCATCACATTTCTATTATTGAATCCCATGGCAACTTGGGCAAGACAACTTCGTTTCACATAGAGGCTAGGCCCGCAAACCGAGGGCGTGGGGTTTGGGACTGAGTCTCCGTCTCTCCGGTGCCCATAATTTTTGATCTGTTAGGAGTTACGCGGCGCACAGCAAACCGTTGGAAAGCTCTCCGAGTGTTCTACAATGGAGGCAGCCTGGTATGCTGCACTTGTTTTTGGAACCCAAAACATAATGTTTTCATTAGTTTCGGGACACTTTTCTTATTTTGCGCTACTTTTTCATCCCGAATCGTACGTCGTCAGCCGCGGAAAGAAAGACAACCTAATCGATCACATTTCTATTACCGAATTCCACGGTACATTGGGCAAGACAACTTCGCTTCATGTAGAGGCTGGCCCTACAAACTGAGGGTGTGGGGCTTGGGACCAGGTCTCCGTCGCTCCAGTGCCCATAACTTTTGATCCGTAAGGAGTTACGCGGCGCACAGCATACCGTTGGTAAGCACTCCGAGAGCTCTACGACGTGGGCAGCTAGCCTGTTCGGCTGCGCCTATTTTTGGAGCCCAAAATTGAACATTTTCATCAGTTTTGGGACACTTTTCTTCTTTTGCGCTATTTTTTCATCGCTGATCGAACGTCGTGAGCCGCGAAAAGGATAACAACCTAATCTATCACATTTCTATTATCGAATCCCATGGCACCTTGGGCAAGAAAACTTTGCTTCACGTAGAGGCTGGGCCCGCAAACTGAGGGCGTGGGGCTTGGGACCAAGTCTCCGTCACTCTGGTACCCATAACTTTTGATCCGTAAGGAGTTACGTGGCGCACAGCATATCGTTGGAATGCTCTCCAAGAGCTCTATGATGAGGGCAGCAAGCGTGCTCGGCTGCTCTTATTTTCGGAGCCCAAAATCAAAAGTTTTCATCAGTTTCGGGACACTTTTCTTCTTTTTCGCTGTTTTTTCATCCTGGATCGTACGTCGTGATCCGCGAAAAGGATGAAAAACCAATGCATCACATTTCTATTACCAATTCCCACGACAACTTGGGCAAGACAAGTTCGCTTCCCGTAGAGGCTGGGCCCGTAAACCGAGGGCGTGGGGCTTGGGACCAGGTCTCTGTCGCTCTGGTGCCCATAACTATTGATTCGTAAGGAACTACGCAGCGCACAACATACCGTTGGAAAGCTCTCCGAGAGCTCTACAATGGGGGCAGCTAGCCTATTCGGATGCATCTATTTTCTGAGACCAAAATCAAACATTTTCATCAGTTTTGGGACACTTTTATTCTTTTGGGCTATTTTCTCGTCCCGGATCGTAAGTTGTGAGTCACGAAATGGACGACAACCTAATCTATCACATTTCTATTACCGAATCCCATGGTACCTTGGGCAAAATAACTTCATTTCTCGTTAAGGCTGGGCTCGCAAACCGAGGGCCTAGGGCTTGGGACCAGGTCTCCATCGCTCCGGTGCGCATAACTTTTGATCCGTAAGGAGTTACGCAGCGCACAACATACCGTTGGAAAACTCTCCGAGAGCTTTACGACAGGGGCAGCAAGCCTGCTCGGCTATGCCTGTTTTCGGAACCCAAATTCGAACATTTTCATTAGTTTCGGGACACTTTTCTTCTTTTGCGCTATTTTTCCATCCCGGATCGTACGTCATGAGCTGCGAAAAGGACGACAACCGAATACATCACATTTCTATTACTGAATCCCACGGCACCATGGGCAAGACAACTTCACTTCACGTAGTGGCTGGGCCCGCAAACCGAGGGCGCGGGTCATAGGACCAGGTTTTTGTCGCTCCGATGCCCATAACTTTTGATCCGTAAGGAGTTATGTAGTGTGCAGAGCATACCGTTGGAAAGCTCCGGGAGAGCTCTACGACTGGGTAGCAAGCCTGCTCAGCTGCGCATATTTTTGGAGCCCAAAATCAAACATTTTCATCAGTTTCGGCACACTTTTTGTTTTTGCGTTGTTTTTCTGCCCCAGATCGTACGTCGTGAGCCACAAAAAGGACAACAACCTAATCCATCACATTTCTATTAACGAATCCCATGGCACTTTAGGCAAGACAACTTCACTTCACGTAGAGGTTGGGCCCGCAAACCGAGGGCGTGGGGCTTAGGACCAGGTCTCTATCGTTCTGGTGCCCATAAATTTTGATCCGTAAGGAATTACACGGTGTACAGTGTAATACCCGAGCCCGGAATATGAATTTTCTTTGTTTATTATTTTGAAAATTTTATTTCCTTAAATTCTTTGTGAATTAACTGTTACTTTCTAGTCGACGCAACGTGCATTGCATTTAAGGAGCGATAGCTAGATAACGATTTTCAGTCCTCAGCAAATAGTGAAACTAGTATTTAGATGACTTAAATTTTATATTTTAAATATTGCTAGCTTTATTTGAACTTACCATAGCTGAAACGGCTTTAAAACGCGCGAAATAGGGCCCTTTGACCAAGTTTTAAGTGGTTTGACCTTGGACCTTTGACCCTTTAACCTTTTGACCTTTAATTAAGCAATTAAGTAAGCAAAATAAGAAAAAAAATAGCAGCAAACAGCAGCAGCAGGCCGAGAGCTTTAGAGAGGAAAAAAAAAAAAACCTTTCAACTTCTCTACGATCAATCTTCGCGTGTGCTCGTGCGGGGTGATTACCGAGGCAACCAACGTTGTTTTCCTAGCGACTAGGAGTACCTAAGGTGAGGGAAGCATGTTATTTGCGCATTTATACGTTGTGTTAGTTAACTTTATCAGTTTTTAGATTTATCCGTAGATCGTTATTTAAAGCGATTTGATGCTTCTAGAATGTTCCTTAGCATTGGTAGAACATGTATTTATGGCTTTGTAACATTTTCTGCGGTTAAATGTTGTGATTGCAACTTGAATTGTGATATGAATAGTACTTTGTGAATAGTAAAACCTTGAAACGTTAAAATTACGCCGTTATGCTTTCCGTTGATGTAGAAACGTGCTAGGTATGCTAGAATGCTAAAATGTGTGGTTTGTTTGGGTTGCGTAGTGGAAAAAAATGAGAATTAAGCCTTTGGGAAAGTCGGGGTCGTTTAGGTCAATTTTTGCGTTTTCTCGTTTTGCGTGTTGGCATTGCTTCGGGAAGCCATGGAAGCACTTTTGGTGCGAATATGGCGTTGGTTGGGTGTTTGGTTGTTGTAGTTGTAGTTCAAACGAGAAAGGGGGAAATCGGGGCTTTGCGCGAGTTCTAGGGTGAAGTAAGGTTTCGGGGTCTTTAGACGTGCCTTATGGTGACCTAGGAGGGTTGGCGAAGTCGGTTTCCAGAACTCGTGGCTCGTTTGGAAATGGTAGCATTTTGACAGTTGGGGCCGATTTGTGTTTTTGTGTGTTTACTTGTCTTTATGCTTATAGAATGCTTAGAATTACTTGAATTGTTTGTTTGAGTTGTTTTGGATTGAATTGCTTATCAAATTGCTGCTATTGCGTGCGAGAGTAACCTACTTTGTTATTCTCCCACGTGTGGTTTATCGCTTGTTTATTGCTTGTTTATTGTCTTGTATCGAGTCTTGCATGGCATAGTGTCTCGCACGTGAGTGATGGGCCTCTCTGGGTAGCCTTGGGTTGCCAGTGTTGGTTGCTCTAGCTCCGTTGCTATTCCCTTTCTCGCTTGGGTTGCCTCCCAGGGAGATTTGGGTCGTAGGATTGATGGATACTTCCGGGGTATTCCAAACTGGTGTTATAAGGTTGTTTTGGGCCGGCGCGTCGTCATCGAATTCGTGTTTGAAAATGGTTCGTGAAAAGAGTATCGTATCCTTTGATTGAGTGTTTGCAGCTTTAAATACTTGCCTTGCTTTATTGTTGGCTTTGGATGTATCTTTATATGTTTTGTATGTATTGCTTGACTAATTGCATTGCATACTCCTCTCATCTCCGTCCTTGAGACCAATTGCCCTCGCTGAGCAATAGTTTTTGCTCATTCCTCTCTATACTATGTTTTTACAGGAGTAGTTGAGGCAGACCCTCTCGAGGTAATTGAGGAGGAGGAGCAGGTGGAGGTGTTTCCGTGATAGCACTTACCTGCTTTGCTGGTGGTTGGTTACCAGTTTTGTGCAAACCTTGATGTTATGTATATTGCGTGAAGGAAGCTTAATTTTGAGGCTTGTAGCCTTGTATATATATTTTCTAGTTGAGATCTTTATTAGTTTTATGTTGAAATGGATTAAAGTTTGTAAGTTGTAAACTTATACTCGGATGACTAGTGAAGATTGCATGCTAATGGCTAATGGTTTAGTGGCATAAGTACTTGTGTAGTATGCATATCATTTTTGGTTTGGAAAGTTGGATAATAAGAAATGTATGTTTTATAGAAAGTTGGCTTGTTTTGATTATTTTATAGCTTTCGCAAGTGTTATATTGTTTTTAGGGTTTTCGGATTGTCCGCGGTACAGAGGAGACTCCGTCCGTGTGTCGGGTCCGGGCTTGGCCTTTTGCGGGGTTGGGTCGGGGCGTGACATACAGCATACCGTTGGAAAGCACTCTGAGAGCTCTACGGCAGGGGTAACAAGCCTGTTCAGCTGCACTTGTTTTCGGAGCCCAAATTCGAACATTTTCATCAGTTTCGGGATACTTTTCTTCTTTTGCGGTGTTTTCCGTCCCGGATCGTACGTCCTGAGCCGCGAAAAGGACGACAATCTAATACATCACATTTCTATTACTGAATCCCATGGCACCATAGGCAAGACAAATTCACTTCACATAGAGGCTGGGCCCGCAAACCGAGGGCATGGGGGTTGGGACCAGGTCTCCGTCACTCTGATGCCAATAACTTTTGATCCGTAAGGAGTAACGCAACGCAGACCATACCGTTGGAAAGCTCTCCGACGGGGCAGCAAGCCTGCTCTGCTGCGCCTGTTTTTGGAGCCCAAAATCAAACGTTTTCATCAGTTTCGGGATACTTTTCTTTTTTAACACTGTTTTTCTGTCCCAGATCGTACATCGTGAGCCGCAAAAAGGGCAACAACCTAATCCATCACATTTTTATTACCGAATCCCACGGCACCTTGAGCAAGACAACTTCGCTTCACGTAGAGGCTGGGCCCGCAAACCGAGGGTGTGGGGCTTAGGACCAGATCTCCGTCGCTCCGGTGCCCATAACTTTTGATCCGTAATGAGTTATGCGGCGCACAGCATACCGTTGGAAAGCACTCTGAGAGCTCTACGACGGGGACAGCAAGCCTGTTCGGCTGCACTTGTTTTCGGAGCCCAAAATTGAACATTTTCATTAGTTTTGGGACACTTTTCTTCTTTTGCACTGCTTTTTCATCCTTGATCGTACGTCGTAAGCCGCCAAAAGGATGACAACCTAATCCATCAAATTTATTTTACTAAATTCCACGGCACCTTGGGCAAGACAACTTCGCTTCACATAGAGGCTGGGCCCGCAAACCGATGGGTGTGGGGCTTGGGACTAGGTCTCCGTCGCTCCGGTGCCCATAACTTTTCATCCGTAAGGAGTTACGCGGAGCACAGCATACCGTTGGAATTCTCTCCGAGAATTCTACAACGTGGGCAGCAAGCCTACTCAGCTGCACCTATTTTTGGTACCCAAAATAGAACGTTTTCATCAATTTCGGGACACTTTTCTTCTTTTGCGCTATTTTTTCGTCCCGAATCGTACGTCGTGAGCCGCGAAAAGGACGACAACCTAATCCATCACATTTCTATTTTCGAATCCCATGGTACCTTGGGCAAGACAACTTCGCTACACGTAGAGGCTGGGCCTGCAAACTGTGGGCGTGGGGCTTGGGACAAGGTCTCCGTCGCTTTGGTGCCCATAACTTTTGCTCCGTAAGGAGTTACACGGTGCACAACATACCGTTGGAAAGCACTTCGAGAGCTCTACTACGGGGGAAGCCATCCTGTTCAGCTACGCTAGTTTTCGGAGCCCAAAATCGAAAGTTTTCATCAGTTTCGGGACACTTTTATTCTTTTGCGCTATTTTTTCATCCCGGATCGTATGTCGTGAGCCGCGAAAAGGACGACAACCTAATACATCACATTTCTATTACTGAACTCCATGGCATGTTGGGCAAGACAACTTCGCTTCACGTAGAGACTGGGCCCGCAAACCGAGGACGTGGGGCTTGGGATCAGGTCTCCATCGCTCCAATGCCCATAACTTTTGATCCGTAAAGAGTTACGCGGCGTACATCATACCGTTGGAATGCTCTCCAAGAGCTCTACGACGGAGTAAGCAAGCCTGCTCGGCTGCACTTATTTTCAGAGCCTAAAATCGAATGTTTTCATTTGTTTCGGGACACTTTTCTTCTTTTGTGCTATTTTTTCGTCCCGGATCATATGTCGTGAGGCGTGAAAATGACAACAACTTAATCTATCCCATTTCTATTACCAAATCCCACGGCTTCTTAGGTAAGACAACTTCGTTTCACGTAGAGGCTCGACCCGCATACCAAGGGCGTGGGGCTAAAATTTTTGTATTTTTACCCAAACATCGCAATCGAAAATTCGGCATTATAACGGCGTTACCACGTAATTAACAAACTTTTAAAAATCGACGGCAATCGATTCCAACATCAACAACTCAAGATAATCATCAAATGTCCATTCTATCAACTTTAAATACCCGAAAATAAATAATTTCACTACAATGGCTCTAATCTCATAGTAATGCACATAAACGATCCCTAGCATACACTGATCAATAATATAACTTCAAATTAACATTCTAATGGTTCAAAATGCAGTTATGAGCAAAAACATAAAAATGAGTTTTGAGATCTAGAATTTTTCTCTCACCTTTGATGCGATATAAACCTAGATATACATGCAATGCGTGCCCAACAAGCGAAATCCAACTCGGCGCGAAGTTCTATGGACAAAAACTAGGTTTTTCTATGAAAAATTGATTTGAAAACTTGAAGAAAAGCTTTGGTTTTCACTCTTATGGCTCTCGGCCATGTGTGTGTATTTTGAGTGTGTTTTGTGTTGTGTTTTGTGTGTGTTGATGCATTTAAGCTAAAGGTCAATTAAAAAAAATGCAAAGTCAAAGTTAGTTTATTAGTCCTTTGATTGTTTTTCTAGTCTTTTAATTCATTTCTTGAGTATTTCTTGCTCAACTAACAAATTAACACTTAAATTAATTCTAGTCAATATATGTTAGGTGACAAAGAATTTTACATTAAAATAGTTTCACCCGAATCGGCTTAAAACTCATTTTCTTGCAAAAGAAAGTGTAAAAATCTTTAAAATTTCAAAACCGATTCCAAATCCGTTTTAATCAAACACGGGTCTATTAATACTCGAGGACTAGGTTTTAAAATGTTTAAAACACCCCTGCAAAAATTTTAGCAGACAGGTGTTCAAAAACACTATTCACCAAAATCGACGATAAAATTTCTGATTTCGTTTTTTATAAAAATTTCATGAATGCACACTTAGCATGTATTAGGAGTATTAATCACAGGATTATCACATTCTAAGTCATATGGCACATAAACAGGTCAAATCATGCAAATTGAGGTAAAAACACACAAATCGAGGTAAAGACACACAAATCGAGGTAAAGACGAAAACTGGGGTTTCACAGACCAGGTCTCCGTCGCTCTGGTGCCCATTACTTTAGATCCGTAAGAAGTTACGCGGCGTACAACATACCGTTGGAAAGCTCTACGAGAGCTCTACGATGGGAGCAGCAAGCCTGCTCTGCTGCGCCTATTTTTAGAGCCTAAAATCGAACGTTTTAATCAGTTTCGGGTCACTTTTCTTCTTGTGCGCTGTTTTTCGATCCCGGATCGTATGTCATGAGCCGCGAAAAGGATGACAACCTAATCTATCACATTTTTATTACCGAATCCCACGGCACCTTGGGCAAGACAACTTCGCTTTGACGTAGAGGCTGGGCTTGCAAACCGAGCACATGGGCTTGGGACCAAGTCTCTGTTGCTCCGGTGCCCATAACTTTTGATCAGTAAGGAGTTACGCGGCGCACAACATACCGTTGAAAAGCTCTCCGAGAGCTCTACAACGGGGTAGCAAGCCTGCTAGGCTGCGCCTATTTTTGGAGCCCAAAATCAAACGTTTTCATCAGTTTCGGGGCACTTTCCTTATTTTGCGCTGTTTTTCTATCCCAGAACATACGTCGTCAGCCGCGAAAAGAACGACACCCTAATAGATCACATTTCTATTACTGAATCCCACAGTACCTTGGGCAAGACAACTTCGCTTCACGTAGAGGCTGGGCCCGCAAACCGAGGGCATGGGGCTTGGGTCTAGGTCTCCGTCGCTCCGGTGCCCATAACTTTTGATCCGTAAGGACTTATGCGGCGCACAACATAGCGTTGGAAAGCACTCTGAGAGCTCTACGACGGGGGCAACTAGCTTGTTTAGCTGTGCCTATTTTCGGAGCCAAATTTGAACGTTTTCATCAGTTTTGGGACACTTTTATGATTTTGTGTTATTTTTTCATCCCAGATCGTACGTCTTGAGCCATGAAAAGGATGACAACCTAATACATCACATTTCTATTACTGAATCCCATAGCCCCTTAGGCAAGCCAACTTCGCTTCACGTAGAGGCTGGGCCCCCAAACCGAGGGCGTGGGGCTTAGGACCAGATGTCCGTTGCTCCGATGCCCATAACTTTTGATCCGTAAAGAGTTACGCAATGCAGAGCATACCGTTGGAAAGCTCTCCGAGAGCTCTACGACGAGGCACCTAGCCTGCTTAGCTGTGCCAATTTTTGGAGCCCAAAATCAAATATTTTCATCAGATTCGGGACACTTTTCTTCTTTTGCTCTGTTTTTCAGTCCCAAATCGTACGTCGTGAGCCGCAAAAAGAACGACACCCTAATCCATCACAGTTCTATTACCGAATCCCACGACACCCTGGGCAAGACAATTTCGCTTCACGTACAGGCTGGTCCCGCAAATCAAGGGCATGGGGCTCAGGACTAGGTCTCCGTCGCTCCGGTGCCCATTACTTTTGATCCGTAAGCAGTTACACGACGCACAGCATACCGTTGGAAAGCGCTCTAAGAGCTCTACGACAGGGTAGCAAGCCTGTTCGGCTGCGCCTATTTTTGGAGTCCAAAATCAAACTTTTTAATCAGTTTCGGGACACTTTTCTTCTTTGGTGCTGTTTTTCCGTCCCGGATCGTACGTCGTGAGCCGCGAAAAGGACGACAACCTAATCCATCACATTTATTTTACTAAATCCCATGGCATCTTGGGCAAGACAACTTCGCTTCACGTAGAGGCTGGGCTCGCAAATAGAGGGCGTGAGGCTTGGGACCAGGTCCCCGTCGTTCCAATGCCTATAACTTTTGATTCGTAAGGAGTAACGCGGCGTACAACATACCGTTGTAAAGCTCTCCGATAGCTCTACAATGTGGGCAGCAAGCCTGCTATGTTGCGCCTATTTTTAGAACCCAAAATAGAACATTTTCATCAGTTTCGGGACACTTTTCTTCTTTTGCGCTATTTTTTTGTCCTGGATCGTACATCGTGAGCCGCGAAAAGGACAAAAACCTAATCCATCACATTTCTATTACCGAATCTCATGGTGCATTGGGCAAGACAACTTCGCTACACTTAGAGGGTGGGCCCACAAACCGAGGGCGTGGGGCTTGGGACAAGGTCTCCGTCGCTCCGGTGCCCATAACTTTTGGTCCGTAAGGAGTTACGCGGCGCACAACATACCGTTGGAAAGCACTCCGAAAGCTCTACGATAGGGGTTGATAGCCTATTCAACTGCGCTTGTGTTCGGATCCCAAAATTGAATGTTTTCATCAGTTTTGGGACACTTTTCTTCTTCTGCGCTATTTTTCCGTCACGGATCGTATGTCGTGAGCCGCGAAAAGGACAACAACGTAATACATCACATTTATATAACTGAATCCCATGGAACCTTGGACAAGACAACTTCGCTTCACATAGAGGCTAGGCTCGCAACCCGAGGGCGTGGGGCTTGGGGCCAAGTCTCCGTCGCTCCGGTGCCCATAACTTTTGATCCCTAAGGAGTTACGCGGCGCGCAACATACAGTTAGAAAGCAATTGGAGAGCTCTACGATGGGGCAGCTGGCCTATTCGGCCATGCCTATTTTCGTAGCCCAAGATTGAACGTTTTCATAAATTTTGGGATACTTTTCTTTTTTTCCGTTGTTTTTTCGTCTCTGATCGTACGTCTTGAGCCGTGAAAATGTCGACAACCTAATCCATCATATTTCTATTACTGAATCCTAAAGCACTTTGGGCAGGACAGCTTCTCTTCACGTAGCGGTTGGGCCCGCAAACCGAGGGCGTGGGGCTTGGTACCAGGTCTCTATCGCTCTGGTGCCCATAACTTTTGATCCGTAAGGAGTTACGCAGCGCAAAGCATACCGTTGGAAAGCTCTCCGAGTGCTCTACGATGGGGGCAGCAAGCCTGCTCGGCTCCACCTTTTTTTAGACCCTGAAATCGAACATTTTCATCAGTTTCGGGAGACTTTTCTTCTTTTGCGCTGTTTTTCCATCTCGGATCGTACGTTGTGAGCTGCGAAAAGGACGACAACCTAATCCATCAGATTTCTATTACCGAATTCCATGGCACCTTGGGCAAGACAACTTCGCTTTGACGTAGATGCTGGGCCCGCAAACCAAGCGCGTGGGCTTGGGACCAAGTCTCCGTTACTCCGGTGTCAATAACTTTTGATCCGTAAGGAGTAAGGCGGTGCACAACTTGCCGTTAGAAAGCTCTCCGAGAGCTCTATGACTGGGGAAGCAAGCCCGCTTTGTTGTGCCTATTTTCGGAGCCCAAAATCAAACGTTTTAATCAGTTTTGGGACACTTTACTTCTTTTGTGATATTTTTTAATCCCGGATCGTACGTCGTGAGCCGCGAAAAGGACGATGACCTAATCCATCACATTTCTATTTCCGAATCCCACCGCACCTTGGGCAAGACAACTTCGCTGCACGTAGAGGCTAGGCCAGGAAACCGAGGGCTTGGGACCAGGTCTTTGTCGCTCCAGTGCCCATAACTTTTGATCCGTAAGGAGTTACGCGGCACACAGTATACCATTGGAAAGCTCTCTGAGAGCTCTACGACGGGGGCAGCTAGCCAGTTCAGCTGCGTATGTTTTCGGAGCCCAAAATCGAACATTTTCATCAATTTTGGGACACTTTTCTTCTTTTGCGCTATTTTTTCGTCCCGGATCGTACGTCGTGAGCCGCAAAAAGGACGACAACATAATACACACATTTTTATAACTGAATCCCATGGCACCTTGGGCAAGACAACTTCGCTTCACGTAAAGGCTGGGCCTGTAAACTAAGGGCGTGGAGCTTGGGACCAAGTCTTCGTCGCTCCGATGCCCATAACTTTTGATCCGTAAGGAGTTACGCGGCGCACAGTATACCATTGGATAGCTCTCCAAGAGCTTTACGACGGGGGTAGCATGCCTGCTCGGCTGCGCCTATTTCAGAGCCTAAAATCGAATGTCTTCATCTGTTTCGGTATACTTTTCTTCTTTTGCGCTGTTTTTCAGTCCCGGATCGTAAGTCGTGAGCCGCGAAAAGGACGACAACCTAATCCATCACATTTCTATTACCAAATCCCACGGCACCTTGGGCAAGACAACTTCGCTTCACGTAGAGGTGGCACTTAAATTAACACTTAAATTAATTCTAGTCAATATTTGTTAGGTGAAAAAGAATTTAACATTAAAATAGTTTCACCCGAATCAGCTTAAAACTCGTTTTCTTGCAAAAGAAAGTGTAAAAATCTTTAAAATTTCAAAACCGATTCCAAATCCGTTTTAATCAAACACGGGTCTATTAATACTCGAGGACTAGGTTTTAAAATGTTTAAAACACCCCTGTAAAAATTTTAGCAGACAGGTGTTCAAAAATACTATTCATCAAAACCGACGATAAAATTTCTGATTTCGTTTTTGATAAAAATTTCATGAATGCACACTTAGTATGTATTAGGAGTATTAATCACATAATTATCACATTCTAAGTCATATAGCACATAAACAAGTCAAATCACGCAAATCGAGGTAAAGACACGCAAATCGAGGTAAAGACACACAAATCGAGGTAAAGACGAAAACTGGAGTTTCACAGACTAGGTCTCCGTCGCTCTGGTGCCCATTACTTTAGATCCATAAGAAGTTACGCGGCGCACAACATACCGTTGGAGAGCTCTCCGGAGCTCTACGATGGGAGCAGCAAGCCTGCTCTGCTGCGCCTGTTTTTAGAGCCTAAAATCAAACGTTTTAATCAGTTTCGGGTCACTTTTCTTCTTATGCGCTGTTTATCGATCCCGGATCGTACGTCATAAGCCGCGAAAAGGATGACAACCTAATCTATTACATTTTTATTACCGAATCCAACGGCACCTTGGGCAAGACAACTTCGCTTTGACGTAGAGGCTGGGCACGCAAACCGAGCGCGTGGGCTTGGGACCAAGTCTCCGTTGCTCCGGTGCCCATAACTTTTGATCAGTAAGGAGTTACGCAGCGCACAACATACCGTTGAAAAGCTCTCCGAGAGCTCTACGACGGGGCAGCAAGCCTGCTAGGCTGCGCCTATTTTTGGAGGCCAAAATCAAACGTTTTTATCAGTTTCGGGACACTTTATTTATTTTGCACTGTTTTTCAATCCCAGAACATACGTCGTCAGCCGCGAAAAGAACGACACCCTAATCGATCACATTTCTATTACCAAATCCCACGACACCTTGGTCAAGACAACTTCGCTTCACGTAGAGGCTGGGCCCACAAACCGAAGGCGTGGGGCTTGGGTCTAGGTCTCCGTCTCTCTGGTGCCCATAACTTTTGATCCGTAAGGAGTTACGCGGCGAACAGCATAGCGTTGGAAAGCACTCTGAGAGCTCTACGACGGGGGCAACTAACTTGTCTAGCTGTCCCTATTTTCGGAGCCAAATTTGAACATTTTCATCAGTTTTGGGACACTTTTCTGATTTTGTGTTGTTTTTTCGTCCCGGATCGTACGTCTTGAGCCACGAAAAGGACGATAACCTAATACATCACATTTCTATTACTGAATCCCACAGCACCTTGGGCAAGCCAACTTCGCTTCACGTAGAGGCTGGGCCCACAAACCGAGGGCGTGGGGCTTGGGACCAGGTGTCCGTCGCTCTGATGACCATAACTTTTGATCCGTAAAAAGTTACGCAACACAGAGCATACTGTTGGAAAGCTCTCCGAGAGCTCTACGACGAGGCACCTAGCCTGTTTGGCTGTGCCAATTTTTGGAGCCCAAAATCAAACATTTTCATCAGATTCGGGACACTTTTCTTCTTTTGCTCTATTTTTCAGTCCCAAATCGTATGTCGTGAGCCGCGAAAAGAACGACACCCTAATCCATCACAGTTCTATTACCGAATCCCACGACACCCTAGGCAAGACAATTTCGCTTCACGTAGAGGCTGGTCCCGCAAACCGAGGGCATGGGGCTCAAGACCAGGTCTCCGACGCTCCGGTGCCCATTACTTCTGATCCATAAGCAGTTATGCGACGCACAGCATACCGTTTGAAAGCGCTCTGAGAGCTCTACGACGGGGTAGCAAGCCTGTTCGGCTGTGCCTATTTTTGGACACTTTTCTTCTTTGGCGCTGTTTTTTCCTCCCAGATTGTACGTCGTGAGCCGCGAAAAGGACGACAACCTAATTCATCACATTTCTTTTACTAAATCCCACGGCACCTTAGGCAAGACAACTTCGCTTCATGTAGAGGTTGGGCCTGCAAACCGAGGACGTGGGGCTTGGGACCAGGTCCCCGTCGCTCCGATGCCCATAACTTTTGATCCGTAAGGAGTAATGCGGCGCACAACATACCGTTGTAAAGCTCTCCGAGAGCTCTACAACATGGGCAGCAAGCTTGCTATGTTGCACCTATTTTCGGAACCCAAAATAGAACATTTTCATCAGTTTCGGGACACTTATCTTCTTTGCGCTATTTTTTTTATCCCGGATCGTACATTGTGAGCCGCAAAAAGGACGAAAACCTAATCCATCACATTTCTATTACCTAATCTCATGGTACATTGGGCAAGACAAATTCGCTTCACGTAGAGGGTAGGCTCACAAACCGAGGGCGTGGGGCTTGGGACAAGGTCTCCGTCGTTCCGGTGCCCATAACTTTTGCTCCGTAAGGAGTTACGTGGCGCACAACATACCGTTGGAAAGCACTCTGAGAGCTCTACGACAGGGGCTGATAGCCTATTCAGCTGCGCTTGTTTTTGGATCCCAAAATTGAATGTTTTCATCAGTTTTGGGAAACTTTTCTTCTTCTGCGCTGTTTTTCCGTCACAGATCGTATGTCATGAGCCGCGAAAAAGACGACAAGCTAATATATCACATTTCTATAACTGAATCCCATGGAACCTTAGGCAAGAAAACTTTGCTTCGCGTAGAGGCTGGGCCCGCAAACCGAGGGCGTAGGTCTTGGGACCAGGTCTATCTCGCTCCGGTGCCCATAACTTTTGATCCGTAAGTAGTTACGCAGCGCACAGCATACCGTTGGAAAGCTCTCCATGAGCTCTATGACGTAGACAACAAGAATGCTCGGTTGTGCCTATTTTCAGATCCCAAAATCAAATGTTTTCATCAATTTTGGGGCACTTTTCTTCTTTTGCGCTGTTTTTCTGTCCCGGATAGTACGTCGAGAGCTATGAAAAGGACGATAACCTAATCCATCACATTTCTATTACTAAATCCCACGGCACCTCAGCCAAGAAAACTTCGCTTCACGTAGAGGCTAGACCCGCAAACCGAGGACGTGGGGCTTGGAACCAGGTCTCCGTCGCTCTGGTGCCCATAACTTTTGATCTGTAAAGAGTTACACGGTGCACAACATACCGTTGGAAAGCTCTCCGAAAGCTCTACGACGGGGCAAAGAGAATGCTTGGCTGTGCCTATTTTCAGAGCCCAAAATCGAACGTTTTCATCAATTTTTGTATAAATTTCTTCTTTTGCGCTGTTTTTTTATCCCGAATCGTACGTCATGAGCCGCGAAAAGGACGACAACCTAATCCATCACATTTTTGTTACTAAATGACACGACACCTCGGGCAAGACAACTTCGCTTCACGTAGAGGCTGGACCCGCAAACCGAAGGCGTGGGGCTTGGGACCAGGTCTCCGTCGCTCCGGTGCCCATAACTTTTGATCTGTAAGGAGTTACGTGGCGCACAACATGCCGTTAGAAAGCTCTCCGAGAGCTCTACAATAGGGGCAGCAAGCCTGCTTGGCTTCGCCAATTTTTAGAGACTAAAATCGAACATTTTCATCAGTTTCGGGACACTTTTCTTCTTTTGCGCTGTTTTTCTATCTCGGATCGTACGTCGTTAGCCGCAAAAAGGACGACAACCTAATCCATCACATTTCTATTACCGAATCCCATGGCACCTTGGGCAAGACAACGTCGCTCTGACGTAGAGGCTGGGCCCGCAAACCGAGCACGTGGGCTTAGGACCAAGTCTCCGTTGCTCCGGTGCCTATAACTTTTGATTCGTAAGGAGTTATGTGGTGCACATCTTACCATTGGAAAGCTCTCGGAGAGCTTTACGGCTTGGGCAGCAAGCCCGCTAGGCTGTGCCTATTTTCCTGGCCCAAAATCGAAAGTTTTAATTAGTTTCAGGACAATTTACTTCTTTTGTGCTATTTTTTCGTCCTGGATCATACGTCATGAGCCGTAAAAAAGACGACGACCTAATCCATCACATTTCTATTACCGAATCCCACAGCACCTTGGGCAAGAAAACTTCGCTACATGTAGAGGCTGGGCTCGGAAATCTAGGGCTTGGGACCAGGTCTCCGTCGCTCCGGTGCCCATCACTTTTGATCTGTAAGGAGTTACGCGGCGCACAGTATACCATTGGAAAGCTCTCCGAGAGCTCTACGACGAGAGCAGCAAGCCTGCTCTGCTGCGCCTATTCACAGAGCCTAAATTTGAATGTTTTAATCAATTTCGGGATACTTTTCTTCTTTTGCGCTGTTTTTCTTTCCCAAATCGTACGTCGTAAGCCGCGAAAAGGACGACAACCTAATCCATCACATTTTTATTACCGAATCCCACGGTACCTTGTGCAAGACAACTTTGCTTTGATTTAGAGGCTAGGCCCAAAAACCGAGCGTGTGGGCTTGGAACCAAGTCTCTGTCACTCCGGTGCCCATAACTTTTGATCCGTAAGGAGTTACGCGACACACAGCATACCGTTGGAAAGCTCTCTGAGAGCTCTACGACGGGGGCAGCTAGCCTGTTCAGCTGCGCCTGTTTTCGGATCCTAAAATCGAACCTTTTCATTAGTTTCAGGACACTTTTCTTTTTTTGCGCTGTTTTTTCGTCCCTGATCATATGTCGTGAGCCGTGAAAAGGATGACAACCTAATCCATCACATTTCTATTACTGAATCGCACGACACCTTGGGCAAGACAACTTCGCTTCACGTAGAGGCTGGGCCCGCAAACCGAGAGCCTGGGGCTTGGGGCCAGGTCTCCGTCGCTCCGGTGCCCATTACTTTTGATCCATAAAGAGATACGTGGCGCGCAGCATACCGTTGGAAAGAAATCCGAGAGCTCTACGATGGGTCAGCTGGCCTGTTCGGCCGTGCCTATTTTCGTAGCCCAAGATTGAACGTTTTCATCAATTTCAGGACACTTTTCTTTTTTTGCGTTGTTTTTCCGTGTCTGATCGGATGTCTTGAGCCGTGAAAATGACGAGAACCTAATCCATCATATTTCTATTAATGAATCCTACAGCACCTTGGGCAGGACAGCTTCGCTTCACGTAGAGGCTGGGCCCGCAAACCGAGGGTGTGGGGCTTGGTACCAGGTCTCTGTCGCTCCGGTGCCCATAACTTTTGATCCGTAAGGAGTTACGCAGCGCAAAGCATACCGTTGGAAAGCTCTCCGAGAGCTCTACGATGGGGGCAGCAAGCCTGCTCGGCTCCACCTATTTTTAGAGCCTGAAATCGAACATTTTCATCAGTTTCGGGACACTTTTCTTCTTTTGCGCTATTTTTCCATCTGGATCGTACGTCGTGAGCCGCGAAAAGGACGACAACCTAATCCATCAGATTTCTATTACCGAATTCCATTGCACCTTGGGCAAGACAACTTCGCTTTGACATAGATGCTGGGCCTGCAAACCGCACGCGTGGGCTTGGGACCAAGTCTCCGTCGCTCCGGTGTCCATAACTTTTGATCTGTAAGGAGTAAGGCGGTGCACAACTTACTGTTGGAAAGCTCTCCGAGAGCTCTACGACTGGGGAAGCAAGCCCGCTTTGCTATGCCTATTTTCAGAGCCCAAAATCGAACGTTTTAATCAGTTTTGGGACACTTTACTTCTTTTGTGCTGTTTTTTCCTCCCGAATCGTACGTTGTGAGCCGCGAAAAGGATGATGACCTAATCCATCACATTTCTATTTCTGAATCCTGTGGCACCTTGGGAAAGACAACTTCGCTACACGTAGAGGCTGGGTCGGGAAACCGAGGGCTTGGGACCAGGTCTTCGTCGCTCCGGTGCCCATAACTTTTGATCTGTAAGGAGTTACGTGGTGCACAGTATACCGTTGGAAAGCTCTCCGGAAGCTCTACGACGGGGGCAGCTAGCTTGTTCAGCTGCACCTATTTTCGGGGCCCAAAATTGAACATTTTCATCAGTTTCGGGACACTTTTCTTCATTTGCGCTGTTTTTTCATCCCGGATCGTACGTTGTGAGCCGCGAAAAGGACGACAACCTAATACATCACATTTTTATTATTGAATCCCATGGCACCTTGGGCAAGACAACTTCGCTTCACGTAAAGGCTGGGCCTGTAAACTGAGGGCGTGGAGCTTGGGACCAGGTCTCCGTCGCTCCGGTGCCCCTAACTTTTGATCCATAAGGAGTTACGCGGCGCACAGCATACCATTGAAAAGCTCTCCAAGAGCTCTACGATGGGGGTAGCATGCCTGCTCGGCTGCGCCTATTTTCAGAGCCTAAAATCGAATGTCTTCATCTGTTTTGGGATACTTTTCTTCTTTTGCACTGTTTTTCGGTCCCTGATCGTAAGTCGTGAGCCACGAAAAGGACAACAACCTAATCCATCACATTTCTATTACCAAATCCCACGGCACCTTAGGCAAGACAACTTTGCTTCACGTAGAGGTTGGGCGTACAAACCAAGGGCGTGGGGCTTGGGACCAGGTCTCCGTCGCTCTGGTACCCATAATTTTTGATCCAAAAGGAGTTACGCAGCGCACAACACACCGTTGGAAAGCACTCCAAGAGCTCTACGACGGGGGCAGTAAGCCTGCTCGGTTGTACCTATTCTCAGAGCCTAAAATTGAACATTTTCATTAGTTTTGGGACACTTTTCTTCTTTTGTGCTGTTTTTCCATCCCGGATCGTACGTCGTGAGTCGCGAAAAGGACGACAACCTAATCCATCACATTTCTATTACCGAATCCCATGGTACCTTGGGCAAGACAACTTCGCTTCACGTAGAGGCTAGGCCCGTTAACCGAGGGCGTGGTGCTTAGCACCAAGTCTCCATCGCTCCGGTGCCCATAACTTTTGATCCGCAAGGAGTTACATGGCGCACAGCATATCGTTGGAAAGCACTCTAAGAGCTCTACGACGGGGGTAGCAAGCCTGTTCGGTGGTGAATATTTTCGGAGCCCAAAATCGAATATTTTCATCAGTTTCGGGACACTTTTCATCTTTTGCGCTATTTTTTCATCCTGGATCGTACGTCATGAGCCACGAAAAGGGCAACAACCTAATCCATCACATTTTTTTTACTAAATCCCACGGCACCTTGGGCAAGACAACTTGGCTTCACGTAAAGGCTGGGCCAGCAAACCGAGGGCGTGGGGATTAGGACCAAGTCTTTGTAGCTCCGATGCCCATAACTTTTGATCCGTAAGAAGTTACGCGACGCACAGCATACCATTGGAAAGCCCTCCGAGAGCTCTACAACAGGGATAGCAAGCCAGCTCAACTGTGCCTATTTTCGGAACCCAAAATAGAACGTTTTTATCAGTTTCGCGATACTTTTCTTCTTTTGCACTATTTTTCGGTCTCGGATCGTTTGTCGTGAGCGGCGAAAAGGACGCCAACCTAATCCATCACATTTCTAATACTGAATCCCACGATACCTTGGGCAAGACAACTTCACTTCACGTAAAGGCTGGGCCCGCATACCGAGGGCGTGGGGCTTGGGACAAGGTCTCCGTCGCTCCGGTGCCCTTAACTTTTGCTCCGTAATGAGTTACGCGACGCACAGCATACCGTTGGCAAGCACTCCGAGAGCTCTATGTCGGGGGTAGCTAGCCTGTTCAGTTGCCCTTATTTTCGGAGCCCAAAATTGAACATTTTCAACAGTTTTAGGACATTTTTCTTCTTTTGCGCTGTTTTTTCGTCCCGGATCGTATGTCGTGAACTGCGAAAAGGTCAATAACCCAATCCATCACATTTTTATTACTAAATCCCACGGCCCCTTGGGCATGACAACTTCACTTCACGTAGAGGCTAGGCCCGCAAACCGAGGGTATGGGGCTTGGGACCAGGTCTTCGTTGCTCCGGTGCCCATAACTTTGGATCCGTATGGAGTTACGCGACGCACAACATACCATTAGAAAGCTCTCCAAGAGCTCTATGACGGGGCAGTAAGCCTGCTCAACTGCACATGTTTTCAGAGCCCAAAATCAAAAGTTTTCATCTATTTCGGGACACTTTTCTTCTTTTGCGCTATTTTTCTATCCCGGATCGTACGTCGTAAGCCGCGAAAAGGATGACAACCTAATCCATCACATTTCTATTACAGAATCCCACGGCACCTTGGGCAAGACAACTTCGCTTCATGTAGAGGCTGGGCCTGCAAACTGAGGGCGTAGAGCTTGGGGCAAGCTATTCGTCGCTCCGGTACCCATAACTGTTTATAAGTAAGGAATTACGTGGCGCTCAGCATACCATTGGAAAGAACTTCGAGAGCTTTTCGACGAGGGCAACAAGCTTGCTCGGCTGCACCTATTTTCAGAGCCTAAAATCGAACGTTTTCATCAGTTTTGGGACACTTTTCTCCTTTTGCGCTGTTTTTCCATCCCATATCGTACGTCGTGAGCCGCGAAAGGACGAAAACTTTATCCATTACATTTCTGTTACCGAATCCCATGACACCTGGGGCAAGACCAGTTCGCCTTGACGTAAAGGATAGGCATGGGACCAAGTCTCCATCACTCCAGTACCCATAACTTTTGATCCGTAAGGAGTTACGTGGCGTACAACATACCGTTGAAAAGCTCCTCGAGAGCTCTACGATTCGGGGAGCAAGCCCGCTCGGTTACGCCTATTTTCGGAGCCCAAAATTTAACATTTTAATAAGTTTTGGGAAACTTTTCTTTTTTGCACTGTTTTTTCGTCCCGGATTGTACGTCATGAGCTGCGAAAAGGATGACAACCTAAGCCATCACATTTCTATTACCGAATTCCATGGCACCTTGGGCAAGGCAACTTCGCTTCACATAGAGGCTGGGCCCGCAAACCGAGGGCGTAAGGCTTGGAACCAGGTCTCCGTCGCTCTGGTGCCCATAACTTTTGATCCGTAAGGAGTTACGCGGCACACAACATACCATTGAAAAGCTCTCCAAGAGCTCTACGATGGGGACAACAAGCCTGCTCGGTTGCACCTATTTTTAGATCCTAAAATCGAACGTTTTCATCAGTTTTGGGACACTTTTCTTATTTTGCGCTGTTTTTCCATCTCGGATCGCACGTCGTTAGTCTCGAAAAGGACGACAACCCAATCCATCACATTTTTATTACCAAATCCCACAGCACCTTGGGCAAGACAAGTTCGCCTTGACGTAGAGGCTGGGCATGGGACCAAGTCACCGTCGCTCCGGTGCCCATAACTTTTGATCAGTAAGGAGTTATGTGGCGCACAACGTACCATTGGAAAGCTCTCCGAGAGCTCTACGACGGGGCAGCAAGCCTGCTCAGCTGTGCCTATTTTTGGAGCACAAAATAAAACATTTTCATCAGTTTCGGGATACTTTTCTTCTTTTGCGCTATTTTTATTTCCCAAATCATACGTCGTGAGCGGTGAAAAGGACGACAACCTAATCCATCACATTACTATAACTGAATCCCATGACACCTTGCGCAAGGCAACTTCGCTTCACATAGAGGCTGGGCCCGCAAACCGAGGGCGTGGGCTTGGGACTGGGTCTCCATCGCTCCGGTGCCTTTAACTTTTGATCCATAAGGAGTTACGCGGCGCACAGCATACCGTTGGAAAGCACTCTGAGAGCTCTACGACTGGGGTAGCAAGCTTGTTCGGCCTGCCTGTTTTCAGAGCCCAAAATTGAACATTTTCATCAGTTTCGAGACATTTTTTTCTTTTGCGCTATTTTTCTGTCCCGGATCGTACGTCGTGAGCCGCGAAAAGGACAACAACCTAATCCATCACATTTCTATTACCGAATCCCACGGTACCTTAGGCAAGACAACTTCGCTTCACGTAGAGGCTGGGCACGTAAACTGAGGGCGTGGGGCTTGGGACTAGGTCTCTATCGCTCCGGTGCCCATAACTTTTGATCCGTAAGGAGTTACGCGGCACACAACATACCGTTGGAAAGCTCTCTGAGAGCTCTACGATGGGGACGGCAAACCTGCTCAGCTGCGCCTATTTTTGGAACCCAAAATAGAACATTTTTATCAGTTTTGGAAAACTTTTCTTCTTTTACGCTGTTTTTCTATCCCAGTTCGTACGTCGTGAGCCGCGAAAAGGACGACAACCTAATCCATCACATTTTTATTACTGAATCCTACGGTACCTTGGGCAAGACAACTTCACTTCACGTAGAGGCTGAGCCCACAAACCAAGGGCATGGGGCTTGGGACCAAGTCTCCGTCGCTCCGGTGCCCATAACTTTTGATTCGTAACGAGTTACGCGGCACGCAGCATACCGTTGGAAAGCACTCCGAGAGCTCTACAACGGGAATAGCTAGCCTCTTCAGCTGCGCCTATTTTTAGAGCCCAAATTTGAATATTTTCATCATTTTTCGGACACTTTTCTTATTTTGCGCTGTTTCTCCATCTCGGATTGTACGACTTGAGCCGCCAAAAGGACGACAACCTAATCCATCACATTTATATTACTGAATCCCACGGTACATTGGGCAAGACAATTTCGCTTCACGTAGAAGCTCAGCCCGCAAACCGAGGGCGTGGGGCTTGGGACCAGGTCTTCATCACTCCGATGCCCATAACTTTTGATCCGTAAGGAGTTACGCGGCGCACAATATACCATTGGAAAGCTCTCTGACAACTCTACGACTGTGGCAGCAAGCCCGCCCGGCTGTACCTATTTTCGGAGCCCAAAATCGAATGTTTTAATTAGTTTCGGATACTTTTCTTCTTTTGCGGTATTTTTTCATCCCGGATCGTACGTTGTGAGTTGCGAAAAGGACGACAACCTAATCCATCACATTTCTATTACCGAATCCCATAGCATCTTGTGCAAGACAACATCACTTTGACGTAGAGGCTAGGCCCGCAAACAGGGCGCGTGGGCTTGTGACCAAGTCTCTGTCGTTCCGGAGCCCATAAATTTTGATCCGTAAGGAGTTACGCAACACACATCATACCGTTGAAAAGCTCTTTAAGAGTTCTATAACGTGGGAAGCTAACCTGTTATGCTGTACCTATTTTCAGAGCCCAAAATTGAAAGTTTTCATCAGTTTCTGGATACTTTTCTTCTATTGCGCTGTTTTTCAGTCCCGGATCGTACGTCGTAAGCCGCGGAAAGGAAGACAACCAAATCCATCACATTTCTATTATCGAATCCCATAGTACCTTATGGCAAGACAACTTCGCTTCACATAGAGGCTGGGCCTGCAAACCGAGGGCGTGGGGCTTGGGACCAGGTCTCCGTTGCTCCGATGCCCACAACTTTTGATCCATAAGGAGTTACGCGGCACACAGCATACCGTTGGAAAGTACTTTGAGAGCTCTTCGACGAGGGCAGCTAGCCTGTTCGGCTGCGCCTGTTTTCAGAGCCCAAAATCGAACCTCTTCATCAGTTTCGGGACACTTTTCTTCTTTTGCACTGTTTTTCCGTCCCTGATCGTATGTCGTGAGCCGCAAAAATGATGACAACCTAATCCATCACATTTATATTATTGAATCCCACAGAACATTAGGCAAGACAACTTTGCCTCACGTAGAGGCTGGGCCCGCAAATCGAGGGCATGGGGCTTGGGACCAGGTCTCCGTCGCTCCGGTGCCCATGACTTTGGAACCGTAAGGAGTTACGCGGCGCACAACATACCGTTGGAAAGCAATCCGAGAGCTCTACGATGGGGGCAGCTAGCCTGTTCGGCTGCGTCTATTTTCAGAGTCCAAAATCAAATGTTTTCATCAATTTTCGGACACTTTTCTTCTTTTACGCTATTTTTCCTTCCCGGATTATATGTCGTGAGCCACGAAAAGGACGACATCCTAATCCATCCCATTTCTATTAAGGAATCCCACGTCACCTTGGGCAAGACAACTTCGCTTCACGTAGAGGCTGGGCCCGCAAACCGAGGGCATGGGGCTTGGGACCAGGTCTCCGTCGCTTCAGTGCCCATAACTTTTGATCCGTAGGGAGTTATGTAAGGCCCGACCTCGATTTGCGTTTGATACCTAGTTTCGAGTGCCCTAGCCTAGATTTGCGTGCCTTAACCTAGATTTAAGAATCATGTTTCATTTTATGTGCCTTACATTGAATTACGTGCATTCATTTAGGGTTGCGTGCATTTACTTGAGAAATGTGCATTCGTCTCGTAGTGCGTGCCCTACCTCGTAGTGCGTGCCCTAGACCTAGAAAAACGTGCCCTCACGCTAATCAAGAAATCATCTTACACGAAGCACTAGATCAATAATTAATCCTACAAATCCCACTAACTAATATTAAAATGCTAAGTCAATGCACTAGAAGACGAAATTGTACCAAAAGCTAGACATTCTTTATTCTTTATTTTTTATTCTTTGCATATCCCAAACACACAATAAAATAAGCCTTGAACAGGACAAAAAAATTTAGATTTGAACACCTCTTTGGCCGACCACCTTGTGTGCTTTGTGCTTGCTTTGCATAATTCAAATTGGACCTAGACAATTCTATGACAACAAATGACACAAAGCAATAAAAAATAGCTCAAAAATTCTATCAAGCTCTACCAATCTCGACATAAGCTCCTTGCCCATGCTAAACACTTCAAATTATACTCCTTGAAGACACAAAAATTTGAAATTGCAAAGCTCAAGGCCGACACATGCTTCAAACCTTGCAAAAGCTTTTATTTTTCTTTTATTTCTCTCATTTCCTCTCATTCTTCTCTCTCCCTCTCATCCTTCTCTCTCTCTCTCGGCCTTGGCTGAGTTTCTACACTCCTTAGCTTATCTTCATCACTCCATGGTTCATCAAGGCATGCAAGAAGCTAGGGAGCTCGACTAAGCAAGCTAGGTTGCAAGAAACACACATGCAAGCTCTTTGAATCTCCATTTCGGCTTAGGTGAGTTTGCTAGCTTTCATTTCTTTTCTTCTTGTTCTAACCATATGCACCTACTAAGAACTTGGTTACTAAGCTAGGAAATTTGAGAAAAATCGAGTGGTGTCTCGGCTAAGCAAGGAAAAAGGTCAACTTTGTGCTTCACCAAGAGTCTTGTGCATCTTCTTGTTGTTTTGCTAAGGTGAGGGCTAAAACTTCTTGAAAATCTTTCAAAAACCCACATGCATGCCCTTAAATGTCTATCTTTACTTCTGTACTTGAGATATATGTGTTCATGGGCTTTTATAAACATGCATGGCAAGATGTTTGGCTAACATGTGACGTTGGATGAAATCATGTAAGAGATAGTTTTCTGCCTTGTTGGTGCGATGTGATTTTGGCTAGGTAAATGATGAAAATGCGTGAAAATTGGTAGGAAACTATTTTTGCCAGTTTTAAACATTTTTCACAGAAATAGGCCAAAGCTAGCTTTGAAAATAAGGTCCTCAAAATGTCAAATTATTAAAATGTGTCCAAATCTGGAAAGTCTAGAAAAATGAAGCAGGTTTTGGCAGATTCACTGACCTTTTAGAACGAACAAGTTTTGACTTAGTAAATGACATCCAAAATGTATGAGATTTGGTGTGCTGCTAGATTTTTCAGTTCTGAACATTTTTGTCAGAAATGGACTAAGGCTAAAGCAGACCCTAAGGCCCTCAAAACTACAAGTATTGAAATGTGTGCAAATCTGGACAGTTTTGTGCAGTCTCACTGTTTTGGCTATAACTATTGAACCCGAACTCCAAATGATGCGAGGTTTGTTTCTGAATTTAGTTCACTTCCTAAGCTTTAATTTGAAATCTTATTCACTGGAATTGGTGATTGTTTGCTTGTCTTAATTATTGTGAGAAAACAGTCCATTGAAGTGAGGGTTTCACTTAGTGATATGCTTAGAAAAATTATTGTAGCTTCTCTCGTTGTATTAAATACTTGGGATTATGAAATTGAGATGTTGTGTGGACTGTTTTGAATACTTGATGGTGTATGAACTAATCAACGCGTGGCTTAAGTTTGATTTCGAGATGACTTGGGGCTTTATCGCACCGGTAAGCACGAATTGGAACCCTAGTAACTAGGTGAATTTGCTAAGTGTTGATCCTTTGGATGTTGTGTTGGATTATGTGTTTAGTAGGCTGCTCGTAGTTGCCCTTGTAGCCCTAAATATGATTTCGATGATTTCATGTTGATAAGTAGGCTTTTCTTGCACCCGGTCCCACGTAGATGCCGTTGCATGATGAATAATCTTATTATTTGATTACGTGAAGTTTGAAATGAGTTATATGACTTGATTTACGTGTGTTACATGGCAGCCCGTTTAATGTTCATATAACTCCATGTGCCTTTCAAGTGAAATTACTTGTCTTATCGTGCCTCGCTTGTTTACTTGTCGATGTGCAATTTTATGACTGCTCGGAGGCAACCTACTTTGTTGTCCTCCTAATGTGATATATTAAATGTCATAAATGTGCATTGCATACAAGGTTGCAACCTTTCATTCTGGTGTGGTAGCGTTCACGTACACCGGGCGACATCGGGCTTGCCGGTGTAACCGTGACTACCATTGTCCAATTCCCTCTCTCGCTTGGGGGCTAGACTTCGCTGGAGAGTTGGATCGTAGGATTTTGAGGTACATCCAGAGTACACCCATTTGGCATGATAAAGGGATGATTTGAAGTCGGCCGTAACAACTGATGCTGACATGAACTAAGAGCAAAAGCTCATCGTATCCTTTTCACTATGTGTATAAGTACTCTCGCTTGGTTCCTAGAGGACCTCGGGGAGGAAAGACAGGTAATTGTGTTCCTTTACTTTTATATCATGTTGTGTACTTACTTGTGATATATTCATGCTTGCAAAAGGGTTTTCATAAGTTGAACTGGAAAATGAGTTTCAAAACCTATTTGTCGTTCCCTCTCGCTAAGTTCATAAGGACTCACTCTCTTTTATCATCTCAGGTGAAGAAGATCAAGAACAGGTACCCGAGGACGACGTGCCTAACGATGATTCCTTGGAATGATTGCCTATCCTATGTGCTTTGCTTGATTATGGTCATTGTGAACACTATGCTGCTTAAAGACTATTTCTTTTCATGTTGCTTGATGTTTGTAATGTAAAAGACCCCTGTTGTAATTTGGGGTCTAATTTTGGCTTGTACTGATAATAACTAGACAGACACTACTACGGTCGTTTTGCTATCGTTACTAGTTAGTATCTATCATAGGATTTTGAAGTATCAGGTAAGGACTAAGTAAAATGAACCTATCCAATCTTAAGTAGGCACCCATTGTTAAGCTAAGATCAACAGGTACTTTTGTAATGAGGATTAACAAACAAATGAGGCATAGTATCATGCTAGGTTATTAATCAAACGTGACATCGAGATAAGTAGTAGGCGTCTCAATTGATGGTAAATAGTAATCTTAGTTGGAAATGAAATTTGAGGCGTTTAGAGAACTAGGTCAAACTAAAGAGCCCAATTACAGCCGTTATGCTGCCAATTTTCTGAAAAAATTGTGGAGTCTAGGCTAAACGTTAAGCGTTAAACTTTCATGAACAACTAAGAACGAGACATGACTTGAATATTTAGATCATACCCTAGTCTAACCTTTATAGGCCGGGTTGGGGTGTGACACCTCATAGAAGAAGAATGGTATCAGAGCTTAGATTGCTTAAGCCGGGTTTAACTCTTGGACCGTCGGTAGAGCCCTAAGATAATTAGGATGACTTGTCTATATGTTATTGTGTGATAATGTTAATTGTGCCTTCTATGTTCTATGTGCTTAAGTGATTAACATGCCTTAATTGTTTCTAGAATTGTGTATCTATATTATGTTGCATATCTTATGCATTAAATTCTTGTTTGTCGTATTTCAATAAATTGTGCATCAAAATATGTGCCTATAGATGGCTGGCCCTAGTACCCGCACTATTAATAGGAGCGGTGAACCCCAAGAGACCGGAGATGCTTATCAAACTAATCCCGGCATAACTATGTTTAACATGATGGCGAATGCCATGCATCGCGTGTCATGAGTGATGGAGCGTCAAGATGCACGTGAAGCCAACAACAACAACAACAACAGGAATGATGGTAAACATGGGAGACATAGCAGAATGAGGGAGTTCCTTGACTTTCGCTCATCCAAATTCCACGGGGAAGCTGTTGATAAGAAAGCAGAGGCTTGGCTATCTGAGATCGAGAGGATTTTCAGGCCACTTGATTATACTGATGAAGAAAAGGTGCAGTTTGCTTTGTTTCTATTGCACGGGGATGCTGAGCATTGGTGGCACACTGTGGAGGCACTGTGGGAAACTGATCATACCCCCCGCTTGTAGGGTAATTTCGTTAAGGCCTTCAAGGAGAAATATGTACATGCAGTTTTCAGGCAGAGGCAGATTGAGGAATTCATGCACTTGAACCAGGGTAACATGACGGTGGCCTAGTACGAGGCTCGTTTTGACCGACTGTCCCGCTATGCTCAATACATGGTCAGTACTCCAGAGGCGAAGATGTAGAAATTTACTACGGGATTGTGGCCAGAGATTCAGGACCAATTGGCTTCGCATGACTTCAATACCTATTCTGCTCTCTTTGCTGCTGCTTCCCGAGTTGAGAAGAGAAAACTTGATAGAGCCGGTTCGAGTCAGCCGAACAAGAAACCATACCAGTCTTCAGGTCAACAGAGGATATTCTAAAGTTAGAGTCGTAATTAGGGCTAGAGCCAGAACCGACCAGTTGATAACCGTGGCCCGACTAAAGCACTATCAACCTCTTCCACTCGCAGATCCACAGGTTGTTCACCTGCTACTCAGTCTATCAACTGTTCTTACTGTGACAAGAAGGGGCATACCGAGGCCCAATGCTGGAAGAAGTCAGGACGATGTGTGCGGTGTGGCAGTGATCAGCATCAGATCAAGGATTGCCCTAAATGGCAAGCAGGACAAAATCAGGTTAAACCAGCTGGTAGAGGCTAGACTCCAGTTCCTAGAGTTCAGGCTCGAGCTTATGCTAATGAGTGCGAGGAGCTTCCAGAGGAGACCACTGTTGTTGAAGGTACATTCTTCATACTGAATCAACCTGTTAGGGTGCTAATTGATCCGGATGCTACTCATTCATTTATTACTCCCTTATGTGTGAAACTACGAGTTGTATGTTTGCCTTACGAAGTAGAAGTTGGTACTCCGATGGGTTCTAAACTTGTTACTAGCTCAGCTTGTAAAGCATGTAAAATCCAAATTAAGGATAGGGAATTCCCAACCAATCTTATCGTATTACCTTTTCGAGACTATGAGGTCATCTTAGGGATGGACTGGTTGGCAAAGCATCATGCCCAACTAGATTGTCGGACGAAGATTGTAATATTCCAGGTACCTGGTCAACCAATATTGGAAGTCATGGGTCGAAGAGATTTCACCAGGAGTTCCATCATTTCATATATGAAAGTAGTGAAGTCCTTGAGAAAAAGGTGTAGTGTATACTTAGCTTACCTCATCAACAAGCCGTAGGACAAAGCTAAGTTGGAGGAGATGCCAGTGATCAAAGACTGTGCGGATGTGTTTCCAAAAGAATTGCCCGGTTTACCCCTAAATCGGGAGATCGAGTTCATTATAGAGTTAATGCCTGGCATCCAGTCGATATCTAAAGCCCCCTATCATATGGCACCAGCCGAGCTACAAGAATTGAAGGACCAATTGCAAGGATTGTTGAAGAAGGGGTTTGTTCAACCAAGTTCTTCTCCGTGGGGTGCACCAGTTCTATTTGTAAAGAAGAAAGACGGAACGCTGAGGCTATGCATCGATTACCGAGGATTAAACCAAGTGACTTTCAAGAATAAATACCCACTTCCACTGATCGACGAGTTGTTTGATCAACTTCAAGGAGCCAAAGTGTATTCGAAACTCGACTTGAGGCAAGGGTACTATCAGTTGCGGATCAAAAAGGAGGATGTGCCTAAAACGGCTTTCAGGACAAGATATGGGCATAATGAATATGTGGTGATGCCATTTGGACTAACTAATGCCCCTGCAGCTTTTATGGACTTGATGCACAAGGTGTTTCAACCCTACTTGGACCAATTTGTGGTGATCTTCATTGATGATATTTTGGTATACTCAAAATTCGAGGCTGAGCATGAACAACATCTGCGATTGGTATTGCAGAAACTTCGAGAGCATCAATTGTATGCAAAGTTTAACAAGTACAAATTTTGGTTGTAGCAGATTGCATTTTTGGGGCATATCATATCCCAAGAGGGAATAGCAGTGGATCCAGCAAAGATAGAAGCGGTGATGTCTTGGAAGAAGTCGAAAAATGTTACGGAGATTCGGAGTTTTCTTGGTCTAGCCGGCTATTATCGGAGGTTCGTGAAGGATTTCTCTAAGATTGCAGCACCACTTACAAAGCTCACTCAAAAGAAAACAAAGTTCTTGTGGGATGATAAGTGTGAGAACAGCTTCCAAGAGTTGAAGAAAAGATTGACTACCGCACCTATTCTTGCATTGCCTGAAGGGAGTCAAGGTTTTGTAATTTATAGCCATGCTTCGAAAGAAGGATTGGGTTGTGTGCTGATGCAAAATGGTAGAGTGATTGCGTATGCTTCTCGAAAACCGAAGCCGTATGAATTGAACTACCCGACACATGATTTGGAGTTAGCGGCTATTGTGTTTGAACTCAAGAATTGGAGGCACTATCTATGGGGTAACAAGTTCGAGGTGTTTACTGATCACAAGAGCTTGAAATACTTATTCTCACAAAAAGAGTTGAACATGAGGCAAAGGCGGTGGATGGAGCTTTTGGATGATTATAACTACACAATCAATTATGTGCCCGGTAAAGAAAATGTAGTTGCAGATGCCTTAAGTAGGAAAGCGAGCATGGCAAAACTGGAAGTCAAGGTGCAGGAGTTGTTGGAGGAAACATTTTTGTGGAAACCACAATTGACTCGGAAAGGAATACTTTTTGCCACTACACAAGTTCAATCGACCTTGTTGTCTAAATTACGAGACTCAACAGAAGGACCAACAATTCCAGAAGATTAAAGAAAGCAACACAGATTTCAAGTTTCATTATGATGGTATTTGGAGGTTTAGGAATCGGATTTGTGTTCCTAATGAACCAGAGCTGAAAAAGAAGATTCTTGAAGAAGCCCATAATTCAAGATATACTATTCACCCCACCGGAACAAAGATGTACTGGGATTTGAAGCAACACTATTGGTGGAATAACATGAAGAGAGAAATTGCGGAGTTTGTGGCACGGTGTTTGACTTGCTAGAGAGTCAAAGCAGAACATCAATGACCAGCAGGTTTACTTCAGCCATTGGAGATTCCTCAATGGAATTGGGAACATATAACTATGGACTTTGTTATGGACCTGCCCAGGTCACAAAAGGGTCATGATGCCGTTTGGGTCATAGTGGATAGATTGACTAAGTCAGCGCACTTCTTACCGATGAACAAGAAGGATAGTCCTGAGAAATTGGGAGATATGTATGTGGCGGAGATTGTAAGATTGCACGGGATGCCTGTGAGTATTGTATCAGATAGGGATCCTCATTTTACTTCCCGATTTTGGAAGAGATTGCAAGAAGCTTTGGGAACGAAGTTGAGTTTCAGCACGGTTTATCACCCTTAGACTGATGGACAATCGGAGAGAACTATTCAGATTCTGGAGAATATGCTAAGGGCGTGTGTTTTAGACTTTGGGAAAGGTTGGGAGAAATATCTGTCTCTAGCGGAGTTCGCTTATAATAATAGTTATCAGGCCACTATCGGGATGGCCCTATTTGAGATGTTGTATGGACGTAAGTGTCGATCCCCAATTTACTGGGATGAGGTAGGTGAAACGAAGACTTTTGACCCGACCCTTCTACCTGAACTTATGAAAACTATGGATGATATTAACCTCATCCGAAAACGGATGCTTACCGCCCAAAGCAGACAGAAAAGTTATGTAGACCGACGGAGACGGAGTCTAGAGTTTGAAGTTGGCGACAAGGTGTTCTTGAAGATATCACCCCGGAGGGGACTGATTAAACACGGCAAGGGTGGAAAGTTGAGCCCGAGATTTGTAGAACCATTTGAGATAATTGAGAAGGTTGGCAAATTGGCGTATCGCCTGGCACTACCCCAAAACCTCTCCAATATTCACGACGTCTTTCATGTTTCGATGCTATGGAAGTATCACTCTGATCCATAGCATATCTTGGAGCCAGAGCCATTGCAACTTCAGGAGAACTTGTCTTATGAAGAGAAGCCCATTCGGATCATAGACCAGCAAGATTGGGAGTTGCGCAACAAATCTATACCGATGGTGAAAGTGTTGTAGGATCATCATGGAGTTGAAAAAGCAACGTGGGAAAGGCGAGACCAGATGGAGCAACAGTATCCAGCTTTATTTCAAAGGTAATATTGAATTTCGGGATGAAATTCTTTTAAGGAAGGGAGGATGTGAGGCCTGACCTCGATTTGCGTGCGATACCTCGTTTCGTATGCCCTATCCTAAATTTGCGTGCCTTAACCTAGATTTAAGAATCATGTTTTGTTTTATCTGCCTTGCATTGAATTATGTGCATTCATTTAGGGTTGCGTGCATTTCTATTACTGAATCACCGGCACCTTGTGCAAGACAACTTCGCTTTGACGTAGAGGCTGGGCCCGCAAACAGGGCGCGTGCGCTTGTGACCAAGTCTCCGCCGCTTTGGAGCCCATAACTTTTGATCCGTAAGGAGTTACGTGGCGCACATCATACCATTAGAAAGCTCTCCGAGAGCTCTACAACGGGGGTAGCAAGCCTGTTATGCTGCACTTATTTTCGGATCCAAAAATTGAACATTTTCATCAGTTTCTGGATACTTTTCTTCTATTGCGCTGTTTTTCAGTCCCGTATCGTAGGTTGTAACCCGCGAAAAGGAAGGCAACCAAATCCATCACATTTCTATTACCGAATCCCACTGTACCTTATGGCAAGACAACTTCGCTTCACGTAGAGGCTGGGCCTGCAAACCGAGGGCGTGGGGCTTGGGACCAGGTCTCTGTCGCTCCAATGCCCATAACTTTTGATCCGTAAGGAGTTACGCGGCGCACAGCATACCTTTGGAAAGCACACCGAGAGCTCTACGACGTAGGCAGCTAGCCTGTTAGGCTGCGTCTATTTTTAGAGCCCAAAATCAAACCTTTTCATCAGTTTCAGGACACTTTTCTTCTTTTGCACTGTTTTTCCGTCCCTGATCGTATGTCGTGAGCCGCGAAAATGACGACAACCTAATCCATCACATTTCTATTATTGAATCCCATGGCACCCTGGGCAAGACAACTTCGCTTCACGTAGACGCTGGGCCCGCAAACCGAGGGCGTGGGGCTTGGGACCAAGTCTCCGACGCTCCGGTGCCCATAACTTTTGATCTGTAAGGAGTTATGCGGCGCATAACATACCGTTGAAAAGCTCTCCGAAAGCTCTACGACGGGGGCAGCTTGCCTGTTTCGCTGCGCCTATTTTTGGAGCCCAAATTTGAATCTTTTCATCAGTTTCGAGACACTTTTCTTCTTTTGCACTATTTTTCCGTCCCTGATCGTACGTCGTGAGCCGCAAAAAGGACGACAACCTAATCCATCACATTTCTATTACTGAATCCCACGCACCTTGGGCAAAACAACTTTGCTTGACGTAGAGGTTGGGCCTGTAAACCGAGGGTGTGGGGCTTGGGACCAGGTCCTCGTCGCTCCGGTGCCCATAACTTTTGATCCGTAAGGAGTTACGCGGCGCACAACATACCGTTGGAAAGGTCTCCAAGAGCTCTACGTCGGGGGCAACAAGCCTGCTCAGTTGCGCCTATTTTCAGATCTTAAAATTGAATATTTTCATATGTTTTGGGATACTTTTCTTCTTTTGCGCTATTTTTCTCTCCCGGATCGTATGTCGTGAGCCGTGAAAAGGACGACAACCTAATCCATCACATTTATATTACTGAATCCCACGGCACCTTGGGTAAGACAACTTCGCTTCATGTAGAGGCTGGGCCCGCAAACCGAGGGCGTGGGGCTTGGGACCAGGTCTCCGTCGCTCCGGTGCCCATAACTTTTGATCTGTAAGGAGTTACACAGCGTACAGCATACCGTTGGAAAGCACTCCGAGCTCTATGACGGGGGCAGTTAGCCTGTTTAGATGCGCTAGTTTTCGAAGCCCAAAATCAACCCTTTTTATCAATTTTGGGACACTTTTCTTCTTTTGCACTATTTTTCCATCCCTGATCGTACGTCGCGAGCCACGATAAGGACGATAATCTAATCCATCACATTTCTATTACTGAATCCCACGACACCTTGGGTAAGACAACTTCGCTTCACGTAGAGGCTGGGCCCATAAACCGAGGGCGTGGGGCTTGGGACCAAGTGTTTGTCATTCTGGTGCCCATAACTTTTGATCCGTATATAGTTACGCGACGCACAGCATACTGTTGGAAAGCAATCCAAGAGCTCTACAATGGGGGCAGCAAGCTTGTTTAGCTGCGCCTATTTTCGGAGCCCAAAATTGAACGTTTTCATTAGTTTCGAGACACTTTTCTTCTTTTGCACTATTTTTCTATCCCAGATCGTACGTCGTGAGCCGCGAAAAGGACGATAACCTAATCCATCACATTTTTATTACTGTATCTCACGGCACCTTAGGCAAGACGACTTCGCTTCACGTAGAGGCTGGGCCCGCAAACAGAGGACGTGGGGCTTGGGACCAGGTCTCCGTCGTTCCGGTGCCCATAACTTTTGATCCGAATGGAGTTATGCAGCGTACAGCATACTGTTGGAAAGCTATCCAAGAGCTCTACGATGGGGGCAATAAACCAGCTTAGCTGCACCTATTTTCAGAGCCTAAAATCAAACGTTTTCATCAGTTTTGGGATACTTTTCTTCTTTTATGCTGTTTTTTCATCCCGGATCATACGTCGTGAGCCACAAAAAGGACGACAACCTAATCCATCACACTTCTATTACCGAATCCCACAGCACCTTAGGCAGGACAACTTCGCTTTGATGTAGAGGCTGGAACCGCAAACCGAGCGCGTAGGGTTTGGGACTAAGTCTCCGTCGCTCTAGTGCCCATAACTTTTTATTCGGAATGAGTTACGCGACACACAGCATGCCGTTTGCTCTCTGAGAGCTCTACGATGGGGGCAGCAAACCTATTAGGCTGAGCCTATTTTTAGAGCCCAAAATTGAACGTTTTCATCATTTTCAGGATACTTTTCTTCTTTTGCGTTATTTTTTCGTCCCGAATCGTACGTCGTGAGCCGCGAAAAGGATGACAACCTATCTATCACATTTCTATTACCGAATCCCACAGCACCTTGGGCAAGACAACTTCGCTTCACGTAGAGGCTGGGCCCGCAAACCGAGCGCGTTGGCTTGGGACCAAGTCTCTGTTGCTCCGGTGCCCATAACTTTTGATCCGTAAGGAGTTACGCAGTGCACAGCATACCGTTGGAAAGCTCTCTGAGAGCTCTACAACGGGGGTAGCAAGCCTATTCAGCTGCACCTATTTTCGGAGAACAAAATTGAACGTTTTCATCAGTTTCTGGACACTTTTCTTCCAATGAGCTGTTTTTTATTCCCGGATCGTACGTCGTGAGCCGCAAAAAGGACGATACCCAAATCCATCACATTTCTATTACCGAATACCATGGTACCTTGGGCAAGACAACTTCACTTCACGTAGAGGTTGGGCCCGCAAACCGAAGGCGTGGGGCTTGGGACTAGGTCTCTGTCGCTCCAGCGCACATAACTTTTGATCTGTAAGGAGTTACGAGGTGCACAGCATACCGTTGGAAAGAACTTCGAGAGCTCTACGATGGGGGCAGCTGGCTTGTTTAGCTGCGCATGTTTTCGGAGCCCAAAATTGAACATTTTCGTCAGTTTCGGAACACTCTTCTTCATTAGTGTTGTTTTTCCATCCCGGATCGTACATCGTGAGCTGCGAAAAGGACGATAACCTAATCCATCACATTTCTATTACCGAATCCCATGGTACCTGGGGCAAGACAACTTCGCTTCATGTAGAGGCTTGGCCCGCAAACCGAGGGCGTGGGCCTTGGGACCAAGTCTCCGTCGCTATGGTGCCTATAACTTTTGATCTGTAAGGAGTTACGCGGCGCACAACATATCGTTGGAAAGCACTCCGAGAGCTCTACGACGGGGGTGACTATCCTGTTCAGCTACGCCTATTTTTGAAACCCGAAATAGAACGTTTTCGTCAGTTTCGGGACTCTTTGCTTCTTTTGCGCTGTTTTTCTGTCCCGAAATGTAGTCGTGAGCCGCAAAAAGGACGACAACCTAATCCATCACATTTGTATTACCGAATCCCACTGTACCTTGGGCAAGACAACTTCGCTTCACGTAGAGGCTTGGCCCACAAACCGAGTACGTGGGGCTTGGGACCAAGTCTCCGTCGCTCCGGTGCCCTTAACTTTTGAGCCGTAAGGAATTACGTAGCACACAACACATTGTTGTAAAGCACTCCAAGAGCTCTACGATGGGGGCAGCTAGCTTGTTCAGCTACGCCTATTTTTGGAGCTCAAAATTAAATGTTTTCATCAGTTTCAGGACACTTTTCTTCATTTACGCTATTTTTCCGTCCCGGATCGTATGTCGTGAGCCTTGAAAAGGACAACAACCTAATCCGTCACATTTCTATTACGGAATCCTATGTCATCGGGGGCAAGACAACTTCACTTTACGTAGAGGTTGGGCCCGCAATGAGGGATTGGGGCTTGGGACCAGTTCTCCGTCGCTCCGGTGCCCATAACTTTTGATCCAAAAGGAGTTATGTGAGGCCCGACCTCGATTTATGTGTGATACCTCGTAGTACATGCCCTAGACCTAGGAAAGTGTGCCCTCACGCTAATCAAGAAAGCATTTTACACGAAGCACTAGATCAATAATTAATCCTACAAATCCCACTAACTAATATTAAAATGCTAAGTCAATGCACTAGAAGACGAAATTGAACCAAAAGCTAGACATTCTTTATTCATTATTCTTTGCATATCCCAAACACACAATAAAATAAGCCTTGAACAAGACAAAAAAATTCAGATTTGAACACCTCTTTGGCCGACCACCTTGTGTGCTTTGTGCTTGCTTTGCATAATTCAAATTGAACCTAGACAATTCTATGACAACTAATGACACAAAGCAATAAAAAATAGCTCAAAAACTCTACCAAGCTCCACCAATCTCGACATAAGCTCCTTGCCCATGCTAAAACTTCAAATTATACTCCTTGAAGACACAAAAATCTGAAATTGCAAAGCTCAAGGCCAACACATGCTTCAAACCTTGCAAAAGCTTTTATTTTTCTTTCATTTCTCTCATTTCCTCTCATTCTTCTCTTTCCCTCTCATCCTTCTCTCTCTCTCTCAGCCTTGGCTGAGTTTCTACACTCCTTAGCTTATCTTCATCACTCCATGGTTCATCAAGGCATGCAAGAAGCTAGGGAGCTCGACTAAGCAAGCTAGGTTGCAAGAAACACACATGCAAGCTCTTCGAATCTCCATTTCGGCTTAGGTGAGTTTGCTAGCTTCCATTTCTTTTCTTCTTGTTCTAACCACATGCACCTACTAAGAACTTGGTTACTAAGCTAGGCAATTTGAGAAAAATCAAGTGGTGTCTCGGCTAAGCAAAGAAAAAGGTTAACTTTGTGCTTCACCAAGAGTCTTGTGCATCTTCTTGTTGTTTTGCTAAGGTGAGGGCTAAAACTTCTTGAAAATCTTTCAAAAACCCACATGCATGCCCTTAAATGTCTATCTTTACTTATATACTTGAGATATATGTGTGTTCATGAGCTTTTATAAACATGCATGGCAAGATGTTTGGCTAAAATGTGATGTTGGATGAAATCGTGCATGGGACAGTTTTCTGCCTTATTGGTACGATATGATTTTGGTGAGGTACATGATGTTGAAAATGCACGAAAATTGGTATGTAACTATTTTTTCCAGTTCTGAACAATTTTGACAGAAATAGGCCAAAGCTAATTTTGAATCTAAGGTCCTCAAAATGCCAAATTATTAAAATATATCCAAATCTGGAAAGTCTGGAAAAATGAAGCAGGTTTTGGTAGATTCACTGACCTTGTAGAACGAACCAGTTTTGACTTAGTAAATGACATCCAAAATGCATGATATTTGTTGTGCTGCTAGATTTTTCAGTTCTAGACATTTTTATCAGAAATGGACTAAGGCTAAATCTGACCCTAAGGCCCTAAAAATGACAAGTATTGAAATGTGTACAAATCTGGACAGTTTTGTGCAGTCTCACTGTTTTGGCTATAACTATTAAACCCGAACTCCAAATGATGCGAGGTTTGTTTCTGAATTTATTTCACTTCCTAAGATTTAATTTGACATCTTATTCACTGGAATTGGAGATTGTTTGCTTGTCTTAATGATTGTGAGAAAATAGTCCATTGCAGTGAGGGTTTCACTTAGTGATATGCTTAGAAAAATTATTGTAGCTTCTCTCGTTGTATTAAATGCTTGGGATTGTGGCATTGAGATGTTGTGTGGACTGTTTTGAATACTTGAGGGTGTATGAACTAATCAACGCGTGGCTTGAGTTTGATTTCGAGATGACTAGGGGCTTAATCGCACGGGTAAGCACGAATTGGAACCCTAGTAACTAGGTGAATTTGCTAAGTGTTGATCCTTTGGATGTTGTGTTGGATTATGTGTTTAGTACGCTGCCCGTAGTTTCCCTTGTAGCCCTAAATATGATTTCGATGATTTCATGTTGATAAGTAGGCTTTTCTTGTACCCGGTCCCACGTAGATGTCGTTGCATGATGAATAATCTTATTATTTGATTATGTGAACTTTGAAATGAGTTATATGACTTGATTTATGTGTGTTACATGGCTGCCCGTTTAATGTTCAAATAACTGCATGTGCCTTTCAAGTGAAATTACTTGTCTTATCGTGCCTCCCTTGTTTACTTGTCAATGTGCAATCTTATGACTGCTCGGAGGCAACCTACTTTGTTGTCCTCCTAATGTGATATATTAAATGTCATAAATGTGCATTGCATACAAGGTTGCAACCTTTCATTCTGGCGTGGTAGCGTTCACGCACACCGGGTGGCATCAGGCTTGCCGATGCAACCGTGACTACCATTGTCCAATTCCCTCTCTCGCTTGGGGGCTAGACTTCCTCGGAGAGTTGGGTCATAGGATTTCATGGTACATCCGGAGTACACCCATTTGGCGTGATAAGGGGATGATTTGAAGTCGGCCGCAACAACTGATACTGATATGAACTGAGAGCAAAAGTTCACCGTATCATTTTCACTATGTGTATAAGTACTTTCGCTTGGTTCCTAGAGGACCTCGGGGAGGAAAGACTGGTAATTGTGTTCCTTTACTTTTATATCATGTTATGTACTTACTTGTGATATATTCATGCTTGCAAAAAGGGTTTTCATAAGTTGAACCAGAAAATGAGTTTCAAAACCTATTTCTCGTTCCCCCTCACCGAGTTCATAAGGACTCACCTTCTTTTATCATCTCAGGTGAAGAAGATCAAGAACAGGTACCCGAGGACAACGTGCCTAACGATGATTCCTTGGAATGATTGCCTGTCCTATGTGCTTTGCTTGATTATGGCCATTGTGAACACTATGCTGCTTGAAGACTATTTCTTTTCATGTTTCTTGATGTTTGTAATGTAAAAGACCCCCATTGTAATTTGGGGTCTAATTTTGGCTTGTACTGATAACAACTAGACAGACACTACTATGGTTGTTTTGCTATCATTACTGGTTAGTATCTATCATAGGATTATGAAGTATCAGGTAAGGACTTAGTAAAATGAACCTATCCAATCTTAAGCAGGTACCCATTGTTAAGCTAAGATCAACAGGTACTTTTGTAACGAGGATTAACAAACAAACGAGACATAGTATTATGCTAGGTTATTAATCAAACGAGACATCGAGATAACTAGTAAGCGTCTCAATTGATGGTAAATAGTAATCTTAGTTGGAAATGAAATTTGAGGCATTTAGAGAAGTTTGTCAAACTAAAGAGCCCAATTACAGTCATTATGCTGCCAGTTTTCCAAAAAAATTGTGGAGTCTAGGCTAAACGTTAAGCGTTAAACTTTCATGAACAACTAAGTACTAGACATGACTTGAATGTTTAGATCACACCCTAGTCTAACCTTTGTAGGACGGGTTAGGGCGTGACACCTCATAAAGGAAGAATGGTATCAGAGCTTAGATTGCTTAAGCCGGGTTTAACTCTCGGACCATGGGTAGAGCCCTAATATAATTAGGATGACTTGTCTATATGTTATTGTGTGATAATGTTAATTGTGTCTTCTATGTTCTATGTGCTTAAGTGATTAACATGCCTTAATTGTTTCTAGAATTGTGTATCTATATTATGTTGCATATCTTATGCACTAAATTCTTGTTTGTCGTATTTCAATAAATTGTGCATCGTAATCTGTGCCTATAGATGTCTGGCCCTAGTACCCACACTACTAATAGGAGCGGTGAACCCCAAGAGACCGGAGATGCTTATCAAACTAATCCCGACATAGCTATGTTTAACATGATGGCGAATGCCATGGATCGCGTGTCACGAGTAATGGAACGTCAAGATGCACGTGAAGCTGACAACAGCAACAACAACCGGAATGATGGTAACCATGGGAGACATAGCAGAATGAGAGAGTTCCTTGACTTTCGCCCGTCCAAATTCCATGGGGAAGCTGATGATGAGAAAGCAGAGGCTTGGCTGTCTGAGATCGAGAGGATTTTCAGGCCATTTGATTATACTGATGAAGAAAATGTGGAGTTTGTTGTGTTTCTGTTGCACGGGGATGCTGAGCATTGGTGGCACACTATGGTGGCACTGTGGGAAACTGATCATACCCCTTGCTTGTGGGGTAATTTCGTTAAGGCCTTCAAGGAGAAATATGTACCTACAGTTTCCAGGTAGAGGCGGATTGAGGAATTCATGCACTTGAACCAGGGTAACATGACGGTGGCCCAATACGAGGCTCGTTTTGACCAACTGTCCCGCTATGCTAAATACATGGTCAGTACTCCGGAGGCGAAGATGGGGAAATTTACTATGGGATTGAGGCCAGAGATTCAGGACCAGTTGGCTTCGCATGACTTCGATACCTATTCTGCTCTCTTTGCTGCTGCTTCCCGAGTTGAGAATAGAAAACTTGATAGAGCCGGTTCGAGTCAGCCGAACAAGAAACCATACTAGCCTTCAGGTCAACAGAGGAAATTCTAGAGCCAGAGTCATAATCAGGACCAAAGCCAGAGCAGACCAGTTAATAATCGTGGCCTGACTAAAACGCCATCAGCCTCTTCCACCCGTGGATCCACAAGTAGTTCACCTGCTACTCAGTCTATCAACTGTTCTTACTGTGACAAGAAGGGGCATACCGAGGCCTAGTGCTGGAAGAAGTCAGGACGATGTATGCAGTGTGGCAGAGATCAACATCAGATCAAGGATTGCCCTAAATGGCAAGCAGGACAAAATCATGTTAAACCAGCTGGTAGAGGTAAGACTCCCGTTCCTAGAGTTCAGGCTCGAGCTTATGCTATTGAGTGTGAGGAGCTTCCAGAGGAGACCGCTGTTGTTGAAGGTACATTCTTCATACTAAATCAATCTGTTAGGGCGCTAATTGATCCGGGTGCTACTCATTCATTTAATACTCCCTTATGTGTGAAACGTGTGAAACTACGAGTTGTATGTTTGCCATACGAAGTAGAAGTTGGTACTCCGATGGGTTCTAAACTTGTTACTAGCTCAGCTTGTAAAGCATGTAAAATCCAAATTAAGGATAGAGAATTCTCAGCCAATCTTATTGTAGTACCTTTTCGAGACTATGAGGTTATCTTAGGGATGGACTGGTTGGCAAAGCATCATGCCCAACTAGATTGCCAGACGAAGATTGTAACATTCCAGGTACCTAGTCAACCAATATTGGAAGTCATGGGTCGAAGAGATTTCACCGGGAGTTCCATCATTTCATCTACGAAGCAATGAAGTCCTTGAGAAAAGGGTGTAATGAATACTTAGCTTACCTCGTCAACAAGCCGTCGGACAAATCTAAGTTGGAGAAGATGCCAGTGATCAAAGACTATGCGGATGTGTTTCCAGAAGAATTGCCCGGTTTACCCCCAAATCGGGAGATCGAGTTCATTATAGAGTTACTGCCTGGTACCCAGCCGATATCTAAAGCCCCCTATCGTATGGCACCAGCTGAGCTACAAGAATTGAAGGACCAATTGCAAGGATTGTTGAAGAAGGGGTTTTTTCAACCAAGTTTTTCTCTGTGGGGTGCACCGGTTCTATTTGTAAAGAAGAAAGACAAAACGCTGAGGCTATACATCGATTACCGAGGATCAAACCAAGTGACTGTCAAGAATAAATACCCACTTCCACTGATCGACGAGTTGTTTGATCAACTTCAAAGAGCCAAAGTGTATTCGAAACTCAACTTAAGGCAAGGGTACTATCAATTGCGGATCAAAAAGGAGGATGTGCCTAAAACGGCTTTCAAGACAAGATATGGGCATTATGAATATGTGGTGATGCCATTTGGACTAACTAATGCCCCTGCAGCTTTTATGGACTTGATGCACAAGGTGTTTCAACCCTACTTGGACCAATTTATGGTGATCTTTATTGATGATATTTTGGTATACTCAAAATCCGAGGCTGAGCATGAACAACATATGCGGTTGGTACTGCAGAAACTTTGAGAGCATCGATTGTATGCAAAGTTTAGCAAGTGCGAATTTTGGTTGCAGCAGATTGCATTTTTGGGGCATATCACATCCCAAGAGGGAATAGCAGTGGATCCAGCAAAGATAGAAGCGGTGATGTCTTGGAAGAAGCCGGAGAACGTTACGGTGGTTTGGAGTTTTCTTGGTCTAGCCGGCTATTATCGGAGGTTCGTGAAAGATTTCTCTAAGATTGCAGGACCGCTTACAAAGCTCACTCAAAAGAAAACAAAGTTCGTGTGGGATGATAAGTGTGAGAACAGCTTCCAAGAGTTGAAGAAAAGATTGACTACCACACCTATTCTTGCATTGCCTGAAGGGAGTCAAGGTTTTGTAATTTATAGCCATGCTTCGAAAGAAGGATTGGGTTGTGTGCTGATGCAAAATGGTAGAGTGATTGCGTATGCTTCTAGGAAACTGAAGCCGTATGAATTGAACTACCCGACACATAATTTGGAGTTAGCGGCTATTGTGTTTGCACTCAAGAAATGGAGGCACTATCTGTGGGGTAACAAGTTCGAGGTGTTTACTGATCACAAGAGCTTGAAATACTTGTTCTCACAAAAAGAGTTGAACATGAGGCAAAGGCGGTGGATGGAGCTTTTGGATGATTATAACTGCACAATCAATTATGTGCCGAGTAAAGCAAATGTAGTTGCAGATGCCTTAACTAGGAAAGCGAGCATGGCAAAACTGGAAGTCAAGGTGCAGGAGTTATTGGAGGAAGCATTTTTGTTGAAACCACAATTGACTCAGAAATGGTTACTTTTTGCCACTACACAAGTTCAATCGACCTTGTTGTCTGGATTACAAGAGGCTCAATAGAAGGACCAACAATTCCAGAAGATTAAAGAAAGCAACACAAATTTCAAGTTTCATGATGATGGTATTTGGAGGTTTAGGAATCGGATTTGTGTTCCTAATGAACCAGAGCTGAAAAAGAAGATTCTTGAAGAAGCCCATAATTCAAGATACACTATTCACCCCGGCGGAACAAAGATGTACCGGGATTTGAAGCAACACTATTGGTGGAATAACATGAAGAGAGAAATTGCGGAGTTTGTGGCACGGTGTTTGACTTGGCAGAAAGTCAAAGCGGAACATCAATGACCAGCAGGTTTACTTCAGTCGTTGGAGATTCCACAATGGAAATGAGAACATATAACTATGGACTTTGTTATGGACCTACCCAGGTCACAAAAGGGTCATGACGCCGTTTGGGTCATAGTGGATAGATTGACTAAGTCAGCGCACTTCTTACCGATGAACAAGGAGGATAGTCCTGAGAAATTGGGAGATATGTATGTGGCGGAGATTGTAAGATTGCATGGGATGCTTGTAAGTATTGTATCGGATAGGGATCCTCGTTTTACTTCCCGATTTTGGAAGAGATTGCAAGAAGCTTTGGGAACAAAGTTGAGTTTCAGCACGGCTTATCACCCTCAGACTGATGGACAATCAGAGAGAACTATTCAGATTCTGAAGGATATGCTGAGGGCATGTGTTTTAGACTTTGGGAAAGGATGGGAGAAATATCTATCTCTAGCGGAGTTCGCTTATAATAATAGTTATCAGGCCACTATCGGGATGGCCCCATTTGAGGCGTTGTATGGACGTCAGTGTCGATCCCCAATTTACTGGGATGAGGTAGGTGAAACGAAGACTTTTGACCCGACCCTTCTACCTGAACTTATGAAGACTGTGGATAATATTCACCTCATCCGGAAATGGATGCTTACCGCCCAAAGCAGGCAAAAAAGTTATGCAGACAGATGGAGACGGAGCCTAGAGTTTGAGGTTGGCGACAAGGTATTCTTGAAGATATCACCCCGAAGGGGACTAATTAAACACAGCAAGGCTGAAAAGTTGAGCCCGAGATTCGTAGGACCATTTGAGATAATTGAGAAGGTTGGCAAATTGGCGTATCGCCTGGCACTACCCCAAAAGCTCTCCAATATTCACGACGTCTTTCATGTTTCGATGCTGCGGAAGTATCACCCTGATCCATCGCATATCTTGGAGTCAGAGCTGTTGCAGCTTCGGGAGAACTTGTCTTATGAAGAGAATCCCATTCGGATCCTAGACCAGCAAGATCGGGAGTTGCGCAACAAATCTATACCGATGGTGAAAGTGTTGTGGGATCATCATGGAGTTGAAGAAGCAACGTGGGAAAGGCGAGACCAGATGGAGTAACAGTATCCAGCTTTATTTCAAATGTAATATTGAATTTCAGGACGAAATTCTTTTAAGGAGGGGAAGATGTGAGGCTCGACCTCGATTTACATGCCCTACCTCGTAGTGTGTGCCCTAGAGCTAGGAAAGCATGCCCTCACGCTAATCAAGAAAGCATCTTACACGAAGCACTAGATCAATAATTAATCCTACAAATCTCACTAACTAATATTAAAATTCTAAGTCAATGCACTAGAAGACGAAATTGTACCAAAAGCTAGACATTCTTTATTCTTTATTCTTTGCATATCCCAAACACACAATAAAATAAGCCTTGAACAAGACAAAAAAAATTCAGATTTGAACACCTCTTTGGCCGACCACCTTGTGTCCTTTGTGTTTGCTTTGCATAATTCAAATTGAACTTAGACAATTCTATGACAACTAATGACACAAGCAATAAAAAATAGCTCAAAAACTCTACCAAGCTCCACCAATCTCGACATAAGCTCCTTTCTCATGCTAAACACTTCAAATTATACTCCTTGAAGACACAAAAATCTGAAATTGCAAAGCTCAAGGCCGACACATGCTTCAAACCTTGCAAAAGCTTTTATTTTTCTTTCATTTCTCTCATTTCCTCTCATTCTTCTCTCTCCCTCTCATCCTTCTCTCTCTCTCTCGGCCTTGGCTGAGTTTCTACACTCCTTAGCTTATCTTCATCACTCCATGGTTCATCAAGGCATGCAAGAAGCTAGGGAGCTCGACTAAGCAAGCTAGGTTGAAAGAAACACACATGCAAGCTCTTTGAATCTCCATTTCGGCTTAGGTGAGTTTGCTAGCTTCCATTTCTTTTCTTCTTGTTCTAACCACATGCACCTACTAAGAACTTGGTTACTAAACTAGGAAATTTGAGAAAAATCGAGGGGTGTCTCGGCTAAGCAAGGAAAAAGGTCAACTTTGTGCTTCACCAAGAGTCTTGTGCATCTTCTTGTTGTTTTGCTAAGGTGAGGGCTAAAACTTCTTGAAAATCTTTCAAAAACCCACTTGCATGCCCTTAAATGTCTATCTTTACTTCTGTACTTGAGATATATGTGTGTTCATGAGCTTTTATAAACATGCATGGCAAGATGTTCGGCTAAAATGTGATGTTGGATGGAATCGTGTATGGGACAGTTTTCTGCCTTGTTGGTACGATGTGATTTTGGCTAGGTAAATGATGTTGAAAATGTGTTAAAATTAGTAGGTAACTATTTTTGCCAGTTCTGAACATTTTTCACAGAAATAGGCCAAAGCTAATTTTGACTCTAAGGTCCTCAAAATGGAAAATTATTAAAATGTATCCAAATCTGGAAAGTCTGGAAAAATGAAGCAGGTTTTGGCAGATTCACTGACCTTGTAGAACGAACCAGTTTTGACTTAGTAAATGATATTAAAAATGCATGAGATTTTTTGTTCTACTATATTTTTCAGTTCTGGACATTTTTATCAGAAATGGACTAAGGCTAAATCTGACTCTAAGGCCCTCAAAAACGACACGTATTGAAATGTGTGCAAATCTGGACATTTTGCAGTCTCACTGTTTTGGCTATAACTATTGAACCCGAACTCCAAATGATGCGAGGTTTGTTTCTGAATTTATTTCACTTCCTAAGCTTTAATTCGACATCTTATTCACTGGAATTGGAGATTGTTTGCTTGTCTTAATGATTGTGAGAAAATAGTCCATTGCTGTGAGGGTTTCACTTAGTGATATGATTAGAAAAATTATTATAGGTTCTCTCGTTGTATTAAATGCTTAGGATTGTGGCATTGAGATGTTGTGTGGACTGTTTTGAATACTTGAGGGTGTATGAACTAATCAACGCGTGGCTTGAGTTTGATTTCGAGATGACTTGGGGCTTAATCGCACGGGTAAGCACGAATTGGAACCCTAATAACTAGGTGAATTTGCTAAGTGTTGATCCTTTGGATGTTGTGTTGGATTATGTTTTTAGTAGGCTGCCCGTAGTTGCCCTTGTAGCCCTAAATATGATTTCGATGATTTCATGTTGATAAGTAGGCTTTTCTTGCACCCGGTCCCACGTAGATGCCGTTGCATGATGAATAATCTTATTATTTGATTACGTGAACTTTGAAATGAGTTATATGACTTGATTTACGTGCGTTACATGGCTGCCCGTTTAATGTTCATATAACTCCATGTGCCTTTCAAGTGAAATTACTTGTCTTATAGTGCCTCGCTTGTTTACTTGTCAATGTGCAATCTTTTGACTGCTCGGAGGCAACCTACTTTGTTGTCCTCCTAATGTGATATATTAAATTTCATAAATGTGATTGCATACAAGGTTGCAACCTTTCATTCTGGCATGGTAGCATTCACGCACACCGGGCGGCATCGGGCTTGTCGGTGCAACCGTGACTACCATTGTCCAATTCCCTCTCTCGCTTGGGGGCTAGACTTCCTCGGAGAGTTGGGTCGTAGGATTTCGGGGTACATCCGGAGTACACCCATTTGGCGTGATAAGGGGATGATTTGAAGTCGGCCGCAACAACTGATACAGACATGAACTGAGAGCAAAAGCTCACCGTATCCTTTTCACTATGTGTATAAGTACTTTCGCTTGGTTCCTAGAGGACCTCGGGGAGGAAAGACGGGTAATTGTATTCCTTTACTTTTATATCATGTTATGTACTTACTTGTGATATATTCATGCTTGCAAAAAGGGTTTTCATAAGTTGAACCATAAAATGAGTTTCAAAACCTATTTCTCGTTCCTCCTCGTTGAGTTCATAAGGACTCACCCTCTTTTATCATCTTAGGTGAAGAAGATCAAGAACAGGTATCCGAGAACGACGTGCCTAACGATGATTCCTTAGAATGATTGCCTGTCCTATGTGCTTTGCTTGATTATGGCCATTGTGAACACTATGCTGCTTGAAGACTATTTCTTTTCATGTTGCTTGATGTTTGTAATGTAAAAGACCCCCGTTGTAATTTGGGGTCTAATTTTGGCTTGTACTGATAATAACTGGATAGACACTACTATGGTCGTTTTGCTATCGTTACTAGTTAGTATCTGTCATAGGATTATGAAGTATCAGGTAAAGACTAAGTAAAATGAACCTATCCAATCTTATACAGGTACCCATTGTTAAGCTAAGATCAACAAGTACTTTTGTAACGAGGATTAACAAACAAACGAGACATATATCATGCTAGGTTATTAATCAAACGAGACATCGAGATAACTAGTAAGCGTCTCAATTGATGGTAAATAGTAATCTTAGTTGGAAATGAAATTTGAGGCATTTAGAGAATTATGTCAAACTAAAGAGCCCAATTACAGTCGTTATGCTACCGGTTTTCCGGAAAAATTATGGAGTCTAGGCTAAACGTTAAGCGTTAAACTTTCATGAACAACTAAGTACGAGACATGACTTGAATGTTTAGATCATACCCTAATCTAACCTTTATAGGCTGGGTTGGGGCGTGACAAGTTACGCGGCGCACAGCATACCGTTGGAAAGCTCTCCGAAAGCTCTACGACGGGGGCAGCAAGCCTGCTCAGCTGCGCCTGTTTTCAGAGCCTAAAATCGAATGTTTTCATATGTTTCGGAACACTTTTCTTCTTTTGCGCTATTTTTCTGTCCCGGATCGTATGTCGTGAGCCGCGAAAAGGACGACAACCTAATCCATCACATTTCTATTACCGAATCCCACGACACCTTGGGCAAGACAACTTCGCTTCACGTAGAGGCCGGGCCCGCAAACCGAGGGCGTGGGGCTTGGGACCAGGTCTCTGTTGCTCCGGTGCCCATAACTTTTGATCCGTAAGGAATTACGCGGCATACAGCATATCGTTGGAAAGCATTCCGAGAGCTCTACGACGGGGGCATTTAGCCTGTTCGGCTACGCTAGTTTTCGAAGCCCAAAATCAAACCTTTTCATCAGTTTTGGGACACTTTTCTTCTTTTGTAGAATTTTTTCGTCCCTGATCGTACGTCGCGAGGCGCGAAAAGGACGACAACCTAATCCATCATATTTCTATTACTGAATTCCATGGCACCTTGGGCAAGACAACTTCGCTTCACGTAGAGGCTGGGCCCTCAAACCGAGGGCGTGGGGCTTGGGAAAAGGTCTCCGTCACTCCGGTGCCCATAACTTTTGATCCGTAAGGAGTTACGCGGCGCACAGTATACTGTTGGAAAGCAATCCGAGAGCTCTACGTCGGGGGCAGTAAGCTTGTTTAGCTGCGCCTGTTTTCAGAGTCCAAAATCGAACATTTTCATCAGTTTCGGGACACTTATCTTGTTTTGCGCTGTTTTCTATCCCGGATCGTACGTCGTGAGCTGCGAGAGGACGATAACCTAATCCATCACATTTCTATTACTGAATCCCACGGTACTTTTGGCAAAACAACTTCGCTTCACGTAAAGGCTGGGCTCGCAAACTGAGGGCGTGGGGCTTGGGACCAGGTCTCCGTCGCTCCGGTGTCCTTAACTTTTGATCCGTAAGGAGTTACGCAATGCACAGCATACCGTTGGAAAGGTCTCCAAGGGCTCTACGACGGTGGCAGCAAGCCAGCATAGCTGCACCGGTTATCAGAGCCAAAAATCAAATGTTTTCATATGTTTCGGGACACTTTTCTTCTTTTGCGCTGTTTTTTCGTCCACGATCGTACGTCGTGAGCCGCGAAAAGGACGACAACCTAATCCATCATACTTCTATTACCGAATCCCACGACACCTTGGGAAAGACAACTTCGCTTCACGTAGAGGCTAGGCCCGCAAACCGATGGCGTGGGGTTTGGGACCAGGTCTCCGTTGCTTCGGTGCCCATAACTTTTGATCCATAAGGAGTTACATTGTGCACAATATACCGTTGGAAAGCTCTCCTAGAGCTCTACGATAGGGGTAGCAATCCTGCTTAGTTGCGCTTGTCTTCATAGCCTAAAATCAAACGTTTTCATCAGTTTCAGGATACTTTTCTTCTTTTGCGCTGTTTTTCCTTCCCGGATAGTACGTCATGAGCCGCGAAAAGGACGACAACCTAATCCATCACATTTCTATTACCAAATCCCACACCACCTAGGGCAAGATAACTTCGCTTTGACATAGATCCGGGGCTTGCAAACTGAGTGCGTGGGCTTGGGACCAAGTCTCTGTTGCTCCGGTGCCCATAACTTTTGATCCGTATGGAGCTACGCGGCGCACAGCATACCGTTGGAAAGCTCTTCGAGAGCTCTACAATGGGGGAACAAGCCTGTTCAGCTGCACTTATTTTTGGAGCCCAAAATCGAATATTTTCATCAGTTTATGGACACTTTTCTTCCATTGCGCTGTTTTTCAGTCCCGGATAGTACTTCGTGAGCCGCGAAAATGATGACACCCAAATCCATCACATTTCTATTACCGAATCCCACGGTACCTTGGGCAAGACAACTTCGCTTCACGTAGAGGTTGGGCCTGCAAACCGTGGGCGTGGGGCTTGGGACTAGGTCTCCGTCACTCCGGCGCCCATAACTTTTGATCCGTAAGGAGTTACGCGGCGCACAACATACCGTTGGAAAGCACTTTGAGCGCTCTACGACGGGGGCAGAGGGGCTGTTCGGCTGCACCTATTTTCGGAGCCCAAAATCGAACGTTTTCATCAGTTTCAGGACACTTTTCTTCTTTTGCGTTGTTTTTCCGTCCCGAATCGTACGTCGTGAGACGGAAAAAGGACGACAACCTAATCGATCACATTTCTATTACCGAATCCCATGGCACCTTGTGCAAGATAATTTTGCTTTGACATAGAGGCTGAGCCCGCAAACCGAGCGCATGGGCTCAGGACCAAGTCTCCGTCGCTTCAGTGCCTATAACTTTTGATTCGTAAGGAGTAACGTGGTGCACAGCATACCGTTGGAAAGCACTCCGAGAGCTCTACGACGGGGGTAGCTTGCTTGTTCTGGTACTCCTATTTTCAGAGCCCAAAATCGAACGTTTTTATCAGTTTCTGGACACATTTCTTCTATTGCGCTATTTTTCAGTCCCGGATCGTACGTCGTAAGCCGCGAAAAGGACGACAACCAAATCCATCACATTTCCATTACCGAATCACATGGTACCTTGGGCAAGACAACTTCGCTTCACGTAAAGGTTGGGCCAGCAAACCGAGGGAGTGGGGCTTGGGACTAGGTCTCCGTCACTCCGGTACATAACTTTTGATCCGTAAGGAGTTACGCATCGCACAACATACCGTTTAAAAGCACTCCGAGAGCTTTACGATGGGGACAGTTAGCCTATTTGGCTGTGCCTATTTTCATAGTCCAAAATTGAACGCTTTCATCAGTTTCGGGACATTTTTCTTCTTTTGTGCTGTTTTTCTGTCCCTGATCATACGTCGTGAGCCGCGAAAAGGACGACAACCTAATCCATCACATTTCTGTAACTGAATCTCACGGCACCTTGGGAAAGACAACTTCACTTCACGTAGAGGCTGGGCCCTCAAACCGAGGGCGTGGGGCTTGGGACCTGGTCTACGTCGCTCCGGTGCCCATAATTTTGATCCGTAAGGAGTAACGCGGCGCACAGCATATCGTCGAAAAGCTCTTAAAGCTCTACGACAGGGGCAGCAAGTCTGCTCGGCTGCGCCTATTTTTAGAGCCCAAAACTGAATGTTTTCATCAGTTTCGGAGCACTTTTCTTCTTTTGTGTTGTTTTTTCATCCCGGATCATACGTCGTGAGCTACGAAAAGGACGACAACCTAATCCATCACATTTCTATTACTGAATCCCACGGTACCTTGGGCAAGACAACTTCACTTCACATAGAGGCTGGGCCCGCAAACCGAGGGCGTGGGGCTTGGGACCAGGTCTCCGTCGCTCTGATGCCCATAACTTTTGATCCGTAAGGAGTCACGCGGCGTACAGCATACCGTTCGAAATCTCTTCTAGTGCTCTACAACAGGGGCAACTAGCTAGCTAAACTGCGCCTGTTTTTGAAGCCCAAAGTCGAACATTTTCATCAGTTTCTTGATACTTTTTTTCTTTTGCGCTGTTTTTTCGTCCCGAATCGTACGTCGTGAGCCGCAAAAAGGACGACAACTTAATCCATCACATTTCTATTATCGAATCCCACGACACCTTGGGCAAGACAATATCGCTTCACCGTCGCTCCGATTTCCATTACTTTTGACCCGTAAGGTGTTACGCGGCGCACAACATACTGTTGGAAAGTACTCTAAGAGCTCCACGATCGGGGTAGCAAGCTTGTTCGGCTGCGCCTATTTTTGGAGATTAAAATCGATTGTTTTCATCAGTTTCAGGACACTTTTCTTTTTTTGCGCTGTTTTTCCGTCCCGGATCGTACATTGTGAGCCGTGAAAAGGGCAACAACCTAATCCATCACATTTCTATTAACGAATCCCATGGTACCTTAGGCAAGACAACTTCGCTGCACGTAGAGGCGGGGCCGGCAAACTGAGGGCGTGGGGCTTGGGACCTGGTCTCCGTCGCTATGGTGCCCATAACTTTTGATCCGTAAGGAGTTACGCGGCGCGCAGCACACCGTTGGAAAGCTCTCCGAGAGCTCTACAACCGGGGCAGCAAGCCTGCTCGCCTGTGCCTGTTTTCGTAACCCAAAATAGAACATTTTTATCAGTTTCGGGACACTTTTCTTTTTTTGCGCTGTTTTTTCGTCACGAATCGTACGTCGTGAGCCGTGAAAAGGGCAACAACCTAATCCATCACATTTCTATTAACGAATCCCACTGTACCTTAGGCAAGACAACTTCGCTTCACGTAGAGGCTGGGCCCGCAAATCGAGGGCATGGGGCTTGGGACCAGGTCTCCGTCGCTATGGTGCCAATAACTTTTGATCCGTAAGGAGTTACGCAGTGCACAACACACCGTTGGAAAGATCTTCGAGAGCTCTACAATGGAGGCAGCAAGCCCACTTGGCTGCGTCTATTTTCGGAGCCCAAAATCGAATGTTTTCATCAATTTCGGGACACCTTTTTTCATTTACGCTGTTTTTTCATCCTGGATCGTACGTCGTGAGCCGCAAAAAGGACGCCAACCTAATCCATCACATTTCTATTACCGAATCCCACAGCACCTTGGGCAAGACAACTTCACTTCACGTAGAGGCTGGGCCTGTAAACCGAGGGCGTGAGGCTTGGGACCAGGTTTCTGTCGATCCGGTGCCCATAACTTTTGATCTGTAAGGCGTTACGTGGTGCACAACATACTGTTGGAAAGCTCTCCGAGTGCTCTACAATGGAGGAACTACCATCCGCTGCAATGCCTATTTTCGTAGCCCAAAATTGAACATTTTCATCAGTTTCGGGACACTTTTCTTCTTTTACGCTATTTTTTCATCCGGCTCGTACGTCGTGAGTTGCGAAAAGGACGACAACCTAATCCATCACATTTCTATTACCGAATCCCACGGCACCTTGGGCAAGAAAACTTCACTTTGACGTAAAGGCTTGGCCCGCAAACCGAGCGATTGGGCTTGGGACCAAGTCTCCGTTGCTCGGGTGCCCATAACTTTTGATCCGTATGGAGTTACGCGGTGCACAACAAACCGTTGGTAAGCTCTCCAAGTGCTCTATGACTAGCAGAGCAAGCCTGCTCAGCCGCGCCTATTTTTAGAGCCTAAAATCGAACGTTTTCATCAGTTTCGTGATACTTTTCTTCTTTTGCGCTATTTTTCAGTCCCGGATCGTACGTCATGAGCCGCGAAAAGGATGACAACCTAATCCATCACATTTCTATTACTGAATCCCACGGCACCTTGGGAAAGACAACTTCGCTTGACGTAGCGGCTGGGCCCGTAAACCGAGGGCGTGGGGCTTGGGACCAGGTCTCCGTCGCTCTGGTGCCCATAACTTTAGATCCGTAATGAGTTACGTGGCGCACAGCATACCATTGGAAAGCTTTCCGAAGGCTATACGATTGGGGCAGCAAGCCTTCTCTACTGGGCCTGTTTTTGGAGCCCAAAATCGAATGTTTTCATAAGGTTTGGGACACTTTTCTTCTTTAACTCTATTTTTTCGTCCCAGATCGTACGTCGTGAACCGCGAAAACGACGACAACCTACTTCATCACATTTCTATTACTGAATCCCACGGCCCCTTGGGCAAGACAACTTCACTTCACGTAGAGGCTGGGCCTGTAAACCGAGGGCGTGGGGCTTGGGACCTGGTCTCCGTCGCTCCGGTGCCATAACTTTTGATCTGTTAGGAGTTACGCGGTGTACATCATAGTGTTGGAAAGCTTTCCGAGAGCTCTACGACGGGGGCAGTAAGCCTGCTTCGCTGCTTATTTTTTCAAAGCCTAAAATCAAATGTTTTCATCAGTTTCGAGAAATTTTTCTTCTTTTGCGCTGTTTTTCCGTCCTAGATCGTACGTCGTGAGCCGCGAAAAGGATGACAACCTAATCCATCACATTTCTATTACCAAATCCCACGGTACCTTGGGTAGGAAAACTTCGCCTTGATGTAAAGGTTGGAACCGCAAACCTGAGCGCGTGGGGCTTGGGACTAAGTCTCTGTCACTCCGGTGCCCATAACTTTTGATTCGGAAGGAGTTACGTGACGCACAACATACTGTTGGAAAGCTCTCCGAGATCTCTACGACGGGGGTAGCAAAGCTGCTCGGCTGTGCCTATTTTTGGAGACCAAAATCGAATGTTTTTATCAGTTTCGGGACACTTTTTTTCTTTTGCGCTATTTTTTCGTCCCGAATCGTAGGTCGTGAGCCGCAAAAAGGATGACAACCTAATCCATCACATTTTTATTACCGAATCTCACAGCACCTTGGGCAAGACAACTTCGCTTCACGTAGAGGCTGGGCCCGCAAACCGAGGGCGTGGGGCTTGGGACCAGGTCTCCGTCGCTCCGGTGCCCATAACTTTTGATCCGTAAGGAGTTACGCGGCGCACAGCATACCGTTGGAAAGCACTTCGAGAGCTCTACGACGGGCGCAGAAAGCCTACTCGACTGCGCCTATTTTCGGAGCCCAAAATCTAACATTTTCATTAGTTTCGGGACACTTTTCTTCATTTGCGCTGTTTTTCCGTCCCGGATCGTATGTCGTGAGACGGGAAACCTAATCCATCACATTTCTATTACTGAATCCCATGACACCTTGGGCAAGAAAATTTCGCTTCACGTAGAGGCTGGGACCGCAAACTGAGGGCCTGGGGCTTGGGACCAGGTCTCCGTCGCTCTAGTGCCCATAACTTTGGATCCATATGGAGTTACGTGGCGCACAGCATACCGTTGGAAAGCTCTCCGTGAGCTCTACAATGGGGGCAACAACCCTGCTCGGCTGCGCCTGTTTTTGAAGCCCAAAATCGAACATTTTCATCAGTTTCGGAACACTTTTTCTTCTTTTGCATTGTTTTTTCGTCCTGGATCGTACGTCGTGAGCCTCGAAAAGGATGACAACCTAATCCATCACATTTCTATTACTGAATCCCACGGCACCTTTGGCAAGACAACTTCGCTTGACGTAGAGGCTGTGTCACGCCCCAACTCGACCCCACTTACAATCAGTCAGGACGCAACGAAATTTCGGCAGTATAACGACAGTAATAAAGACACCGAGGCTCTAAACCAACCTCTCCGGACATCATACAATCAAACTCCTCAACCAAACAACAATCAATTCCTCAATACCATTAACAATATACAACATAACCATATTATACAACAATCATTCTTAGACGATCCATTCATAGTTATACGCCTCTGTTCCCAACATAACCTTAACTTTAACATACATAGCAAAATAGATTATAAACCAACTTAGCAACCTAGATCATAACAAAAGAAAGACTACTAAGTTAGCATCATTTAGTTCCTTATCTTTACTACAACTTATAAATCATAAATTACAAGGAAAAATAAAAGACAACTAGTTAATATACAAGATAATAGAGTATACAACATCTCAAGCATCAAGGACAAGACTCTGGCACATAGGACTCGTCCACATATGGCACATTATCCTCTTCAGGAGGCACGTACCCGTAATCTTGCAAAAGGACACCTGTATGCATGCAATAATTGAGAGTGAGCTTATATAAAACAAGCTCAGCGAGGATCCGATAGATCTCTAACAGTATTTACTATACTCCTTGAAAATGATCCTTTGAGCAAGTAAACACACAAATAAACATCAATACAATATAAACACATAACTATAATGACCAATCAATAAATGATACTCAATTTGGTATAGCTCCATATGCCATCACAATCTCAACCATTCTTCTTATAACTCCCCATTACTCATGCACCCGAGGTGCCTCACTAGCCTCTCCCTCCATGACACCTCCGTCATGCGAGCTGGAGGTAGTCTTTGGTAATCATGCCGTTATCAACCCGACACTGCCCGAGAGGTGGCACACACATACCAAGACTCAACAATAATAATAAACATCATTCACAGGAGGACAGTCTAGCAGAACTGCTTATCTCCCGGTTAATCAATCATCAATCAATAATCATCAATAATCATCCATTTCCATCAATATAACATCAATAATCATCAATATAACATCAACATAACATCAATATAACATCAATATTTAATTAAACAACAAAACAACTAAGTTGGATGACAAAGTAGGTCATCCAACTTCACATGCATTAAACACATAATCTAACCCTAATCTAACCATCAACAACTCGCAATTCAATCAGTCAAACACCACCCAATCATCTAAAGGCTCAATTCAACAATTTAAAGAAAGACAACCTAAACTTCAAATAATCATATCTTACATTCTACTAATCCAAATCACTCCAAATCAATTTCAAACACTCACCCATTCAATCAACTACATTAGCCCTCTCGGAAACCAACCAAGACACATCCAAATCAAGCCCAACAACCCTAAAACCTCAATGCACCTAGGCTGAAATTTCTGAATTTTCACCCAAACATCGCAATCGAAAATTCGGCATTATAACGGCGTTACCACGTAATTAACAAACTTTTAGAAATCGACGGCAATTGATTCCAACCACAACAACTCAAGATAATCCTCAAAGAGCCATTCTATCAACTTTAAATACCCGAAAATAAATAATTTTGCTACAATGGCTCAAATCTCGTAGTAATACACATAAACGATCCCTAGCATGCACTGATCAATAATATAACTTCAAATTAACATTCTAACGGTTCAAAATGTAGTTATGAGCAAAAACATAAAAATGAGTTTTGAGATCTAGAATTTTTCTCTCACCTTTGATGCGATAAAAGCCTAGATATGCATGCAATGCGTGCCCAACAAGAGGAATCCAACTCCGCACGAAGTTCTACAGACAAAAACTAGGTTTTTCTATGAAAATTTACTTTGAAAACTTGAAGAAAAGCTTTGGTTTTCTCTCTTATGGCTCTCGGCCATGTGTGTGCATTTTGAGTGTGTTTTGTTTTGTGTTTAGTGTGTGTTGATGCAATATTAAGTATATAAGGTTTGTTCAATAAAAAAAAATGCAAAGTCAAAGTAGTTATTTAGTCCTTTAATTGTTTTTCTAGTCCTTTAATTCATTTCTTGAGTATTTCTTGCTCAACTAACAAATTAACACTTAAATTAATTCTAGTCAATATATTTTAGGTGACAAATAATTTTACATTAAAATAGTTTCACCCGAATCGGCTTAAAACTCGTTTTCTTGCAAAAGAAAGTGTAAAAATCTTTAAAGTTCCAAAACCGATTCTAAATCCGTTTTAATCAAACACGAGTCTATTAATACTCGAGGACTAGGTTTTAAAATGTTTGAAATACCCCTGTAAAAATTTTAGCGGACAGGTGTTCAAAAATACTATTCACCAAAACCGACGATAAAATTTCTGATTCTGTTTTTGGTGAAAATTTTATGAATGCACACTTAGCATGTATTAGGAGTATTAATCACATAATTATCACATTCTAAGTCATATAGCACATAAACAGGTCAATTCACGCAAAACGAGGTAAAGCATGCAAAACGAGATAAAGCAAAATATGGGGTCTCACAGGCTGGGCCTGCAAACCGAGGGCGTGGGGCTTGGGACCAAGTCTCCGTTGCTCAAGTGCCCTTAACTTTTGATCCGTAAGGAGTTACGCGGCGCACAGCATACCGTTGGAAAGATCACCGAAAGCTCTACGACGGGGGTAGCAAGCCTGCTTGGCTGCGCCTATTTTTGAAGCCCAAAATCGAACATTTTCATCAGTTTTGGGATACTTTTCTTTTTTTGTGCTGTTTTTCGTCCAGGATCATACGTCGTGAGCCGCGAAAACGACGACAACCTAATCCATCACATTTCTATTATAGAATTCTGCAGCACCTTGGGCAAGACAACTTCACTTCACATAAAGGCTGGGCCCGCTAACCGAGGACGTGGGGCTTGGGACCAGGTCTCCGTCGCTCCGGTGCCCATAACTTTTGATCCGTAAGGAGTTACGTGGCGCACAACATACCGTTGGAAAGCTCTCTAAGAGCTCTATGACAGCGGCATCAAGCCTGCTCGGCTGCGCTTGTTTTCGAAGCCCAAAATCGAACGTTTTCATTAGTTTCGGGATATTTTTCTTCTTCTGCGCTGTTTTTCCATCCCGGATCGTACGTCGTGAGCCGCGAAAATGACGATAACCTAATCCATCACATTACCATTACTGAATTTAGCGGTACCTTGGGCAAGACAACTTCGCTTCACGTAGAGGCTGCGCCCGCAAACTGAGGGCGTGGGGCTTGGGACCAGGTCTCCGTTGCTCCGGTGCCCATAACTTTTGATTCGTAAGGAGTTACGCGGCACACAACGTACCGTTGAAAAGCTCTCCAAGAGCTCTACGACGGGGAAATCAAGCCTACTCGGGTGCGCCTATTTTTGAAGCCCAAAATTGAACGTTTTTTGCAATTTTGGGACACTTTTCTTCTTTTGCGCTATTTTTTCGTCCCGGATCGTACGTCGTGAGCAGCGAAAAGGACGACAACCTAATCCATCACTTTTCAATTATTGAATCCTATGGCACCTTAGGCAAGACAACTTCGCTACACGTAGAGGTTGGGCCCGCAAATCGAGGGCGTGGGGCTTGGGACCAAGTGTCCGTCACTCCAGTTCCCATAATTTTTGATCCGTAAGGAGTTACACGGCGCACAGCATACCGTTGAAAAGCTCTCCAAAAGCTCTACGACAAGGGCAGCAAGCCTGCTCTGCTGCACCTATTTTTGGAGCCCAAAATCGAACCTTTTCATAAGTTTCGTAATACTTTTCTTCTTTTGCACTGTTTTTCCTTCTTGGATCGTACGTCGCGAGCCGCAAAAAGGACAACCACCTAATCCATCACATTTCTATTACTAAATCCAACGACACCTTGGGCAAGACAACTTTGCTTCACATAGAGGTTGGCCCACAAACCGAGGGCATAGGGGTTGGGACCAGGTCTCTGTCGCTCCGGTGCCCATAACTTTTGATCCGTAAAGAGTTATGCGGTGCATAGCATACCGTTGGAAAGCTCTTCAAGAGCTCTACGACTAGGGCAGTAAGTATGCTCAGCTACGCCTGTTTTCAGAGCCTAAGATTGAACGTTTTCATCAATTTCGGGACACTTTTCATCTTTTCCGCTATTTTTCCATCCCGGATCGTACGTCGTGAGCTGCGCTTCATGTAGAGGCTGGGCCCGCAAACCGAGGGCGTGGGTCTTAGGACGAGGTCTACGTCGCTTCAGTGCCCATAACTTTTGATCCGTAAAGAGTTACGCGGCACACATCATACCGTTGGAAAGCTCTCAGCGGCTTTACATCGGGGGCAGCAAGCTTGCTCGGCTGTGCTTATTTTCGGAGCCCAAAATGGAACGTTTGCATCATTTTTTGGACACTTTTCTTCTTTTGTGCTGTTTTTTCGTCTTGGATCGTACATTGTGAGCCGCAAAAAGGATGACAACCTAATCCATCACATTTCTATTACCGAATACCAAGCTACCTTAGGCAAGACAACTTCACTTCACTTATAGGCTGGGCCCGCAAACCAAGGGCGTGGGGCTTAGGATCAGTTCTCCGTCGCTCCGGTACCCATAAATTTTGATCCGTAAGGAGTTTCGCGGTGTACAGCATACCATTGGAAAGCTCTCCGAGGCTCTACGACGGGGGCAACAAGCCTGCTATGTAGTGCCTATTTTTGGAGCCCAAAATTGAAAGTTTTCATCAGTTTCTGGACTCTTTTCTTCTTTTACGTTGTTTTTACGTCTCAAATCGTACGTCGTGAGCCGTAAAAAGGACGACAAACTAATCCATCACATTTCTATTACCGAATACACGCCACCTTGGGCAAGACAACTTCGCTTCACGTAGAGGCTGGGCCCGCAAACCGAGGGCGTGGGTCTTAGGACGTGGTCTCTGTCGCTTCGGTGCCCATAACTTTTGATCCGTAAAGAGTTACGCGGCACACAGCATACCGTTGGAAAGATCTCCGACAGCTCTACGACGGAGGAAGCAAGCCTGCTTTGCTGCACCTATTTTCGGAGCCCAAAATGGAACATTTTCATCAGTTTCTGGACACTTTTCTTATTTTGTGCTGTTTTTCATCCCGGATCATACGTTGTGAGCTGCGAAAAGGACGACGACCAAATCTATCACATTTCTATTACCGAATCCCATGCCAACTTGTACAAGACAACTTCACTTCACGTAGAGGCTGGGCCCGCAAACCGAGGGCGTGGGGCTTAGGACCAGGTCTCCGTCGCTCAGGTGCCCATAACTATTGATCCGTAAGATGTTACGCGGCGCGCAGCATACCGTTGGAAAGCTCTCCGATAGCTCTACGATGAGGGTAGCAAGCCTCCTCAGCCGCGCCTATTTTCGGAGCCCAAAATCGAACGTTTTCAACAGTTTCTGGACACTTTTCTTCTTTTGCCCTCTTTTTCCGTCTCAGATCATATGTCGTGAGCTGTGAAAAGGACGACAACCTAATCCATCACATTTCTATTACCGAATCCAATGGCACCTTGGGCAAGACAACTTCGCTTCACGTAGAGGCTGAGCCCCCAAACCGAGGGTGTGGGGCTTAGGACCAGGTCTCCAACGCTCCAATGCCCATAACTTTTGATCCGTAAGGAGTTACGCGGCACACAGCATACTGTTGGATAGCTCTCCAAGAGCTTTACGACGGGGGCAGCAAGCCTACTCGTCAGCACCTGTTTTCGGAGTCCAAGATCGAACGTTTTCATCAGTTTCTGGACACTTTTCTTCATTTGCGTTGTTTTTCCGTCCCAGATCATACGTCATGAGCTGCGAAAAGGACAACAACCTAATCCATTACATTTTTATTAACGAATCCCACACCACCTTGGGCAAGACAACTTCGCTTCACATAGAGGCTGGGCCCGCAAACCGAGGACGTGGGGCTTAGGGCCAGGTCTCCGTCGCTCCGCTGCCCATAACTTTTGATCCGTAAGGAGTTACGCGGCACACAACATACCGTTGGAAAGCTCTCCGAGAGCTCTGCGATGGGGGCAGTAAGCTTACTCGGCTGCGCCTATTTTCGAAGCCCAAAATCGAACGTTTTCATCAGTTTCTAGACACTTTTCTTTTTGTGTGCTGTTTTTTTGTCCCGGATCGTACGTCGTGAGCCGTGAAAAGGACGACAACCTAATCCATCACATTTCTATTACCGAATTCCATGGCACCTTAAGCAAGAAAACTTCACTTCACGTAGAGGCTGGGCTCATAAAACGAGGACGTTGGATTTAGGACCAAGTCTCCGTCGCTCCGGTAACCATAACTTTTGATCTGTAAGGAGTTACGCGGCACACAGCATACCGTTGGAAAGCTCTCCGAGATCTCTACGACGGAGGCAGCAAGCCTGCTCGATTGCGCTTATTTTCAGAGCCCAAAATGGAACGTTTTCATCATTTTATGGAGACTTTTCTTCTTTTGCGCTATTTTTCCATCCCGGATCGTACGTTGTGAGTCGTAAAAAGCACGACAACCTAATCCATCAGATTTCTATTACCGAATACCAAGCCACCTTAGGCAAGACAACTTCGCTTCACATAGAGGCTGGGCCCGTAAACCGAGTGCGTGGGGCTTAGGACTAGGTCTTTGTCGCTCCGGTGCCCATAACTTTTGATTCGTAAGGAGTTATGCGGTGCACAGCATACCGTTGGAAAGCTCTTCAAGAGCTCTACGATGGGGGCAGCAAGCCTACTTGTCAGCGCCTGTTTTTAGAGCCCAAAATCGAATGTTTTCATCAGTTTCTGGACACTTTTCTTCTTTTGCATTATTTTTCCGTCAAGGATCGTACGTTGTGAGCCACAAAAAGGACGACAACCTAATCCATCACATTTCTATTACCGAATACCACGCACCTTGGGCAAGACAACTTCGCTTCACGTAGAGGTTGGGCCCGCAAACCGTAGGCGTGGGTCTTAGGACGAGGTCTCCGTCACTCCGGTGCCCATAACTTTTGATCCGTAAGGAGTTACGTGGCACATAGCATACCTGTGGAAAGCTCTCTGAGAGCTCTACGACAGGGGCAGCAAGCCTACAAGGCAGCGCCTATTTTCATAGCCCAAAATCGAACGTTTTCATTAGTTTCTGGATACTTTTCTTCTTTTACGTTATTTTTTCGTCCCGGATCGTACGTTGTGAGCCGCTAAAAGGACGACAACCTAATCCATCACATTTCTATTACCGAATACCACGCTACCTTGAGCAAGACAACTTTGCTTCACGTAGAGGCTGGGCCTGCAAACCGAGGGCGTGGGGCTTAGACCAGGTCTCCGGCGCTCCGGTGCCCATAACTTTTGATCCGTAAGGAGTTACGTGGCGCACAGCATACCGTTGGAAAGCTCTCCGAGAGCTCTACGATGGCGGTAGCAAGCCCGCTCGGTTGGGCCTATTTTCAGAGCCCAAAATTGAACATTTTCATCAATTTCTGGACACGTTTCTTCTTTTGCGCTATTTTTTCATCTAGGATCGTACGTCGTGAGCCGCGAAAAGGACTACAACGTAATCCATTATATTTCTATTATTGAATCCCGAGCCACCTTGGGCAAGACAACTTCGCATCGCGAAAAGGCTGGGCCCGCAAACCGAGGGTGTGGGGCTTAGGGCCAAGTCTTTATCGCTCCGGTGCCCATAATTTTTGATCTGTAAGGAGTTATGCGGCACACTACATACCGTTGGAAAGCTCTCCAAGAGCTTTATGATGGGGGCAGCAAGCCTGCTCGGTTGCCCCTATTTTCAGAGCCCAAAATCGAATGTTTTAATCCATTTCTAAACACTTTTCTTCTCTTGTGCTATTTTTTCATCCCGGATCGTACGTCGTGAGCCGCGAAAAGGACGACAACCTAGTCCATCATATTTCTATTACCGAATCCCACGGCACCTTGGGCAAGACAACTTCACTTCACGTAGAGGCTGGGCCTGCAAACCGAGGGCGTAGGGCTTAAGGCCAAGTCTCCATCGCTCTGGTGCGCATAACTTTTGATCCATAAGGAGTTACGCGGCACACAACATACCGTTGGAAAGCTCTCCGAGGCTCTACGACGGGGGCAGCAAGCCTGCTCAACAGCGTGTCACGCCCCAACTCGACCTATAGAGGTTAGACTACTGTGTGATCTAAACGTTTATATCATTTCACGTACTTAATCGTTCATTAAGGTTTAACGCTTAACGTTAGCCTAGAACTCCAAAATTTTTTTAGAAAATCGGCAGCATAACGGCTGTAATTGGCTCCTTAGTTTGACCTAATTTTTAAACGCCTCAATTATTCCAATCATTAATCCAATTCCATTAAGGACTCCTATTTTGTCGCCAACCGATTTGCCTACTAGTTTATCTTGAAAGTCTCGTTTGGTTAATAAGCCTAACATGATAACTATGTCCTGTTTATTTGTCAATTTCCTATCATGCAAGTACCTATTATCCTTTAGCTTGTGCATGATCACTAGGTGAGATTAAGTAGAGTTACATTATTTACTTTCTTCACCTAGCGGTTCAAACGCCTACGATAACTATTAATTAAACGACGAAAGTAAACAACCAAATAAAGAGTTCATCCAGTTATAATCAGTACAAGCCAAAATTAGACCCAAATTACAACGGGGTCATTTACATCAATAAAATGAATAGTTTGCAAACAAACACAACATCTATATAGCAACCACTTTCAGGCAAAGTACAAAAGCACGTAGTCACTCCAAGGAATCATCAACAAGCACGTCTTTGGGTACCTGTTATTGATCTTCTTCACCTGAGATGATAAATGAGGGTGAGTCCTTATGAATTCAGTGAGGGGGAACGAGAAATAGGTTTTGAAACTCATTTTCTGGTTCAACTTATGAAAATCCTTTTTGCAAGCATGAATATAACACAATTAAGTACAGAATAGTAATACAAAAGTAAAGGAACACAATTACCCGTCTTTCCTCCCCGAGGTTCTCTAGGAACCAAGCAAGAGTACTTATACACATAGTAAAAAGGATACGGTGAGCTTTTGCTCTCAGTTCATTTCCAGAATCAATTCTTGCGGCCGACTTCAAATCATCCCCTTAACACGCCAAGTGGGTGTACTCCGGATGTACCCTAAAATCCTACGATCCAACTCTCCGAGGAAGTCTAGCCCCTAAGCGAGAGAGGGAATGGGACCATGGTAGTCATGGGTGCACCGGCAAGCCCGATGCTGCCCGGTGTGCGTGATCGCTACCATGCCAGAATGAAAGGTTGCAGCCTTGTATGCAATGCACATTTATGACATTTAATATATCACATTAGGAGGGCAACAAAGTAGGTTGCCTCCGGACAGTCATAAGATTGCACATTGACAAGTAAACAAGCAAGGCACGATAAGACAAGTAATTTCACTTGAAAATCATATGAAGTTATATGAACATTAAATGGCCAGCCATGTAACGCACATAAATCAAGTCATATAACTCAACTCAAAGTCCACGTAATCAAATAATAAGATTATTTTACATGTAACATCTACATGGGCTCGGATGCAAGAAAGGCCTATTTGTCAACATGCAACGAATCAATATCACATTTAGGGCTATAAGGCAACTATGGGCAGCCTACTAAACATATAATGACACTCAATATTCAAAGGATCAACACTTAGCAAGTTCGTCTAGTCACTAGGGTTTCCATGTTGTGCTTACCCATGCGATTAAGCCTCAAGTCAACTCAAAATCAATCTCAAGCCAAACATCAATTAATCCAAACATCCCCAAGTACTCAAAACAGTCCACACAACATCCCAATGGCACAATCCAAAGCAATTAATACCACAAGAGAAGTTACAACAAATTTCTAAGCATATAACTAAGTGAAACCCTTACTGCAATAGGCTATTTTCTCACAATCATTAAGTCAAGCAAACAATCTCCAATTCTAGTGAATAAGATGTCAAATTAAATCTTAAGAAGGGAACTAAAATCGGAAACAAACCTTGCATCATTTGGAGTTTGAGATCAATAGTTATGGTCAAAACAATGGGATTGCACAAAACTGTCCAGATTTGCACACATTTCAATACTTGTCGTTTTTGAGGTCCTTAGGGTCAGATTTAGCCTTAGTCCATTTCTGAAAAAAATGTCCAGAACTGAAAAACCTAGCAGAAAACTAAATTTCATGTATTTTGGATATCATTTACTAAGCCAAAACTGGTTCGTTCCACAAGGTCAGTGCATCTGCCAAAACCTGCTTCATTTTTCCAGACTTCCAGATTTGGACACATTTTAATGATTTGCCATTTTGAGGACCTTAGAGTCAAAATTGGCTTTGGCATATTTCTTCACAAAAATGTTCAAAACTGGAAAAACTAGTCACCTACCAATTTTCATACATTTTCAACATCATTTTCCTAGCCAAACGCACCTCGCAACAACAAGTCAGAGAGCTGTCAACATACCCGATTTCATCTATCATCAACTTCAAGCCAAAATCTTGCCATGCATGGTTGTAAAAGCTTATGAACACACATATAACTCAAGTACAGAAGCAAAGAAATACATTTAAGAGCATGAATGTGGATTTTTGAAGGATTTTCAAAAGGTTTTAGCCCTCACCTTAGCAAATCAACAAGAAGATGCACAAAACTTGTTGAAGCACAAATTTCTTCTTCTTCTTTGCTTAGCCGAGATTCCAACTTGATTTTCTCTATTTTTCCTAGCTTAGTGACCAAGCTCTTAGTACATGCATGTGGTTAGAACAAGAAGAAAAGAAATGGAAGCTAAGAAACTTACCTAGGCCAAAAATGGTGACTCAAGAGCTTGCATGTGAGTTTTTTTGCAACCTAGCTAGCTTAGTTGAGTCTCTTTGCTTGTGGCTTGCCTTGATTAACCATAGGATGATGAAGATGAGCTAGGAGGTGAAGAAATTCAGCCAAGGCCGAGAGAGAGAGAGAAGAATGAGAGGGAGAGAGAGAAGTGTGAGGAAGAAAGAAGAAAATGACAAGGAATGAAGGCCTTTTGCAATTTTGATGCATGTGGTCAGCCTTGAGGCTATACAAGGCTGAATTATTTGTGTCACCAATGCATTTTTGAATTGTTTTGGCATGTCTTTTGCAAGGGCCAATAATGGTAGCTTAGTAGTTAGCAAAAGGTGCCTAGGGTGCAAGAAAAAATATGACATTGTGTAAGATTGGTCCAAGCATGCATGGATTAAAATAATTTGTTCAAACTTTGGTCTTATTAGCTTGTTATGGCCGGGCAAGGGCTTGCAAATTGCTAAAATTTCAGATTCTATTTAATACATTATAGATTATAATAAGGGTGAAATTTGAGGTGCATTGGTTTTGGGTGAGAATAAAGAATAAAGAATGTTTAGGTGTTTGTGTAGATTGAATTGTTTATTGTTAGTGGATTTTGTAGAGATTTGAATTAGGATTATAATAATAGTTAGTGGTGTTTGTAGGATTATTTTATAGTCTAGTGCTTTGTGTAGGATTCTTTATTGATTAGCGTGCGAACACGATTTTCTTATGTCTATGACACGTACTACGAGACACGTACAGAAATCAATATGGGGCACGAATCACGAGGTAGACACGAACTACGAGGTAAGACACGAAATTCAAGGCTAAGGCACATAATTCAAGATTAATGCACGTAATCCTAGGTGAATGCACATAATCCTATGCAATGCACGCAAGTCGAGGTAACACACGTTATTCGGGTTCGGGCCTCACACAGCGCCTATTTTTGGAGCCCAAATCGAACGTTTTCATCAGTTTCTGGACACTTTTCTTCTTTTGCGTTGTTTTTCCGTCCCGGATCGTATGTCGTGAGCCGCAAAAAGGATAACAACCTAATCCATCACATTTCTATTACCGAATACCATGCCACCTTGGGCAAGACAACTTTGCTTCACGTAGAGGCTGGGCCTACAAACCGAGGGCGTGGAGCTTAGGACCAAGTCACCGTCGCTCCGGAGCCCATAACTTTTGATCTGTAAAGAGTTACGAGGCACACAGCATACCGTTGGATAGCTCTTCGAGAGCTCTACGACGGGGGCAGCAAGCCTAATTGGCTGCGCCATTTTTCAGAGCCCAAAATGGAATGTTTTCATCAGTTTCTGGACACTTTTCTTCTTTTGCGCTGTTTTTTCATCCCGGATCGTACTTTGTGAGCCGCGAAAAGGACGACAACCAAATCCATCACATTTCTATTATCGAATCCCAGGGCAACTTGTGCAAGATAATTAGTAAAATCATCTAATTTTCACTGTTTTTTTATTTCTTTTAGAAGAATTTGAAAATGATTTATATTAATTGATTAAAAGATTATTACCTATTTCTAATAATTGTAGTAATTGAATTTATTCTCTTGTGATTAATTAATTATCATCTTAAATGTTAATATTTTAATTTCACTTGATTACATGTTTATATTTATTTTTTCATTTGTAACTTAACATTAACTTCATAAATTCTTTAAAATGATCTAGAAATAGTTAAATTAATTATTTTAAATGAATATTAATTACCTTGATTGTTTTGATTATTTTAATAATCGATTTTGGTTGTTTTGCATTAAAATCACTCGGTTTTCGAATAAATGAGGAAAGTAACTCTGACCCGGAGTGAATTTTAAACTATTCTACTATTCTACTTTTCAAAGAAATAGAGTTTTATATTATTGTTCATCACTTTATTAGCGATCGATTAGTGACCGTTTGATCGCAGAATTTCAAAAATAGGAGTTAGAGAAATATTCTTTGGACTTAGTGAAAAATGTTTTTAGCTTAAATTAACTAGTTTTAGTTGTTTTTCATTTAATTGCATTGTTTTAACTTGAATTGGATTTAATGGCATCAAAATAAGCTTATTTTATTATTTTTAACTAAAGTTTGATTTTACAAATGACCAAAATGCCCTTGTCATCTTTTAAATAATAAAACAAGGTAAAAATCAATAAAAACAAATTGCAAAATGCCACCCAAATCCCCCCCCCCATGGCCGAAGCATTTCAAGAGGAAAAGAAAAGAATTTTCTTGCATTTTTCTTTTACAATCGTGCGTGGAACTGCTCGGGGGTCGTGGCTCGGGTCCTTGCGGGTCTTAGTCTTCAATCTCTGTGAGGGTTTTCATTCTTTTGTGCATTTTAATCTGAATTTGATTTTTGAGTCAATTTTTCAGATTTGATATTTATCGCGTTATAATGCCTGTTATTGTTTGAAATAACTTGCTTAGGGTTCGTAGAGCATTGCTTGTTAGTTATTTAGCAATTGTTACGGTTGAAACTGCGTAATTGAAATTGGGGAAGAACATGAATAGTGAATTATGAATAGTAAACCCTAGAATTTCGAATTTCGATCCGAATTGCGATTGCTTGATTTGGATAGGTGCCATTAGTGATAGAAAGCTAAAATGTGAAATAAAAACGGATCGGCCTTTGTTAAAATTAGAAATTAGACAAAGAAACGTAAAAGGGCCGTTTGACCAAAAGTTGACCGTGCTCAAATTGAGTTTGGGGTTTCGTAATTGAGGGCATGGAAGCACTTTTGGCACTGTTGTGGCGTTGATTGAATGACCGGTTAGCATAGCTGTAGTTCAAACGCAGTAGGTGGACTTTCGGGTCTCGGGTGAGAAAGTGAAGTTTAGTGACATAGAAACGTGCCTTGTAGTGCATGAGTGAATGTAGTGAAATCGGTTTCCTAATTCCGTAGCTCGTTTGCTCGTAATTGTCCTTGGAAGTTGGGGTTGAATAGGGTTATTTGTTGTTTTCGTGTTCGAACTGTCGTTACTTGTTTAATTGTTGTTATTGTTGCTTATTATTGCTTGTTAGGCTTGAAAAGTTAGTTGAATGCTAGTATTGATTGTGATTGCTTGTTATCTCGTTTGTTGTCACTAGTTTATATTGTTGTGCTATCGCTCGTTTATTGCCTTGTATCGAGTCTTGCATTGTATAGTGTCTCGCGCGTGAGTGATAGGCCTCTCTGGGTAGCCTCAGGTTGCCAGTGTTGATTGCTCTAGCTCCGTTGCTATTCCCTCTTCTCGCTTGGGTTGCCTCCCAGGGAGATTTGGGTCGTAGATTGATGGATACTTCCGGGGTATTCCAAACTGGTGTTATAAGGTGGTTGCGCGCTTATTGTCATTATTGTCATTGTTGTCATTGTTGTCAACATCAAGCTCAAGATTGATGTATCGCTCGTGAAATGGTACATTGCTCGTATGAGTGAACCATAGCCTTCAGAGTGTGGTATAGCTTTGAATGGTTGTGTTAATGCTTTAAGTAATTGCTTATTGTATTGATTGTTTGTCTTGATTGCTTATTTATCAGTTATATTACTTAATTGTCTTATTTGCATTGCACGACTTTCTTTCTCTCCAACTCGATATCTGTCTCGCCCTCACTGAGTATACGTGTTGTGTATACTCACACCTCACCACCACATTTCAGGAAATGTCATGTTAGTTGGAAAGTTCATGATTTCGTGAAAGTCCGTGCTTGAAGAGTTGTCTTGCGTGCCTATGTGACTCGAGTTGTCAAGGTTGTAAAGATGTATGCTTTTATGTATTATATGTATTTAATGTTAAAGGGGATGTAATTTAAGTTTCATTAGATTATGAATTTAGTTAATGTAGCTTAACTTCAATGTATATTTGTAATAACAAAGGAAAAAGAGCTAGAAAGATATGATAGTCTAGCTTAAGAAATAGGTTGGTGTAGTTTAATTGCTAAGCTTGAATGTATATTTACTTGTGATTTTCTTGTTGTAAACCAAGGCTCGGATGGCCTTGAGGAAGTTTTGTATGTTTGGACATGGTATTGGTCCACTTATATGCTGTCGCAGGTTTTACATTTCGCCTAGAAACAGGGGAGACTCCGTCCGTTTTCACTGAAAATTTATGCCCGGGTTTGGTTTGGGTCGTGTTTAGATCGATTGATAGAACCCCCGGTCTCGAGAGGGATCGGGGTGTTACACTTAGGACCAGATCTCCATCGCTCCGGTGCCCATAACTTTTGATCCGTAAGGAGTTACGTGGCGTGCAGCATACCGTTGGAAAGCGCTCCGAGAGCTCTACGACGGGGGCAGAAAGCCTCCTCAGCTGCGCCTGTTTTTGGAGCCCAAAATTGAACGTTTTCATCAGTTTCTAGACACTTTTCTTTTTTTGCCCTGTTTTTCTGTCCCGGATCGTACGTCGTGAGCCTCGAAAAGGACGACAACCTAATCTATCACATTTCTATTACCGAATCCCACGGCACCTTGGGCAAGACAACTTCGCTTCACGTAGAGGCTGGGCCCCCAAACCGAGGGCGTGGGGCTTAGGACCAGGTCTTCGTCGCTCTAGTGCCCATAACTTTTGATCCGTAAGGACTTACGCGGCACACAGCATACCATTGGAAAGCTTTCCAAGAGCTCTACGACGAGGGTAGCAAGCTTACTCGGCAGCGCCTGTTTTCGGAGCCCCAAATCTAAAGTTTTCATCAGTTTCTGGACACTTTTCTTCTTTTGCGTTGTTTTTCCGTCCTGGATCGTACGTCGTGATCCGCGAAAAGGACGACAACCTAATCCATCACATTTCTATTACCGAATACCATACCACCTTGGGCAAGACAACTTCGCTTCACGTAGAGGCTGGGCTCGCAAACCAAGGGCATGGGGCTTATGACCAGGTCTCCGTCGCTTTGGTGCCCATAACTTTTGATCCGTAAGGAGTTACGCGGCACACAGCATACCGTTTAAAAGATCTCTGAGAGCTCTACAACGGCGGTAGCAAGCCCGCCAAGCTGCGCCTATTTTCGGAGCCCAAAATCGAACGTTTTCATCAGTTTCTTGACACTTTTCTTCTTTTTCGGTGTTTTTCTGTCCTAGATCGCACGTCATGAGCCGCGAAAAGGACGACAACCTAATCTATTACATTTCTATTAACGAATCCCATGCCACCTTGGGCAAGACAACTTCGCTTCACATAGAGGCTGGGCTTGCAAACTGAGGGCGTGGGGCTTAGGGCCAGGTCTCCGTCACTCCGCTGCCCATAACTTTTGATCCGTAAGGAGATACGCGGCGCACAACATACCGTTGGAAAGCTCTCCGAGAGCTGTACAATGAGGGCTGCAAGCCTGCTCGACTGCGCCTATTTTCGGAGCCGAAAATTGAACATTTTCATAAGCTTCTAGATGCTTTTCTTCTTTTGCGCTGTTTTTTCATCTCGGATCGTATGTCATGAGCCGCGAAAAGGACGACAACCTAATCCATCATATTTCTATTACTGAATCCCATGGCACCTTGGGCAAGACAACTTCCTTCACGTAGAGGCTGGGCCCGCAAACTGAGGGCGTGGGGCTTAGGACCAGGTCTCCGTCGCTTCGGTACCTATAACTTTTGATCCGTAAGGAGTTACGTGGCACACAGCATACCGTTGGAAAGCTCTCCGAGAGCTCTACAACGGGGGCATCAAGCTTGCTCGGCTACACTTATTTTCGGAGCCCAAAATGGAACGTTTTCATCATTTTCTGGACACTTTTCTTCTTTTGCGCTGTTTTTCCGCACTAGATCGTATGTTGTAAGCCGCAAAAAGGAAGACAACCTAATCCATCACATTTCTAATACCGAATACCAAGCCAACTTAGGCAACACAACTTCGCTTCATATAGAGGATGGGCCCGCAAACCAAGGGTGTGGTGCTTAGGATCAGGTCTCCGTCGCTTCGGTGCCCATAACTTTTGATCCATAAGGAGTTACGCGGCGCACAGCATACCGTTGAAAAGATCTCCGAGAGCTCTACGACGGTGGCAGCACACCTGCTTTGCAGCGCCTATTTTTGGAGCATAAAATCAAATATTTTCATCAGTTTCTAGACACTTTTCTTCTTTTGCATTGTTTTTTTGTCCCAGATCGTACGTCTTGAGCCGCGAAAAGGATGAAAACCTAATCCATCACATTTCTATTACTGAATACCACGCCACCTTGGGCAAGACAACATCACTTCACGTAGAGGCTAGGCCCACAAACCGAGGGTGTGGGTCTTAGGACGAGGTCTTCGTCGTTTCGGTGCCCATAACTTTTGATCCGTAAGGAGTTACGCGGCGTACAGCATACCGTTGGAAAGCTATCCGAGGCTCTACGACGGGGGCAACAAGCCTGCTCGGCAGCGCCTATTTTTGGAGACCAATATCGAATGATTTCATCCGTTTCTGGGCACTTTTCTTCTTTTGCGTCATTTTTCCGTCCCGGATTGTACATCGTGAGTCGTGAAAAGTACGACGACCTAATCCATCACATTTCTATTACCGAATACCACGGCACCTTGGACAAGACAACTTCGCTTCACGTAGAGGCTGGGACCACAAACCGAGGGCGTGGGTTTTAGGACGAGATCTCTGTCACTTCGGTGCCCATAACTTTTGATCTGCAAAGAGTTACGCGGCACACAACATACCGTTAGAAAGCTCTCCGAGAGCTCTACGACGGGGCAGCAAGCCTGCTCGGCTGCGCTTATTTTCGGAGCCCAAAATGGAACATTTTCATCATTTTTTGGACACTTTTCTTCTTCTGTGCTGTTTTTCCGCACCGAATCGTATGTTGTGAGCCGCAAAAAGGACGACAACCTAATCCATCACATTTCTATTACCGAATACCAAGCCACCTTAGGCAAGACAACTTCGCTTCACATAGAGGCTGGGCCCGCAAACCGAGGGCGTGGTGCTTAGGATCAGGTCTCCGTCGCTCCGGTGCCCATAACTTTTGATCCGTAAGGAGTTACGCGGTACACAACATAACGTTGAATAGCTTTCTGAGAGCTCTACGATGGGGGCAGCACGCCTGCTTTGCAGCGCCTGTTTTTGGAGCCCAAAATCAAACATTTTTATCAGTTTCTAGAACTTTTCTTCTTTTGCGTTGTTTTTCCGTCCCGAATCGTACGTCTTGAGCCGCGAAAAGGACGACAACCTAATCCATCACATTTCTATTACTGAATACCACGCCACCTTGGGCAAGACAACGTCACTTCATGTAGAGGCTGGGCCCGCAAACTGAGGGCGTGGGTCTTAGGACGAGGTCTCCGTCACTTCGGTGCCCCTAAGTTTTGATCCGTAAGGAGTTACGCGGCGTACAGCATACCGTTGGAAAGCACTCTGAGGCTCTACGACAGGGGCAACAACCCTGCTCGGCAGCGCCTGTTTTTGGAGCCCAAAATCGAACGATTTCTTCTGTTTCTGGACACTTTTCTTCTTTTGCGTTATTTTTCCGTCCCGGATCGTACGTCGTGAGCCGCGAAATGTACGACGATCTAATCCATCACATTTCTATTACCGATTACCATGGCACCTTAGGCAAGACAACTTCGCTTCACGTAGAGGCTGGGACCACAAACCGAGGGCATGGGTTTTAGGACGAGGTCTACGTCGCTTCAGTGCCCATAACTTTTGATCTGCAAAGAGTTACGCGGCACACAGCATACCGTTGGAAAGCTCTCCGAGAGCTCTACGACGGGGGCAGCAAGCCTGCTCGGCTGTGCTTATTTTCGGAGCCCAAAATGGAATATTTTCATCATTTTCTGGACACTTTTCTTATTTTGCACTGTTTTTCCGCACCGGATCGTATGTTGTGAGCCGCAAAAAGGACGACATCCTATTCCATCACATTTCTATTACCGAATACCAAGCCACCTTAGGCAAGACAACTTCGCTTCACATAGAGGCTGGGCCCGCAAACCGAGGGCGTGGTGCTTAGGATCAGGTCTCCGTCACTCCGGTGCCCATAACTTTTGATCCGTAAGGAGTTACGCGGCGCACAGCATACCGTTGAAAAGCTCTCCGAGAGCTCTACGACTGTGGCAGCATGCCTGCTTTGCAGCGCCTGGTTTTGGAGCCCAAAATCAAACATTTTCATCAATTTCTAGAACTTTTCTTCTTTTGCGTTGTTTTTCCCTCCCGGATCGTACGTCGTGAGCCGCGAAATGGACGACAACCAAATCCATCACATTTCTATTACTGAATACCACGCCACCTTGGGCAAGACAACGTCACTTCACGTAGAGGCTGGGCCTGCAAACTGAGGGCGTGGGTCTTAGGACGAGGTCTCCGTCGCTTCGGTGCCCATAACTTTTGATCCGTAAGGAGTTACGCGGCGTACAACATACCGTTGAAAAGCTCTTCTAGGCTCTACGATAGGGGCAGCAAGCCTGCTCAGCAGTGCCTATTTTTGGAGCCCAAAATCGAACGATTTCATCCGTTTCTGGACACTTTTCTTCTTTTGCATTGTTTTTCCTTCCCGGATCGTACGTCGCGAGCTGGGAAAAGTACGACAACCTAATCCATCACATTTCTATTACCGAATACCATGGTACCTTGGGCAAGACAACTTCGCTTCACGTAGAGGCTGGGACCGCAAACCGAGGGCGTGGGTTTTAGGACGAGGTCTCCTTCGCTTCAGTGCCCATATCTTTTGATCCGCAAAGAGTTACGCGGTACACAGCATACCGTTGGAAAGCTCTCCGAGAGCTCTACGACGGAGGAAGCAAGCTTGCTTGGCTGCCCCTATTTTTGGAGCCCAAAATGGAACATTTTCATCAGTTTCTGGACACTTTCCTTCTTTTGCGCTATTTTTTCATCCCGGGTCGTACGTTGTGAGCCACGAAAAGACCGACAACCTAATCCATCACATTTCTATTACCGAATCCCATGGCAACTTGTGCAAGACAACTTTACTTCATGTAGAGGCTGGGCCTGCAAACCGAGGGCGTGGGGCTTAGGACCAGGTCTCTATCGCTCCAGTGCCCATAACTTTTGATCCGTAAGAAGTTACGCGGCGCGCAACATACCGTTGGAAAGCTCTCCGAGAGCTCTTCGACGGGGGCAGCAAGCCTCCTCGGCTGCGCCTATTTTAGGAGCCCAAAATTGAACGTTTTCATCAGTTTCTGGATACTTTTCTTCTTTTGCCCTATTTTTTCGTCCCGGATCGTACGTCGTGAGCCGCGAAAAGGATGTCGACCTAGTCCATCGCATTTCTATTACCGAATCCCATGGTACCTTGGGCAAGACAACTTCGCTTCATGTATTGGCTGGCCCCGCAATCCGAGGGCGTGGGGCTTAGGAACAGGTTTCCGTCGCTCCGGTGCCCATAACTTTTGATCCATAAGGAGTTACGCGGCACACAGCATACCGTTAGAAAGCTTTCCGAGAGCTCTACGAAGGGGGCGGCAAGCTTGCTCGCCTGCGCCTGTTTTTAGAGCCCAAAATGGAATGTTTTCTTCAGTTTCTGGACACTTTTCCTCTTTTGCGCTGTTTTTTCATCCCTGATTGTACGTTGTGAGTCGTGAAAAGGACGACAACCAAAGCCATCGCATTTGTATTACCTAATCCCATGACAACTTTTGCAAGACAACTTCGCTTCACGTAAATGCTGGGCCCGCAAACCGAGGGTGTGGGGCTTAAGAACAAGTCTCCGTCGCTCTGGTGCCCATAACTTTTGATCCGCAAGGAGTTACATAGCGCGCAGCATACCTTTGGAAAGCTCTCCTAGAGCTCTATGATGGGGGCAGCAAGCCTCCTCAGCTACGCCTATTTTCAGAGCCCAAAATCGAACGTTTTCATCAGTTTCTGGACACTTTCTTCTTTTGCGTTGTTTTTCCGTCCCGGATCGTACGTTGTGAGCCTCGAAAAGAATGACAACCTAATCCATCACATTTCTATTACCGACTACCACGCCACCTTGGGCAAGACAACTTCGCTTCACATAGTGGCTGGGCCCGTAAACTGAGGGCGTGGGGCTTAGGGCCAAGTCTCTGTCGCTGCGCTGCCCATAACTTTTGATCCGTAAGGAGTAACGCAGCGTACATCATACCGTTGGAAAGGTCTCCGAGGCTGTACGATGTGGGTAGCAAGCCTGCTCGGCATCGCCTATTTTTGGAGTCCAAAATCGAACGTTTTCATCAGTTTCTGGACACTCTTCTTCTTTTGCGTTGTTTTTCCGTCCCGAATCGTACGTCATGAGCCGCGAAATGGACGACAACCTAATCCATAACATTTCTATTATCGAATACCATGCCACCTTGGGCAAGACAACTTCGCTTCACGTAGAGGCTCGGCCAGCAAACCGAGGGCGTGGGTCTTAGGACGAGGTCTCCGTCGCTTTGGTGCCCATAACTTTTGATCCGTAAAGAGTTACGCGACACACAGCATACCGTTGGAAAGCTCTCCAAGAGCTCTCCGACGGAGGAAGCAAGCCTGCTCGGCTACGCCTGTTTTTGGAGCCCAAAATGGAACATTTTCATCAGTTTCTCGACACTTTTCTTCTCTTGCGCTGTTTTTTCAATCCGGATCGTACGTTGTGATCCGCGAAATGGATGACAACCTAATCGATCACATTTCTATTACCAAATCCCATGGCAACTTGTGCAAGACAACTTCACTTCACGTAGAAGGTGGGTCTGCAAACCGAGGGCGTGGGGCTTAGGACCAAGTCTCCGTCGCTCCGGTGACCATAACTTTTGATCCGTAAGAAGTTACACAACGTGCAGCATACCGTTGGAAAGCTCTCCGAGAGCTCTACGACGGGGACAGCAAGCCTTCTCGGCTGCTCCTATTTTCAGAGCCCAAAATCGAATGTTTTCATCAGTTTCTGGACACTTTTCTACTTTTGCCCAGTTTTTTCGTCCGGGATCGTACGTCGTGAGCCGCAAAAAGAACGACAACCTAATACATCACATTTCTATAACCGAATCCCATGGCACCTTGGGCAAGACAACTTCGCTTCACGTAGAGGCTTGGCCCGCAAACAGAGGGCGTGAGGCTTAGGATCAGGTCTCCGTCGCTCCGGTGCCCATAACTTTTGATCCGTAAGGAGTTATGCGGCGCGCAGCATATCGTTGAAAAGCTTTCCGAGACCTCTACGACGTTGGCAGCAAGCCTGCTTAGTAACTCCTATTTTTGGAGCTCAAAATCGAAAGTTTTTATTAGTTTTTGGATACTTTTCTTCTTTTGCGTTATTTTTCCATCCCGGATCGTACGTCGTGAGCCGCGAAAAAGGCGACAACCTAATCCATCACATTTCTATTACCGAATACCACGCCACCTTGGGCAAGACAACTTTGCTTCACGTAGAGGCTGGGCCTGCAAACCGAGGGCATGGGTTTTAGGACGAGGTCTACGTCGCTTCAGTGCCCATAACTTTTGATCTGCAAAGAGTTACGCGGCACACAGCATACCGTTGGAAAGCTCTCCGAGAGCTCTACGACGGGGGCAGCAAGCCTGCTCGGCTGCGCTTATTTTCGGAGCCCAAAATGGAACATTTTCATCATTTTTTGGACACTTTTCTTCTTTTGCACTGTTTTTCCATCTCGGATCGTACGTCGTGAGCCGCGAAAAGGATGACAACCTAATCCATCATAATTCTATTACCGAATACCATGCCACCTTGGGCAAGACAACTTCGCTTCACGTAGAGGCTGGGCCCGCAAACCGAAGGCGTGGTGCTTAGGATGAGGTTTCCGTCACTTCGGTGCCCATAACTTTTGATCCGCAAAGAGTTGCACGGCGCACAACATACCGTTGAAAATCTCTCCAAGAGCTCTACAACAGCGGCAGCAAGCTCGCTAGGCTGCGCCTATTTTCAGAGCCCAAAATGGAACATTTTCATAAGTTTCTGGACACTTTTCTTCTTTTGCGCTATTTTTTCATCCCGGATCATACGTTGTGAGTCGCGAAAAGGACGACAACCTAATCCATCACATTTCTATTACCGAATCCCATGGCAACTTGTGCAAGAGAATTTCACTTCACGTAGAGGCTGGGCTCGTAAACCGAGGGCGTGGGGTTTAGGACCAGGTCTCGGTCGCTCCGGTGCCCATGACTTTTGATCGTAAGAAGTTACGCGGCGCGCAGCATACCGTTGGAAAGCTCTCCGAGAGCTCTACGAGAGGGCAGCAAGCCTCCTCGGCTGCGCCTATTTTTGGAGCCTAAAATCGAACGTTTTCATTAGTTTCTGGACACTTTTCTTTTTTTACCCTATTTTTCCATCCCGGGTCGTACGTCGTGAGCCGCGAAAAGTATGTTGACCTTGTCCATTACATTTCTATTAACGAATCCCACGCCACCTTGGGCAAGACAACTTCGCTTCACGTAGAGGTTGACCCGCAAACCGAGGGCGTGGGGCTTAGTGCCAGGTCTCCGTCGTTCCGCTGCCCATAACTTTTGATCCGTAAGGAGTTACGCGGCGTATAGCATACCGTTGGAAAGCTCTCCAAGGCTCTACGGCGGGGCCAGCAAGCCTACTTTGCAGTGCCTGTTTTTGGAGCCCAAAATCGAACGTTTTCATCAGTTTTTGGACACTTTTCTTCTTTTGCGTTGTTTTCCGTCCCGGATCGTACGTCGTGAGCCACAAAAAGGACGACAACCTAATATATCACATTTCTATTACTGAATCCCATGGAAACTTGTGCAAGACAACTTCACTTCACGTAGAGGCTGGGCCCGCAAACTGAGGGCGTGGGGCTTAGGACCAGGTCTCCGTCGCTTCGGTGCCCATAACTTTTGATCCATAAGAAGTTACACGGCGCACATCATACCATTGGAAAGCTCTCCAAGAGCTCTACGACGGGGGCAGCAAGCCTCCTCGGCTGCGCCTATTTTTGTAGCCCAAAATTGAACGTTTTCATCAGTTTCTGGACACTTTTCTTCTTTTGCCCAGTTTTTCCGTCCCGGATCGTACGTCGTGAGCCGCGACAAGGACGACAACCTAATCCATCACATTTCTATTACTGAATCCCACGGCACATTGGGCAAGACAACTTCGCTTCACGTAGAGGCTTGGCCCGCAAACCGAGGGCGTGGGGCTTAGGACCAGGTCTCCGTCGCTCCGATGCCCATAACTTTTGATCTGTAAGGAGTTATGCGGCGCGCATCATACCGTTGAAAAGCTTTTCGAGACCTCTACGACGTTGGCAGCAAGCCTGCTTAGTAACTCCTATTTTTGGAGCTCAAAATCGAAAGTTTTCATTAGTTTCTGGACACTTTTCTTCTTTTGCGTTGTTTTTTCATCCCGGATCGTACGTCGTGAGCCGCGAAAAGGGCGACAACCTAATCCATCACATTTCTATTACCGAATACCATGCCACCTTGGGCAAGACAACTTTCCTTCACGTAGAGGCTGGGCCCGCAAATCGAGGGCGTGGGTCTTAGGATAAGGTCTCCGTCGCTTCGGTGCCAATAAATTTTGATCCGTAAGGAGTTACGCAGCGTACAGTGTACCGTTGGAAAGCTCTCCGAGGCTCTACGACGGGGGCAGCAAGCCTGCTCGGTAGCGCCAGTTTTTGGAGCCCAAAATCGAACGTTTTCATCAGTTTCTGGACACTTTTCTTCTTCTGCGTTGTTTTTCCATCTCGGATCGTACGTCGTGAGCCGCGAAAAGGATGACAACCTAATCCATCATAATTCTATTACTGAATACCACGCCACCTTGGGCAAGACAACTTCACTTCACGTAGAGGCTGGGCCCGCAAACCGATGGCGTGGGTCTTAGGATGAGGACTCCGTCGCTTCGATGCCCATAACTGTTGATCCGCAAAGAGTTACACGGCGCACAACATACCGTTGAAAATTTCTCCAAGAGCTCTACAACAACGGCAGCAAGCCCGCTAGGCTGTGCCTATTTTCGGAGCCCAAAATAGAACATTTTCATCAGTTTCTGGACACTTTTCTGCTTTTGCGCTGTTTTTTCATCCCGGATCATACGTTGTGAGCCGCGAAAAGGACGACAACCTAATCCATCACATTTTTATTACCGAATCCCATGGAAACTTGTGCAAGAGAACTTCACTTCACGTAGAGGTTGGCCGGCAAACCGAGGGCGTGGGGCTTAAGGCCAGGTCTCCGTCGCTCCGCTGCCCATAACTTTTGATCCGTAAAGAGTTACGCGGCGTACAGCGTACCGTTGGAAAGCTCTCCGAGGCTCTACGGCGGGGGCAGCAAGCCTGCTTTGCAGTGCCAGTTTTTGGAGCCCAAAATCAAACGTTTTCATAAGTTTCTAGACACTTTTCTTCTTTTGCGTTGTTTTTTCGTCCCGGATCGTACGTCATGAGCCGCAAAAAGGACGACAACCTAATCTATCACATTTCTATTACCGAATCCCATTGCAACTTGTGCAAGATAACTTCACTTCACGAAGAGGCTGGGCCAGCAAACTGAGGGCGTGGGGCATAGGACCAGGTCTCCGTCGCACCGGTGCCCATAACTTTTGATTCGTATGAAGTTACACGGCGCGCAGCATACTGTTGGAATGCTCTCCGAGAGCTCTACGACGGGGGCAGTAAGCCTCCTCGGCTGCGCCTATTTTTGTAGCCCAAAATTGAACTTTTTCATCAGTTTCTGGACACTTTTCTTCTTTTGCCCAGTTTTTCTGTCTTGGATCGTACGTCGTGTGCCGCGAAAAGGACGACAACCTAATCCATCACATTTCTATTATTGAATCCCACGGCACCTTGGGCAAGACAACTTCGCTTCACGTAGAGGCTAGGCCCGCAAACCGAGGGCGTGGGGCTTAGGACCAGGTCTCCGTCGCTCCGGTGCCCATAACTTTTGATCCGTAAGGAGTTACGCGGCACACAGCATATCGTTGGAAAGCTCTCCAAGAGCTCTACGACGGAGGCAGCAAGCCTGCGCGGCTGCGCTTGTTTTAGGAGCCCAAAATGGAATGTTGTCTTCAATTTTTGGACACTTTTCCTCGTTTGCGCTGCTTTTTTGTCCCGGATCGTACGTTGTGAGCCGCGAAAAGGACGACAACCAAAGCCATCGCATTTCTATTACTGAATCCCCCGGCAACTTGTGCAAGACAACTTCGCTCCACGTAGAGGCTGGGCCCGCAAACCGAGGGCGTGGGTCTTAGGATGAGGACTCCGTCGCTTCGATGCCCATAACTTTTGATCCGCAAAGAGTTACACGGCGCACAGCATACCTTTGAAAATCTCTCCAAGAGCTCTACAACAGTTGCAGCAAGCTCGCTAGGCTGCGCCTATTTTCGGAGCCCAAAATGGAACATTTTCATCAGTTTCTGGACACTTTTCTTCTTTTGCGCTATTTTTTCATCTCGGATCGTACATTGTGAGCCACGAAAAGGACGACAACCTAATCCATCACATTTCTATTACCGAATCCCATGGAAACTTGTGCAAGAGAACTTCACTTCACGTAGAGGCTGGGCCCGTAAAACGAGGGCGTGGGGCTTAGGACCAGGTCTCGGTCGCTCCGGTGCCCATAACTTTTGATCCGTAAGAAGTTACGCGGCGCGCAGCATACCGTTGGAAAGCTCTCCGAGAGCTCTACGACAAGGCAGCAGGCCTCCTCAACATCGCCTATTTTTGCGCCTAAAATCAAATATTTTCATCAGTTTCTGGACACTTTTCTTTTTTTCCCCTATTTTTCCATCCCGGGTTGTACGTCATGAGCCGCGAAAAGGATGTCGACCTAGTCCATTACATTTCTATTAACGAATCCCATGCCACCTTGGGCAGGACAACTTCGCTTAACGTAGAGGCTGGCCCGTAAACTGAGGGCGTGGGGCTTAGGCCAAGGTCTCTGTCGCTCCGCTGCCCATAACATTTGATCCGTAAGGAGTTACGCGGCTTACAGCATACCGTTGGAAAGCTCTCCGAGGCTCTACGGCGGGGGCAGCAAGCCTGCTATGCAGTGCCTATTTTTGGAGCCCAAAATCGAACGTTTTCATCAGTTTCTGGACACTTTTCTTCTTTTGCGTTGTTTTTTCGTCCTGGATCGTACGTCGTGAGCTGCAAAAAGGACGACAACTTAATCCATCACATTTCTATTACCGAATCCCATGGCAACTTTTGTAGGACAACTTCACTTCACGTAGAGGCTGGGCCCGCAAACTGAGGGCGTGGGGCTTAGGACCAGGTCTCCATCGCTCATGTGCCCATAACTTTTGATCCGTAAGAAGTTACACGGCGCGCAGCATACCGTTGGAAAGCTCTCCGAGAGCTCTACGACGGGGGCAGCAAGCCACCTCGGCTGCACCTGTTTTTGTAGCCCAAAATGGAACGTTTTCATCAGTTTCTGGACACTTTTCTTCTTTTGCCCAGTTTTTCTGTCCCGGATCGTACGTTGTGAGCCGCGAAAAGGATGACAACCTAATCCATCACATTTCTATTACTGAATCCCACGGCACCTTGGACAAGACAACTTCGCTTCACGTAGAGGCTAGGCCCGCAAACCGAGGGCGTGGGGCTTAGGACCAGGTCTCCGTCGCTCCGGTGCCCATAACTTTTGATCCGAAAGGAGTTACGCGGCACACAACATATCGTTGGAAAGCTCTCCGAGAGCTCTACGACGGGGGCAGCAAGCCTGCTCGGCTGTGCCTGTTTTAGGGGCCCAAAATGGAATGTTTTCTTCAATTTCTGGACACTTTTCCTCTTTTGCGCTGCTTTTTCGTCCCGGATCGTACGTTGTGAGCCGCGAAAAGGACGACGACCAAAGCCATCGCATTTCTATTACCGAATCCCCCGGCAACTTGTGCAAGACAACTTCGCTCCACATTGAGGCTGGGCCTACAAACCGAGGGCGTGGGGCTTAGGACCAGGTCTCCATCGCTCCGGTGCCTATAACTTTTGATTCGTAAGGAGTTACGCTGCGCGCAACATACTGTTGGAAAGCTCTACGAGAACTCTACGATGGGGGCAGCAAGCCTCCTCGGCTGCGCCTGTTTTTAGAACCCAAAATTGAACGTTTTCATCAGTTTTTGGACACTTTTCTTATTTTGTGTTATTTTTTCATATTGGATCGTACGTCGTGAGCCGCGAAAAGGACGACAACCTAATCCATCACATTTCTATTAACGAATACCACGCCACCTTGGGCAAGACAACTTCGCTGCACTTAGAGGCTAGGCCCGCAAACCGAGGGCGTAGGGCTTAGGGCCAGGTCTCCGTCGCTCCGCTGCCCATAACTTTTGATCCGTAAAGAGTTACGCGGTGTACAGCATGCCGTTGGAAAGCTCTCCGAGGCTCTACGGTGGGGGCAGCAAGACTGCTTTGCAGTGCCTGTTTTTGGAGCCCAAAATCGAACGTTTTCATCAGTTTTTGGACACTTTTCTTCTTTTGTGTTGTTTTTCCGTCCCGGATCGTACGTCATGAGCCGCGAAAAGGAAGACAACCTAATCCATTACATTTCTATTACCGAATACCATGCCACCTTGGGCAAGACAACTTCGCTTCACGTAGAGGTTGGGCCCGCAAACCGAGGGCGTGGGTCTTAGGACGAGGTCTCCGTCGCTTTGGTGCCCATAACTTTTGATCCCTAAAGAGTTATGCGGCACACAACATACCGTTGGAAAGCTCTCTGAGAGTTCTACGACGGGGGCAGCAAGCCTCCTCGGCTGCGCCTATTTTCGTAGCCCAAAATTGAACGTTTTCATCAGTTTTTGGACACTTTTCTTCTTTTGCCCAGTTTTTCCATCCCGGATCGTACGTCATGAGCTGCAAAAAGGACGACAACCTAATCGATCACATTTCTATTACCGAATCCCATGGCAACTTGTGCAAGACAACTTCACTTCACGTAGAGGCTGGGCCCGCAAACCGAGGGCGTGGGGCTTAAGACCAAGTCTCCGTCGCTTCAGTGCCCATAACTTTTTATCCGTAAGAAGTTACACGGCGCGCAGCATACCGTTGGAAAGCTCTCCAAGAGCTCTACGACGAGGGTAGCAAGCCTCTTCGGCTACGCCTATTTTTGTAGCCCAAAATTGAACGTTTTCATCAGTTTCTAGGCATTTTTCTTCTTTTACCCAGTTTTTCCGTCCCGGATCGTACGTCGTGAGCCGCGAAAAGGACGACAACCTAATCCATCACATTTCTATTACTGAATCTCACAGCACCTTGGGCAAGACAACTTCGCTTCACGTAAAGGCTGGGCCCACAAACTGAGGACGTGGGGCATAGGACCAAGTCTCCGTCGCTCTAATGCCCTTAACTTTTAATCCGTAAGGAATTACGCGGCACACAACGTACCGTTGGAAAGCACTCCGAGAGCTCTACGACGGGGGCAGTAAGCTTGCTTAGCAGTGCCTATTTTCGGAGCCCAAAATTGAACGTTTTCATCTATTTCTGGACACTTTTCTTTTTTTTCGTTGTTTTTACGTCCCAGATCGTACGTCGTGAGCCATGAAAAGGACGACAACCTAATCCATCATATTTCTATTACCGAATACCACGCCACCTTGGGCAAGACAACTTCGCTTCACGTAGAGGTTGGCTCGCATACCGAGGGCGTGGGGCTTAGGGCCAGGTCTCCGCCGCTCCGCTGCCCATAACTTTTGATCCGTAAGGAGTTACGCGGCGTATAGCATACCGTTGGAAAGCTCACCGAGGCTCTACGGCAAGGCCAGCAAGCCTGCTTTGCAGTGCCAGTTTTTGGAGTCCAAAATCGAACGTTTTCATCAGTTTCTGGACACTTTTCTTCTTTTGCGTTGTTTTTCCGTCCCGGATCGTACGTCGTGAGCCGCAAAAAGGACGACAACCTAATCCATCACATTTCTATTACCGAATCCCATAGCAACTTGTGCAAGACAACTTCACTTCACGTGGAGGCTGGGCCCGCAAACTGAGGGCGTAGGGCTTAGGACCAGGTCTCCGTTGCTCCGGTGCCCATAACTTTTGATCTGTAAGAAGTTACACGGCATGCAGCATACCGTTGGAATGCTCTCCGAGAGCTCTACGACGAGGGCAGCAAGCCTCCTCGGCTGCGCCTATTTTTGTAGCCCAAAATTGAACATTTTCATCAGTTTTTGGACACTTTTCTTCTTTTGCCCAGTTTTTCTGTCCTGGATCGTACGTCGTGAGTCGCGAAAAGGTAGACAACCTAATCCATCACATTTCTATTACTGAATCCCACAGCACCTTGGGCAAGACAACTTCGCTTCACGTAGAGGCTAGGCCCGCAAACCGAGGGCGTGGGGCTTAGGACCAGGTCTCCGTCGCTCCGGTGCCCATAACTTTTGATCCGTAAGGAGTTACGCGGCACACAGCATATCGTTGGAAAGCTCTTCGAGAGCTCTACGACGGAGGCAGCAAGCCTGCTCGACTGCGCCTGTTTTAGGAGCCCAAAATGGAATGTTTTCTTCAATTTCTGGACACTTTTCCTCGTTTGCGCTGCTTTTTTGTCCCGGATCGTACGTTGTGAGCCGCGAAAAGGACGACAACCAAAGCCATCGCATTTCTATTACTGAATCCCTCGGCAACTTGTGCAAGACAACTTCGCTCCACGTAGAGGCTGGGCCCGCAAACCAAGGGCGTGGGTCTTAGGATGAGGACTCCGTCGCTTCGATGCCCATAACTTTTGATCCGCAAAGAGTTACACGACGCACAGCATACCGTTGAAAATCTCTCCAAGAGCTCTACAACAGCTGCAGCAAGCCCGCTAGGCTGCGCCTATTTTCAGAGCCCAAAATGGAACATTTTCATTAGTTTCTGGACACATTTCTTCATTTGCGCTGTTTTTTCATCCCGGATCGTACGTTGTGAGCCGCGAAAAGGACGACAACCTAATCTATCACATTTATATTACCGAATCCCATGGCAACTTGTGCAAGAGAACTTCACTTCACGTAGAGGCTGGGCCCGTAAACCGAGGGTGTGGGGCTTAGGACCAGGTCTCGGTCGCTCCGGTGCCCATAACTTTAGATCCGTAAGAAGTTACGCGGCGCGTAGCATACCGTTGGAAAGCTCTCCGAGAGCTCTACGACAAGGCAACATGCCTCCTCAGCTGTGCCTATTTTTGGAGCCTAAAATCGAACGTTTTCATCAGTTTCTGGACACTTTTCTTTTTTTGCCCTAATTTTCCATCCCGGGTCATACGTCGTGAGCCGCGAAAAGGATGTCGACCTAGTCGATTACATTTCTATTAACGAATCCCACGCCACCTTGGGCAAGACAACTTCGCTTCACGTAGAGGCTGGCCCGCAAACTAAGGGCATGGGGCTTAGGGCCAGGTCTCTGTCGCTCCGCTGCCCATAACATTTGATCCGTAAGGAGTTACGTGGCGTACAGCATACCGTTGGAAAGCACTCCGAGGCTCTATGGCAGGGGCAGTAAGCCTGCTTTGCGGTGCCTGTTTTTGGAGCCCAAAATCGAACGTTTTCATCAGTTTCGGGACACTTTTATTCTTTTGCGTTGTTTTTTCGTCCCGGATCGTACGTCGTGAGCCGCAAAAAGGACGACAACCTAATCCATCACATTTCTTTAACCGAATCCCATGGAAACTTGTGCAGGACAACTTCACTTCACGTAGAGGCTAGGCCCACAAACTGAGGGCGTGGGGCTTAGGACCAGGTCTCCGTCGCTCCGGTGCCCATAACTTTTGATCCGTAAGAAGTTACACGGCGCGCATCATACCATTGGAAAGCTCTCCGAGAGCTCTACGACGGGGCCAACAAGCCTTCTCGGCTGCGCCTATTTTTGTAGCCCAAAATTGAACATTTTCATCAGTTTTTGGACAATTTTCTTCTTTTGCCCAGTTTTTCCATCCCGGATCGTACGTCGTGAGCTGCAAAAAGGACAACAACCTAATCCATCACATTTCTATTACCGAATCCCATGGAAACTTGTGCAAGACAACTTCACTTCACGTAGAGGTTGGGCCCGCAAACCGAGGGCGTGGGGCTTAAGACCAGGTCTCTGTCGCTCCGGTGCCCATAACTTTTGATCCGTAAGAAGTTACACGGCGCGCAGCATACCGTTGGAAAGCTCTCCAAGAGCTCTACGACGAGGGTAGCAAGCCTCCTCGGCTGCGCCTATTTTTGTAGCCCAAAATTGAACGTTTTCATCAGTTTTTGGACACTTTTCTTCTTTTGCCCAGTGTTTCCGTCCCGGATCGTACGTCGTGAGACGCGAAAAAGACGACAACCTAATCCATCACATTTCTATTACTGAATCCCACGGCACCTTGGGCAAGACAACTTCGCTTCACGTAAAGGCTGAGCCCGCAAACCGAGGGCGTGGGGCATAGGACCAGGTCTCCGTCGCTCTGATGCCCTTAACTTTTAATACGTAAGGAATTACGGGCACACAACTTACCGTTGGAAAGCTCTCCGAGAGCTATACGACGGGGGCAGTAAGCTTGCTTAGCAGCGCCTATTTTCGGCGCCCAAAATCAAACGTTTTCATCTATTTCTGGACACTTTTCTTTTTTTGCGTTGTTTTTTCATCCCGGATCGTACGTCGTGAGCCATGAAAAGGACGATAACCTAATCCATCATATTTCTATTACCGAATACCACGCCACCTTGGGCAAGACAACTTCGCTTCACGTAGAGGCTGGGCCCGCAAACCGAGGGCGTGGGGCACAAGACCAGGTCTCCGTCGCTCCGGTGCCCATAACTTTTAATCCGTAAGGAATTACGCGGCACATAGCATACCGTTGGAAAGCTCTCCGAGAGCTCTACGACGGGGGCAGTAAGCTTGCTTAGCAGCGCCTATTTTCGGAGCCCAAAATCGAATGTTTTCATCAGTTTCTGGACACTTTTCTTCTTTTGCGTTGTTTTTTCGTCCCAGATCGTACGTCGTGAGCCATGAAAAGGATAACAACCTAATCCATCATATTTCTATTACCGAATACCACGCCACCTTGGGCAAGACAACTTCGCTTCACGTAGAGGCTGGGCCCGCAAATCGAGGGCGTGGGACTTAGGACTAGGTCTCTATTGCTCCGGTGACCATAACTTTTGATTCTTAAAGACTTACGTGGCACACAACATACCGTTGGAAAGCACTCTAAGAGTTCTACGACCGGGGCAGCAAGCCTGCTCAGATGCGCCTATTTTCGGTGCCCAAAATGGAATGTTTCCATCAGTTTCTCGACACTTTTCTTCTTTTGCGCTATTTTTTCGTCCCGGATCGTATGTTGTGAGCCGCGAAAAGGACGACAACCTAATCCATCGCATTTCTAATACCAAATCCCATGGCAACTTGTGCAAGACAACTTCGCTTCACGTAGAGGCTGGGCCCGCAAACCGAGGGCATGGGGCTTGGGACCAGGTCTCCGTCGCTCCGGTGCCCATAACTTTTTATCCGTAAGGAGTTACGCGACGCGCAACATACCGTTGGAAAGCCCTCCGAGAGCTCTACGATAGGGGCAGCAAGCCTCCTCGGCTGCACCTATTTTGTTAGCCCAAAATCAAACATTTTCATCAGTTTCTCGACACTTTTCTTCTTTTGCGTTGTTTTTCCGTCCGTGATCGTACGTCGTGAGAAGTGAAAATGACAACAACCTAATCCATCACATTTCTATTACCGAATACCATGCCACCTTCTGCAAGACAACTTCGCTTCACGTAGAGGCTGGGCCCGCATACCGAGGGTGTGGGGCTTAGGACCAGGTCTCCGTCGCTTCGGTGCCCATAACTTTTGATCCGTAAGGAGTTATGCGGCCCACAACATACCGTTGGAAATCTCTCTGAGAGTTGTACGACGACGGCAACAAGCCTGCTCGGCTGCGCCTATTTTCGGAGCCCAACATGGAATGTTTTCATTAGTTTCTACACACTTTTCTTCTTTTGCGCTATTTTTTCATCCCGGATCGTACGTTGTGAGCCGCGAAAAGGACGACATCTAATCCATTACATTTTTATTACCAAATCCCACGCCAACTTGGGCAAGACAACTTCGCTTCACGTAGAGGTTGGGCCCGCAAACCGAGGTCATGGGGCTTAGGGCCAGGTCTCCGTCGTTTCGATGCCCATAACTTTTGATCCGTAAGGAGTTACGGTGCAGACAACATACCGTTGGAAAGCTCTCCGAGAGCTCTACGATGGGGGCCCTAAGCCTGCTCGGCTGCGCCTATTTTCAGAGCCCAAAATCGAACGTTTTCATCAGTTTCTAGACACATTTCTTCTTTTGCGCTGTTTTTTCGTCCCGGATCGTACGTCGTGAGCCGCGAAAAGAACGACAACCTAATCCATCACATCTCTATTACCGAATCCCACGACACCTTGGGCAAGACAACTTCACTTCACGTAGAGGTTGGGCCCACAAACTGAGGGCGTGGGGCTTAGGGCCAGGTCTTCGTCGCTCCGGTGCCTATAACTTTTGATTCGTAAGGAGTTACGCGGCACACAACATACCGTTGAAAAGTTCTCTGAGAGCTTTACGACGGGGGCAGCTAGCCTGCTCAGCTGTACTTATTTTCCGAGCCCAAAATGGAACGTTTTCATCAGTTTCTGGACATTTATCTTCTTTTGCGTTGTTTTTCCGTCCCGGATCGTACGTTGTGAGCCGCGAAAAGGACGACAACCTAATCCATCACATTTCTATTATTGAATACCACGCCACCTTTGTCATGCCCCAACCCGGCCTATAAAGGTTAGACTAGGGTATGATCTAAACATTCAAGTCACGTCTCGTACTTAACCGTTCATGAAGATTTAACACTTAACGTTTTGGCCTAAACTCCAAAAATTTTCAGAAAACCGGCAACATAACGGCTGTAATTGGGCTCTTTGGTTTGGCCTAATTCTCTAAACGCCTCAAAATTTTCCAATCTCAATTTCATTTCCAACTAAGATTACTATTTATCATCAATTGAAACGACTACTAACTATCTCGATGACACGTTGATTAATAACCTAGCATAATACTATGTCTCGTTTGTTTGTTTATTCTCGTTATGAAAGTGCCTGTTGATCTTTGCTTAACAACGAGTACCTGCTTAAGATTTGATTGGTTCATTTTACTTAGCCCTTACCTAATACTACACGATCCTATTATAGATACTAGCAGTAATAATAGCAAAATAACCATAGTAGTGTCTAGTGTCTGTCTAGTTAATATCAATACAAACCAAAATTAGACCCCAAATTACAACGGGGGTCTTTTACATTACACATCAAGCAACATAAAAGAAATAGTCTTCAAGTAGCATAGTTCGCAAATAGCCATAATCATGCAAGGCACATAGGACAGGCAATCACTCCAAGGAATCATCGTTAGGCACATCGTCCTCAGGTACCTGTTCTTGATCTTCTTCACCTGAGATGATAAAAGAGGGTGAGTCCTTATGAACTCAGCGAGGGGGAACGAGAAATAGGTTTTGAAACTCATTTTCCGGTTCAACTTATGAAAATCCTTTTTGCAAGCATGAATATAACACAATTAAGTACATAATAATAATACAAGAGTAAAGGAACACAATTACTCGTCTTTCCTCCCTGAGGTCCTCTAGGAACCAAGCGAGAGTACTTATACACATAGTAAAATGATACGGTGAGCTTTTGCTCTCAGTTGTTGCGGCCGACTTCAAATCATCCCCTTAATACGCCAAGTGGGTATACTCCGGATGTACCCCGAAATCCTACGACCCAACTCTCCGAGGAAGTCTAGCCCCTAAGCGAGAGAGGGAATTGGTACCATGGTAGTCAAGGTTGCACCGGCAAGCCCGATGCCGCCCGGCGTGCGTGAACGCTACCATGCTAGAATGAAAGGTTGCAACCTTGTATGCAATGCACATTTATGACATTTATTATATCACATTAGGAGGACAACAAAGTAGGTTGCCTCCGAGCAGTCATAAGATTGCACATTGACAAGTAAACAAGCGAGGCACGAATAGACAAGTAATTTCACTTGAAAAGCATATGGAGTTATATGAAAATTAAACGGGCAGCCATGTAACGCACGTAATTCAAGTCATATAACTCATTTCAACGTCCATGTAATCAAATAATAAGGTTATTCAACATGCGACAACAATCTACGTGGTTCGGATGCAAGAAAGGTCTATTTGTTAACATGCAACGAATCAAAGTCATATTTAGGGCTATAAGGCAACTACGGGCAGCCTGCTAAACATATAATTACACTCAATATTCAAAGGATCAACACTTAGCAAGTTCGTCTAGTCACTAGGGTTTCCATTTCATGTTTATCCGTGCAATTAAGCCCCAAGTCAACTCAAAATCAATCCCAAGCCAAGCATCAATTAAGCCAAACATCCCCAAGTACTCAAAACAGTCCACACAACATCCCAATGCCACAATCTAAAGCAATTAATACCACAAGAGAAGTTACAACAAATTTCTAAGCATATAACTAACTGAAACCCTCACTGCAATAGGCTGTTTTCTCACAATCATTGAGTCAAGAAAACAATCTCCAATTCCATTAAATAAGATGTAAAATTAAATCTTAAGAAGTGAACTAAAATCAGAAACAAACCTTGCATCATTTGAAGTTCGAGATCAATAGTTATAGCCAAAGAGTGGGATTGCACAAAACTGTCCAGATTTGCACACATTTCGATAATTGTCGTTTTTGAGGTCCTTAGGGTCAGATTTAGCCTTAGTCCATTTCTGATAAAAATGTCCAGAACTGAAAAATATAGCAGAACAACAAATTTCATACATTTTGGACATCATTTACTAAGTCAAAACTGGTTCGTTCCACAAGATCAGTGCATCTGCCAAAACCTGCTTCATTTTTCCAGACTTCCAGATTTGGACACATTTTAATTATTTTCCATTTTGAGGACCTTAGATTCAAAATTAGCTTTGGCCTATTTCTGCGAAAAATGTTCAAAACTGGCAAAAATAGTCACCTACAAATTTTCATGCATTTTTTCCTAGCCAAACGCACCTCGCAACAACAAGTCAGAGAGCTGTCAACAAACCCGATTTCATGTATCATCATCTTCAAGCCAAAATTTTTCCATGTATGGTTGTAGAAGCTTATGAACACACAAATAACTCAAGTACAGAAGCAAAGACATACATTTAAGAGCATGCATGTGGATTTTTGAAGGATTTTCAAAAGGTTTTAGCCCTCACCTTAGCAAATCAACAAGAAGATGCACAAAACTTTGATGAAGCTCAAATTTTTCTTCTTCCTTGATTAGCCGAGATTCCAACTCAATTTTCTCTATTTTTCCTAGCTTAGTGGTCAAGCTCTTAGTACATGCATGTGGTTAGAACAAGAAGAAAAGAAATGGAAGCTAGGAAACTTACCTAGGCCGAAAATGGTGAGTCAAAAGCTTGCATGAGAGTTTTCTTGCAACCTAGCTAGCTTGGTTGAGTTCCTTTGCTTTTGGCTTGCCTTGATTAACTATGGTATGATGAAGATGAGCTATGAAGGTAAGAAACTCAGCCAAGGACAAGAGAGAGAGAAGAATGAGAGGGAGAGAGAGAAGATTGAGAGGAAAAATGAGAGAAATGACAAAGAATGAAGGCTTTTGCAATTCTTGATGCAAGTGGTCGGCCTAGGGCTTAGTAATTCAGCTTTTTTGTGTCTTCAAGATGCAATTTGAAATTCCTAGTATGGGCAAAGAGGAGTTGGTCGAGTATGGGAAGCTTTTGCAAAGGTTTTTGAGCTAATTTTTATGCATTTGTGTCATAGAGTTGTCATAAGTTGTCTAGAGTTAATTTGAATTGAGCAAGCATGCACAAATACCACCTAGTGGTCGGCCAAGGCTATAGAAAATCTGATTTTTTGTCATCTATTGGAGTATTATTTAATTGGGTGTTGGAAGTGCAAAAATAATAAGGAATAAAGAATGAAGAATGCTTAGTGTTTAGTGAAATTTTATCTTCTAGTGAGTTGAATTAGTAATTTAATAATAGTTAGTGGATTTTGTAGGATTAATTAATGACCTAGTGTTTCGTGTAAGATGCTTTCTTGTTTAGCATGAGGGCACGCTTTCCTAGGTCTAGGGCAAGCACTACGAGGTAGGACATGAACTACGAGACGAACGCACATTTTCCAAGTAAATGCACACAACCCTAAATGAATGCACATAATTCAATGCATGGCACACAAAACGAACACAATTCTTAAACCTAGGTCAAGGCACGCAAATCTAGATTAGGGCACACGAAATGAAGTATCGCGCGCAAATCGAGGTCGGGCCTCACAACCTTGGGCAAGACAACTTCGCTTCACGTAGAGGCTGGGCCCGCAAACCGAGGGCGTGGGGCTTAGGACCAGGTCTCCATCGCTACGGTACCTATAACTTTTGATCCGTAAGGAATTACGCGGTGCACAGCATATCGTTGGAAAGCTCTCCGAGAGCTCAACGACGGGGGTAGCAAGCCCGCTCGGCTGCGCCTATTTTCAGAGCCCAAAATCGAATGTTTTCTTCAGTTTCTGGACACTTTTCTTCTTTTGCGCTATTTTTTCGTCCTGGATCGTACGTCGTGAGCCGCAAAAAGGACGACAACCTAATGCATTACATTTCTATTACCGAATCCCATGCCACCTTGGGCAAGACAACTTCTCTTCACATAGAGGCTGGGCCAACAAACCGAGGGCGTGGGGCTTAGGACCAGGTCTCCGTCGCTCCGGTGCTCATAACTTTTGATCCGTAAGGAGTTACGCGGCGCACAGCATACCGTTGGAAAGCTGTCCGAGAGCTCTACGACGGGGGCAACAAGGCTGCTTGGCTGCGCCTATTTTTAGTGCCCAAAATTGAACGTATTCATCAGTTTTTAGACACTTTTCTTCTTTTGCGTTGTTTTTTCATCCCGGATCGTACGTCGTGAGCCGCAAAAATGACAACAACCTAATCCATCACATTTCTATTACCGAATCCCACAGCACCTTTGTAAGGCCCGACCCCGAATAATGTGTGTTACCTCAATTTACGTGCCCTGTCTTGGTTTTCGTGCATACTTCGTCATTCATGCCTTGACCTAAAATTATGTGCCCTAATCCTCGACTTACGTGCCCTAACTTTGAATTGCGTGCGTTACCTCGTTTTGTGTGCCCTGGCCTTCAATTACGTGTCTTAACCTAGGTTTAAGAGTCATATCTCGATTTACGTGCATTGCATTGAATTATATGCCTTGCATTGGTTTATGTGCATTCACCTAGGGTTATGTGCATTTGCATTGGAATCCGTACATTTATCTTGAAGTGCGTGCCTTACCTCGTAGTTTGTGTCTATCTCGTGATTCGTGCCCCGTATTGATTTTTGTGTGTGTCTCGTAGTGCGTGCCCTAGACCTAAGAAAGCGTGCCCGCACGCTAATCAATAAAGAATCCTATACAAAGAACAAGAAAATAAAATAATCATACACAATCCACTAACTAATATTATATTTCTAATTCAAATTCTCTACAAAACCCACTAACTAATAAAATATTCTATCACACTCAACTAACCAATAAACTATTATAAGCCTACACTTATTATAATCCAAAATATACTAACTTGAATCTGAAATTTCAGATTCTCCCTTGCATTACATGGCCAAAACAAGGCAATTTGATCAACTTTGCACAATTAAATTAAAGCCTAGACATTCTATGACACATGCACTAAGCACAATGCATAAAAAATTCACCTACACCCTACCCAAGCATCTCATTTTTGACCCTCTCAATGCCATGCTTCATTTTAACTCAAAAAAATGCTAAAGATGACACAAAATTCAGATTTGAAAGGCTCAAGGCCAACACACACACACACAAGCATCATTTCTCTCTCAAACTCTCTCTTTCCTCACAAACTCTCTCATTCTCTCTCCTTCTCTCTCATTTTCGACCATGGCTGCCTCTTGACCTTCCAAGACCTCAAGCATGCTCTCAAGATCTCTCCCAAGCTCGGCCATAGCAGCCCAAGCAAGCAAGAAGCAAGGAAGAAGCTCCCTTTATGCATTTTGAAGAGCATTTGTGCTCATTTGTTAAATCTTCAAGAGGTGAGGGCTAAAACTTCTTGAAAATCTTTCAAAAAACCACATGCATGCCCTTAAATGTCTATCTTTACTTCTGTACTTGAGATATATGTGTGTTCATGAGCTTTTATAAACATGCATGGCAAGAGTTTTGGCTAGAATGTGATGATAGATGAAATCGTGTATGGACTGTTTTCTCACAATCATTGAGACAATCAAACAAACTCCAATTCCAGTGAACAAGATGTCAAATTAAATCTTAAGAAGTGAACTAAATTCGGAAACAAACCTCGCATCATTTGGTGTGAGGCCCGATCCCGAATAACGTATGTTACCTTGATTTGTGTGCCATAGACCAAGAATAATATGACTGACCTTGGATTACGTGCCCTGTCTTGGTTTTCGTGCATGCCTCGTCATTCGTGCCTTGACCTAGAATTATGTGCCCTAATCCTCGACTTACGTGCCCTAACTTCGAATTGCGTGCATTGTCTCGTTTTGTGTGTCCTGACCTTGAATTTCGTGTCCTAACCTAGGTTTAAGAGTCGTACCTCAATTTACGTGCATTGCATTGAATTACGTGCCTTGTATTGGTTTACGTACATTTACCTAGGGTTGTGTGCATTTGTATTAGAATCCGTGCATTTATCTTGAAGTACGTGCATTAGTCTTGAAGTTCGTGTCTTACCTCGTAGTTCGTGTCTACCTCTTAATTCGTGCCCTAGACCTAGGAATCCGTGCCACCACGTTAATCAAGAAAGAATCCTACACAAAGCACTAGACTATAAAATAATCTTACAAACACCACTAACTATTATTATAATCCTAATTCAAATCTCTACAAAATTCACTAACACCTAAATATTATATTTTAAACTCACTACAAGACAAAATCTCACAAACCTCTAAACATATCCTATATTCTATTCTACCTAAAATCCCTAAATACCCAACATTCTCTTACACACATGCTAAAACAATTCAAAAGATGACACAAAATCAGATTTTTGCATGCCCAAGGCCAACATTTGCATCAACAATTACAAAAGCTTCTATTTTCTCTCATTTCTCTCACTCTCCTCACATTTCTCTCTCTCCCTCTCATTCTTCTCTCTCAATCTCGGTTTTGGCTGATTCTCTTCACTTCACAACTCATCTTCATCATCCTAAGGCCATTCAAGGCAAGCCCAAGCAAAGGAAAGCAAGTAGTTAGCTCAAAAGATGCATACAAGCACATAGAGTCTTCATTTCGGCCCTAGGTGAGTTTTTAAGCTTCCATTTCTTTTCTTCTTGTTCTAACCTCATGCATGTACTAAGATCTTGGTCACTAAGCTAGGAAAAATAGAGAAAATCTAGTTGGAATCTCGGCTAGGCAAAGGAGAAGAAGAAAATTGTGCTTCAACAAGTTTTGTGCATCTTCTTGGTTGATTGCTAAGGTGAGGGCTAAAACCTTTTGAAAATCCTTCAAAAATCCACATGCATGCTCATAAATGTATGTATTTGCTTCTGTACTTGAGTTATATGTTCGTTCATAAGCTTTTACAACCATGCATGGCAAGATCTTGGCTTGAAAGTGATGATAGGTGAAGTCGGATTATGTGACAGCTCTCTGATCAGTTGTTTCGAGGTAATTTTGGATAGGCAAATGTTGTTAAAAATGCATGAAAATTGGTAGGTAACTATTTTTTCCAGTTTTGAACATTTTTCTCAGAAATAGGCCAAAGCTAATTTTGATTCTAAAGTCCTCAAAATGGCAAATATTTGAAATGTGTCCAAACCTGGAAATCTGGAAAAATGAAGCAGGTTTTGGCAGATGCACTGACCTTGTAGAACGAATCAGATTTGACTTAGTAAATGATGTCCAAAATGCATGAAATTTGGCGTGCTTATATATTTTGCAGTTCTGGACATTTTTTTTTTCAGAAATGGACCAAGGCTAAATCTGACCCTAAGGACCTCAAAAACGTCAATTATGGAAATGTGTGCAAATCTGGACAGTTTTGTGCTATCTCACTGTTTCGGCTATAACTAATGATCCCGAACTCCAAATGATGCAAGGTTTGTTTCCGATTTTCGTTCACTTCTTAAGCTTTAATTTGACATCTTATTTACTGGAATTGGAGATTGTTTGCTTATCTTAATGATTGTGAGAAAACATCCTATTGCAGTAAGGGTTTCACTTAGTGTTATGCTTAGAAAAATTATTGTAACTTCTCTTGTTGAAATAAATGCTTGGGATTGTAGCTTTGGGATGTTGTGTGGGCTATTTTGAATGTTTGAGGATGTTGAATTAAATGATGCATGGCTTGAGATTGATTTTGAATTGGTTTGGGGCTTAAATTGCACGGATATGCACGAAATGGAAACCCTAATGACTAGGTAGTCTTGCTAAGTGTTGATCATTTGGATATTGTGTGGAATTATATGCTTAGTAGGCTGCCCGTAGATGCCCTTATAGTCCTAAATGTGATTTTGACCATTGCATGTTGACAAATAGGCTTTTCTTGCATCCGAGCCCACGTAGATGTTGTTGCATGTTATATAATCTTATTATTTGATTACGTGGACTTGAATTGAGTTATATGACTTGATTTATGTGCGTTACACGGCTATCCGTTTAATGTTCATATAACTCCATGAGCTTTTCAAGTGAAATTACTTGTCTATCCGTGCCTCGCTTGTTTACTTGTCAAAGTGCAATCTTATGACTATCCAGAGGCAACCTACTTTGTTGTCCTCCTAATGTGATATATTAAATGTCATAAATGTGCACTGCATACAAGGTTGCAACCTTTCCTGTCGGCATGGTAGCGATCATGCACACCGGGCAGCATCGGGCTTGCTGGTGCACCCGTGACTACCATAGTCCCATTCCCTCTCTCGCTTGGGGGCTAGACTTCCTCGGAGAGTTGGGTCGTAGGATTTCGGGGTACATCCGGAGTACACCCACTTGGCATGTTATGGGGATGATTTGAAGTCGGCCGCAACAACTGATACTGGAATTGATTTGAGAGCAAAAGCTCACCGTATCCCTTTTACCATGTGTATAAGTACTCTTGCTTGGTCCCTAAAGGACCTCGGGGAGGAAAGACCGGTAATTGCATTCTTTACTATTATATTACGATATGTACTTGCTTGTGATACACATCATGCTTGCAAAAGGGTTTTCATAAGATTGAACCAGAAAATGAGTTTCAAAACCTATTTCTCGTTTCCCCTCGCTGAGTTCATAAGGACTCACCCTCTTTTATCATCTCAGGTGAAGAAGATCCAAAACAGGTACCCGACGACGGTGTGCCTAACGATGAATCCTTGGAGTGATTGCCTGTCTTGTGTGCTTTGCGTGATTGTGGCTACTTGTGAACTCTATGCTACTTGAAGACTATTTCCTTTATGTTGCTTGTTATTTGTAATGTAAAAGACCCCCGTTGTAATTTGGGGTCTAATTTTGGTTTGTACTGATATTGCTAGACAGACACTAGACACTACTATGGTCATTTTGCTATTATTACTGCTAGTATCTGTAATAGGAAGATAAAGCATTAGGTAAAGGCTAAGTAAAATGAACCAACCAAATCTTAAGCAGGTACATGTTATTAAGCTAAGATCAACATGTACTTTTGTAACGAGGATTAACAAACGAATGGGACGTAGTATCATGCTAGGTTATTAATCAAGCGAGTCATCAAGACAACCAATAGGCATATCAACTGATGATAAATAGTAATCTTAGTGGGAAATGAATCTGGAATGGTAAATTTTGAGGCGTTTAGAGAATTAGGTCTAACCAAAGAGCCCAATTACAGCCGTTATGCTGTCGATTTTCCAGAAAATTTTGGAGTTTAGGTCAAAACGTTAAGTGTTAAATCTTCATGAACGGTTAAGTACGAGACGTGACTTGAATGATTAGATCACACCCTAGTCTAACCTTTATAGGCCGGGTTGGGGCGTGACACCTTATATTTGAATGGTATCAGAGCTTAGTTTAGTAACTAGGCATTAGTCGGGTTCAACTCTCGGACCATGGGTAGAAGCCCTAAGGTAATTATGATATCTTGTTTATATATGTTAATGTGTGCTAATGTGCTTTAATTGCTTTGAGCATTGAATATTATGTGCTTTTGAGGACCATATGTATTATGTGTCATGCACACCGACACGTTAGTGACCTCGATAATGCATGCATGCTTTTATACTCATTCCTTGATACATGTGCATGTTATATAACCGTGAATGACTGTTTATACACATAGATAGTTAGGATTAGGACTTTCAAGGAAGTGAATTTGTGTAGGATGAATGAAAAGGCTCGGTTAGAGATTTCTCGCATCTTCACAGGTACTCGATGGATCGTATGTATTATTGGATATGCATATATATAAAATGTGTAGCACATGTATAATTGTTGAGGTAAAATTATCTCCTTATCCTTGGAATACATATGCTTGTGATTAAGTTATCAATTTTATAGCTATAAAGTTCTTGATTCTGTTAAATTGCTCTTCTAATTGTGGTTCAAGAATAAATGTTAAGTACATACAACTTTCCTTAGATATAAGAATATACTATTGGACATGTGGAGTAGTATATATATGTTCATATGCTTATAATGGAAGTTTGACTTAGGAGTTGCTTTTGAATTAAATTCTTATATATTAAAATGGTATAATAGACTATTTATATGATCGAATCCTTACTTGATTGGAATTAAGCATCGTTGAACCTAATAAGGTGTATATTAACGAGTTTCAAGTTCACTCAATGGTAAGATTGTGACCTAGAAATTAAGAGATGAACTCATGGAAATTGACGATAGGGGTTAGATTATTAAGGCGTGAATAGTGTGTTTAAGTAACTTAACAATGGATAACCTCAAGACATGTAGGCAACTCTGGAGACTAAGTTTAACAAGGTTGATGAATCTTTAGTATAATAAGATATGAGGATGTTGGAATCGAGGAATTCGCGTAACTAGAACTCGTGTTCGGAAGACTACACCTAAATGTTAGGTCGAATGGAAGTGTAAGGCATTGAATTATGTATTAGATGACTAATGTTGCTAAGGTCCTAAGTTGGATATTGGTGATATTAAGAATCATGGTATCAAATTGTTGCCCCTCGGATTTAGTTGTGATTATGCGAAGTAAGACGATGGACCTAGTATATAAACCATGGAAATGAGATTAAAGCATCTGGCTGCAAAGTGGAGTCGTTAGGATATGATTAGTAATCCTAAATAGCTAATAGTGAGTATGCATGATGATTCATGGTGAACCTTAGGACCTAAGGTCATTGAGACTTGATGCTCTTAGCTAGTTGAACATGTAAATGAAGAGAGTAAGATTCCATATAGTTAAGATAGAGATGAATTAGAGTCATGATGACCCAAGAGACTGCTATTAGACAACCGTATTATGTGCACCGTTTCACGTCTAGAAACTAGCCGTTGGTAGACTTCGAATCGTGGTCGTTAAATGGAGGGCGGATCTTGTAGTGATAGTTAAATGAGTCGTTGACTACTTTTGAAGTTCTATTAGATTATATTGTGGTTATAATTCTTATGTTGACACGGCCTTGAAGTTATTTTGTGTAACAAGCTACTTGGATTAGTATGGTAAGTATCTTATGAGCTAGATCATTTCGGTACCCATTTATAGTCCTAGGGTTGTACGACCGGTAACCTAGTAGAGAATGGATCTCACTTACATGGCTATAGTATGGGGCGTGACATTTGGAGTTCGGGTTTAAGAGTTATAGCCAAAACAGTGAGACTATACAAAACTGTCCAGATTTGCACACATTTCATTGCTTGTCGTTTTTGAGAGCCTTAGGGTCAGATTTAGCCTTAGTCCATTTTTGACAAAAATGTCCAGAACTGAAAAATATAGCTGTACACCAAATTTCATGCATTTTGTATATCATTTACTAAGTCAAAACTGATTCATTCTAAAAGGTCAGTGAATCTGCCAAAACCTGCTTTATTTTCCAGACTTTCCAGATTTGGACACATTTTGAATTTGTCATTTTGAGGACCTTAGATTCAAAATTAGTTTTGTCCTATTTCTACGAAAACTGCTCGAAACTGGAAAAACTAGTTACCTACCAATTTTCACGCATTTTAAACATCATTTACCTGGCGAAAAGCACCTCTCACCAACAAGGCAGAAGGTTGTCACATACCCGATTTCATCTATCATCACATTCTAGTCGAATATCTTGCCATGCATGTTTACAAAAGCTCATGAACACACATATATCACAAGTACAGAGGTAAAGATAGACATTTAAAGACATGCATGTGGTTTTCAAAAGCTTTACAAAGAAGTTTTAGCCCTCACCTTAGCAAGACAACAAAGAGATGCACAAACTCTTGATGAAGCACAATGTCGAGCCTTTTCTTTGCTTAGCCGAGAGACAACTTGGGATTTCTCTAATTTCCTAGCTAAGTTACCATGTTCTTAGTAGGTGCATGTGGTTAGAACAAGAAGAAAAGAAATGGAAGCTAACAAACTCACCTAAACCGAAATGGATGTGCTAAAGGCTTGCATGTGTGCTTCTTTGCTCCTAGTTTTGTTTGGTCGAGCTCCTAAGCTTCTTGCATGTCTTGATGAATCATTGAGTGATGAAGTTAAGCTATGGAGTGTAGAAACTCATCCAAGGCCGACCGAGAGAGAGAAGAAATGAGAGAGAGTGAGAGAAATGTGAGAAAGAAAGAAAGAATGAAGGAAAAATGAAAGGCTTTGAAGAAATTGATGCATATGTCGGCCTAGGGCCTTGCAAATTCAGATTTTTGTGTCTTCAAGAAGCATTTTGAATTATCTAGTATGGGCAAGGAGCTTGTGTCGAGATTTGGAGCTTTGGGGGGGGGGGGGTCTTTGAGCTATTTTTTTATTGCTTTGTGTCATTAAATTGTCATAGAATGTTTAGGGAATAAATTTGAAATTGAATTGCATGCACAAAAGCTCCTAGTGGTTGGCCAAGGCTTGTGCAAAATCTAAATTTTTTGTCTTGGTTAATCAATATTTAATTGTGTGTTTGGGATATGTAAAGAATAAAGAATGCCTAGCTTTTTGTGAGATTTTGTCCGACAGAGAGAGAGAAGAAATGAGAGAGAGTGAGAGAAATGTGAGAAAGAAAGAAAGAATGAAGGAAAAATGAAAGGCTTTGAAGAAATTGATGCATATGTCGGCCTAGGGCCTTGCAAATTCAGATTTTTGTGTCTTCAAGAAGCATTTGGATTATCTAGTATGGGCAAGGAGCTTGTGTCGAGATTTCGAGCTTTAGGGGGGTCTTTGAGCTATTTTTTTATTGCTTTGTGTCATTAAATTGTCATAGAATGTTTAAGGAATATATTTGAAATTGAATTGCATGCACAAAAGCTCCTAGTGGTCTGCCAAGGCTTGTGCAAAATCTGAATTTTTTGTCTTGGTTAATCAATATTTAATTGTGTGTTTGGGATATGCAAAGAATAGAGAATGCCTAGCTTTTTGTGAGATTTTGTCCGACAGAGAGAGAGAAGAAATGAGAGAGAGTGAGAGAAATGTGAGAAAGAAAGAATGAATGAAGGAAAAATGAAAGGCTTTGAAGAAATTGATGCATATGTCGGCCTAGGGCCTTGCAAATTCAGATTTTGTGTCTTCAAGAAGCATTTGGATTATCTAGTATGGGCAAGGAGCTTGTGTCGAGATTTCGAGCTTTGGGGGGGTCTTTGAGCTATTTTTTTATTGCTTTGTGTCATTAAATTGTCATAGAATGTTTAGGGAATAAATTTGAAATTGAATTGCATGCACAAAAGCTCCTAGTGGTCGGCCAAGGCTTGTGCAAAATCTGAATTTTTTGTCTTGGTTAATCAATATTTAAGGTTATCCTTAGCAGAGGTAGCAAAATAAAAAACATGCCAAATTTGGAAATTTTTAAAGACCCAAACATTATTTTTGATTTAAATATACATGGGACCCACAACTTTTCACAACTTTTGAGGCAAAATAGGTCTCTAAATTACATTTGGGGCTCTAAATTTAGCACCCCAAATGTAATTTAGAGACCCATTTTGTACCAAAAGTTGTGAAAAGTGGTGGGTCCTATGTATATTTAAATCAAAAATAATGTTTGGGTCTCTAAAAATTTCTAAATTTGGCATGTTTTTTATTTTGCTACTTCTGCTAAGGATAGCCTAATTGTGTGTTTGGGATATGCAAAGAATAAAGAATGCCTAGCTTTTTGTGAGATTTTGTCTTCTAGTGAGTTGAATTAGCAATTTAATATTAGTTAGTGGAATTTGTAGGATTAATTAATGGTTTAGTGCTTTGTGTAAGATGCTTTCTTGATTAGTGTGAGGGCACGCTTTCCTAGGTTTAGGACACGCACTACGAGATAAGGCACGAACTACGAGACGAATGCACATTTTCCAAGTAAATGCATGCAACCCTAAATGAATGCACGTAATTCAAGGCAAGGCACACAAAATGAAATACGATTCTTAAACCTAGGTCAAGGCACGTAAATCTAGGTTAAGGCACACGAAATGAGTTATCGCACGTAAATCGAGGTCGGACCTCACATCCTCCCCTCCTTAAAAGAATTTCATCCCAAAATTCAATATTACCTTTGAAATAAAGCTGGATACTGTTGCTCCATCTGGTCTCGCCTTTCCCACGTTGCTTCTTCAACTCCATGGTGATCCCATAACACTTTCACCATCGGTATAGATTTGTTACGCAACTCCCGATCTTCCTGGTCTAGGATCCGAATGGGCTTCTCTTCATAAGACAAGTTCTCCCGAAGCTGCAACGGCTCTGGCTCCAAGATATGCGATGGATCAGGATGATACTTCCACAGCATTGAAACATGAAAGACGTCGTGAATATTGGAGAGGTTTTGGGGTAGTGCCAGGCTATACGCCAACTTGCCAACCTTCTCAATTATCTCAAATGGTCCTACAAACCTCAGGCACAATTTTCCACCCTTGCCGTGTTTAATTAGTCCCCTCCGGTTTGATATCTTCAAGAACACCTTGTCGCCGATCTCAAACTCTAGGCTCCGTCTCCGTCGGTCTGCATAACTTTTTTGCCTGCTTTGGGCGGTAAGCATCTGTTTCTGAATGAGGTGGATATTATCAACAGTCTTTATAAGTGCAGGTAGAAGGGTCAGGTCAAAAGTCTTCGTCTCACCTACTGCATCCCAGTAAATTGGGGATCGACAATTACGTCCATACAACGCCTCAAATGGGGCCATCCCGATAGTGGCCTGATAACTATTATTATAAGTGAACTCCGCTAGAGACAGGTACTTCTCCCAACCTTTCCTGAAGTCTAAAACATACGCCCTCAGCATATCCTCTGGAATCTGAATAGTTCGAGAGAGAGAAGAATGAGAGGGAGAGAGAGAGGAATGAGAGGAAATGAGAGAAAGTGAAAGAAAATAAAAGCTTTGTTGGGCAAAGGAGCTTGTGTCGGCCTTGGGCATATAAATTTCAGACTTTTGTGTCTTCAAGAAGCATTTTGAATTATCTAGTATGGGCATGGAGCTTGTGTCGAAATGGTGGAGCTTTGGGGAGGGTTTTGAGCTAATTTTTTTTTATGCATTTGTGTCATAGAATTGTCATAGAATATCTAGGAATTAATTTGAATTAAGCAAGCAAGCACAAATGCTCACAAGGTGGTCGGCCAAGGCATTGCTAGAATCTGAATTTTTTGCCTTGTTGAGCATCATTTAATTGAGTGTTTAGGATATGCAAAGAATAAAGAATAAAGAATGTCTAGCTTTTTGTGAGATTTTGTCTTTTAGTGGGTTGAATTAGTAATATAATATTAGTTAGTGGGATTTGTAGGATTAATTAATGACCTAGTGCTTCGAGTAAGATGCTTTCTTGATTAACGTGTGGGCACGCTTTCCTAGGTTTAGGGCACGCACTATGAGGTAGGGCACGAACTACAAGATGAATGCATGTTTTCCAAGTAAATGCGTGCAACCCTAAATGAATGCACGTAATTCAATACATGGCACACAAAACAAAATACGATTCTTAAACCTAGGTCAAGGCACACAAATCTAGGTTAGGGCACACGAAACGAGGTATCCCACGCAAATCGATGTCGGGCCTCACATCCTCCCCTCCTTAAAAGAATTTTGTCCCGAAATTCAATATTACCTTTGAAATCAAGCTGGATATTGTTGCTCCATCTGGTCTTGCCTTTCCCACGTTGCTTTTTCAACTCCGTGATGATCCCACAACACTTTCACCATCAATATAGTTTTGTTGTGCAATTCCCGATCTTGCTGGTCTAGGATCCGAATGGGCTTCTCTTCATAAGACAAGTTCTCCCGAAGTTGCAACGGCTCTGGCTCCAAGATATGCGATGGATCAGGATGATACTTCCGCAACATCGAAACATGAAAGACGTCGTGAATATTGGAGAGGTTTGGGGGTAGTGCCAGGCGATACGCCAACTTGACAACCTTCTCAATTATCTCAAATGGTCCTACAAACCTCGGGCACAATTTTCCACCCTTGCCGTGTTTCATCAGTCCCCTCCGGGGTGATATCTTCAAGAACACCTTGTCGCCAACCTCAAACTCTAGGCTCCGTCTCCGTCGGTCTGCATAACTTTTTTGCCTGCTTTGGACGGTAAGCATCCGTTTCCGGATGAGGTAGATATTATCAACAGTCTTCATAAGTTCAGGTAGAAGGGTCGGGTCAAAAGTCTTCGTCTCACCTACTTCATCCCAGTAAATTGGGGATCGACACTTACGTCCATACAACGCCTCAAATGGGGCCATCCCGATAGTGGCCTGATAACTAATATTATAAGCGAACTCCGCTAGAGATAGGTACTTCTCCCAACCTTTCCCGAAGTCTAAAACACACGCCCTTAGCATATCCTTCAGAATCTGAATAGTTCGAGACAGAGAAGAATGAGAGGGAGAGAGAGAGGAATGAGAGGAAATGAGAGAAAGTGAAACAAAATAAAAGCTTTGTTGGGCAAAGGAGCTTGTGTCGGCCTTGGGCATATAAATTTCAGACTTTTGTGTCTTCAAGAAACATTTTGAATTATCTAGTATGGGCATAGAGCTTGTGTCGAAATGGTGGAGCTTTGGGGAGGGTTTTGAGCTAATTTTTTTTTTATGCATTTGTGCCATAGAATTGTCATAGAATGTCTAGGAATTAATTTGAATTAAGCAAGCAGGCACAAATGCTCACAAGGTGGTCGGCCAAGGCATTGCTAGAATCTGAATTTTTTGCCTTGTTGAGCATTATTTAATTGAGTGTTTGGCATTTGCAAAGAATAAAGAATAAAGAATGTCTAGCTTTTTGTGAGATTTTGTCTTCTAATGGATTGAATTAGTAATTTAATATTAGTTAGTGGGATTTGTAGGATTAATTAATGACCTAGTGCTTCGAGTAAGATGCTTTCTTGATTAACGTGTGGGCACGCTTTCCTAGGTTTAGGGCATGCACTACGAGGTAGGGCACGAACTACGAGACGAATGCACATTTCCTAAGTAAATGCGTGCAACCCTAAATGAATGCACGTAATTCAATGCATGGCACACAAAATGAAATACGATTCTTAAACCTAGGTCAAGACACACAAATCTAGGTTAGGGCACACGAAACGAGGTATCCCACGCAAATCGAGGTCGGGCCTCACATCCTCCACTCCTTAAAAGAATTTCATCCCGAAATTCAATATTACCTTTGAAATAAAGCTAGATACTGTTGCTCCATTTGGTCTCGCCTTTCCCACGTTGCTTTTTCAACTCCGTGATGATCCCACAACACTTTCACCATCGGTATAGTTTTGTTGCGCAACTCCCGATCTTGCTGGTCTAGGATCCGAATGGGCTTCTCTTCATAAGACAAGTTCTCCCGAAGCTGCAACGGCTCTGGCTCCAAGATATGCGATGGATCAGGATGATACTTCCGCAGCATCGAAACATGAAAGACGTCGTGAATATTGGAGAGGTTTTGGGGTAGTGCCAGGCGATACGCGAACTTGCCAACGTTCTCAATTATCTCAAATGGTCCTACAAACCTCGGGCACAATTTTCTACCCTTGCCGTGTTTAATCAGTCCCCTCCGGTTTGATATCTTCAAGAACACCTTGTCGCCGACCTCAAACTCTAGGCTCCGTCTCCGTCGGTCTGCATAACTTTTTTGCCTGCTTTGGGCGGTAAGCATCCGTTTCCGGATGAGGTGGATATTATCAACAGTCTTTATAAGTGCAGGTAGAAGGGTCGGGTCAAAAGTCTTCGTCTCACCTACTTCATCCCAGTAAATTAGGGATCGACAATTACGTCTATACAAAGCCTCAAATGGGGCCATCCCGATAGTGGCCTGATAACTATTATTATAAGCGAACTCCGCTAGAGATAGGTACTTCTCCCAACCTTTCCCGAAGTCTAAAACACACGCCCTTAGCATATCCTTCAGAATCTGAATAGTTCGAGAGAGAGAGAAGAATGAGAGGGAGAGAGAGAGGAATGAGAGGAAATGAGAGAAAGTGAAAGAAAATAAAAGCTTTGTTGGACAAAGGAGCTTGTGTCGGCCTTGGGCATATAAATTTCAGACTTTTGTGTCTTCAAGAAGCATTTTGAATTATCTAGTATGGGCATGGAGCTTGTGTCGAAATGGTGGAGCTTTGGGGAGGGTTTTGAGCTAATTTTTTTTATGCATTTGTGTCATAGAATTGTCATAGAATGTCTAGGAATTAATTTGAATTAAGCAAGCAAGCACAAATGCTCACAAGGTGGTCGGCCAAGGCATTGCTAGAATCTGAATTTTTTGCCTTGTTGAGCATTATTTAATTGAGTGTTTGGGATATGCAAAGAATAAAGAATAAAGAATGTCTAGCTTTTTGTGAGAATTTGTCTTCTAATGGGTTGAATAAGTAATTTAATATTAGTTAGTGGGATTTGTAGGATTAATTAATGTCCTAGTGCTTCGAGTAAGATGCTTTCTTGATTAACATGTGGGCACGCTTTCCTAGGTTTAAGGCACGCACTACGAGGTGGGGCACGAACTACGAGATGAATGCACGTTTTCCAAGTAAATACGTGCAACCCTAAATGAATGCACGTAATTCAATACATGGCACACAAAATGAAATACGATTCTTAAACCTAGGTCAAGGCACACAAATCTAGGTTAGGGCTAACGAAACGAGATATCCCACGCAAATCGAGGTCGGGCCTCACATCCTCCCCTCCTTAAAAGAATTTCATCCCGAAATTCAATATTACCTTTGAAATAAAGTTGGATACTGTTGCTCCATCTGGTCTCGCCTTTCCCACGTTGCTTCTTTAACTCCATGATGATCCCATAGCACTTTCTCCATCGGTATAGTTTTGTTGCGCAACTCCCGATCTTGCTGGTCTAGGATCCGAATGGGCTTCTCTTCATAAGACAAGTTCTCCCGAAGCTGCAACGGCTCTGGCTCCAAGATATGCGATGGATCAGGATGATACTTCTGCAGCATCGAAACATGAAAGACGTCGTGAATATTGGAGAGGTTTTGGGGTAGTGCCAGGCGATACGCCAACTTGCCAACCTTCTCAATTATCTCAAATGGTCCCACAAACCTCAGGCACAATTTTCAACCCTTGCCGTGTTTAATCAGTCCCCTCCAGTTTGATATTTTCAAGAACACCTTGTCGTCGACCTCAAACTCTAGGCTCCGTCTCCGTCGGTCTGCATAACTTTTTTGCCTGCTTTGGGTGGTAAGCATCCGTTTTTGGATGAGGTGGATATTATCAACAGTCTTCATAAGTTCAGGTAGAAGGGTCGGGTCAAAAGTCTTCGTCTCACCTACTTCATCCCAGTAAATTGGGGATCGACACTTACGTCCATACAACGCCTAAAATGGGGCCATCCCGATAATGGCCTGATAACTATTATTATAAGCGAACTCCGCTAGAGACAGGTACTTCTCCCAAGCTTTCTCGAAGTCTAAAACATACGCCCTCAGCATATCCTCCAGAATCTTAATAGTTCTCTCCGATTGTCCATCAGTCTGAGGGTGATAAGCCGTGCTAAAACTCAACTTCGTTCCCAAAGCTTCTTGCAATCTCTTCGAAAATTGGGAAGTAAAACGAGGATCCCTATCTGATAAAATACTCACAGGCATCCAGTGCAATCTTACAATCTCCGCCACATACATATCTCCAAATTTCTCAGGGCTATCCTCCTTGTTCATCGTAAAAAGTGTGCTGACTTAGTCAATCTATTCACTATGACCCAAACGGCGTCATGAACTTTTTGTAACCTGGGCAGGTCCATAACAAAGTCCATAGTTATATGTTCCCATTTCCGTTGAGGAATCTCCAACGGCTGTAGTAAACCTGCTGGTCGTTGATGTTCCGCTTTGACTCTCTGGCAAGTCAAACATCGTGCCACAAACTCCGTAATCTCTTTCTTCATGTTATTCCACCAATAGTGTTGCTTCAAATCCCGGTACATCTTTGTTCCGCCGGGGTGAATAGTGTATCTTGAATTATGGGCTTTTTCAAGAATCTTCTTTTTCAACTCTGGCTCATTAGGAACACAAATCTGATTCCTAAACCTCCAAACACCATCATCATGAAACTTGAAATCTGTGTTGCTTTCTTTAATCTTCTGAAATTGTTGGTCTTTCTGTTGAGCCTCTCGTAATTCAGACAACAAGGTCGATTGAACCTGTGTAGTGACAAATAGTAACCCTTTTCGAGTCAATTGTGGTTTTCACAAAAATGCTTCCTCCAACAACTCCTGCACCTTGACTTCCAATTTCGCCATGCTCGCTTTCCTACTTAAGGCATCTGCAACTACATTTGCTTACCGGGCACATAATTGATTGTGCAGTTATAATCATCCAAAAGCTCCATCCACCGCCTTTGCCTTATATTCAACTCTTTTTGTGAGAACAAGTATTTCAAGCTCTTGTGATCAGTAAACACCTCGAACTTGTTACCCCACAGATAGTGCCTTCATTTCTTGAGTGCAAACACAATAGCCGCTAACTCCAAATCATGCATCGAGTAGTTCAATTCATACGGCTTCGGTTTCCTAGAGGCATACGCAATCACTATACCATTTGCATCAACACACAACCTAGACTTTCCTTCGAAGCATCGCTATAGATTACAAAACCTTGACTCCCTTCAGGAAATGCAAGAACAGGTGCGGTAGTCAATCTTTACTTCAATTCTTGGAAACTGTTCTCACACTTGTCATCCCATCCGAACTTTGTTTTCTTTTGAGTGAGCTTTGTAAGCGGTCCTACTATCTTAGAGAAATCCTTCACGAACCTCCGATAATAACCGGCTAGACCAAGAAAACTCCGAACCTCCGTAACGTTTTCCGTCTTCTTCCAAGACATCACTGCTTCTATCTTTGCTGGGTCCACTACTATTCCCTCTTGGGATATGATATGCCCCAAAAATGCAATCTACTACAACCAAAATTCATACTTGCTAAACTTTGCATACAATTGATGTTCTCGAAGTTTCTGCAGTACCAACTGCAGATGTTGTTCATGCTCCGCCTCAGATTTTGAGTATACCAAAATATCATCAATGAAGATCACTACAAATTGGTCCAAGTAGGGTTGAAACACCCTGTGCATCAAGTCCATAAAAGCTACAGGAGCATTAGTTAGTCCAAGATATTCATAATGCCCATATCTTGTCCTGAAAGCCGTTTTAGGCACATCCTCCTTTTTGATCCGCAACTGATAGTACCCTTGCCTCAAGTCGAGCTTTGAATACACTTTGGCTCCTTGAAGTTGATCAAACAACTCGTCGATCAGTGGAAGTGGGTATTTATTCTTGACAGTCACTTGGTTCAATCCTCGGTAGTCGATGCATAGCCTCAACGTTCTGTCTTTCTTCTTTACAAATAGGACTGGTGTACCCCACGGAGAAGAACTTGGTTGAACAAACCCCTTCTTCAACAATCCTTGCAATTGGTCTTTCAATTCTTGTAGCTCGGCCGGTGCCATACGACAGGGAGCTTTAGATATCGGCTGGGTGCTAGGAAATAATTCTATAATGAGCTCAATCTCCCGATTTGGGGGTAAACCGGGCAATTCTTCTGGAAACACATCCGCATAGTCTTTGATCACTGGCATCTCCTCCAACTTAGCTTTGTCCGACGGCTTGTTAATGAGGTAAGCTAAGTATCCACTACACCCTTTTTTCAAGGACTTCACTGCTTTCGTAGATGAAATAATGGAACTCCCGGTGAAGTCTCTTCGACCCATGACCTCCAGTATTGGTTGACCAGGTATCCGAAATGTTACAATCTTCGTCCGGCAATCTAGTTAGGCATGATGCTTTGCCAACCAGTCCATCCCTAAGATGACTTCATAGTCTCGAAAAGGTAATACAATAAGATTGACTGAGAATTCCCTATCCTTAATTTGGATTTTACATGCTTTACAAGCCGAGCTAGTAACAAGTTTAGAACCCATCAGAGTACCAACTTCTACTTCGTAAGGCAAACATACAACTCGTAGTTTCACACGTTGCACACATAAGGGAGTAATAAATGAATGAGTAGCACCTGGATCAATTAGCAACCTAACAGGTTGATTCAGTATGAAGGATGTACCTTCAACAACAGCGGTCTCCTCTGAAAGCTCCTCGCACTCAATAGCATAAGCTCGAGCCTGAACTCTAGGAACTGGAGTCTTGCCTCTACCAGCTAGTTTAACCTGATTTTGTCATGCTTGCCATTTAGGGCAATCCTTGATCTGATGCTGATCACTACCACACCACACACATCGTCTTGACTTCTTCCAGCACTGGGCCTCGGTATGCCCCTTCTTGTCACAGTAAAAACAGTTGACAGACTGAGTAGCAGGTGAACTACCTGTGGATCCGCGGTGGAAGAGGCTGATGGCATTTTAGTCGGGCCATGGTTATTAACTGGTCTATTCTGGCTCTGGCCCTGACTACGACTCTGACTCTGGAATTTCCTCTGTTGACCTGAAGGCTGGTATGGTTTCTTGTTCGGCTGACTCGAACTGGCTCTATCAAGTTTTCTCTTCTCAACTCGGGAAGCAGTAGCAAAGAGAGCAGAATAGGTATCGAAGTCATGCGAAGCCAACTGGTCCTGAATTTTTGGCCACAATCCAGTCGTGAATTTCCACATATTCGCCTCCGGAGTACTGACCATGTATTGAGCATAACGGGACAGTCAGTCAAAACGAGCCTCGTACTAGGCCACCGTCATGTTACCGTGGTTCAAGTGCATGAATTCCTCAATCTGCCTCTGCCTGGAAACTGCAGGTACATATTTCTCCTTGAATGCCTTAACGAAATTACCCCACAAGCGAGAGGTATGATCGGTTTCCCACAGTGCCTCCACAGAGTGCCACTAATGCTCAGCATCCCCGTGCAACAGAAACACAGCAAACTCTACCTTTTCTTCATCAGTATAATCAAGTGGCCTGAAAATCCTCTCGATCTCAGACAGCCAAGCCTCTGCTTTCTTATCATCAGCTTCCCCGTGGAATTTGGACGGGAAAAAGTCAAGGAACTCCCTCATTCTGCTATGTCTCCCATGGTTACCATCATTCCTGTTGTTGTTGTTGTTTGCTTTACGTGCATCTTGACGTTCCATCACCCGCGACACGCGATCCATGGCATTTGCCATCATGTTAAACATAGCTATGCCGGGATTAGTTTGATAAGCACCTCCGGTCTCTTGGGGCTCACTGCTCCTATTAGTAGTGCGGGTACTAGGGCTAGCCATCTATAGGCATAGATTACAATGCACAATTTATTGAAATACGACAAACAAGAATTTAATGCATAAGATATGCAACATAATATGGATACACAATTCCAAAAACAATTAGGACATGTCAATCACTTAAGCACATAGGACATAGAAGGCACATTTAACAATAACACATAATAACATATAGACAAGTCATCCTAATTACCTTAGGGCTCTACCCATGGTCCGAGAGTTAAACCCGGCTTAAGCAATCTAAGCTCTGATACCATTCTTCTTCTATAAGGTGTCACGCCCCAACCCGGCCTATAAAGGTTAGACTAGGGTGTGATCTAAACATTCAAGTCATATCTCGTACTTAATCGTTCATGAAAGTTTAACACTTACGTTTTAGCCTAAACTCCATAATTTTTCAGAAAACCAGTAGTATAACGGCTGTAGTTGGGCTCTTTGGTTTGACCTAATTCTCTAAACGCCTCAAATTTTCCAATCTCAATTTCATTTCCAGCTAAGATTACTATTTACCATCAATTGAAATGCCTACTGGTTATCTCGAAGTCTCGTTTGATTAATAACCTAGCATGATGCTATGTCTCGTTTGTTTGTTAATCCTCGTTACAAAAGTACCTGTTGATCTTAGCTTAAGAATGAGTACCTGCTTAAGATTGGATAGGTTCATTTTACTTAGTCCTTACCTGATACTTCATAATCCTGTGATAGATACTAGCCAATGACGATAGCAAAACGACCATAGTAGTGTCTATCTAGTTATTATCAGTACAAGCCAAAATTAGACCCCAAATTACAATGGGGGTCTTTTACAATAAAACAACAAACATCATAAGAAATGAAATAGTCTTCAAGCAACATAGTGTTCACAAATGGCCATAATCAAGCAAGGTACGTAGGACAAGCAATCATTCCAAGGAATCATCATTAGGCACGTCGTCCTCGGATACCTATTCTTGGTCTTCTTCACCTGAGATGATAAAAGAGGGTAAGTCCTTATGAACTCAGCGTAGGGGAAACGAGAAATAAGTTTTGAAACTCATTTTTCGGTTCAACTTATGAAAAATCCTTTTTTCAAGCAATAATATATCACAAGTAAGTAGAGAACGTAACGTAGAAGTAAAGGAACACAATTACCCGTCTTTCCTCCCCGAGGTCCTCTAGGAACCAAGCGAGAGTACTTATACATATAGTGAAAAGGATACGGTGAGCTTTTGCTCTCAGTTCATGTCAGTATCAATTGTTGCGGCCGACTTCAAATCATCCCCTTATCACGCCAAATGGGTGTATTCCGGATGTACCCCGAAATCCTACGACCCAACTCTCCGAGGAAGTCTAGCCCCCAAGCGAGAGAGGGAATTGAACACTGGTAGTCACGATTGCACCGGCAAGCCCGATGCCGCCCGGTGTGCGTGAACGCTACCACAACAGAATGAAAGGTTGCAACCTTGTATGCAATGCACATTTATGACATGTAATATATCACATTAGGAGGACAACAAAGGAGGTTGCCTCCGAGCAGTCATAAGATTGCACATTGACAAGTAAACAAGCGAGGCACGATATGACAAGTAATTTCACTTGAAAAGCACATGGAGTTATATGAACATTAAATGGGCAGCCATGTAACGCATGTAAATCAAGTCATATAACTCATTTCGAAGTTCACGTAATCAAATAATAAGATTATTCAACATGCAACGACATCTACGTGGGTCCGGGTGCAAGAAAGGCCTACTTGTCAACATGTAATCATCAAAATCACATTTAGGGCAACTACGGGCAGCCTACTAAACATATAATTAAACACGATATTCATAGGATCAACACTTAGTGAATTTACCTAGTCATTAGGGTTTCAATTCGTGCTTACCCGTGCGATTAAGCCCCAAGTCATCTCAAAATCAAACTCAAGCCATGCATCGATTAATCCAAACACCCTCAAGTATTCAAAACAGTCCACACAACATCCCAATGCCACAATCCCAAGCATTTAATACAACAAGAGAAGCTATAATTATTTTTCTAAGCATATCACTAAGTGAAACCCTCACTGCAATGGACTATTTTCTCACGATCATTAAGACAAGCAAAAAATATCCAATTCTAGTGAATGAGATGTCAAATTAAATCTTAATAAGTGAACTAAATTCAGAAACAAACCTTGCATCATTCGGAGTTCGGGTTCAATAGTTATAGCCAAAACAGTGAGACTGCACAAAACTGTCCAGATTTGCACACATTTCAATACTTGTCGTTTTTAGGGCCTTAGGGTCAGATTTAGCCATAGTCCATTTCTGACAAAAATGTCCAGAACTGAAAAATATAGTGGCACACCAATTTTCATGTATTTTTGATATCATTTACTAAGTCAAAACTGGTTCGTTCTACAAAGTCAGTGAATCTGCCAAAACCTGCTTCATTTTTTCAGACTTTCCAGATTTGGACACATTTTAATGATTTGCCATTTTGTGGACCTTAGAGTCAAAATTGTCTTTGGCCCATTTCTTTGAAAAATGTTCATAACTGGCAAAACTAGTTACCTACCAATTTTCACGCATTTGCAACATCATTTACCTAGCCAAAATCATCTCGTACAAACAAGACAGAGAGCTGTCACATACACGATTTCATCTATCATCACATTCTAGCCCAAAATCTTGCCATGCATGTTTATAAAAGCTCATGAACACACATTTATCTCAAGTACAGAAGTAAAGATAGACATTTAAGGGCATGCATGTGGTTTTTTGAAGGATTTTCAAGAAGTTTTAGCCCTCACCTTAGCAAAACAACAAGAAGATGCACAAGACTCTTGATGGTTGCACAAGATTGACTCTTATCCTTGCTTAGCTGAGACACCACTCGATTTTCTCTATTTTCCTTAGCTTAGTGACCAAGTTCTTAGTAGGTGCATATGGTTAGAACAAGAAGAAAAGAAATGGAAGCTAGCAAACTCACCTAAGCCAAAATGGAGGTTCAAAGAGCTTGCATGTGTGTTTCTTGCAACCTAGCTTGCTTAGTCGCGCTCCCTAGCTTCTTGCATGCCTTGATGAACCATGGAGTGATGAAGATAAGCTATGGAGTGTAGAAACTCAGCCAAGGCCGAGAGAGAGAGAGAAGAATGAGAGGGAGAGGGAGAGAGGAATGAGAGGAAATGAGAGAAAGTGAAAGAAAATAAAAGCTTTGTTGAGCAAAGGAGCTTGTGTCGGCCTTGGGCATATAAATTTCAGACTTTTGTGTCTTCAAGAAGCATTTTGAATTATCTAGTATGGGCATGGAGCTTGTGTTGAAATGGTGGAGCTTTGGGGAGGGTTTTGAGCTAATTTTTTTTATGCATTTGTGTCATAGAATTGTCATAGAATGTCTAGGAATTAATTTGAATTAAGCAGGCAAGCACAAATGCTCACAAGGTGGTTGGCCAAGGCATTGCTAGAATCTGAATTTTTTGCCTTGTTGAGCATTATTTAATTGAATGTTTGGGATATGGAAAGAATAAAGAATAAAGAATAAAGAATGTCTAGCTTTTTGTGAGATTTTATCTTCTAGTGGGTTGAATTAGTAATTTAATATTAGTTAGTGGGATTTGTAGGATTAATTAATGACCTAGTGCTTCGAGTAAGATGCTTTCTTGATTAATGTGTGGGCACGCTTTCCTAAGTTTAGGGCACGCACTACGAGGTAGGGCACGAACTACGAGACGTATGCACGTTTTCCAAGTAAATGTGCACAACCCTAAATGAATGCACGTAATTCAATGCATGGAACACAAAACGAAATACGATTCTTAAACCTAGGTCAAGACACACAAATCTAGGTTAAGGCACACGAAACGAGGTATCTCACGTAAATCGAGGTCGGGCCTCACACTGGCTCCAACATATGCGATGGATCAGGGCGATACTTCCGTAGCATTGAAACTTGAAAGACGTCATGAATATTGGAAAGGTTTTGGGGTAGTGCCAGGCGATACGCCAATTTTCCAACCTTCTCAATTATCTCAAATGGTCCTACAAACCTCGGGCTCAGCTTTCCACCCTTGCCGTGTTTAATCAATCCTCTCCGAGGTGATATCTTCAAGAACACCTTATTGCCGACCTCAAACTCTAGGCTCCGTCTCCGTCGGTCTACATAACTTTTCCGCCTGCTCTAGGCTGTAAGCATCCATTTCCGAATGAGGTGAATATTATCAACAATCTTCATAAGTTCAGGTAGAAGGGTCGGGTCAAAAGTCTTCATCTCACCTACTTCATCCCAGTAAATTCGGGATCGACACTTACGTCCATACAATGCCTCAAATGGGGCCATCCCGGTAGTGGCCTGATAACTATTATTATAAGCGAGCTCCGCTAGAGACAGGTATTTCTCCCAACCTTTTCCGAAGTCTAAAACACACGCCCTCAGCATATCCTCCAGAATCTGAATAGTTCTCTCAGATTGTCCATCAGTTTGAGGGTGATAAGCCGTGCTGAAACTCAACTTCGTTCCTAAAGCTTCTTGCAATCTCTTCCAAAATCGGGAAGTAAAACGAGGATCCCTATATGATACAATACTCACAGGCATCCCGTGCAATCTTACAATCTCCGCCACATATATATCTCCCAATTTCTCAGGACTATCCTCCTTGTTCATCGGTAAGAAATGCGCTGACTTAGTCAATCTATCCACTATGACCCAAACGGTGTCATGACCCTTTTGTGACCTGGGCAGGTCTATAACAAAGTCCATAGTTATATGTTCCCATGTCCATTAAGGAATCTCCAACGGCTGAAGTAAACCTGCTAGTCGTTGATGTTCCGCTTTGACTCTCTGGCAAGTCAAACACCGTGCCACAAACTCCGCAATCTCTCTCTTCATGTTATTCCACCAATAGTGTTGCTTCAAATCCCAGTACATCTTTGTTCCGCCGAGGTGAATAGTGTATCTTGAATTATGGGCTTCTTCAAGAATCTTCTTTTTCAGCTCTGGCTCATTAGGAACACAAATCCGATTCCTAAACCTCCAAACGCCATCATCATGAAACTTGAAATCTGCGTTGCTTTCTTTAATCTTCTGAAACTGTTGGTCCTTCTGTTGAGCCTCTCAGAATTCAGACAACAAGGTCGATTGAACTTGTGTAGTGGCAAATAGTAACCCTTTTTGAGTCAATTGTGGTTTCCACAAGAATGCTTCCTCTAATAACTCCTGAACCTTGACTTCCTGTTTTGCCATGCTCACTTTCCTACTTAAGTCTTCTGCAACTACATTTGTTTTAGCAGGCACATAATTGATTGTGCAGTTATAATCATCCAAAAGCTCCATCCACCGTCTTTGCCTCATGTTCAACTTTTTTTGTGAGAACAAGTATTTCAAGCTCTTGTGATTAGTAAACATCTCAAACTTGTTACCCCACAGATAGTGCCTCCATTTCTTGAGTGCAAACACAATAGCCACTAACTCCAAATCATGCGTCAGGTAGTTCAATTCATATGGCTTCAGTTTCCTAGAGGCATACGCAATCACTCTACCATTTTACATCAACACACAACCTAGGCCTTCATTCAAAGCATCGCTATATATTACAAAACCTTGACTCCCTTCAGGCAATGCAAGAACAGGTACAGTAGTCAATCTTTTCTTCAATTCTTGGAAGCTATTCTTGCACTTGTCATCCCACATGAACTTTGTTTTCTTTTGAGTGAGCTTTGTAAGTGGTCATGCGATCTTTGAGAAATCCTTCACGAACCTCCCATAATAGCCAGCTAGACCGAGAAAACTCCGAACCTCCATAACGTATTCCGGCTTCTTCCAAGACATCACCGCTTCTATCTTTGCTGGGTCCACTGCTATTCCCTCTTGGGATATGATATGCCCAAAAAATGCAATCTACTGCAACCAAAACTCGTACTTGCTAAACTTTGCATACAATTGATGCTCTCGAAGTTTCTGCAGTACCAACCGCAGATGTTGTTCATGCTCAGCCTCGGATTTCGAGTATACCAAAATATCATCAATGAAGATCACCACAAATTGGTCCAAGTAGGGTTGAAACACCCTGTGCATCAAGTCCATAAAAGCTACAGGGGCATTTGTTAGTCCAAATGGCATCACCACATATTCGTAATGCCCATATCTCGTCCTGAAAGTCGTTTTAGGCACATCCTCCTTTTTGATCTGCAACTGATAGTATCCCTGCCTCATGTCGAGCTTCGAATACACTTTGCCTCCTTGAAGTTGATCATACAACTCGTCAATCAGTGGAAGTGGTATTTATTCTTGACGGTTACTTGGTTCAATCCTCGGTAATCGATGCATAGCCTCAACGTTCTGTCTTTCTTCTTTACAAATAGGACTGGTGCACCCCATGGAGAAGAACTTGGTTGAACAAACCCTTTCTTCAACAATCCTTGCAATGGGTCCTTCAATTCTTGTAGCTCGGCTGGTGCCATACAATAGGGAGCTTTAGATATCGGCTGGGTTCCAGGCAGTAACTCTATAATGAACTCGATCTCCCGATTTGGGGGTAAACCGGGCAATTCTTCTAGAAACACATCCGCATAGTCTTTGATCACTGGCATCTCCTCCAACTTAGCTTTGTCCAACGGCTTGTTAATGAGGTAAGCTAAGTATCCACTACACCCTTTCCTCAAGGACTTCACTGCTTTCGTAGATGAAATGATGGAACTCCCGGTGAAGTCTCTTCGACCCGTTACCTCCAGTATTAGTTGACTAGGTATCCAGAATGTTACAATCTTCGTCCGGCAATCTAGTTGGGCATGATGATTTGCCAACCAGTCCATCCCTAAGATGACTTCATAGTCTCGAAAAGGTAATACAATAAGATTGGCTGAGAATTCCCTATCTTTAATTTGAATTTTACATGCTTTACAGGCTGAGCTAATAACAAGTTTAGAACCCATCAGAGTACCAACTTCTACTTCGTAAGGCAAACATACAACTCGTAGTTTCACACGTTGCACACATAAGGGAGTAATAAATGAATGAGTAGCACCTGGATCAATTAGCACCCTAACAGGTTGATTCAATATGAAGAATGTACCTTCAACAACAGCGGTCTCCTCTGGAAGCTCCTCGCACTCAATAGCATAAGCTCGAGTCTGAACTCTAGGAATTGGAGTCTTGCCTCTACCAGCTGGTTTAACCTGATTTTGTCATGCTTGCCATTTAGGGCAATCCTTGATCTGATGCTGATCACTGCCACACCGTACACATCGTCCTGACTTTTTCTAGCACTGGGCCTCGGTATGCCCCTTCTTGTCACAATAAGAACAGTTGACAGACTGAGTAGCAGGTGAACTACCTGTGGATCCGCGGGTGGAAGAGGCTGATGGTGCTTTAGTCGGGCCACGGTTATTAACTGGTCTATTCTAGCTCTGGCCCTGACTACGACTCTGGCTCTGGAATTTCTTCTGTTGACCTGGAGACTGGTATGGTTTCTTGTTCAGCTGACTCGAACCGGCTCTATCAAGTTTCCTATTCTCAACTCGGGAAGCAACAGCAAAGAGAGCAGAATAGGTATTAAAGTCATACGAAGCAAATTGGTCCTGAATCTCTGGCCTCAATCCAGTAGTAAATTTCCACATCTTCACCTCAGGAGTACTGACCATGTATTGAGCATAGCGAGACAATCGGTCAAAACGAGCCTCGTACTGGGCCACCGTCATGTTACCCTGGTTCAAGTGCATGAATTCCTCAATCCGCCTCTGCCTGGAAACTACTGGTACATATTTCTCCTTGAATGCCTTAACGAAATTACCCCACAAGCGAGGTGTCTGACCAGTTTCCCAAAGTGCCTCCACAATGTGCCACCAATGCTCAGCGTCCCCGTGCAACAGAAACACAGCGAACTCCACCTTTTCTTCATCAGTATAATCAAGTAGCCTAAAAATCCTCTCGATCTCAGACAGCCAAGCCTCTGTTTTCTCATCATCAGCTTTCCTGTGGAATTTGGACGGGCGAAAGTCAAGAAACTCCCTCATTCTGCTATGTCTCCCATGGTTACCATCATTCCTATTGTTGTTGTTGTTTGCCTCACGTGCATCTTGCTGTTCCATCACTCGCGACATGCGATCCATGACATTTGCCATCATGTTAAACATAGCTATGCCGGGATTAGTTTGATAGGCATCTCCGGTCTCTTGGGGCTCACCGATCATATTAGTAGTGCAGGTACTAGGGCCAGCCATCTATAGGCACAGATTACGATGCACAATTTATTAGAATACGACAAACAAGAATTTAATGCATAAGATATGCAACATAATATAGATACACAATTCTAGAAACAGTTAAGACATGTTAATCATGTAAGCACATAGAACATAGAAGGCACAATTAACATTATCACACAATAACATATAGACAAATCATCCTAATTACCTTAGGGCTTCTACCCATGGTCCGAGAGTTAAACCCGGCTTAAGCAATCTAAGCTTTGATACCATTCTTCTATAAGGTGTCACGCCCCAACCCGACCTATAAAGGTTAGACTAGGGTGTGATCTAATCATTCAAGTCATATCACGTACTTAATTGTTCAAGAGAGTTTAACACTTAACGTTTTAGCCTAAACTCCACAATTTTCCAAAAAACCGGCAGCATAACGGCTATAATTGGACTCTTTAGTTTGACCTAATTCCCTAAACGCGTCAAAATTTCCAATCTCAATTTTATTTCCAAGATTACTATTTATAACCAATTGGAACGCCTACCAGTTATCTCGAAGTCTCGTTTGATTAATAACCTAGCATGATACAATGTCTCGTTTGTTTGTTTGTCTTCGTTACAAAAGTACCTGTTGATCTTAGCTTAACAATGAGTACCTGCTTAAGATTGGATAGGTTCATTTTACTTAGTCCTTACCTGATACTTCATAATCCTATGATAGATACTAGCCAATAACGATAGCAAAAACGACCATAGTAGTGTTTATCTAGTTATTATCAGTACAAGCCAAAATTAGACCCCAAATTACAACGGGGGTCTTTTACATTACAAACAACAAGCAACATGAAAGGAAATAGTCTTCAAGCAACACATCATTCACGAAATAGCCATAGTCAAGTAAGGCACATAGGACAAGCAATCATTCCAAGGAGTCATCATTAGGCACGTCATCCTCAGGTATCTGTTCTTGATCTTCTTCACCTGAGGTGATAAAAGAGGGTGAGTCCTTATGAACTCAGCGAGGGGGAACGAGAAATAAGTTTTGAAACTCATTTTTCGGTTCAACTTATGAAAACCCTTTTGCAAGCATGAATATATCACAAGTAAGTACATAATATAATGTAAAAGTAAAGGAACACAATTACCCGTCTTTCCTCCCCGAGGTCCTCTAGGAACCAAGCGAGAGTACTTATACACATAGTGAAAAGGATACGGTGAGTTTTTGCTCTTAGTTCATTTCCAGTATCAGTTGTTGCGGCCGGCTTCAAATCATCCCCTTATCACGCCAAATGGGTGTACTCCGGATGTACCCCGAAATTCTACAACCCAACTCTCCGAGGAAGTCTAGCCCCTAAGCGAGAGAGGGAATTGGACAATGGTAGTCACGGTTGCACCGGCAAGCCCGATGCCGCCCGGTGTGCGTGAACGCTACCACGCCAGAATAAAAGGTTGCAACCTTGTATGCAATGCACATTGATGACATTTAATATATCACATTTGGAGGACAACAAAGTAGGTTGCCTCCGAGTAGTCATAAGATTGCACATTGACAGTTAAACACGCGAGGCATGATATGACCAGTAAATTCACTTGAAAAGCACATGAAGTTATATGAATATTGAACGGGCAGCCATGTAACGCATGTAAATCAAGTCATATAACTCATTTCAAAGTTCATGTAATTAAATAATAAGATTATTCATCATGCAATGACATCTACGTGGGACTGGATACAAGAAAGGCCTACTTATCAACATGTAATCATCGAAATCATATTTAGGGCTACTAGGGCAACTACATGCAGCCTACTAAACACATAATCAAACACAATATCCAAAGGATCAACACTTAGCGAGTTTACCAACTTTCTAGGGTTTCAATTCGTGCTTATCCGTGCGATTAAACCCCAAGTCATCTCGTAATTAAGCTTAAGCCATGCATTTATTAATTCAAACACCCTCAAGTATTCAAAACAGTCCACACAACATCCAAATGCCACAATCCCAAGCATTTAGTACAACAAGAGAAGCTACAATAATTCTTCTAAGCATATCAATAGGTGAAACCCTCACTGCAATGGACTGTTTTCTCACAATCATTGAGACAAGCAAACAAACTCTAATTCTAGTGAACAAGATGTCAAATTAAAGCTTAAGGAGTAAACTAAATTTGGAAACAAACCTCGCATCATTTGGAGTTCAGGTTCAAAAGTTATAGCCAAAACAGTGAGACTACACAAAACTGTCCAGATTTGCACACATTTCAATGCTTGTCGTTTTTGAGGGCCTTAGGGTCAGATTTAGCCTTAGTTCATTTCTGAAAAAAATGTCCAGAACTGAAAAATATAGCTGCAGACCATATTTCATACATTTTGGATATTATTTACTAAGTCAAAACTGGTTCGTTCTACAAGCTCAGTGAATTTGTCAAAACCTGCTTCATTTTTCCAGACTTTCCAGATTTGGACACATTTTGATAATTTTCCATTTTGAGGACCTTAGAATCAAAATTAGCTTTGGCCTATTTCTGCAAAAAATTCTCGAAACTGGAAAAACTAGTTACCTACCAATTTTCACATATTTGCAACATCATTTACCTGGTCAAAAGCACCTCGCACCAACAAGGCAGAAGGCTGTCACATACCCGATTTCGTCTATCATCACATTCTAGTCGAATATCTTGCCATGCATGTTTACAAAAGCTCATGAACACACATATATCACAAGTACAGGGGTAAAGATAGACATTTAAAGACATGCATGTGCTTTTCAAAAGCTTTACAAAGAAGTTTTAGCCCTTACCTTAGCAAGACAACAAAGAGATGCACAAACTCTTGATGAAGCACAATGTCGAGCCTTTTCTTTGCTTAGCCGAGAGACAACTTGGGATTTCTCTAATTTCCTAGCTAAGTTACCATGTTCTTAGTAGGTGCATGTGGTTAGAACAAGAAGAAAAGAAATGGAAGCTAACAAACTCACCTAAACCGAAATGGATGTGCTAAAGGCTTGCATGTGTGCTTCTTTGCTCCTAGTTTTGTTTGGTCGAGCTCCTAAGCTTCTTGCATGTCTTGATGAATCATTGAGTGATGAAGTTAAGCTATGGGGTGTAGAAACTCAGCCAAGGTCGAGAGAGAGAGAGAGAGAGAAGAAATGAGAGAGAGTGAGAGAAATGTGAGAAAGAAAGAAAGAATGAAGGAAAAATGAAAGGCTTTGAAGAAATTGATGCATATGTCGGCCTAGGGCCTTGCAAATTCAGATTTTTGTGTCTTCAAGAAGCATTTTGAATTATCTAGTATGGGCAAGGAGCTTGTCTCGAGATTTGGAGCTTTGGGGGGGGGGGGGGGGGTCTTTGAGCTATTTTTTTATTGCTTTGTGTCATTAAATTGTCATAGAATATTTAGGGAATAAATTTGAAATTGAATTGCATGCACAAAAGCTCCTAGTGGTCGGCCAAGGCTTGTGCAAAATCTGAATTTTTTGTCTTGGTTAATCAATATTTAATTGTGTGTTTGGGATATGCAAAGAATAAAGAATAAAGAATAAAGAATGTCTAGCTTTTTGTGAGATTTTGTCTTCTAGTGGGTTGAATTAGCAATTTAATATTAGTTAGTGAAATTTGTAGGATTAATTAATGGTTTAGTGCTTCGTGTAAGATGCTTTCTTGATTAGCGTGAGGGCACGCTTTCCTAAGTTTAGGGCACGCACTACGAGGCAAGGCACAAACTACGAGACGAATGCACGTTTTCCATGTAAATGCATGCAACCCTAAATGAATGTACGTAATTCAATGCAAGGCACACAAAACGAAATACGATTCTTAAACCTAGGTCAAGGCATGCAAATCTAGGTTAGGGCACACGAAACAAGGTATCGAACGCAAATTGAGGTCGGGCCTCACACACAGCATACCGTTGGAAAGCTCTCCGAGAGCTCTACGACGTGGGCAGCAAGCCCGCTCGGCTGCGCCTATTTTTGGAGCCCAAAATCGAACGTTTTCATCAGTTTTTGGACACTATTCTTCTTTTGCGCTGTTTTTCCGTCCTGGATCGTACGTTGTGAGTCACGAAAAGGACAACAACCTAATCCATTACATTTCTATTACCGAATCCCACGCCACCTTAGGCAAGACAACTTCGCTTCACGTAGAGGCTGGGCCCGCAAACCGAGGGCGTGGGGTTTAGGACCAGGTCTCTACCGCTCCGGTGCCCATAACTTTTGATCCGTAAGGAGTTACACGTCGCACAGCATACCATTGGAAAGCTCTCCGAGAGCTCTACGACGGGGGCAGCAAGCCTGCGTAGCAGTGCCTATTTTCGGAGCCAAAAATCGAACATTTTCATTAGTTTCTGGACACTTTTCTTCTTTTGCATTGTTTTTTCGTCTCGGATCGTACGTCGTGAGCCGCGAAAAGGACGACAACCTAATCCATCACATTTCTATTACCGAACCCCATGGCACCTTGGGCAAGACAACTTCGCTTCACGTAGAGGCTGGGCCCGTAAACCTAGGGCGTGGGGCTTAGGACCAAGTCTCCGTCGCTCCGGTACCCATAACTTTTGATCCGTAAGGAGTTACGCGGCACACAGCATATCGTTCGAAAGCTCTTCGAGAGCTCTACAATGGAGGCAGCAAGCCTGTTTCACAGTGCCTGTTTTCGGAGCCCAAAATCGAACGTTTTCATCAGTTTCTGGACACTTTTCTTCTTTTGCGTTGTTTTTTCGTCCCGGATCGTACGTCGTAAGTCGCGAAAAGGACGACAACCTAATCCAACACATTTCTATTACCGAATACCACGCAACCTTGGGCAAGACAACTTCTCTTCACGTAGAGGCTGGGCCCGCAAACCGAGGGCGTGGGGCTTAGGACCAGGTCTCCGTTGCTCCGGTGCCCATAACTTTTGATCCGTAAGGAGTTACACGGCGTACAACATACCGTTGGAAAGCTCTTCGAGAGCTCTACGATAGTGGCAGCAAGCCTATTTTTGGAGGCCAAAATCGAACATTTTTATCAGTTTCAGGACACTTTTCTTCTTTTGCGCTATTTTTTCGTCCGGGATCATACGTCGTGAGCCGCGAAAAGGACGACAACCTAATCCATTACATTTATATTACCTAATCCCACGCCACCTTGGACAAGACAACTTTGCTTCACGTAAAGGCTAGGCCCGCAAACCGAGGGCGTGGGGCTTAGGGCCAGGTCTCCATCGCTCCGATGCCCATAACTTTTGATCCGTAAGGAGTTACACGGCGCATAACATACCGTTGGAAATCTATCCGAGAGCTCTATAACGGGGGCAGCAAGCCATCTTTGCTGTGCCTATTTTCGAAGCCCAAAATCGAACGTTTTCATCAATTTCTAGGCACTTTTCTTCTTTTGCGCTGTTTTTCGGTCCCTGATCGTACGTCGTGAGCAACGAAAAGGACGACAACCTAATCCATCACATTTCTATTATCGAATCCCATGACACCTTGGGCAAGTCAACTTCGCTTCACGTAGAAGCAGGGCCCGCAAACCGAGGGTGTAGGGCTTAGGACCAGGTCTCCGTCGCTCCGGTGCCCATAACTTTTGATCTGTAAGGAGTTACGTGGCACACAACATACTGTTGGAAAGCTCTCCGAGAGCTCTACGACGGGGACAACAAGGCTGCTCAGCTGTGCTTGTTTTCGAAGACCAAAATGGAACATTTTCATCAGTTTCTGGATACTTTTCTTCTTTTGCACTGTTTTTCTGTCCCGGATCATACGTTGTGAGTCGTGAAAAGGACGACAACCTAATCCATCGCATTTCTATTACCGAATACCACGCCACCTTAGGCAAGACAACTTCGCTTCACGTAAAGGCTGGGCCCGTAAACCAAGGGTGTGGGTCTTAGGACCAGGTCTCCGTCGCTCCGGTGCCCATAACTTTTGATCCGTAAGGAGTTACGCGACGCACAGCATACCGTTGGAAAGCTCACCGAGAGCTCTACGACGGGGACATCAAGCCCGCTCGGTTGCGCCAATTTTCAGAGCCCAAAATTGAACGTTTTTATCAGTTTCTGGATACTTTTCTTCTTTTGCGATATTTTTTTGTCCTGGATCGTACGTCGTGAGTCGTGAAAAGGACAACAGCCTAATCCATTACATTTCTATTACCGAATCCCATGCCACCTTGGGCAAGACAACTTCACTTCACGCAGAGGCTGGGCCTACAAACCGAGGGCGTGAGGCATAAGACTAGGTCTCCGTCGCTCCGGTGCCCATAACTTTTGATCCGTAAAGAGTTACGTGACGCAAAGCATACCGTTGGAAAGCTCTCTGAGAGCTCTACGATGGAGGCAGCAAGCCCGCTCGGCTGCACCTATTTTCGGATCCCAAAATTGAATGTTTTTATCAGTTTCTAGATACTTTTCTTCTTTTGCGCTATTTTTTTGTCCTGGATCGTATGTCATGAGTCGCGAAAAGTACGACAACCTAATCCATTACATTTCTATTACCAAATCCCATGCCACTTTGGGCAAGACAACTTCGCTTCACATAGTGGTTGGGCCCGCAAGCCGAGGGCGTGAGGCTTAGAACCAGGTCTCCGTAGCTCCGGTGCCCATAACTTGTGATCCGTAAGGAGTTACGCGGCGCACAGCATACCGTTGGAAAGCTCTCCCAGAGATCTACGACGGAGGCAGCAAGCTTGCTTGGTAGCGCTTGTTTTCGGAGCCCAAACTGGAACGTTTTCAACAGTTTCTTGACACTTTTCTTCTTTTGCGTTGTTTTTTTGTCCCGGTTCGTACGTCGTGAGCCGCGAAAAGGACGACAATCTAATCCATCACATTTCTATTACCGAATCCCACGGCACCTTGGGCAAGACAACTTCGTTTCACGTAGAGGCTGGGCTTGCAAACCGAGGGTGTGGGGCTTAGGACCAGGTCTCCGTCGCTCCGGTGCCCATAACTTTTGATCCGTAAGGAGTTATGCAGCATACATCATACAGTAGGAAAGCTCTCCGAGAGCTCTACGACAAGGGTAGCAAGCCTGCTCAGCTGCGCCTGTTTTCAGAGAACAAAATGGAACATTTTCATCAGTTTCTGGACACTTTTCTTCTTTTGCGATGTTTTTCCGTCTCGGATCGTATGTTGTGAGTCGCGAAAAGGACGACAACCTAATCCATCACATTATTACCGAATACCATGCCACCTTAGGCAAGACAACTTCGCTTCATGTAAAGGCTGGGACCGAAAACCGAGGGCGTGGGGCTTAGGACCAGGTCTCCGTCGCTTCGGTGCCCAAAACATTTGATCCGTAAGGAGTTACGCAACGCACAACATACCGTTGGAAAGTTCACCGAGAGCTCTACGACGGGGGCAGCAAGCCTGCTCGGCTGCGCCTATTTTCGGAGACCAAAATGGAACGTTTTCATCAGTTTCTGGACACTTTTCTTCTTTTGCGTTGTTTTTTGGTCCCGGATCGTACGTCGTGAGCCGCGAAAAGGACGACAACCTAATCCATCACATTTCTATTACCGAATTCCACGGCACCTTGGGCAAGACAACTTCGCTTCACATAGAGGCTGGTCCCGTAAACCGAGGGCGTGGGGCTTAGGTCCAGGTCTCCGTCGCTCCGGTGCCGATAACTTTTGATCCATAAGGAGTTACACGGCGCACAGCATACTGTTGGAAAGCTCTCTAAGAGCTCTACCACGTTGGCCGCAAGCCCGCTCAGCTGCGCCTATTTTCGGAGTCCAAAATCAAATGTTTTCATCAGCTTCTGGACACTTTTCTTCTTTTACACTATTTTTCCGTCACGGATCGTACGTCGTGAGCCGCGAAAAGGACGGCAACCTAATCCATTGCATTTCTATTATCGAATCCCACTCCTACTTTTGCAAGACAACTTCGCTACACGTAGAGTTTGGGCCCGCAAACCAAGGGCGTGGGGCTTAGAACCAGGTCTCCATCGCTTCGGTGCCCACAACTTTTGATCTGTAAGGAGTTATGCGGCTCGCAACATTCCGTTCGAAAGCTCTGTGACAGCTCTACGACGGGGGTAGCAAGCCTCCTCGGATGCGCCTGTTTTCGGAGCCCAAAATTGAACGTTTTCATCAGTTTCTGGCCATTTTCTTCCTATGAGTTGTTTTTCCGTCCCGGATCGTACGTCGTGAGCCGCGCAAAGGATGACAACCTAATCCATCACATTTCTATTATCGAATCCCACACCACCTTGGGCAAGACAACTTCGCTTCACATAAAGGCTGGGCCCGCAAACTGAGGGCGTGGGGCTTAGGACCAAGTCTCCGTCGCTCCGATGCCCATAACTTTTGATCCGTAAGAAGTTATGCGGCGCATACTGTTGGAGAGCTCTTTGAGAGCTCTACCACGGCGGCTGTAAGCCCGCTGGGCTGCGCCTATTTTCGAAGTCCAAAATCGAACGTTTTCATCAGTTTTTGGACACTTTTCTTCCTTTGCGCTGTTTTTTCGTCCTGGATCGTACGTCGTGAGCCACGAAAATGATGACAACCTAATCCATTACATTTCTATTACCAAATCCTATGCCACCTTGGGCAAGACAACTTCGCTTCACGTAGAGGCTGGGCCCACAAACCGAGGGCGTGGGGCTTAGGACTAGGACTACGTCGCTCCGGTGCCCATAACTTTTGATCCGTTAGGACTTACGCAGCGTAAAGCATACCGTTGGAAAGCTCTCTGAGAGCTCCACGACGGGGGCAGCAAGCCTGCAACGCAATACCTGTTTTCGGAGCCCAAAATTGAATGTTTTCATCAGTTTCTTGACAATTTCCTTTTTTTGCAATTTTTTTCGTCCCGAATTGTACGTCGTGAGCCGCGAAAAGGACAACAACCTAATCCATCATATTTCTATTACCGAATCCCACGCCACCCTGGGCAAGACAACTTCGCTTCACGTAGAGGCTGGGCCCGCAAACCGAGGGCGTGGGGCTTAGGACCAGGTCTCCGTCGCTCTGGTGCCCATAACTTTTGATCTGTAAGGAGTTACGCAGCGCACAACATACCGTTGGAGAGCTCTCCGAGAGCTCTACCACGGCGGCTGTGAGTCCGCTCGGCTGAACCTATTTTCGGAGTCCAAAATCGAACGTTTTCATCAGTTTTTGAACACTTTTCTTCTTTTGCGCTGTTTTTCCATCCTGGATCGTACATCGTGAGCCGCAAAAATGATGACAATCTAATCCATTACATTTCTATTACCAAATCCTATGCCACCTTGGGCAAGACAATTTCGCTTCACGTAGAGGCTGGGCCTACAAACCGAGGGCGTGGGGCTTAGGACCAGGTCTCCGTCGCTCTGGTGCCTATAACTTTTGATCCGTAAGGAGTTACGCGGTGTACAACATACCGTTGGAAAGCTCTCTAAGAGCTCTACAACGGGGGCAGCAAGCCTGCAACGTAGCGCCTATTTTCGGAGGCCAAAATCAAATGTTTTCATCAATTTCTGGACAATTTCCTTCTTTTGCGTTGTTTTTTCGTCCCGAATCGTACGTCGTGAGCCACGAAAAGGACGACAACCCAATCCATCACATTTCTATTACCAAATCCCAAGGTACCTTGGGCAAGACAACTTCGCTTCACGTAGAGGCTGGGCCCGCAAACTTGGGGCGTGGGGCTTAAGACCAGGTCTCCGTCGCTCCAGTGCCCATAACTTTTGATCCGTAAGGAGTTACGTGGCACACAATACACCGTTGGAAAGCTCTCCGAGAGCTCTACGACGAGAGCAGCAAGCCTGCTCGACTGCGCCAATTTTTGCAACCCAAAATGGAACGTTTTCTTCAGTTTCTGGACACTTTTCTTCTTTTGCGCTGTTTTTCCGTCCTGGATCGTACGTTGTGAGCCGCGAAAAGGACGACAACCTAATCCATCACATTTCTATTACCGAATAGCTCGCCACCTTGGGCAAGACATCTTCGATTCACATAGAGGCTGGGCCCGCAAACCAAGGGCGTGGGGCTTAGGACCAGATCTCTGTCAATCCGGTGCCCATAACTTTTGATCCGTAAGGAGTTACGCGGCGCACAGCATACCGTTCGAAAGCTCTCCGAGAGCTCTACGACATGGGCAGCAAGCCCGCTCGGCTGTGCCTATTTTTGGAGCCCAAAATCAAATATTTTCATCAGTTTTTGGACACTTTTCTTCTTTTGCGCTGTTTTTCCGTCCTAGATCATATGTCGTGAGCCGCGAAAAGGACAACAACCTAATCCATTACATTTCTATTACCGAATCCGACGCCACCTTGGGCAAGACAACTTCGCTTCACGTAGAGGCTGGGCCCGTAAACCGAGGCGTGAGGCATAAACAGTCATTCACGGTTATATAACATGTACATGTATGAAGGAAGGAATATAAAAGCATGCATGCATTATCGAGGTCACTAACGTGTCGGTGTGCATGACACATAATACATATGGTCCACAAAGGCACATAATACTCAATACTTAAAGCAATTAAAGCACATTAGCACACATTAACACATATAAACAAGACATCATAGTTACCTTAGGGCTTCTACCCACGGTCCGAGAGTTGAACCCGACTAACGCCTAGTTAGTAAACTAAGCTCTGATACCATTCTATTATAAGGTGTCACGCCCCAACCCGGCCTATAAGGTTAGACTAGGGTGTGATCTAAACATTCAAGTCATATCACATATTTAACCGTTTATGAAGATTACACACTTAATGTTTTTGGCCTAAACTCCAAATTTTTTCGGTAAACCGGCAGCATAACGGTTGTAATTGGCTCTTTGGTTTGACCTAATTCTCTAAACGCCTCAATTATTCCAATCATTAATCCAATTCCATTAAGGACTCGTATTTGTCACCAACCGATTTGCCTACTAGTTTATCTTGAAAGTCTAGTTTGGTTAATAAGCCTAACATGATAACTATGTCCCGTTTATTTGTCAATTTCCTATCATGCAAGTACCTATTATCCTTTAGTTTGCAATGAGCACCTAAGTGAAATTAGATAGAATTAACTTAGTTGATTGTTCATCTAGTGGTTTGAATGCCTACGATAACTACAAATTAAGAAAACGAAAGCAACAACCAAATAAAAGTTCGTCCGGTTATAGATAGTATGTAACACCCCGATCCCTCTCGAGACCGGAGGTTCTATCAATTGATCTAATCTCAACCCAAACAAAACCCGGGCAAAATTTTTGGGGAAAACGGACGGAGTCTCCCCTGTTTCTAGGCAAAAAGCAAACCTGCGACAGCATAGGAGTGGACCAATACCATGTCCAACCATTCAATCACCTCAAGGCCATCCGAGCCTTGGTTCACAACATGTAAATCACAAGTAAATATACATACATGCTTAGCAATTAAACTACACCAACCTATTGCATAAAGTAGACTATCATGACTTTCTATCTTTTTCCTTTGTCATTACAACATACATTGAAATTAAGCTACATTAACTAAATACATGATCTAACTTATCAAACCACCTCCACAATCTAATGAAACTTAAATTACATCCCTTTTGACATTAAATACATATAATACATAAAAGCATACATCTTTACAACTTTGACAACTCAAGTCACATAGGCACGCAAGACAACTCTTCAAGCACGGACTTTCACGAAATCACAAACTTTCCAGCTAACATGGCATTTCCTGAAATGTGGTGGTGAGGAGTGAGTATACACAACACGTATACTCAGTGAGGGCGAGACAGATATCGAGGTGGAGAGAAAGAAGATCGTGCAATGCAAATAGGTACAGTTAAGCAATACAATCAATAAAAGGAATTTAATATATACAACAATACAATAAATAATTAAGAAAAGCATTAACACAACCAATCAAAGCTATACCACACTTTGAAGGCTGTGGTTCACTCGAGCGAGTAATGTACCGATCACGATTCCGATGACATTAACGATGACGCACCGGCCCAAACCACCTTATAACACCAGTTTGGAATACCCCGGAAGTATCCATCAATTCTACGACCCAAAACTCCCTGGGAGGCAACCCAAGCGAGAAGAGGGAATAGCAGCGGAGCTAGAGCAACCAACACTGGCAACCCGAGGCTACCCAGAGAGGCCCATCACTCACGCGCGAGACACTATGCAATGCAAGACTCGATACAAGGCAATAAACGAGCGATATCAAGCATTCTCAACAATGGATAAACATTTCAATCAACAATCAACTCTAACAAGCGTAATAAGCATTAACAAGCATAACAAGCAATAATAAGCATTAACAAGCATTCTATTAGCAATATAAACATGAAACACACAAAATCACCAAAAATGCCCCAACTTTCAAAATGCCACTACTTTCAAACGAACCACGAGTCTTGGAAACCGACTTCACCAATCCTCCTAGGTCACTATAAGGCACGTCTAGAGACTCTGAAACCCTACTTAACCCTAGAATTCGTGCAAAGCCCGGTTTTCCCCCTTTGCTCGATTGAACTGCAACTATACCAACCAAACACCCAACCAATGCCATAAACACACCAAAAGTGCTTCCATGGCTTCCCGAAGCAATGCCAACACGCAAAACGAGAAAATGCTAAAGTCGACCTAAACGACCCCGACTTTCAACAAGGCTTAATTCCCATTTTTTCCATTACGCAACCCAAACAAACCACACATTTAGGCATTCTAGCACATCTAGCACAATTCTACATCAACGGACATAATAACGGAACAACTTCATCGTTCCAAGGGTTTACTATTCACAAAACACTATTCAACAACTAGTTTAAACTACAATCTCAACATTTAACCGCAGAAAATGTTAAAAAGCTATAAATACACGTTCTACAATTGCCAAGGAACATTCTAGAAGCATCAAAACGATTTAAACAACAATCTACGAATAAAATCTAAAAATCATAAAGTTGATACACTAAACATTTAAATGCGCAAATAACATGATTCCCTCACCTCAGGTACTCCTAGTCGCTAGGAAAACAACGCTAGTTGCCTCGGAAATCACCCCGCACGAGCTCACGCAAAAATTGAACGATTGAAAGGTTGAAATCTTTTTTTTTCTTCTTGGAAGCTCACGGCCTGGGCTGCTCTGTTTCAGATGCTATTCTTTTTTTATTTTCCTTTGTTTTAGCTTATTAAAAGGTTGGCTTGGTCAAATAGTCAAACTCCTAGGTCAAACCACTTAAAACTTGGTCAAAGGGCCTTATTTTGTGCATTTTAAAGCCATTTTAGCTAATGAAAGATTAATTATAGCTAGCAACAATTAAAATATAAAATTTAAGTCATCTAAATACTAGTTTCACTATTTGCTGAGGACTCGAATTCATTTCCTAACTATCTCTCTCGATATGCAATGCACGTTGCGGCAACAAAGAAGTAACAATTAATTCTCAAAGAATCTAAGAAATATATCATTTTTGGAAAGCATCATAGTTTAAAATTTACTCCGGCTCGGAGTTACTTTTCTCATTTATTTGAAAACCGAGTGATTTTAACGCAAAACAACCAAAACCGATTATTAAAGTAATCAAAATAATCAAGGTAATCAATATTCATTTAGAATGATTAATTTAACTATTTCCAGAATATTTTAAGAATTATAAAGTTAATATTAAGCTACAAATGAAAGTTAATATAAACATGTAGTCAAATACAATTAAACACTAACATTTAAGGTAACACTTAATTAATCACAAGAAAAGAATTTCAATTACTATAATTATTAGGAATAGGTAATAATCTTTTAATTATTCAATTTACAACTACTAAATGCTTCCAAGAGGAATATTAAAATAGTGCAAGTTGGTTGATTTAACTAATTAAACAATTAATCGAATGCAGTCAAGTGCTATTAAATGCATGCCGGGTTCGGGTTATCATATCCTTCCCCCCTTAAAACAATTGTGTCCTCGCAATTCTTCTTCCAATAGAACTCAGCATCATCTGAAAACCAATTCTGACTAATCTTCATTAGCTACTGATCAAGTATTTAATCAAGATGACCAATAGGAAAGTTCAAGTAGAAATGCCAAGTAGTAACGCCAAATAGAAGCTCAAATGCAGATATTGTACAAGAATCCCGTTGACACGAATACCGAAGAAGAATAAATTCCAACCAAGAGCGCCGAGATAATACCAACAAAGACTAAAGCAAAGATACTGTAGATGTTATCAATACCACATACTAATGGCAGGAAGAGCACCGAAGGAGTGCCCTATTTAAGAATCTTCAATAGAAGTCTAACTAGTACCAAATAAGAAAGTTAAGAGGTAGCCAGAGTAGATGCTCCTCATGCAGTACTGACTACCGTAAATAGACCCAGCTGAAAGTTCTGTAAAGGAATATAGAGAAGAATACCAAAGGCCAACCTCTAAATGAAATCTTCCAATCACTGTGTTCCTACCGCAACATCTTAGTCAAACAACAAATATAGATTCCCCTGAGTGGAAAGGCCGAAGGAAAAGCCGTAAACAGTACAAGATAATATGTCCAAGCAGAATTCCAAGTGTAGGATCTTCCAATAAATGCCAATAAGAAAAATACTAGTAAAATGCCCGATAAGAATTCCACAGAATACCGTAAGTAATATGAGATAATGGGTCTAATAGGGATTCCAGTTACCAAACCAACTAAGGGATGCCGAAGAAAATACCCGAACAATACTCCAATAAGAAGTACCAAGAATTGCCCAATAAGTAATACCAAATAAATGACCACTAAGAATCCTAGAGAATGCCATTGAAGAATTTCCAATAAGGAATACTAGTAACACTCCAATAAAGACCGAGACACATATACCACAGATAATACTGTGCAGTAAGTCCAACTGAAAACCCAATAGCCAAGTCTACCAAGTAGTGCCAATAGAAGTCTCCAAAGAATACCCAGTAAGAAACCCAAGAATGCTCCAAAGAATAACCAAATAAAACCCCAAGAGAAAACTATTCTTTCACAACTGCTAAGCACAGAGAAGGCCATAGAGATTCGCCAATAGCCGAGCTCGAAAAGCAAACACCAATTTCCAAATAAAGGCTAGCCAAATGCCATTCATTTCTTGCCAATCCATACACCTTGAAAAGCCAGCGGTGAGCCACTTTCTTCAGGGGAGAAAGAGGACTTACTTACCATTTCCACGGAACATGTATGAATGCCAATATATCACAGTTATACACATGCCTTAAACTATTATGCAAGCAAGTTTACAAAATAGTTTATTCAACAAAGTCACTCTAGCACGGAAATCAAGTCAAGCACAACATAATCAATTCAAATCACGGCATAGCTAATTCAAGACATTCTATACACACATTACAAGTAATACTTCAAGCAAATAACAATTCACGAGGTCGATTCAATTCACGATGCCAATTCGATAGGTCAATTCAATGCACAACTATATACTTCACTTCACTTAGCACACAATTAACACTTAACGCATAACTATATCACATAGGAGCACACATTCACGTCAAGACACACAATCTCACATACAAGCATACACTTTCAAGACACACTTAACAAGCACACATTCAAGGATCACTACCCACCAGACCGAGGACCCTGTCCCGGCTTATGAGCTAGACAAGCTCTGATACCACCTGTAACACCCCGATCCCTCTCGAGACCGGAGGTTCTATCAATTGATCTAATCTCAACCCAAACCAAACCCGGGAAAATTTTTTAGGGGAAACGGACGGAGTCTCCCCTGTTTCTAGGCAAAAAGCAAACTTGCGACAGCATAGGAGTGGACCAATACCATGTCCAACCATTCAATCACCTCAAGGCCATCCGAGCCTTGGTTCACAACATGTAAATCACAAGTAAATATACATACATGCTTAGCAATTAAACTACACCAACCTATTGCATAAAGTAGACTATCATGACTTTCTATCTTTTTCCTTTGTCATTACAACATACATTGAAATTAAGCTACATTAACTAAATACATGATCTAACTTATCAAACCACCTCCACAATCTAATGAAACTTAAATTACATCCCTTTTGACATTAAATACATATAATACATAAAAGCATACATCTTTACAACTTTGACAACTCAAGTCACATAGGCACGCAAGACAACTCTTTAAGCACGAATTTTCACGAAATCACGAACTTTCCAGCTAACATAGCATTTCCTGAAATGTGGTGGTGAGGAGTGAGTATACACAACACGTATACTCAGTGAGAGCGAGACAGATATCGAGGTGGAGAGAAAGAAGATCGTGCAATGCAAATAGGTACAGTTAAGCAATACAATCAATAAAAGGCATTCAATATATACAACAATACAATAAATAATTAAGAAAAGCATTAACACAACCAATCAAAGCTATACCGCACTTTGAAGGCTGTGGTTCACTCGAGCGAGTAATGTACCGATCACGATTCCGATGACATTAACGATGACGCGCCGGCCCAAACCACCTTATAACACCAGTTTGGAATACCTCGGAAGTATCCATCAATTCTACGACCCAAAACTCCCTGGGAGGCAACCCAAGCGAGAAGAGGGAATAGCAGCGGAGTTAGAGCAACCAACACTGGCAACCCGAGGCTACCCAGAGAGGCCCATCACTCACGCGCGAGACACTATACAATGCAAGACTCGATACAAGGCAATAAACGAGCGATATCAAGCATTCTCAACAATGGATAAACATTTCAATCAACAATCAACTCTAACAAGCGTAATAAGCATTAACAAGCATAACAAGCAATAATAAGTATTAACAAGCATTCTATTAGCAATATAAACATGAAACACACAAAATCACCAAAAATGCCCCAACTTTCAAAACGCCACTACTTTCAAACGAGCCACGAGTCTTGGAAACCGACTTCACCAATCCTCCTAGGTCACTATAAGGCATGTCTAGAGACTCTGAAATCCTACTTAACCCTAGAATTCGTGCAAAGCCCGGTTTTCCCCCTTTGCTCGATTGAACTGCAACTATACCAACCAAACACCCAACCAACGCCATAAACGCACCAAAAGTGCTTCCATGGCTTCCCGAAGCAATGCCAACACGCAAAATGAGAAAATGCTAAAGTCGACCTAAACGACCCTGACTTTCAACAAGGCTTAATTCCCGTTTTTTCCATTACGCAACCCAAACAAACCACACATTTAAGCATTCTAGCACATCTAGCACAATTCTACATCAACGGACAGCATAACGGAACAACTTCATCGTTCCAAGGGTTTACTATTCATAAAACACTATTCAACAACTAGTTTAAACTACAATCTCAACATTTAACCGCAGAAAATGTTAAAAAGCTATAAATACACGTTCTACAATTGCCAAGGAACATTCTAGAAGTATCAAAACGATTTAAACAACAATCTACGAATAAAATCTAAAAATCATAAAGTTGATACACTAAACATTTAAATGCGCAAATAACATGATTCCCTCACCTCAGGTACTCCTAGTCGCTAGGAAAACAACGCTAGTTGCCTCGAAAATCACTCCGCACGAGCTCACGCGAAAATTGAACGATTGAAAGGTTGAAATCTTTTTTTTTTCTTCTTGGAAGCTCACGGCCTGGGCTGCTCTGTTTCAGATGCTATTCTTTTTTTATTTTCCTTTGTTTTAGCTTATTAAAAGGTTGGCTTGGTCAACTAGTCAAAGTCCTAGGTCAAACCACTTAAAACTTGGTCAAAGGGCCTTATTTTGTGCATTTTAAAGCCATTTTAGCTAAGAAAAGATTAATTATAGCTAGCAACAATTAAAATATAAAATTTAAGTCATCTAAATACTAGTTTCACTATTTACTGAGGACTCGAATTCATTTCTTAACTATCTCTCTCGATATGCAATGCACATTGCGGCAACAAAGAAGTAACAATTAATTCTCAAAGAATCTAAGAAATATATCATTTTTGGAAAGCATCATAGTTTAAAATTTACTCCGGCTCGGAGTTACTTTTCTCATTTATTTGAAAACCGAGTGATTTTAACGCAAAACAACCAAAACCGATTATTAAAGTAATCAAAATAATCAAGGTAATCAATATTCATTTAGAATGATTAATTTAACTATTTTCAGAATATTTTAAGAATTATAAAGTTAATATTAAGCTACAAATGAAAGTTAATATAAACATGTAGTCAAATACAATTAAACACTAACATTTAAGGTAACACTTAATTAATCACAAGAAAAGAATTTCAATTACTATAATTATTAGGAATAGGTAATAATCTTTTAATTATTCAATTTACAACTACTAAATGCTTCCAAGAGGAATATTAAAATAGTGCAAGTTGGTTGATTTAACTAATTAAACAATTAATCAAATGCAGTCAAGTGCTATTAAATGCATGCCGAGTTCGGGTTATCACATAATACAATCCCAGAATTAGACCCAAATTACAACGGGGTCATTTACATCAATAAACAATGAGCAACATAAAAGAAATAGTCTTCAAGTAGCATAGTTCACAAATAGCCATAATCACGCAAAGCACACAAGACAGGCAATCACTCGAAGGAATCATTGTTAGGCACATCGTCCTCAGTACCTGTTCTTGATCTTCTTCACCTGAGATGATAAAAGAGGGTGAGTCCTTATGAACTCAGCGAGGGGGAACGAGAAATACGTTTTGAAACTCATTTTCTGGTTCAACTTATGAAATCCTTTTGCAAGCATGAATATAACAATAATACAAGTACAGAAACAGAAATACCCGTCTTTCCTCCCCGAGATTCTCTAGGAACCAAGTGAGAGTACTTATATAGAAGTATAGGAACAGGAATACCAGTCTTTCCTCCCCGAGGTTCTCTAGGAACCAAGCGAGAGTACTTACACTCATAGTAAAAAGGATACAGCGAGCTTTTGCTCTCAGATCAGTTTCAGAATCAGAAGTTGCGGCCGACTTCAAATCATCCCCAAAACACGCTAGGTAGGTGTACTCCGGATGTACCCCGAAATCCTACGACCTAACTCTCCGAGGAAGTCTAGCCCCCAAGCGAGAGAGGGAATGGGACCATGGTAGTCACGGGTGCACCGGCAAGCCCGATGCCGCCCGGTGTACGTGATCGCTACCATGCCGACAGGAAAGGTTGCAACCTTGTATGCAATGCACATTCATGACAGGTAATATATCACAGTAGGAGGACAACAAAGTAGGTTTCCTCTGGACAGTCATAAGATTACACATTGACAGGTAAACAAGCAGGGCACGATAAGACAGGAAATATATCACAGTAGGAGGACAACAAAGTAGGTTGCCTCCGGACAGTCATAAGATTGCACATTGACAGGTAAACAAGCAGGGCACGATAAGACAGATAATTTCACTTGAAAGGCATATAGAGTTATATGAAAATTAAACATGCAGCCATGTAACGCATGTAAAACAGGCCATATAACTCATTAAGAAGCCCACGTGATCAAGTGATAAGATTATTCAACATGCAATGACATCAATCATGGGTTCGGGTGCAAGAAAAGCTTATTTGTCAACATGCAATGGTCAAAATCACATTTGAAGTTATAATACATTTATGGGCAGCCCACTAAGCATATAATTTCCACACAATATCCAAATGATCAACACTTAGCAGGACTGCCTAGTCATTAGGGTTTCCGTTTCATGCTTAACCGTGTGATTAAACCCTAAGTCAACTCAAAATCATTCTCAAGTCATGCATCATTCAATTCAAACATCCTCAAGTACTCAAAACAGTCCACACAACATCCCAACACCACAATTCCAAGCAATTAGCACCACAAGAGAGGTTACAACAATTTTCCAAGCATATAACTAAATGAAACCCTTACTGCAATAGGCTGTTTTCTCACAATCAATAGGATAATCAAAAAATATCCAAATCCAGTGAATAAGATGTCAAATTAAATCTTAAGAAGTTAAATAAAATCAGAAACAAACCTTGCATCAATTGGAGTTCGGGATCATTAGATATAGCCGAAACAGTGGAATAGCACAAAACTGTCCAGATTTGCACACTTTTCAGTAATTGACGTTTTTGAGGTCCTTAGGTTCAGTTTTAGCCTTGGTCCATTTCTAACAAAATTGTCCATAACTGAAAAATATATCTGCACACCAAATTTCATGCATTTTTTACATCATTTACTAAGTAAAACATGGTTCGTTCCACAAGGTCAGTGCATCTGCCAAAACCTGCTTCATTTTTTCAGATTTCCAGACTTGGTCACATTTTAAAGATTTTCCATTTTGAGGACCTTAGATTCAAAATTAGCTTCGGCCTATTTCTGGGAACAATGTTCAAAACTGTCCAAACTAGTCACCTACCAATTTTCAAGCATTTTAAACATCATTTGATTAGCTAAACATCCCTCTAACAGACTAGTCAGAGAGCTGTCAACAATTTCGACTTCACCTAGCATCATTTTCAAGCCAAGATCTTGCCATGCATGGTTGTTTAAGCTTATGAACGACCATATATCTCAAGTACAGAAGCAAATACACACATTTATGAGCATTCATGTGAAATTTTGAAGAGTTTTCAAAAGGTTTTAACCCTCACCTTAGCAAAACAACAAGAAGATGCACAAATGCTTGTGAAAATGGCTCGGTGTGCCCTAAGTGCTTGGTTCTTGCTTTGAACGTGCCTTTCCTTGCCTCTACCTTAATCCTTGGCTTTGCTAATGACTATGGAAGACATGTATGAGCTTATATCCAAGAGAAATAGAAAGGAACATAAAAGGAAACAAGGAAACCTTACCTAAGCCGTGGATAGCCCTAGATGAGTTTGTGCCGTGTAGTAGCTTGCTTGCTCGGGTCTTGGAGGCCTTCTACCTTGGCTAAATGGTTTAGTCAGCCTCTTAAGTGCAAGAGGCAGTGAGAAATCGTGGAGAGAGAGAGAGAGATTTTGAGAGCTAAGGCTAAGAGAGAGAAGACAACAAAAGAGAATGAAACTAGTGATTTATTGTTGTCTAGTTTTGATTGTATGGCCTTGGCTGAATTAGCCTTGTTTGCAACGGTTCTTGGGACTTAAAATCTGAAAAATATGCTTCTTGGGAGTGTGTGAGGTGTAGGGGAATAATCATGGGGTAGTTTAGGGCTTAGGAAAAAGGGGCATTGGGGTTAGAGTGTGTGTAAGAGCTTGTCTAGGGGTTTGACTAGGTTTAATCGTGTGGTGCTTGTTGTTGTGGGCAGAATTCTGCCTTGTCTTGAATATACTATAATCTAAGGGTGCTTAGGTGGATTAGGAGTGCAAGAGAAGTGCTTGGGAGTTAGCAAAAAGGTGGTCTAGAGTTTAGGAATGCTTTAGTATATAAAATGAACACTTATATGCATGTATGGTCTTGTTTGACTTTGAATTGTGAATGTAGTGTCAAAAAAACGTGTAGTATGCTACAAATCTGAATTGGTTGCATTAAAATAGTGTTTAGGCATGTGAGGAGAGAGAGAGAAGTGCATAGGTTTAGTTTAAAGTGTCTAGGATAAGACAAAAGTTATGACATGTGTAAGAGAATGTTGGGTAGAATAGAATATTTTATAGTTAGTGGGTTTTGTAGAGATTTGAATTAGGAATATAATATTGGTTAGTGGATTGTGTAGGATTCTTTATTGGTTAGTGTGTAGGCACACAGTTCGAGGTTTAAGGTACGCACTACGAGGCGCGTACCGAAATCAATACGGGGCACGAATCACGGGGTAGACACGAACTACGAGATAAGACACGTACTTCAAGATAAATGCACGGATTTCAATGCAAATGCATGCAACCCTAGGTAAATGTACATAAACCAATACAAGGCACGTATTTTAATGCAATGCACGTAAATCGAGGTACGACTCTTAAACCTAGGTTAAAGCACACAGTTCAAGGTTAATGCACACAAAACGAAGAGACACACGCAATCAAGGTCTCGTATATAAAACAAGGTCATGGCGCGTTTATCTTGGTATCGCACATATATCGAGGATTATGGCACACAATCCAAGGTCAGTCATATCATTCTTGGTCTCTAGCACGCAAATCAAGGTAACACACGTTATTCGGGGTCGGGCCTCACAGCAGCGCCTATTTTCGGCGCCTAAAATGGAACGTTTTCATCAGTTTCTGGACACTTTTCTTCTTTGGCATTGTTTTTTCGTCCCCGATCGTACGTCGTGAGCCGCGAAAAGGACGACAACCTAATCCATCACATTTCTATTACCGAATCCCACAACACCTTTGTTAATATATGTCAATATCCACCTCTTCATAATAAGTATCGTTAATTATATGGTAGCATAAATTAATGATTCCGACTTAAACGTCGATGAGGTCAAAAGAGATCGCGATGGCTACAAGAAAGAAGTTCGGAAATTTGGAATTACCTAAAATGACGTCGGGATGATGCAATGCTAAAGTTAGCCAATTTGACCAAATGAAACTTCCTAGAAGTTGACTTGGATGCTAGCCACCCATGTGGTCAATTGTAGCCACCCATGTGATAAATATGGGTGGCTAATACTTTGAACATGGTTGGTAAAGCCAACCAAGATTGAAATGTTTAATAGGAAAGTCTCATATGGCGGGCTAGCTGAATTCTATAAATAGGCATGCATTAGTTCATCATTTTCATCCACAACACAACTCCAAACACAATCCTAAGTTAGTCTTTCTTTCTTGTATTCTTCTTGTAAGTCCAGAAGCCATTGAAGCTCTAATCTTGAGAGCGCACGCTGGGGCAATTATCTTGTAAGTGTTATATTGAATTGTTATAACGAGTAGTGTTGTCTTTCTACTTGATTGTTGTTAAGACGTTTCTGGGAAATTGGTTATATTCTTACATGGTATCAAGAGCTTAAGGGACTCTTAACAACAATCTTGTCTAGTAAAGCTCAACAACTATGACTACTCAAGGTGCTAGTTCTTCTTCTACCAGTTCTAGTTCCGGTATAGTACCGACAATTCGTATCCGTCCCCCTACCTTCACAGAAGGAAAGCTTGATGGCACGAACTATCTTTTGTGGAAGTTCAAAATCACTACAGTTCTGGACTCCTACGAACTCCTTGATACAGTGTTAGGCACAGATGTAGAACTAGTTGCAGTCCGTGCTGAAGATGACACAAAAAAGGTCACACCTCCAAATCCTCAGCTTGTTAAAGAATGGAGGAGACGAAATGCTGATGCACTTTGTGCAATTGTAACAAGTGTTCAAGATTCCGTCCTTACTCTAATTCAACACACAACCAAGGCAACTGAAGCTTGGAACATACTAAGAAATCAGTATGAAACAAGGAACCAGACTCGCATTCAGAACTTGGAGAATCAGTTAGCTGCTGAGAGATTAAGTGAAGATGAAGTAGCTACGTCATTTATCAGTAGGATGAAAAACCTACGTGATCAAATGGCTGCAGTTGGTATTGCCAAATCAACCGAGGAACTAGCTCGAAGGTGCATTAGAGTGTTGCCTCCAAAATTTGACGGCCTTGTGACAACACACAATACACAAGTTCGCATTCCTCCTTTGACGTTTGAAGAATTCACTGCCATGTTGATGGAGGAGGAGATGAGGCTGAGGAGCAGAGAAAATCAACTTGACTCTGCCTTTACAGCCAAGGCGAGGAGTAACCAAGAAGAAAAGAAGAAAGCAAATAAGAAGATGTTCTCTGGATCGTGCTACTACTGCAATAAGAAAGGTCATGCTGTCAAAGATTGTAGGAAACGAATCCATGACGAGAAGAACGGAACTTTAAAGCCAAATTGGAGAAATAAAGAATCTGCCAATATGGCTGAAACGGAAGTGCATCTATTTACTGTAACAGATGTATCGGAGGAAATGTGTACTAGCGCACATGTACATCAAACAAGTGCATGGGTGTTAGATAGTGGAGCTTCCCGACACATGACCAGCAAGAAGGAGTTATATGACTCCATAAAACCTCTACAAGAACCAATGAATGTTATCGTCGGGAATAATGCGAAGTGTCCCGTTGAGGGCACTGGAACCATCTCGCTCGTGTCTAAAGATGGAGGAAGCAAAAAGTTGTCCAACGTACTCTTTGTACCCCAGATCACTAGAAATTTGTTATTTGTAGCTGCTATTACAGATAATGATCTAGAAGTGCGGTTCAAGAAGACGGAAGCTTTGATTCTTGACAAGGATCAAAATATCGTAAGTAAAGGTATTCGCAAAAATAATCTTTACGAAATCAGCTCTCTTTCTGCTGTCGTGGATGCCAAAACAAGTCAACTTTGGCATGAAAGGTTCGGGCACATTTCCTATCCTGTGTTAAAGGAAATGCAAAAGAAGAAGACGGTGACCGACTTGCCTTCAATGGAAGAAATTGAAGGACCATGTGAAGCTTGTATGCTGGGCAAGCAACATAGACAATCATTTCCCAAAGAGAGTCATAACCGATCAAAGGCTCCTCTAGAGTTGGTACATGCTGACCTCTGCGGAAAAATGACTACAACGGCGTTGGGAGGATCTTCCTACTTTATGCTGTTAGTCGACGATTATAGTAGGAAGATGTGGGTGTACTTCCTTCGGGACAAGGCTGATGCTCTTGGAAAATTTAAAGTGTGGCACAAACTTATGACAAATGAGAACACAACTCAGTTGAAGAAACTTCGTACCGATCGTGGGAGGGAATTCTGTTCTACAGAGTTCACCAACTACTGCAACAAGCTTGGGATTAAGCGCCAATTGACTGCTCCATACACACCACAAAAAAATGGAATTGTGGAACGAAGAAATCGAACAATTGTAGAAATGGCTCGATGCATGTTGAAAGGTGCTGGCCTACCTGACACATTCTGGGCTGAAGCAGTCAACACAGCGGTATACATCCTCAATCGGTGCTCAACCAGGGCACTCAACGATAAGACTCCTAATGAGGCTTATTATGGTACGAAACCTTCTATGTCTCATTTAAGAAAATTTGGGTGTGAGTGTTTTGTACACATTCCAAATGAAAATCGAAAGAAATTGGATAACAAGAGCAAGAAGGGCATTTTCTTGGGATATAGTGAAGAGTCTAAAGCATACAGACTCTATGATGTAGAGGCCAAGAAGGTGATCATAAGCCGAGATGTGGTGTTTAATGAGCGACCACACTCGATGGAGGATAGCGGTCCTGCCATTTCGTCATCAACCGATGAAGTAATCAACCAAGTGCCTGAACAACGACCGTTGAACAATGAAGAAGTCTCTAATGATGAGGAGACTAAAGACCAACCTGTTGTACCCACAAGGAAGCCACAACCGAAATGGTTCCAACAGCTCTTTGATGGAAGAAATCTAGGAATTACTGATGATAGTCCACGTCCTGATGGACTAAGACGATCAAAGAGAATAGAGGAGCAGAACAGATCAGGACAACAACTAGTAAACATGGCTTTGATGACCCAAATCATCAAGACGGTAAAAGAACCGGTAACTGTGGAAGAAGCCATGTTAGATCCAAATTGGAAAGCAGCTATGCAAGCCAAGAATGATAGTATCATGAAAAATGATACTTGGGAGATCGTTGAAAAGCCACTGAACAGAAAAATTATCGGCACCAAATGGATATGGAAAGTGAAGTACAAGGCAGATGGAAGTCTTGAAAAATACAAGGCACACCTTGTAGCACAAGGATTTTCGCAAGTCAAAGGTTTCGATGTATATGAAACCTTTGCTCCAACAGCAAAAATGTCAACAATCAGGCTAGTTATTGCAGCTGCCGCGCATTATGAATGGATTGTACATCAAATGGATGTCAAGTTAGCTTTTCTTAATGGGCAACTTGAAGAAGAAGTCTACGTTGCACAACCCCCTGGCTTTCAAATACCAGGTGAAGAAGAAAAAGTCTGCAAATTGAAAAAGGCTTTATATGGGTTAAAGCAAGCACCACGAGCTTGGTACAAACGTATAGACTCTTTCTTCTTGCAACATGGTTTCTGTAGAAGCAAATCAGAGGCCAACTTGTATGTTCTAAGTGAACAAGGAAAGAAGGTAATTGTAGTCCTATATGTGGATGATCTTGTAATCACTGGTGACCATGAAGATAATATTCAGAAGACGCAAGAATGGTTGAGCCAAGAATTTGAAATGACAAATCTTGGTCTTCTTCATTATTGCTTGGGAATCGAGGTATGGCAAAAACCTCATACTATCTTCATCTCGCAGCAACGATATGTTCGTGAGCTTCTGACTGCATTTGGTATATCCGAGTACAAACCAGTTGTCACCCCGATGGAAGTGAATACAAAGTTATCAATTGACGATCCTTCAGAACAAGTTGATAACAAGCTCTATAGAAGGTTGGTGGGAAGTTTAATCTTCATTTGTAACACAAGACCTGATATTAGTTATGCTGTGGGAGTTCTCAGTCGGTTTTCAAATAAACCGAAACAAAGTCACTGGCAAGCAGGGATGTGGATCCTCAAATATCTCAAAGGCACGTTGGAGTATGGGATATCATACAAGTCTGGAGATACTTTATCTGGGTACTGTGACTCAGACTGGGCTGGTGATATTGACTCAAGAAAATCTGTTACAGGTTACGTATTCACATTCGGTGGTGGAGTCATCTCATGGGCTAGTAAGAAGCAACCCACCGTTGCACTTTCATCAACGGAGGCAGAATACAAGGCTGCTTGTGTAGCATCCTGTGAAGCTGTTTGGCTACGACGCATCATGACTGATATTGGCATTCCAATAGAGGAAGCAACAATGTTGAAATGTGACAGTCAGAGTTGTATAGCCATGTCAAAGAATCCAGTATTTCATGCTAGAACAAAACACATAGAGATTCAGTATCACTATGTGAGGGAACTGATCGAGGAAGGTAAAATCTACATGGAGTACTGCCCTACAGAAGATAATCGTGCAGATATCTTCACTAAAGCGTTAGGGAGCGTCCAATTGAGCAAGCATCTTCAAACATTGGGTGTTGGCCCAATAGCTTAGTCAACATGAGGTGAACATTGAGGGGGGTGTTAATATATGTCAATATCCACCTCTTCATAATAAGTATCGTTAATTATATGGTAGCATAAATTAATGATTCCGACTTAAACATCGATGAGGTCAAAAGAGATCGCGATGGCTACAAGAAAGAAGTTCGGGAATTTGGAATTACCTAAAATGACGTCGGAATGATGCAATGCTAAAGTTAGCCAATTTGACCAAATGAAACTTCCTAGAAGTTGACTTGGATGCTAGCCACCCATGTGGCCAATTGTAGCCACCCATGTGATAAATATGAGTGGTTAATACTTTGAACATGGTTGGTAAAGCCAACCAAGATTGAAATGTTTAATAGGAAAGTCTCCTATGGCGGGCTAGCTGAATTCTATAAATAGGCATGCATTAGTTCATCATTTTCATCCACAACACAACTCCAAACACAATCCTAAGTTAGTCTTTCTTTCTTCTATTCTTCTTGTAAGTCCAGAAGCCATTGAAGCTCTAATCTTGAGAGCGCACGGTGGGACAATTATCTTGTAAGTGTTATATTGAATTGTTATAACGAGTAGTGTTGTCTTTCTACTTGATTATTGTTAAGATGTTTCTGGGAAATTGGTTATATTCTTACAACCTTGGGCAAGACAACTTCTCTTCATGTAAAGGCTGGGCCCGCAAACCGAGGGCGTGGGGCTTAGGACCAAGTCTCAGTCGCACCAGAGCCCATAACTTTTGATCCGTAAGGAGTTACGCGGCGCACATCATACCGTTGGAAAGCTCTCCGAGAGCTCTACAATGGGGCAGTAAGTCTGCTCGGCTGTGCCTATTTTCGGAGCCCAAAATTGAACGTTTTCATCAGTTTCTAGACACTTTTTTTCTTTTGCGCTGTTTTTCGATCCCGCATCGTATGTCGTGAGCCGCAAAAAGACGACAACCTAATCCATCACATTTCTATTACTGAATCCCATGGCACCTTGGGCAAGACAACTTCGCTTCACGTAGAGGCTGGTCCCGCAAACCGAGGGCGTGGGGCTTAGGACCAGGTCTCCGTCGCTTTAGTGCCCATAACTTTTGATCTGTAAGGAGTTATGCGGCGCACAACATACCGTTGGAAAGCTCTCTGAGAGCTCTACCACGTCGGCTGCAAGCCCTCTCGGCTGCGCCTTTTTTTGGAGTTCAACATCGAACGTTTTCATCAGTTTCTAGATACTTTTCTTCTTTTGTGATGTTTTTCCATCCCGGATCGTACGTCGTGAGCCGTAAAAAGGACGACAACCTAATCTATCACATTTCTATTATTTAAACCCACGGCAACTTTTGCAAGACAACTTCTCTTCACGTAGAGGCTGGGCCCGCAAACCGAGGGCGTGGGGCTTAGGACCAGGTCTTCGTCGCTCCAATGCCCATAACTTTTGATCCGTAAGGAGTTACGCGGGCTGCAGCATACAGTTGGAAAGCTCTCCGAGAGCTATACGACAGGGGCAGCAGGCCTCCTCGGCTGCGCCTGTTTTTAGAGCCGAAAATCAAATGTTATCATCAGTTTCTGGATACTTTTCTTCTTTTGCCCTGTTTTTCCGTCCCGGATCGTACGTCGTGAGCCGCGAAAAGGACGACAACCTAATCCATCACATTTCTATTGCCGAATCCCACGCCACCTTAGGCAAGACAACTTCGCTTCACGCAGAGGCTGGGCCCGCAAACCGAGGGCGTGTGGCTTAGGACCGGGTCTCCGTCGCTCCAGTGCCCATAAGTTTTGATCCGTAAGGAGTTACGCGGCGCACAGCTTACCGTTGGAAAGCTCTCCGAGAGCTCTACCATGGCGGTTGTAAGCCCGCTTGGTTGCGCCTATTTTTGGAGTCCAAAATCGAACGTTTTCATCAGTTTCTGGACACTTTTCTTCTTTTGCGCTATTTTTCCGTCCAGGATCGTACGTTGTGATCCGCGAAAATGACGACAACATAATCCATTACATTTCTATTACCAAATCCTACTCCACCTTCGGTAAGACAACTTCGCTTCACGTAGAGACTGGGCCCGCAAACCTAGGACGTGGGGCTTAGGACCAGATCTCCGTCGCTCCGGTGCCTATAACTTTTGATCCGTAAGGAGTTTCGCGGCGTACAACATACCGTTGGAAAGCTCTCCAAGTGCTCTACGACAGGGGCAGCAAGCCTGCAAAACAGTGCCTATTTTCGGATCCCAAAATTGAACATTTTCATCAATTTTTGGACACTTTTCTTCTTTTGCGTTATTTTTCCATCCCGGATAGTACGTTGTGAGCCGCGAAAAGGACGACAACCTAATCCATCACATTTCTATTACCGAATCCAACAGTACCTTGGGCAAGACAACTTCACTTCACGTAGAGGCTGGGCCCGCAAACCGAGGGCGTGGGGCTTAAGACCAGGTCTCCATCGCTCCGGTGCCCATAAGTTTTGATCCGTAAGGAGTTACGCGGCACACAATATACCGTTGGAAAGCTCTCCGAGAGCTCTACGATGGGGGCAGCAAGCCTGCTCGGCTGCGCCTATTTTTGCATCCCAAAATGGAATTTTTTCATCAGTTTATGGACACTTTTCTTCTTTTGCGCTGTTTTTTAGTTCCGGATCGTACGTTGTGAGCCGCGAAAAGGACGACAACCTAATCCATCTCATTTCTATTACCGAATACTACGCCACCTTGGGCAAGACAACTTCGCTTCACGTAGAAGCTGGGCCAGCAAACCGAGGGCGTGGAGCTTAGGACCAGGTCTCCGTCACTCCAGTGCTCATAACTTTTGATCCGTAAGGAGTTACGTGGCACACAACATACCGTTGGAAAGCTCTCCGAGAGCTCTATGATAGGGGCAGCAAGCCTGCACGACTGCACCTATTTTCACAGCCCAAAATGGAACGTTTTCATCAGTTTCTGGACACTTTTCTTCTTTTGTTCTATTTTTCGGTCCCGTATCGTACGTTGTGAGCCGCGAAAAGGACGACAATCTAATCCATCACATTTCTATTACCGAATACCATGCCACCTTGGTCAAGACAACTTCACTTCACGTAGAGGTTGGGCCCGCAAACCGAGGGCGTGGGGCTTAGGACCAGGTCTCCGTCGCTCCGGTGCCCATAACTTTTGATCCGTAAGGAGTTATGTGGCGCACAGCATACCGTTGGAAAGCTCTCCAAGAGCTCTACGACGTGGGCAGCAAGCCCATTCGGCTGCACCTATTTTTGGCAAAAATTGAACGTTTTCATCAGTTTTTGGACACTCTTCTTTTGCGCTATTTTTCCGTCCTAGATCGTACGTCGTGAGCCGCGAAAAGGACGACAACCTAATCCATTACATTTCTATTACCGAATCCCATGCCACCTTGGGCAAGACAACTTCACTTCACATAGAGGCTGGGCCCGCAAACTGAGGGAGTGGGGCTTAGGACCAGGTCTCCGTCGCTCCGGTGCCCATAACTTTTGATCCGTAAGGAGTTACACGGCGCACAGCATACCATTGGAAAGATCTCCGAGAGCTCTACGACAGGGGTAGCAAGCCTGCTATGCAGTGCCTATTTTCAGAGCCCAAAATCAGACGTTTTCATCAGTTTTTGGACACTTTTCTTCTTTTGCGTTGTTTTTCCGTCCCGGATCGTACATTGTGAGCTGCGAAAAGGAAGACAACCTAATCCATCACATTTCTATTACCGAATCCCACAGCACCTTGGGCAAGACAACTTTGCTTCACGTAGAGGCTGGGCCCACAAACTGAGGGCGTGGGGCTTAGGACCAGGTCTCCGTCACTCCGGTGACCATAACTTTTGATCCGTAAGGAGTTACGCGGCACACAGCATACCATTGGAAAGCTCTCTGAGAGCTCTACGACGGGGGCAGCAAGCTTGTTAAGCAGCTATCATGCCCCAACCCGTTATATAAAGGTTATACTAGTGTGTGATCTAAACATTCAAGTCATGTCTCGTACTTAATCGTTCATGATAGTTTAACACTTAACGTTTAGCCTAGACTCCACAATTTTTTTGGAAAATCGATAGCATAACGGCTGTAATTGGGCTCTTTAGTTTGACCTAGTTCTCTAAACGCCTCGAATTTCATTTCCAACTAAGATTACTATTTACCATCAATCGAAACGCCTACTAGTTATCTCGAAGTCTCGTTTGATTAATAACCTAGCATGATACTATGTCTCGTTTGTTTGTTAATCCTCGTTACAAAAGTACCTGTTGATCTTAACTTAACAATGAGTACCTGCTTAAGATTGGATAAGTTCATTTTACTTAATCCTTACCTGTTACTTCATAATCCTATGATAGATACTAGCCAATAGCGATAGCAAAAACGACCATAGTAGTGTCTATCTAGTTATCATCAGTACAAGCCAAAATTAGATCCCAAATTACAACGGGGGTCTTTTACATTACAATAGCAAGCATCATAAGAAATGAAATAGTCTTCAAGTAACATATTGTTCACAAAATGGCCATAGTCACGTAAGGCACGTAGGACAAACAATCATTCCAAGGAATCATCGTTAAGTACATCGTCCTCGGGTACCTGTTCTTCGTCTTCTTCATCTGAGATGATAAAAGAGGGTGATTCCTTATGAACTCAGCGAAGGAGAACGAGAAATAAGTTTTGAAACTTATTTTCCAGTTCAACTTATGAAAACCCCTTTTTTTTGCAAGCATGAATATATCACAAGTAAGTACATAATGTAATGTAAAAATAAAGGAACAAAATTACCCGTCTTTCCTCCCCGAGATCCTCTAGGAACCAAGCGAGAGTACTTATACACATAGTGAAAAGGATACGGTGAGCTTTTGCTCTCGGTTCGTTTCTAGTATCAATTGTTACGACCGACTTCAAATCATCCCCTTATCACGTCAAATGGGTGTACTCCGGATGTATCCCAAAATCCTATGACCCAACTCTCCGAGGAAGTCTAGCCCCCAAGCGAGAGAGGGAATTGGACAATGGTAGTCACGGTTGCACCGGCAAGCCCGATGCTGCCCGGTGTGCGTGAACGCTACCACGCCAGAATGAAAGGTTGCAACCTTGTATGCAATGCACATTTATGACATTTAATATATCACATTTGAAGGACAACAAAGTAGGTTGCCTCCGAGCAGTCATAAGATTGCACATTGACAGTTAAACACGCGAGGCACGATATGACAAGTAAATTCACTTGAAAAGCATATGGAGTTATATGAACATTAAATGGGCAGCCATGTAACGCACGTAAATCAAGTCATATAACTCATTTCAAAGTTCACGTAATCAAACAATAAGATTATTCATCATGCAACGACATCTACGTGGGACCGGGTGCAAGAAAGACCTACTTATCAACATGTAATCATCGAAATCATGTTTAGGTCTATGAGGGAAACTACGGGCAGCCTACTAAACACATAATCAAACACAATATCCAAAGGATCAACACTTAGCAAGTTTACCTAGTTACTAGGGTTTCAATTAGTGCTTACCCGTGCAATTAAACCCCAAGTCATCTTGTAATTAAGCTCAAACCATGCATTGATTAATTCCAACACCCTCAAGCATTCAAAACAGTCCACACAACATCCAAATGCCACAATCCCAAGCATTTAATACAACAAGGGAAGCTACATTAATTTTTCTAAGCATATCAATAGGTAAAACCCTCACTGCAATGGACTGTTTTCTCACAATCATTAAGACAAGAAAACAATCTCCAATTGCAGTGAACAAGATGTCAAATTAAATCTTAAGGAGTGAACTAAATTCAGAAACAAACCTCGCATAATTTGGAGTTCGGGTTCAAAAGTTATAGCCAAAACAGTGAGACTACACAAAACTGTCTAGATTTGCACACATTTCAATGCTTGTCATTTTTTAGGGCCTTAGGGTCAGATTTAGCATTGGTACATTTCTGACAAAGATTTCCAGAACTGAAAAATCTAGCAGCACACTAAATTTCATGCATTTTGGATGTCATTTACTAAGTTAAAACTGGTTCGTTCGACAAGGTCAGTGAATCTGCCAAAATCTGCTTCATTTTTCCAGACTTTCCAGATTTTGACACATTTTGATAATTAGTCATTTTGAGGACCTTAGAGTCAAAATTAGCTTTGGCATATTTCTGCAAAAAAATTCTCAAAACTGGAAAAACTAGTTACCTACCAATTTTCAAGCATTTGCAGCATCATTCACCTGGTCAAAATCACCTCGCACCAACTAGGCAGAAGGCTGTTACATACCCGATTTCATCTATCATCACATTCTAGCCAAAAATCTTGCCATGCATGCTTACAAAAACTCATGAACACACATATATCATAAGTTCAGAAGTAAAGATAGACATTTAAGGGCATGCATGTGGTTTTTTGAAAGATTTTCAAGAAGTTTTAGCCCTCACCTTAGCAAAACAACAAGAAGATGCACAAGACTCTTGATGGTTGCACAAGGTTGACTCTTTTCCTTGCTTAGCCGAGACACCACTCGATTTTCTCTAATTTCCTAGCTTAGTAACCAAGTTCTTAGTAGGTGCATGTGGTCAGAACAAGAAGAAAAGAAATGGAAGCTAGCAAACTCACCTAAGCCGAAATGGAGGTTCAAAGAGCTTGCATGTGTGTTTCTTGCCACCTAGCTTGCTTAGTCGAGCTCCCTAGCTTCTTGCATGCCTTGATGAACCATGGAGTGATGAAGATAAGCTATGGAGTGTAAAAACTCAGCCAAGGCCAAGAGAGAGAGAGAAGAATGAGAGGGAGAGAGAAGAATGAGAGGAAATGAGAGAAAATGAAGGAAAAATAAAAGCTTTGCAAAGTTTGAAGCATATGTCGGCCTTGAGCTTTGCAAATTCAGATTTTGTGTCTTCAAGAAGCATCATTTGAAGTGTCTAGCATGGACAAGGAGCTTATGTCGAGAATTGGAGCTTTGAGGAGGGTTTTGAGCTAATTTTTTTTATTGCTTTGTGTCATAGAATTGTCATAGAATTGTCTAGGTTCAATTTGAATTATGCAAAGCAAGCACAAATGCACACATGGTGGTCGGCCAAGGCATTGCAAGAATCCAAATTTTTTGTCTTGGTTGAGCAATATTTTAATTGTATTTTTGGGATATACAAAGAATAAGGAATAAGGAATAAAGAATGTCTAGCTTTTTGTGAGATTTTCTCTTCTAGTGGGTTGAATTATCAATTTAATATTAGTTAGTGGAGTTGTAGGATTAATTAATGATCTAGTGCTTCGTGTAAGATGCTTTCTTGATTAGCGTGAGGGAACGCTTTCCTAGGTTTAGAACACGCACTACGAAGCAGGGCACAAACTACGAGACGAATGCACGTTTTTCAAGTAATTGCATGCAACCCTAAATGAATGCACATAATTCGATGCAAGGCATACAAAACGAAACACAATTCTTAAACCTAGGTCAAGGCACGCAAATCTAGGTTAGGGCACATGAAACAAGGTATCTCACGAAATCGAGGTCGGGCCTCACAGCAGTGCCTGTTTTCGGAGCCCAAAATGGAACATTTTCATTAGTTTCTGGACACTTTTCTTCTTTTGCGCTGTTTTTTCGTCCCGGATTGTACGTTGTGAGCAGCGAAAAGGACAACAACCTAATCCATCACATTTCTATTACCGAATCCCACGGCAACTTGTGCAAGACAACTTCGCTTCACGTAGAGGTTGGGGCCGCAAACCATGGGCGTGGGGCTTAAGACCAGGTCTCCGTCGCTCCGGTGTCCATAACTTTTGATCCGTAAAGAGTAACGCGGTACGCAGCATACCGTTGGAAAGCTCTCCGAGAGCTATAGGACGGGGGCAGCAGGCCTCCTTTGCTGCGCCTGTTTTCGGAGCCCAAAATCAAACGTTATCATCAGTTTCTGGATACTTTTCTTCTTTTGCCCTCTTTTTCCGTCCCGGATCGTACGTTGTGAGTTGCGAAAAGGACGACAACCTAATCCATCATATTTCTATTACCGAATCCCACGGCACCTTGGGCAGGACAACTTCGCTTCACGTAGAGGCTGGGCCCACAAACCGAGGGCATGGGGCTTAGAACCAGGTCTCTGTCGCTCCGGTGCCCATAACTTTTGATCCGTAAGGAGTTACACGGCACACAGCATACCGTTGGAAAGCTCTCCGAGAGCTCTACGACGAGGGCAGCAAGCCTGCTTGGCAAAGCCTATTTTTGAAGCCCAAAATCGAACATTTTCATCAGTTTCTGGACACTTTTCTTCTTTTGCTTTGTTTTTTCGTCCCGGATCATACGTCGTGAGCCGCAAAAAGAAGGAGAACCTAATCCATCACATTTCTATTACCGAATACCATGCCACCTTGGGCAAGACAACTTCGCTTCATGTAGAGGCTGGGCCTGCAAACCGAGGGTGTGGGGCTTAGGACCAAGTCTCCGTCGCTCCGATGCCCATAACTTTTGATCAGTAAGGAGTTACGCAGTGCGCAGCATACCGTTGGAAAGCTCTCCGAGAGCTCTACGACGGGGGCAGCAAGCCTCCGCGGCTGCGCCAGTTTTCGGAGGCCAAAATTGAACGTTTTCATTAGTTTCTGGACACTTTTCTTCTTTTGCCCTATTTTTTCATCCCAGGTCGTACGTCGTGAGCCGCGAAAAGGACGACAATCTAATCCACACATTTCTATTACCGAATCCCATGGCACCTTGGGCAAGACAACTCCGCTTCATGTAAAGGCTGGGCCCGCAACCCGAGGGCGTGGGGCTTGGGACCAGGTCCTCGTCGCTCCGGTGCCCATAACTTTTGATACGTAAGGAGTTACGCGGCACACAACATACCGTTGGAAAGCTGTCCGAGAGCTCTACGACGGGGGCAGTAAGCCTGCTAAGCAAGGCCTGTTTTCAGAGCCCAAAATTGAACGTTTTAATCAATTTCTAAATACTTTTCTTCTTTTGCATTATTTTTTCGTCCCGGATCGTACGTCGTGAGCCGCGAAAAGGACGACAACCTAATCCATCACATTTATATTACCGAATACCATGCCACCTTGGACAAGACAACTTCGCTTCACGCAAAGGCTGGGCCCGCAAACCGAGGGCGTGGGGCTTAGGACCAGGTCTCTGTCGTTCCGGTGCCCATAACTTTTGATCTGTAAAGAATTATGCGGCACACATCATACCATTGGAAAGCTCTCCGAGAGCTTTTCAACGGGGGCAGTCACCCTGCTCGGCTGCGCCTGTTTTCGGAGCCCAAAATTGAACTTTTTCATTAGTTTATGGACACTTTTCTTCTTTTGCGCTGTTTTTTCGTCCCGGATCGTACGTAGTGAGCCGCGAAAAGGACGACAATCCTAATCCATCACATTTCTTTCACCGAATCCCATGGCAACTTGCGAAAGACAACTTCGCTTCACGTAGAGGCTGGGCCCGCAAACCGAGGGTGTGGGGCTTAGGACCAGGTCTCCGTCGCTCCGGTGCCCATAACTTTTGATCCGTAAAGAGTTACGCGGCGAGCAGCATACCATTGGAAAGCTCTCTGAGAGCTATACGACGGGGGCAGTTGGCCTCCTCGGATGCGCCTGTTTTCGGAGCAGAAAATCAAATGTTATCATCTGTTTCTGGATACTTTTCTTCTTTTGCCCTGTTTTTCTGTCCCGGATCGTACGTCGTGAGCCGCGAAAAGGACCACAACTTAATCCATCACATTTCTATTACCGAATCCCACGGCACCTTGGCAGGACAACTTCGCTTCACGTAGAAGTTGGGCCCGCAACCCGAGGGCGTGGGGCTTAGGACCAGGTCTTCGTCGCTCCGGTGCCCATAACTTTTGATCTGTAAGGAGTTACGCGGCACACAGCATACCGTTGGAAATCTCTCCGATAGCTTTATGACGGGGTCAGTCACCCTGCTCAGCTGCGCCTGTTTTCGGAGCCCTAAATGGAACTTTTTCATTAGTTTCTGGACACTTTTCTTCTTTTGCGCTATTTTTTTGTCCCGTATCGTACGTAGTGAGCCGCGAAAAGGACGACAATCCTAATCCATCATATTTCTATTACCGAATCCCATGGCAACTTGCGCAAGACAACTTCACTTCATGTAGAGGCTGGGCCAGCAAACCGAGGGCGTGGGGCGTAGGACCAGGTCTCCGTTGCTCCGGTGCCCATAACTTTTGATCCGTAAAGAGTTACGCGGCGCGCAACATACTGTTGGAAAGCTCTCCGAGAGCTATACGACGGGGGCAGCAGGCCTCCTCGGCTGCGCCTGTTTTCGGAGCCGAAAATCAAATGTTATCATCAGTTTCTGGATACTTTTCTTCTTTTGCCCTGTTTTTCTGTCCCGGATCGTACGTCGTGAGCCGCAAAAAGGACCACAACTTAATCCATCACATTTCAATTACCGAATCCCACGGCACCTTGGGAAAGACAACTTCACTTCACGTAGAAGCTGGGCCCGCAACCCGTGGGCGTGGGGCTTAGGACCAGGTCTTCGTCGCTCCGGTGCCCATAACTTTTGATCTGTAAGGAGTTACGCGGCACACAGCATACAATTAGAAATCTCTCCGATAGCTTTACGACGGGGGCAGTCACCCTGCTCGGCTGCGCCTGTTTTCGGAGCCCAAAATGGAACTTTTTCATTAGTTTCTGGACACTTTTCTTATTTTGCGCTATTTTTTTGTCCCGGATCGTATGCCGTGAGCCGCGAAAAGGACGACAACCTAATCCATCACATTTCTATTACCGAATCCCCTGACACCTTGGGCAAGACAACTTGGCTTCACGTAGAGGCTGGGACTGCAAACCGAGGGCGTGGGGCTTAGGACCAGGTCTCCGTTGCTCCGGTGCCCATAACTTTTGATTTGTAAGGAGTTACGTGGCACACAGCATACCGTTGGAAATCTCTCCGGGAGCTACACGACAGGGGAAGCAAGCCTGATTGGAAGCGCCTATTTTCGGAGCCCAAAATCGAACGTTTTCATCAGTTTCTGGACACTTTTCTTCTTTTACGTTGTTTTTTCGTCTCGGATCGTACATCGTGAGCCGCTAAAAGGACGACAACCTAATCCATCACATTTCTATTACCGAATACCATGCCACCTTGGGCAAGACAACTTCGCTTCACATAGAGGCTGGGCCGGCAAACCGAGGGCGTAGGGCTTAGGACCAGGTCTCCGTCGCTCTGGTGCCCATAACTTTTGATCCGTAAAGAGTTACGCGGCACATAGCATACCATTGGAAAGCCCTCCGAGAGCTCTATGATGGGGGCAGTAAGCCTGCTTGGCTGCCTCTGTCTTTGAAGCCCAAAATGGAACGTTTTCATTAGTTTCTGGACACTTTTCTTCTTTTGCGCTGTTTTTTTGTCCCGGATCGTACGTTGTGAGCCATGAAAAGGACGACAACCTAATCCATCACATTTCTATTACCGAATCCCATGGAAACTTGTGCAAGACAACTTCGCTTCACGTAGAGGCGGGGCATGCAAACCGAGGACGTGAGGCCTAAGACAAGGTCTCCGTCGCTCCGGTGCACATAACTTTTGATCCGTAATGAGTTACACGGCGCGCAGCATACCGTTGGAAAGCTCTCCGAGAGCTCTACGACGGAAGCAGTAAGCCTCCTCGGCAGCGCCTATTTTCGGAGCCCAAAATTGAACGTTTTCATCAGTTTCTTGACACTTTTCTTCTTTCGCCTTGTTTTTTCGTCTCGGGTCGTACGTCGTGAGCCGCGAAAAGGACGACAACCTAATCCATCACATTTCCATTACCGAATACCACGGCACCTTGGGCAAGACAACTTCGCTCGACGTAGAGGCTGGGCCAGCAACTCGAGGGCGTGGGGCTTCGGACTAGGTCTCCGTCGCTCCGGTGCCCATAACTTTTGATCCGTAAAGAGTTACGCGACGTGCAGCATACCGTTGGAAAGCTCTCCGAGAGCTCTACGACGAGGGCAGCAAGCCTCCTTGGCTGCGCTAGTTTTTCGGAGGCCAAAATTGAACATTTTCATCAGTTTCTAGACAATTTTCTTCTTTTGCCCTATTTTTTCGTCCCGGATCGTACGTCGTAGGCTCCAAAAAGGACGACAACCTAATCCATCACATTTCTATTACCGAATGCCACGGCACCTTGGGCAAGACAACTTCAATTCACGTAGAAGCTGGGCCCGCAACCCGAGGGCGTAGGGCTTAGGACTAGGTCTTCGTCGCTTTGGTGCCTATAACTTTTGATCTGTAAGGACTTACGCTGCACACAGCATACCGTTGGAAATCTCTCCGAGAGCTTTACGACGGGGGCAATCACCCTGCTCGGTTGCGCCAATTTTCGGAGCCCACAAAGGAACTTTTTCTTTAGTTTCTGGACACTTTTCTTCTATTGCGCTATTTTTTCGTCCTGGATCGTACGTTGTGAGCCGCGAAAAGGACGACAATCCTAATCCATCACATTTCTATTACCGAATCCCACGGTAACTTGTGCAAGACAACATCACTTCACGTAGAGGCTGGGCACGCAAACTAAGGGCATGGGGCTTAGGACCAGGTCTCCATCGCTCCAGTGCCCATAACTTTTGATCCGTAAGGAGTAACGCGGCACGCAGCATACCGTTGGAAAGCTATCCGAGGGCTCTACGACAAGGGTAGCAATCCTCCTCGGCTGAACCTATTTTTGGGGCCCAAAATCGAAAGTTTTCTTTAGTTTCTGGATACTTTTCTTCTATTACCCTGTTTTCCTGTGCCAGATCGTACGTCGTGAGCCGCGAAAAGGACGACAACCTAATCCATCACATTTTTATTACCGAATCCCCTGACACCTTGGGCAAGACAACTTGGCTTCACGTAGAGGCTGGGACCACAAACCGAGGGCGTGGGGCTTAGGACCAGGTCTCCGTCGCTCCGGTGCCCATAACTTTTGATCTGTAAGGAGTTACATGGCACACAGCATACCGTTGGAAATCTCTCTGGGAGCTACACGACAGGGGTAGCAAGCCTGCTTGGAAGCACCTATTTTCGGAGCCCAAAATCGAACGTTTTCATCAATTTCTGGACACTTTCTTCTTTTGCGTTGTTTTTCCATCCCGGATCGTACGTCGTGAGCCGCGAAAAGAACGACAACCTAATCCATCACATTTCTATTACCGAATACCATGCCACCTTGTGCAAGACAACTTCACTTCACGTAGAGGTTGGGCCCGCAAACCGAGGGCGTAGGGCTTAGGACCAGGTCTCCGTCGCTCCGGTGCCCATAACTTTTGATCCGTAAAGAGTTACGCGGCACATAGCATACCGTTGGAAAGCCCTCCGAGAGCTCTTTGACGGGGGCAGTAAGCCTACTCGGCTGCCTCTGTCTTCGAAGCCCAAAATGGAACGTTTTCATTAGTTTCTGGACAATTTTCTTCTTTTGCGCTGTTTTTTCGTACCGGATCGTACGTTGTGAGCCGTGAAAGGACAACAACCTAATCCATCACATTTCTATTACCGAATCCCACGGAAACTTGTGCAAGACAACTTCGCTTCACGTAGAGGCTGGGCCCGTAAACCGAGGGCGTGAGGCCTAAGACAAGGTCTCCGTCGCTCTGGTGCCCATAACTTTTGATCTGTAAGGAGTTACATGGCGCGCAGCATACCGTTGGAAAGCTCTCCGAGAGTTCTACGACGGGAGCAGTAAGCCTCCTCGGCAGCGCCTATTTCCAGAGCCCAAAATTGAACATTTTCATCAGTTTCTTGACACTTTTCTTCTTTTGCCTTGTTTTTTCGTCTCGGGTCGTACGTCGTGAGCCGCGAAAAGGACGACAACCTAATCCATCACATTTCCATTACCGAATCCTACGGCACCTTGGGCAAGACAACTTCGCTCCACGTAGAGGCTGGGCTAGCAACCCGAGGGCGTGGGGCTTCGGACCAGGTCTCCGTCGCTCCGGTGCCTATAACTTTTGATCCGTAAGGAGTTACGTGACGCGCAGCATACCGTCGGAAAGCTCTCCGAGAGCTCTACGACGAGGGTAGCAAGCCTCCTCAGCTGTGCCAGTTTTTCGGAGGCCAAAATCGAACATTTTCATCAGTTTCTGGATAATTTTCTTCTTTTGCCCTATTTTTTCGTCCCGGATCGTACGTTGTGAGCTGCGAAAAGGACGACAACCTAATCCATCACATTTCTATTCTCGAATCCCACGGCACCTTGGGCAAGACAACTTCGATTCACGTAGAAGTTGGGCCTGCAACCCGAGGGCATAGGGCTTAGGACTAGGTCTTCGTCGCTCTGGTGCCTATAACTTTTGATCTGTAAGGACTTACGCTGCACACAGCATACCGTTGGAAATCTCTCCTAGAGCTTTACGATTGGGGCAGTCGCCCTGCTCGGCTGCGCCTATTTTCGGAGCCCATAATGGAACTTTTTGTTTAGTTTCTGAACACTTTTCTTCTATTACGCTATTTTTTTGTCCTGGATCGTACGTTGTGAGCCGCAAAAAGGACGACAATCCTAATCCATCACATTTCTATTACCGAATCCCACGGCAACTTATGCAAGACAACATCACTTCACGTAGAGGCTGGGCTCGTAAACCGAGGGCGTGGGGCTTAGGACCAGGTCTCCATCGCTCTAGTGCCCATAACTTTTGATCCGTAAGGAGTAACGCGGCACGCAGCATACCGTTGGAAAGCTATCCGAGGGTTCTACGACAGGGGTAGCAATCCTCCTCGGCTGAACCTATTTTTGGGGACCAAAATTGAAAGTTTTCTTTAGTTTCTGGATACTTTTCTTCTATTGCCCTGTTTTTCTGACCCGGATCGTACGTCGTGAGCCGCGAAAAGGACGACACCCTAATCCATCACATTTCTATTACCGAATCCCACAACACCTTGGGCAAGACAACTTGGCTTCACGTAGAGGCTAGGACCGCAAACCGAGGGCATGGGGCTTAGGACTAGGTCTTCGTCGCTCTGGTGTCCATTAGTTTTGATCCGTAAGGAGTTACGCGGCGCGCAGCATATCGTTGGAAAGCTCTCCGAGAGCTCTACAACGAGGGCAACAAGCCTCCTCGGTTGTCCCAATTTTCGGAGGCCAAAATCGAACATTTTCATCAGTTTCTGGACACTTTTATTCTTTTGGCCTATTTTTTCGTCCCGGATATTACATCGTGCGCCGCGAAAAGGACGACAACCTAATCCATCACATTTCTATTACTGAATCCCATGGTACCTTGGGCAAGACAACTTCACAAAGTAGTGGCTGGGCCCGTAACCCAAGGGCGTGGGGCTTAGGACCAGGTCTTCGTTGCTCCGGTGCCCATAACTTTTGATACGTAAAGAGTTACGCGGCACACAGCATACCGTTGGAAAGCTCTCCGAGAGCTCTATGACGAGGGCAATAAGCCTGCTCAGCAACGCCTATTTTCAGAGTGCAAAATCAAACATTTTCATCAGTTTCTAGACACTTTTCTTCTTTTGCGTTGTTTTTCTGTCCCGGATCGTACGTCGTGAGCCGCGAAAAGGACGACAACCTAATCCATCACATTTATATTACCGAATACCATGCCACCTTGGGCAAGACAACTTCGCTTCACGTAGAGGCTGGGCCCGCAAACCGAGGGCGTAAGGCTTAGGACCAGGTCTCGATCGTTCCGGTGCCCATAACTTTTGATCTGTAAAGAGTTATGCGGCACACATCATACCATTGGAAAGCTCTCCGAGAGCTTTACGACGGGGGCAGTCACTTTGCTCGGCTGCGCCTATTTTCAGAGCCCAAAATGGAACTTTTTAATTAGTTTCTGGACACTTTTCTTCTTTTGCATTGTTTTTTCGTCCCAGATCGTATGTTGTGAGCCGCGAAAAGGACGACAATCCTAATCCATCACATTTCGATTACCGAATCCCATGACAACTTGCGCAAGACAACTTCGCTTCACGTAGAGGCTGGGCCCGCAAACCGAGGGTGTGGGGCTAAGGACCAGGTCTCCGTCTCTCCGGTGCCCATAACTTTTGATCCGTAAAAAGTTGTGCGGCGCGCAGCATACCGTTGGAAAGCTCTCCGTGAGCTATACGACAGGGGCAGTAGGCCTCCTCGGCTGCGCCTATTTTCGGAGCCCAAAATCAAACGTTATCATCAGTTTCTAGATACTTTTATTCTTTTGGCCTATTTTTTCGTCCCGGATATTACATCGTGAGCCGCGAAAAGGACGACAACCTAATCCATCACATTTCTATTACCGAATCCCATGGCACCTTAGGCAGGACAACTTCGCTTCACGTAGAGGCTGGGCCTGCAAACCGAGGGCGTGGGGCTTAGGACCAGGTCTCTGTCGCTCCGGTGCCCATAACTTTTGATCCGTAAGGAGTTACGCGGCATACAACATATCGTTGGAAAGCTCTCCGAGAGCTCTACGACGGGGGTAGGAAGCCTGCTAGGCAACGCCTATTTTTGAAGCCAAAATCGAACGTTTTCATCAGTTTCTGGACACTTTTCTTCTTTTGCCCTGTTTTTTCGTCTCGGATTGTACGTCGTGAGCAGCGAAAAGGATGACAACCTAATCCATCACATTTCTATTACCGAATCCCACGGCACCTTGGGCAAGACAACTTCACTTCACGTAGAAGCTCGGCCCGCAACCTGAGGGCGTGGGGCTTAGGATTAGGTCTTCGTCGCTCCGGTGCCCATAAGTTTTGATACGTAAAGAGTTACGCGGCACACAGCATACCGTTGGCAAGCTCTCTGAGAGCTCTACGACGGGGGCAGTAAGCCTGCTCAGCAACACTTGTTTTTAGAGCCCAAAATCGAACGTTTTCATCAGTTTCTAGACACTTTTCTTCTTTTACGTTGTTTTTTCGTCCCGGATCATACGTCGTGAGCCGCGAAAAGGACGACAACCTAATCCATCACATTTATATTACCTAATACCATACCACCTTGGGCAAGACAACTTCGCTTCATGTAGAGGCTGGGCCCGCAAACCGAGGGCGTGGGGCTTAGGACCAGGTCTCTGTCGTTCCGGTGCCCATAACTTTTGATCTGTAAAGAGTTATGTGGCACACATCATACCGTTGGAAAGCTCTTCGAGAGCTTTACGACAGGGGCAGTCATCTTGTTCAGCTGCGCCTATTTTCCGAGCCCAAAATGGAACTTTTTCATTAGTTTTTGGACATTTTTCTTCTTTTGTGTTGTTTTTTCGTCCCGGATCGTACGTTGTAAGCCGCGAAAAGGACGACAATCCTAATCCATCACATTTCTATTACCGAATCCCGTGGCAACTTGCGCAAGACAATTTCGCTTCACGTAGAGGCTGGGCCCACAAACCGAGGGCGTGGGGCTTAGGACCAGGTCTCCGTCGCTCCGGTGCCCATAACTTTTGATCCGTAAAGAGTTACGCAGCGCGCAGCATACAGTTGGAAAGCTTTCCGAGAGCTATACGACAGGGGCAGTAGGCCTCCTCGGCTGCGCCTATTTTCGGAGCCCAAAATCAAATGTTATCATCAGTTTCTGGATACTTTTCTTCTTTTGCCCTGTTTTTTCGTCTCGGATCGTACGTCGTGAGCCGCGAAAAAGACGACTACCTAATCCATCACATTTCTATTACCGAATCCCACGGCACCTTGGGCAAGATAACTTCGCTTCACGTAGAAGCTGGGCCCGCATCCCGAGGGCGTGGGGCTTAGGACCAGGTCTTCGTCGCTCCGGTGCCCATAACTTTTGATTTGTAAAGAGTTTCGCGGCACACAGCATACCGTTGGAAATCTCTCCAAGAGCTTTACGATGGGGGCAGTCACCCTGCTCGGCTGCGCCTATTTTCGGAGCCCACAATGGAAATTTTTCATTAGTTTCTGGACACTTTTCTTCTATTGCGCTATTTTTTCGTCCAGGATCGTACGTTGTGAGCCGCGAAAAGGACGACAATCCTAATCCATCATATTTCTATTACCGAATCCCACGGCAACTTGTGCAAGAAAACATCGCTTCACGTAGAGGCTGGGCCCGCACAACGAGGGCGTGGGGCTTAAGACCAGGTCTTCGTCGCTCCGATGTCCATCAATTTTGATCCGTAAGGAGTTACGCGGCGCGCAGCATACCGTTGGAAAGCTCTCCGAGAGCTCTACGACGGGGGCAGCAAGCCTCCTCTGCTGCACCTATTTTCGGGGCCCAAAATCGAATGTTTTCCTCAATTTCTGGACACTTTTCTTCTATTGCCCTGTTTTTCAGTTCCGGATCGTACGTCGTGAGCCGCGAAAAGGACGATAACCTAATCCATCACATTTCTATTACCGAATCCCACGACACCTTGGGCAAGACAACTTGGCTTCACGTAGAGGCTGGGACCGCAAACCGAGGGCGTGGGGCTTAGGACCAGGTCTTCGTCGGTCCGGTGCCCATAACTTTTGATCTGTAAGGAGTTACGCGGCACACAGCATACCGTTGGAAATCTCTCTGAGATCTCCACGACAGGGGCAGCAAGCCTGCTTGGAAGCGCCTATTTTTGGAGCCCAAAATGGAACATTTTCATCGGTTTCTGGACAATTTTCTTCTTTTGCGCTGTTTTTCCGTCCCAGATCGTACGTCGTGAGCCGCGAAAAGGACGACAACCTAATCCATCACATTTCTATTACCGAATCCCATGCCACATTGGGCAACACAACTTCGCTTCCCATAGAGGCTGAGTCCGCAAACCGAGGGCGTGGGGCTTAGGACCAGGTCTCCGTCGCTCCGGTGCCCATAACTGTTGATCCGTAAGGAGTAATGCGGCACACAGCATACCGTTGGAAAGCTCTCCGAGAGCTCTACGACTGGGGTAGTTAGCTTGCTCGGCTATGCCTATTTTCAGAGCCAAAAATCGAAGGTTTTCATCTGTTTCTAGACACTTTTCTTTTTTTGTGATATTTTTTCATCCCGGATCGTACGTCGTGAGCCGTGAAAAGGAGAACAACCTAATCCATCACATTTCTATTGCCGAATCCCATGAAAACTTGGGCAAGACAACTTCGTTTCACGTAGTGGTTGGGCCCGCAAACTGAGGGCGTGGGGCTTAAGACTAAGTCTCCGTCGCACCGGTGCCCATAACTTTTGATCCGTAAGGAGTTACGCGGCGCACAGCATACCGTTGGAAAGCTCTCCGACAACTCTACGACGGGGATAGAAAGCCTCCTCGTCTGTGCCTATTTTTGGAGCCCAAAATCAAACATTTTCATCAGTTTCTGGACACATTTCTTCTTTTACGCTATTTTTCCGTCCCAGATCGTACGTCATGTGTGAGGCCCGACCTCGATTTGTGTTCGATACCTTGTTTCGTGTGCCCTAACCTAGCTTTGGGTGCCTTGACCTAGGTTTAAGAATTGTGTTTTGTTTTGTGTGCCTTGCATTAAATTACGTGCATTCATTTAAGGTTGCGTGCATTTACTTGGAAAACGTGCATTCGTCTCGTAGTTCGTGTCTTGTTTCGTAGTACGTGCCCTAAACCTAGGAAAGCGTGCCCTCACGCTAATCAAGAAAGCATCTTACACGAAGCACTAGATCATTAATTAATCCTACAAATTCCACTAACTAATATTAAATTACTATTCAACCCACTAGAAGACAAAATCTCACAAAAAGCTAGACATTCCTTATTCTTTATTCTTTATTCTTTGAATATCCCAAACACACAATTAATTCAAGCTCAAAAGATAACAAAGATTCAGCATTTTTCAAGCCTTGGCCGACCACTTGTTGGGCATTTGTGCTTGCTTGCATAATTCAAATTATTCCCCAAACATTCTATGACAATTTAATGTCACAAAGCAATAAAAAATTAGCTCAAAACCCTCCTCAAAGCTCCCAATCTCGACATAAGCTCCTTGCCCATGCTAAGGATTCAAAAATGCTCCTTGAAGACACAAAAATCTGAAATTGCAAGGCTCAAGGCCGACACATGCTTCAAACCTTGCAAAAGCCTTTCATTTTTCCTTCATTCTTTCTTTCTTTCTCACATTTCTCTCTCTCCCTCTCATTCTTCTCTCTCTTTCTCGGCCCTAGCTGAATATTGTACACTCCATTGCTTATCTTCATCACTTCATGGTTCATCAAAGCATGCAAGAAGCTAGGGAGCTCGACTAAGCAAGCTAGGTTGCAAGAAACACACATGCAAGCTCTTTGAACCTCCATTTCGGCTTAGGTGAGTTTGCTAGCTTCCATTTCTTTTCTTCTTGATCTAACCACATACACCTACTAAGAACTTGGTCACCAAGCTAGGAAAAATAGAGAAAATCGAGTGGTGTCTCAGCTAAGCAAGGAAAAGAGTCAATCTTGTGCAACCATCAAGAGTCTTGTGCATCTTCTTGTTGTTTTGCTAAGGTGAGAGCTAAAACTTCTTGAAAATCTTTCAAAAAATAACATGCATGCCCTTAAATGTCTATCTTTACTTATGTACTTGAGATATATGTGTGTTCATGAGCTTTTATAAACATGCATGGTAAGATTCTTGGCTAGAATGTGATGATAGATGAAATCGGGTATGTGACAGCTTTCTGTCTTGTTGGTGCGAGGTGATTTTGGATAGGTAAATGATGTTGAAAATGCATGAAAATTGGTACGTAACTAGTTTGGCCAGTAGGTTTGTTTCTGAATTTAGTTCACTCCTTAAGCTTCAATTTGACATCTTATTAACTGAAATTGGAGATTGTTTGCTTGTCTTAATGATTGTGAGAAAACAGTCCATTGCAGTGAGGGTGTCACTTAGTGAAATGCTTAGAAAACTTATTGTAGCTTCTCTTGTTGTATTAAATGCTTGAGATTGTGGCATTTAGATGTTGTGTGGACTGTTTGAATACTTGAGGGTGTTGGAATTAATCAATGCATGGCTTGAGCTTAATTACGAGATGACTTGGGGTTTAATCGCACGGGTAAGCACAAATTGAAACCCTAGTAACTAGGTAAACTCGCTAAGTGTTGATCTTATGGATATTGTGTTTGATTATGTGTTTAGTAGGCTGCCCGTAGTTGCCCTTATAGCTGTAAATATGATTTTGATGATTACATGTTGATAAGTAGGCATTTCTTACACCCGGTCCCACGTAGATGTCGTTGCATGATGAATAATCTTATTATTTGATTACATGAACTTCGAAATAAGTTATATGACTTGATTTACATGCGTTACATGGCTGCCCGTTTAATGTTCATATAACTTCATGTGCCTTTCAAGTGAAATTACTTGTCTTATCGTGCCTCGCTTGTTTACTTGTCAATATGCAATCTTATAACTACTCAGAGGCAACCTACTTTGTTGTCCTCCTAATGTGATATATTAAATGTCATAAATGTGCATTGCATACAAGGTTGCAACCTTTCATTCTGGCGTGGTAGCGTTCACGCACACCGGGCGGCATCGGGCTTGCCGGTACAACCGTGACTACCATTGTCCAATTCCCTCTCTCGCTTGGGGGCTAGACTTCCTCGGAGAGTTGGGTCGTAGGATTTCGGGGTACATCCGGAGTACACCCATTTGGCGTGATAAGGGGATGATTTGAAGTCGTCCACAACAACTGATACTGACATAAACTGAGAGCAAAAGCTCATCGTATCCTTTTCACTATGTGTATAAGTACTTTCGCTTGGTTCCTATAGGACCTCGGGGAGGAAAGATGGGTAATTGTGTTCCTTTACTTCTACGTTACGTTATGTACTTACTTGTGATATATTCATGCTTGAAAAAAGGATTTTTCATAAGTTGAACCAGAAAATGAGTTTCAAAACTTATTTCTCGTTCCCCCTCGTTGAGTTCCTATGGACTCACCCTCTTTTATCATCTCAGGTGAAGAAGACCAAGAACAGGTACCCGAGGACGATGTGCCTAATGATGATTCCTTAGAATGATTGCTTGTCCTACGTGCCTTGCTTGATTATGGCCATTTGTGAACACTATGTTGCTTGAAGACTATTTCATTTCTTATGATGTTTCTAATGTAAAAGACCCACGTTATAATTTGGGGTCTAATTTTGGCTTGTACTGATAATAACTAGAAAGACACTACTATGGTCGTTTTGCTATCGTTACTGGCTAGTATCTATAATAGGATTATGAAGTATCAGGTAAGGACTAAGTAAAATGAACCTATCCAATCTTAAGCAGGTACTCATTGTTAAGCTAAGATCAACAGGTACTTTTGTAACGAGGAATTAACAAACAAACGAGACATAGTATCATGCTAGGTTATTAATCAAACGAGGCATCGAGATAACTAGTAGGCGTTTCAATTGATGGTGAATAGTAATCTTAGTTGGAAATAAAAATTGAGGCATTTAGAGAACTAGGTGAAACTAAAGAGCTCAATTACAGCTGTTATGCTGCCTGTTTTTTGGAAAAATTGTGGAGTCTAAGCTAAACGTTAAGTGTTAAACTTTCATGAACGATTATGTACGGGACATGACTTGAATGTTTAGATCACACCCTAGTCTAACCTTATAGGCCGGGTTAGGGCATGACATCTTATTGAGAAAAGAATGGTATCAAAGCTTAGATTGCTTAAGCCGGGTTTAACTCTTGGACCATGGGTAGATCCCTAAGGTAATTTGGATGACTTGTCTATATGTTATTGTGTGATAATGTTAATTGTGCCTTCTATGTTCTATGTGCTTAAGTGATTAACATGTCTTAATTGTTTCTAGAATTGTGTATCTATATTATGTTGCATATCTTATGCATTAAATTCTTGTTCGTCGTATCTCAATAAATTGTGCATCGTAATATGTGCCTATAGATGGCTGGCCCTAGTACCCGCACTACTAATAGGAGTGGTGAGTCCCAAGAGACTGGATATGCTTATCAAACTAATCCCGGCATGGCTATGTTTAACATGATGGCAAATGCCATGGATCGCGTGTCGCGGGTGATGGAACGTCAAGATGCACAAGAAGCAAACAACAACAACAACAGGAATTATGGTAACCATGGGAGACATAGTAGAATGAGGGAGTTCCTTGACTTTCGCCAGTCCAAATTCCACGGGGAAGCTGATGATGAGAAAGCAGAGGCTTGGCTGTCCGAGATTGAAAGGATTTTCAGGCCACTTGATTATACTGATGAAGAAAAGGTAGAGTTTGCTGTGTTTCTGTTGCACGAGGATGCTGAGCATTAGTAGCACACTGTGGAGGCACTGTGGGAAACTGATCAGACACCTCGCTTGTGGGGTAATTTTGTTAAGGCATTCAAGGAGAAATATGTACCTGCAGTTTTCAGGCAGAGGCGGATTGAGGAATTTATGCACTTGAACCAGGGTAACATGACAGTGGCCCAGTACGAGGCATTTTGACCGACTGTCCCGCTATGCTCAATACATGGTCAGTACTCCTGAGGCGAAGATGTGGAAATTTACGACTGGATTGAGGCCAGAGATTCAGGACCAGTTGGCTTCGCATGACTTCGATACCTATTCTGCTCTCTTTACTACTGCTTCCCGAGTTGAGAAGAGAAAACTTGATAGAGCCGGTTCGAGTCAGCCGAACAAGAAACCATACCAGCCTTCAGGTCAACAGAGGAAATTCCAGAGCCAGAGTCATAGCTAGGGCCAGAGCCAGAACAGACCAGTTAACAACCGTGGCCCGACTAAAGCACCATCAGCCTCTTCCACCCGCGGATCCACAGGTAGTTCACCTGCTAATCAGTCTATCAACTGTTCTTACTGTGACAAGAAGGGGCTTACCGAGGCCCAGTGCTGGAAGAAGTCAGGACGATGTGTGTAGTGTGGCAGTGATCAGCATCAGATCAAGGATTGCCCTAAATGGCAAGCATGACAAAATCAGGTTAAACCAGCTGGTAGAGGCAAGACTCCAGTCCCTAGAGTTCAGGCTCGAGCTTATGCTATTGAGTGCGAGGAGCTTCCAGAGGAGACCGCTGTTGTTGAAGGTACATTCTTCATACTGAATCAACCTGTTAGGGTACTAATTGATCCGGGTACTACTCATTCATTTATTACTCCCTTATGTGTGCAACGTGTGAAACTACGAGTTATATGTTTGCCTTACGAAGTAGAAGTTGGTACTCCGATGGGTTCTAAACTTGTTACTAGCTCAGCTTGTAAAGCATGTAAAATCCAAATTAAAGATAGGGAATTCTCGGCCAATCTTATTGTATTACATTTTCGAGACTATGAGGTCATCTTAGGGATGGACTGGTTGGCAAAGCATCATGCCCAACTAGATTGCCGGACGAAGATTGTAACGTTCCAGGTACCTGGTCAACCAATACTGGAAGTAATGGGTCGAAGAGATTTCACCGGGAGTTCCATCATTTTATCTACAAAAGCAGTGAAGTCCTTGAGAAAAGGGTATAGTGGATACTTAGCTTACCTCATCAACAAGCCGTCGGACAAAGCTAAGTTGGAGGAGATGCCAATGATCAAAGACTACGCGGATGTGTTTCCAGAAGAATTGCCCGGTTTACCCCTAAATCGGGAGATCGAGTTCATTATAGAATTATTGCCTGGTACCCAGCCGATATCTAAAGCTCCCTTTCGTATGGCACCGGCCGAGCTACAAGAATTGGAGGACCAATTGCAAGGATTGTTGATGAAGGGGTTTGTTCAACCAAGTTCTTCTCCGTAGGGTGCACCAGTCCAATTTTAAAGAAGAAAGACGGAACGTTGAGGCTATGCATCGATTACCAAGGATTGAACCAAGTGACTGTCAAGAATAAATACCTACTTCCACTGATCGATGAGTTGTTTGATCAACTTCAGGGAGCCAAAGTGTAATCAAAGCTCGACTTGAGGCAAGGGTACTATCAGTTGCGAATCAAAAAGGAGAATGTGCCTAAAACGACTTTCAGGACGAGATATGGGCATTATGAATATGCGGTGATGCCTTTTGGACTAACTAATGCCCCTGCAGTTTTCATGGACTTGATGCACAGGGTATTTCAACCTTACTTGGACCAATTTGTGGTGATCTTCATTAATGATATTTTGGTGTACTTAAAATCCGAGGCTGAGCATGAACAACATATGCGGTTGGTACTGCAGAAACTTTGAGAGCATCAATTGTATGCAAAGTTTAGCAAGTACGAGTTTTGGTTGCAGCAGATTGCATTTTTAGGGTATATCATATCCCAAGAGGGAATAGCAGTGGACCCAGCAAAGATAGAAGCGGTGATGTCTTGGAAGAAGCCAGAAAATGTTACGGAGGTTCGGAGTTTTCTTGGTCTAGCCGGCTATTATCGGAGGTTCGTAAAGGATTTCTCTAAGATTGCAGGACCGCTTACAAAGCTCACTCAAAAGAAAACAAAGTTCGTGTGGGATGACAAGTGTGAGAACAGCTTCCAAGAATTGAAGAAAAGATTGACTATCGCACCTATTCTTGCATTGCTTGAAGGGAGTCAAGGTTTTGTAATCTATAGCGATGCTTCGAAGGAAGGATTGGGTTATGTGTTGATGCAAAATGGTAGAGTGATTGCGTATGCCTCTAGGAAACCAAAGCCGTATGAATTGAACTACCCGACGCATGATTTGGAATTAGCGGCCATTGTGTTTGCACTCAAGAAATGGAGGCACTATCTGTGGGGTAACAAGTTCGAGGTGTTTACTGATCACAAGAGCTTGAAATACTTGTTCTCACAAAAAGAGTTGAATAAGAGGCAAAGGCGGTGGATGGAGTTTTTGGATGATTATAACTGCACAATCAATTATGTGTCCGGTAAAGCAAATGTAGTTACAGATGCCTTAAGTCGAAAAGCAAGCATGGCAAAATTGGAGGTTAAGGTGCAAGATTTGTTGGAGGAAGCATTTTTGTGGAAACCACAATTAACTCAAAAAGGGTTACTTTTTGCCACTATACAAGTTCAATCGACCTTGTTGTCTGAATTACAAAAGGCTCAACAGAAGGACCAACGGTTTCAGAAGATTAAAGAAAGCAACACATATTTTAAGTTTCATGATGATGGTGTTTGGAGGTTTAGGAATCGGATTTGTGTTCCTAATGAACCAGAGCTAAAAAGAAGATTCTTGAAGAAGCCCATAATTCAAGATACACTATTCACCCCGGCGGAACAAAGATGTACCGGGATTTGAAGCAACACTATTGGTGGAATAACATGAAGAGAGAGATTGTAGAGTTTGTGGCACGGTGTTTGACTTGCCAGAGAGTCAAAGCGGAACATCAACGACCAGCAGGTTTACTTCAGCCATTGGAGATTCCTCAATAGAAATGGGAACATATAACTATGGACTTTGTTATGGACCTGCCCAGGTCACAAAAAGGTCATGACGCCGTTTGGGTCATAGTGGATAGATTGACCAAGTCAGCACACTTCTTACCGATGAACAAGGAGGATAGTCCTGAGAAATTGGGAGATATGTATGTGGGGGAGATTGTAAGATTGCACGGGATGCCTGTGAGTATTGTATCGGATAGGGATCCTCGTTTTACTTCCCGATTTTGGAAGAGATTGCAAGAAGCTTTGGGAACGAAGTTGAGTTTCAGCACGACTTATCACCCTCAGACTGATGGACAATCTAAGAGAACTATTCAAATTCTGGAGGATATGCTGAGGACGTGTGTTTTAGACTTCGGGAAAGGTTGGGAGAAATACCTGTCTCTAGCGGAGTTTGCTTATAATAATAGTTATCAGGCCACTATCGGGATGGCCCCATTTGAGGCGTTGTATGGACGTAAGTGTCAATCCCCAATTTACTGGGATAAAGTAGGTGAGACGAAGACTTTTGACCCTACCCTTCTACCTGAACTTATGAAGACTGTTGATAATATCCACCTCATCCGAAAACGGATGCTTACCTCCCAGAGCGGGCAGAAGAGTTATGCAAACCGACGGAGACGGAGTCTAGAGTTTGAGGTCGGCGACAAGGTGTTCTTGAAGATATCACCCCGGAGAGGACTGATTAAACACGGCAAGGGTAGAAAGTTAAGCCCGAGGTTTGTAGGACCATTTGAGATAATTGAGAAGGTTGGAAAATTGGCGTATCGCCTGGCACTACCCCAAAACCTCTCCAATATTCACGACGTCTTTCATGTTTCGATGCTACGGAAGTATCATCCTGATCCATCGCACATCTTGGAGCCAGAGCCGTTGCAGCTTCGGGAGAACTTGTCTTATGAAGAGAAGCCCATTCGGATCCTAGACCAGCAAGATCGGGAGTTGCGCAACAAATCTATACTGATGGTGAAAGTGTTGTGGGATCATCATGGAGTTGAAGAAGCAAAGTGGGAAAGGCGAGACCAGATGGAACAACAACATCCAGCTTTATTTCAAAGGTAATATTGAATTTCGGGACGAAATTCTTTTAAGGAGGGGAAGATGTGAGGCCCGACCTCGATTTGCGTGCGATACCTCATTTCGTGTGCCCTAACCTAGATTTGTGTGCCTTGACCTAGGTTTAAGAATTGTGTTTCATTTTGTGTGCCTTGCATTGAATTGCGTGCATTCATTTAGGGTTGCGTGCATTTACTTAGGAAACTTGCATTCATCTCGTAGTTTGCATCATACCTCGTAATGCGTGCCCTAAACTTAGAAAAGCGTGCCCTCACGCTAATCAAGAAAGCATCTTACACGAAACACTAGATCATTAATTAATCCTACAAATTCCACTAACTAATATTAAATTACTATTCAACCCATTAGAAGACAAAATCTCACAAAAAGCTAGACATTCCTTATTCTTTATTCTTTATTCTTTGCATATCCCAAACACACAATTAATTAATGCTCAAAAGATGACAAAGATTCAGCATTTTTCAAGCCTTGGCCGACCACTTGTTGGGCATTTGTGCTTGCTTGCATAATTCAAATTATTCCCCAAACATTCTATACCAATTTAATGACACAAAGCAATAAAAAATTAGCTCAAAACCCTCATCAAAGCTCCCAATCTCGACATAAGCTCCTTGCCCATGCTAAGGATTCAAAAATGCTCCTTGAAGACACAAAAATCTGAAATTGCAAGGCTCAAGGCCGACACATGCTTCAAACCTTGCAAAAGCCTTTAATTTTTTCTTCATTCTTTCTTTCTTTCTCACATTTCTCTCTCTCCCTCTCATTCTCCTCTCTCTTTCTCAGCCCTAGTTGAATATTGTGCACTTCATAGCTTATCTTCATCACTTCATGGTTCATCAAAGCATGCAAGAAGCTAGGGAGCTCAACTAAGCAAGCTAGGTTGCAAGAAACACACATGCAAGCTCTTTGAACCTCCATTTCGGCTTAGGTGAGTTTGCTAGCTTCCATTTCTTTTCTTCTTGATCTAACCACATGCACCTACTAAGAACTTGGTCACTAAGCTAGGAAAAATAGAGAAAATCGAGTGGTGTCTCGGCTAAGCAAGGAAAAGAGTCAATCTTGTGCAACCATCAAGAGTCTTGTGCATCTTCTTGTTGTTTTGCTAAGGTGAGGGCTAAAACTTCTTGAAAATCTTTCAAAAAACCACATGCATGACCTTAAATGTCTATCTTTACTTCTGTACTTGAGATATATGTGTGTTCATGAGCTTTTATAAACATGCATGGCAAGATTCTTGGCTTGAATGTGATGATAGATGAAATCGGGTATGTGACAGCTTTCTGTCTTGTTGGTACGAGGTGCTTTTGGCTAGGTAAATGATGTTTTAAATGCATGAAAATAGGTAGGTAACTAGTTTTTCCAGTTTTGAACATTTGTTGCAGAAATAGGTCAAAGCTAATTTTGACTCTAAGGTGCTCAAAATGGCAAAGCATTAAAATTTGTCCAAATCTGGAAAGTCTGGAAAAATGAAGCAGGTTTTGGCAGATTCACTGACCTTGTAGAACGAACCAGTTTTGACTTAGTAAATTATATCCAAAATGCATGAAATTTGGTGTGCAGCTAGATTTTTCCGTTCTGGACATTTTTTCCAGAAATGGACTAAGGCTAAATCTGACCCTAAGACCCTCACAAATGACAAGTATTGAAATGTGTGCAAATCTGGACAGTTTTGTGCAGTCTCACTGTTTTGGCTATAACTATTGAACCCGAACTCCAAATGATGCGAGGTTTGTTTCTGAATTTAGTTCACCCCTTAAGATTTAATTTGAAATCTTATTCACTGGAATTGGAGATTTTTTTCTTATCTTAATGATTGTGAGAAAACAGTCCATTGCAGTGAGGGTGTCACTTAGTGAAATGCTTAGAAAAATTATTGTAGCTTCTCTTGTTGTATTAAATGCTTGAGATTGTAGAATTTAGATGTTGTGTGGACTGTTTGAATACTTGAGGGTGTTGGAATTAATCAATGCATGGCTTGAGCTTAATTACGAGATGACTTGGGGTTTAATCGCACGGGTAAGCACGAATTGAAACTCTAGTAACTAGGTAAAATCGCTAAGTGTTGATCTTATGGATATTGTGTTTGATTATGTGTTTAATAGGCTGCCCATAGTTGCCCTTATAGCCCTAAATATGATTTTGATGATTACATGTTGATAAGTAGGCATTTCTTACACCCGGTCCCACGTAGATGTCATTGCATGATGAATAATCTTATTATTTGATTACGTGAACTTCGAAATAAGTTATATGACTTGATTGACATGCGTTAAATGGCTGCCCGTTTAATGTTCATATAACTCCATGTGCCTTTCAAGTGAAATTACTTGTCTTATTGTGCCTCGCTTGTTTACTTGTCAATATGCAATCTTATGATTACTCGAAGACAACCTACTTTGTTGTCTTCCTAATGTGATATATTAAATGTCATAAATGTGCATTGCATACAAGGTTGCAACCTTTCATTCTGGCGTGGTAGCGTTCACGCACACCGGGCGGCATCGGGCTTGCCAGTGCAACCGTGACTACCATTGTCCAATTCCCTCTATCGCTTGGGGGCTAGACTTCTTCGGAGAGTTGGGTCGTAGGATTTCGGGGTACATCCGGAGTACACCCATTTGGCGTGATAAGGGGATGATTTGAAGTCGGCCGCAACAACTGATACTGACATGAACTGAGAGCAAAAGCTCACCATATCCTTTTCACTATGTGTATAGGTACTCTCGCTTGGTTCCTAGAGGACCTCGGGGAGGAAAAACGGGTAATTGTGTTCCTTTACTTCTACGCTACGTTATGTACTTACTTGTGATATATTCATGCTTGCAAAAAGGATTTTTCATAAGTTGAACCGGAAAATAAGTTTCAAAACTTATTTCTCGTTCCCCCTCGCTGAGTTCATAAGGACTCACCCTCTTTTATCATCTCAGGTGAAGAAGACCAAGAACAAGTACCCGAGGACGATGTGCCTAATGATGATTCCTTGGAATGATTGCTTGTCCTACGTGCCTTGCTTGATTATGGCCATTTGTGAACACTATGTTGCTTGAAGACTATTTCATTTCTTATGATGTTTCTAATGTAAAAGACTCCCGTTGTAATTGGGGTCTAATTTTGGCTTGTACTGATAATAACTAGATAGACACTACTATGGTCGTTTTGCTATCGTTACTGGCTAGTATCTATCATAGAATTATGAAGTATCAGGTAAAGACTAAGTAAAATGAACCTATCCAATCTTAAGCAGGTACTCATTGTTAAGCTAAGATCAACAGGTACTTTTGTAACGAGGAATTAACAAACAAACGAGACATAGTATCATGCTAGGTAATTAATCAAACAAGACATCGAGATAAATAGTAGGCGTTTCAATTGATGGTAAATAGTAATCTTAGTTGGAAATGAAAATTGAGGCGTTTAGAGAACTAGGTCAAACTAAAGAGCCCAATTACAGCCGTTATGCTGCCAGTTTTCCGGAAAAATTGTGGAGTCTAGGCTAAATGTTAAGTGTTAAACTTTCATGAACGATTACGTACGGGACATGACTTGAATGTTTAGATCACACCCTAATCTAACCTTATAGGCCGGGTTGGGGCGTGACATTATGAGCCGCAAAAAGAACGACAACCTAATCCATCACATTTCTATTGCCGAATCCCACGCCACCTTGGGCAAGACAACTTCGCTTCACGTAGAGGCTGGGCACGCAAACTGAGGGCGTGGGGCTTAGGACCAGGTCTCCGTCGCTCCGATGCCCATAACTTTTGATCCGTAAGGAGTTACGCGGTGCACAGTATACCGTTGGAAAGCTCTCCAAGAGCTCTACGACAAGGGCAGCAAGCCCACCCAGCTGCGCCTATTTTTGGAGCCCAAAATCGAACATTTTCATCAGCTTCTGGACACTTTTCTTCTTTTGCGCTATTTTTTCGTCCGGGATCGTACGTCGTGAGCCGCGAAAAGGATGACAACCTAATCCATTACATTTCTATTACCGAATCCCACGCCACCTTGGGCAAGACAACTTCATTTCACGTAGAGACTAGGCCCGCAAACCGAGAGCGTGGGGCTTAGGACCAGGTCTCCGTCGCTCCGGTGCCCATAACTTTTGATTCGTAAGGAGTTACGTGGCGCACAACATACCGTTGGAAAGCTCTCCGAGAGCTCTACGACGGGGGCAGCAAGCCTGCTACGTAGTGCCTATTTTTGGAGTCCAAAATCAAACGTTTTTATCAATTTTTGGACATTTTTCTTCTTTTGCGTTGTTTTACCGTCCCGGATCGTATGTCGTGAGCCGCAAAAAGGACGACAACCTAATCCATCACATTTCAATTACCGAATCCCACGACACCTTGGGCAAGACAACTTCGCTTCATGTAGAGGCTGGGCCCACAAACCGAGGGCGTGGGTATTAGGACCAGGTCTCCGTCGCTCCGGTGCCCATAATTTTTTATCCGTAAGGAGTTACGTGGCGCACAGCATACCGTTGGAAAGCTCTCCGAGAGCTCTACAACAGGGGCAGCAAGCCTGCTCGTCTGCGCTCATTTTTGGAGACCAAAATGGAACATTTTCATCAGTTTCTGGACACTTTTCTTTTTTTACACAGTTTTTCTGACCCGAATCGTACGGTGTGAGCCGCGAAAAGGACGATAACATAATCCATCACATTCCTATTACCAAATCCCACATCAACTTGTGCAAGACAACTTCGCTTCAAGTAGAGGCTGGGCCCATAAACCGAGGGTGTGGGGCTTAGGACCAGGTCTCCGTCGCTCCGGTGCCCATAACTTTTGATCCGTAAGGAGTTACGCGGCGCGCAGCATACTGTTGGAAAGCTCTACGACAGCTCTACGATGGGGGTAGCAAGCCTCCTCGGTTGAGCCTATTTTTGAAGCCTAAAATCGAACGTTTTTATCAGTTTCTGGACACTTTACTTCTTTTGCGTTGCTTTTCCATCCCGGATCATGCGTCGTGAGCCACGAAAATGACGACAACCTAATCCATCACATTTCTATTACCGAGTACAACGCTACCTTGGGCAAAAAAACTTCGCCTCACGTAGAGGCTGGGTCCGCAAACTGAGGGCGTGGGGCTTAGGACTAGGTCTCCGTCGCTCCGGTGCCCATAACTTTTGATCCGTAAGGAGTTGCGCGGCGTATAGCATACCGTTGGAAAGCTCTCCGAGAGCTCTACGACGTCGGCAGTAAGCCCGCTCAGCTGAGACTATTTTGTAATCCCAAAATCGAACATTTTCATCAGTTTCTAGACACTTTTCTTCTTTTGCACTGTTTTTCTGTCCCGGATCGTACGTCGTGAGCCGCGAAAAAGAAAACAACCTAATCCATCACATTTCTATTACCGAATCCCACAGCACCTTAGGCAAGACAACTTCGCTTCACGTGGAGGCTGGGCCCGCAAACCGAGGGCGTGGGGCTTAGGACCAGGTTTCCGTCACTCCCGTGCCCATAACTTTTGATCCGTAAGGATTTACGCGGTACACAACATACCATTGGAAAGCTCTCCGAGAGCTCTACGACGGGGGTAGGAAGCCTGCTTGGCTGCGCTTGTTGTCGGAGCCCAAAATGGAACGTTTTCATCAATTTCTGGACACTTTTCTTCTTTTGCCCTATTTTTTCGTCCCGGATCGTACGTTTTAAGCCGCAAAAAGGACGACAGCTTAATCCATCACATTTCTATTACCGAATACCATGCCACCTTGGGCAAGACAATTTTGCCTCACGAAGAGGTTGGGCCCGCAAACCGAGGGCGTGGGGCTTAGGACCAGGTCTCCATCGTTCCGGTGCCCACAACTTTTGATCCGTAAGGCGTTATGCGGCGCACAGTATACCGTTGGAAAGCTCTCCGAGAGCTCTACGACGGGGGCAAAAAGCCCACTTAGCAGCGTCTATTTTCGGAGCCCAAAATGGAACATTTTCATCAGTTTCTGGATACTTTTCTTCTTTTACGCTATTTTTTTGTCCTGGATCGTACGTCGTGAGCCGCGAAAAGGACGACAACCTAATCCATTGCATTTCTATTACCGAATCCCACGCTACCTTGGGCAATACAACTTTGCTTCACGTAGAGGCTGGGCCCGCAAACCGAGGGCATAGGGTTTAGAACCAGGTCTCCGTCGCTCCGGTGCCCATAACTTTTGATCCGTAAGGGGTTACGCGGCGCACAGCATATAGTTGGAAAGCTCCCCGAGAGCTCTATGACGGGGGCAGCAAGCCTGCTAGGCAGCACCTATTTTTGGAGCCCAAAATCGAACGTTTTCATCAGTTTCTTGACACTTTTCTTCTTTTGCGTTGTTTTTATGTCCCGGATCGAACGTCGTGAGCCGCGACAAGGACGACAACCTAATCCATCAGATTTCTATTACCGAATCCCATGGCACCTTGGGCAAGACAACTTCGCTTCATGTAGAGGTTGGGCCAGCAAACCAAGGGCGTGTGGCTTAGGACCAGGTCTCCGTTGCTCCGGTGCCCATAACTTTTGATCTGCAAGAAGTTACGCTGCGCACAGCATACTGTTGGAAAGCACTCCGAGAGCTCTACGACGAGGGTCGATAGCCTGCTCGGCGGCGCCTATTTTAGGAGCCCAAAATTGAACGTTTTCATCAGCTTTTAGACACTTTTCTTCTTTTGTGATGTTTTTCCATCCCTGATCGTACGTCGTGAGCCTCGAAAAGGACGACAACCTAATCCATCACATTTCTATTAACGAATCCCACGGCAACTTGTGCAATACAATTTCTTTTCACGCAGACATTGGGCCCGCAAATCGAGGGCGTAGGGCTTTGGACCAGGTCTCCGTCGCTCTGGTGCACATAACTTTTGATCCGTAAGGAGTTACGCGGCACACAGCATACCGTTGGAAAGCTCTCCGAGAGCTCTACGATAAGGGCAACAAGCCTATTCGGCTGCGTCTATTCTCGGAGCCCAAAATTGAACATTTTCATCAGTTTCTGGACACTTTTATTCCTTTGCGCTGTTTTTCTGTCCCGGATCGTGCGTAGTGAGCCGCAAAAAAGATGACAACCTAATCCATCACATTTTTATTACCGAATCCTATGGCACCTTGGACAAGACAAAATCGCTTCACGTAGAGGCTGGGCCCGCAAACCGATGGCGTGGGGCTTAGGACTAGGTCTCTGTCGCTCCTGTACCCATAACTTTTAATCCGTAAGGAGTTACGTGGCACACAGTACACCGTTGGAAAGCTCTCCCAGAGCTCTATGACGGGGGCAGCAAGCCTACTCGGCTGTACCTATTTTCGGAGCGAAAAATGGAATGTTTTCATCAGTTTCTGAACACTTTTCTTCTTTTGCGCTATTTTTCCGTGCCGGATCGTACGTTGTGAGCCGTGAAAATGACGACAACCTAATTCTTCACATTTCTGTTACCGAATCCCTCGGCAACTTGAGCAAGACAACTTTGCTTCACATAGAGGCTGGGCCCGCAAGCCGAGGGCGTGGGGCTTAGGACCAGGTCTCCGTCGCTCCGGTGCCCCTAACTTTTGATCCGTAAGGAGTTACGCGTCGTGCAGTATACCGTTGAAAAGCTCTCCGACAGCTCTATGACGTGGGTAGTAAGCCTCCTCAGCTACACCTGTTTTCGGAGCCCAAAATCAAACATTTTCCTCAGTTTCTAGACACTTTTCTTCTTTTGCGCTATTTTTTCGTCCCGGATCGTACGCCGTGAGCCGCGAAAAGGACGACAGCCTAATCCACACATTTCTATTACCGAATCCCATGCCACCTTGGGCAAGACAACTTCGCTTCACGTAGAGGCTAAGCCCACAAACCAAGGTCGTAGGACTTAGGACCAGGTCTCCGTCTCTCCGGTGCCCATAACTTTTGATCCGTAAGGAGTTACGCCGCGCACAGGATACCGTTGGAAAGCACTCCGAGAGCTCTACGACGGGGGCGGCAAGCCCGCTCCGCCTCTCCTATTTTTGGAGCCCAAAATCAAACATGTTCATCAGTTTCTGGACACTTTTCTTCTTTTGCGCTGTTTTTCCTTCCTGGATCGTACGTCGTCAGCTGCGAAAAGGACGACAACCTAATCCATTACATTTCCATAACTGAATCCCACTCCACCTTGGGCAAGACAACTTCGCTTCACGTAGAGGCTGGGCCCAAAAACCGAGTGCGTGGGGCTTAGGACCAGGTCTCCGTCGCTCCGGTGCCCATAACTTTTGATCCGTAAGGAGTTACGCGGCGCACAGTATACCGTTGGAAAGCTCTCCGAGAGCTCTACGACAATAGCAAAAAGCCTACTTTGTTGCGCCCTTTTTCGGATCCCAAAATCGAACGTTTTCATCAGTTTCTAGACACTTTTCTTCTTTTGTGCTATTTTTCCGTCCCGGATCGTACGTCGTAAACCGTGAAAAAGACGACAACCTAATCCACACATTTCTATTACCAAATCCCATGGCAACTTGTGCAAGACAACTTCGCTTCACGTAGAGGCTGGGCCAGCAAATCGAGGGCGTGGGGCTTAGGGCCAGGGCTCCGTCGCTCCGGTGCCCATAACTTTTGATCCGTAATGAGTTGCGCGGCGCGCAGCATACCGTTGGAAAGCTCTCCGACTGTTCTACGACGGGAGGAGCAAGTCTCCTCGGCTGCTCCTATTTTCGAAGCCCAAAATAGAACGTTTTAATCAGTTTCTAGACACTTTTCTTCTTTTGCTCTATTTTTCCGTCCTGAATCGTACATCGTGAGCCGCGAGAAGGACGACAACCTAATCAATGACATTTCTATTACCGAATCCCACGACACCTTGGGCATGACAACTTCGCTTCACGTAGAGGCTGGGCCCGTAAACCGAGGGCGTGGGGCTTAGGACCAGGTCTCCGTCGCTTCGGTGCCCATAACTTTTAATCCGTAAGGAGTTACGCGGCGCATAGCATACCGTTGGAAAGCTCTCCGAGAGATCCACGACAAGGACAGCAATCCTGTTCGGCTATGCCTATTTTCGGTGCCTAAAATGGAACGTTTTCATCAGTTTCTGGACACTTTTCTTCTTTTGCGCTGTTTTTCCGTTCCGGATCGTATATTGTGAGCCGCGAAAAGGACGACAACGTAATCCATCGCATTTCTATTATCGAATTCCACGGCACCATGGGCAAGACAACTTTGCTTCACGTAGAGGCTGGGCCCGCAAACCGAGGGCGTGGGGCTTAGGACTTGGTCTCCTTCGCTTCGGTGCCCATAACTTTTGATCCGTAAAGAGTTACGTGGCACACAGTATACCGTTGGAAAGTTCTCCGAGCGCTCCATGATGGGGGCAGCAAGCCTGCTCGGCTGCGCCTATTTTTGGAGCCCAAAATGTAACATTTTCATCAGTTTCTTGACACTTTTCTTCTTTTGCGCTGTTTTTCTGTCACGGATCGTACGTTGTGAGCCGCAAAAACGACGACAACCTAATCAATCACATTTCTATTACCGAATCCCACGGCAACTTGTGCAAGACAACTTCGCTTCACGTAGAGGCTGGGCCCGAAAATCGAGGGCGTGGGGCTTAGGTCCAGGTCTCCGTCGCTCCGGTGCACATAAGTTTTGATCCGTAAGGATTTACGTGGCACATAGCATACCGTTGTAAAGCTCTTTGAGAGCTCTACAATTGGGGCAGCAAGCCTGCTCTGCAACGCCTATTTTTGGAGACCAAAATTGAACATTTTCATCAGTTTCTGGACACTTTTCTCCATTTATGTTGTTTTTCTGTCCCGGATCGCACATCGTGAGCCGCAAAAAGGACGACAACCTAATCCATCACTTTTCTATTACTGAACCCCACGACACCTTGGGCAAGACAACTTGGCTTCACGTAGAGGATGGCCCCGCAAACCGAGGGCGTGGGGCTTAGGACCAGGTCTCCGTCGCTCCGGTGCCCATAACTTTTGATCCGTAAGGAGTTACGCGGCGTACAGCATACCGTTGGAAAGATCTCCGAGTGCTCTACGACGGGGGCAGCAAGCATGCACTGCTGTGCCTATTTTTGGAGCCCAAAATCAAACGTTTTCATCAGTTTCTAGACACTTTTCTTCTTTTGCGCTGTTTTTCCGTCCCGGATCGTAAGGCGTGAGCCGCGAAAAAGACAAACTAATCCATCACATTTCTATTACCGAATTACATGGCACTTTGGGCAATACAACTTCGCTTCACGTAGAGGCTGGGCCGGCAAACCGAGGGTGTGGGGCTTAGAACCAGGTCTCCGTCGCTCCGGTGCCCATAACTTTTGATCCGTAAGGAGTTACGCGGCACACAGCATACCATTGGCAAGCTCTCCGAGAGCTCAACGACGAGGGCAACCAGACTTATTGGCTGCGCCTATTTTCGGAGCCCAAAATGGAACGTTTTCATCACTTTCTGTACACTTTTCTTCTTTTGCGCTATTTTTTCGTCCTGGATCGTACATCGTGAGCCGCGAAAAGGACGACAACCTAATCTATTGCGTTTCTATTATCGAATCGCACGCCACCTTGGGAGAGAAAACTTCGCTTCACGTAGAGGCTGGGCCCGAAAACCGAGGGCGTGGGGCTTTAGAACAGGTCTCCATCGCTCCAGTGCCCATAACTTTTAATCCGTAAGGAGTTACGCGGCGCGCAGCATACTGTTAGAAAGCTCTCCAACAGCTCTACGACGGGGGCAGCAAGCCTCCTCGGCTACGCCTGTTTTCAGAGCCCAAAATCGAACATTTTCATCAGTTTCTAGATACTTTTCACCTTTTGCACTGTTTTTTCGTCCTGGATCGTACTTCGTCAGCCGCAAAAAGGACGACAACCTTATCCATTACATTTCTATTACCGAATCCCATGCCACCTTGGGAAAGACAACTTCGCTTCACGTAGAGGCTGGGCCCATAAACCGAGGGCGTGGGGCTTTGGAACAAGTCTCCGTCACTACAGTGCCCATAACTTTTGATCCGTAAGGAGTTACGTGGTGCGCAGCATACTGTTGGAAAGCTCTCTGACCGCTCTACGACGGGGGTAGCAAGCCTCCTCGGCTGCGCCTATTTTCAGAGCCCAAAATCGAACGTTTTCATCAATTTCTGGATAATTTTCTTCTTTTGCGCTGTTTTTTCGTCCCGGATCGTAAGTCGTGAGCCGCGAAAAGAACGACAAGCTAATCCATCATATTTCTATTACCGAATCCCAAGCCACCTTTCACAAGACAACTTCACTTCCCGTAGAGGCTGGGGCCGCAAACCGAGGTCGTGGGGCTTAGGACCAGGTCTCCATCGCTCCGGTGCCCATAACTTTTGATCCATTAGGAGTTACGCAGCGCACAGCATACCGTTAGAAAGATCTTCGAGAGCTCTACGACAGGGGGCAGCAAGACTACTTTGTTGCGCCTATTTTCAGAGCCCAAAATCGAACGTTTTCATCAGTTTTTGGATACTTTTCTTCTTTTGCGCTATTTTTTTGTCCTGGATCGTACGTCGTGAGCCTCAAAAAGGACGACAACCTAATCCATTACATTTCTATTACCGAATCCCATGACACCCTGGGAAAGACAACTTCGCTTCACGTAGAGGTTGGGCCCGCAAACCGTGGACGTGATGCATAGGACCAGGTCTCCGTCACTTCGGTGCCCATAACTTTTGATCCGTAAGGAGTTACGTGGCGCGCAACATACTGTTGGAAAGCTCTCCGATAGCTCTACGATTTGGGCAGCGAGCCTCCTCAGCTGCGCCTATTTATGGAGCCCAAAATCAAATGTTTTCATCAGTTTCTGGACACTTTTTTTTTTTTGCCCTGTTTTTCCGTCCCGGATTGTATGTCGTGAGCCGCAAAAGGACGACAACCTAATCCATCACATTTCTATTACCGAATCCCACGGTACCTTGGGCAAGACAACTTCGCTTCACGTAGAGGCTGGGTTCGCAAACCGAGGGCGTGGGGCTTAGAATCAGGTCTCTGTCGCTCCGATGCCCATAACTTTTGATCCGTAAGGAGTTATGCGGCGTACAACATAGCATTGGAAAGCTCTCTGAGAGCTCTACTACGGGGGCAGCAAGCCTACTTTGCAGCGCCTATTTTTTGCGCACAAAATCGAACATTTTCATCAGTTTCTATACACTTTTCTACTTTTGCGCTGTTTTTTAGTCTTGGATTGTACTTTGTGAGCCGCGAAAAGGATGACAATCTAATCTATCACATTTCTATTACCGAATCCCATGGTAACTTGTGCAAGACAACATCGCTTCACGTAGAGGCTGGTCCCGCAAACCGAGGGTGTGGGGCTTAAGACCAGGTCTCCGTCGCTCCAGTGCCCATAACTTTTGATCGATAAGGAGTTACGCGGTGCGCAGCATACTGTTGGAAAGCTCTCCGACAGCTCTACTGTGGTGGTAGCAATCCTCCTTGGCTGGGCCTGTTTTCGGAGCCCAAAATCGAACGTTTTCATCAGTTTATGGACACTTTTCTTCTTTTGCGCTGTTTTTCCGTCCCGGATCGTAAGTCGTGAGCCGCGAAAAAGACAAACTAATCCATCACATTTCTATTACCGAATTACATGGCACTTTGGGCAATACAACTTCGCTTCACGTAGAGGCTGGGCCGGCAAACCGAGGGCGTGGGGCTTAGGACCAGGTCTCCGTCGCTCCGGTGCCCATAACTTTTGATTCGTAAGGAGTTATGCGACACACAACATACCATTGGAAAGCTCTCCAAGAGCTCAACGACAAGGGCAACCAGCCTTCTAGGCTGTGCCTATTTTCGGAGCCCAAAATGGAACGTTTTCATCACTTTCTGTACACTTTTCTTCTTTTGCGCTGTTTTTTCATCCTGGATCGTACGTCGTGAGCCGCAAAAAGGACGACAACCTAATCTATTGCGTTTCTATTATCGAATCGCACGCCACATTGGGAAAGAAAACTTCGCTTCACGTAGAGGCTGGGCCTGAAAACCGAGGGCGTGGGGCTTTGGAACAGGTCTCCGTCGCTCTAGTGCCCATAACTTTTGATCCGTAAGAAGTTACGCAACGCGCAGCATACCGTTAGAAAGCTCTCCGACAGCTCTACGATGGGGGCAGCAAGCCTCCTGGGCTACGCCTGTTTTCAGAGCCCAAAATCGAACGTTTTCATCAGTTTCTAGATACTTTTCACCTTTTGCACTATTTTTTCGTCCTGGATCGTATTTCGTCAGCCGCAAAAAGGACGACAACCTTATCCATTACATTTCTAATACCGAATCCCATGCCACCTTGGGAAAGACAACTTCGCTTCACGTAGAGGTTGGGCCCATAAACCGAGGGCGTGGGGCTTTGGAACAAGTCTCCGTCACTCCGGTGCCCATAACTTTTGATCCGTAAGGAGTTACGCGGCGCGCAGCATACCGTTGGAAAGCTCTATGACCGCTCTACGACGGGGGTAGCAAGCCTCCTCGGCTGCGCCTATTTTCAGAGCCCAAAATCGAACGTTTTCATCAGTTTCTGGATAATTTTCTTCTTTTGCGCTATTTTTTCATCCCGGTTCGTAAGTCGTGAGACGTGAAAAGAACGACAAGCTAATCCATCATATTTCTATTACCGAATCCCAAGCCACCTTTCGCAAGACAACTTCACTTCACGTAGAGGCTGGGCCCGCAAACCGAGGTCGTGGGGCTTAGGACCAGGTCTCCGTCGCTCCGGTGCCCATAACTTTTGATCCATTAGGAGTTACGCAGCGCACAGCATACCGTTGGAAAGATCTTCGAGCGCTCTACGATAGGGGGTAGCAAGACTGCTTTGCAGCGCCTATTTTCGGAGCCCAAAATCGAACGTTTTCATCAGTTTCTGGATAATTTTCTTCTTTTGCGCTATTTTTTCGTCCCGGATCGTAAGTCGTGAGCCGCGAAAAGAACGACAGGCTAATCCATCATATTTCTATTACCAAATCCCAAGACACCTTTCGCAAGACAACTTCACTTCACGTAGAGGCTGGGCCCGTAAACCGAGGTCGTGGGGCTTAGGACTAGGTCTCCGTCGCTCCGGTGCCCATAACTTTTGATCCATTAGGAGTTACGCAGTGCACAACATACTGTTGGAAAGATCTCCGAGAGCTCTACGACAGGGGGCAGCAAGACTGCTTTGCTGCGCCTATTTTCGGAGCCCAAAATCGAATGTTTTCATCAGTTTTTGGATACTTTTCTTCATTTGCGCTATTTTTTTGTCCTGGATCGTACGTCGTGAGCCTCAAAAAGGACGACAACCAAATCCATTACATTTCTATTACCAAATCTTATGACACCTTGGGAAAGACAACTTCGCTTCACGTAGAGGTTGGGCCCGCAAACCGAGGACGTGATGCATAGGACCAGGTCTCCGTCGCTTCGGTGCCCATAACTTTTGATCCGTAAGGAGTTACGTGGCGCGCAACATACCGTTGGAAAGCTCTCCGATAGCTCTACGATGTGGGCAGCGAGCCTCCTCGGCTGCGCCTATTTACGGAGCCCAAAATCAAATGTTTTCATCAGTTTCTGGACACTTTTTTTCTTTTGCTCTGTTTTTCCGTCCCGGATTGTACGTCGTGAGCCGCGAAAAGGATGACAACCTAATCCATCACATTTCTATTACCGAATCCCACGGTACCTTGGGCAAGACAACTTCGCTTCACGTGGAGGTTGGGTACGCAAACCGAGGGCGTGGGGCTTAGGACCAGGTCTCCGTCGCTCCGGTGCCCATAACTTTTGATCCGTAAGGAGTTATGCGGCGTACAACATAGCGTTGGAAAGCTCTCTGAGAGCTCTACGACGGGGGCAGCAAGCCTACTTTGCAGCGCCTATTTTTTGCGCACAAAATCGAACATTTTCATCAGTTTCTATACACTTTTCTTCTTTTGTGCTGTTTTTTAGTCTCAGATCGTACTTTGTGAGCCGCGAAAAGGACGACAATCTAATCTATCACATTTCTATTACCGAATACCATGGTAACTTGTGCAAGACAACTTCGCTTCATGTAGAGGCTGGGCTCGCAAACCGAGGGTGTGGGGCTTAAGACCAGGTCTCCGTCGCTCCAGTGCCCATAACTTTTGATCGATAAGGAGTTACGCGGTGTGCAGCATACTGTTGGAAAGCTCTCCGACAGCTCTACTATGGTGGTAGCAATCCTCCTTGGCTGGGGCTGTTTTCGGAGCCCAAAATCGAACGTTTTCATCAGTTTATGGACACTTTTCTTCTTTTGCGCTATTTTTCAATCCCGGATCGTACGTCGTGAGCTGCAAAAAGGATGACAACCTAATCCATCACATTTCTGTTACCGAATACCAAGCCACCTTGGGCAAGACAACTTCGCTTCACTTAGAGGCTGGGCCCGCAAACCGAGGGCGTGTGGCTTAGGACTAGGTCTATGTCGCTCCGGTGCCTATAGCTTTTGATCCGTAAGGAGTTACGCAACGCACAACATACCGTTGGAAAGCTCTCCGAGAGCTCTATGATGGGAGCAGCAAGCTCGCTCGGCCGCGCCAATTTTCGGAGACCAAAATCGAATGTTTTCATCAGTTTCTGGACACTTTTTTTCTTTTGCGCTGTTTTTCCGTTGTGGATCGTACGTCCTGAGCCACAAAAAGGACGCATTTATTTTACCGAATCGCATGCCCCTTTGGGCAAGACAACTTCGCTTCACGTAGAGGCTGGACCCGCAAACCGAGGGCGTGGGGCTTAGGACAAGGTCTCCGTTGCTCCGGTGCCCATTACTTTTGATCCGCAAGGAGTAACGCAGCGCATAGCATACCGTTGGAAAGCTCTCCGAGAGATCTACGACGGGGCAGCAAGCCTGCTCGGCTGCGCCTATTTTTGGAGCCCAAAATCAAACATGTTCATCAGTTTCTGGACACTTTTCTTCTTTTGCGCTATTTTTTCATCCCGGATCGTACGTCGTGAGCCGCGAAAAAGACCACAACCTAATCAATCACATTTCTATTAACGAATCCCACGGCACCTTGGGCAAGACAACTTTGCTTCATGTAGAAGCTGGGCCAAAAAACAGAGGGCGTGGGGCTTAGGACCAGGTCTCTGTCACTTCGGTGCCCATAACTTTCGATTCGTAAAGAGTTATGCGGCACATAACATACCGTTGGAATGCTTTCCGAGAGCTCAACGACGGGGACAGCAAACCTGCTCGGCTACGCCTATTTTCGGAGCCCAAAATGTAACATTTTCATTAGTTTCTAGACACTTTTCTCATTTTGCGCTGTTTTTTCATCCCGGATCGTACGTTGTGAGCCGCGAAAAGGACAACAACATAATCCATTACATTTCTATTACCGAATCCCACACCACATTGGGCAAGACAACTTTGCTTCACGTAGAGGCTGGGCCCGCAAACCGAGGGCATTGGGCTTAGGACCAGGTCTCCATAGCTCCGGTGCCCATAACTTTTGATCCGTGAGGATTTACGCGGCCCACAGCATACCGTTGGAAAGCTCTCTAAGAGCTCTACGACGGAGGTAGCAAGCCTGCCTTGCAGCGCATGTTTTCGGAGCCCAAAATAGAACGTTTTCATCAATTTCTGGATACTTTTCTTCCTTTCCGTTGTTTTTTCATCCTGGATCACACATCGTGAGCTGCGAAATGGACGACAACCTAATCCATCACATTTCTATTACCGAATCCCACGACACCTTGGACAAGACAACTTCACTTCACGTAGAGGCTGGCCCCGCAAACCGAGGGCGTGGGGATTAGGACCAGGTCTCCGTCACTCCGGTGCCCATAACTTTTGATCCGTAAGGAGTTACGCAGCGCACAGCATACTGTTGGAAAGCTCTCCGAGAGCTCTACGATGGGGGGCAGCAAGCCTGCTTGGCTGCTCTTATTTTCAGAGCCCAAAATGGAATGTTTTCATCAGTTTCGGGACACTTTTCTTCTTTTGCGCTGTTTTTCTGTCCCGGATCGTACGTTGTGAGCTGTAAAAAGGACGACAACCTAATCCATCACATTTCTATTACCAAATACCACGCCACCTTAGGCAAGATAACTTCGCTTCACGTAGAGGCTGGCCCCGCAAATTGAGGGCTTGGGGATTAGGACCAGGTCTCCGTCGCTCCGGTGCCCATAACTTTTGATCCGTAAGTTGTTACGCGGCGCACAGCATACTATTGGAAACCTCTTCGAGAGCTCTACGACAGGGGCAACAAGCCTGCTCTGCTACGCCTATTTTCGGAGCCCAAAATGGAACGTTTTCATCAGTTTCTGGATATTTTTCTTCTTTTACGCTGTTTTTCCATCCCGGATCGTACGTCTTGAGCCGCGAAAAGGACGATAACCTAATCCATCACATTTTTATTGCCGAATCCCACGCCCCCTTAGGCAAGACAACTTCGCTTCACGTAGATGCTGGGCCCGCAAACCGTGGGCGTGGGGCTTTGGACCAGGTCTCCGTCGCTCCGGTGCCCATAACTTTTGATCCGTAAGGAGTTACGCGGCGCGCAGCATACCGTTGGAAAGCTCTCCAACAGCTCTACGATGGGGGTAGCAAGCCTCCTCGGCTGCGCCTATTTTAGGAGTCAAAAATCAAACTTTTTCATCAGCTTCTGGATGTTTTTCTTCTTTTCCTCTATTTTTTCATCCCGGATCGTAAGTCGTGAGCGTCGAAAAGGACGATAATCCATCACATTTCTATTACTGAATCCCACGCCACCTTGGGCAAGAAAACTTCGCTACACGTAGAGGCTGGCCCCGCAAACCGAGGGCGTGGGGCTTAGGACCAAGTCTCCGTTGCTCTAGTGTACATAACTTTTGATCCGTTAGGAGTTACGCAGTGCACAGCGAAAGATCTTCGGGAGCTCTACGACGGGGGTAGCAAGCCCACATTTCTGCACCTATTTTCGGAGCCCAAAATTGAACGTTTTCATCAGTTTCAGGACACATTTCTTCTTTTGGCTATTTTTTTGTCCTGGATCGTACGTCGTGAGCCGCGAAAAGGATGACAACCTAATCCATTACATTTCTATTACCAAATCCCACGCCACCTTGGGAAAGAAAACTTCACTTCACGCAGAGGCTGGGCCTGCAAACTGAGGGCGTGGGGCTTAGGACTAGGTCTCCGTCGTGCCAGTGCCCATAACTTTTGATCCGTAAGGAGTTACACGGCACACATCATACCGTTGGAAAGCACTCCGAGAGCTCTACGACGGGGGTAGGAAGCCTGCTAGGCTGAGCCTATTTTTGGAGCCCAAAATCGAACGTTTTCATCAGTTTTTGGACACTTTTCTTCTTTTGCACTGTCTTTCTGTCTCGGACCGTACATTGTGAGCGGCGAAAAAGACGACAACCTAATCCATCACATTTCTATTACCGAATCCCACTGCAACTTGTGCAAGACAACTTCGCTTCACGTAGAGACTGGGCCCGCAAATTGAGGGCGTGGGGCGTGGGGCGTAAGACCAGGTCTCCGTCACTCCGGTGTCCATAACTTTTGATCCGTAAGGAGTTACGCGGCGCAAAGCATACCGTTGGAAAGCTCTCCGAGAGCTATACGACGTGGATAGCTAGCCTCCTCGGCTGCTCCTGTTTACTGAGCCCAAAATCGAATGTTTTCATCTATTTATGGACACTTTTTTTCTTTTGCCCTGTTTTTCCGTTCCGGATTGTACGTCGTGAGCCGCGAAAAGGACGACAACCTAATCCATCACATTTCTATTACTGAATCCCACGGCACCTTGGGCAAGACAACTTCGCTTCACGTAGGGGCTGGGCCCTCAAACCGAGGGCGTGGGGCTTTGGACCAGTTCTCCATTGCTCCGGTGCCCATAACTTTTGATCCGTAAGGAGTTACGCGGTGCACAACATACCGTCGGAAAGCTCTTCGAGAGCTCTAGGACGGGGGCAGCAAGCATGCTTTGCAGTATCTATTTTCGGAGCCCAAAATTGAACGTTTTCATCAGTTTCTAGACACTTTTCTTCCTTTGCGCTATTTTTTCGTCCCGGATCGTACCTTGTGAGCCGCGAAAAGGACGACAACCTAATCCATCATATTTCTATTACCGAATCCTACGGCAACTTGTGCAAGACACCTTCGCTTCACTTAGAGGTTGGGCCTGCAAACCGAGGGCGTGGAGCTTAGGACCAAGTCTCTGTCGCTCTGGTGCCCATAACTTTTGATCCGTAAGGAGTTACACGGCTCGCACCATACCGTTGGAAAGCTCTCCGACAGCTCTACGACGGGGGTAGCAAACCTCCTCTACTGGGCCTATTTTTGGAGCCCAAAATCGAATGTTTTCATCAGTTTCAGGACATTTTTCTTCTTTTGAGCTATTTTTTCGTCCCGGATCGTACGTCGTGTGCCGCGAAAAGGACGACAACCTAATCCATCACATTTTTATTATCGAATGCCATGCCACCTTGGACAAGACAACTTCACTTCATGTAGAGGCTGGGCCCGCAAACCGAGGGCGTGGGGCTTAGGACCAGGTCTCCGTCGCTCCGGTGCCCATTACTTTTGATACGTAAGGAGTTGCACGACGCACAACATACCGTTGGAAAGCTCTCCGAGAGCTCTACAACGGGGGAAGCAATCCTGCTCGGCTGCACCTATTTTCGGGGCCCAAAATCGAACGTTTTCATCAATTTCTGGGCACTTTTCTTTTTTTTAAGCTATTTTTTCATCCCGGATCGTACGTCATGATCCACGAAAAAGACGGCAACCTAATCCATCACATATCTATTACCGAATCCCACGGCACCTTGGGCAAGACAACTTCGCTTCAAGTAGAGGCTGGGCCCGGAAACCGAGGGCGTGGGGCTTAGGACTAGGTCTCTGTCGCTCCGGTGCCCGTAACTTTTGATCCGTAAGGAGTTACGCTGCGCACAGAATACCGTTGGAAAGCTCTCCGTGAGCTCTACGACGGGGGCAGCAAGCCTGCTCGGTTGCGTATTTTTTTGAAGCCCAAAATCAAACGTTTTCATCAGTTTCTGGACATTTTTTTTCTTTTGCACAATTTTTTCATCTCGGATCGTACGTCGTGAGCCGCAAAAAGGATGACAACCTAATCCATCACATTTCTATTACCGAATCCCATGGCACCTTGGGAAAGGCAACTTCGCTTCACGTAGAGGCTGGGCCCGTAAATCGAAGGCGTGGGGCTTCGGACCAGGTCTTCATCGCTCCGGTGCCAATAACTTTTGATCCGTAAGGAGTTACGTGGCATACTGCATACCGTTGGAAAGCTCTCTGAGAGCTCTACGACGGGGCAGCAAGCCTGCTATGCAGTGTGTCACGCCCTAACCTGGCCTATATGGTTAGACTAGGGTATGATCTAAACGTTCAGAACATGTCACATATTTAACCGTTTATGATGATTTAACTCCTATTGTTTGAGTCTAGACTCCAAAGTTTTCCAGAAATTCGGCAGCATGACGGCTGTAATTGGACTTTTTGGTTTGGCCTAATTCTCAAAACGCCTCAAAATTTTCTAATCTCAAGTTTCATTTCCAACTAGGATTACCATTTAACGTCAATTGAAACGCCTATTGGTTATCTCGATGTCTCGTTTGATTGTTTATCCTCGTTATAAAAGTACCTGTTGATCTTAGCTTAATAGCGAGTACCTGTTTAAGATTGGATAAGTTCATTTACTTAATCCTTAACTAATACGTCATAACCTATGATAGATACTAGCAGTAATAATAGCAACACGATCAAAGTAGTATCTAGTGTCTGTTTAGCAATATCAGTACAAACCAAAATTAGACCCCAAATTACAACGGGGGTCTTTTACATTACAAATAGCAAGCAACATAAAAGAAATAGTCTTCAGGTAGGATAAAGTTCACAAGTAGCCATAATCACACAAAGCACACAAACAGGCAATCACTCTAGGGATTCATCATTAAGCACACCGTCCTCGGGTACCTGTTCTGGATCTTCATCACCTGAGATGATAAAAGAGGGTGAGTCCTTATGAACTCAGCGAGGGGGAACGAGAAATAGGTTTTGAAACTCATTTTCTGGTTCAACTTATGAAATCCTTTTGCAAGCATGAATATAACAATAATATAAGTACAGGAACAGAAATACTAGTCTTTCCTCCCCGAGGTCCTCTAGGAACCAAGCGAGAGTACTTATACATGCAGTAAAAAGGATACAGTGAGCTTTTGCTCTCAGATCAGTTCCAAAATCAGTTGTTGCGGCCGACTTCAAATCATCCCCCAAACACGCCAGGTGGGTATACTCCGGATGTACCCTGAAATACTACGACCTAACTCTCCGAGGAAGTCTAGCCCTCAAGCGAGAGAGGGAATGGGACCATGGTAGTCACGGGTGCACCGGCAAGCCCGATACCGCCCGGTGTGCGTGATCGCTACCATGCCGACAGGAAAGGTTGCAACCTTGTATGCAGTGCACATTTATGACATTAACATATCACGTTAGGAAGACAACAAAGTAGGTTGCCTCCGGACAGTCATAAGATTGCACATTGACAAGTAAACAAGCAGGGCACGATAAAACAGGTAATTTCACTTGAAAGGCATATAGAGTTATATGAACATTAAACGGGCAGCCATGTAACACATGTAAATCAAGCCATATAACTCATTACGAAGTCCACATGATCAAGTAATAAGATTATTCAACATGCAATAACATCTACGTGGGTTCGGGCGCAAGAAAAGCCTATTTGTCAACATGCAATGATCAAAATCACATTTAGGACTATAAAGGAATTTACGGGCAGCCTACTAAACATATAATTGCACACAATATCCAAATGATCAACACTTAGCAAAACTACCTAGTCATTAGGGTTTCCATTTCGTGCATATTTGTGCAATTTGAGCCTCAAACCAACTCAAAGTCAATCTCAAGCCATGCATCATTTAATTCAACATCCTCAAACATTCAAAACAGTCCACACAACATCCCGAAGCTACAATCCCAAGCATTTAATTCAACAAGAGGAGTCACAACAATTTTTCTAAGCATAACACTAAGTGAAACCCTTACTGCAATAGGATGTTTTCTCACAATCAATAGGATAATCAAACAATCTCCAAATCCAGTGAATAAGATTTCAAATTAAAGCTTAAGAAGTGAACTAAAATCAGAAACAAACCTTGCATCAATCGGAGTTCGGGATCATTAGATATAGCCGAAATAGTGGGATAGCACAAAACTGTCCAGATTTGCACACATTTCGATAATTGACATTTTTGAGGTCCTTAGGGTCAGATTTAGCCTTAGTCCATTTCTGACAAAAATGTCCGTAACTGACAAATCTTGCAGTACACCAAATTTCATGCATTTTGGATATCATTTACTAAGTCAAATCTGGTTCGTTCTACAAGGTCAGTGCATCTATCAAAACCTGCTTCATTTTTCTAGATTTTCAGATTTGGACACATTTTAAAGATTTGCCATTTTGAGGACCTTAGAGTCAAAATTAGCTTTGGCCTATTTCTCTGAAAAATGTTCAAAACTGGAAAAACTAGTCACCTACCAATTTTAATGCATTTTCAACATCATTTTCCTGGCTAAACGTACCTCGAAACAAACTGGTCAGAGAGCTGTCAACAATCCGACTTCACCTATCATCACTTTCAAGCCAAGATCTTGCCATGCATGGTTGCAAAAGCTTATGAACGAACATATAACTCAAGTACAGAAGCAAAGACATACATTTATGAGCATGCATGTGGATTTTTGAAGGATTTTCAAAAGGTTTTAGCCCTCACCTTAGCAATCAACCAAGAGGATGCCCAAAAACTTGTTGAAGCAAAATTTTCTTCTTCTCCTTTGCCTAGCCGAGGTTCCAACTAGAGTTTCTCTATTTTTCCTAGCTTAGTGACCAAGCTCTTAGTACGTGCATGAGGTTAGAACAAGAAGAAAAGAAATGGAAACCAAGAAACTTACCTAGGGCCGAATAGAAGACTTCAAAGGACATGCATGTATGATTCTTGCATCCTAGCTAGCTTGCTCGACTTTCCTTGCTTGATGCTTGTCTTGATTGACCAAAGTGTGAAGAAGATGAGCTATGGGAGGTGAGAACTCAGCCAAGGCCTTGAGAGAGAGAAGAATGAGAGGGAGAGAGAGAAGGTTGAGGAAGAAAGAAGAAATGACAAAAAAAAAAAATGATGGCTTTGCAAATTTTGAGCAAGTGGTCGGCCTTGGGCATAAAAATTCAGCCTTTTTGTGTCTTCAAGATTAAATTTAAAATGTTAGCATGGGCATAGGTGGTTTGGTCAAGCAAGGTGAGAAAATTGAGGTGGTTTTGAGCAATTTTTATGCATTTGTGTCATAGTTTGTCTAAGCATGCATGATTAATTGAATAATTGTTCAAACCTTGTGCAAAAGCCTTGGTATGGCCGGCCAAAGCATGTGCCAAATCTGAATTTTTGTCAACTATTGGAGTATTATTAAATTGTGTGTTGGAAGTGCAAAAAGAATAAGGAATGAAGAATGAAGAATGTTTAGTGTTTAGTAAACTTTTTGTCTTCTAGTGAGTTGAATTAGGATTATAATATTGATAGTGGATTTTGTAGGATTGTTTAATAGTCTAGTGCTTTGTGTAAGCTGCTTTCTTGATTAGCGTGAGGGCACGCTTTCCTAGGTCTAGGGCACGCACTATGAGGTAGGACACGAACTACGAGACGAACGCACGTTTTTCAAATAAATGCACACTACCCTAAATGAATGCACGTATTTCAATGCATGGCACATAAAATGAACACAATTCTTAAACCTAGGTCAAGGCACGCAAATCTAGGTTAGGGCACATAAAACGAGGTATCGCACGTAAATCGGGGTCGGGCCTTACAGTAGCGCCTGATTTCAGAGCCCAAAATTGAACGTTTTCATTAGTTTATGGACACTTTTTTTCTTTTGCGCTGTTTTTCTGTCCCGGATCATACGATGTGAGCCGCGAAAAGGACGACTACCTAATCCATCACATTTCTATTACCGAATCCCATGGCAACTTGTGCAAGACAACTTCGCTTCACGTAGAGGTTCGGCCCCCAAACCGAGAGCGTGGGGCTTATGACCATGTCTCCGTCGCTCCGGTGCCCATAACTTTTGATCCGTAAAGAGTTATGCGGTGCACAACATACCGTTGGAAAGATCTCCGACAGCTCTACGACGAGGGTAACAAGCCTCCTCGGCTGCGCCTATTTTTGGAGCCCAAAATTGAACATTTTCATCAGTTTCTGGACACTTTTCTTCTTTTGCGCTGTTTTGCCGTCCCGCATCGTACGTCGTGAGCCGTGAAAAGGACGATAACCTAATCCATCACATTTCTATTACCGAATCCCACGCCACCTTAGGCAAGACAACTTCGCTTCACATAGAGGCTGGGCCCGCAATCCGAGGGCGTGGGGCTTAGGACCAGGTCTCTGTCGCTCCGGTGCCCATAACTTTTGATCCGTAAGGAGTTACGCGGCACACAGAATACCGTTGGAAAGCTCTCCGAGAGCTCTATGACAAGGGCAACAAGCCTGCTCGGTTGTGTTTTTTTTCGGAGCCCAAAATCGAATGTTTTCATCAGTTTCTAGATACTTTTCTTTTTTTGCGCTGTTTTTCCGTCCCAGATCGTACGTAGTGAGCCACGAAAAAGACGACAACTTAATCCATTACATTTCTATTACCGAATACCATGCCTCCTTGGGCAAGACAACTTCGCTTCACGTAGAGGCTGGGCCCGCAAATCGAGGGCGTGGGGCTTAGGACCAGGTCTCCGTCGCTCTGGTGCCCATAACTTTTGATCCGTAAGGAGTTACGCGGCACAAAGCATACCGTTGGAAAGCTCTCTGACAGCTCTACAACGGGGGTAGCAAGCCTCCTCAGCTGCGCCTATTTTCGGAGCCCAAAATGGAACGTTTTCATCAGTTTTTGGACAATTTTCTTCTTTTGCGCTATTTTTTCGTCCTGGATCGTACGTTGTGAGACGCGAAAAGAACAACAACCTAATCCATCACATTTCTATTACCGACTCCCACGGCAACTTGTACAAGACAACTTCACTTCACGTAGAGGCTGGGCCCGCAAACCGAGGGTGTGGGGCTTTGGACCAGGTCTCTGTCGCTCCGGTGCCCATAACTTTTGATCTATAAGGAGTTACGTGAGGCGCAGCCAACCGTTCGAAAGCTCTCCGAAAGCTCTACGACGGGGGTAGCAAGCCTCCTCGGCTGCACCAATTTTTGGAGCACAAAATCGAACGTTTTCATCAGTTTCTGGACACTTTTCTTCTTTTGCGCTGTTTTTTTATCCCGGATCGTAAGTCGTGAGCCGCGAAAAGGACGACAAGCTAATCCATCACATTTCTATTACCAAATCCCATGCCACCTTGGGCCAGACAACTTCGGTTCACGTAGAGGCTGGGCCTGTAAACTGAGGGCGTGGGGCTTAGGACCAGGTCTCCGTCGCTATGGTACCCATAACTTTTGATCCGTTAGGGGTTACGCAGCGCACAGCATATCGTTGGAAAGATCTCCGAGAGCTCTACAACGAGGGCAGCAAGCTCGCTTTGCTGCGCCTATTTTCGGAGCCCAAAATCAAACATTTTTTTCAGTTTCTGGACACTTTTCTTCTTTTGCGCTGTTTTTTCATCCTGGATTGTAAGTCATGAGCCGCGAAAAGGACGAGAACCTAATCCATTACATTTTTATTACTGAATCCCACGCCACCTTAGGAAAGACAACTTCGCTTCACGTAGAGGCTGGGCCAACAAACCGAGGGCGTGGGGCTTAGGACCAGGTCTCTGTCGCTCTGGTGCCCATAACTTTTGATCTATAAGGAGTTACGCGGCGCACAGCATACCGTTGGAAAGATCTCCAAGAGCTCTACGACGGAGGCAGCAAGCATGCTTGGATACGCCAATTTTTGGAGCCCAAAATTGAACGATTTCATCAGTTTTTGGACACTTTTCTTCTTTTGCGCTGTTTTTCTGTCTCGGACCGTATGTTGTGAGCCGCGAAAAGGACGACAACCTAATCCATCACATTTCTATTATCGAATCGCACGGCAACTTGTGCAAGACAACTTCTCTTCACGTAGAGGCTGGGCCCGCAAACCGAGGGCATGGGGCATAGGACCAAGTCTCCGTCGCTCCGGTGCCTATAACTATTGATCTGTAAAGAGTTACGCGGTGTGTAGCATACCGTTGGAAAGCTCTCTGAGAGCTCTACGACAGGGGCAGCAAGCCTGCGGGGCTGTGCCTATTTACGGAGACAAAATCGAATGTTTTCCTCAGTTTCTAGACACTTTTCTTCTTTTGCTCTGTTTTTCTATCCCGGATCGTACGTCGTGAGCCGCAAAAAGGACGAGAACCTAATCCATCACATTTCTATTACCAAATCCCATGACACCTTGGGCCAGACAACTTTGCTTCACATAGAGGCTGGGCCCGCAAACCGAGGGCGTGGGGCTTAGGACCAGGTCTCTGTCGCTCCGGTGCCCATAACTTTTGATCTGTAAGAAGTTACATGGCGCACAGCATACCGTTGGAAAGCTCTCCGAGAGCTCTACGACGGGGGCAGCAAGCCTGCTCGTCTGCACCTATTTTCGGAGCCCAAAATCGAACATTTTCATTAGTTTCTGGATATTTTTCTTCTTTTGCACTGTTTTTCCGTCCCGGATTGCACGTTGTGAGCCGAAAAAAAGATGACAACCTAATCCATCATGTGAGGCTCGACCCCGATTTGCGTGCGATACCTCGTTTCGTGTGCCCTAATATAGATTTGCATTCCTTGACCTAGGTTTAAGAATTGTGTTCGTTTTGTGTGCCTTACATTGAATTACGTGCATTCATTTAGGGTTGCGTGCATTTACTTGAAAAACGTGCGTTCATCTCGTAGTTTGTGCCTTACCTCGTAGTGCGTGTCCTAGACCTAGGAAAGCGTGCCCTCATGCTAATCAAGAAAGTATCTTACACAAAGCACTGGACTATTAAACAATCCTACAAAATCACTATCAATATTATAATCCTAATTCAACTCACTAGAAGACAAAATAACACAAAAAGCTAGACATTCTTTATTCTTTATTCTTTTTGCCCTTCCAACACTCAATTAAATAACATCCAAAACATGACAAAATTTCAGAATTTTAATAGCCTTGGCCGACCACCACATCAAATTTTATACATGCTTGCTCAATTCAATTCATTCTAGACAAGTTATGACAAAAACACTTATCAATGCATAAAAAAATGCTCAAAACCACCTCAAATATCTACCTTGTTTGACCAATCAACCATTGCCCATGCTAGCATTTTAAAATCACATCTTGAAGACACAAAATCAGGAATTTTGGGCTGCCCAAGGCCGACCATATGCATGAAGAAATGTAAAAGCTTGTCATTCCTTGTCATTTCTTCATTTTTCCTTTCATCTTCTCTCTCCCTCTCATTTTTCTCTCTCTCTCTCTCGGCCTTGGCTGAGTTCTCACCATCTTTTGCTCATCTTCTTCACACCATAGCTGATCAAGCCAAGCAACAATCAAAGAAACTCAAGCAAACAAGCTAGGATGCGAAAATTGCACATGCATGTCCTTTGAAGTCTTCATTTCGGCTCTAGGTAAGTTCTTGGCTTCCATTTCTTTTCTTCTTGTTCTAACCTCATGCATGTACTAAGAGCTTGGTCACTAAGCTAGGAAAAATAGAGAAAATCTAGTTGGAACCTCGGCTAGGCAAAGGAGAAGAAGAAAAGTTTGCTTCAACAAGTTTTTGTGCATCCTCTTGGTTGATTGCTAAGGTGAGGGCTAAAACCTTTTGAAAATCCTTCAAAAATCCACATGCATGCTCATAAAAGTATGTCTTTGCTTCTGTACTTGAGTTATATGTTTGTTCATAAGCTTTTGCAACCATGCATGGCAAGATCTTGGCTTGAAAGTGATGATAGGTGAAGTCGGATTGTTGATAGCTCTCTGACCAGTTTGTTTCGAGGTAAGTTTTGCTAGGCAAATGATGTTTCAAATGCATGAAAATTGGTAGGTGACTAGTTTTGTCAGTTTTGAACACTTTTTGAAGAAATAGGACAAAGCTAATTTCGACTCTAAAGTCCTCAAAATGGAAAATCTTTAAAATGTGTCCAAATCTGGAAATCTGGAAAAATGAAGCAGGTTTTGATAGATGCACTGACGTTGTAGAACAAACCAGATTTGACTTAGTAAATGATATCAAAAATTCATGAAATTTGGTTTCCTGCAAGATTTTTCAGTTCTGGACATTTTTGTCAGAAATGAACTAAGGCTAAATCTGAACTTAAGGACCTCAAAAACATCAATTATCGAAATGTATGCAAATCTGGACAGTTTTGTGCTATCCCACTGTTTCGGCTATAACTAATGATCTCGAACTCCAAATGATGCAAGGTTTGTTTCTGATTTTAGTTCACTTCTTAAAATTTAATTTGAAATCTTATTCACTGGAATTGGAGATTGTTTGCTTATCTTAATGATTGTGAGAAAACAGCCTATTGCAGTAAGGGTTTCACTTAGTGTTATGCTTAGAAAATTGTTGTGACTTTTCTTGTTGAATTAATTGCTTGGGATTGTAGCTTTGGGATGTTGTGTGGACTGTTTTGAATGTTTGAGGATGTTGGATTAAATGATGCATGGCTTGAGATTGATTTTGAATTGGTTTGGGGATCAAATTGCACGGATATGCACGAAATGGAAACCCTAATGACTAGATAGGCTTGCTAAGTATTGATCATTTGGATATTGTGTGGAATTATATGCTTGGTAGGCTGCCCATAGTTTCCCTTATAACCTTAAATGTAATTTTGATCATTGCATGTTGACAAATAGGCTTTTCTTGCATCCGAACCCACGTAGATGTTGTTGCATGTTGAATAATCCTATCACTTGATTACGTGGACTTCGAAATGAGTTATATGGCTTGATTTACATGTGTTACATGGCTGCCCGTTTAATGTTCATATAACTCTATATGCCTTTCAAGTGAAATTACTTGTCTTATCGTGCCCTGCCTGTTTGCTTGTCAATGTGCAATCTTATGACTGTCCGAAGACAATCTACTTTGTTGTCCTCCTAACGTGATATGTTAATGTCATAAATGTGCACTGCATACAAGGTTGCAACCTTTCCTGTCGGCATGGTAGCGATCACACACACCGGGCGGCATCGGGCTTGCCAGTGCACCCGTGACTACCATGGTCCCATTCCCTCTCTCGTTTGGGGGCTAGACTTCCTCGGAGAGTTGGGTCGTAGGATTTCGGGGTACATCCGGAGTACACCCACCTGGCGTGTTTGGAGAATGATTTGAAGTCGGCCGCAACAACTGATTCTGGAACTGATCTGAGAGCCAAAGCTCACTGTATCCTTTTTACTATGTGTATAAGTACTCTCGCTTAGTTCCTAGAGAACCTCGGGGAGGAAAGACTGGTATTTATGTTCCTGTACTTATATTATTGTTATATTCATGCTTGCAAAAGGATTTCATAAGTTGAACCGGAAAATGAGTTTCAAAACCTATTTCTCGTTCCCCCTTGCTGAGTTCATAAGGACTCACCCTCTTTTATCATCTCAAGTGAAGAAGATCCAGAACAAGTACCCGAGGACAGTGTGCCTAACGATGAATCCTTGGAGTGATTGCCTGTCTTGTGTGCTTTGCGTGATTATGGCTACTTGTGAACTCTATGCTACTTGAAGACTATTTCCTTTATGTTGCTTGTTAATTGTAATGTAAAAGACCTCCGTTGTAATTTGGGGTCTAATTTTGGTTTGTACTGATATTGCTAGACAGACACTAGACACTACTATAATCGTTTTGCTATTATTACTGCTAGTATCTATCATAGGTTATGACGTATTAGGCAAGGACTAAGTAAATGAATCTATCCAATCTTAAATAGGTATACACTTTTAAGCTAAGATCAACAGGTACTTTTGTAACGAGGATAAACAAACAAACGAGACATAGTATCATGCTAGGTTATAAATCAAACGAGACATCGAGATAACCAATAGGCATTTCAATTGATGTTAAATAGAAATCTTAGTTGGAAATGAATTTGAGATGATCAATTTGAGGCGTTTAGAGAATTAGGTCAAACCAAAGAGCCCAATTACAGCCGTTATGCTGCCGGTTTTCCAGAAAATTTTGGAGTTCAGGCCAAAACGTTAAGTTTTAAATCTTAATGAACGGTTAAGTACGAGACGTGACTTGAATGTTAGTTTCACACCCTAGTCAAACCTTTATAGGCCGGGTTGGGGCGTGACACATCATATTTCTATTACCGAATCCCACGGCAACTTGTGCAAGACAACTTTGCTTCACGTAGAGGCTGGGCCCGTAAACCGAGGGTGTGGGGCGTAGGACCAGGTCTCCGTCGCTCCGGTGCCCATAACTTTTGATCTCTAAGGAGTTATGCGGCGTGCTGCATACCGTTGGAAAGCTCTCCAAGAGCTCTACGACGAGTGCAACTAGCCTCCTCAGCTGCGCCTGTTTTCAGAGCCCAAAATCGAACGTTTTCATCAGTTTCTGGACATTTTTCTTCTTTTGCGCTGTTTTTCCATCCCGGATCGTATGTCGTGAGCCGCGAAAAGGACGACAACCTAATCCATCATATTTCTATTACCGAATACCACGCCACCTTGGGCAAGACAACTTCGCTTCATGTAAAGGCTGGGCCCGCAAACCGAGGGCGTGGGGCATAGGACCAGGTCTCCGTCGCGCCGGTGCCCATAACTTTTGATCCGTAAGGAATTACGTGGCACACAGCATACCGTTGGAAAGCTCTCCGAGAGCTCTACGACGGGGGCAGCAAGCCTGATTTGCAGCGCCTATTTTGGAGCCCAAAATCGAACGTTTTCATCAGTTTCTATACATTTTTCTTCTTCTGCGCTGTTTTTTCGTCCCGGATCGTACCTTGTGAGCCGCGAAAAGGACGACAACCTAATCCATCACATTTCTATTACTAAATCCCACGGCAACTTGTGCAAGACAACTTCGCTTCACGTAGAGGCTGGGCCCGCAAAGCGAGGGCGTAGGGCTTAGGACTAGGTCTCCGTCGCTCCGGTGCCCATAACTTTTGATCCGTAAGGAGTTTCGCGACGCGCAGCATACCGTTGGAAAGCATTCCGACAACTCTACGACAGGGGTAGCAAGCCTCCTCGGCTGCGCCTATTTTCGGAGCCCAAAATCGAACGTTTTCATCAGTTTCTGGACACTTTTCTTCTTTTGTGCTATTTTTTCGTCTCGGATCGTACGTCGTGAGCCGCAAAAAGGACGACAACCTAATCCATCATATTTCTATTACCGAATACCACGCCACCTTGGGCAATACAACTTTGCTTCTTGTAGAGGCTGGGCCAGCAAACCGAGGGCGTGGGGCTTATAACCAAGTCTCCGTCGCTCTGGTGCTCATAACTTTTGAGCAGTAAGGAGTTTCGCGGCGCGCAGCATACCGTTGGAAAGCACTCCGATAGCTCTACGGCGGGGGTAGCAAGCCTCCTCGGCTGCGCCTATTTTCAGAGCCCAAAATCGAACGTTTTCATCAGTTTCTGGACACTTTTCTTCTTTTAAGCTATTTTTCTGTTCCGAATCGTACGTCGTGAGCCGCGAAAAAAACAACAACCTAATCTATCACATTTCGATTACCGAATCCCACGGCACCTTGGGCAAGATAACTTCGCTTCACGTAGAGGCTGGGCCCATAAACCGAGGGCGTGGGGCTTAGGACTAGGTCTCCGTCGCTACGATACCCATAACTTTTGATTCGTAAGGAGTTACGCTGTGCACAAAATACCATTGTAAAGCTCTCCGAGAGCTCTACGACGGGGGCAACAAGCCTACTCGGTTGCGCCTCTTTTCGGATCCCAAAATCGAACGTTTTCATCAGTTTCTGGACATTTTTCTTCTTCTGTGCTATTTTTCCGTCTCGGATCGTACGTTGTCAGCTGCAAAAAGGACGACAACCTTATCTATCACATTTCTATTTCCGAATCCCATGACAACTTGTGCAAGACAACTTCGCTTCACGTAGAGGCTGGGCCCGCAAACCGAGGGCGTGGGGCTTAGGACCAAGTCTCCGTCGCTCCGGTGCCCATAACTCTTGATCCGTAAGGAGTTTCGCGACGCACAGCATACCGTTGGAAAGCTCTCCGACAGCTCTACCACGGTGGTAGCAAACCTCCTCGGCGGCGCCTGTTTTAAGAGTCCAAAATCGAACATTTTCATCAGTTTCTAGACACTTTTCTTCTTTTGCGCTATTTTTTCGCCCCGGATCGTACATCGTGAGCCGCAAAAAGGAAGACAACCTAATCCATCACATTTCTATTACCGAATCCCATGCCACCTTGGGCAAGACAACTTCGCTTCACGTAGAGGCTGGGCCAGCAAACTCAGGGCGTGGGCCTTGGGACCCGGTCTCCGTCGCTTCGGTGCCCATAACTTTTGATCCGTAAGGAGTTACGCAGCGCACAAGATACCGTTGGAAAGCTCTCTAAGAGCTCTACGATGGGGGCAGCCATCCCGCTTGGCTGTGCCTATTTTTGGTGCCCAAAATCGAACATTTTCTTTAGTTTCTGGACATTTTTCTTCTTTTGCGTTGTTTTTCTGTCTTGGATCGTACTTCGTGAGTCGCGAAATGGACGTCAACCTAATTGATTGCATTTCTATTACCAAATCCCACGCCACCTTGGGCAAGACAACTTCGCTTCACGTAGAGGCTGGGCCCGCAAACCGAGGGCGTTGGGCTTAGGACCAGGTCTCCATCGCTCTGGTGCCCATAACTTTTGATCCGTAAGGAGTTACGCAGCGCACAGTATACTGTTGGAAATCTCTCTAAGAGCTCTACCACGGGGGCAGCAAGCATGCTAGGCTGCACTTATATTCGGAGCCCAAAATTGAACGTTTTCATCTGTTTCTGGACACTTTTCTTCTTTTGCGCTGTTTTTCCATCCCGGATCGTACGTCGTGAGCCGCGAAAAGGATGACAACCTAATCCATCACATTTCTATTACTGAATCCCAATGCACCTTGGGCAAGACGACATCGCTTCACGTAGAGGCTAGGCCCGCAAACTGAGGGTGTGGGGCTTAGGACCAGGTCTTCGTCGCTCCAATGCCCATAACTTTTGATCCGTAAGGAGTTACGCGGCACACAACATACCGTTGGAAAGCTCTTTGAGAGATCTACGACGGGGGCAGCAAGCCTGATTTGTAGCACCTATTTTCGGAGCCCAAAATCGAACATTTTCATCAGTTTCTGGACACTTTTCTTCTTTTACGCTGTTTTTTCATCTCGGATCGTACGTTGTGAGCCGCGAAAAGGACGACAACCTAATCAACCACATTTCTATTACCGAATCCTACGGCAACTTGGGCAAGACAACTTCGCTTCACGTAGAGGCTGGGCCCGCAAACCGAGGGCGTGGGACTTAGGACCAGGTCTCCGTCGCTCCGGTGCCTATAACTTTTGATCCGTAAAGAATTACGCGGCGCGCAGCATACCCTTGGAAAGCTCTTCGAAAACTCTACGACGGGGGTAGCAAGCCTCCTCAGCTGCGCCAGTTTTCGGAGCCCAAAATCGAATGTTTTCATCAGTTTCTGGACACTTTTCTTCTTTTGCGCTATTTTTCTATCCCGGATCGTACGTCGTGAGCCGAGAAAAGGACGACAATCTAATCCATCACATTTCTATTACCGAATCCCACGCCACCTTGAGCAAGACAACTACGCTTCACATAGAGGCTGGGCCCGCAATCCGATGGCGTGGGGCTTAGGACCAGGTCTCCATCGTTCTGGTGCCCATAACTTTTGATTCGTAAGGAGTTACGAGGTGCACAGAATGCCGTTGGAAAGCTCTCCAAAAGCTCTACGACGGGGGCAGCATGCTAGCTATGTTGCGCCTTCTTTCGGAGCCCAAAATCGAATGTTTTCATCAGTTTCTGGACACTTTTCTTCTTTTGCGCTGTTTTTCCGTCCCGGATCGTACGTTGTCAGCGGCGAAAACGATGCATAGTATACCGAATCCCTCGACAACTTGTGCAACACAACTTCACTTCACATAGAGGCTGGGCCCGCAAACCGAGGGCGTGGGACTTAGGACCAGGTCTCCGTCGCTTCGGTGCCCATAACTTTTGATCCGTAAGGAGTTACGCGGCGCGCAGTATACCGTTGAAAAGCTCTCCGACAGCTCTACGACGGGGGTAGCAAGCCTCCTAGGCTGAGCCTATTTTTGGAGCCCAAAATCGAACATATTCATCAGTTTCTGGATACTTTTCTGCTTTTTTGCTATTTTTCCGTACCGGATCGTATGTCGTGAGCAGCAAAAAGGACGACAACCTAATCCATCACATTTCTATTACCGAATCCCACGCCACCTCGGGAAAGACAACTTCCCTTCACGTAGAGGCTGGGCCCGCAAACCCAGGGCGTGGGGCTTAGGACCAGGTCTCCGTCGCTTCGATGCCCATAACTTTTGATCCGTAAGGAGTTACGCACCGCACAGCATACCGTTGGAAAGCTCTCTAAGAGCACTACGACGGGGGCAGCAATCCCGCTCGGCTACGCCCATTTTCGGAGCCAAAAATCGAATGTTTTCATCAGTTTCTCGACACTTTTCTTCTTTTGCGTTGTTTTTCCGTCCTGGATCGTACGTCGTGAGCCGTGAAAAGGACGACAACCTAATCCATTACATTTCTATTACCGAATCCCACGCCACCTTGGGCAAGACAACTTCACTTCACATAAAGGCTGGGTCCGCAAACAGTGGGCGTGGGGCTTAGGACCAGGTCTCCATCGCTCCTGTGCCGATAACTTTTGATCAGTAAGCAATTATGCGGCGCACAACATACTGTTGGAAAGCTCTCTGACAGCTTTACGACAGGGGCAGCAAGCCTGCTCGGCTGTGCCTATTTTTGTAGCCCAAAATCGAACGTCTTCATCAGTGTCTGGACACTTTTCTTCTTTTGCGCTATTTTTCTGTCCCGAATCGTACATCATGAGCCGCGAAAATGACGACAAACTAATCCATCATATTTCTATTACCGAATCCCACGGTACTATGGGCAAGACAACTTCGATTCACGTAGAGGCTGGGCCCGCAAACCGAGGGCGTGGGGCTTAGGACCAGGTCTCCGTCGCTCCGGTGCCCATAACTTTTGATCCGTAAAGAATTACGCGGCGCGCAGCATACCCTTGGAAAGATCTTCGACAGCTCTACGACCGGGGTAGGAAGCCTCCTCGGCTGCGCCAGTTTTTGGAGCCCAAAATCGAATGTTTTGATCAGTTTTTGGACACTTTTCTTCTTTTGCGCTATTTTTCTGTCCCGAATCGTACGTCGTGAGCCGAGAAAAGGACGACAACCTAATCCATCACATTTCTATTACCGAATCCCACTCCACCTTGAGCAAGACAACTACACTTCACATAGAGGCTGGGCCCGCAATCCGATGGCGTGGGGCTTAGGACCAGGTCTCCATCGCTCCGGTGCCCATAACTTTTGATTCGTAAGGAGTTACGAGGCGCACAAAATGCCGTTGGAAAGCTCTCTGAAAGCTCTACGACAGGGGCAGCATGCTAGCTATGTTGCGCCTTCTTTCGGAGCCCAAAATCGAATGTTTTCATCAGTTTCTGGACACTTTTCTTCTTTTGCGCTGTTTTTCCGTCCCGGATCGTACGTTGTCAGCGGCGAAAATGATGCATAGTATACCGAATCCCTCGACAACTTGTGCAAGACAACTTCGCTTCACATAGAGGCTGGGCCCGCAAACCGAGGGCGTGGGGCTTAGGACCAGGTCTCCGTCGCTTCGGTGCCCATAACTTTTGATCCGTAAGGAGTTACGTGGCGCGCAGTATACCGTTGAAAAGCTCTCCGACAGCTCTACGACGGGGGTAGCAAGCCTCTTAGGCTGAGCCTATTTTTGGAGCCCAAAATCGAACATATTCATCAGTTTCTGGATATTTTCTGCTTTTTTGCTATTTTTCCGTCCCGGATCGTATGTCGTGAGCAGCGAAAAGGACGACAACCTAATCCATCACATTTCTATTACCGAATCCCACGCCACCTCGGGAAAGACAACTTCCCTTCACGTAGAGGCTGGGCCCGCAAACCCAGGGCGTGGGGCTTAGGACCAGGTCTCCGTCACTTCGATGCCCATAACTTTTGATCCGTAAGGAGTTACGCACCGCACAGCATACCGTTGGAAAGCTCTCTAAGAGCACTACGACGGGGGCAGCAATCCCGCTCGGCTGCGTCCATTTTCAGAGCCAAAAATCGAATGTTTTCATTAGTTTCTCGACACTTTTTTTCTTTTGCGTTGTTTTTCCGTCCTGGATCGTACGTCGTGAGCCGTGAAAAGGACGACAACCTAATCCATTACATTTCTATTACCGAATCCCACGCCACCTTGGGCAAGACAACTTCGCTTCACATAGAGGCTGGGCCCGCAAACAGAGGGCGTGGGGCTTAGGACCAGGTCTCTTTCGCTCCAGTGCCGATAACTTTTGATCAGTAAGCAATTATGCGGCGCACAACATACTGTTGGAAAGCTCTCCGACAGCTCTACGACAAGGGCAGCAAGCCTGCTCGGCTGCGCCTATTTTTGTAGCCCAAAATCGAACGTCTTCATCAGTGTCTGGACACTTTTCTTCTTTTGCGCTATTTTTCTGTCCCGGATCGTACATCATGAGCCGCGAAAACGACGACAACCTAATCCATCATATTTCTATTACCGAATCCCACGGTACTATGGGCAAGACAACTTCGCTTCACGTAGAGGCTGGGCCCGCAAACCGAGGGCGTGAGGCTTGGGACCAGGTCTTCGTCGCTCCGGTGCCCATAACTTTTGATCCGTAAGGAGTTACGCGGCACACAGCATACCGTTGGAAAGCTCTCCGAGTGCTCTACGAGGGGGTAGCTAGCCTGGTTTGCTGTGCTTGTTTTCAGAGCAGAAAATCAAACGTTTTTATCAGTTTCTGGACATTTTTCTTCTTTTGCGCTATTTTTCCGTCCCGGATCGTATGTTGTGAGCCGCGAAAAGGACGAGAACCTAATCCATCACATTTCTATTACCGAATCCCATGGCAACTTGTGCAAGACAACTTCACTTCACGTAGAGGCTGGGCCCGCAAACCGAAGGCGTGGGGCTTAGGACTAGGTCTTTGTCGCTCCGGTACCCATAACTTTTGATCCGTAAAGAGTTACGCAGCGCGCAGTATACCGTTGGAAAGCTCTCCAACAGCTCTACGACGGGGGTAGTAAGCCTCCTCAGCTGCGCCTATTTTTGGAGCCCAAAATCTAACGTTTTGATTAGTTTTTGGACACGTTTCTTCTTTTGCGCTGTTTTTCCGTCACGGATCATACGTCATGAGCCGCGAAAAGGACGACAACCTAATCCATCACATTTCTATTACATAATACCATGCCACCTTGGGCAAGACAACTTCGCTTCACGTAGAGGCTGTGCCCGCAAACCGAGGGCGTGGGGCTTAGGACCATGTCTCCATCGCTCCGGTGCCTATAACTTTTGATCCGTAAGGAGTTACGCGGCGCACAGCATACCGTTGGAAAGCTCTCCGAGAGCTCTATGACGAGGGCTACAAGCCTCCTCAGCTATGCCAATTTTCAGAGCCCAAAATCGAATGTTTTCATCAGTTTCTGGACACTTTTCTTCTTTTAAGCTATTTTTCCGTCCTGGATCGTACGTCGTGAGCTGCGAAACGGACGACAACCTAATCCATCACATTTCTATTATCGAATACCACGCCACCTTGGGCAAGACCACTTCGCTTCACGTAGAAGCTGGGCCCGCAAACCGGGGGCGTGGGGCATAGGACCAGGTCTCCGTCGCTCTGGTGCCCATAACTTTCGATCCGTAAGAAGTTACGTGGCGCACAACATACCGTTGGAAAGCTCTCCAAGAGCTCCACGATAAGGGCAGCAAGCCTGCTCGGCTGCGTCTATTTTTGGAGGCCTTAATCGAACATTTTCATCAGTTTCTAGACACTTTTCTTCTTTTGCAATGTTTTTCCGTCCCGGATCGTACGTCGTGTGCCGCGAAAAGGACAACAACCTAATCCATCACATTTCTATTACCAAATCCCACGCCACCTTTGTGAGGCCCGTCCTCGAATAACGTGTTATACCTCGATTTGCATGCCATAGACCCAGAATTATATGACTGACCTTGGATTACGTGCCCTGTCTTGGTTCTCATGCATGCCTCATCATATGTGCCTTGACCTTGAATAGTGTACCCTAATCCGTAACTGACGTGCGTTACCTCATTTCGTGTGCCCTAACCTTGAACTGCATACCTTAACCTAGATATAGAGTTGTGCCTTGATTTGCATGCATTGCATTGAATTATGTGCCTCGCATTGGTTTACGTGCATTCACCTAGGATTATTTGCATTAGTCTTGAAGTACGTGCATTAGTCTTGAAGTTCGTGTCTACCTCGTAATTCGTGCCCTAGACTTAGGAATCCGTGCCACCACGTTAATCAAGAAAGAATCCTACACAAAGCACTAGACACTAAAATAATCCTACACAATCCACTAACCAATATTATATTCCTAATTCAAATTCTCTACAAACTCCACTAACAATAAAATAATACTAAACTATTCCTACATTTTTCACTATCTATTATTCTATTCATAATTCAAACTCATCAACAAACATTCCTATATTTTATTCCACCTAGATTCCCTAATTTACCAACATTCCTATGACAACACAAGACACTATGCTACCTAGGATAGACAAACAAAAACAATCATATTTTAAACACTCAATATTCCTCACAAAACACAAGAATGCATAAAAAATACACACCACACACTACCCTAACCCTCATTTTCGACCAAGGCACCCAAATACAATTAAAATTCAGATTTTTACATCAAAAACATCTCACACATGCTCTCTCAACTCACCAAAACCGAGCACACACACACATCACAAACACTAAAACTTCACTTTTCCTCACAAACTCTCTCATTCTCTCTCCTTCTCTCCCATTTTCGACCATGGCAGCCCCTTGAGCATTCAAGACTCCTAAAAACTCTCTAAGGCTCTCCCAAGCTCGGCCATAGCAAGCACAAGCAAGGCAACTAGCTCAAAAATGCACACAAGCTCACAAAACTCATCATTTTTGGCCTAAGGTAAGTCTTGCTAGTTTTCTTCCATTTCTTTTTGTTCTAGTCACATGCACACACTAATCATAAGCTAACTAAGCTGGGATTTAAAGGAAATCAAGATATCTCTTGGCCAAAGCAAGGAAGAAGCTCCCTTTGTGCATTTTGAAGAGTGTTTGTGCATCATTAACCATCAATAGGCTAAGGTGAGGGTTAATCCTTTTTAAAAAGCTTTCAAAAACCACATGCAAGCCTTCATATGTCTATATTTACCTCTGTACTTGTGATATATGTTTGCACTTGAGCTTTTGTAACCATGCATGGCAAGATATTTGGCTAGAACTTGAAGATAGGACGAATCACGAAATCTGAGCAGTTTTCTGACTTGTTGGAGCAAAGAAAATTTGGCCTGGTAAATGATGCTGAAAATCCTTGAAAATTGGTAGGTGACTAGTTTCGCCAGTTCTGATCATTTTTCGTAGAAATAGGCCAAAGCCAATTCTGACTCTAAGACCCCTAAAATGGAAAAATATCAAAATGTGTCGAAATCTGGAAAATCTGGGAAAATAGAGCAGGTTTTTGGCAGTTCACTGACCTCGTCGAGCGAAACCATTTTGGCCTAGTAAACGATATTGAAAATGTATGAAATTTGGTATGCTGCTATATTTTTCAGTTCTGGACATTTTTGTCAGATATAGACTAAGGCTAAATCTGACCCTAAGGTCCTCAAAAACGACAAGTATTGAAATGTATGCAAATCTGGACAGTTTTGCGCAGTCTCACGGTTTTGGCTATAACTCTTGAATCAGAACTCCAACTGATGCAAGGTTTGTTTCTGGATTTAAATCACTCATTAAGCTTCAATTTGATATTTTTTTCACTAAAATTGGAGATTTTTTGGTTATCTAAATGAATGTGGGAAAACAGACCATTGCAGTGGGGTTTTCATTTAGTGATATGTTTTGAAAAATGTTGTAACTTCTCTTGTGGTATTGAATGCTTGGGATTGTGACACTTGGATGTTGTGTGGACTGTTTTGGATGATTGAGGATGTTTTAATTAATCGATGCATGGCTTGGGTTAATTACGTGACAACTTGTGGCTTAATCGCACAGGTAAGCATGAATTGAAACCCTATTAACTATGAAATCTCGCTCGGTGATGATCATATGATTAATGTGTTTAATTGTGTGATTAGTAGGCTGCCTAATAAATGTTGAGTATGCTTGAAATGGTTTAAGAGTTTTTTGTGGTGCTTAGCAAACGAAACCGACCCGAGCACGGCCTAGAAAACCCTAATGGCCCCGTAGGTTCTCGAGCCATAGACCACTCTTGTGTGAATTATAAATTGATGTTGAGGAATGTTAATGGGCTGCCTGGAATTGTTTTTATAACTCTAAATATGATTCCCGATGATTACATGTTGATAAGTAAACTCTTCTTGCACTCGGTCTCATGTAAACATCGGTGCATGCTTGTATGATCTTAATACTTGAAACGTGAACCCCGTAATGAGTTATATGACTTGATTTACATGTGTTACATGGCTGCCCGTTTAATGTTCATATAACTCTATGTGTTTTACAAAGTGAAAATTCGTGTTAAGCATGCCTCGTTCGTTTACTTGTTAATATGTGATCTTATACTTGCTAGGAGGCAACCTACTTTGTTGTCCTCCTAATGTGAATTGTTAAAAGACATTCTATGGCATATTTGAACATGATTACTTGGCTGCCCGTGGAAGTTTAATTGCCTTCAAATTGATATATGAAATGATTACATGTTCTTACAATGCCTTATATGCCAATATGTCAAAATGTGATTATATACTTGCTCGGAGGCAACCTGCTTTGTTGACCTCCCAATGTGAAATGTTAAATGGCATACATGTGCATTGCATAAAAGGTTGCAACCTTTCATTCTAGCGTGGTAGCGTTTCACGCACATCGGGCGGCATCGGACTTGCCGGTGCAACCGTGACTACCATTGTCCAATTCCCTCTCTCACTTGGGGGCTAGACTTCCTCGGAGAGTTGGGTCGTAGGATTTCGGGGCACATCCGGAGTACACCCATTTGGCGTGATAAGTGGATGATTGAAGCCGACCGCAACAACTGTTATCAGAAATGATCTTGAGAGCGAAAGCTCACCGTATCCTTTTCACTATATGTTTAAGTACTCTCACTTGGTTCCTAGAGGACCTCGGGGAGGAAAGACGGGTAAATGTGTTCAATTAAATTTATATTATGTTATAAACTTACTTGTGTTATATGTCATGCTTTCAAAAATGGTTTTTCATAAGTTTAACTGGAAAAGGATTTCAAAACATTATCTCTCGTTCCCTCTCGCTGAGTTCATAAGGACTCACCCTCTTTTTTGTCACAGGTGCAGCAGATTTGAAACAAGTACCCGAAGTAAATGTGCTTGTTGATGATTCCTTGGAGTGACTACATGCTTTTGTGCTTTTCCTGGAAGTGGTTACTATATAGATGTTGTGTTTGATTGCAAACTGTTCATGTTATTGATGTAAATGACCCTGTTGTAATTTGGGTCTAATTTTGGGATTGTACTATCTATAACCGGACGAACTTCTTATTTGGTTATTTGCTTTCATTATCTTGAATAGTAGCTATCGTAGGCAATTAAACCACTAGGTGAAAAATCAACTAAGTCAATTCTATCTAATTCCACTTAGGTGCTTATTTGTAAACTAAAGAATAATAGGTACTTGTATGACAAGAAATTGACAAATAAACGGGACATATTTATCATGCTAGGCTTATTAACCAAACGAGACTTTCAAGACAGACTAGTAGGCATATCGGTTGATGACAAAATAGGAGTCGTTAATGGAATTTGATTAATGATTAGAATAATCGAGGCGTTTAGAAATTAGGTCAAACAAAAAGGTCCTAACTACAGCTGTTATGCTGCCGGTTTTTTCGAAGAATTGTTGGAGTTCTAGTCTAACGGATAAGCTTAACCTTCGTTAACCAGTTATAATCATAAAAGAACGTGAATGATTAGATCACACCCTAGTCTAACCTTCATAGGTCGGGTTGGGGGCGTGACACCCTATATTAGAATGGTATAAGAGCTTAGTTTAGTAACTAGGCATTAGTCGGGTTCAACTCTCGGACCATGGGTAGAAGCCCTAAGGTAATTATGATGTCTTGTTTATATGTGTTAATGTGTGCTAATGTGCTTTAATTGCTTTGAGCATTGAATATTATGTGCTTTTGAGGACCATATGTATTATGTGTCATGCACACCGACACGTTAGTGACCTCGATAATGCATGCATGCTTTTATACTCCTTCCTTGATACATGTACATAACCCTGATTGACTGTTTATACCCATAGATAGTTAGGACTAGAACTTTCAGGTAAGTGAATTCATGCAAGAAGAACGAAAAGTCTCGGTTAGAGATTTATGGCATCTTCATAGGTACTCGATGGATCATATGTATTATTGGATATGCATATATATAAAATGCGTAGGACATGTATAATTGTTGAGGTAAAGTTATCTCCTTATCTTTGGAATACCTATACCTGTGATTAAGTTGTCAATTTTATGGCTATGAAGTTTTGATTCCGTTAAACCGTTCTTCTAATTGTGGTTCAAATATAAAGGTTAAAGACATACTACTTTCCTTAGATATAAGGGTATACTATTAAATATGTAGAGTAGTATATATTCTCATGTGCTGATAGTGGAAGTTGACTTGGAGGTTTCTTTGAATCCATTTCTCACATCTTAAAATTGGCTTGATAGACTATCTAAGAAGTTAGCAATATACTCGTATGATTGAATCCTTACTTGATTGGAATTAAGCATTGATGAATCTGATATGGTATATACTAGCGAGTTTCAAGTTCACTAAATGTTGAGATCATGACCTAGAAATTAAAAGATGAATTCGTGAAAGTTGACGATAGTTACTTTTAGGGGTAGATTATTAAGTCATGGATAACGTATTTAAGTGAGTTAACAATGGATAACCTCAAGACATGTAGGCAACTATGGAGACTGAGTTTAACAAGGTTGATGATTCTTTAATATAACAAGGTATAGGAATGTTGGAATCAAGGAATTCACGTAGCTAGAACTCGTGTTTGGAAAACTGCACCTAAAATGTCAGGTCGAATAGAAGTGTAAGGAATTGAATTATGCATTAGATGACTAACGTTGCTAAAGGTCCTAAGTTGGATATCGGTGATATTTAGAATCATGGTATTAATTTGGTGCCTCTCGGATTTAGTTGTGATTATGCAAAGTAAGTCATTCTATACACTCGTTATTTGGATATCCTAAAGGATATTAGGAAGCATATATCCCTAAGTATTACCGATGGACCTAATATATAAACCATGGAAATGAGATTTACAAAGTGGAGTCGTTATGGTATGAATAGTAATCCTAAATAGCTAATAGTAAGTATGCATGATGATTTGTGGTAAAGCCTAGGACCTAAGGTCGATGAGTCTTGATGTTCTTAGCTAGTTGAACATGTAAATGAGGAGAGTAAGATTTCATATAGCTAAGATGGAAATGAATTAAAGTCATGATGACCCGAGAGACTACTGTTAGACAACCGTGTTTATGTGCACCGTTTCACGTCTAGAAACTAGTAGTTGGTAGACTTAGAATCGTGGTCGTTGAATAGAGGGTGGATTTTGTAGTGATAGGTAAATGAGTGGTTGATTACTTTTGAAATTCTATTAGATTATATTGTAGGATGATTGTGGTTATAATTCTTATGATGACATAGCGTTGAAGTTATTTTGTGTAACAAGCTACTTGGATTAGTATGGTAAGTATCTTATGAGCTAGATCATTTCGGTACCCATTTATAGTCCTAGGTTTGTTGTTGTACAGCCGGTAACCTAGTAGAGCATTGATATCACTTACATGGCTATGAACCCAGCTTAGTAACATTAATGTTGAAGATATATTGGCAAGCATTAAGTGTTCGAAGGAATGACTAGATCGCTAAGTGAGTAGGACCATTGTCTTCTTAAGTATGACGTAACCTTGGATTGAGATGAGTGAAACTTATTTGAGGTTGAAACTATCCGTCTTAGGAGTTTTGGATAAGATTAAAAGAAATTCTGAAGCCTCGTGACTTGAAGATAGAGATTAGAATAAGGAAATAAATTGTGGATCACAAGCTAATGAAACTTACTTGTAAAAGTTGAACTAGTGCCACATGATTAGTTTACCCAAGCAATTTCAGTGGCAATTTGTTGGTGGTACTTAATAAACCTTAGAATTCGAGTTTAATGAGTCTCAACGGTCTTTCTCCTTGATTACGAGCGCGAAGGTTAATGAAGCTGGGAAAGGATGTTAGTGAATAGGAGCCTATAACCGAGAGACTAGTCATTAGAAGATTTACTAATTCAATGTACCTTCAAGATAAGAACTATGATACTACCGATAGATGACGACTTGAGATGGATTAGTTTGTTTGGTGAGTTCAACCTGAAAATAGGGTCGTATTGTGGAAATAATCCATAACATGTGTATGTCCTACGTGTTAACAATTTTGAAACTAGTTGGTAGGATATATAAATCGGATATAGACCTATCATCTTGAAATTGGTGTATGTCACCATAGGATCATGGTATTATTGTGATATTTCTTTTGAGGTATGAATGCAAGATTGACACAATATGAGTCATAATTTTGGAGTTATAGTTATATAGTTACAATACCGATGCAGCTTTGATGACTATATATGGAGATTCTAACCTTAATTAATGAACTTGACCTTAAGATCAAATGGAGAATAGAGTCGTTCAAAGGAACGAACTATAAATGTAGGGGTCACACCGAATTAAATGATTGGAGAAACGTAGGAAGTGAATTGGTTGTGGTAAGAGAGATCACAAAGCGTGGGACAAACCGGAATGGAAAAATAAGAAATGTCAGAATCCGTCTAAATGAAATCAACAAGTAAGAATGAATTTCGGGACAAAATTCTTTTAAGGAGGGGAGGATGTGAGGCCCGACCTTGAATAACGTGTTATACCTCGATTTGCATGCCATAGACCCAAAATTATATGACCGACGTTGGATTATGTGCCCTATCTTGATTTTTGTGCATGCCTCGTCATATGTACCTTGACCTAGAATAGTGTGCCCTAATCCCCGACTGACGTGCGTTATCTCGTTTCGTGTGTCCCAACCTTGAACTGCGTACCTAAACCAAGATATAGAGTTGTGCCTTGATTTGCGTGCATTGCATTGAATTACGTGCCTTGCATTGGTTTACGTGCATTCACCTAGGATTGTGTGCATTAGTCTTGAAGTACGTGCATTAGTCTTGAAGTACGTGTCTTACCTCGTAGTTCATGTCTACCTCGTAATTCGTGCCCTAGACTTAGGAATCCGTGCCACCACTTTAATCAAGAAAGAATCCTACACAAAGCACTAGACACTAAAATAATCATACACAATCAACTAACCAATATTATATTCCTAATTCAAATTCTCTACAAACTCCACTAACAATAAAATAACACTAAACTATTCCTACATTTTCCACTATCTATTATTCTATTCATAATTCAAACTCATCAACAAACATTCCTATATTTTATTCTACCTAGATTCCCTAATTTCCCAACATTCCTATGACAACACAAGACACTATGCTACCTAGGATAGACAAACAAAAACAATCATATTTTAAACACTCAATATTCCTCACAAAACACAAGAATGCATAAAAAATACACACCACACACTACCCTAACCCTCATTTTTGACCAAGGCACCCAAATACAATTAAAATTCAGATTTTTACATCAAAAACATCTCACACATGCTCTCTCAACTCACCAAAACCGAGCACACATACTCACACAGACACTAAAACTTCACTTTTCCTCACAAACTCTCTCATTCTCTCTCCTTCTCTCCCATTTTCGACCATGGCAGCCCCTTGAGCATTCAAGACTCCTAAAAACTCTCTAAGGCTCTCCCAAGCTCGGCCATAGCAAGCACAAGCAAGGCAACTAGCTCAAAAACGTACACAAGCTCACAAAACTCATCATTTTCGTCCTAAGGTAAGTCTTGATAGTTTTCTTCCATTTCTTTTTGTTCTATTCACATGCACACACTAATCATAAGCTAACTAAGCTGGGATTTAAAGGAAATCAAGATATCTCTCGGCCAAAGCATGGAAGAAGCTCCCTTTGTGCATTTTGAAGAGTGTTTGTGCATCATTAACTATCAATAGGCTAAGGTGAGGGTTAATCCTTTTTAAAAAGCTTTCAAAAACCACATGCAAGCCTTCATATATCTATATTTACCTCTGTACTTGTGATATATGTTTGCACTTGAGCTTTTGTAACCATGCATGGCAAGATATTTGGCTAGAACTTGAAGATAGGACGAATCGCGAAATCTGAGCAGTTTTCTGACTTGTTGGAGCGAAGCAAATTTGGACAGGTAAATGATGTTTAAAATTTGTGAACATTGGTAAGTAACTAGTTTTTCCAGTTCTGAGAATTTTTCATAGAAATAGGCCAAGGCCAATTCTGACTCTAAGACCCCTAAAATGGCAAAATATCAAAATGTGTCGAAATCTGGAAAATATGGGAAAATAGAGCAGGTTTTTGGCAGTTCACTGACCTCGTAGAGCGAAACCATTTTGGCCTAGTAAATTATATTTAAAATGTATGAAATTTGGTATGCTGCTAGATTTTTCAGTCTGGAAATTTTTGTCAGAAATAGACTAAGGCAAAATCTAACCATAAAGTCCTCAAAAACGACAACTATTGAAATGTGTGCAAATCTGGACAGTTTTGCGCAGTCTCACGGTTTTGGCTATAACTCTTGAATCCGAACTCCAAATGATGCAAGGTTTGTTTCTGGATTTAAATCACTCATTAAGCTTCAATTTGATATTTTGTTCACTGAAATTGGATATTGTTTGATTATCTAAATGAATGTGGGAAAAAAGAACATTGCAGTGGGGTTTTCGTTTAGTGATATGCTTTGAAAAATGTTGTAACTTCTCTTGTGGTATTGAATGCTTGGGATTGTGGCACTTGGATGTTGTGTGGACTGTTTTGGATGATTGAGGATGTTTTAATTAATCGATGCATGGCTTGGGTTAATTACGTGACAACTTATGGCTTAATCGCACGTGTAAGCATGAATTGAAACCCTATTAACTATGAAATCTCGCTAAGTGATGATCATATGATTAATGTGTTTAATTGTGTGATTAGTAGGCTGCCTAATAAATGTTGAGTATGCTTGAAATGGTTTAAGAGTTGTTTGTGGTGCTTAACAAACGAAACCGACCCGAGCACGGCATAGAAAACCCTAATGGCCCCGTAGGTTCTAGAGCCATAGACCACTCTTGTGTGAATTATAAATTGATGTTGAGGAATGTTAATGGGCTGTCTGGAATTGTTTTTATAACTCTAAATATGATTCCCAATGACCCCGTTGTAATTTGGGTCTAATTTTGGGATTGTACTATCTATAACCGGACGAAATTCTTATTTGGTTATTTGCTTTCATTATCTTGAATAGTAGCTATCGTAGGCAATTAAACCACTAGGTGAAAAATCAACTAAGTCAATTCTATCTAATTCCACTTAGGTGCTTATTTGTAAACTAAAGAAAAATAGGAACTTGCATGATAAGAAATTGATAAATAAACGGGACATAGTTATCATGATAGGCTTATTAACCAAACGGGACTTTCAAGATAGACAGGTAGACATATCAGTTGATGACAAAATAGGAGTCCTTAATGGAATTAGATTAATGATTGGAATAATCGAGGCATTTAGAAATTAGGTCAAACAAAAAGGTCCTAGCTACAGCTGTTATGCTGCCGGTTTTTCCGAAGAATTGTTGGAGTTCTAGTCTAACGGATAAACTTAACCTTCGTTAACCAGTTATAAATGTAAAAGAACGTGAATGATTAGATCACACCCTAGTCTAACCTTCATAGGTCGGGTTGAGGGCGTGACAACCTTGGGCAAGACAACTTCGCATTACGTAGAGGCTGGGCCCGCAAACCGAGGGCATGGGGCTTAGGACCAGGTCTTCGTCGCTCCGGTGCCCATAACATTTGATCTGAAACGAGTTACGCGGCGCGCAGCATACCGTTGAAAAGCTCCCCGAGAGCTCTACGATGGGGGCAGCAAGCCTGCTCAGTTGCGCCTTTTTTCGGAGGCCAAAATCGAACGTTTTCATTAGTTTCTGGACACTTTTCTTCCTTTGCGTTGTTTTTTCGTCCCGGATCGTACGTCGTGAGTCTCAAAAAGGACGACAACCTAATCCATCAAATTTCAATTACCGAATACCACGCCTCCTTGGGCAAGACAACTTCGCTTCACGTAGAGGCTGGGCCGGCAAATCGAGGGCGTGGGGCTTAAGACCAGGTCTCCGTCGATCCGGTGCCCATAACTTTTGATCCGTAAGGAGTTACGCGGCGCACAGCATACCGTTGGAAAGCTCTCTGAGAGCTCTACGACGGGGGCAGCAAGCCTACTCAGCTGCGCCTATTTTCGAAGCCCAAAATCGAACGTTTTCATCAGTTTCTAGACATTTTTATTCTTTTAAACTGTTTTTCAATCTCGGATCGTACGTCGTGAGCCGCGAAAAGGACGACAACCTAATCCATCACATTTCTATTACCGAATCCCACAGAAACTTGTGCAAGACAAGTTCGCTTCACGTAGAGGCTGGGCCCACAAACCGAGGGCGTGGGGAATAGGACTAGGTCTCCGTCGCTCCGGTGCCCATAACTTTTGATTCGTAAAGAGTTAAGCAGCGCGCAGCATACCATTGAAAAGCTCTCCGACAGCTCTATGATGGGGGTAGCAAGCCTCCTCGGCTGTGCCTGTTTTCGGAGCCCAAAATCGAACGTTTTCATCAGTTTCTTGACACTTTTCTTCTTTTGCGCTGTTTTTCCGTCCCGGATCGTACATCGTGAGCTGCGAAAAGGACGACAACCTAATCCATCACATTTCTATTACCGAATCCCACGGCACCTTAGGCAAGACAACTTCGCTTCATGTAGAGGCTGGGCCCGCAAACCGAGGGTGTGGGGCTTAGGACCAGGTCTACGTCGCTTTGGTGCCTATAACTTTTGATCCGTAAGGAGTTACGCGGAGCACAGAATACCGTAGGAAAGCTCTCCGTGAGCTCCACGACGGGGGCAACAAGCCTGCTCGGTTGCGCCTTTTTTCGAATCCCAAAATCGAACGTTTTCATCAGTTTCTGGACAATTTTCTTCTTTTGCGCTGTTCTTTCCTCCCGGATCGTACGTCGTGAGCCGCAAAAAAGACGACAACCTAATCCATCACATTTCTATTACCGAATACCATGCCACCTTGGGCAAGACAACTTCGCTTCATGTAGAGGCTGGGCCCGCAAACCGAGGGCGTAGGGCTTAGGACCAGGTCTCCGTCTCTCCGGTGCTCATAACTTTTGATTTGTAAGAAGTTACGCGGCGCACAGCATGCCGTTGGAAAGCTCTCCGCGAACTCTACGATGGGGGCAACATGCCTGCTCTGCTGCGCCTATTTTCGGAGCCCAAAATTGAACTTTTTCATCAGTTTTTGGACACTTTTCTACTTTTAAGCTATTTTTCCGTCCCGGATCATACGTCATGAGTCGCGAAAAGGACAACAACCTATTCCATCACATTTCAATTACCGAATCCCACGGCACCTTAGGCAAGACAACTTCGCTTCATGTAGAGGCTGGGCCTGCAAACTGAGGGCGTGGGGCTTATGACCAGGTCTCCGTCGCTCCGGTGCCCATAACTTTCGATCCGTAAGGAGTTATGCGGCGCACAGCATACCGTTGGAAAGTTCTCTGAGAGATCTACGACGGGGGCAGCAAGCTTGCTTGGATGCACCTATTTTAGAGCCCAAAATTGAACATTTTCATCAGTTTCTTGACACTTTTCTTCTTTTGCGCTATTTTTTCATCCCGGATCGTACGTCGTGAGCCGCGAAAAGGACGACAACCTAATCCATCACATTTCTATTACTGAATCCCATGGCACCTTGGGCAAGACAACTTCTCTTCACGTAGAGGCTGGGCTCGTAAACCGAGGGCGTGAGGCTTAGGACCTGGTCTCCGTCACTCCGGTGCCCATAACTTTTGATGCGTAAGGAATTACGCGGCACACAGTATACCGTTGGAAAGCTCTCCGAGAGCTCTACGACTGGGGCAGCAAGCCTACTTAGCTACGCCTGTTTTCGGATCCCAAAATCGAACGTTTTCATTAGTTTTTGAATACTTTTCTTCTTTTGCGCTATTTTTCCGTCCCGGATCGTACGTTGTGAGTCGCGAAAAGGACGACAACCTAATCCATCGCATATCTATTACCGAATCCCACGGCAACTTGTGCAAGACAACTTCGCTTCACGTAGAGGTTGGGCCAGCAAACCGAGGACGTGGGCTTAGGATCATGTCTCCGTCGCTCCGGTGCCCATAACTTTTGATCCGTAAAGAGTTACGTGAGGCGCAACATACCGTTGGAAAGCTCTCTGACAGCTCTACGACGGGGGTAGTAAGCCTCCTCGGTTGCGCCTATTTTATGAACCCAAACTCGAACGTTTTCATCAGTTTTTGGACACTTTTCTTCTTTTGCGCTGTTTTTCCGTCTTGGATCGTACGTCGTGAGCCGCGAAAAGGACGACAACCTAATCCATCACATTTCTATTACCGAATACCACGCCTCCTTGGGCAAGACAACTTCGCTTCACGTAGAGGCTGGGCCCGCAAATCGAGGGCGTGGGGCTTAGGACCAGGTCTCCATCGCTCCGGTGCCCATAACTTTTGATCCGTAAGGAGTTACGCGGCGCACAGCATACCGTTGGAAAGCCCTCTGAGAGCTCTACGACGGGGGCATCAATCCTACTCGGCTGTGCCTATTTTCGAAGCACAAAATCAAACATTTTTATTAGTTTTTAGACACTTTTCTTCTTTTAAGCTGTTTTTTGATCCCGGATCGTACGTCGTGAGCCGCAAAAAGGACGACAACCTAATCCATCACATATCTATTACCGAATCCCACGGCACCTTGGGCAAGACAACTTCGCTTCATGTAGAGGCTGGCCCAGCAAACCGAGGGCGTGGGGCTTAGGACTAGGTCTCCGTCACTCCGGTGCCTATAACTTTTGATCCGTAATGAGTTACGCGGCACACAGCATAACGTTGGAAAGCTCTCCAAGATCTTTACGACGGGGGTAGCAAGCCTGCTCAGTAATGCCTATTTTCGGATCCCAAAATTGAATGTTTTCATCAGTTTTTGGACACTTTTATTCTTTTGCGCTGTTTTTTCGTCCCGGATCGTACGTTGTGAGCTGCGAAAAGGACGACAACCTAATCCATCACATTTCTCTTACCGAATCCCACGGTCACTTGTGCAAGACAAGTTCGCTTCATGTAGAGGCTGGGCCCGCAAACCGAGGGCGTGGGGCTTCGGACCAGGTCTCCGTCGCTCCAGTACCCATAACTTTTGATCCGTAAAGGGTTATGCGGTGAGCATCATACCGTTGGAAAGCTCTCCGACTGCTCTACGACAGGGGTAGCAAGCCTCCTCGGCTGCGCCTGTTTTTAGAGCCCAAAATCGAATGTTTTCTTCAGTTTCTGGACACTTTTCTACTTTTACGCTATTTTTCCATCCCGGATCGTACGTTGTGAGCTGTAAAAAGGACGACAACCTAATACATCACATTTCTATTATCAAATTCCACCGCACCTTGGGCAAGACAACTTCGCTTCACGTAGACGCTGGGCCCGCAAATCGAGGGCTTGGGGCTTAGGACCAGGTCTCCGTCGCTCCGGTGTTTATAACTTTTGATCCGCAAGAAGTTACGCGGCTCACAGAATGCCGTTGAAAAGCTCCCCTAGAGCTCTACGACGGGGGCAGCAAGCTTGCTCAGTTGTGCCTTTTTTCGATGCCGAAAATCGAACGTTTTCATCAGTTTATGGACACTTTTCTTCTTTTGCGCTGTTTTTTCATCCCGGATCGTATGTCGTGAGCCACGAAAAGGACGCCAATATAATCTATCACATTTCTATTACCGAATACCACGCCACCTTGGGTAAGACAACTTCGCTTCACGTAGAGGCTGGGCCCGCAAACCAAGGGCATGGGGCTTAGGACCAGGTCTCCGTCTCTCCGGTGCCCATAACTTTTGATCTGTAAGGAGTTACGCGGCGTACAGCATGCCGTTGGAAAGGTCTCCGAGAGCTCTATGACCGGGGCAACAAGCCTGCTCGGCTGTGCCTGTTTTCGAAGCCCAAAATTGAACATTTTCAACAGTTTCTAGACACTTTTCTTCTTTTAAGCTATTTTTTCGTCCCGGATTGTACGTCGTGAGCCGCAAAAAGGACGACAACCTAATCCATCACATTTCTATTACCGAATCCCATGGCACCTTGGGCAAGACAACTTCGCTTCACGTAGAGGCTGGGCTCGCAAACAGAGGGCGTGGGGCTTAGGACCGGGTCTCCGTCGCTCCGGTGCCCATAACTTTTGATCTGTAAGGAGTTACGCGACGCACAGCATACCGTTGGAAAGTTCTCCGAGAGCTCTACGACGGGGGCAGCAAGCTTGCAAGGCTGCACCTATTTTCGGATCCCAAAATTGAACATTTTCATCAGTTTCTTGACACTTTTCTTCTTTTGCACTATTTTTTCATCCCGGATCGTACGTCGTGAACCGCGAAAAGGACAACAACCTAATCCATCACATTTATATTACCGAATCCTACTGCACCTTGGGCAAGACAACTTCTCTTCACGTAGAGGCTAGGCTCGCAAACTGAGGGCGTGGGGCTTAGGACCAGGTCTCCGTCGCTCCGATGCCCATAACTTTTGATGCGTAAGGAGTTGTGCGGCACACAACATACCGTTGGAAAGCTCTTCGAGAGCTCTACGACGAGGGCAGCGAGCCTGCGTAGCAGCACCTGTTTTTGGATCCCAAAATTGAACATTTTCATCAGTTTCTGGATACTTTTCTTCTTTTGCGCTGTTTTTCTGTCCCGGATCGTACGTTGGGAGCCGCAAAAAGGACGACAACCTAATCCATCACATTTCTATTACCGAATCCAACAACAACTTGTGCAAGACAACTTTGCTTCACGTAGAGGCTGGGCTCGCAAACCGAGGCCGTGGGCTTAGGATCAGGTCTCCGTCGCTTCAGTGCCCATAACTTTTGATCCGTAGAGAGTTATGCGAGGCGCAGCATACCGTTGGAAAGCTCTCCGATAGCTCTACGACTGGAGTAGCAAGCCTCCTTGGTTGCGCCTATTTTTGGAGCCCAAAATCGAACGTTTTCATCAGTTTTTGGACACTTTTCTTCTTTTGCGCTGTTTTTCCGTCCTGGATCGTACGTCGTGAGCCGCGAAAAGGACGACAACCTAATCCATCACATTTCTATTAACGAATACCACACCTCCTTGGGCAAGACAACTTCGTTTCACGTAGAGGCTGGGCCCGCAAACTGAGGGCGTGGGGCTTAGGACCAGGTCTCCATTGCTCTTGTGCCCATAACTTTTGATCCGTAAGGAGTTACGCGGCGCACAGCATACCGTTGGAAAGCTCTACGAGAGCTCTACGACGGGGGCAGCAATCCTACTCGGCTGTGCCTATTTTTGAAGCGCAAAATCGAAAATTTTCATCAGTTTCTAGACACTTTTCTTCTTTTCAGCTGTTTTTTCATCCCGGATCGTACGCCATGAGCCACAAAAAGGACGACAACCTAATCCATCACATTTCTATTACCAAATCCCACGGCACCTTGGGCAAGACAACTTCGCTTCATGTAGAGGCTGGCCCCGCAAACCGAGAGCGTTGGGCTTAGGACCAGGTCTCCGTCACTCTGGTGCCCATAACTTTTGATCCGTAATGAGTTACGCGGCACACATCATAACGTTGGAAAGCTCTACGAGATCTCTATGACGGGGAAAGCTAGCATGCTAAGTAATACCGATTTTCGGAGCCCAAAATCGAATGTTTTCATCAGTTTCTGGACACTTTTCTTCTTTTACGCTGTTTTTCCGTCCCGGATCGTACGTTGTGAGCCGCGAAAAAGACAACAACCTAATCTATCACATTTCTATTACTGAATCCCGCGGCAACTTGTGCAAGACAAGTTCGCTTCACGTAGAGGCTGGGCCCGCAAACCGAGGGCTTGGTCTCCGACGCTTTGGTGCCTATAACTTTTGATCCGTAAAGGGTTATGCGGTGTGCAGCATACCGTTGGAAAGATCTCCGACAGCTCTACGATGGGGGTAGCAAGCCTCCTCGGCTGTGCCTGTTTCCGGAGCCCAAAATCGAATGTTTTCATCAGTTTCTGGACACTTTTCTTCTTTTGCGCTATTTTTCTGTCCTGGATCGTACGTCGTGAGCCGCGAAAAGGACGACAACCTAATCCATCACATTTCTATTACCAAATCCCACGGTACCTTGGGCAAGACAACTTCGCTTCACGTAGAGGTTGGGCTCGCAAACCGAGGGCGTGGGGCTTAGGACCAGGTCTCCGTTGCTCCGGTGTCTATAACTTTTGATCCGTAAGGAGTTACGCAGCTCACAGAATGCCGTTGAAAATCTCCCCGAGAGCTCTACGACGGATGCAGCGAGCTTGCTCGGCTGGGCCTATTTTCGTGGCCCAAATTCGAACATTTTCATTAGTTTCTTGACACTTTTCTTCTTTTGCGCTGTTTTTTCATCCCGGATCGTACGTCATGAGCCGCGAAAAGGACGACAACCTAATCCATCACATTTCTATTACCGAATCCCACGGCACCTTGGGCAAGACAACTTCGCTTCATGTAGAGGCTGGGCCCGCAAATTGAGGGCGTAGGGCTTAGGACCAAGTCTCCGTCGCTCCGGTGCCCATAACTTTTGATGCGTAAGGAGTTACGCGGCATACAACATATTGTTGGAAAGCTCTCTAAGAGCTCTATGACGGTGGCAGCAAGCAAGCATCAGTTTCTTGACACTTTTCTTCTTTTGCGCTATTTTTCTGTCCCAGATTGTACGTCGTGAGCTGCGAAAAGGACGACAACCTAATCCATCATATTTCTATTACCGAATCCCACGGCACCTTGGGCAAGACAATTTCTCTTCACGTAGAGGCTGGGCCCGCAAACTGAGGGCATGAGACTTAGGACCAGGTCTCCGTCGCTCCGGTGCCCATAAATTTTGATGCGTAAGGAGTTACGCGGCACACAGCATACCGTTGGAAAGCTCTCTAAGAGCTCTACAACGGCAGCAGTAAGCCTGCATCACAGCACCTGTTTTCAGAGCCCAAAATCGAACGTTTTCATCAGTTTCTGGATACTTTTCTTCTTTTGCGCTGTGTTTCCATCCCGGATCATACGTTGTGAGCCGCGAAAAGGACGACAACCTAATCCATCACATTTCTATTACCGAATCCCACGGCAACTTGTGCAAGACAACTTCGCTTCACGTAGAGCTTGGGACCGCAAACCGAGGCCGTGGGGCTTAGGATCAGGTCTCCTTCGCTCCGGTGCCTATAACTTTTGATCCGTAAAGAGTTACGCGGGGCACCGCATACCGTTGGAAAGTTCTATGACAGCACTACGACAGGGGTAGCAAGCCTACTCGGTTGTGTCTATTTCTGTAGCCCAAAATCGAACATTTTTATCAGTTTTTGGACACTTTTCTTCTTTTGCGCTATTTTTCAGTCCCGGATCGTACGTCGTGAGCCACGAAAAGGACGACAATCTAATCCATCACATTTCTATTACCAAATCCCACACCACCTTAGGCAAGAAAACTTCACTTCACGAAGAGGTTGGGCCCGCAAACCGAGGGTGTGGGGCTTAGGGCCAGATCTCCGTCGCTCCGGTGCCTATAACTTTTGATCCGTAAGGAGTTACGCGGTGCACAGAATACCGTTGGGAAGCTCTTCGAGAGCTCTACGACGGGGGCAACAAGCCTGCTTGGTTGCGCCTTTTTTCAGAGACTAAAATTGAACTTTTTCATCAGTTTCTGGACACTTTTCTTTTTTTGCACTGTTTTTTCATCCCGGATCGTGCGTTGTGATCCGTAAAATGGACGACAACCTAATCCATCACATTTCTATTACCAAATCCCACGGAAACTTGTGCAAGATAACTTCGCTTCATGTAGAGGCTGGGCTCGCAAACCGAGGGCGTGAGGCTTAGGACCAGGTCTCCGTCACTCCGGTGCCCATAACTTTTGATCCGTAAAGAGTTACGTGGCGCGCAACATACCATTGGAAAGCTCTTTGACAGCTCTACGATAGGGGTAGCAAGCCTCCTCGATTGCGCTTGCTTTTAGAGCCCAAAATCAAACGTTTTCTACAGTTTCTAGACACTTTTCTTCTTTTGTCCTATTTTTCTGTTCCGGATCGTACGTCGTGAGTCGCGAAAAGGACGACAACCTAATCCATCACATTTCTATTACCGAATTCAACGGCACCTTGGGTAAGATAACTTCGCTTCACGTAGAGGCTGGGCCCGCTAATCAGGGGCATGGGGCTTGGGACTAGGTCTCTGTCGCTTCGGTTCCCATAACTTTCGATCCGTAAGGAGTTATGTGGCACACAGCATACCGTTGGAAAGCTCTCCGAGAGCTCTACGACGGGGGTAGCAAGCCTACTCAGTTGCGCCTTTTTTTGGAGCCCAAAATTGAACGTTTTCATCAGTTTCTGGATACTTTTCTTCTTTTGCGCTGTTTTTCGTCTGGGATCGTACGTTGTCAACCGCAAAAAGGACGATAACCTAATCCATCACATTTCTATTACCGAATCCCACGTCAACTTGTGCAAGATAACTTCGGTTCACGTAGAGGCTGGGCCCGCAAACCGAGGGCATGGGCTTAGGATCAGGTCTCTTTCGCTCCGCTGCCCATAACTTTTGGTCCGTAAAGAGTTACTCGGCACGCAGCATACCGTTGGGAAGCTCTTTGAGAGTTCTACGATGGGGGCAGCAAGCCTGCTCGGTTGCTCCTTTTTTCAAAGCCCAAAATCGAACGTTTTCATCAATTTCTGGATACTTTTCTTCTTTTGCGCTATTTTTCGTCCGGGATCGTACGTTGTGAACCGTGAAAAGGATGACAACCTAATCCATCACATTTCTATTACCGAATCCCACGGCAACTTGTGCAAGACAACTTCGTTTCACGTAGAGGATGGGCCCACAAACCGAGGGCGTGGGGCTTAGGACCAGGTCTCCGTCGCTCCGGTGCCCATAACTTTTGATCCGTAAAGAGTTACGTGGCGCGCAGCATACCATTGGAATGATCTCTGACAGCTCTACGACGGGGGTAGCAAGCCTCCTCGGCTGCGCCTGCTTTTAGAGCCCAAAATCAAATGTTTTCTTTAGTTTCTAGACACTTTTCTTCTTTTGCCCTGTTTTTCCATCCTGGATCGTACGTCGTGAGCCGCGAAAAGGATGACAACCTAATCCATCACATTTTTATTACCGAATCCCACGCCACCTTGGGAAAGACAACTTCACTTCACGTAGAGGCTGGGCCTGCAAACCGAGGGTGTGGAGCTTAGGACTATCCGTCGCTCTGGTGCCCATAACTTTTGATCCGTAAGGAGTTATGCGGCGCACAGCATACCGTTGGGAAGCTCTTCGAGAGTTCTATGACGGGGGCAGCAAGCCTGCTCGGTTGCGCCTTTTTTCGAAGCCCAAAATCGAACGTTTTCATCAGTTTCTGGATATTTTTCTTCTTTTGCGCTATTTTTCAGTCCCGGATCGTACGTCGTGAGCCGCGAAAAGGACGACAACCTCATCCATCACATTTCTATTACCGAATCGCACGCTACCTTGGGCAACACAACTTCGCTTCACAAAGAGTCTGGGCCCACAAACCGAGGGCATAGAGCTTAGGACCAAATCTCTGTCGCTCCAGCGCCCATAACTTTTGATCCGTTAAGAGTTACGCAGCGCACAGAATACGGTTGGAAAGCACTCCGAGAGCTCTACGACGGTGGCAGCATACCTGCTTAGTTGCGCCTTTTTTCGCTGCCCAAAATTGAATGTTTTCATCAGTTTCTGGACAATTTTTTTCTTTTGCGCTGTTTTTTCATCCCGAATTATACATCGTGAGTCACGAAAAGGACGACAACCTAATCCATCACATTTCTATTACCGAATACTACGCCACCTTGGGCAAGATAACTTCGCTTCACGTAGAGGCCGGGCCAGCAAACCGAGGGCGTAGGGCTTAGAACCAGGTCTTCGTCGCTCCAGTACCCATAACTTTTGATCCGTAAGGAGTTACGCGGCGCACAGAATACCGTTGGAAAGCTCTCCGAGAGCTCTACGACGGGGGTAGCAAGCCTTCTTGGGTGCGCCTTTTTTCGGAGCGCAAAATTGAATGTTTTAATCAGTTTCTGGGCACTTTTCTTCTTTTGCGCTATTTTTTCGTCCCGGATCGTGAGTTGTGAGCCGCGAAAAGGACGACAACCTAATCCATCACATTTCTATTACTGAATCCCACGGCAACTTGTGCAAGACAACGTCGCTTCACGTAGAGCCTGGGCCCGCAAACCGAGGGCGTGGGGCTTAGGACCAGGTCTCCGTCGCTCCGGTGCCCATAACTTTTGATCCGTAAATAGTTACGCGGCGCACAACATTCTGTTGAAAAGCTCTCCAACAGCTCCACGAGGGGGGTAGCAAGCATCCTCAGCTGCGCCTATTTTCAGAGCCCAAAATCAAATGTTTTCATCAGTTTCTGGACAATTTTCTTCTTTTGCCATATTTTTCCATCCCGGATCGTACGTCGCCAGCCGCGAAAAGAACGACAACCTAATCCATCACATTTCTATTACCGAATCCCACGCCACCTTGGGAAAGACAACTTCGCTTTGCGTAGAGGCTGGGCCCGCAAATCGAGGGCGTAGGGCTTAGGACCATGTCTCCGTCGCTCCAGTTCCCATAACTTTTGATCCATAAGGAGTTACGCGGCGCATAGAATACCATTGGAAAGCTCTCCGAGAGCTCTACGACTGGGGCAGTAATCCTGCTCGGTTGTGCCTTTTTTCAGAGCCCAAAATCGAACGATTTCATCAATTTCTGGACACTTTTCTTCTTTTGCGCTGTTTTTTCGTCCCGAATCGTACGTCGTGAACCGCGAAAAGGATGACAACCTAATCCATCACATTTCTATTACAGAATACTACGCCACCTTGGGCAAGACAACTTCGCTTCACATAGAAGCTGGGCCCGCAACTCGAGGGCGTGGGGCTTAGGACCAAGTCTCCGTCGCTCCGGTGCCCATAACTTTTGATCCGTAAGGAGTTACGCGGCGCACAACAAACCGTTGGAAAGCTCTCCGAGAGCTCTACAATGGGGGCAGCAAGCTTGCTCTGTTGCGCCTTTTTTCGAAGCCAAAAATCGAATGATTTCATCAGTTTCTGGATACTTTTATTCTTTTGCGCTGTTTTTCATCCGGGATCGTACGTTGTGAGCCGCGCAAAGGACGACAACCTAATCCATCACATTTCTGTTACCGAATCCCATGGCAACTTGTGTAAGACAACTTCAGTTCATGTAGAGGCTGGGCCCGCAAACCGAGGGCATGGGGCTTAGGACCAGGCCTCCGTCGCTCTGGTGCCCATAACTTTTGATCTGCAAAGAGTTACACGGTGCGCAGCATACCATTGGAACGCTCTCCCACAGCTTTACGATGGGGGTAGTAAGCCTCCTTCGTTGCGCCTATTTTTGGAGCCCAAAATCGAACGTTTTCATTAGTTTCTGGACACTTTTCTTCTTTTACGCTATTTTTTCATCCCGGATTGTACGTCGTGAGCTGCGAAAAGGACGACAACCTAATCCATCAAATTTCTATTACCGAATCCCACACCACCTTGGGAAAAACAACTTCGCTTCACGAAGAGGCTGGGCCCACAAACCAAGGGCGTGGGACTCAAGACCAGGTATCCGTCGCTCTGGTGCCCTTAACTTTTGATCCGTAAAGAGTTACGCGGCGTACAGAATACCGTTGGAAAGCTCTCCGAGACCTCTACCATGGGGGCAGCAAGCCTACTCGGTTGTGCCTTTTTTTGGATCTCAAAATTTAACATTTTCATCAGTTTCTGGACACTTTTCTTCTTTTACGCTGTTTTTCCGTCTTGGATCGTGCGTTGTGAGCCGCAAAAAGGACGACAACCTAATCCATCACATTTCTATTACCGAATCCCATGCCACCTTGGGAAAGACAACTTCGCTTCACGTATAGGCTGGGCCCGCAAACTGAGGGCGTGGGGCTTAGGACCAGGTCTCCGTCCCTTCGGTGCCCTTAACTTTTGATCCATAGGGAGTTACACGGCGCACAGTGTGAGGCCCGACCCCGAATAACGTGTCCTACCTCAATTTGTGTGCCTTAGACCTAAAATTATATGACCGACCTAGGATTACGTGCCTTGTCTTTGTTTTTGTGCATGCCTCGTTATACGTGCCTTAACCTAGAATTGTGTGCCCTAATCCTCGATATACGTGCGATACCTAGATAAACATGCCATGACCTTAATTTACGTGCGAGACCTTGATTTGTGTGTGTCTCTTCATTTCGTGTGCATTAACCTTGAACTGCGTGCTTTAACCTAGGTTTAAGAGTTGTGTCTTGAATTATGTGCATTGCATTGAATTACGTGCCTTATTTTGATCTACGTTTATTCACCTAGGGTTACGTGTGTTAGCATTAGAATCCGTGCACTTATCTTGAAGTGTGTGCCTTAGTCTTGAAATACGTGATGTACCTCGTAGTTCGTGTCTACCTCGTAATTCATGCCCTAGACCTAGGAATCCGTGCCACCACGTTGATCAAGAAAGAATCCTACACAAAGCACTAGACACTAAAATAATCCTACACAATCCACTAACCAATATTATATTCCTAATTCAAATTCTCTACAAACTCTACTAACAATAAAATAATACTAAACTATTCCTACATTTCCCACTAACTATTATTCTATTCATAATTCAACTCATCAACAAACATTCCTATATTTTATTCTACCTAGATTTCCTAATTTTCCAACATTCCTATGACAATTCTAATGACACAAATGCATAAAAAATTAGTCCTAGACAAACTATGACACACACACAAGACACTAGGCATAAAATAGCCCCAAAACCCTACCCAATGCACACCATTTTCGACCAAAAGCTTCATGCCCATACTAACATTTCAAAATTCCATCTTGAAGACACAAAAAGTCTGAATTTGTATGCCCAAGGCCGACCATATGCTCAAAAAAATTGCAAAGCCATCACTTTTGTCATATTCTCTCATTTCCTTTCAATTTCTCTCACTTCCCTCTCATTTTCTCTCTCCATTTCGGTTTTGGCTGAGTTCTTCATCTCCATAGCTTCTCTTCTTCACACCATAGCTAAACCAAGCAAGCCACAAGCAAAAGACTTCAACCGAGCTAGCTAAGAAGTGAAAATCACACTTCCATGTGCATTGAAGACTCCATTCGGCCTAGGTAAGCTTCTTGGCATCCATTTCTTTTCTTCAAGTCCTAACTACATGCATGTACTAAGAGAATGATCACTAAGCTAGGAAAAAAAGAGAAAAGCTAGTTGGGATTTCGGCTAAGCAAGGAGAGGAAGAAAGTTGAGCTTCAACAAGGTTTTTGAACATCTTTTGGTTGATTGCTAAGGTGAGGGTTAAAACCTTTTGAAAACTCTTCAAAAATTCACATGCATGCTCATAAATGTGTGTATTTGCTTCTGTACTTGAGCTATATGGTCGTTCATAAGCTTAAACAACCATGCATGGCAAAATCTTGGCTTGAAAATGATGCTAGGTGAAGTCGAAATTGTTGACAGCTGTCTGACCAGTCTGTTAGAGGTAAGTTTATCTAGGAAAATGATGTTTAAAATTCATGAAAATTGGTAGGTGACTAGTTTGGACAGTTTTAAACATTTTTCCCAGAAATAGGAAGAAGCTAATTTTTCCTCTAAGGTCCTCAAACCGGCAAATCTTTAAAATGTGACCAAATCTGGAAATCTGGAAAAATGAAGCAGGTTTTAGCAGATGCACTGACCTTGTGGAACGAACCATATTTGACTTAGTAAATGATGTCCAAAATGCATGAAATTTTGTGTACTGATAGATTTTTCAGTTCTGGACAATTTTTTAAGAAATGGACCAAGGTTAAAACTGACCCTAAGGACCTCAAAAATGCCAATTTCTGAAAAGTGTGCAAATCTGGACAGTTTTGTGCTATTCCACTGTTTCGGCTATATCTAATGATCCCGAACTCCAATTGATGCAAGGTTTATTTCTGATTTTAGTTAACTTCTTAACCTTTAATTTGAAATCTTATTCACTAGATTTGGAGATTGTTTGATTATCATATTGATTGTGAGAAGACAGCCTATTGCAGTAAAGGTTTCACTTAGTTATATGCTTGGAAAATTGTTGTAACCTCTCTTGTGGTACTAATTGCTTGGAATTGTGGTGTTGGGATGTTGTGTGGACTGTTTTGAGTACTTGAGGATGTTTGAATTGAATGATGCATGACTTGAGAATGATCTTGAGTTGACTTAGGGTTTAAGCACACGGTCAAGCATGAAATGGAAACCCTAATGACTAGGTAGTCTTGCTAAGTGTTGATCTTTTGGATATTGTGTGAAAATTATATGCTTAGTGGGCTGCCCGAAAATGTCTTATAACTTCAAATGTGATTTTGACCATTGAATGTTGACAAATAAGCATTTCTTGTACCCGAACCCATGTTGATGTCATTGCATGTTGAATAATCTTATCACTTGATTACGTGGGCTACGTAATGAGTTATATGGCCTGTTTTACATGTGTTACATGGCTGCCCATTTAATTTTCATATAACTCTATATGCCTTTCAAGTGAAATTTCATGTCTTATCGTGCCCTGCTTATTTACCTGTCAATGTGCAATCTTATGACTATCCGGAGGCAACCTACTTTGTTGTCCTCCTACTGTGATATATTACCTGTCATAAATGTGCATTGCATACAAGGTTGCAACCTTTCCTGTGGCATGGTAGCGATCACGCACACCGGGCAGCATCGGGCTTGCCAGTGCACCCGTGACTATCATGGTCCCATTCCCTCTCTCGCTTGGGGGCTAGACTTTCTCGGAGAGTTGGGTCGTAGGATTTCGGGGTACATCCGGAGTACACCCACCTGGCGTGTTTGGGGGATGATTTGAAGTCGGCCGCAACAACTGATCCTGGAACTGATCTGAGAGCAAAAGCTCACTGTATCCTTTTTACTATGTGTATAAGTACTCTCGCTTGGTTCCTAGAGAACCTCGGGGAGGAAAGACTGGTATTCTTGTTTCTGTACTTATATTTCTGTTGTGTTCATGCTTGCAAAAAGGATTTTCATAAGTTGAACTAGAAAATGAGTTTCAAAACTTATATCTCATTCCCCCTCGCTGAGTTTATAAAGACTCACCCTCTTTTATCATCTCAGGTGAAGAAGACCCAGAACAAATACCCGAGGACGGTGTGCCTAATGATGAACCTCTGGAGTGACTGCCTGTCATTGTTTGTTTTGCTTGAATGTGACTACTTGTGAACTTTATGTTACTTGAAGACTATTTCCTTTTATGTTGCTCGATGTCATGATGTAAAAGACCCCCGTTGTAATTTAGGGTCTAATTTTGGTTTGTACTTATATTAAGTAGACTGATGCTAGACATGACACTACTATGATCGTTTTGCTTTTATTACCGCTAGTATCTATCTTAGGTTATGACGCTTTAGTTAAGAACTAAGTCAATGAACTTATCCAATCTTAACAGGTACTTGCTATCGAGCTAAGATCAACAGGTATATTTGTAACGAGGACAAATAAACAAACGAGACATAGTATCATGCTAGGTTATAAATCAAACGGGACGTCGGAATAACCAATAGGCAATTCAATTGATGGTAAAATAGTAATCTTAGTTGGAAATGAATTTGAGATGGTAAATTTTGAGGCGTTTAGAGAATTAGGTTAAACCAAAGGGCCAATTACAACCGTTATGCTGCCGGTTTTCCGGAAAAACTTTGGAGTTTAGATTAAATCATTAGGTGCTAATCTTCATAAACAGCTAAGTACGTGATATTACTTGAATGTTAGTTCACACCCTAGTCTAACCTTATAGGCCAGGTTGGGGCGTAACACACAGCATACCGTTGCAAAGCTCTCCGAGAGCTCTACGACGGGGGCAGCAAGCTTGCTCAGTTGCGCCATTTTTTGGAGCCCAAAATCAAACGTTTTCATCAGTTTCTAGATACTTTTCTTCTTTTGAGCTGTTTTTCATCCCGGATCGTACTTTGTGAGCCGCGAAAAGGATGACAACCTAATCTATTACATTTCTATTACCAAATCCCACGGCAACTTGTGCAAGACAACTTCGCTTCACGTAGAAGCTGGGCCCGCAAACTGAGGGCGTGGTGCTTAGGATCAGGTCTCCGTCGCTCCGGTGCCTATAACTTTTGATCCATAAAGTGTTACGTGGCGCGCAGCATACTGTTAGGAAGCTCTCCGACAGCTCTACGATGGGGGTAGCAAGCATCCTCGGCTACGCCTATTTTTGGAGCCCAAAATCGAACGTTTTCATCAGTTTCTGGACACTTTTCTTCTTTTGCGCTATTTTTTCGTCCCGGATCGTACGTCGTGAGCCGCGAAAAGGAGGACAACCTAATCCATCACATTTCTATTACCGAATCCCACGCCACCTTGGGCAAGACAATTTCGCTTCACGAAGAGGCTGGGCCCGCAAACCGAGGACGTGGGGCTTAGGACCAGGTCTCCGTCGCTCCGGTGCCCATAACTTTTGATCCGTAAGGACTTACGCGGCGCACAGCATACCGTTCGAAAGCACTCCGAGAGCTCGACGACGGGGGTAGCAAGCCTGCTCGGTTGCGCCTTTCTCGGAGCCCAAAAACGAACGTTTTCATCAGTTTCAAGATACTTTCTTTCTTTTGCGCTGTTTTTCATCCTAGATCGTACATTGTGAGCCGCGAAAAGGACGATAACCCAATCCATCACATTTCTATTACCGAATCCCACAGGAACTTATGCAAGACAACTTCGCTTCACGTAGAGGCTAGGCCCGCAAACCGAGGGCGTGGGGCTTAGGATCAGGTCTCCGTCGCTCCGGTGCCCATAACTTTTGATCCGTAAAGAGTTACGCAGTGCGCAGCACACCGTTGGAAAGCTCTGCGACAGCTCTATGACGAGGGTAGCAAGCCTCCTCGACTGCGCCTATTTTTGGATCCCGAAATCGAACGTTTTCATCAGTTTCTGGATATTTTTTCTTCTTTTGCACTGTTTTTCCGTCCAGGATTGTAAGTCGTGAGTCGCGAAAAGGATGACAACCTAGTCCATCACATTTCTATTATCGAATCCCACGCCACCTTGGGAAAGACAACTTCGCTTCACGTAGAGGCTGGGCCCGCAAACCGAGGGTGTGGGGCTTAGGACCAGGTCTCCGTCGCTTCGGTGCCTATAACTTTTGATCCGTAAGGAGTTACGTGGTGCACAGCATACCGTTGGAAAGCTCTCCAAGAGCTCTACGACGAGAGCAGCAAGTCTGCTCAGTTGCACCTTTTTTCAGAGCCAAAAATTGAACGATTTCATCAGTTTCTGGATACATTTCTTATTTTGTGCTATTTTTCATCAGGAATCGTATGTTGTGAGCCACGAAAAGGACGACAACCTAATCCATCACATTTCTATTACCGAATCCCATGGAAACTTGTTCAAGACAACTTCAGTTCACGTAGAGGCTGGGCCGGCAAACCGAGGGCGTGGGGCTTAAGATCAGGTCTCCGTCGCTCCGGTGCCCATAACTTTTGATCCGTAAGGAGTTACGCAGCGCACAGAATACCGTTGGAAAGTCCTCCGAGGCTTCTACCACGAGGGTAGCAAGCCTGCTCGGTTGTGCCTTTTTTTGGATCCCAAAATTGAATGTTTTCATCAGTTTCTGGACACTTTTCTTTTTTTGTGCTATTTTTCCATCTCGGATCGTGCGTTGTGAGCCGCGAAAAGGACGACAACCTAATCCATCACATTTCTATTACCAAATCCCACGGCAACTTGTGCAAGACAATTTCGATTCACGTAGAGGCTGGGCCTGAAAACCAAAGGGCGTGGGGCTTATGATCAGGTCTCCGTCGCTCCGGTGCCTATAACTTTTGATCCGTAAGGTGTTACGCGGCGGGCAGAATACCGTTGGAAAGCTCTCCGACAGCTCTACGACGGGGGTAGCAAGCCTCCTCCGCTGCGCCTATTTTTGGAGCCCAAAATCGAACATTTTCATAAGTTTCTGGACACTTTTCTTCTTTTGCGCTGTTTTTCCGTCTAGGATCGTACATCGTGAGCCGCGAAAAGGACGACAACATAATCTATCACATTTCTATAACCGAATCCCACGCCACCTTGGGCAAGACAACTTCGCTTCACGAAGAGGCTAGGCCCGCAAACCGAGGGCGTGGGGCTTAGGACCAGGTCTCCGTCGCTCCGGTACCCATAACTTTTGATTCGTAAGGAGTTACGCGGCGCACAGCATATTGTTGGAAAGCACTCCGAGAGCTCTACGACGGGGGTAGCAAGCCTGCTCGGTTGCGCCTTTTTCAAAGTCCAAAATCGAATGTTTTCTTCAATTTCTAGATATTTTCCTTCTTTTGCGCTGTTTTTCATCCCAGATCGTACATTGTGAGCCGCGAAAAGGACGACAACCTAATCCATCACATTTCTATTACCGAATCCCACTACAAATTGGGCAAGACAACTTCGCTTGACGTAGAGGCTGGGCCCGCAAACCCAGGGCATGTGGCTTAGGATAAGGTCTCCGTCACTCCGGTGCCTATAACTTTTGATCCGTAAAGAGTTACGCGACGCGCAGCATATCGTTGGAAACCTCTCCGACAGCTCTACGACGGGGGTAGCAAGCCTACTCGGCTGCGCCTATTTTTGGAGCACAAAATTGAACATTTTTGTCAGTTTCTGGGCACTTTTCTTCTTTTGTGCTGTTTTTCTGTATCGGATTGTACGTCATGAGCCGCGAAAAGGACGACAACCTAATCAATCACATTTCTATTACCGAATCTCATGCCACTTTGGGCATGAAAACTTCATTTCACGAAGAGGCTGGGCCTGCAAACCGAGGGCGTGGGGCTTAGGACCAAGTCTCCGTCGCTCCAGTGCCCATAACTTTTGATCCGTAAGGAATTATGCGGCGCACAGAATACCGTTGAAAGCTCTCCGAGAGCTCTACGACGGGGGCAGCAAGCCTGCATGGTTGTGCCTTATTTTGGAGCCCAAAATCAAACGTTTTCATCAGTTTCTGTCCACCTTTCTTCTTTTGCACTATTTTTCTATCCCAGATCGTACGTCGTGAGCGGTGGAAAGGACGACAATCTAATCCATCACATTTCTATTATCGAATCCCACGCCACCTTGGGAAAAACAACTTCGATTCACGTAGAGGCTGGGCCCGCAAACCGAGGGCGTGGGGCTTAGGACCGGGTCTCCGTCGCTCCAGTGCCCATAACTTTTGATCCGTAAGGAGTTACGCGGCGCACAGAATACCGTTGGAAAGCTCTCCGAGAGCTCTACGATAGGGGCAGTAAGCCTGCTCGGTTGTGCCTTTTTTCGGAGCCCAAAATCGAACGTTTTCATCAGTTTCTGGACACTTTTCTTCTTTTGCATTGTTTTTTCGTCTCGGATCGTACGTCGTAAGCCGCGAAAAGGATGACAACCTAATCCATCACATTTCTATTACCAAATACCATGCCACCTTGGGCAAGACCACTTCGCTTCACGTAGAGGCTGGGACCGTAAACCGAGGGCGTGGGGCTTCGGACCAGGTATTCGTCGCTCCGGTGCCCATAACTTTTGATCCGTAAGGAGTTATGCGGTGCACAGCATACAGTTGGAAAGCTCTCCGAGAGCTCTACGACGGGGGCAGCAAGCGTGCTTAGTTGCTCCTTTTTTCGGAGCCCAAAATTGAACATTTTCATCATTTTTGGGACACTTTTCTTATTTTGCACTATTTTTCCGTCCCGATTCATACGTCGTGAGCCACAAAAAGGACAACAACCTAATCCATCACATTTCTATTACAGAATACCACGCCACCTTGGGCAAGACCACTTCACCTCACGTAGAGGCTGGGCCCACAAACCGAGGGCATAGGGCTTAGGACCAGGTCTCCGTCGCTCCGGTGCCTATAACTTTTGATCCGGAAGGAGTTACGCGGCGCACAGCATACCGTTGGAAAGCTCTCTGAGAGGTCTACGACGGGGGTTGCAAGCCTGCTTGGCTGCATCTTTTTCGGACCCCAAAATCGAACATTTTCATCAGTTTCTGGACATTTTTCTTCTTTTCAACTGTTTTTATGTCCCGGATCGTACGTCTTGAGCCCCAAAAAGGACGTCAACCTAATCCATCACATTTCTATTACTGAATCCCACGCCACCTTGGGTAAGACAACTTCACTTCACGAAGAGGCTGGGCCCGCAAACCGAGGGCGTTAGGCTTCGGACCAGGTATCCGTTGCTCCGGTGCCCATAACATTTGATCCGTAAGGAGTTACGCGGCGCAAAGAATACCGTTGAAAAGCTCTCCGAGAGGGCTACGACAGGGGCTGCAATCCTGTTCGGTTGCACCTTTTTTTAGAGCACAAAATTGAACGTTTTTATCAGTTTCTGGACACTTTTCTTCTTTTGCACAGTTTGTCCATCCCAGTTAGTGAGTTGTGAGCCGCAAAAAGGACGACAACCTAATCCATCACATTTCTTTTACCAAATCCCACAGCAACTTGTGCAAGACAACTTCGCTTCACATAAAGGCTGGGCCCGCAAACCGAGGCGTGGGGCTTAGGACCAGGTCTCCGTCGCTTCGTTGCCCATAACTTTTGATCCGTAAAGAGTTACGCAGCGCGCAACATACCATTGGAAAGCTCTCCAAGAGCTCTACGACGGGGGTAGCAAGCCTACTCAGCAAAGCCTATTTTCGGAGCCCAAAATCGAACGTTTTCATCAGTATCTGGACACTTTTCTTCTTTTGCACTGTTTTTTCGTCCCGAATCGTACGTCGTGAGCCGCGAAAAAGACGACAACCTAATCCATCACATTTTTATTACCGAATACCACGCCACCTAGAGCAAGACAACTTTGCTTCACGTAGAGGCTGGGCCCGCAAACCGAGGGCATGGGACTTAGGACCAAGTCTCCGTCGCTCCGGTGCCCATAACTTTTGATCCGTAAGGAGTTACAAGGTGCACAGCATACCGTTGGAAAGCTCTCCGAGAGCTCTACGACAGGGGCAACAAGCCTACTCTGTTGCGCCTTTTTTCAAAATCCAAAATTGAACGTTTTGATCAGTTTCTGAACACTTTTCTTCTTTTGCGTTGTTTTTCTATCCTTGATCGTACGTCGTGAGCCGTGAAAAGGACGACAACCTAATCCATCACATTTCTATTACCGAATACCATGCCACGTTGGGCAAGACCACTTCGCTTCACGTAGATGTTGGGCCCGCAAACCGAGGGCGTGGGGCTTAGGACCAGGTCTCCATCGCTCCGGTGCCCATAACGTTTGATCTGTAAGGACTTACACGGCGCACAGAATACCGTTCGAAAGCACTCCGAGAGCTCTACGACAGGGGCAACAAGCCTGCTCGGTTGCGCCTTTTTTCGGAGCCCAAAATCGAACGTTTTCATCAGTTTCTGGACACTTTCCTTCTTTTGTGCTGTTTTTTAGTCCCGGATCGTACGTCGTGAGCCGCGAAAATGATGATAACCTAATCCATCACATTTCTATTACCGAATACCACGCCACCTTAAGCAAGACAACTTCACTACACGTAAAGGCTAGGCCCGAAAACCGAGGGCGTGGGGCTTAGGACCAGGTCTCCGTCGCTCCGGTGCCCATAACTTTTGATCCGTAATGAGTTATGCGGCGCACAGAATACCGTTGGAAAGCTCTCCGAGAGCTCTACGACGGGGGCAGCAAGCCTGCACGGTTGTGCCTTATTTTGGAGCCCAAAATCGAACGTTTTCATCAGTTTCTGTCCACCTTTATTCTTTTGCGCTATTTTTCTATCCCGGATCGTACGTCGTGAGCGGTGGAAAGGACGACAATCTAATCCATCATATTTCTATTATCGAATCCCACGCCACCTTGGGAAAAACAACTTCGCTTCACGTAGAGGCTGGGCCCGCAAACCGAGGGCGTGGGGCTTAGGACCGGGTCTCCGTCGGTCCAGTGCCCATAACTTTTGATCCGTAAGGAGTTACGCGGCGCACAGAATACCATTGGAAAGCTCTCCGAGAGCTCTACGACAGGGGCAGTAAGCCTGCTCGGTTGTGCCTTTTTTCGGAGCCCAAAATCAAACGTTTTCATCAGTTTCTGGACACTTTTCTTCTTTTGCACTATTTTTTTGTCTCGGATCGTACGTCGTAAGCCGCGAAAAGGATGACAACCTAATCCATCACATTTCTATTACCGAATACCATGCCACCTTGGGCAAGACCACTTCGCTTCACGTAGAGGCTAGGCCCATAAACCGAGGGCGTGGGGCTTAGGACCAGGTATCCGTCGCTCCGGTGCCTATAACTTTTGATCCAAAAGGAGTTATGCGGTGCACAGCATACCGTTGGAAAGCTCTCCGAGAGCTCTACGACGGGGGCAGCAAGCGTGCTCAGTTGCTCCTATTTTCAGAGCCCAAAATCGAACATTTTCATCATTTTTGGGACACTTTTCTTCTTTTGCACTATTTTTCCGTCCCGAATCGTTCGTCGTGAGCTACAAAAAGGACGACAACCTAATCCATTACATTTCTATTACCGAATACCACGCCACCTTGGGCAAGACCACTTCACCTCATGTAGAGGCTGGGCCCACAAACCGAGGGCATGGGGCTTAGGACCAGGTCTCCGTCGCTCCGGTGCCTATAACTTTTGATCCGGAAGGAGTTACGCGGCGCACAGCATACCGTTGGAAAGCTGTCTGAGAGCTCTACGACGGGGGTTGCAAGCCTGCTTGGCTGCATCTTTTTCAGACCCCAAAATCGAACATTTTCATCAGTTTCTGGACACTTTTCTTCTTTTGTACTGTTTTTCTCTCCCGGATCGTACGTCGTGAGCCGCAAAAAGGACGTCAACCTAATCCATCACATTTCTATTACTGAATCCCACGCCACCTTGGGTAAGACAACTTCACTTCACGAAGAGGCTGGGCCCGCAAACCGAGGGTGTTGGGCTTAGGACCAGGTACCCGTTGCTCCGGTGCCCATAACTTTTGATCCGTAAGGAGTTACGTGGCGCAAAGAATACCGTTGAAAAGCTCTCCGAGAGCGCTACGACGGGGGCTACAAGCCTGTTCGGTTGCGCCTTTTTTTAGAGCACAAAATTGAACATTTTTATCAATTTCTGGACACTTTTCTTCTTTTGCGCAGTTTGTCCGTCCCAGTTCGTGAGTTATGAGCCGCAAAAAGGACGACAACCTAATCCATCACATTTCTTTTACCAAATCCCACAGCAACTTGTGCAAGACAACTTCGCTTCACATAAAGGCTGGGCCTGCAAACCGAGGCGTAGGGCTTAGGACTAGGTCTCCGTCGCTTCGTTGCCCATAACCTTTGATCCGTAAAGAGTTACGCAGCGTGCAACATACCATTGGAAAGCTCTCCAAGAGCTCTACGACGGGGGTAGCAAGCCTGCTCGGTAAAGCCTATTTTCAGAGCCCAAAATCGAACATTTTCATCAGTATCTGGACACTTTTCTTCTTTTGCACTGTTTTTTCGTCACGAATCGTACGTCGTGAGCCGCGAAAAGGACGACAACCTAATCCATCACATTTCTATTACCGAATACCACGCCACCTAGAGCAAGACAACTTTGATTCACGTAGAGGCTGGGCCCGCAAACCGAGGGCGTGGGACTTAGGACCAAGTCTCCGTCGCTCCGGTGCCCATAACTTTTGATCCGTAAGGAGTTACAAGGTGCACAGCATACCGTTGGAAAGCTTTCCGAGAGCTCTACGACAGGGGCAGCAAGCCTACTCTGTTGCGCCTTTTTCAGAATCCAAAATTGAACGTTTTGATCAGTTTCTGAACACTTTTCTTCTTTTGCGTTGTTTTTCTATCCTTGATCGTACGTCGTGAGCCGCGAAAAGAACGACAACCTAATCTATCACATTTCTATTACCGAATACCATGCCACCTTGGGCAAGACCACTTCGCTTCACGTAGATGCTGGGCCCGCAAACCGAGGGCGTGGGGCTTAGGACCAGGTCTCCATCGCTCCGGTGCCCATAACTTTTGATCCGTAAGGAGTTACGCGGCACACAGAATACCGTTTGAAAGCACTCTGAGAGCTCTACGACAGGGGCAACAAGCCTGCTCGGTTGCGCCTTTTTTAGGAGCCCAAAATCGAACGTTTTCATCAGTTTCTGGACACTTTCCTTCTTTTGCGCTATTTTTTAGTCCCGGATCGTACGTCGTGAGCCGCGAAAAGGACGATAACCTAATCCATCACATTTCTATTACCGAATACCACGCCACCTTAGGCAAGAAAACTTCACTTCACGTAGAGGCTAGGCCCGAAAACCGAGGGCGTGGGGCTTAGGACCAGGTATCCATCGCTCCGGTGCCTATAACTTTTGATCCGTAAGGAGTTACGCGGCGCACAGCATACCATTGGAAAGCTCTCCAAGAGCTCTACGACGAGGGCAGCAAACATGCTCGGTTGCGCCTTCTTTCGGAGCCCAAAATTGAATATTTTCATCATTTTTGGGACACCTTTCTTCTGTTGCACTGTTTTTCTGTCCCGAATTGTACGCCGGGAGCCACAAAAAGGACGACAACATAATCCATCACATTTCTATTACCGAATATCACGCCACCTTGGGCAAGACCACTTCGCTTCACGTAGAGGCTGGGCTCGTAAACCGAGGGCGTGGGGCTTAGGACCAGGTCTCCGTCGCTCTGGTGCCCATAACTTTTGATCCGTAAGGAGTTATGCGGCGCACAGAATACCGTTGGAAAGCTCTCCGAGAGCTCTACGACGGGGGCAGCAAGCCTGCACGGTTGTGCCTTATTTTGGAACCCAAAATCGAACGTTTTCATCAGTTTCTGGACACCTTTTTTCTTTTGCGCTATTTTTCTATCCTGGATCGTATGTCGTGAGCCGCGAAAAGGACGTCAACCTAATCCATCACATTTCTATTACTAAATCCCACGCCACCTTGGGCAAGACAACTTCGCTTCTCGAACAGGCTGGGCCCGCAAACTGAGGGTGTGGGGCTTAGGACCAGGTATCTATTGCTTCGGTGCACATAACTTTTGATCCGTAAGGAGTTACGCGGCGCAAACACTACCGTTGGAAAGCTCTCCGAGAGCGCTGCGACTGGGGCAGCAAGCCTGTTCGGTTGTGCCTTTTTTTGGTGCCCAAAATTGAACGTTTTAATCAGTTTCTGGACACTTTTCTTCTTTTGCGCTGTTTTTCCGTCCCAGTTCGTGCGTTGTGAGCCGCAAAAAGGACGACAACCTAAACCATCACATTTCTTTTACCGAATCCCACTGCAACTTGTGCAAGACAACTTCACTTCACATAGAGGCTGGACCCGCAAATCGAGGACGTGGGGCTTAGGACCAGGTCTCCGTCGCTTCGGTGCCCATAACTTTTGATCCTTAAAGAGTTACGCGGCGCGCAGCATACCATTTGAAGGCTCTCCGAGAGCTCTACGACGAGGGTAGCATGGCTGCTCAATTACGCCTATCTTCGGAGCCCAAAATCAAACGTTTTCATCAGTTTCTGGACACTTTTCTTCTTTTGCGCTGTTTTTTCATCCCGGAACGTACGTCGTGAGCCGCGAAAAGGACGATAACCTAATCCATCACATTTCTATTACCGATTACCATGCCTCCTTAGGCAAGACAACTTCTCTTCACGTAGAGGCTAGGCCCGCAAACCGAGGGATTGGGGTTCGGACCAGGTCTCCGTTGCTCCGGTGCCCATAACTTTTGATCCGTAAGGAGTTACGCGGCGCACAGCATACCGTTGGAAAGATCTCCGAGAGCTCTACGACAGGGGTAGTAGGCCTGGTTGGTTGCATCTTTTTTCGGAGACCAAAATCGAACATATTCATCATTTTTGGGATACTTTTCTTCTTTTGCACTGTTTTTCCGTCCCAGATCGTACGTCGTGAGCCACGAAAAGGATGACAACCTAATCCATCACATTTCTATTACCGAATACCATGCCACCTTGGGCAAGACCACTTCGCTTCACGTAGAGGCTGGGCCTGCAAACCAAGGGCGTGGGGCTTAGGACCAGTTCTCTGTCGCTCCGGTGCCCATAACTTTTGATTCGTAAGGATTTACGTGGCGCACAGCATACCGTTGGAAAGCTCTCCGAGAGATCTACGACGGGGGTAGCAAGCTTGCTCGGCTGCGTCTATTTTCAGAGCTCAAAATCAAACATTTTCATCAATTTCTGGACATTTTTCTTTTTTTGCACTGTTTTTCCGTCCCGGATCGTACATCGTGAGCCGTGAAAAGGACAACAACCCAATCTATCACATTTCTATTACCGAATCCCATGCCACCTTGGGCAAGACAACTTCGCTTCACGTAAAGGCTGGGCCAGCAAACCGAGGGCGTGGGGCTTAGGACCAGGTCTCCATCGCTCTGGTGCCCATAACTTTTGATCCGTAGGGAGTTACGCGGCGCACAGCTTACCGTTGGAAAGCTCTCCGAGAGCCCTACGACGGGGGCAGCAAGCCTGTTCGATTGCTCCTTTTTTCGTCGCCCAAAATTGAACATTTTCATCATTTTTGGGACACTTTTCTTCTTTTGCGCTGTTTTTCCGTCGCGGATCGTATGTCGTGAGCCATTAAAAGGACAACAACCTAATCCATCACATTTCTATTACCGAATACCATGCCACCTTAGGCAAGACAACTTCGCTTCACGTAGAGGCTGGGCCCGCAAACCTAGGGCGTGGGACTTAGAACCAGGTCTTCGTCGCTCCGGCGCCCATAACTTTTTATCTGTAAGGAGTTACGCGGTGCACAGCATACCGTTGGAAAGCTCTCCGAGAGCTCTACGACGGGGACAACAAGCCTGCTCAATTGCTCCTCTTTTCGGGGCCCAAAATTGAACATTTTCATCATATTTGGGACACTTTTCTTCTTTTGCGTTGTTTTCCCGTCCCGAATCGTATGTCGTGAGCCATGAAAAGGACGATAACCTAATCAATCACATTTCTATTATCGAATACCACGCCATCTTAGGCAAGACAACTTCGCTTCACATAGAGGCTGGGCCCGCAAACCGAGGGCGTAGGGCTTATTACCAGGTCTCCGTCGCTTCGGTGCCCATAACTTTTGATCCGTAAGGAGTTACGCGGCGCACAACATACTGTTAAAAAGCTCTCCGAGATCTCTACGACTGGGGCAGCAAGCCTGCTCGGTTGCGCCTTTTTTCGGAGCCCAAAATCGAACATTTTCATCATTTTTGGGACACTTTTCTTCTTTTACATTATTTTTTCGTCCCGGATCGTACGTCGTGAGCCACAAAAAGGACGACAACCTAATCCATCATATTTCTGTAACCGAATACCATGCCACCTTAGGCAAGACAACTTCGCTTCACGTAGAGGCTGGGCTTGCAAACCTAGGGCGTGGGGCTTAGGACCAGGTCTCCGTCGCTCCGGTACCCATAACTTTTGATCCGTAAGGAGTTACGCAGCGCACAGCATACCGTTGGAAAGCTCTCCGAGAGCTCTACGACGGGTGAAGCAAGCCTGCACGGCTGCGCCTTTTCAGACCCCAAAATTGAACATTTTTATCAGTTTCTAGACACTTTCTTCTTTTGCACTATTTTTCTATCCCGGATCGTACGTCGTGAGCTGCGAAAAGAACGTCAACCTAATCCATCACATTTCTATTATCGAATCCCACGCCACCTTGGGAAAAACAACTTCACTTCACGAAGAGGCTGGGCCCGCAAACCGAGGGCGTGGGGCTTAGGACTAGGTATCCGTTGCTCCAGTGCCCATAACTTTTGATCCGCAAGGAGTTACGCAGCACAAAGAATACCGTTGGAAAGCTCTCCGAGTGCTCTACGACAGGGGCAGCAAGCCTATTCGGTTGCACCATTTCTTGGAGCACAAAATTGAACGTTTTCATCAGTTTCTGTACACATTTCTACTTTTGCGCTTTTTTTCCGTCCTAGTTCGTGCGTTGTCAGCCGCGAAAAGGACGACAACCTAATCCATCACATTTCTTTTACCGAATCCCACAGAAACTTGTGCAAGGCAACTTCGCTTCACGTAGAGGCTGGGCCCGCAAATCGAGAGCGTGGGGCTTAGGACCAGGTCTCCGTTGCTCCGATGCCCATAACTTTTGATCCGTAAGGTGTTACGCAGTGCACAGCATACCGTTCGAAAGCTCTCCGAGAGCTCTACGACGGGGGCAGCAAGCGTGCTCGATTGCTCCTTTTTTCAGAGACCAAAATCGAACATTTTCATCAATTTTGGGACATTTTTCTGTTTTGCGTTGTTTTTCCGTCCCGGATCGTACGTCGTGAGCCACAAAAAGGACGACAACCTGATCCATCACATTTCTATTACCGAATACCATGCCACGTTAGGCAAGACCACTTCGCTTCACGTAGAGGCTAGGCCCGCAAACCGAGGGCGTGGGGCTTAGGACCAGGTCTCCGTCGCTCCGGTGCCCATAACTTTTGATCCGTAAGGAGTTACGCGGCGCACAACATACCGTTAAAAAGCTCTCCGAGATCTCTACGACGGGGGCAGCAAGCTTGCTCGGTTGCGCCTTTTTTCGGAGCCCAAAATCGAACATTTTCATCAATTTTGGGACATTTTTCTGTTTTGCGTTATTTTTCCGTCCCGGATCGTACGTCGTGAGCCAAAAAAAGGACGACAACCTGATCCATCACATTTCTATTACCGAATACCATGCCACGTTAGGCAAGACCACTTCGCTTCACGTAGAGGCTAGGCCCGCAAACCGAGGGCGTGGGGCTTAGGACCAGGTCTCCGTCGCTCCGGTGCCCATAACTTTTGATCTGTATGGAGTTACGCGGCGCACAGCATACCGTTGGAAACCTCTTTGGGAGCTCCACGATGGGGGTAGCAAGCCTACTAGGCTGCGCCTTTTTCGGACCCCAAAATCAAACATTTTCATTGGTTTTCAGACCCTTTTCATCTTTTGCACTATTTTTTCGTCCCGGATCGTACGTCGTGAGCCGCGAAAAGGACGTCAACCTAATCTATCACATTGCTATTAGCTTATCCCACGCCACCTTGGGCAAGACAACTTTGCTTCACGAAGAGGCTGGGCCCGCAAACCGAGGGCATGGGGCTTAGGACTAGGTATCCGTTGCTCCGGTGCCCATAACTTTTGATCCGTAAGGAGTTGCGCGGCGTAAAGAATACTGTTGGAAAGCTCTCCGAGAGCTCTACGACGGGGGCACTAAGCCTGTACGGTTGCGCCTTTTTTTGGATCCCAAAATTGAATGTTTTCATCAGTTTCTGGACACTTTTCTTCTTTTGCGCTATTTTTCCGTCACTATTCGTGCGTTGTGAGCTGCGAAAAAGACGATAACCTAATCCATCACATTTCTTTTCCCGAATCCCACGGCAACTTGTGCAAGACAACTTCGCTTCACTTAGAGGTTGGGTGTGCAAACCAAGGGCGTGGGGCTTACGACCAGGTCTCCGTCGCTTCGGTGCCCATAACTTTTGATCCGTAAAGAGTTACGCAGTGCGCAGCATAACGTTGGAAAGCTCTCCGAGAGCTCTACGACGGGGGCAGCAAGCCTACTCCGTTACGCCTTTTTTTGGAGCCCAAAATCAAACGTTTTCATCAGTTTCTGGACACTTTTCTTCTTTTGGCTATTTTTCATCTCGGATCGTACGTCGTGAGCCGCGAAAAGGACGATAACCTAATCCATCACATTTCTATTACCGAATACCACGCCACCTTGGGCAAGACAACTTCGCTTCACGTAGAGGCTAGGCCCAGAAACCGAGGGCGTGGGGCTTAGGACCAAGTCTTCGTCGCTCCGGTGCCCATAACTTTTGATTCGTAAGGAGTTATGCGGCGCATAGCATACAGTTGGAAAGCTCTCTGAGAGCTCTACGACGGGGGCAGCAAGCCTGCTCAGTTGCGCCTATTTTTGGAGCACAAAATCAAACATTTTCATCAGTTTCTTGAAACTTTTCTTCTTTTGCACAGTTTTTCCGTCCCGGATCGTACATCGTGAGCCGTGAAAAGGACGACAGCTTAATCTATCACATTTCTATTACCGAATCCCATGCCACCTTGAGCAAGACAACTTCGCTTCACGTAGAGGCTGGGCTCGCAAACCGAGGGCATGGGGCTTAGGACCAGGTCTCCGTCGTTCCATTGCCCATAACTTTTGATCCGTAAGGAGTTACGCAGCGCAAAACTTGCCGTTGGAATGCTCTCCGAGAGCTCTACGACTGGGGTAGCAAGTCCGCTCGGCTGCACCTATTTTCGGAGCCCAAAATCGAACATTTTCACCAGCTTCTAGACTTTTTTTCTTCTTTTACGTTGTTTTTCTATCCTGGATTGTACGTCGTGAGCCGCGAAAAGGACGACAACCTAATCAATTACATTTCTATTACCGAATCCCACGCCACCTTGGGCAAGACAACTTCACTTCACGTAGAGGCTGGGCCCGCATACCGAGGCCGTGGGGCTTAGGACCAGGCCTCCGTCGCTCCGGTGCTCATAACTTTTGATTCGTAAGGAGTTACGTGGCACACATCATACCGTTGGAAAGTTCTCTGAGAGCTCTACGACAGGGCAACAAGCCTGCTCAGCAGCGCCTGTTTTTGGAGCCCAAAATTGAACATTTTCATCAGTTTCAGGACGTTTTTCTTCTTTTTCGTTGTTTTTTCGTCTCGGATCCTACGTCGTGAGCCGCGAAAAGGACGATAACCTAATCCATCACATTTCTATTACCGAATACCACGCCACCTTGGGCAAGACAACTTCGCTTCACGTAGAGGCTAGGCCCACAAACCGAGGGCGTGGGGCTTAGGACCAAGTCTCCGTCGCTCCGGTGCCCATAACTTTTGATTCGTAAGGAGTTACGCGGCGCACAGCATACCGTTGGAAAGCTCTCCGAGAACTCTACGACTGGGGCAGCAAGCCTGCTCGGCTGCACCTATTTTCGGAGTCCAAAATCAAACATTTTCATCAGTTTCTTGACACTTTTCTTCTTTTGCACTATTTTTCCATCCCGGATCGTACATCGTGAGCCGTGAAAAGGACGACAGCCTAATCTATCACATTTCTATTACCGAATCACATGCTACCTTGGGCAAGACAACTTCGCGTCACGTAGAGGTTGGGCCCGCAAACCGAGGGCTTAGGGCTTAGGACCAGGTCTCCGTCATTCTAGTGCCCATAAATTTTGATCCATAAGGAGTTACGCAGCGCACAACATGCCGTTGGAATGCTCTCCGAGAGCTCTACAACTGGGGTAGCAAGTCCGCTCGGCTGCGCCTATTTTCGGAGCCAAAAATCTAACATTTTCATCATTTTCTGGACATTATTTCTTCACTTACGTTATTTTTCTGTCCTGGATCGTACGTCGTGAGTCGCGAAAAGGACAACAACCTAATCAATTACATTTCTATTACCGAATCCCACGCCACCTTGGGCAAGACAACTTCACTTCACGTAGAGGTTGGGCCAGCATACCGAGGGCGTAGGGCTTAGGACCAGGCCTCCGTCACTCCGGTACCCATAACTTTTGATCCATAAGGAGTTACGCGGCACACAACATACCGTTGGAAAGTTCTCTGAGAGCTCTACGACAAGGGCAACAACCCTGCTTAGCAGCACCTGTTTTTGGAGCCCAAAATTGAACATTTTCATCAGTTTCTGGACACTTTTCTTCTTTTGCGTTGTTTTTTTGTCCCGGATAGTGCGTTGTGAGCCGCGATGAGGACAACAACCTAATCCATCACATTTTGATTACCGAATCCCTCGGAACCTTGGGCAGGACAACTTCGCTTCACGTAGAGGCTGGGCCCGCAAACCGATGGCGTGGGGCTTAGGACCAGGTCTCTATCACTCCGGTGCCCATAACTTTTGATCCGTAAAGAGTTACGCTACGCCCAGCATACCGTTGAAAAGCTCTCCGACACCTCTACGACAGGGGTAGCAAGTCTCCTCAGCTGCGCCTATTTTCGGAGCCCAAAATCGAATGTTTTCATCAGTTTCTGGACACTTTTCTTCTGTTGCCTGATTTTTCCGTCCCGGATCGTATGTCGTGAGTCGCAAAAAGGACGACAACCTAATCCATCACATTTCTATTACCGAATCCCACGCGACTTTGGGAAAGACAACTTCGCTTCACGTAGAGGCTAGGCCTGCAAACCGAGGGCGTGGGGCTTAGGACCAGGTCTCCGTCGCTCCAGTGCCCATAACTTTTGATCCGTAAGGAGTTACATGGCGCACATAATACCGTTGGAATGCTCTACGAGAGCTCTACGACGGGGGCAGCAAGACTGCACGGTTGTGCCTTTTTTCAGAGCCCAAAATCGAACGTTTTCATCAGTTTCAGGACACTTTTCTTCTTTTGCGCTGTTTTTTCGTCCCAGATCGTACGCCGTCAGCCGCGAAAAGGACGACAACCTAATCCATCACATTTCTATTACTGAATACCATGCCACCTTGGGCAAGACAACTTCGCTTCACATAGAGGCTACGCCCGCAAACCAAGGGCATAGGGCTTAGGGCCAAGTCTCCGTCGCTCCAGTGCCCATAACTTTTGATCCGTAAGGAGTTACGCGGCGCACAGCATACTGTTAGAAAGCTCTCTAAGAGCTCTACGATAGGGGCAGTAAGCCAACCAAGTTGCACCTTTTGTCGTAGTCTAAAATTGAACGTTTTCATCAGTTTTTGGACACTTTTCTTCTTTTGCGCTGTTTGTCCGTCCCGGATCGTACTTCGTGAACTACAAAAAGGATGAAAACCTAATCCATCACATTTCTATTACCGAATACCACTCCACCTTGGGCAAGACCACTTCGCTTCACATAAAGGCTGGGCCCGCAAACCGAGGGCGTGGGGCTAAGGACCAGGTCTCCGTCGCTCCGGTGCCCATAACCTTTGATCCGTAAGGAGTTACACAGTGCACAACATACCGTTGGAATGCTTTCCGAGAGCTCTACGACTGAGGTAGCAAGCCTACTCGACTGCGCCTATTTTTGGAGCTCAAAATCGAACATTTTTATCAGCTTCTGGACACTTTTCTTCTTTTGCATTGTTTTTCTGTCCTGGATCATACGTCGTGAGCCGCGAAAAGGATGACAACCTAATCCATTACATTTCTATTACCGAATACCATGAAACCTTGGGCAAGACAACTTCGCTTCACGTAGAGGCTGGGCCCGCAAACCGAGGGCGTGGGGCTTAGGACCATGTCTCCGTCGCTCTGGTGCCCATTACTTTTGATCCGTAAGGAGTTACGTGGCGCACAACATACCGTTGGAAAGCTCCCCGAGAGCTCTACGACAGGGGCAATAAGCCTGCTCGACTACACCTATTTTCGGAGCCCAAAATCGAACGTTTTCATTAGTTTTTGGACAATTTTCTTCATTTGCGCTTTTTTTCGTCCCGCATCATACGTCGTGAGCCGAAAAAGGACGACAACCTAATCTATCACATTTCTATTACTGAATCCCACGATACCTTGGGCAAGACAACTTCACTTCACATAGAGGCTGGGCCAGCATACCGAGGGCATAGGGCTTAGGACCAGGTCTCTATCGCTCCGGTGTCCATAATTTTTTATCCGTAAGGAGTTACGCGGCACACAGCATACCGTTGGAAAGTTCTCTGAGAGCTCTAAGACAAGGGCAACAAGCCTGCTTTGCAGCGCCTATTTTTGGAGCCCAAAATTGAATGTTTTCATCAGTTTCTGGACACTTTTTTTTCCTTTTGCGATGTTTTTCCGTCCTGGATAGTGCGTTGTGAGCCGCAAAAAGGACGACAACCTAATCCATCACATTTCTATTACCGAATCCCACAACAATTTATGCAAGACACCTTCGCTTCAAGTAGAGGCTGGGCCCGCAAACCGAGGGCGTGGGGGTTAGGACCAGGTCTCCGTCACTCCGGTGCCCATAACTTTTGATCAGTAAAGAGTTACGTGGTGCGCAGCATACCGTTTGAAAGCTCTCCAACATCTCTATGAAGGGGGTAGCAAGACTCCTCGGCAGCACCTATTTTCGGAGTCTAAAATCGAACGTTTTCATCAGTTTCTGGACACTTTTCTTCTTTTGCACTATTTTTTTGTCCCGGATCGTACGTCGTGAGTCGCGAAAAGGACGACAACTTAATCCATCACATTTTTATTATCGAATCCCACACCACCTTGGGCAAGACAACTTCGCTTCACGTAGAGGCTGGGCCCGCAAACCCAGGGCGTGGGGCTTAGGACCAGGTCTCTGTCGCTCCGGTGCCCATAACTTTTGATCTGTAAGGAGTTACGCGGCGCACAACATACCGTTAGAAAGCTCCCCGAGAGCTCTACGATGGGGGCAACAAGCCTGCTCGGCTACGCCTATTTTTGGATCCCAAAATTGAATGTTTTCATCAGTTTCTTGACACTTTTCTTCTTTTGCGCTTTTTTTCGTCCCGCATCGTACGTCGTGAGGCGTAAAAAGGACGACAACCTAATCTATCACATTTCTATTACCGAATCCCATGCCACCTTGGACAAGACAACTTCACTTCACGTAGAGGCTGGGCTCGCATACCGAGGGCGTAGGGCTTAGGACCAGGTCTCCGTCGCTCCAATGCCCATAAATTTTTATCCGTAATGGAGTTACGCGGCACACAGCAAACCTTTGGAATGTTCTCTGAGTGCTCTACGACAGGGGCAACAAGCCTGCTTTGCAGCACCTGTTTTTGGAGCCCAAAATTGAATGTTTTCATCAGTTTCTGGACACTTTTCTTCTTTTGCGATGTTTTTTCATCCCGGATAGTACGTTGTGAGCTGCGAAGAGGACGACAACCTAATCCATCATATTTCTCTTACCGAATCCCACGACAACTTATGCAAGACACCTTCACTTCACGTAGAGGTCGGGCCCGCAAACCGAGGGCGTGGGGCTTAGGACAAGGTCTTCGTCGCTCCGGTGCCCATAACTTTTGATCCGTAAAGAGTTACGCGGTGCGCAGCATATCGTTGGAAAGCTCTCCAATAGCTCTACAACGGGGGTAGCAAGCCTCCTCGGCTGCACCTATTTTCAGAGCCCAAAATCGAACGTTTTCATCAGTTTCTAGACACTTTTCTTCTTTTGCGCTGTTTTTCCGTCCCAGATCGTACGTCGTGAGCCCCGAAAAGGACGACAACCTAATCCATCACATTTCTATTACCGAATCCCACGGCATCTTGGGCAAGACAACTTCACTTCACGTAGAGGCTGGGCTCGCAAACCGAGGGTGTGGGGCTTAGGCCCAGGTCTCAGTCGCTCCGGTGCCCATAACTTTTGATCCGTAAGGAGTTACGCGGCGTACAGAATACTGTTGGAAAGCTCTCCGAGAGCTCTACGATGGGGGCAGCAAGCCTGCTCTGTTGCGCCTTTTTTTAGAGCCCAAAATCGAATGTTTTCATCAGTTTCTGGATAATTTTCTTCTTTTGCGCTGTTTTTCCTTCCCGGATCGTACGTTGTGAGCCGCGAAAAGGACGACAACCTAATCCATCACATTTCTATTATCGAATACCACGCCACCTTGGGCAAGACAACTTCGCTGCACGTAGAGGCCAAGCCCGCAAACCGAGGGCGTGGGGCTTAGGACCAGGTCTCCGTCGCTCCGGTGCCCATAACTTTTGATCCGTAAGAAGTTACGCAGCGCACAGTATACCGTTGGAAAGCTCTCTGAGAGCTCTGCGACGGGGTAGCAAGCCTGCATAGTAGCACCTATTTTTGGAGCTCAAAATCAAACGTTTTCATCAGTTTCTAGACACTTTTCTTCCTTTGCGCTATTTTTTCGTCCCAGATCGTACGTTGTGAGCCGAAAAAAGGACAACAACCTAATCCATCACATTTCTATTACTAAATCCCATGGAAACTTGTGCAAGACAACTTCGCTTCACTAGAGGCTGGGCCCGCAAACTGAGAGCATGGGGCTTAGGACCAGGTCTCCATCGCTTTGATACCCATAACTTTTGATCCGTAAGGAGTTATGTGGCGCACAGCATACCGTTGGAAAGCTCTCTGAGAGCTCTACGATGGGGGTAGCAATCCTGCTCAACAACGCCTATTTTTGGAGCCCAAAATCAAACGTTTTCATCAATTTCTGGATACTTTTCTTCTTTTGCGCTGTTTTTTCGTCCCATATCGTACGTGGGACCATTATCTTCTTAGGTATGATGTAACCTTGGATTGAGGTGAGTGAAATTTATTTGAGGTTAAAATCATTCGCTTTAGGAGTCTTGATTAAGATTAAAAGAAATTCTGAAGCTTCGTAACTTGAAGACAGATTTTTGAATAAAGAAATAAATTGTGGGTCACAAGCTGATTAAACTTACTTGAAGAGTTGAATGAGTGCCACATGATTAGTTTACCCATGCAATTTCGATGGCAGTTTGTTGGTGGTACTTAATAAGCCTTAGAGTTGAGTTTAACGAATCTCAATGGTCTTTCTCGTTGATTACGAGTGTGAAGGTTAACAAAGCTGGGAAAGGAGGTTAGTGAATAAGAGCCTGTAACTTGGAGACTAGTCACTAGAAGATTTGGTAATCTAATGTACCTATGAGATAAAAAGGGCTATGATACTATCGATAGATGACGACTTGAAATGGATTAGTTTGTTTGGAAGAGTTCTTCCTGAAAATAGGGTCGTATTGTGAAATGATCCATAACCTGTGTATGACCTATGTGATAACAATTTGATGTTAGTTGATATGGTATGCAAATCGGATATAGACTTATCACATTGAAATTAGTGTATGTCACCCTAGGATCGTGGTATTATTGGGATATTCCTTTTGAGATATGAGTGCAAAATCGACACGACATAAGTCATGATTTTGGAGTTATAGTTATATAGTTAGAATACCGATGAAACTTTGATGACTATATATAGAGATTCTAACCTTAGTTAGCGAACTTGACCGTAAGATCAAATGCAGAATAGAGTCGTTCAAAGAAACGAACTACAAATGTAGCGGTCACACTGAATTAATGATTGGAGAAAGTTTGGAAGTGAATTAGTTTTGGAAAAGGGGATCATGGAGCGAGCATCGGCCCAGAGTAGAAATATCAATGGCCAGAACCCATCTAACTGACCTCAATAGGTAAGAATGAATTTCGGGATGAAATTCTTTTAAGGAGGGGAGGATGTGAGGCACGACCTCAATTTGTGGACGAAATTCTTTTAAGGAGGGGAGGATGTGAGGCACGACCTCAATTTGCGTGTGATACCTCGTTTCGTGTGCCTAACCTAGATTTACGTGCCTTGACTTAGGTTTAAGAGTCGTGTTTTGTTTTGTGTGCCTTGCATTGAATTACGTGCATACATTTAGGGTTGCGAGCATTTACTTGGGAAACATGCATTCGTCTCGTAGTTCTTGCCTTACCTCGTAGTGCATGCCCTAAACCTAGAAAAGTGTGCCCTCACGCTAATCAAGAAAGCATCTTACACGAAGCACTAGATCATCAATTAATTCTACAAACTCCACTAACTAATATTAAATTGCTAATTCAACTCACTAGAAGACAAAATCTCACAAAAAGCTAGACATTCCTTATTCTTTTGCACTTTCAACACACAATTAATTAATGCCCAAAAGATGACAAAAAAATCAGATTTCTACATGCCTTGGCCGACCACTTGTTGGGCTTTGTGATTGCTTTGCTTAATTCAATTTAATTCCTAGACAATCTATGACAAATTCTATGACACAAATGCATAAAAAACTAACTCAAAACCCTCCCCAAAGCTCCACCAATCTCGACATAAGCTCCTTGCCCATGCTAAGAATTTCAAAATGCTTCTTGAAGACACAAAAATCTGAATTGCAAAGCTCAAGGCCGACATATGCATCAACATTTGCAAAAGCCTTCATTTTTTTCTTCATTTCCTCACATTTCTCCCTCTCCCTCTCATTCTTCTCTCTCTCTCTCGGCCTTGGCTGAGTTCATACACTCCATAGCTCATCTTCATCATTCCATGGTTCATCAAGGCAAGCTAGAAGCTAAGAAGCTCGACTAAGCAAGCTAAGTTGCAAGAAAGCTCACATGCAAGCTTATTGAACTTCCATTTTGGTTTAGGTGAATTTGCTAGCTTCCATTTCTTTTCTTCTTGTTCTAACCACATGCACCTACTAAGAACTTGGTTACTAAGCTAGGAAACTAGAGAGAAATCGAGTGGTGTCTCGGCTAAGCAAGGAAAAGAGTCAACCTTGTGCTTCATCAAAATATTGTGCATCTTCTTGTTGTTTTGCTAAGGTGAGGGCTAAAACTTCTTGAAAATCTTTCAAAAACCCACATGCATGCCCTTAAATGTCTATCTTTACTTCTGTACTTGAGATATATGTGTGTTCATGAGCTTTCATAAACATGGATGACAAGATTTTGGGCTAGAATGTGATGATAGATGAAATCGTGCATGTGACAGCTTTCTGTCTTGTTGGTGCGAGGTGATTTTTGCTAGGTAAATGTTGTTGAAAATGCATGAAAATTGGTAGGTAACTAGTTTTTCCAGTTCTGAACATTTTTCCAAAAAATAGGCCAAATCTAATTTCGACTCTAAGGTCCTAAAAATGGCCAATTATTAAAATGTGTCCAAATCTGGAAAGTCTGGAAAAATGAAGCAGGTTTTGGCAGATTCACTGACCTTGTAGAACGAACCAGTTTTGACTTAGTAAATGACATCCAAAATGCATGAGATTTGGTGTACTGCTAGATTGTTCAGTTCTGGAAATTTTTGTCAGAAATGGACTAAGGCTAAATCTGACCCTAAGGACCTCAAAAATGACAAGTATTGAAATGTGTGCAAATCTGGACAGTTTTGTGTAGTCTCACTGTTTTGGCTATAACTATTGAACCCGAACTCCAAATGATGCGAGGTTTGTTTCTGAATTTAGTTCACTTCTTAAGATTTAATTTGATATCTTATTCATAAGAATTGGAGATTGTTTTCTTGTCTTAATGATTGTGAGAAAATGGCCCATTGCAGTGAGGGTTTCACTTAGTGATATGCTTAGAAAAATTATTGTAGCTTCTCTTGTTGTATGAAATGCTTGGGATTGTGGCATTGGGATGTTGTGTGGATTGTTTTGAATACTTGAGGGTGTTTGAATTAATCGATGCATGACTTGAGATTGATTTTGAGATGACTTGGGGCTTAATGGCACGGGTAAGCACGAATTGGAACCCTAGTAACTAGGTGAATTTGCTATGTGTTGATCCTTTGGATGTTGTGTTGGATTATGTGTTTAGTAGGCTGCCCATAGTTGCCCTTGTAGCCCTAAATATGATTTTGATGATTTCATGTTGATAAGTAGGCTTTTCTTATACCCGGTCCCATGTAGATGCCGTTGCATGATGAATAATCTTATTATTTGATTACGTGAACTTTGAAATGAGTTATATGACTTGATTTACGTGCGTTACATGGCTGCCCATTTGATGTTCATATAACTCCATGTGCCTTTCAAGTGAAATTACTTGTCTTATTGTGCCTCGCTTGTTTACTTGTCAATGAGCAATCTTATGACTGCTCGGAGGCAACCTACTTTGTTTTCCTCCTAATGTGATATATTAAATGTCATAAATGTGCATTGCATACAAAGTTGCAACCTTTTATTCTGGCGTGGTAGCATTCACGCACACCGGGTGGCATCGGGCTTGCCGGTGCAACCGTGACTACCATTGTCCAATTCACTTTCTCGCTTGGGGGCTAGACTTCCTCGGAGAGTTGGGTCGTAGGATTTCGGGGTACATCCGGAGTACACCCATTTGGCGTGATAAAGGGATGAATTGAAGTCGGCCACAACAATTGATACTGGAATTGAACTGAGAGCAAAAGCTCACCGTATCCTTTTCACTATGTGTATAAGTACTCTCGCTTGGTTCCTAGAAGACCTCGGGGAGGAAAGAAGGGTAATTGCGTTATTTTACTATTATATTACATTATGTACTTACTTGTGATACATGTCATGCTTGCAAAAAGGGTTTTTATAAGTTGAACCGGAAAATGAGTTTCAAAACTTATTTCTCGTTCCCCCTCACTGAGTTCATAAGGACTCACCATCTTTTATCATCTCAGGTGAAGAAGACCAGGAACAGGTACCCGAGGACGATGTGCCTAATGATGATTCCTTGGAATGATTGCTTGTCCTATGTGCCTTGCTTGACTATGGCCATTTGTGAACACTATGCTACTTGAAGACTATTTCTTTTAATGTTGCTTGATGCTTGTAATGTAAAAGACTCCCATTGTAATTTGGGGTCTAATTTTAGCTTGTACTGATAATAACTAGGTAGACACTACTATGGTCGTTTTTGCTATCGTTATTGGCTAGTACCTATCATAAGATTATGAAGTATCAGGTAAGGATTAAGTAAAATGAACCTATCCAATCTTAAGTAGGTACTCATTGTTAATCTAAGATCAACAGGTACTTTTGTAACGAGGATTAACAGACAAATGAGACATAGTTTCATGCTAGGTTATTAATCGAACGAGATTTCGAGATAACTAGTAGGCGTTTTAATTGATGGTAAATAGTAATCTTAGTTGGAAATGAAATTGAGATTGGAAATTTTGAGGCGTTTAGAGAATTAGGTCAAACTAAAGAGCCCAATTATAGCCGTTATGCTGCCGGTTTTCCAAAAAATTTGTGGAGTTTAGGCTAAAACGTTAAGTGTTAAACCCTCTTGAACGATTAAGTACGTGATATGACTTGAATGTTTAGATCACACCCTAGTCTAACCTTTATAGGCCGGGTTGGGGTATGAAACCTAGCATACCGTTGGAAAGTTCTCTGAGAGCTCTACGACAAGGGCAACAAGCCTGCATGGCAGCGCCTGTTTTCGGGGCCCAAAATCGAACGTTTTCATCAGTTTCTGGACACTTCTCTTCTTTTGTAATGTTTTTCTGTCCCGGATCGTGCGTTGTGAGCCGCGAAAAGGACGACAACCTAATACATCACATTTCTATTACCGAATCCCACGGCAACTTGTGCAAGACAACTTCGCTTCACGTAGAGGCTAGGCCCGCAAACCGAGGGCGTGAGGCTTAGGACCAGGTCTCCATCGCTCTGGTGCCCATAACTTTTGATCCATAAAGAGTTACACGGGGTGCAGCATACCGTTGGAAAGCTCTCTGACAGCTCTACGACGAGAGTAGCAAGCCTCCACGGCTGCGCCTATTTTCGGAGCCCAAAATTGAACGTTTTCATCAGTTTCTGGATACTTTTCTTCTTTTGCGCTGTTTTTCCGTATCGGATCGTACGTCATGAGCCGCGAAAAGGACGACAACCTAATCCATCACATTTCTATTACCAAATCCCATGCCACCTTGGGCAAGAAAACTTCGCTTCACGTAGAGTCTGGGCCCACAAATCGAGGGGGTAGGGCTTAGGACTAGGTCTCCGTCGCTCCAGTGCCCATAACTTATGATCCGTAAGGAGTTACGCAGCGCACAGAACACCGTTGGAAAGCTCTCCGAGAGTTCTACGACGGGGGCAGCAAGCCTGCTCAGTTGCGTCTTTTTTCGAAGCCCAAAATCGAACGTTTTCATTAGTTTCTGGACACTTTTCTTCTTTTGCGCTGTTTTTCCATTCCGGATAGTACGTCGTGAGCCGCCAAAAGGACGACAACCTAATCCATCACATTTCTATTACCGAATACCATGGCACCTTGGGCAAGACAACTTCACTTCACGTAGAGACTGGGCCCGCATACCGAGGGTGTGGGGCTTAGGACCAGGTCTCCGTCGCTCTGGTGCCCATAACTTTTGATCCGTAAAGAGTTACGCAGTGCACAGCATACCGTTGGAAAGCTCCCCGAGAGCTCTACGATGGGGGCAGCAAGCCTGCTAGGCTATGCCTATTTTTAGAGCCCAAGATCGAACGTTTTCATCAGTTTCTGGACACTTTTCTTCTTTTGCACTGTTTTTCGTCTCGGATCGTACGTCGTGAGCTACGAAAAGGAAGACAACCTAATCTGTGAGGCCCGACCCTGAATAACGTGTGTTATCTCGATTTACGTGCTTTAGACCCAGAATTATATGACTGATCTTGGATTACGTGCCATGTCTTGGTTTTCGTGCATGCCTCATCATTCGTGCCTTGACCTAGAATTATGTGTATAAGTACTCTCGCTTGATTCCTAGAGGACCTCGGGGAGGAAAGATGGGTAATTGTGTTCCTTTACTTTTACATTACGTTATGTACTTACTTGTGACATATTCATGCTTGCAAAAAGGATTTTTCATAAGTTGAACCAGAAAAATGAGTTTCAAAACTTATTTCTCGTTTCCCCCTCGTTGAGTTCATAAGGACTCACCCTTTTTTTGTCATAGGTACAGCAGATTTGGAACAAGTACCCGAAGTAAATATGCTTGTTGATGATTCCTTGGAGTGACTACGTGCTTTTGTGCTTTGCTTGAAAGTGGTTGCTATATGGATATTGTGTTTGATTGCAAAATGTTCATTTTATTGATGTAAATGACCCCGTTGTAATTTGGGTCCAATTTTGGCTTGTACTGATTGTAGCCGGACGAACTCTTTATTTGATTGTTTACTTTCGTCATTTAATTAGTAGTTATCGTAGGCGTTTGAACCGCTAGGTGAAGAAGTAAATAATGTAACTCTACTTAATCTCACCTAGTGATCATGCACAAGCTAAAGGATAATAGGTACTTGCATGATAGGAAATTGACCAATAAATAGGACATAGTTATCATGTTAGGCTTATTAACCAAACGAGACTTTCAAGATAAACTAGTAGGCAAATTGGTTGGTGACAAAATAGGAGTTCTTAATGGAATTGGATTAATGATTGGAATAATTGAGGCATTTAGAAATTAGGTCAAACTAATGAGCCAATTACAGCCGTTATGCTGCCAGTTTTCTGAAAAATTTTGGAGTCCTAGGCTAACGTTAAGCGTTAAACCTTAATGAACGATTAAGTACGTGAAATGATATGAACGTTTAGATCACACCTTAGTCTAACCTCTATAGGTCGGGTTGGGACGTGACACCTTATATTAGAATGGTATCAGAGCTTAGTTTAGTAACTAGGCGTTAGTCGGGTTCAACTCTCAAACCATGGGTAGAAGCCCTAAGGTAATTATGATATCTTGTTTATATGTGTTACTGTGTGCTAATGTGCTTTAATTGCTTTGAGCATTGAATATTATGTGCTTTTGAGGACCATATTTATTATGTGTCATGCACACCGACACGTTAGTGGCCTCGATAATGCATGCATGCTTTTATACTCCCTCCTTGATACATGTGCATGTTATATAACCGTGAATGATTGTTTATACACATAGATAGATAGGATTAGGACTTTCAGGGAAGTGAATTTGTGCAGGACGAACGAAAAGGCTCGGTTAGAGATTTCTCGCATCTTCACAGGTACTCGATGGATCGTATGTATTATTGGATATGCATATATAAAATGCGTAGCACATGTATAAATGTTGAGGTAAAGTTATCCCCTTATCTTTGAAATACTCATACCTATGATTAAGTTATCAATTTTATGGCTATGAAGTTTTGATTCCGTTAAACCGTTCTTCTCATTGTGGTTCAAGTATAAAGGTTAAAGACATGCTACTTTCCTTAGATATAAGAATATACTATTGGACATGTGGAGTAGTATATATATGTTCATATGCTTATAATGGAAGTTTGACTTAGGAGTTGCTTTTGAATCAAATTCTTATATCTTAAAATGGTATAATAGACTATTTATATGATTGAATCCTTACTTGATTGGAATTAAGCATCGTTGAACCTAATAAGGTGTATACTAACGAGTTTCAAGTTCACTCAATGGTAAGATCGTGACCTAGAAATTAAGAGATGAATTCGTGGAAATTGACGATAGGGGTTAGATTATTAAGGCATGAATAGTGTGTTTAAGTAACTTAACAATGGATAACCCCAAGACATGTAGGCAACTCTGGAGACTAAGTTTAACAAGGTTGATGAATCTTTAGTATAACAAGATATGGGGATGTTGGAATCGAGGAATTCACGTAACTAGAACTCGTGTTCGGAAAACTGCACCTAAAATGTTAGGTCGCATAGAAGTGTAAGGAATTGAATTATGCATTAGATGACTAACGTTGCTAAAGGTCCTAAGTTGGATATCGGTGATATTTAGAATCATGGTATTAATTTGGTGCCTCTTGGATTTAGTTGTGATTATGCAAAGTAAGTCATTCTATACACTCATTATTTGGATACCTTAAAGGATATTAGGAAGCGTATATCCCTAAGTATTACCGATGGACCTAATATATAAACCATGGAAATGAGATTAAAGCATTCGGTTACAAAGTAGAGTTGTTAGGGTATGATTAGTAATCCTAAATAGCTAATAGTGAGTATGCATGATGATTCATGGTAAACCCTAGGACCTAAGGTCGATGAGTCTTGATGCTCTTAGCTAGTTGAACATGTAAATGAGAAGAGTAAGATTTCATAGAGTAAGATAGAGATGAATTAGAGTCATAATGACCCAAGAGACTATTGTTAGACCACTATATCTATGTGCACCGCTTCACATCTAGAAACTAGCGATCGGTAGACTTCGAATTGTGGTCGTTGAATAAGAGGGGTGAATCTTGTAGTGATAGTTAAATAAGTGGTTGATTACTTTTGAAGTTCTATTAGGTTATGTTGAAGGATGCCTCGTGGTCATAATTCTTATATTGATACAACCTTGAAGTTATCTCGTGTAAGTATTTTATGAGCTCGGTCATTTCGGTACCCATTTATAGTCCTAGGATTGTTGTTGTACGGCCGGTAACCTAGTAGAGCATTGATATCACTTACATGGCGATGAACCCAGGTTAGTAACATTAATGTCGAAGATATATTGGCCGGCATTAAGTGTTCGAAGAAATGACTAAGTCGCTAAGTGAGTAGGACCATTGTCTTCTTAAGTATGACGTAACCTTGGATTGAGGTGAGTGGAATTTATTTGAGGTTGAAACTATTCGCCTTAGGAGTTTTGGATCAGATTAAAAGAAAATTCTGAAGCCTTGTGACTTGAAAATAGAGATTTGAATAAGGAAATAAACTGTGGATCACAAGCTGATGAAGCTTACTTGAAAAGTTGAACTAGTGCTACATGATTAGTTTACCCATGCAATTTCGATGGCAATTTGTTGGTGATACTTAATAAACCTTAGAATTCTAGTTTAATGAATCTCAACGGTATTTCTCCTTGATTACGAGCGTGAAGGTTAACGAAGCTGGGAAAGGATGTTAGTGAATGGGAGCTTATAACCGGAAGACTAGTCATTAGAAGATTTACTAATCCAATGTACCTTCAAGATAAGAACTATGATACTACCGATAGATGACGACTTGAGATGGATTAGTTTGTTTGGTGAGTTCAACCTGAAAATAGGGTCGTATCATGGAAATAATCCATAACATGTGTATGTCCTATGTGCTAACAATTTTGAAGCTAGTAGATAGGATATGTAAATCGGATATAGACTTATCATCTTGAAATTAGCGTATGTCACCCTAGGATCATGGAATTATTGTGATATTCCTTTTGAGGTATGAATGCGAGATTGATACAACATGAGTCATGATTTTGGAGTTATAGTTCTATTGTTAGAATACCGATGCAACTTTGATGACTATGTTTGAAGACTCTAACCTTAGTTAATGAACTTGACCTTAAGATCAAATGGAGAATAGAGTCATTCAAAGGAAAGAACTGTAAATGTAGAGGTCACACCGAACTAAATGATTGGAGAAACATAGGAAGTGAATTGGTTGTGGTAAGAGATCACCAAACATGGGACGAACCGGAGTAGGAAGAATTACAAGGGTCAGAATCCGTCTAAATGACCTCAATAGGCAAGAATGAATTTCGGGACGAAATTCTTTTAAGGAGGGGAGGATGTGAGGCCCGACCCTGAATAACGTGTGTTACCTCGATTTACATGCCTTAGACCCAGAATTATATGACTGATCTTGGATTACGTGCCTTGTCTTGGTTTTCGTGCATGCCTCGTCATTCGTGCCTTGACCTAGAATTATGTGTCCTAATCCTTGACTTACATGCCCCGACTTCAAATTGCGTGCATTATCTCGTTTTGTGTGCCCTGACCTTGAATTGCGTGTCCTAACCTAGGTTTAAGAGTCGTACCTCGATTTACGTGCATTGCATTGAATTACGTGCCTTGTATTGGTTTACATACATTTACCTAGGGTTGCGTGCATTTGCATTGGAATCCGTGCATTAGTCATGAAGTTTGTGTCTTACCTCGTAGTTCATGTCTACCTCATAATTCGTTCCCTAGACCTAGGAATCCGTGCCACCACGTTAATCAAGAAAGAATCCTACACAAAGCACTAGACACTAAAATAATCCTACACAATCCACTAACCAATATTATATTCCTAATTCAAATTCTCTACAAACTCCACTAACAATAAAATAATACTAAACTATTCTTACATTTCCCACTATCTATTATTCTATTCATAATTCAACTCATCAACAAACATTCCTATATTTTATTCTACCTAGATTCCCTAAATTCCCAACATTCCTATGACAATTCTATGACACAAATGCATAAAAATTAACCCAAAACCCTACCCAATGCACCCAAAATCTCGACACATGCATATGACCATGCTAGGATGATTCAAATTGTGCTTCTTGGAGACACAAATCTGATTTTTGCATGCCCAAGGCCAACATTTGCATCAACAATAGCAAAAGCTTCTATTTTCTCTCATTTCTCTCACTCTCCTCACATTTCTCTCTCTCCCTCTCATTCTTCTCACTCAATCTCGGTTTTGGCTGAGTTCATACACCCCATAGCTCATCTTCATCATCCCATGGTTCATCAAGGCAAGCTAGAAGCTAAGAAACTCGATTAAACAAGCTAGGATGCAAGAAACACACATGCAAGTTCTTTGAACTTCCATTTCGGTTTAGGTGAGTTTCCTAGCTTCCATTTCTTTTCTTCTTGTTCTAACCTCATGCACCTACTAAGAACTTTGTCACTAAGCTAGGAAGATTGAGAAAAAATGGGTGGAGTCTTGGCTAAGCAAGGAAAAGAACAAATCTTGTGCTTCATCAAAGTCTTGTGCATCTTCTTGTTGTTTGGCTAAGGTGAGGGCTAAAACCTTTTGAAAATCCTTCAAAAATCCACATGCATGCTCTTAAATGTAGGTATTTTATTTTGTACTTGAGTTATTTGTGTGTTCATAAGCTTTTACAACCATGCATGGCAAGATTTTGGCTTGAAGATGATGATAGATGAAATCGGGTTTGTTGACAGCTCTCTGACTTGTTGTTGCAAGGTGAGTTTGGCTAGGCAAATGATGTTGAAAATGCATGAAAATTGGTAGGTGACAATATTTTCCAGTTTTGAACATTTTTCGTAGAAATAGGCCAAAGATAATTTTGACTCTAAGGTCCTCAAAATGGCAAATCATTAAAATGTGTCCAAATCTGGAAGTCTGGAAAAATGAAGCAGGTTTTGGCAGATGCACTGACCTTGTGGAACGAACCAGTTTTGACTTAGTAAATGATGTAAAAAATGTATTAAATTCGGGGTGCTACTAGGTTTTTCAATTATGGACATTTTTTTCAGAAATGGACTAAGGCTAAATCTGACCCTAAGGACCTCAAAAACGACAATTACCGAAATGTGTGCAAATTTGGACAGTTTTGTGCAATCCCACTGTTTTGGCCATAGCTATTGATCTCGAACTCCAAATGATGCAAGGTTTGTTTCTGATTTTAGTTCATTCTTAAGCTCTAATTTGACATCTTATTCACTGGAATTAGAGATTGTTTGCTTGTCTTAATGATTGTGAGAAAACAGCCTATTGCAGTAAGGGTTTCATTTAGTTATATGCTTAGAAAATTTGTTGTAACTTCTCTTGTGGTATTAATTGCTTTGGATTGTGGCATTGAGATGTTATGTGGACTGTTTTGAGTACTTGGGGATGTTTGGATTAATTGATTCTTGGCTTGAGATTGATTTGAGTGGACTCGGGGCTTAATCGCATGGGTAAGCACGAAATAGAAACCCTAGCAACTAGGTAAACATGCTAAGTGTTGATCCTTTGAATATTGGGTGTAATTATATGCTTAGTAGGCTGCCCGTAGTTTCCCTTATATCCCTAAATGTGATTTTGATTCGTTGCATGTTGACAAATAGGCCTTTCTTGCATCTGAACCACGTAGATTATTATTGCATGTTGAATAACCTTATTATTTGATTACGTGGACGTTGAAATGAGTTATATGACTTGAATTACGTGCATTACATGGCTGCCCGTTTAATGTTCATATAACTCCATATGCTTTTCAAGTGAAATTACTTGTCTATTCGTGCCTCGCTTGTTTACTTGTCAATGTGCAATCTTATGACTGTCCGGAGGCAACCTACTTTGTTGTCCTCCTAATGTGTTATATTAAATGTCATAAATGTGCATTGCATACGAGGTTGCAACCTTTCATTCTAGCATGGTAGCGTTCACGCACATCGGGCGGCATCGGGCTTGCCAGTGCAACCGTGACTACCATGGTCCCATTCCCTCTCTCGCTTGGGGGCTTGACTTCCTCGGAGAGTTGGGTCGTAGGATTTCGGAGTACATCCGGAGTACACCCACTTGGCGTGTTAAGGGGATGATTTGAAGTCGGCCACAACAACTGAGAGTAAAAGCTCACCATATCCTTTTCACTATGTGTATAAGTACTCTCGCTTGGTTCCTAGAGGACCTCGGGGAGGAAAGACGGGCAATTGTGTTTCTTTACTTTTACATTATGTTATGTACTTACTTGTGACATATTCATGCTTGCAAAAAGGATTTTTCATAAGTTGAACCGAAAAAATGAGTTTCAAAACTTATTTCTCGTTTCCCCCTCGCTGAGTTCATAAGGACTCACCCTCTGTTTTTGTCACAGGTGCAACAGATTTGGAACAAGTACCCGAAGTAAATGTGCTTGTTGATGATTCCTTGGAGTGACTACGTGCATTTGTGCTTTGCTTGAAAGTGGTTGCTATATGGATATTGTGTTTGATTGCAAACTGTTCATTTTATTGATGTAAATGACCCCGTTGTATTTTGGGTCCAATTTTGGCTTGTACTGATTGTAGCCGGACGAACTCTTTATTTGGTTGTTTACTTTCGTCATTTAATTAGTAGTTATCGTAGGCGTTTGAACCGCTAGGTGAAGAAGTAAATAATGTAACTCTACTTAATCTCACCTAGTGATCATGCACAAGCTAAAGGATAATAGGTACTTGCATGATAGGAAATTGACAAATAAACATGACATAGTTATCATGTTAGACTTATTAACCAAACGAGACTTTCAAGATAAACTAGTAGGCAAATCGGTTGGTAACAAAATAGGAGTCCTTAATGGAATTGGATTAATGATTGGAATAATTGAGACGTTTAGAAATTAGGTCAAACTAAGGAGCCAATTACAACTGTTATGCTGCCGGTTTTTCAGAAAATTTTAGAGTCCTAGGCTAACGTTAAGCGTTAAACCTTAATGAACGATTAAGTACGTGACATGATATGAACGTTTAGATCACACTCTAGTCTAACCTCTATAGGTCGGGATGGGGCATGACATAAACCATCACATTTCTATTACCGAATCCCACGGCACCTTGGGCAAGACAACTTCGCTTCACGTAAAGGCTGGGCCCGCATACCGAGGGCGCAGGGCTTAGGACCAAGTCTCCGTCGCTCCGGTGCCCATAACTTTTGATCCGTAAGAAGTTACGCGGCACACAGCATACCGTTGAAAAGTTCTCTGAGAGCTCTACGACAGGGGCAACAAGCCTGCATAGCAGCGCCTGTTTTCAGAGCCCAAAATCGAACGTCATCATCCGTTTCTGGACACTTTTCTTCTTTTGCGATGTTTTCCCATTCCGGATCATGCGTTGTGAGCCGCGAAAAGGACGACAACCTAATCCATCATATTTCTATTACCGAATCCCACGACAACTTGTGCAAGACAACTTCGCTTCATGTAGAGGCTGGGCCCGTAAACCGAGGGCGTGGGGCTTAGGACCAGGTCTCTATCGCTCCGGTGCCTATAACTTTTGATCCGTAAAGAGTTAAGTGGCGTGCAGCATACCGTTGGAAAGTTCTCCGACAGCTCTATGACGGGGGTAGCAAGCCTCCTCGGCTGCACCTGTTTTTGGAGCCCAAAATCGAACGTTTTCATCAGTTTCTGGACACTTTTCTACTTTTGTGCTGTTTTTTTACCCGAATCGTACGTCGTGAGCCACAAAAAGGTCGACAACCTAATCCATCACATTTTTATTACCGAATCCCACGCCACCTTGGGCAAGACAACTTCACTTCACTTAGAGGCTGGGCCCATATACCGAGGGCGTGGGGTTTAGGACCAGGTCTCCGTCGCTCTAGTGCCCATAACTTTTGATCCGTAAGGAGTTCAGCGGCGCACAGCATACCGTTGGTAAGTTCTCCGAGAGCTCTATGATGGGGGCAGCAAGCCTGCTCGGTTGCGCCTTTTTTCGAAGCCCAAAATTGAATATTTTCATCAGTTTCTGGACACTTTTCTTCTTTTGCGCTATTTTTTCGTCTCGGATCGTACGTCGTGAGCCGCGAAAAGGACGACAACCTAATCCATCACATTTCTATTACCGAATCCCATGGCAACTTGTGCAAGAAAACTTCGCTTCACATAGAGGTTGGGTCCGCAAACCGAGGACGTGGGGCTTAGGACCAGGTCTCCGTCGCTCTGGTGCCCATAACTTTTGATCTGTAAGGAGTTACGCGGCGCATAGTATACCGTTAGAAAGCTCCTCGAGAGCTTTACGACGGGGGCAGCAAGCCTGCTTGGCTACACCTATTTTCAGAGCCCAAGATCGAACGTTTTCATCAGTTTCTGGACACTTTTCTTCTTTTGCGCTGTTTTTTCGTCCTAGATCGTACGTCGTGAGCCGTGAAAAGGACGACAACCTAATCCATCACATTTCAATTACCGAATCCCACGGCACCTTGGGCAATACAACTTCGCTTCACGTAGAGGCTGGGCCCGTATACCGAGGGCGTGGGGCTTAGGACCAGGTCTCCGTCACTTTGGTGCCTATAACTTTTGATCCGTAAAGAGTTACGCGGCGTGCAGCATACCGTTAGAAAGCTCTCTGATAGCTTTACGACGGGGGTAGCAAGCTTTCTCGGCTGCACCTGTTTTCGGAGCCCAAAATTGAACGTTTTCATCAGTTTCTGGACACTTTTCTTCTTTTGCGCTATTTTTCCGTCCCGGATCGTACGTCGTGAGCCGCGAAAAGAACGACAACCTAATCCATCACATTTCTATTACCAAATCCCACGGCACCTTGGGCAACACAACTTTGCTTCACGTAGAGGCTGGGCCCGCATACCGAGGGCGTGGGGCTTAGGACTAGGTCTCTGTCACTCTGGTGCCGATAACTTTTGCTCCGTAAAGAGTTACGCGGAGTGTAGCATATCGTTGGAAAGCTCTCTGACAGCTCTACGACGGGGGTAACAAGCTTCCTCGGCTGCACCTGTTTTCGGAGCCCAAAATCGAACGTTTCCATCAATTTCTGGATACTTTTCTTCTTTTGCGCTATTTTTTCGTCCCGGATCGTACGTCGTGAGCCGCGAAAAGAACGACAACCTAATCCATCACATTTCTATTACCGAATCCCACGGCACCTTGGGCAACACAACTTTGCTTCACGTAGAGGCTGGGCCCGCATACCGAGGGCGTGGGGGTTAGGACCAGGTCTTCGTCGCACCAGTGCCTATAACTTTTGATCCGTAAGGAGTTACGCGGCACACAGCATACCGTTGAAAAGTTCTCTGGGAGCTCTATGACATGGGCAACAAGCTTGCATGGCAGCATCTGTTTTCGGGGCCCAAAATCAAAAGTTTTCATCAGTTTCTGGACACTTTTCTTCTTTTGCGATGTTTTTCCGTCCCAGATCATGCGTTGTGAGCCGGAAAAAGGACGATAACCTAATCCATCACATTTCTATTATCGAATTCCAACGAAATTTGTGCAAGAAGGCTTAGGACCAGGTCTCCGTCGCCCTGGTTCCCATAACTTTTGATCCGTAAAAAGTTACGCGGCGTGCAGCATACCATTGGAAAGTTCTCCGATAGATCTACGACGGGGGTAGCAAGCCTCCTCGGCTACGCCTGTTTTTGGAGCCCAAAATCGAAAATTTTCATCAGCATCTGGACACTTTTCTACTTTTGCGCTGTTTTTCCGTCCCGGATTGTATGTCGTGAGCCGCGAAAAGGACGACAACCTAATCCATCACATTTCTATTACCGAATCCCATGGCACCTTGGGCAAGATAACTTCGCTTCACTTAGATGGTGAGCCCGCAAACCGAGGGCGTGGGGTTTAGGACCAGGTCTCCGTCACTCTGGTGCCCATAACTTTTGATCCGTAAGGAGTTACTCGGTGCACAGCATACCGTTAGAAAGCTCCCCGAGAGCTCTACGACGGGGGCAGCAAGCCTGCTCGGCTACGCCTTTTTTCTAAGCCCAAAATCGAACGTTTTCATCAATTTCTGGACACTTTTCTTCTTTTGCACTATTTTTTCGTCCAGGATCGTTCGTCGTGAGCCAAAAAAAGGACGACAACCTAATCCATCACATTTCTATTACCGAATCCCTTGACAACTAGTGCAAGACTACTTCGCTTCACGTAGAGGCTGGGTCCGCAAACCGAGGGCGTGGGGCTTAGGACCAGGTCTCCGTCGCTTTGGTGCCTATAACTTTTGATCTGTAAGGAGTTACGCGGCGCACAGCATACAGTTGGAAAGCTCCTCGAGAGCTCTACGACGGGGGCAACAAGCCTGCTCAGCTACGCCTATTTTTGGAGCCCAAGATCGAACGTTTTCATCAGTTTCTGGACACTTTTCTTCTTTTGCGCTGTTTTTCCGTCCCGGATAGTACGTTGTGAGCCGTGAAATGGACGACAACCTAATCCATCACATTTCTATTACCGAATCCCCCGGCACCTTGGGCAACACAACTTCGCTTCACGTAGAGGTTGGGCCCGCATACCGAGGGCGTGGGGCTTAGGACCAGGTCTCCATCGCACCAGTGCCCATAACTTTTGATCTGTAAGGAGTTACGCGGCACACAGCATACCGTTGGAAAGCTCTCTGAGAGCTCTACTACAGGGGCAACAAGCTTGCATGGAAGCACCTATTTTCGGGGCCCAAAATCGAATGTTTGATCAGTTTCTGGACACTTTTCTTATTTTGCGATGTTTTTTTGTCCCAGATCGTGCGTTGTGAGCCGCGAAAAGGATGACAACCTAATCCATTACATTTCTATTACCGAATACCACAGCAACTTGTGCAAGACAACTTTGCTTCAAGTAGAGGCTGGGCCCGCAAACCGAGGGCGTGGGGCTTAGGGCCAGGTCTCCGTCGCTCTGGTGCCCATAACTTTTGATTCGTAAAGAGTTACATGGCGTGCAGCATACCGTTGGAAAGCTCTCCGACAGATCTACAACGAGGGTAGCAAGCTTCCTTGGCTGCGCCTATTTTCAGAGCCCAAAATCGAACGTTTTTATCAGTTTCTAGACATTTTTCTTCTTTTGCGCTGTTTTTCTGTCCCGGATCGTACGTCGTGAGCCGCAAAAAGGACTACAACCGAATCCATCACATTTCCATTACTGAATCGCACACCAACTTGGGGGTAGGGCTTAGGACCAGGTCTCCGTCGCTCTGGTGCCCATAACTTTTGATCCGTAAGGAGTTACGCGGCACACAGCATACCGTTGGGAAGCTCATGTTTTCGGAGCCCAAAATTGAACGTTTTCATCAGTTTCTGGACACTTTTTTCTTCTTTTGCGATGTTTTTCCGTCCCGTATCGTGCGCTGTGAGCCGCGAAAAGGGCGACAACCAAATCCATCACATTTCTATTACTGAATCCAATGGCAACTTGTGCAAGACAACTTCACTTCACGTAGAGGCTAGGCCAACAAACCAAGTGCGTGGGGCTTATGACCATGTCTCCGTCGCTCCAGTGCCCATAACTTTTGATCCGTAAAGAGTTACGCGGTGCGCAGTATACCGTTGGAAAGTTCTTCGACAGCTCTATGACGAGGGTAGCAAGCCTCCTCGGCTGCGCCTATTTTTGGACCCTAAAATCGAACATTTTCATTAGTTTCTGGACACTTTTCTACTTTTGCGCTGTTTTTCTGTCCCGGATCGTATGTCGTGAGCTGCGAAAAGGACGACAACCAAATCCATCATATTTCTATTATCGAATCCCACGCCACTAGGCAAGACAACTTCGCTTCACTTAGATGGTGGGCCCGAAAACCGAGGGCGTGGGGTTTAGGACCAAGTCTCCGTTGCTCTGGTGCCCATAACTTTTGATCCATAAGGAGTTACGTGGCGCACAGCATACCGTTAGAAAGCTCCCCGAGAGCTCTACGACGGGGGCAGCAAGCCTGCTCGGCTACGCCTATTTTCGGAGACCAAGATTGAACGTTTTCATCAGTTTTTGGCCACTTTTCTTCTTTTGCGCTATTTTTCTGTCCCGGATCGTACGTCGTGAGTCGCGAAAAGGACGACAACCTAATCTATCACATTTCTATTACCGAATCCCACGGCACCTTGGGCAAGACAACTTTACTTCACGTAGAGGCCGGGCCCGCATACCGAGGGCGTAAGGCTTAGGACCAGGTCTCCGTCGCTCCGGTGCCCATAACTTTTTATCCGTAACGAGTTACGTGGCACACAGCACACCGTTGAAAAGTCCTCTGAGAGCTCTACGACAGGGGCAACAAGCCTGCTTGGCAGCGCCTATTTTTAGAGCCCAAAATTGAACGTTTTCATCAGTTTCTGGACACTTTTCTTCTTTCGCGATGTTTTTTCGTCTTGGATCGTGCGTTGTGAGCCGCAAAAAGGACGACAACCTAATCTATCACATTTCTATTACCGAATCCCATGGCACCTTGGGCAAGACAACTTCACTTCACGTAGAGGCTGGGCCCGCATACCGAGGGCGTAGGGCTTAGGACCAGGTCTCCGTTGCTCCGGTGCCCATAACTTTTGATCCGTATGGAGGTACGCGGCACACAGCCTACCGTTGAAAAGTTCTCTGAGAGCTCTACGACAGGGACAACAAGCCGGCACGGTAGCGCCTGTTTTCGTAGCCCAAAATCGAACGTTTTCATTAGTTTCTGGATATTTTTTTCTTCTTTTGCGATGTTTTTCAATCCCGGATCGTGCGTTGTGAGCCGCGAAAAGGACAACAACCTAATCCATCACATTTCTATTACCGAATCCCATGGCAATTTGTGCAAGACAAGTTCGCTTCACCAAAAGGCTGGGCCCGCAAACCGAGGGGGTGGGGCTTAGGACCAAGTCTCCGTCGCTCTGGTGCATAGAACTTTTGATCCGTAAGGAGTTACGCGGTGCACAACATACCGTTGGAAATCACCTCGAGAGTTCTACAATGGGGGTAGTAGGCCTGCGAAGCAGCGCCTGTTTTCGGAGCTCAAAATCGAACGTTATCATCAGTTTCTGGACACTTTTCTTCTTTTGCGATGTTTTCTCATCCCGGATCGTACGTTGTGAGCCGCAAAAATGACGACAACCTAATCCATCACATTTCTATTACCAAATCCCATGGCAACTTGTGCAAGACAACTTCGCTTCACGTAGAGGCTGGGCCCGCAAACCGAGGGCATAGGGCTTAAGACCAGGTCTCCGTCGCTCCGGTGCCCATAACTTTTGATCAGTAAAGTGTTAAGTGGCGCGAAGCATACGTTTGGAAAGTTCTTCGACAGCTCTACGACGGGGGTAGCAAGCCTCCTCGGCTGTGCCTATTTTTGGAGCCCAAAATCGAACGTTTTCATCAGTTTCTGGACACTTTTATACTTTTGCGCTGTTTTTCCGACCCGAATCGTACGTCGTGAGCTGCAAAAAGGTCGACAACCTAATCAATCACATTTCTTTTACCGAATCCCACACCACCTTGGGCAAGACAACTTCACTTCAATTAGAGGCTAGGCCTGCATATCGAGGGCGTGGGGTTTAGGACCAGGTCTCCGTCGCTCTAGTGCCCATAACTTTTGATTTGTAAGGAGCTACGCGGAGCACAACATACTATTGGAAAGCTCTCCGAGAGCTCTACGATGGGGGAGGCAAGCCTACTCGGTTGCGCCTTTTTTCAAAGCCCAAAATTGAATGTTTTCATTAGTTTCTGGACACTTTTATTCTTTTGTGTTGTTTTTTCGTCCTGGATCGTACGTCATGAGCCGCGAAAAGGACGACAAACTAATCCATCACATTTCTATTACCGAATCCCATGGCAACTTGTGCAGGACAACTTTGCTTCACGTAGAGGTTGGGACCACAAACCGAGGGCGTGGGGATTAGGACCAAGTCTCCGTCGCTCTGGTGCCCATAACTTTTGATTTGCAAGGAGATACGCGGCGCACAGCATACCGTTGGAAAGCTCTTCGAGAGCTCTACGACGGTGGCAGCAAGCCTGCTAGGTTGCGCCTTTTTTTGGAGTTCAAAATCAAACATTTTCATTAGTTTCTGGACACTTTTCTTCTTTTGCGCTGTTTTTTCGTCCCGGATCGTACGTCGTGAGCCGTGACAAGGACGACAACCTAATCCATCACATTTATATTACAGAATCCCACGACACATTGAGCAACACAACTTCGCTTCACGTAGAGGCTGGGCCTGCATACCGAGGGCGTGGGGCTTAAGACCAGGTCTCCGTCACTCTGGTGCCTATAACTTTTGATCCGTAAAGAGTTACGCGGCGCGCAGCATACCGTTGGAAAGCTCTCCGACAGCTCTACGACGGGGGTAGCAAGACTACTCAGCTGCACCTGTTTTCGGAGCACAAAATCGAACGTTTTCATCAGTTTCTGGACACTTTTCTTCTTTTGTGCTGTTTTTCCTTCCCGGATAGTACGTTGTGAGCCGTGAAAAGGACGACAACCTAATCCATCACATTTCTATTACCGAATCCCACGGTACCTTGGGCAACACAACTTCGCTTCACTTAGAGGCTGGGCCCGCAAACCGAGGGCTTGTGGCTTAGGACCAGGTCTCCGTCGCACCAGTGCCCATAACTTTTGGTCCGTAAGGAGTTACGCGACACACAGCATACCGTTGGAAATTTCTCTATGAGCTCTACTACAGGGGCAACAAGCTTGCATGGCAACACCTATTTTCGGGGCCCAAAATCGAAAGTTTTCATCAGTTTCTGGATACTTTTCTTCTTTTGTGATGTTTTTTCGTCCCGGATCGTGCGTTGTGAGCTGCGAAAAGGACGACAACCTAATCCATCACATTTCTATTACCGAATCCCATGGCAACTTGTGCAAGACAACTTCGCTTCACGTAGAGGCTGGGTCTGCAAACCGAGGGCGTGGGGCTTCGGACCCAGTCTCTGTCGCTCTGGTGCCCATAACTTTTGATCCGTAAAGACCTGGTCCTAAGCCCTACGCCCTACGCCCGAATACCGAGTGCGTAGGGCTTAGGACCAGGTCTCCGTCGCTCCGGTGCCCATAACTTTTTATTCGTAACGAGTTATGCGGCACACAACATACCATTGGAATGTTCTCTGAGAGCTCTACGATAGGGGCAACAAGCCGGCACAGTAGTGCCTGTTTTCGGAGCCAAAAATTGAACATTTTTATCAATTTCTGGACACTTTTTTCTTCTTTTGAGATGTTTTTCCATCCCGGATCGTGCGTTGTGAGCCGCGAAAAGGAGAACAACCTAATCCTTCACATTTCTATTATCGAATCCCAAGGCAATTTCTGCAAGACAAATTCATTTCACCTAAAGACTGGGCCCGCAAACCGAGGGGGTGGGACTTAGGACCAGGTCTCCGTTGCTCTGGTGCATATAACTTTTGATCCGCAAGGAGTTATGTGGCGCACAGCATACTGTTGGAAATCACCCCGAGGGCTCTACGATGGGGGCAGTAAGCCTGCGAAGCAGCGCCTGTTTTTGGAGCTCAAAATCGAACGTTATCATCAGTTTCTGGAAACTTTTCTTCTTTAGCGATGTTTTCTTGTCCCGGATCGTGCGTTGTGAGCCGCGAAAAGGACGACAACCTAATCCATCTCATTTCTATTACCGAATCCCACGGCAACTTATGCAAGACAACTTCGCTTCACGTAGAAGCTGGGCCCGCAAACCGAGGGCGTGGGGCTTAGGATCAGGTCTCCGTCGCTCCGGTGCCCATAACTTTTGATCCGTAAAGAGTTAAGCGGCGCGCAGCATACCGTTGAAAAGTTCTCCGACAGCTCTACGACGGGGGCAGCAAGCTTCCTCGACTGCGCCTGTTTTTGGAGCTGAAAATCGAACGTTTTTATCAGTTTCTGGACACTTTTTTACTTTTGCGCTGTTTTTTCGACCCGAATCGTACGTCTAGAGCCGCGAAAAGATCGGTAACCTAATCAATCACATTTCTATTACAGAATCCCACGCCACCTTGGGCAAGACAACTTCGCTTCACTTAGAGGCTGGGCCCGCATACCGAGGGTGTGGGGTTTAGGACCAGGTCTCCGTTGCTCTAATGCCCATAACTTTTGATCCGTAAAGAGTTACGCGGCGCACAGCATACCGTTGGAAAGCTCTCCGAGAGCTCTACGATGGGGGAAGCAAGCCTACTCAGTTGCGCCTTTTTTCTAAGACCAAAATTGAACGTTTTCATCAGTTTTTGGACACTTTTCTTCTTTTGTGCTGTTTTTTCGTCCCGAATCGTACGTCATGAGCCGCGAAAAGGACGATAACCTAATCCATCACATTTCTATTACCAAATCCCATGGCAACTTGTGCAAGACAACTTCGCTTCACATAGAGGCTGGGTCCGCAAACCGAGGGTGTAGGGCTTAGGACCCGGTCTCCGTCGCTCTGGTGCCCATAACTTTTGATTTGTAAGGAATTACATGGCGCACAGCATACCGTTGGAAAGCTCCTAGAGAGCTCTACAACGAGGGAAGCAAGCCTGCTCTACTACGCCTATTTTCGGAGCCCAGGATCGAAAGTTTTCATCAGATTCTGGACACTTTTCTTCTTTTGCGCTGTTTTTTCGTCCCGGATCGTACGTCGTGAACCGTGAAAAGGACGACAACCTAATCCATCACATTTCTATTACCGAATCCCATGGCACATTGGGCAACACAACTTCGCTTCACGTAGAGGCTGTGCCCGCATACCGAGGGCGTGGGGCTTAGGACCAGGTCTCCGTCGCTCTGGTTCCCATAACTATTGATTCGTAAAGAGTTACGCAGCGCGTAGCATACCGTTGGAAAGCTCCCCGACAGCTCTACGACTGGGGTAGCAAGCCTCCTCAACTGAACCTATTTTCAGAGCCCAAAATCTAATGTTTTCATCAGTTTCTGGACACTTTTCTTCTTTTGCGCTGTTTTTTCGTCCCGGATCGTACGTCGTGAGTCGTGAAAAGGACGACAACCTAATCCATCACATTTCTATTACCGAATCTCACGGTACCTTGGGCAACACAACTTCGCTTCACGTAGAGGCTGGGCCCGTATACCGAGGGCGTGGGGCTTAGGACCAGGTCTCCATCGCACCAGTGCCCATAACTTTTGATCCGTAAGGAGTTACGCGGCACACAGCATACTGTTGGTAAGTTCTCTGAGAGCTCTACGACAGGGACAACAAGCTTGCATGGCAGCACTTGTTTTCGGGGCCCAAAATCGGAAGTTTTCATCAGTTTCTGGACATTTTCTTCTTTTGCGATATTTTTCCGTCCCGGATCGTGTGTTGTGAACAGCGAAAAGGACGACAACCTAATCCATCACATTTCTACTACCGAATCCCACGGCAACTTATGCAAGACAACTTCCCTACACGTAGAGGCTGGGCCCGCAAACCAAGGGCTTTGGGCTTAGGACCAGGTCTCCGTTGCTCTGGTGCCCATAACTTTTGATCCGTAAAGAGTTACGCGGCGCGCAGCAAACCGTTGGAAAGCTCTCCGGCAGCTCTACGACGAGGGTAGCAAGCCTCCTTGGTTGTGCCTATTTTAGGAGCCCAAAATCGATTGTTTTCATCAGTTTCTGGACACTTTTCTTCTTTTGCGCTATTTTTTCATCCCGGATCGTACGTCGTGAGTCGTGAAAAGGACGACAACCTAATCCATCACATTTCTATTACCGAATCCCACGGTACCTTGGGCAACACAACTTCGCTTCACGTAGAGGCTGGGCCCACATACCGAGGGCGTGGGGCTTAGGACCAGGTCTCCATCGCACCAGGGCCCATAACTTTTGATCTGTAAGGACTTACGCGGCACACAGCATACTGTTGGTAAGTTCTCTGAGAGCTCTACGATAGGGACAACAAGCTTGCATGGCAGCACTTGTTTTCGGGGCCCAAAATCGGAAGTTTTCATCAGTTTCTGGACATTTTCTTCTTTTGCGATATTTTTTCGTCCCGGATCGTGCGTTGTGAACAGCGAAAAGGACGACAACCTAATCCATCACATTTCTACTACCGAATCCCACGGCAACTTATGCAAGACAACTTCCCTACACGTAGAGGCTGGGCCCGCAAACCAAGGGCTTTGGGCTTAGGACCAGGTCTCCGTTGCTCTGGTGCCCATAACTTTTGATCCGTAAAGAGTTACGCGGCGCGCAGCAAACCGTTGGAAAGCTCTCCGGCAGCTCTACGACGGGGTGTAGCAAGCCTCCTCGGTTGTGCCTATTTTCGGAGCCCAAAATCGATTGTTTTCATCAGTTTCTGGACACTTTTCTTCTTTTACGCTGTTTTTCCATCCCGGATCGTACGTCGTGAGCCGCGAAAAGGATGACAACCTAATTCATCACATTTCTATTACCGAATCACACACCACCTTGGGCAAGAAAATTTCGCTTCACGTAGAGGCTGGGCCCACAAACCGAGGGGGTGGGGCTTAGGACCAAGCCTCCGTCGCTCCGGTGCCGTAACTTTTGATCCATAAGGAGTTACGCGGTGCACAACATACCGTTGGAAAGCTCCCCGAGAGCTCTACGACGGGGGCAGCAAGCTTGCTTAGCTACGCCTATTTTCGGAGTCCAAGATCGAACATTTTCATTAGTTTCTGGACACTTTTCTTTTTTTGCGTTGTTTTTCTGTCCTGGATCGTACGTTGTGAGCTGCGAAAAGGACGACAACCTAATCCATCACATTTCTGTTACCAAATCCCACGGCACCTTGGGCAAGACAACTTCGCTTCACGTAGAGGCTGGGCCCACATGCCGAGGGCGTAGGGCGTAGGGCGTAGGGCTTAGGACCAGGTCTCCGTCGCTCCGATGCCCATAACTTTTGATCCGTAAGGAGTTACGCGGCACACAGCATACCGTTGGAAAGTTCTCTGAGAGCTCTACGACAGGGGCAACAAGCCTGCATTGCAGCTGTCACGCCTCGACCTGGCCTATAAGGTTAGACTTGGGTGTGAACTAAACGTTCAAGTAATATCACATACTTCACTATTTATGAAGATTTAACACTTATCGTTTTTAGCCTAACTCCAAAGTTTTTCCGAAAAACCGACAGCATAACGGCTGTTATTGGGCTCTTTGGTTTAACCTAATCCTCTAAACGCCTCAAAATTTACTATCTCAAGTTTATTTCCAGCTAAGATTTCTATTTAACATCAATTGAAATGCCTGTTGGTTATCTTGATGTCTCGTTTGATTTATAACCTAGCATGATACTATGTCTCCTTTGTTTGTTTATCCTCGTTACAAAAGTAGCTGTTGATCTTAGCTTACTAGCGAGTACCTGTTTAGAATTGGATAGGTTCATTTACTTAGTCCTTAACTAATACGTCATAACCTATGATAGATACTAGCAGTAACAATAGCAAACGATCATAGTAGTATCTAGTGTCAGTCTACTTAATACCAGTACAAACCCAATTAGACCCCAAATTACAACGGGGGTCTTTTACATCACAACATTAAATAACACAAAAGAAACAGTCTTCAAGTAGCATAGTTTTCACAAATGGCCATAAATCAAGCAGAGCACATAGGAATAGACAATCACTCCAAAGATTCATCATTAGGCACACCGTCCTCGGGTACCTGTTCTGGATCTTCTTCACCTGAGATGATAAAAGAGGGTGAGTCCTTATGAACTCAGCAAGAGGGAACGAGAAATAGGTTCTGAAACTCATTTTCCGGTTCAAATTATGAAAATCCTTTTGCAAGCATGAATATAACAATAATATAAGATACAGGAACAGAAATACCAGTCTTTCCTCCCCGTGGTTCTCTAGGAACCAAGCGAGAGTACTTATACACATAGTGAAAGGATACGGTGAGCTTTTTGCTCTCAGATCAGTTCCAAAATCAGTTGTTGCGGCCGACTTCAAATCATTCCCCAAACACGCCAGGTAGGTGTACTCCGGATGTACCTCGAAATCCTACGACCCAACTCTCCGAGGAAGTCTAGCCCCCAAGCGAGAGAGGGAATGGGACCATGGTAGTCACGGGTGCACCGGCAAGCCCGATGCCGCCCGGTGTGTGTGATCGCTACCATGCCGACAAGAAAGGTTGCAACCTTGTATGCAATGCACATTTATGACAGTTAATATATCACAGTAGGAGGACAACAAAGTAGGTTGCCTCCGGACAGTCATAAGATTGCACAATGACAGGTAAACAAGCAGGGCACGATAAGACAGGAAATTTCACTTGAAAAGCATATAGAGTTATATAAAAATTAAATGAGCATCCATGTAACACATGTAAAACGGGCTATATAACTCATTACGAAGCCCACGTGATCAAGTGATAAGATTATTCAACATGCAATGACATCAACATGGGTTCGGGTGCAAGAAAAGCTTATTTGTCAACATGCAATGGTCAAAATCACATTTGAAGTTATAAGACATTTACGGGAAGCCCACTAAGCATATAATTTCCACACAATATCCAAATGATCAACACTTAGCAAGACTACCTAGTCATTAGGGTTTCCGTTTCATGCTTAACCGTGTGATTAAACCCTTAGTCAACTCAAGATCATTCTCAAGTCATGCATCATTCAATTCAAACATCCTCAAGTACTCAAAACAGTCCACACAACATCCCAACACCACAATTCCAAGCAATTAGTACCACAAGAGAGGTTACAACAATTTTCCAAGCATATAACTAAGTGAAACCTTTACTGCAATAGGCTGTTTTCTCACAATCAATAGGATAATCAAAAAATATCCAAATCCAGTGAATAATATGTAAAATTAAATCTTAAGAATTTAACTAAAATCGGAAACAAACCTTGCATCAATTGGAGTTTGGGATCATTAGATATAGCCGAAACAGTGGAATAGCACAAAACTGTCCAGATTTGCACACTTTTCAGTAATTGACGTTTTTGAGGTCCTTAGGATCAGATTTAGCCTTGGTCCATTTCTGAAAAAATTGTCCAAAACTGAAAAATCTAGCAGCACACCAAATTTTATACATTTTTGACATCATTTACTAACTCAAATCTGGTTCGTTCTACAAGATCAGTGCATCTGCCAAAACCTGCTTCATTTTTTTCAGATTTTCAGATTTGGACACATTTTAAAGATTCGCCATTTTGAGGACCTTAGAGTCAAAATTAGCTTTGGCCTATATCTATGAAAAATGTCCAAAACCGTCCCAACTAGTCACCTACCAATTTTCATGCATTTTAAACATCTTTTACCTAGCTAAACTTACCTCGAAACAAGCTGGTCAGAGAGTTGTCAACAATCCGACTTCACCTATCACCACTTTCAAGCCAAAATCTTGCCATGCATGGTTGTTTAAGCTTATGAACGACCATATAACTCAAGTACAGAAGCAAAGACATACATTTATGAGCATGCATGTGAATTTTTGAAGGATTTTCAAAAGGTTTTAGCCCTCACCTTAGCAATCAACCCAAAAGATGCACAAAAACTTGTTGAAGCTCAAATCTCTTCTTCTTCTTGCTTAGCCGAGATTCCAACTTGGTTTCCTCTATTTTTCATAGCCTAGTGACCAATCTCTTAGTACAAGCATGAGGTTAGAACAAGAAGAAAAGAAATGGAAGCCAAGAAACTTACCTAGGCCGAATAGAAGACTTCAAGGACATGCATGTGTGATTTTCGAACTCTAGCTAGCTTGCTCGAATTTCCTTGCCTGTTGTTTGACTTGATGCACCATATGATGAAGAAGATGAGCTATGGTATGGTGAGAACTCAGCCAAGGCCGAGAGGTGGTGAGGAGAATGAGAGGAGAGAGAGAAGTTGAGGAAGAAATGAAGAAATGACAAAAATATGACAAGGAATAAAACTTTTGCAATCTTCAAGCTTGTGGTCGGCCTTGGGCCATTAAAAATCTGATTTTTGTGTCTTCAATGTGAAATTTAAAATGTTAGCATGGGCATAGGTGGTTTGGTCGAGCAAGGTGAGAGAATTGAGGTGGTTTTGAGCAATTTTTATGCATTTAGTGTCATAGAATGTCATAGTATGTCTAGGAATGAATTTTGAATTGAGCAACCAAGCAAAATACCACATGGTGGTCGGCCAAAGCTAGTCTCAAATCTGAATTTTTGTCATCTTTGAGCATTTTTTAAATTATGTCTAGAAAGTGCAAAAAGAATAAGGAATAAAGAATGAGGAATGCTTAGTGTTTGGTGAACTTTTGTCATTTAGTGAGTTGAATTAGGATTATAATATTGATAGTGGATTTTGTAGGATTGTTTAATAGTCTAGTGCTTTGTGTAAGATGCTTTCTTGATTAGCGTGAAGGCACGCTTTCCTAGGTCTAGGGCACGTACTACGAGATAGGACACGAACTACGAGACGAATGCACGTTTTTCGAGTAAATGCACACAAACCGAAATGAATGCACATAATTCAATGCATGGCACATAAAACGAACACAATTCTCAATCCTAGGTCAAGGCTAGCAAATCTAGATTAGGGCACACGAAATGAGGTATCGCACGCAAATCAAGGTCGGGCCTCACACCAGTGCCTATTTTTGGAGCCCAAAATCGAACGTTTTCATCAGTTATTGGACACTTTTTTCTTCTTCTACGATGTTTTCCGTCCCGGATCGTACATTGTGAGCCACGAAAAGGACGACAACCTAATTCATCACATTTCTATTACCGAATCCAACGGCAACTTGTGCAAGACAAATTCACTTCACGTAGAGGCTAGGCCAGCAAACTGAGGGCGTAGGGCTTAGTACCAGGTCTCCGTTGCTCCGGTGCCCATAACTTTTGATCCGCAAAGAGTTACGCAGCGCGCAGCATACCGTTGGAAAGTACTCCGACAGCACTACGACGGGGGGTAGCAAGCCTCCTCGGCTACACCTATTTTTGGAGCCCAAAATCGAACGTTTTCATCAGTTTCTGGACACTTTTCTTCTTTTGCGCTGTTTTTCCGTCCCGGATCGTATGTCGTGAGCAGCGAAAAGGATGACAACCTAATCCATCACATTTCTATTACCGAATCCCATGCCACCTTGGGCAAGACAACTTCGCTTCACTTAGATGGTGGGCCCGCAAACCGAGGGCGTGGGGTTTAGGACCAGGTCTCCGTCGCTCTAGTGCTCATAACTTTTGATCCGTAAGGAGTTACGCGGCGCACAACATACCGTTAGAAAGCTCCCCGAGAGCTCTACGACGGGGGCAACAAGCCTACTAGGCTACGCCTTTTTTCGAAGCCAAAATCGAACGTTTTCAACAGTTTCTGAACACTTTTCTTCTTTTGTGCTATTTTTTCATCCCGGATCGTACGTCGTGAGCCGCAAAAAGGACGACAACCTAATCCATCACATTTCTATTACCGAATCCCATGGCAACTTGTGCAAGACAACTTCGCTTCACGTAGAGTCTAGGTCCGCAAACCGAGGGAGTGGGGCTTAGGACCAGGTCTCCGTCGCTCTAGTGCCCATAACTTTTGATCCATAAAGAGTTATGCGGCGCACAGCATACCGTTGGAAAGCTCCCCGAGAGCTCTACGACGGGGGCAGCAAGCTTGCTCGGCTACGCCTATTTTCGGAGCCCAAGATCGAATGTTTTCATCAATTTCTGGACACTTTTCTTCTTTTGCGCTGTTTTTCCGTCCCGGATCGTACGTCGTGAGCCGTGAAAAGGACGACAACCTAATCCATCACATTTCTGTTACCGAATCCCACGGCACCTTGGGCAACACAACTTCGCTTCACGTAGAGGCTGGGCCCACATACCGAGGGCGTGAGGCTTAGGACCAGGTCTCAGTCACACCAGTGCCCATAACTTTTGATCCGTAAGGAGTTACTCGACACACAGCATACCGTTGGAAAGTTCTTTGAGAGCTCTATGACAAGGGCAACAAGCTTGCATGGTAGCACCTGTTTTTGGGGCCCAAAATCAAACATTTTCATCAGTTTCTAGACACTTTTCTTCTTTTGCGATGTTTTTCCGTCCCGGATCGTGCGTTGTGAGCCGCGAAAAGGACGACAACCTAATCAATCACATTTCTATTACCGAATCCCATGGCAACTTGTGCAAGACAACTTTGCTTCACGTAAAGGCTGGGCCCGCAAACCGAGGGCATAGGGCTTAGGACCAGGTCTCCGTCGCTCTGGTGCCCATAACTTTTGATCCGTAAAGAGTTACGCGGCGCGCAGCATACCGTTGGAAAGCTCTCCGACAGCTCTACAACAGGGGTAGCAAGCCGCTTCGGTTGCACCTATTTTTGGAACCCAAAATCATACATTTTCATCAGTTTTTGGACACTTTTCTTCTTTACCGCTGTTTTTCCGTCCCGAATCGTATGTCGTGAGCTGCGAAAAAGACGACAACCTAATCCATCACATTTCTATTTCTGAATCCCACACCACCTTGGGCAAGAAAACTTTGCTTCATGTAGAGGCTGGGCCCACAAACCGAGGGGGTGGGGCTTAGGACCAGGTCTCCGTCGCTCCGATGCCCATAACTTTTGATTTGTAAGGAGTTACGCGGTGCACAGCATACCATTGGAAAGCTTCCCAAGATCTCTACTTCGAGGGCAGCAAGCCTGCTTAGCTACGCCTATTTTTGGAGCCTAAGATCGAACGTTTCCATCAGTTTCTGGACATTTTTCTTCTTTTGCGCTGTTTTTCCGTCCTGGATCGTACATTGTGAGCCGCGAAAAGGACGACAACCTAATCCATCACATTTCTATTACCGAATCCCACGGCACCTTGGGCAAGACAACTTCACTTCACATAGAGGCTGGGCCCACATACCGAGGGCGTAGGGCTTAGGACTAGGTCTCCATCGCTCCGGTGCCCATAACTTTTGATCCGTAAGGAGTTACGCGGCACACAGCATACTGTTGGAAAGTTCTCTAAGAGCTCTATGACAGGGGCAACAAGCCTGGCCAGCAGCACCTGTTTTCGGAGCCCAAAATTGAACGTTTTCATTAGTTTCTGGATATTTTTTTCTTCTTTTGCGATATTTTTCAGTCCCGGATCGTGCGTTGTGAGCTGCGAAAAGGACGACAACGAAATCCATCACATTTCTATTACCGAATCCAACAGCAACTTATGCAAGACAACTTCGTTTCACGTAGAGGCTAGGCCAGCGAAACGAGGGCATGGGGCTTAGGACCAGGTCTCCGTCACTCCGGTGCCCATAATTTTTGATTCGTAAAGAGTTACGCAGTGCACAGCATACCGTTAGAAAGTTCTCCGAAAGCTCTACGACGGGGGTAGCTAGCCTCCTCGGCTACACCTGTTTTTGGAGCCTAAAATCGAACGTTTTCATCAGTTTCTGGACATTTTTCTACTTTTGCGCTGTTTTTTCGTCCCGGATCGTATGTCGTGAGCCGTGAAAAGGACGACAACCTAATTCATCACATTTCTATTACCGAATCCCATGCCACCTTGGGCAAGACAACTTCGCTTCACTTAGATGGTGGGCCCGTAAACCGAGGGTGTGTGGTTTAGGACCAGGTCTCCGTCACTCTGGTGCCCATAACTTTTGATCCGTAAGGAGTTCCGCGGCGCACAACATACCGTTAGAAAGCTCCCCGGGAGTTCTACGACGGGGGCAACAAGCTTGCTCGGCTACGCCTATTTTTGGAGCCCAAGATCGAACATTTTCATCAGTTTCTGGACACTTTTCTTCTTTTGTGCTGTTTTTTTATCCCGGGTCGTACGTCGTGAGCCGCGAAAAAGACGACAACCTAATCCATCACATTTCTATTACCGAATCCCATGGCACCTTGGGCAAGACAACTTTGCTTCATGTAGGGGCTGGGCCCGCATACCGAGGGCGTAGCGCTTAGGACCAGGTCTCCGTCACTCCAATGCCCATAACTTTTGATCCGTAAGGAGTTACGCGGCACACAGCATACCATTGGAAAGTTCTCTGAGAGCTCTACGACAGGGGCAACAAGGCTGCATAGCAGCGCCTATTTTCGGAGCCCAAAATCGAACGTTTTCATCAGTTTTTGGACACTTTTCTTCTTTTGCAATGTTTTTTCATCCCGGATCGTGCGTTGTGAGTCGCAAAAAGGATGACAACCTAACCCAACACATTTCTATTACCGAATCCCATGGCACCTTGGGCAAGACAACTTCACTTCACGTAGAGGCTTGGCCCGTATACCGAGGGTGTAGAGCTTAGGACCAAGTCTCAATCTCTCCGGTGCCCATAACTTTTGATCCGTAAGGAGTTACGTGGCACACAGCATACCGTTGGAAAGTTCTCTGAAAGCTCTACGACAGGGGTAACAAGCCGGCACGGTAGCGCCTATTTTCGGAGCCCAAAATTGAACGTTTTCATCAATTTTTGGACATTTTTTTCTTCTTTTGCGATGTTTTTCCATCCCTGATCGTGCGTTCTGTGCCGCGAAAAGGACAACAACCTAATCCATCACATTTCTATTACCAAATCCCATGGCAATTTGTGCAAGACAAATTCGCTTCACCTAGAGGTTGGGTCCGCAAACCGAGGGGGTGGGGCATAGGACCAGGTCTCCGTCGCTCTGGTGCCCATAACTTTTGATCCGTAAGGAGTTACGCGGCGCACAGCATACTGTTGGAAAGCTCCCCGAGAGCTCTACGATGGGGGCAGTAAGCCTGCTCAGCTACTATGAAGCTCGACCCTGAATAACGTGCCTTACCTCGATTTGTGTGCCTTAGACCTAGAACTATACGACCGACCTTGGATTACATGCCTTGTCTTGGTTTTTGTGCATGCCTCGTTATACGTGCCTTAACCTAAAATTGTGTGCCCTAATCCTCGATATACGTGCGATACCTAGATAAACATGCCATGACCTTAATTTACGAGCGAGACCTCGATTTGCGTATGTCTCTTCGTTTCATGTGCATTAACCTTGAACCACGTGCTTTAACCTAGGTTTAAGAGTCGTGTCTTGAATTATGTGCATTGCATTGAATTACGTGCCATATTTTGATCTACGTTCATTCACCTAGGGTTGCGTGTGTTAGCATTAGAATCCGTGCATTTATCTTGAAGTACGTGCATTAGTCTTGAAGTTCGTGTCTTATCTCGTAGTTTGTGTCTACCTCGTAATTCGTGCCCTAGACCTAGGAATCCGTGCCACCACGCTAATCAATAAAGAATCCTACACAAAGCACAAGACAATAAAATAATCCTACACAATCCACTAACTATTATTATAATCCTAATTCAAATCTCAACAAAATTCACTAACACCTAAATATTATATTTTAAACTCACTACAAGACAAAATCTCACAAACCTCTAAACATACCCTATATTCTATTCTACCTAAATACCCAACATTCTCTTACACACATGTTAAAACAATTCAAAAGATGGCACAAAATCAGATTTTTGCATGCATGTTTAATTCAAAATGATTCTAGATAAGTCATGACACAAAAACACTTATCAATGCATAAAAAATTGCCCAAAACCACCTCAATTTCCTCTCATTTTCGACCAAACCACTCATGGCCCATGCTAACATTTCAAATTCCACCTTGAAGACACAAAAATTCAGATTTGGAAGCCCAAGGCTGACCACATGCTCAAAAAATTGCAAAAGCCTCATTTTTCTCTTATTTCTCTCACTTTCCTCACATTTTCTCTCTCTCCCTCTCACTCTCTCTCTCCATTTCGGTTTTGGCTGAGTTATCTCCACCTCTTAGCTCATCTTCATCATCCTATGGTGCATCAAGACAAACCACAAGCAAAGAAACTCACCCAAGCAAGCTAGGATGCAAGAAACACACATGCAAGCATTTTGAGTCACCATTTTCGGCCTAGGTGAGTTTTCTTGGCTTCCATTTCTTTTCTTCTTGTTCTAACCTCATGCATGTGCTAAGAGATTGATCACTAAGCTAGGAAAAATAGAGAAAAGCTAGTTGGAATCTCGGCTAAGCAAGAAGAAGAAGAGATTTGAGCTTCAACAAGGTTTTTGAGCATTTTTTTGGGTTGATTGCAAAGGTGAGGGTTAAAAACCTTTTGAAAACTCTTCAAAATTTCACATGCATGCTCATAAATGTATGTATTTGCTTCTGTACTTGAGATATATGGTCGTTCATAAGCTTAAACAACCATGCATGGCAAGATCTTGGCTTGAAAATGATGCTAGGTGAAGTCGAAATGGATGACAGCTCTCTGACCAGTCTGTTTGAGGTAAGTTTAGCTAATCAAATGATGTTTAAAATTCTTGAAAATTGGTGGGTTACTAGTTTGGACAGTTTGGAACATTTTTCACAGAAATAGGCCGAAGCTAATTTTGACTCTAAGATCCTCAAAATGGCAAATCATTAAAATGTGACCAAATCTGGAAATCTGGAAAAATGAATCAGGTTTTGGCAGATGCACTGACCTTGTGGAACGAACCATATTTGACTTAGTAAATGTTGTCCAAAATGCATGAAAATTGGTGTGCTACTATAATTTTCAGTTCTGGACAACTTTGTCAGAAATGGACCAAGGCTAAAACTGACCCTAAGGACCTCGAAAACGACAATTTCGGAAAAGTATGCAAATCTGGACAGTTTTGAGCTATTCCACTGTTTCGGCTATATCTAATGATCCCGAACTCCAATTGATGCAAGGTTTGTTTCTGATTTTAGTTAACTTGTTAAGCTTTAATTTGACATCTTATTCACTGGATTTGGAGATTGTTTGGTTATCCTATTGATTGTGAGAATACAGCCTATTGCAGTAAAGGTTTCACTTAGCTATATGCTTGGAAAATTGATGTAACCTCTCTTGCGATACTAATTGCTTGGAATTGTGGTGTTGGAATGTTGTGTGGACTGTTTTGGGTACTTGAGGATGTTTGAATTGAATGATGCATGACTTGAGAATGATTTTGAGTTGACTTAGGGTTTAATCACGCGGTTAAGCATGAAACGGAAACCCTAATGACTAGGTAGTCTTGCTAAGTGTTGATCATTTGGATATTGTGTGGAAATTATATGCTTAGTGGGCTGCCCGTTAATGTCTTATAACTTCAAATGTGATTTTGACCATTGCATGTTGACAAATAAGCTTTTCTTGCATCCGAACCCATGATTGATGTCATTGCATGTTGAATAATCTTATCACTTGATCATGTGGACTTCTTAATGAGTTATATGGCCTGTTTTACATGTGTTACATGGCTGCCCGTTTAATCTTCATCTAACTCTATATGCCTTCAAGTGAAATTTTCATGTCTTATCGTGCCTTGCTTGTCTACCTGTCAATGTGCAATCTTATGACTGTCCGGAGGCAACCTACTTTGTTGTCCTCCTACTGTGATATATCACCTGTTTTATCATGCCCTGCCTGTTTACTTGGTCAATGTGCAATCTTATGACTGTCTGGAGGCAACCTACTTTGTTGTCCTCCTACTGTGATATATTACCTGTCATAAATGTGCATTGCATACAAGGTTGCAACCTTTCCTGTCGGCATGGTAGCGATCACGCACGCGGGGCGGCATCGGGCTTGCCGGTGTTACCGTGACCACCATGGTCCCATTCCCTCTCTCGCTTGGGGACTAGACTTCCTTGGAGAGTTGGGTCGTAGGCTTTTGGGGTACATCCACCTGGTGTGTTTGGGGAATGATTTGAAGTCGGCCGCAACTTCTGATTTTGAAACTGATCTGAGAGCAAAAGCTCACCGTATCCTTTTTATTATGTGTATAAGTACTCCCGCTTGGTTCCTAGAGAACCTCGGGGAGGAAAGACCGGTATTCCTGTTCTGTACTTGTATTTTTGTTGTATTCATGTTTGAGAAAGGGATTTTCATAAGTTTAACCGAAAAATGAGTTTCAAAACTTATTTCTCGTTCCCCCTCGCTGAGTTCATAAGGACTCACCCTCTTTTATCATCTCAGGTGAAGAAGATCAAGAACAGGTACCTGAGGACGATGTGCCTAACGATGATTCCTTGGAGTGATTGCCTGTCTTGTGTGCTTTGCGTGATTTTGGCTATTTGTGAACTATGCTACTTGAAGACTATTTCTTTTATGTTGCTCGTTGTTTATTGATGTAAATGACCTCGTTGTAATTTGGGTCTAATTCTGAGATTCTACTATCTATAACCGGACGAAATTTTATTTGGTTGTTTGCTTTCGTTTTCTTAATTAGTAGTTATCATAGGTATTCAAACCACTAGATGAACAATCAACTAAGTTAATTATATCTAATTTCACTTAGGTGCTCATTTGCAAACTAAAGGATAATAGGTACTTGCATAATAGGAAATTGACAAATAAACAGGACATAGTTATCATGTTAGGCTTATTAACCAAACGAGACTTTCAAGATAAACTAGTTAGCCAATCGGTTGGTGACAAATAGGAGTCCTTAATGGAATTGGATTAATGATTGGAATAATTGAGGCGTTTAGAGAATTAGGTCAAACCAAAGAGCCCAATTACAGCCGTTATGCTGCCGGTTTGTCGAAAAATTTTGGAGTTTAGGCCAAGACGTTAAGTGTTAAATCTTCATGAACGGTTAAGTACAAGACGTGACTTGAATGTTTAGATCATACCCCAGTCTAACCTTTATAGGCCGGGTTGGGGCGTGACACCTTATATTAGAATGGTATCAGAGCTTAGTTTAGTAACTAGGCGTTAGTCGGGTTCAACTCTCGGACCATGGATAGAAGCCCTAAGGTAATTATGATGTCTTGTTTATATGTGCTAATGTGTGCTAATGTGCTTTAATTGCTTTGAGAATTGAATACTATGTGCCTTTGTGGACTATATGTATTATGTGTCATGCACACCGACACGTTAGTGCCCTCAATAATGCATGCATGCTTTTATACTCCTTCCTTGATACATGTGCATGTTATATAACCATGAATGACTATTTATACACATAGATAGTTAGGATTAGGACTTTCAAGGAAGTGAATTCATGAAGGAAGAACGAAAAGTCTCGGTTAGAGATTTCTGGCATTTTCACAGGTACTCGATGGATAGTATGTATTATTGGATATGCATATGTATAAAATGCGTAGCGCGGATATTATTGTTGAGGTAAAGTTATCTCCTTATTTTTGGAATACCTATACCTGTGATTAAGTTGTCAATTTTATAGCTATGAAGTTATTGATTCCGTTAAACCATTCTTCTAATTGTGGTTCAAGAATAAATGTTAAGGACATACAACTTTCCTTAGATATAAGAATATACTATTAAATATGTAGAGTAGTATATATTCTCATGTGCTGATAGTGGAAGTTGACTTGGAGGTTTCTTTGAATCCATTTCTCACATCTTAAAATTGGCTTGACAGGCTATCTAAGAAGTTGGCAAGATACTCATACGATTGAATCCTTACTTGATTGGAATTAAGCATTGATGAATTTGATATGGTGTATACTAGCAAGTTTCAAGTTCACTAAATGTTGAGATCATAACCTAGAAATTAAAAGATGAATTCGTGGAAGTTGACGATAGTTACTTTTAGGGGTTAGATTATTGAGACATGGATAGTGTATTTGAGTGACTTAGCGATGGATAACCTCAAGACATGTAGGCAACTCTGGAGACCGAATTTAACAAGGTTGATGATTCTTTGATATAACAAGATATAAGGATGCTGGAATCAAGGAATTCACGTAGCTAGAACTTGTGTTCGGAAGACTACACCTAAATGTTAGGTCGAATAGAAGTTTAAGGTATTGAATTATGCATTAGATGACTAACGTTGCTAAGGTCCTAAGTTGGATATTTGCGATATTAAGAAACACGGTATTAGTTTGGTTTCCCTCGAACTTAGCTGTAAATATGCAAGTAAGTCAACCTATGCACTCGTTGTTTGTATACCCTAGAGGATGTTAGATAGCATATATCCCTAAGTAAGACCGATAGGCCCGGTATATAAACCATGGAAATGATATTAAGCATCTGGTTGCAAAGTGGAGTCGTTAGGATATGATTAGTAATCCTAAATAGCTAATAGTGAGTATGCATGATGATTCATGGCAAACCCTAGGACCTAAGGTCAACGAGTCTCGATGCTCTTAGCCTAGCTGAACATGTAAATGGGAAGAGTAAGATTTCATAAAGTTAAGATAGAGATGAATCAGAGTCATGATGACCCAAGAGACTATTGTTAGACAACTGTATTATGTGCACCGTTTCATATCTAGAAACTAGCTGTTGGTAGACTTCGAATCGTGGTCGTTAAATGGAGGGCGGATCTTGTAGTGATAGTTATATGAGTCGTTGACTACTTTTGAAGTTCTATTAGATTATATTGTGGTTATAATCCTTATGTAGACATGACCTTGAAGTTATTTTGTGTAACGAGCTACTTGGATTAGTATGGTAAGTATCTTATGAGCTAGATCATTTCGGTACCCAATTATAGTCCTAGGATTGTTGTTGTACGACCGGTAACCTAGTAGAGAATTGATCTCACTTACATGGCTATGAACCTAGCTTAGTAACATTAATGTCGAAGATATATTGGCAGGCATTAAGTGTTCGAAGGAATGATTAGGTCGCTAAGTGAGTAGGACCATTGTCTTCTTAAGTATGATGTAACCTTGGATTGAGGTGAGTGGAATTTATTTGAGGTTGAAACTATTCTCCTTAGGAGTTTTGTATAAGATTAAAAGAAAGTTCTGAAGCCTCGTGACTTGAAAATAGAGATTTGAATAAGAAAATAAATTGTGGATCACAAGCTGATGAAACTTACTTGAAAAGTTGAATTAGTGCTACATGATTAGTTTACCTATGCAATTTCGATGGCAATTTGTTGGTGATACTTGATAAACCTTAGAATTCGAGTTTAATGAATCTCAACGGTCTTTCTTCTTGATTACGAGCTTGAAGGTTAACGAAACTAGGAAAGGATGTTAGTGAATAGGAGCTTATAACCGGAAGACTAGTCATTAAAAGATTTACTAATCCAATGTACCTTCAAGATAAGAACTATGATACTACTGATAGATGACGACTTGAGATGGATTAGTTTGTTTGGTGAGTTCAACCTGAAAATAGAGTCGTAGCGTGGAAATGATCCGTAACTTGTGTATGACCTATGTGATAACATTTTTGAAGCTAGTAGATAGGATATGTAAATCGGATATAGACCTATCATCTTGAAATTAGCGTATGTCACCCTAGGATTATGGAATTATTGTGATATTCCTTTTGAGGTATGAATGCGAGATTGACACAACATGAGTCATGATTTTGGAATTATAGTTATATAGTTAGAATACCGATGCAACTTTGATGACTATGTTTTGAGATTCTAACCTTAGTTAATGAACTCGACCTTAAGATCAATTGGAGAAACATAGGAAGTGAATTGGTTGAGGTAAAAGATCACCAAACACGGGACGAACAGGAGTAGGAAGAATAACAAGGGTCAGAATCCGTCTAAATGACCTTGACAAGTAAGAATGAATTTCGGGATGAAATTCTTTTAAGGAGGGGAGGATGTGAGGCCCGACCCCGAATAACGTGCCTTACCTCAATTTGCGTGCCTTAAACCTAGAACTGTACGACCGACCTTGGATTACGTGCCTTGTCTTGGTTTTCGTGCATGCCTCGTTATACGTACCTTAACCTAGAATTGTGTGCCCTAATCCTTGATATACGTGCGATACCTAGATAAACATGCCATGACCTTAATTTACGTGCAAGACCTCGATTTGCGTGTGTCTCTTCATTTCGTGTGCATTAACCTTGAACCACGTGCTTTAACCTAGGTTTAAGAGTCGTATCTTGAATTATGTGCATTGCATTGAATTACGTGCCATATTTTGATCTACGTTCATTCACCTAGGGTTGCGTGTGTTAGCATTAGAATCCGTGCATTTATCTTGAAGTACGTGCATTAGTCTTGAAGTTCGTGTCTTACCTCGTAGTTCGTGTCTATCTCGTAATTCGTGCCCTAGACCTAGGAATCCGTGCCACCACGCTAATCAATAAAGAATCCTACACAAAGCACAAGACAATAAAATAATCCTACACAATCCACTAACTATTATTATAATCCTAATTCAAATCTCTACAAAATCCACTAACACCTAAATATTATATTTTAAACTCACTACAAGACAAAATCTCACAAACCTCTAAACATACCCTATATTCTATTCTACCTAAATACCCAACATTCTCTTACACACATGTTAAAACAATTCAAAAGATGACACAAAATCAGATTTTTGCATGCATGTTTAATTCAAAATGATTCTAGACAAGTCATGACACAAAAACACTTATCAATGCATAAAAAATTGCCCAAAACCACCTCAATCTCCTCTCATTTTCGACCAAACCACTCATGGCCCATGCTAACATTTCAAATTCCACCTTGAAGACACAAAAATTCAGATTTGGAAGCCCAAGGCTGACCACATGCTCAAAAAATTGCAAAAGCCTCATTTTTCTCTCATTTCTCTCACTTTCCTCACATTTTCTCTCTCTCCCTCTCACTCTCTCTCTCCATTTCGGTTTTGGCTGAGTTATCTCCACCTCTTAGCTCATCTTCATCATCCTATGGTGCATCAAGACAAACCACAAGCAAAGAAACTCACCCAAGCAAGCTAGGATGCAAGAAACACACATGCAAGCATTTTGAGTCACCATTTTCGGCCTAGGTGAGTTTTCTTGGCTTCCATTTCTTTTCTTCTTGTTCTAACCTCATGGATGTGCTAAAATATTGATCACTAAGCTAGGAAAAATATAGAAAAGCTAGTTGGAATCTCGGCTAAGCAAGAAGAAGAAGAGATTTGAGCTTCAACAAGGTTTTTGAGCATTTTTTTGGGTTGATTGCAAAGGTGAGGGTTAAAAACCTACTCTTCAAAATTTCACATGCATGCTCATAAATGTATGTATTTGCTTCTGTACTTGAGATATATGGTCGTTCATAAGCTTAAACAACCATGCATGGCAAGATCTTGGCTTGAAAATGATGCTAGGTGAAGTCGAAATGGATGATAGCTCTCTGACCAGTCTGTTCGAGGTAAGTTTAGCTAAGAAAATGATGTTGAAAATGATTGAAAATTGGTGGGTGACTATTTTGGACAGTTTTGAACATTTTTCCCAGAAATAGGCCGAAGCTAATTTTGACTATAAGGTCCTCAAAATGGCAAATCATTAAAATGTGACCAAATCTGGAAATCTAGAAAAATGAATCAGGTTTTGGTAGATGCACTGCCCTTGTGGAACGAACCATATTTGACTTAGTAAATGTTGTCCAAAATGCATGACTGAGTTCATAAGGACTCACCCTCTTTTATCATCTCAGGTGAAGAAGACCAGGAACAGGTACCTGAGGATAACGTGCTTATTGATGACTCCTTAGAGTGATTGCTTGCCCTACGTGCTTTACTTGTCTATGGCCATTTTGTGAACGATATGTTGCTTTGAAGACTATTTCTCATGTTTCTTGTTGTCGTTATTGTAAATGACCCCCGTTGTAATTTGGGGTCTAATTTTGATTTGTACCGATATTAACTAGACAGACGCCCTATTTGCTCGTTTTGCTACTTTGATTGGTAACTACTGCAGGCTTATGAAGTACTAAATAAGAGTTAAGTAAAATGAATCTATCTAATCTTAAGCAGGTACTCATTGGTAAGCTAAGATCAACAAGTAATTTTGTAACAGGGATTGACAAACAAACGAGACATAGTTACCATGCTAGGTTGTTAATCGAACGAGACTTCGAAATAACTAGTAGGCATTTCAATTGGTGATAAATAGTAATCTCAGTTGAAATCGAATTTGAGATTGAAAGTTTTGAGGCGTTTAGGAAATTAGGTCAAACTAAGGAGCCAATTACAGCCGTTATGCTGCCAGTTTTCTGGAGAATTTTGGAGTTCTAGGCTAACGTTAAGCGTTAAACCTTAATGAACGATTAAATACGTGAAATGATATGAATGTTTAGATCACACCCTAGTCTAACCTCTATAGGTCGGGTTGGGGAGTGACAAGTTACATAGCGCACAGCATACCGTTGGAAAGCTCTCCGAGAGCTCTACGACGGGGGCAACAAGACCGCTCGACTGTGCCTATTTTCTGAGCCCAAAATCGAACGTTTTCATCAGTTTCTAGACACTTTTCTTCATTTGCGTTGTTTTTCCGTCCTGGATCGTACGTCATGAGCCGCAAAAACGACAACAACCTAATCCATTACATTTATATTACCGAATCCCACACCACCTTGGGCAAGACAACTTCGCTTCACTTAGATGCCGGCCCCGCAAGTCGAGGGCGTGGGGCTTAGGACCAAGTCTCCGTCGCTCCGGTGCCCATAAATTTTGATCCGTAAGGAGTTACGCGGCGCACAGCATACCGTTGAAAAGCTCTCCGCGAGCTCTACGATGGGGGCAGCAAGCCTGCTCGGCTGCGCCTATTTTCAGAGCCCAAAATTGAACGTTTTCATCAATTTCTGGACACTTTTCTTCTTTTACGCTGTTTTTCCGTCCCGGATCGTACGTCGTGAGCCACGAAAAGGACAACAACCTAATCCATCACATTTCTATTGCCGAATCCCACAGCACCTTGGGCAAGACAACTTCGATTCATGTAGAGGCTGGGCCAGCAAACCGAGGGCGTGGGGCTTAGGACCAGGTGTTCGTCGCTCTAGTGGCCATAACTTTTGATCTGTAAAGAGTTATGCAACACACAGCATACCATTGGAAAGCTCTCCGAGAGCTCTATGACGGGAGCAGCAAGCCTGCTAGCCAGCGCCTGTTTTTAGAGCCCAAAATCAAACATTTTCATCAGTTTCTGGACACTTTTCATCTTTTGCGCTGTTTTTCCGTCCCGGATCGTATGTTGTGAGCCGCGAAAAGGACGACAACCTAATCCATCAAATTTCTATTACCGAATACGACACCAACTTGTGCAAGACATCTTCACTTCACGTAGAGGCTGGGCCAGCAAACCGAGGGCGTGGGGCTTAGGACTAGGTCTTCGTCGCTCCGGTGCCCATAACTTTTGATCCGTAAAGAGTTACGCGGCGCGCAGCATACCGTTGGAAATGTCTCCGACAGCTCTACGACAGGGGTAGCAAGCCTCCCCAACTGTGCCTATTTTTGGAACCCAAAATGGAACGTTTTTATCAGTTTCTGGACACTTTTCTTCTTTTGCGCTATTTTTCCATCCCAGATCGTATGTCGTGAGCAGCGAAAAGGACGACAACCTAATCCATCACATTTCTATTATCGAATTCCACGGCACCTTGGGCAAGACAACTTCGCTTCACGTAGAGGCTGGGCCTGCAAACCGAGGGCGTGGGGCTTAAGACCAGGTCTCCATCGCTCCGGTGCCTATAACTTTTGATCCGTAAGGAGTTACGCGGCTCACAGAATACCGTTGGAAAGCTCTTCGAGAGCTCTACGACGGCGGCAGCAAGCCTGCTAGGTTGCACCTTTTTTTGGGGACCAAAATCGAACGTTTTCTTCAGTTTATGGACTATTTTTTTCGTTTGTACCATTTTTCTGTCCCGTATCGTACGTCGTGAGCTGGGAAAAGGTCGACTACCTAATCCATCACATTTATATTACCGAATACCACGCCACCTTGGGCAAGAAAACTTCGCTTCACGTAGAGGCTGGGCCCGCAAACCGAGGGCATGGTGCTTAGGACCTGGTATCTATCGCTCTGGTGCCCATAAGTTTTGATCCGTAAGGAGTTACGCGGCGCACAGCATACTGTTGGAAAGGTCTCCGAGAGCTCTACGACGGGGGCAGCAAGCATGGTCAGCTGCACCTACTTTCAGAGCCCAAAATTGAACGTTTTCATTAGTTTCTGGACACTTTTCTTCTTTTAAGCTATTTTTCCGTCCCAGATCGTACGTCGTGAGCCGCAAAAAGGACGACAACCTAATCCATCACATTTCTATTACCGAATCCCACGGCACCTTGGGCAAGACAACTTCGCTTCATGTAGAGGCTGGGCCCACAAACCAAGGGCGTGGGGCTTAGGACCAGGTCTCTGTCGCTCCGGTGCCTATAACTTTTGATCCGTAAGGAGTTACACGATGCACAGGATACCGTTGGAAAGCTCTCCGAGAGCTCTATGATGGGGGCAGCAAGCCTGCTCGGCTGCGCCTATCTTCGAAGCCCAAAATTGAACATTTTCATCAGTTTCTGGACACTTTTCTTCTTTTAAGATATTTTTTCGTCCCGGATCGTGCGTCGTCAGTCGCGAAAAGGACGACAACCTAATCCATCACATTTCTATTACCGAATCCCACGACACCTTGGGAAAGACAACTTCAATTCACGTAGAGGCTGGGCCCGCAAACTGAGGGCGTGGGGCTTAGGACCATGTCTCCGTCGCTCCGGTGCCCATAACTTTCGATCCGTAAGGAGTTACGTAGCGCACAGAATACCGTTGGAAAGCTCTCCAAGAGGTCTACGAACGTTTTCGCAACAAGCCTGCTTGGTTGCGCCTTTTTTTGAAGCCCAAATTCGAACGTTTTCATCAGTTCTTGGACACTTTTATTCTTTTGCGCTGTTTTTTTGTCCTGGATCGTACGTCGTGAGCCGCAAAAAGGACAACAACCTAATCCATCACATTTCTATTACCGAATACCACGCCTCCTTGGGCAAGACCACTTCGCTTCACGTAGAGGCTTGGCTCGCAAACCGAGGGCGTGGGGCTTAGGACCAGGTCTCCGTCGCTCCGGTGCCCATAACTTTTGATCTGTAAGGAGTTACGCGGTGCACAGCATACCATTGGAAAGCACTCCGAGAGCTCTACGACGGGGGCAGCAAGCCTGTTCTGCAGCTCCTATTTTTGGAGCCCAAAATTGAACGTTTTCATCAGTTTCTAGACACTTTTCTTCTTTTGCTTTGTTTTTTCGTCCCGAATCGTACGTCGTGAGTTGTGAAAAGGACGACAAACTAATCTATCGAATTTCTATTACCGAATACCATGCCACCTTGGGCAAGACAACTTCGCTTCACGTAGTGGTTGGGCCCGCAAACCGAGGACGTGGGGCTTAGGTCTAGGTCTCCGTCGCTCCGATGCCCATAACTTTTGATCCGTAAGGAGTTACTCGGCGCGCAGCAAACTGTTAGATAGCTCTCCGACAGCTCTACGACGGGGTAGCAAGCCTCCTCGACTGCGCCTATTTTCGGAACCCAAAATTGAACGTTTCCAACAGTTTCTGGAAACTGTTCTTCTTTTAAGCTATTTTTTAGTCCCGGATCGTACGTCGTGAGCCGTGAAAAGGACGACATCTAATCTATCACATTTCTATTACCGAATCCCATGGCACCTTGGGCAAGACAACTTCCCTTCACGTAGAGGCTGGGCCAGCAAAACGAGGGCGTGGGGCTTAGGACCTGGTCTCCGTCGCTCCGGTGCCCATAACTTTTGATCCATAAGGAGTTACGCGGCGCATAGAATACCGTTGGAAAGATCTCCGAGAGCTCTACGACGGGGGTAGCAAGCCTGCTCAGTTGCACCATTTTTCGGAGCCCAAAATCGTACGTTTTCATCAGTTTCTGGACACTTTTCTTCTTTTGCTCTATTTTTTCGTCCGGGATCGTACGTCGTGAGCCGCGAAAAGGTCGACAACCTAATCCATCACATTTCTATTACCGAATCCCACGGCACCTTGGGCAAGACAAACTCTCTTCACGCAGATGCTGTCCCGCAAACCGAGGGCGTGGGGCTTAGGACCAGGTCTCCGTCGCTCCGGTGCCCATATATTTTTATCCGTAAGGAGTTACACAGTGCACAACATACAGTTGGAAATCTCTCCGAGAGCTCTACGACGGGGGCGCCAAGCCTGCTCGGTTGCACCATTTTTCGGTGCCCAAAATCGAACGTTTTCATCAGTTTCTGGACACTTTTCTTCTTTTGCGCTATTTTTTCGTCCCGAATTGTACGTCGTGAGCCGCGAAAAGGACGACAACCTAATCCATCACATTTCTATTACCGAATCCCATGGCACCTTGGGCAAGACAACTTTGCTTGACGTAGAGGCTGGGCCCAGAAATTGAGGGCGTGGGGCTTAAGACCAGGTCTCCGTCGCTCTGGTGCCCATAACTTTTGATCCGTAAGGAGTTACACGGCGCACAACATACCGTTGGAAAGCTCTCCGAGAGCTCTACGATGGGGGCAGCAAACTTGCTCAACCGCGCCAATTTTTAGAGATCAAATTTGAACATTTTCATCAGTTTCTGGACACTTTTCTTCTTTTGTGCTGTTTTTCCGTCCCGGATTGTACGTCGTGAGCCGCGAAAAGGACGACAACCTAATCCATCACATTTCTATTATCGAATCCCACGGCACCTTGGGCAAGACAGCTTCGCTTCACGCAGAGGCTGGGCCTGCAAACCGAGGGCGTCGGGCTTAGGACCAGGTCTCTGTCGCTCCGGTGCCCATAACTTTTGATCCGTATGGAGTTATGCGGCACACAGCATACCGTTGGAAAGCTCTACGAGAGCACTACGACAAGAGAAGCAAGCCTGTTTTGTAGCACCTATTTTCGGAGCCCAAAATTGAATGTTTTCATCATTTTCTAGACACTTTTCTTCTCTTGCTTTGTTTTTTCGTCCCGAATCGTATGTCGTGATCCGCGAAAAGGATGACAAACTAATCCATCGCATTTCTATTACCGAATACCACGCCACCTTGGGCAAGAAAACTTCACTTGACGTAGAGGCTAGGCTCGAAAACCGAGGGCGTGGGTCTTAAGACTAGGTCTCCGTCGCTCCGATGCCCATAACTTTTGATCCGTAAGGAGTTTCACGGCGCGCAGCATACAGTTGGATAGCTCTCCGACAGTTCTACGACGGGGGTAGCAAGCTTTCTCGACTGCGTCTATTTTCGAACCCCAAAATTGAACGTTTTCAACAGTTTCTGGACACTTTTCTTCTTTTCAGCAATTTTTTAGTCCCGGATCGTACGTCGTGAGCCGCGAAAAGGACGGCAACCTAATCCATAACATTTCTATTACTGAATCCCACGGCACCTTGGGCAAGACAACTTTGCTTCACGTAGAGGCTGGGCCAGCAAACCGAGGGCGTGGGGCTTAGGACCTGGTCTCCGTCGCTCCGGTGCCCATAACTTTTGATCCGTAAGGAGCTACGTAGCGTACAGAATACCATTGGTAAGCTCTTCGAGAGCTCTACGACGGGGGTAGCAACCCTGCTCGGTTGCACCATTTTTCGGAGCCCAAAATTGCACGTTTTGATCGGTTTCTGGACATTTTTCTTCTTTTGCGCTGTTTTTCAGTCCCGGATCGTACGTCGTGAGTCGCGAAAAGGTCGACAACCTAATCCATTACATTTCTATTACCGAATACCACTCCACCTTGGGCAAGACAACTTCGCTTCACGTAGAGGCTGGGCCCTTAAACCGAGGGCATGGGGCTTAGGACAAGGTCTCTATCGCTCCGTTGCCCATAACTTTTTATCCGTAAGGAGTTACGCGGCACACAACATACCGTTGGAAAGCTCTCTGAGAGCTCTACGATGGGGGCAGCAAGCCAGTTCAGTTGCACCATTTTTCGGAGCCCAAAATCGAACATTTTCATTAGTTTCTTGACACTTTTCTTCTTTTGCGTTGTTTTTCCTTCCCGGATCGTACGTCGTGAGCCGCGTAAAGGTCCACAACCTAATCCATCACATTTCTATTACCGAATACCACTCCACCTTGGGCAAGACAACTTCGCTTCAAGTAGAGGCTGGGCCCGCAGACCGAGGGCGTGGGGCTTAGGACTAGGTCTCCGTCGCTCTGGTGCCCATAACTTTTTATCCGTAAGGAGTTACGCGGCGCACAGCATACCGTTGGAAATCTCTCCAAGAGATCTACGATGGGGCAGCAGGCCTGCTTGGCTGCGCCTATTTTTGGAGCCCGAAATTGAACGTTTTCAGTAGTTTCTTCACACTTTTCTTCTTTTAAGCTATTTTTTCATCCCGGATCGTACGTCGTGAGCCGCGAAAAGGACGACAAACTAATCCATCACATTTCTATTACCAAATCCCACGGCACCATAGGCAAGACAACTTCGCTTCACGTAGAGGCTGGGCTAGCAAACCGAGGGCGTGGGGCTTAAGACCAAGTCTCCGTCGATCCGGTGCCCATAACTTTTGATCCATAAGGAGTTACGCAGCGCACATAATACCATTGGAAAGCTCTCTAAGATATCTACGACGGGGGCAGCAAGCCTGCTCGGTTGCACCATTTTTCAGAGCCCAAAATTGAACCTTTTCATCAGTTTCTGGACACTTTTCTTCTTTTGTACTATTTTTCTGTCCCGGATCGTACGTCGTGAGCCGCGAAAAGGTCGACAACCTAATCTATCACATTTCTATTACCGAATACCATGCCACCTTGGGCAAGACCACTTCACTCCACGTAGAGGCTGGGCCAGCAAATCGAGGGCGTGGGGCTTAGGACCAGGTCTCCACCGCTCTGGTGCCCATAACTTTTGATCCATAAGGTGTTATGCAGCGCACAGCATACCGTTGGAAAGCTCTCCGAGAGTTCTACGACAGGGACATCAAACCTGTTCGACTACGCCAATTTTCAGAGCCCAAAATTGAACGTTTTCATCAGTTTCTGGACACTTTTCTTGTTTTAAGCTATTTTTCTATCCCGGATCGTACGTCGTGAGCCGCGAAAAGGACGACAACCTAATCCATCCCATGTCTATTACCGAATCCCATAGCACCTTGGGCAAGACAACTTCACTTTACGCAGAGGCTGGGCCTGCAAACCGAGGGCGTGGGGCTTAGGACCAGGTCTCCGTCGCTCCGGTGCCCATAACTTTTGATCCGTATGGAGTTACGCGGCACACAGCATACCATTGGAAAGCTCTCCGAGAGCTCTACGATAGGGGCAGCAAGCCTGTTTTGCAGCACCTATTTTCGGAGACCAAAATCGAATGTTTTCATCAGTTTCTAGACACTTTTTTTCTTTTACTTTGTTTTTTCGTCCTGAATCGTACGTCGTGAGCCGCGAAAAGGACGACAAACTAATCCATCGCAGTTCTATTACCGAATACCACGCCGCCTTGGGCAAGACAACTTCGTTTCACGTAGAGGCTGAGCCCGCAAACCGAGGGCGTGGGGCTTATGACCAGGTCTTTGTCGCTCCGGTGCCCATAACTTTTGATCCGGAAGGAGTTTCGCGGCGCGCAGCATAACGTTGGATAGGTCTTCAACAGCTCTACGACAGGGGTAGCAAGCCTCCTCAACTACGCCTATTTTCGGAACCCAAAATTGAACGCTTTCAACAGTTTCTGGATACTTTTCTTCTTTTAAGCTATTTTTCCGTCCCGGATCGTACGTCGTGAGCCGCCAAAAGGACGACAACCTAATCCATCACATTTCTATTACCAAATCCAACAGCACCTTGGGCAAGACAACTTCGCTTCACGCAAAGGCTGGTCCCGCAAACCGAGGGCATGGGGCTTAGGACCTGGCCTCCGTCGCTCCGGTGCCCATAACTTTTGATCCATAAGGAGTTACGCAGCAAACTACATACCGTTGGAAAGTTCTCCGAGAGCCCTACGACGAGTGCAGGAAGCCTGCTGGGCAATGCATGTTTTCGGAGCCCAAAATCGAACATTTTCATCTGTTTCTGGACACTTTTCTTCTTTTGCACTATTTTTCGATCCCGGATCGTATGTTGTGAGCCGCGAAAAGGACGACAACCTAATCCATCACATTTCTATTACCGAATACCACGCCAACTTGTGCAAGACATCTTCGTTTCACGTATAGGCTGGGCCCGCAAACCGAGGGCGTAGGGCTTAGGACTAGGTCTCCGTCGCTCCGGTGCCCATAACTTTTGATCCGTAAAGTGTTACACGGCGCGCAGCATACCGTTGGAAAGCTCTCCGATAGCTCTATGATGGGGGTGGCAAGCCTCCTCGACTGCGCCTGTTTTCCAAGCCCAAAATCGAACGTTTTCATCAGTTTCTTGACAATTTTCTTCTTTTGCACTATTTTCTCGTCCCGGATCGTACGTCATGAGCCGCGAGAAGGACGACAACCTTATCCATCACATTTCTATTACCGAATCCCATTACACCTTGGGCAAGACAATTGCGCTTCACGTAGAGGTTGGGCCCGCAAACCGAGGGCATGGGGCTTAGGACCAGGTTTCCGTCGCTTTGGTGCCATCACTTTTGATCCGTAAGGAGTTACGTGGTTCACAGAATACCGTTGGAAAGCTCTCCGAGAGCTCTACGGCGGGGGCAGCAAGCCTGCTGGGTTGCATCTTTTTTTGGAGTCAAAAATCAAACGTTATCATCAGTTTCTGGACTCTTTTCTTCTTTTGCGCCTTTTTTCCGTCCTGAATCGTACGTCGTGAGCCGCGAAAAGGACGACAACCTAATCCATCACATTTCTATTACCGAATACCACGCCACCTTGGGCAAGACAACTTCGCTTCACGTAGAGCCTGGGCCCGCTAACCGAGGGCGTGGGGCTTAGGACCAGGTATTCGTCGCTCCGGTGCCCCTAACTTTTGATCCTTAAGGAGTTACGCGGCGCACAGCATACCGTTGGAAAGTTTTCTGAGAGCGCTACGACGAGGGCAGCAACCCAGCCGAGCTGCGACTATTTTCAGAGCCCAAAATTGAACGTTTTCATCAGTTTCTGGACACTTTTCTTCTTTTAAGCTATTTTTGGGTCCCAGATCGTGTGTCATGAGCCGTGAAAAGGACGACAACCTAATCCATCACATTTCTATTACCGAATCCCACGGCACCTTGGGCAAGACAACCTCGCATCTATTAGAGGCTGGGCCCGCAAACCGAGGTCGTGGGGCTTGGGACCAAGTCTCTGTCGTTCCCGTGCCCATAACTTTTGATCCGAAAGGAGTTACGCGACGCACAGCATACCGTTGGAATGCTCTCTGAGAGTTCTACGACGGGGGCAGCAAGCCTGCTTGGTTGCGCCTATTTTCGGATCCCAAAATCGAACATTTTCATCAGTTTCTGGACACTTTTCTTCTTTTGCGCTGTTTTTCTGTCCCGGATCGTATGTCGTGAGCTGCGAAAAGGACGACAACCTTATCCATCACATTTCTATTACCAAATCCCACGGCACCTTGGGCAAGACAACTTCGCTTCACGTAGAGGCTGGGCCCATAAACTAAGAGCGTGGGGCTTTGGACTAGGTCTCTGTCGCGCCGGTGCCCATAACTTTTGATCCGTAAGGAGTTGCGCAGCACACAACATACCGTTGGAAAGCTCTCCAAGAGCTCTACGACGGGGGCAGCAAGCCTGCTAGTCAGCGTTTGTTTTTGTAGCCCAAATTTGAACGTTTTCATCAATTTCTGGACATTTTTCTTCTTTTGAGCTGTTTTTCCATTCCGGATCGTATATTATGAGCCGCGACAAGGATGGCAACCTAATCCATCTCATTTCTATTACCGAATACCACGCCAACTTGTGCAAGACATCTTCGCTTCACATAGAGGCTGGGCCCGCAAACAGAGGGCGTGACGCTTGGGACCAGGTCTCTGTCGCTCCGGTGCCCATAACTTTTGATCCGTAAAGAGTTACGTGGCGCTCAACATACAGTTGGAAAGCTCTCCGACAGCTCTACGACAGGGGTAGAAAGCCTCCTCGACTGCGCCTTTTTTTGGATCGCAAAATTGAATGTTTTCATCAGTTTCTCTAGTCTGTTCTTCTTTTGCGCTATTTTTTCGTCTCGGATCGTACGTCAAGAGCCACGAAAAGGACGACAACCTAATCCATCACATTTCTATTACCGAATCCCACGGCACTTTGGGTAATACAACTTCGCTTCACGTAGAGGCTGGGCCCGCAAACCAAGGGCGTGGGGCTTAGGACTAGGTCTCCGTGGCTCCGGTGCACAAAACTTTTGATCTGTAAGGAGTTATGCGGCTCACAGAATACCATTGGAAAGTTCTCCGAGAGCTCTATGATGGGGGCAACAAGCCTGCTGGGTTGCACCTTTTTTTGGAGCTCAAAATCGAACGTTTTCATTAGTTTCTGGACTATTTTCTTCTTTTACGCTGTTTTTCAGTCCCGGATCGTACGTAGTGAGCCGCGAAAAGGACGACAACTTAATCCATCACATTTCTATTACCGAATACCATGCCACCTTGGACAAGACAACTTCGCTTTACGTAGAGGTTGGGCCCGCAAACTGAGGGCGTGGGGCTTAGGACCAGGTCTCCGTCGCTTCGGTGCCTATTACTTTTGATCCGTAAAGAGTTACACGACGCACAGCATACCGTTGGAAAGTTCTCCGAGAGCTCTACGACGGGGGCAGCAAACCTACTCGGCTGTGCCTATTTTCGGATCCCAAAATTGAACATATTCGTCAGTTTTTGGACACTTTTATTCTCTTAAGCTATTTTTTGTCCTGTATCGAGCGTCGTGAGCCGCAAAATGAACGACAGCCTAATCCATCACATTTCTATCACTGAACCGCACGGCACCTTGGGCAGGACAACTTCGCTTCACGTAGAAGCTAGGCCCGTAAACCGAGGGCGTAGGGCTTAGGACCAAGTTTCCGTCGTTCCGGTGCCCATAACTTTCGATCCGTAAGGAGTTACGCAGTACACAGAATACCGTTGGAAAGCTATCCGAGAGCTCTACAACGGGGGCAGCAAGCCTGCTCGGTTGTGCCTTTTTTTGGAGCCCAAAATTAAATATTTTCATCAGTTTCTGGATACTTTTATTCTTTTGCGCTGTTTTTTCATCCCGGAACTTACGTCGTGAACCGCGAAAAGGACGGCAACCTAATCTATCATATTTCTATTACCGAATACCACGCCACCTTGGGCAAGACCACTTTGCAACACGTAGAGGCTGGGCCTGCAAACCGAGGGCGTGGGGCTTAGGACCAAGTCTCCGTCGCTCCGGTGCCCATAACTTTTGATCCGTAAAGAGTTACGGGGCGCATAGCATACCGTTGGAAAGCCCTCCGAGAGCTCTACGACCGGAGTAGCAATCCTGCTCGGTTGCGCCTATTTTCAAATCCCAAAATCGAACGTTTTAATCAGTTTCTGAACACTTTTATGCTTTTGCGCTGTTTTTCTATCCCGGATCGTACGTCGTGAGCCGCGAAAAGGTCGACAACTTAATCCATCAAATTTCTATTACCGAATACCACTCCACCTTGGGCAAGACAAATTCACTTCACATAGAGGCTAGGCCCGCAAACTGAGGGCGTGGGGTTTAGGACCAGGTCTCCGTCGCTCCGGTGCCCATAACTTTTTATCCGTAAGGAGTTACGCGGCGCAAAGCATACGGTTGGAAATCTCTCCGAGAGCTCCACGACGGGGGCTGCAATCCTGCTCGGCTGCGCCTATTTTCGGAGCCCAAAATTGAACATTTTCACAAGTTTCTGGACAATTTTCTTCTTTTAAGCTATTTTTTCGTTCCGGATCGTACGTCGTGAGCCACAAAAAAGATGACAACCTAATCTATCACATTTCTATTACCGAATCCCATGGCACCTTGGGCAAGACAACTTTGCTTGACGTAGAGGCTGGGCCCAGAAATTGAGGGCGTGGGGCTTAAGACCAGGTCTCCGTCGCTCTGGTGCCCATAACTTTTGATCCGTAAGGAGTTACGCGGCGCACAGCATACCGTTGGAAAGCTCTCCGAGAGCTCTACGATGGGGGCAGCAAACTTGCTCAACTGCTCCAATTTTCAGAGACCAAATTTGAACATTTTCATCAGTTTCTGGACACTTTTCTTCTTTTGTGCTGTTTTTCCGTCCCGGATTGTACGTCGTGAGCCGCAAAAAGGACGACAACCTAATCCATCACATTTCTATTATCGAATCCCACGGCACCTTGGGCAAGACAGCTTCGCTTCACGCAGAGGCTGGGCCTGCAAACCGAGGGCGTCGGGCTTAGGACCAGGTCTTTGTCGCTCCGGTGCCCATAACTTTTGATCCGTATGGAGTTACGCGGCACACAGCATACCGTTGGAAAGCTCTCCGAGAGCACTACGACAAGAGAAGCAAGCCTGTTTTGTAGCACCTATTTTCGGAGCCCAAAATTGAATGTTTTCATCATTTTCTAGACACTTTTCTTCTCTTGCTTTGTTTTTTCATCCCGAATCGTACGTCGTGATCCGCGAAAAGGATGACAAACTAATCCATCGCATTTCTATTACCGAATACCACGCCACCTTGGGCAAGAAAACTTCGCTTGATGTAGAGGCTAGGCTCGGAAACCGAGGGCGTGGGTCTTAGGACTAGGTCTCCGTCGCTCCGATGCCCATAACTTTTGATCCGTAAGGAGTTTCGCGGCGCGCAGCATACAGTTGGATAGCTCTCCGACAGTTCTACGAGGGGGGTAGCAAGCTTCCTCGACTGCGCCTGTTTTCGGACCCCAAAATTGAACGTTTTCAACAGTTTCTGGACACTTTTCTTCTTTTCAGCAATTTTTTAGTCCCGGATCGTACGTCGTGAGCCGCGAAAAGGACGGCAACCTAATCCATAACATTTCTATTACTGAATCCCACGGCACCTTGGGCAAGACAACTTTGCTTCACGTAGAGGCTGGGCCAGCAAACCGAGGGCGTGGGGCTTAGGACCTGGTGTCCGTCGCTCCGGTGCCCATAACTTTTGATCCGTAAGGAGCTACGTAGCGTACAGAATACCATTGGAAAGCTCTCCGAGAGCTCTACGACGGGGGTAGCAACCCTGCTCGGTTGCACCATTTTTCAGAGCCCAAAATTGCACGTTTTGATCAGTTTCTGGATATTTTTCTTCTTTTACGCTATTTTTCAGTCCCGGATCGTACGTTGTGAGTCGCGAAAAGGTCGACAACCTAATTCATTACATTTCTATTACCGAATACCACTCCACCTTGGGCAAGACAACTTCGCTTCACGTAGAGGCTGGGCCCTTAAACCTAGGGCGTGGGGCTTAGGACAAGGTATCTATCGCTCCGTTGCCCATAACTTTTTATCCGTAAGGAGTTACGCGGCACACAACATACCGTTGGAAAGCTCTCTGAGAGCTCTACGATGGGGGCAGCAAGCCAGCTCAGTTGCACCATTTTTCGGAGCCCAAAATCGAACATTTTCATTAGTTTCTTGACACTTTTCTTCTTTTGCGTTGTTTTTCCTTCCCGGATCGTACGTCGTGAGCCGCGTAAAGGTCCACAACCTAATCCATCACATTTCTATTACCGAATACCACTCCACCTTGGGCAAGACAACTTCGCTTCAAGTATAGGCTGGGCCCGCAGACCGAGGGCGTGGGGCTTAGGACTAGGTCTCCGTCGCTCTGGTGCCCATAACTTTTTATCCGTAAGGAGTTACGCGGCGCACAGCATACCGTTGGAAATCTCTCCAAGAGATCTACGATGGGGCTGCAGGCCTGCTTGGCTGCGCCTATTTTTGGAGCCCAAAATTGAACGTTTTCAGTAGTTTCTTGACACTTTTCTTCTTTTAAGCTATTTTTTCGTCCCGGATCGTACGTCGTGAGCCGCGAAAAGGACGACAAACTAATCCATCACATTTCTATTACCAAATCCCACGGCCCCATAGGCAAGACAACTTCGCTTCACGTAGAGGCTGGGCCAGCAAACCGAGGGCGTGGGGCTTAAGACCAAGTCTCCGTCGATCCGGTGCCCATAACTTTTGATCCATAAGGAGTTACGCAGCGCACATAATACCATTGGAAAGCTCTCTGAGATATCTACGACGGGGGCAGCAAGCCTGCTCGGTTGCACCATTTTTCAGAGCCCAAAATTGAACCTTTTCATCAGTTTCTGGACACTTTTCTTCTTTTGCACTATTTTTCTGTCCCGGATCGTACGTCGTGAGCCGCGAAAAGGTCGACAACCTAATCTATCACATTTCTATTACCGAATACCATGCCACCTTGGGCAAGACCACTTCACTCCACGTAGAGGCTGGGCCTGCAAATCGAGGGCGTGGGGCTTAGGACCAGGTCTCCACCGCTCTGGTACCCATAACTTTTGATCCATAAGGTGTTATGCAGCGCACAGCATACCGTTGGAAAGCTCTCCGAGAGTTCTACGACAGGGACATCAAACCTGTTCCACTACGCCAATTTTCAGAGCCCAAAATTGAACGTTTTCATCAGTTTCTGGACACTTTTCTTGTTTTAAGCTATTTTTCTATCCCGGATCGTACGTCGTGAGCCGCGAAAAGGATGACAACCTAATCCATCACATGTCTATTACCGAATCCCACAGCACCTTGGGCAAGACAACTTCACTTTACGCAGAGGCTGGGCCTGCAAACCGAGGGCGTGGGGCTTAGGACCAGGTCTCCGTCGCTCCGGTGCCCATAACTTTTTATCCGTAAGGAGTTACGCGGCATACATCATACCATTGGAAAGCTCTCCGAGAGCTCTACGATAGGGGCAGCAAGCCTGTTTTGCAGCACCTATTTTCGGAGACCAAAATCGAATGTTTTCATCAGTTTCTAGACACTTTTCTTCTTTTGCTTTGTTTTTTCGTCCTGAATCGTACGTCGTGAGCCGCGAAAAGGACGACAAACTAATCCATCGCAGTTCTATTACCGAATACCACGCCGCCTTGGGCAAGACAACTTCGTTTCACGTAGAGGCTGAGCCCGCAAACCGAGGGCGTGGGGCTTATGACCAGGTCTTTGTCGCTCCGGTGCCCATAACTTTTGATCCGGAAGGAGTTTCGCGGCGCGCAGCATAACGTTGGATAGGTCTTCAACAGCTCTACGACAGGGGTAGCAAGCATCCTCAACTACGCCTATTTTCGGAACCCAAAATTGAACGCTTTCAACAGTTTCTGGATACTTTTCTTCTTTTAAGCTATTTTTTCGTCCCGGATCGTACGTCGTGAGCTGCCAAAAGGACGACAACCTAATCCATCACATTTCTATTACCAAATCCAACAGCACCTTGGGCAAGACAACTTCGCTTCACGCAAAGGCTGGTCCCGCAAATCGAGGGCATGGGGCTTAGGACCTGGCCTCCGTCACTCCGGTGCCCATAACTTTTGATCCATAAGGAGTTACGCGGCAAACTACATACCGTTGGAAAGCTCTCCGAGAGCCCTACGACGAGTGCAGCAAGCCTGCTGGGCAATGCATGTTTTTGGAGCCCAAAATCGAACATTTTCATCTATTTCTGGACACTTTTCTTCTTTTGCATTATTTTTCGATCCCGGATCGTATGTTGTGAGCCGCGAAAAGGACGACAACCTAATCCATCACATTTCTATTACCGAATACCACGCCAACTTGTGCAAGACATCTTCGTTGCACGTATAGGCTGGGCCCGCAAACCGAGGGCGTAGGGCTTAGGACTAGGTCTCCGTCGCTCCGGTGCCCATAACTTTTGATCCGTAAAGTGTTACACGACGCGCAGCATACCGTTGGAAAGCTCTCTGATAGCTTTACGATGGGGGTAGCAAGCCTCCTCGACTGCGCCTGTTTTCCAAGCCCAAAATCGAACGTTTTCATCAATTTCTTGACACTTTTCTTCTTTTGCACTATTTTTTCGTCCCGGATCGTACGTCATGAGCCGCGAAAAGGACGACAATCTTATCCATCACATTTCTATTACCGAATCCCATTGCACCTTGGGCAAGACAATTGCGCTTCACATAGAGGCTGGGCCCGCAAACCGAGGGCATAGGGCTTAGGACCAGGTTTTCGTCGCTTTGGTGCCATCACTTTTGATCCGTAAGGAGTTACGTGGTTCACAGAATACCGTTGGAAAGCTCTCCGAGAGCTCTACGGCGGGGGCAGCAAGCCTGCTGGGTTGCATCTTTTTTTGGAGTCGAAAATCGAACGTTTTCATCAGTTTCTGGACTCTTTTCTTCTTTTGCGCCTTTTTTTCGTCCCGAATCGTACGTCGTGAGCCGCGAAAAGGACGACAACCTAATCCATCACATTTCTATTACCGAATACCACGCCACCTTGGGCAAGACAACTTCACTTCACGTAGAGCCTGGGCCCGCTAACCAAGGTCTTGGGGCTTAGGACCAGGTATTCGTCGCTCTGGTGCCCCTAACTTTTGATCCGTAAGGAGTTACGCGGCGCACAGCATACCGTTGGAAAGTTTTATGAGAGCGTTACGACAAGGGCAGCAACCCAGCCAAGCTGCAACTATTTTCAGAGCCCAAAATTGAACGTTTTCATCAGTTTCTGGACACTTTTCTTCTTTTAAGCTATTTTTGGGTCCCAGATCGTGCGTCATGAGCCGTGAAATGGACGACAACCTAATCCATCACATTTCTATTACCGAATCCCACGGCACCTTGGGCAAGACAACCTCGCATCTATTAGAGGCTGGGCCCGCAAACCGAGGTCGTGGGGCTTGGGACCAAGTCTCTGTCGTTCCCGTGCCCATAACTTTTGATCCGAAAGGAGTTACGCGACGCACAGCATACCGTTGGAATGCTCTCTGAGAGTTCTACGACGGGGGCAGCAAGCCTGCTTGGTTGCGCCTATTTTCGGATCCCAAAATCGAACATTTTCATCAGTTTCTGGACACTTTTCTTCTTTTGCGCTGTTTTTCTGTCCCGGATCGTATGTCGTGAGCTGCGAAAAGGACGACAACCTTATCCATCACATTTCTATTACCAAATCCCACGGCACCTTGGGTAAGACAACTTCGCTTCACGTAGAGGCTGGGCCCATAAACTAAGAGCATGGGGCTTTGGACTAGGTCTCTGTCGCGCCGGTGCCCATAACTTTTGATCCGTAAGGAGTTACGCAGCACACAACATACCGTTGGAAAGCTCTCCAAGAGCTCTACGACGGGGGCAGCAAGCCTGCTAGTCAGCGTTTGTTTTTGTAGCCCAAATTTGAACGTTTTAATCAGTTTCTGGACATTTTTCTTCTTTTGCGCTGTTTTTCCATTCCGGATCGTATATTATGAGCCGCGACAAGGATGGCAACCTAATCCATCTCATTTCTATTACCGAATACCACGCCAACTTGTGCAAGACATCTTCGCTTCACATAGAGGCTGGGCACTCAAACAGAGGGCGTGACGCTTGGGACCAGGTCTCTGTCGTTCCGGTGCCCATAACTTTTGATCCGCAAAGAGTTACGTGGAGCGCAACATACAGTTGGAAAGCTCTCCGACAGCTCTACGACAGGGGTAGAAAGCCTCCTCAACTGCGCCTTTTTTTGGATCGCAAAATCGAATGTTTTCATCAGTTTCTCTAGTATGTTCTTCTTTTGCGCTATTTTTTTGTCTCGGATCGTACGTCAAGAGCCACGAAAAGGACGACAACCTAATCCATCACATTTCTATTACCGAATCCCACGACACCTTGGGTAATACAACTTCGCTTCACGTAGAGGCTGGGCCCGCAAACCAAGGGCGTGGGGCTTAGGACTAGGTCTCCGTAGCTCCGGTGCACAAAACTTTTGATCCGTAAGGAGTTATGCGGCTCACAGAATACCATTGGAAAGTTCTCCGAGAGCTCTATGATGGGGGCAACAAGCCTGCTGGGTTGCGCCATTTTTTGGAGGTCAAAATCGAACGTTTTCATTAGTTTCTGGACTATTTTCTTCTTTTACGCTGTTTTTCAGTCCCGGATCGTACGTAGTGAGCCGCGAAAAGGACGACAACTTAATCCATCACATTTCTATTACCTAATACCATGCCACCTTGGACAAGACAACTTCGCTTTACGTAGAGGCTGGGCTCGCAAACTGAGGGCGTGGGGCTTAGGACCAGGTCTCCGTCGCTTCGGTGCCTATTACTTTTGATCCGTAAAGAGTTACACGACGCACAGCATACCGTTGGAAAGTTCTCTGAGAGCTCTACGACGGGGGCAGCAAGCCTACTCGGCTGTGCCTATTTTCAGATCCCAAAATTGAACATATTCATCAGTTTTTGGACACTTTTATTCTCTTAAGCTATTTTTCGTCCTGTATCGAGCGTCGTGAGCCGCAAAATGAACGACAGCCTAATCCATCACATTTCTATCACTGAACCGCACGGCACCTTGGGCAGGACAACTTCGCTTCACGTAGAAGCTGGGCCCGTAAACCGAGGGCGTGGGGCTTAGGACCAAGTTTCCGTCGTTCCGGTGCCCATAACTTTTGATCCGTAAGGAGTTACGCAGTACACAGAATACCGTTGGAAAGCTATCCGAGAGCTCTACAACGGGGGCAGCAAGCCTGCTCGGTTGCGCCTTTTTTGGGAGCCCAAAATTAAATATTTTCATCAGTTTCTGGATACTTTTATTCTTTTGCGCTGTTTTTTCGTCCCGGAACTTACGTCGTGAACCGCGAAAAGGACGGCAACCTAATCTATCATATTTCTATTACCGAATACCACGCCACCTTGGGCAAGACCACTTTGCAACACGTAGAGGCTGGGCCTGCAAACCGAGGGCGTGGGGCTTATGACCAAGTCTCCGTCGCTCCGGTGCCCATAACTTTTGATCCGTAAAGAGTTACGGGGCGCATAGCATACCGTTGGAAAGCCCTCCGAGAGCTCTACGACCGGGGTAGCAATCCTGCTCGGTTGCGCCTATTTTCAAATCCCAAAATCAAACGTTTTAATCAGTTTTTGGACACTTTTATGCTTTTGCGCTGTTTTTCTGTCCCGGATCGTACGTCGTGAGCCGCAAAAAGGTCGACAACTTAATCCATCAAATTTCTATTACCGAATACCACTCCACCTTGGGCAAGACAACTTCACTTCACATAGAGGCTAGGCCCGCAAACCGAGGGCGTGGGGTTTAGGACCAGGTCTCCGTCGCTCCGGTGCCCATAACTTTTTATCCGTAAGGAGTTACGCGGCGCAAAGCTTACGGTTGGAAATCTCTCCGAGAGCTCCACGACTGGGGCTACAATCCTGCTCGGCTGCGCCTATTTTCGGAGCCCAAAATTGAACGTTTTCAACAGTTTCTGGACAATTTTCTTCTTTTAAGCTATTTTTTCGTTCCGGATCGTACGTCGTGAGCCACAAAAAAGATGACAACCTAATCCATCACATTTCTATTACCGAATCTCACGGCACCTTGGGCAAGAAAACTTCGCTTCACGTAGAGGCTGGGCCAGCAAACCGAGGGCGTAGGGCTTAGGACCAGGTCCCCGTCGCTCCGGTGCCAATAACTTTTGATCCGTAAGGAGTTACGAGGCGCACAGAATACCGTTGGAAAGCTCTCTGAGAGCTCAACGATAGGGCAGCAAGCCTGCTCAGTTGCACCATTTTTTGAAACCCAAAATTGAACGTTTTCATCAATTTCTGGACACTTTTCTTCATTTGCGCTGTTTTTTCGTCCCAGATCGTACGCCGTGAGCAGCGAAAAGGATGACAACCTAATCCATCACATTTCTATTACCGAATACCACTCCACTTTGGGCAAGATCACTTTGCTTCACGTAGAGACTGGGCCCGCAAACCGAGGGCGTGGGGCTTAGGACCAGAACTCCGTCGCTCTGGTGCCCATAACTTTTGATCCGTAAGGAGTTACGTGGCACACAACAAACCGTTGGAACGCTCTCCAAGAGCTCTACGACGGGGGCATCAATCCTGCTCGACTGCGCAAATTTTCAGAGCCCAAAATTGAACGTTTTCATCAATTTCTGGACACTTTTCTTCATTTGCGCTATTTTTTCATCCCGGATTGTACGTCATGAGCCGCGAAAAGGACCACAACTTAATCCATCACATTTCTATTACCGAATCCCACGACACCTCGGGCAAGACAACTTCGCTTCACGTGGAGGCTTGGCCAGCAAACCGAGGGCGTGGGGCTTAGGACCAGGTCTCTGTCGCTTCGGTGCCTATAACTTTTGATCCGTAAGGAGTTACACGGCGCACAAAACACCGTTGGAAAGCTCTCCGAGAGCTCTACGCCGGGGGCAGCAAGCTTGGTCGGTTTCACCATTTTTCGGAGCCCAAAATCGAACATTTTCATCAGTTTATGGGCACTTTTCTTCTTTTACGTTGTTTTTCCGTCCCAGATCGTACGTCTTGAGCCGCGAAAAGGACGACAACCTAATCCATCACATTTCTATTACCGAATACCATGCCACCTTGGGCAAGACCACTTCGCTTCACGTAGAGGCTGGGCCTGCAAACCGAGGGCGTGGGACTTAGGACCAGGTCTCCGTCGCTCTGGTACCCATAACTTTTGGTCAGTAAGGTGTTACGCGGCGCACATCATACCGTTGGAAAGCTCTCTGAGAGCTCTACAATGGGGGCAGCAAACCTGCTCAACTGCACCAATTTTCAGAGCCCAAAATCGTACTTTTTCATCAGTTTTTGGATACTTTTCTTCTTTTGCGCTATTTTTTCATCCCGTATCGTACGTCGTGAGCAGCGAAAAGGTCGTCAACCTAATCCATCACATTTCTATTACCGAATACCACTCCACCTTGGCAAGACAACTGTGCTTCACGTAGAGGTTGGGCCCGCAAACCGAGTGCGTGGGGCTTAGAACCAGCTCTCCGTCGCTCTGGTGCCCATAACTTTTTATCCGTAAGGAGGTACGCGGCGAATAGCATACCGTCGGAAATCTCTCCGAGAGCTCTACGATAGGGGCAGTAAGCCTGCTTGGCTCCTCCTATTTTTGGAGCCCAAAATTGAACGTTTTCAATAGTTTCTAGACACTTTTCTTCTCTTAAGCTATTTTTTCGTCCCGGATCGTACGTCGTGAGCCGCGAAAAGGACGACAACCTAATCCAACACATTTCTATTACCGAATCCCACTGCACCTTGGGCAAGACAACTTCGCTTCACGTAGAGGCTAGGCCATCAAACCGAGAGCGTGGGGCTTAGGACCAGGTCTCCGTCGCTCCGGTGCCTATAACTTTTGATCCGTAAGGAGTTACGCGGCGCACAGAATACTGTTGGAAAGATCTCCGAGAGCTCTACGACGGGGGCAGCAAGCCTGCTCAGTTGCACCATTTTTCAGAGCTGAAAATCGAATGTTCTCATTAGTTTCTGGACACTTTTCTTCTTTTTCGCTGTTTTTTCGTCCCGGATCATACGTCGTGAGCCGCGAAAAGGACAACAACCTAATCCATCACATTTTTATTACCGAATACCATGCCACCTCGGGCAAGACCACTTCGTTTCACGTAGAGGATGGGCCTGCAAACCGAGGGCGTGGGGCTTAGGACTAGGTCTCTATCGCTACGATGCCCATAACTTTTTATCCGTAAGGTGTTACGCGGCGCACAGCATACCGTTGGAAAGCTCTCTGAGAGCTCTACGACGGGGGCAGCAAGTCTGCTCGACTGCGCCTATTTTCAAAGCCCAAAATTGAACGTTTTCAATAGTTTCTGGCCACTTTTTTTCTTTTAAGCTATTTTTTCGTCCCGGATCGTACGTCGTGAGCCGCGGAAAGGACGGCAACCTAATCCATCACATTTCTATTACCGAATCCCATGGCACCTTGGGCAAGACAACTTTGCTTCACGTAGAGGCTGGCCGGCAAACCGAGGGCGTAGGGCTTAGGACCAGGTCTCCGTCGCTCCGGTGCCCATAAAATTTTATCCGTAAGGAGTTATGCAGTGCACAGCATACCGTTGGAAATCTCTCCGAGAGCTCAACAATGGGGGCAGCAAGCCTGCTCGGCTGCGCCTTTTTTTGGAGCCCAAAATTGAACGTTTTCAGCAGTTTCTGGACACTTTTCTTCTTTTAAGCTATTTTTCTGTCCTGGATCTTAAGTAGTGAGCCGCGAAAAGGACGACAGCCTAATCCATCACATTTTTATTACTGAATCCCATGGCACCTTGGGCAAGACAACTTCGATTCGCGTAGAGGCTGGGCCAGCAAACTGAGGGCGTGGGGGTTAGGACCAGGTCTCCGTCGCTCCGGTGCCCATAACTTTTGATCCGTAAGGAGTTACGCAGAGCATAGAATACCGTTGAAAAGCTCTCTGAGAGCTCTACGACGGGGCAGCAAGCCTGCTTGGTTGCACCATTTTTCGAAGCCCAAAATCGAACGTTTTCATTAGTTTCTGGACACTTTTCTTCTTTTGCGCTGTTTTTTCGTCCCGGATCGTACGTCATGAGTTGTGAAAAGGACGACAACCTAATCCATCACATTTTTATTACCGAATACCACGCTACCTTGGGCAAGACCACTTCGCTTCACGTAGAGCCTGGGCCCACAAACCGAGGGCGTAAGGCTTGGGACCAGGTCTCCGTCTCTCCGGTGCCCATAACTTTTGATCCGTAAAGCGTTACGCGGCGCGCAGCATACCGTTTGAAAGCTCTCCGACATCTCTACGACGGGGGTTGCAAGCCTCCTCGATTACGCCTATTTTCAGACCCCAAAATCGAACGTTTTCATCAATTTCTCTAGTCTTTTCTTTTGTTGCACTATTTTTTTGTCCCAGATCGTACGTCGTGAGCCTCGAAAAGGACGACAACCTAATCCATCACATTTCAATTACCGAATCCCACGGCACCATGGGCAACACAACTTCGCTTCACGTAGAGGTTGGGTCCACAAACCGAGGGCGTGGGGCTTAGGACCAGGTCTCCAAAGCTCCAGTGCATAAAACTTTTGATCCGTAAGGAGTTACGCGGCTCACAGAATACCGTTGGAAAGCTCTCCGAGAGCTCTACGACGGGGGCAAAAAGTCTGCCGGGTTGCGCCTTTTTTTGGAGCTCAAAATCGAACATTTTTATTAGTTTCTGGACTCTTTTCTTCTTTTGCGTTGTTTTTTCGTCCCAGATCGTACGTTGTGAGCCGCAAAAAGGACGACAACCTAATCCATCACATTTCTATTACCGAATACCATGCTACCTTAGGCAAGACAACATCGCTTCATGTAGAGGCTGGGCCTGCAAACCGAGGGCGTGGGGCTTAGGACCAGTTCTCCGTCGCTCCGGTGCCTATAACTTTTGATATGTAAGGAGTTACGTGACGCACAGCATACCGTTGGAAAGTTCTCCGAGAGCTCTACGACGGGGGTAGCAAGCCTGCTCGGCTGCACCTATTTTCGAATCCCAAAATTGAACGTTCTCATCAGTTTCTGGACACTTTTCTTCTTTTAAGCTATTTTTCCGTCACGGATCGTGCGTCGTGAGCCGCGAAATGGACGACAACCTAAATCATCACATTTCAATTACCAAACCCCGCTGCACCTTGGGCAAGACAACTTCGCTTCACGTAGAGGCTAGGCCTGCAAACCGAGGGCGTGGGGCTTAGGACCAGGTTTCCGTCGTTCCGGTGCCCATAACTTTTGATCCGAAAGGAGTTATGCGGCACACAGAATACCGTTGGAAAGCTCTCCGAGAGCTCTACGACAGAGGCAGCAAGCCTGCTCTGTTGCGCCTTTTTTTAGAGCCAAAAATCGAACATTTTCATCAGTTTCTAGACACTTTTATTCTTTTACGCTATTTTTTCATCTCGGAACGTATGTCGTGAGCCGCGAAAAGGACGATAAACTAATCCATCACATTTCTATTACCGAATACCACGCCACCTTGGGCAAGACAACATCGCTTCACATAGAGGCTGGGCCCTCAAACTGAGGGCGTAGGGCTTAGGACCAAGTCTCTGTCGCTCCGGTGCCCATAACTTTTGATCCATAAGGAGTTACGCAGAACATAGCATACCGTTGGAAAGCACTGCGAGAGTTCGACGACTGGGACAGTAAGCCTGCTCGGTTGCGCCTATTTTCAGAGCCAAAAATCAAACGTTTTCATCAGTTTCTGGACACTTTTCTTCTTTTGCTCTGTTTTTCCGTCCCGGATCGTACGTCGTGAGTCGCGAAAAGGTCAACAACCTAATCCATGACATTTCTATTACTGAATACCACTCCACCTTAGGCAAGACAACTTCGCTTCACGTAGAGGCTAGGCCAGCAAACCGAGGGCGTGGGGCTTAGGACCAGGTCTCCGTCGCTCCGGTGCCCATAACTTTTAATCCGAAAGGAGTTACGCGGCGCACTGAATACCGTTGAAAAGCTCTCCGAGAGCTCTACGACGGGGTAGCAAGCCTGCTTGGTGGCACCCTTTTTTGAAACCCAAAATCGAACGTTTTCATTAGTTTCTGGACAATTTTCTTCTTTTGCGTTGTTTTTCCGTCCCGGATCGTACGTCGTGAGCCGCGAAAAGGACGACAACCTAATCCATCACATTTCTATTACCGAATACTACGCTACCTTGGGCAAGACCACTTCGCTTCACGTAGAGGCTGGGTCGGCATACCGAGGGCGTGGGGCTTAGGTCCAAGTCTCCGTCGCTCTGGTGCGCATTACTTTTGATCCGTAAGGAGTTACGCGACGAATAGCATACTGTTGGAAAGCTCTCAGAGAGCTCTACGACGGGGGTACCAAGCCTGCTCGACTGCGCCAATTTTCAGAGCCCAAAATTGAACATTTTCATCCTTTTCTGGACACATTTCTTCTTTTACGCTGTTTTTCCTTCCCGGATCGTACGTCGTGAGCCGCAAAAAAAGAAGACAACCTAATCCATCACATTTCTATTACCGAATCCCACGGCACCTTAGGCAAGACAACTTCGCTTCACGCAAAGGCTAGGCCCGCAAACCGAGGACGTGGGGCCTACGACCAGGTCTCCGTCGCTCCGGAGCCCATAACTTTTGATCCGCAAGGAGTCACGCGGCACACAGCATACCGTTGGAAAGCTCTCTGAGAGCTCTACGACGGGGGCAACTAGCCTGTTTTGATCAGTTTCTAGACACTTTTCTTCTTTTGCATTATTTTTCCGTCCCGGATCGTACGTCGTGAGATACGAAAAGGACGACAACCTAATCCATCACATTTCTATTACCGAATCCCACGGCACCTTATGCAAGACAACTTCGCATCACGCAGAGGCTGGGCCCGCAAACTGAGAGCATGGGGATTAGGACCAGGTCTCCGTCGCTCCGATGCTCATAACTTTTGATCCGTAAGGAGTTACGCGACACACAGCATACCGTTGGAAAGCTCTCCGAGAGCTGTACGACGGGGGTAGAAAGCCTGTTCTATAGCACCTATTTTCGGAGCCCAAATTCGAACGTTTTCATCAATTTTTGGACACTTTTCTTCTTTTGCGCTATTTTTTCGTCCCAGATCGTACGTCGTGAGCCATGAAAAGGACGACAACCTAATCCATCACATTTCTATTAACGAATCCCACGGCACCCTAGGCAAGACAACCTCGCTTCACGCAGAGGCTGGGCCCACAAACCGAGGGCGTGGAGCTTAGGACCAGGTCTCCGTCGCTCCGGTGCCCATAACTTTTGATTCGTAAGGAGTTACGCTGTGCACAGCATACCATTGGAAAGCTCTCCGAGAGCTCTACGACGGGGGCAGCAAGGCTGCTCGACTGTGCCAATTTTCAGAGCCTAAAATTGAACATTTTCATCAGTTTCTGGACACTTTTCTTCTTTTGCGCTATTTTTTCATCCCAGATCGTACGACGTGAGCCACGAAAAGGACGACAACCTTATCCATCACATTTCTATTACCGAATCCCACGGCACCTTAGGTAACACAACTTAGCTTCACGCAAAGGCTGGGCCCGCAAACCGAGGGCGTGGAGCTTAGGACCAGGTCTCAGTTTCTAGACACTTTTCTTCGTTTGTTTTGTTTTTTCGTCCCGAATCGTACGTCGTGGGTCGCGAAAAGGATGACAAACTAATCCATCGCATTTCTATTACCGAATACCACCCCACCTTGGGCAAGACAAGTTTGCTTCACGTAGAGGCTGGGCCCGTAAACCGAGGGCGTAGGGCTTAGGACCAGGTCTCCGTCGCTCTAGTGCCCATAACTTTTGATCCGTAAGGAGTTACGCGGCACGCAGCATACCGTTGGATAGCACTCCGACAGCTCTACGATGGAGGTAGCAAGCCTCCTCGACTGCGCCTATTTTCGGAATCCAAAGTTGAACATTTTCATCATTGTATGGACACTTTTCTTCTTTTAAGCTATTTTTTTGTCCCGGATCGTACGTCGTGAGCCGCGAAAAGGACGGCAACCTAATCCATCACATTTCTATTACCAAATCCCATGGCACCTTGGGCAAGATAACTTTGCTTCACGTAGAGGCTGCGCCCACAAACCGAGGGCGTGGGGCTTAGGACTAGGTCTTCGTCGCTCCGGTGCCCATAACTTTTTATCGGTAAGGAGTTACGCGGCGCACAGCATACCTTTGGAAATCTCTCCGAGAGCTCTACGACTGGGGCAGCAAGCCTGCTCTGCTAAGCCTATTTTTGGAGCCCAAAATTGAACGTTTTCAATAGTTTCTGGACACTTTTCTTCTTTTAAGCTATTTTTCCGTCCCGGATCGTACGTCATGAGCCGCGAAAAGGACGACAACCTAATCCATCACATTTCTATTACCGAATCCCACGGCACCTTGGGCAAGACAACTTCGATTCACGTAGAGGCTGGGCCAGCAAACCGAGGGCGTGGGGCTTAGGATCAGGTCTCCGTCGCTCCGGTGCCTATAACTTTTGATCCATTAGGAGTTACGTGGAGCACAGAATACCGTTGAAAAGCTCTTTGAGAGCTCTACGACAGGGTAGGAAGACTGCTCGGTTGCACCATTATTCGAAGCCCAAAATTGAACATTTTCATCCGTTTCTAAACACTTTTCTTCTTTTGCGCTGTTTTTCCGTCCCGGATCGTAAGTCGTGAGCTGCGAAAAGGACGAGAACCTAATCCATCACATTCTATTACCGAATACCACGCTACCTTGGGCAAGACCACTTCGCTTCACATAGAGGTTGGGCCCGCAGACCGAGGGTGTGGGACATAGGACCAAGTCTCCGTCGCTCTGGTGCGCATAACTTTTGATTCGTAAGGAGTTATGCGGCGCACAGTATACCGTTGGAAAGCTCTCCGAGAGCTCTACGAAGGGGGCACCAAGCCTGCTCGGCTGCGCCAATTTTTAGATGCCAAAATTCAACGTTTTTATCCTTTTTTGGACACTTTTCTTCTTTTGCGCTGTTTTTCCGTCTTGGATCGTACGACGTGAGCCGCGAAAAAGACGACAACCTAATCCATCACATTTCTATTACCGAATCCCACGGCACCTTAGGTAAGACAACTTTGCTTCACGCAAAGGCTGGGCACGCAAACCGAGGGCGTGGGGCTTAGTATCAGGTCTCCGTCGCTCCGGTGCCCATAACTTTTGATCCGCAAAGAGTTACGCGGCACACAGCTTACTGTTGGAAAGCTCTCCGAGCGCTCTACGACGGGGGCAGCTAGCCTGTTTTGCAGCACCTATTTTCGAAGCCCAAAATCGAACGTTTTCATCAGTTTCTAGACACTTTTCTTCTTTTGTTTTGTTTTTTCGTCCCGAATCGTACGTCGTGAGCCGCGAAAAGGACGACAACCTAATCCATCACATTTCTTTTATCGAATCCCACGGCACCTTAGGCAAGACAACTTCGCTTCACGCAGAGGCTGGGCCTGCACACTGAGGGCATAGGGCTTAGGACCAGGTCTCCGTCGCTCTGGTGCCCATAAATTTTGATCCATAAGGAGTTACGCTGCGCACAGCATACCGTTGGAAAGCTCTCCAAGAGCTTTACGACGAGGGCAGCAAGGCTGCTCGACTGTGCCAATTTTCAAAGCCCAAAATTGAATGTTTTCATCAGTTTCTGTACACTTTTCTTCTTTTGCGCTATTTTTTCGTCCCGGATCGTACGTCGTGAGCTACGAAAAGGACGAAAACCTTATCCATCACATTTCTATTACCGAATCCCACGGCACCTTGGGCAAGACAACTTCACTTCACGTAGAGGCTGGGCCCGCAAACCGAGGGCGTGGGGCTTAGGACCAAGTCTCCGTCGCTCCGATGCCCATAACTTTTGATCCGTAAGGAGTTACGCGGCACACAGCATACCATTGGAAAGCTCTCCGAGAGCTCTATGACGGGGGCAACAAGCCTGTTTGGAGCACCTATTTTCGGAGCCCAAAATCGAATGTTTTCATCAGTTTCTAGACACTTTTCTTCTTTTGTTTTGTTTTTTCGTCTCGAATCGTACGTCGTGAGCTCCGAAAAGGACGACAAACTAATCCATCGCATTTCTATTACCGAATACCACCCCACATTGGGCAAGACAACTTCGCTTCACGTAGAGTCTGGGCCCGTAAACCGAGGGCGTGGGGCTAAGGACCAGGTCCCCGTCGCTCCAGCACCCATAACTTTTGATCCGTAAGGAGGTACGCGGCGCGTAGCATACCGTTGGATAGCTCCCCGACAGATCTACGATGGCGGTAGAAAGCCTCCTTGACTGCGCCTGTTTTCGAAACCCAAAATTAAACATTTTCATCAGTGTATGGACACTTTTATTCTTTTACGCTATTTTTCCATCCCGGATCGTACGTCATGAGCCGCGAAAAGGATGTCAACCTAGTCCATCACATTTCTATTACCGAATCGCATGGCACCTTAGGCAAGACAACTTTTCTTAACGTAGAGGCTAGGCCAGCAAACCGAGGGGGTGGGGCTTAGGACCTGGTCTCCGCCGCTCCGGTGCCCTTAACTTTTGATCCGTAAGGAGTTACGCGTCGCACAGAATACCGTTGGAAAGCTCTCCGAGAGCTCTACGACGGAGGCAGCAAGCCTGCTCGGTTCCACCATTTTTCAAAGCCCAAAATTGAACATTTTCATCAGTTTTTGGATGCTTTTCTTCTTTTGCTTTGTTTTTTCGTCCCAAATCGTATGTCGTGAGCCGCGAAAAGGACGACAAACTAATCTATCGCATTTCTATTACCGAATACCACGCCACATTGGGCAAGACAACTTCGTTTCACGTAGAGGCTGGGCCCGTAAACCGAGGGCGTGAGGTTTAGAACCAGGTCTCCGTCGCTCCGGTGCCCATAACTTTTGATCCGTAAGGAGTTACGCGTCGCGGATAGCTCTCCGATAGCTCTACGACGGGGGTAGCAAGCCTCCTTGACTGCGCCTATTTTCGGAACCAAAAATTGAACGTTTTCATCAATTTCTGGACACTTTTCTTCTTTTAAGCTATTTTTCCGTCCCGGATCGTACGTTATGAGCCGCGAAAAGGACGACAACCTAATCCATCACATTTCTATTACCGAATCCCACGATACCTTGGGAAAGACAACTTCACTTCACGTAGAGGCTGGGCCTGCTAACCGATGGCGTGGGGCTTAGGACCACGTCTCCGTCACTCCGGTGCCCATAACTTTTGATCCGTAAGAAGTTACGCTGCGCACAGAATACCATTAGAAAGCTCTCCAAGAGCTCTACGATGGGGGCAGCAAGCCTACTCAGTTGCACCATTTTTCAGAGCCCAAAATCGTCCGTTTTCATCAGTTTTTGGATACTTTTCTGCTTTTGCGCTGTTTTTTCATCCCGGATCGTACGTCGTGAGCCGCGAAAAGATCGACAACCTAATCCATCACATTTCTATTACCGAATACCACTCCACCTTAGGCAAGACAACTTCGCTTCACGTAGCGATCGGGCCCGCAAACCGAGGGTATGGGGCTTATGACCAGGTCTCAGTCGCTCCGGTGCCCAAAACTTTTTATCCGTAAGGGGTTACGCAGCGCATAGCATACCGTTGGAAATCTCTCCGATAGCTCTACGACGATGGCAGCAAGCCTGCTCGGCTGCGCCTATTTTCGGAGCCCAAAATTGAACCTTTTTAGCAGGTTCTGGACACTTTTCTTCTTTTAAGATATTTTTCTATCCCGGATTGTACGTCGTGAGCCGCGAAAAGGACTACAACTTAATCCATCACATTTCTATTACTGAATCCCACGACACCTCGGGCAAGACAACTTCGCTTCACGTAGAGGCTTGGCCAGCAAACCGAGGGCGTGGGGCTTAGGACCAGGTCTCTGTCGCTTCGGTGCCTATAACTTTTGATCCGTAAGGAGTTACACGGCGCACAAAATACCGTTGGAAAGCTCTCCGAGAGCTCTACGCCGGGGGTAGCAAGCTTGCTCGGTTTCACCATTTTTCAGAGCCCAAAATCGAACGTTTTCATCAGTTTATGGGCACTTTTCTTCTTTTACGTTGTTTTTCCGTCCCAGATCGTATGTCTTGAGCCGCGAAAAGGACGACAACCTAATCCATCACATTTCTATTACCGAATACCATGCCACCTTGGGCAAGACCACTTCGCTTCACGTAGAGGCTGGGCCTGCAAACCGAGGGCGTGGGACTTAGGACCAGGTCTCTGTCGCTCTGGTACCCATAACTTTTGGTCAGTAAGGTGTTACGCGGCGCACAGCATACCGTTGCAAAGCTCTCCGAGAGATCTACGATGAGGGCAGCAAGCCTGCTCGACTGCACCTATTTTCAGAGCCCAAAATTGAACATTTTCATCAGTTTCTGGACACTTTTCTTCGTTTGTGCTGTTTTTTCGTCTCTAATCGTACGTCGTGAGCCGCGAAAAGGAAGACAACCTAATCCATCATATTTCTATTACCAACTCCCACATCACCTTGGGCAAGACAACTTGGCTTCACGCAGAGCCTGGGCCCGCAAACCAAGGGCGTGGGGATTAGGACCAGGTCTTCGTCGCTCCGGTGCCCATAACTTTTGATCCGTAAGGAGTTACGCAGCACACAGCATACCATTGGAAAGCTCTCAGAGAGCTCTACGACGAGGGCAGCAAGTCGGCTAAGCAGTGCATGTTTTCAGAGACCAAAATCTAACGTTTTCCCTAATTTCTGGACACTTTTCTTCTTCTGCGCTATTTTTCAGTTCCGGATCGTATGTTGTGAGCCGCGAAAAGGACAACAACCTAGTCCATAACATTTCTATTGTCGAATACCACGCCAACTTCTGCAAGACATCTTCGCTTCACGTAGAGGCTGGGCCCGCAAACCGAGGGCGTGGGGCTTAGGACCAGGTCTTCGTGGCTCCGGTGCCCATAACATTTGATCCGTAAAGAGTTACGCGGCACGCAGCATACCGTTGGAAAGCTCTCTGATAGCTCTACGACGGGGGTAGCAAGCCTCCTCAACTGCGCCTATTTTCGGAGCCCAAAATCGAACGTTTTCATCAGTTTTTGGACACTTTTCTTCTTTTGCACTATTTTTTCGTCCCGGATCGTACGTCGTGAGCCGCGAAAAGAACAACAACCTAATCCATCACATTTCTATTACTGAATCCCACGGCACCTTGGGCAAGACAACTGCATTTCACGTAGAGGCTGGGCCTGCAAACTAAGGGTATGGGGCTTAGGACCAGGTCTCCGTCGCTCCGGTGCCTATAACTTTTGAACCGTAAGAGTTACGTGGTTCACAGAATACAGTTGGAAAGCTCTCCGAGAGCTCTACGACGAGGGCAGCAAGCCTCGAAAAGAAAGACAACCTAATCCATCACATTTCTATTACCGAATACCATGCCACTTTGGGCAAGACAACTTCAATTCACGTAGAGGCTGGGCCCGAAAACCGAGGGCATGGGGCTTAGGACTAGGTCTCCGTCACTCCGGTGCCCATAACTTTTGATCCGTAAGGAGTTACGTGGGGCACAACATACCGTTGGAAAGTTCTCTGAGAGCTCTATGACGGGGGCGGCAAGCCAGCTTAGCTGTGCCTATTTATAGAGCCCAAAATTGAACGTTCTCATCTGTTTTTGGACATTTTTCTTCTTTTAAGCTATTTTTCCGTCCTGGATCGTGCGTCATGAGCCGTGAAAAGAACGACAACCTAATCCATCACATTTCTATTACCGAATCCCATGGTACCTTGGGCAAGACAACTTCGCTTCAGGTGGAGGCTGGGCCCACAAACCGAGGGTGTGTGGGTTAGGACCAGGTCTCCGTCGTTCCGGTGCCCATAACTTTTGATCCGCAAGGAGTTATTTGGCGCACAGAATACCGTTGGAAAGCTCTCCAAGAGCTCTACGTCGGGGGCAGTAAGCCTGCTCGGTTGCGCCTTTTTTCGGAGACCAAAATTGAACATTTTCATTAGTTTCTGGACACTTTTATTTTTTACGCTGTTTTTTCGTCACGGAAAGTACGTCGTGAGCCGTGAAAGGGATGACAACTTAATCCATCACATTTCTATTACCGAAAACCACGCCATCTTGGGCAAGACCACTTCGCTTCACATAGAGGCTGGGCCCGCAAACCGAGGGCGTAGAGCTTAGGACCAGATCTCCGTCGCTCTGGTGCCCATAACTTTTTATCCGTAAGGAGTTACGCGGTGCACAGCATACCGTTGGAAAGCTCTTTGAGTGTTCTCCGACGAGGCAGCAAGCCTGCTAGGTTGTCCCAATTTTCAGAGCCCAAAATCAAACGTTTTCATCTGTTTCTGGACACTTTTCTTCATTTGCGCTATTTTTTCATCCCGGATCGTACGTCGTGAGCCGCGAAAAAGACGACAACATAATATATCACATTTTTATTACCGAATCCCATAGCATCTTGGGTAGGGCGTGGGGCTTAGGACCAGGTCTCCGTCGTTCCGGTGCCCAAAACTTTTTATCCGTAAGGGGTTACGCGGCGTATAGCATACCGTTGGAAATCTCTCCGAGAGCTCTACGATGGGGGCAGCAAGCCTGCTCGGCTGCGCCTATTTTCGGAGCCCAAAATTGATCATTTTTAGCAGTTTCTAGACACTTTTCTTCTTTTAAGATATTTTTCCATCCCGGATCGTACGTCGTGAGCCGCGAAAAGGACGACAACCTAATCCATCACATTTCTGTTATCGAATCCCATGACACATTGGGCAAGACAACTTCGCTTAACGTAGAGGCTGGGCCAGCAAACCGAGGACATGGGGCTTAGGACCAGGTCTCCGTCGCTTTGGTGCCTATAACTTTTTATCTGTAAGGAGTTACACGGCGCACAGAACACCGTTGGAAAGCTCTCAGAGAGCTCTACGCCGGGGGTAGCAAGCCTGCTCGGTTGCACCATTTTTCAGAGCCCAAAATCGAACGTTTTCATCAATTCTGGGCACTTTTCTTCTTTTATGTTGTTTTTCCGTCCCGGATCGTACGTCTTGAGCGGCGAAAAGGACGACAACCTAATCCATCACATTTCTATTACCGAATACCATGCCACCTTGGACAAGACCACTTCGCTTCACGTAGAGGCTGGGCCTGCAAACCGCGGGCGTGGGGCTTAGGACCAGGTCTCCGTCGCTCTGGTACCCACGACTTTTCATCCGTAAGGTGTTACGCGGCGCACAGAATACCGTTGCAAAGCTCTCCGAGAGCTCTACGACGAGGGCAACAAGCCTACTCGACAGCGCCTATTTTTAGAGCCCAAAATTGAACATTTTCATCAGTTTCTAGACATTTTTCTTCTTTAGCGCTGTTTTTTCATCCAAGATCGTACGTCGTGAGCCGCGAAAAGGAAGACAACCTAATCCATCACATTTCTATTACCAACTCCCATAGCACCTTGGGCAAGACAAATTCGCTTCACGCAGAGGCTGGGCCCACAAACCGAGGGCATGGGGCTTAGTACTAGGTCTCCGTCGCTCCGGTACCCATAACTTTTGATCTGTAAGGAGTTACGTAGCACATAGCATACCGTTGGAAAGCTCTCCGAGAGCTCTACGACGAGGGAAGCAAGCCTGTTAAGCAGTGCATGTTTTTGGCGCCCAAAATAGAACGTTTTCCTCAGTTTTTGGACACTTTTCTTCGTCTGCGCTATTTTTCGATTCCGGATCGTATGTTGTGAGCCGCGAAAAGGACGACAACCTAGTCCATCACATTTCTATTGCCGAATACCACGCCAACTTCTGCAAGACATCTTCGCTTCACGTAGAGGCTGGGCCCACAAACCGAGGGCGTGGGGCTTAAGACCAGGTATTCGTTGCTCCGGTGCCCATAACATTTGATCTGTAAAGAGTTACGCGCCGCGCAGCATACCGTTGGAAAGCTGTCTGACAGCTCTACGACTGGGGTAGCAAGCCTCCTCGACTGTGCTTGTTTTCGGAGCCCAAAATTGAACGTTTTCATCAGTTTTTGGACACTTTTCTTCTTTTGCACTATTTTTCCGTCCTGGATCGTACATCGTGAGCGGCGAAAAGGACGACAACGTAATCCATCACATAACTATTACCGAATCCCACGGCAACTTAGGCAAGAAAACTGCGCTTCACGTAGAGGCTGGGCCCGCAAACTGAGGGTGTGGGGCTTAGGACCAGGTCTCCGTCGCTCCGATGCCCATAACTTTTGAACCGTAAGGAGTTACGCGGCTCACAGAATACCGTTGGAAAGCTCTCCAAGAGCTCTACGACAAGGGCAGCAAGTCTGCTGGGTTGCCCCTTTTTTTGGAGTAGAAAATTGAATGTTTTCATCAGTTTTTGGACTCTTTTCTTCTTTTGCGCTTTTTTTCCGACCCGGATCGTACGTCGCGAGCCACGAAAAGGACGACAACCTAATCCATCACATTTCTATTACTGAATACCACGCCACTTTGGGCAAGACAACTTCACTTCATGTAGAGGCTGGGTCGGCAAACTGAGGGCATGGGGCTTAGGACTAAGTCTCCGTCGCTCTGGTGCCCATAACTTTTGATCCGTAAGGAGTTACGCGGCGCACAGCATACCGTTGGAAAGTTCTCTGAGAGTTTTACGATGGGGGCAGCAAGCCAGCCTAGCTGTGCCTAATTTCAAAGCCCAAAATTGAACGTTTTCATCAATTTTTGGACACTTTTCTTCTTTTAAGCTATTTTTCCATCCTAGATCGTGCGTCGTGAGCCGCGAAAAGGATGACAACCTAATCCATCACATTTCTATTACCGAATCCCATGGCACCTTGGGCAAGACAACTTCGCTTCAGGTGGAGGCTGGGCCTGCAAACCGAGGGCATGGGGGTTAGGACCAGGTCTCCGTCGTTCCGGTGCCCATAACTTTTGATCCGCAAGTAGTTATTTGGCGCACAGAATACCGTTGCAAAGCTCTCCAAGAGCTCTACGACGTGGGCAGTAAGCCTGCTCGGTTGCGCCTTTTTTTGGAGCCCAAAATTGAACATTTTCATTAGTTTCTGGACACTTTTATTCTTTTGCGCTGTTTTTTCGTCACGGAAAGTACGTCGTGAGCCGCGAAAGGGACGACAATTTAATCCATCACCTTTCTATTACCGAATACTACGCCATCTTGGGCAAGACCACTTCGCTTCACATAGAAGCTGGGCCCGCAAACCGAGGGCGTAGAGCTTAGGACCAGGTCTCCGTCGCTCTGGTGCCCATAACTTTTGATCCGTAAGGAGATACGCAGCGCACAGCATACCGTTGTAAAGCTCTCTGAGAGTTCTACGACGAGGCAGCAAGCCTGCTCGGTTGTCCCTATTTTTAGAGCCCAAAATCGAACGTTTTCATCTGTTTCTGGACACTTTTCTTCTTTTGCGCTGTTTTTCTGTCCCGGATCGTACGTCGTGAGCCGCAAAAAGGACGACAACCTAATCCATCACATTTCTATTACTGAATCCCATGGTACCTTGGGCAAGACAACTTCACTTCACATAGAGGCTGAGCCCGTAAACCGAGGGCGTGGGGCTTAGGACCAGGTCTCAGTCGCTCCAGGGCCCAAAACTTTTGATCTATAAGGAGTTACGCGGTACACAGCATACCATTGGAAAGCTCTCCAAGGCTCTACGACGGGGGCAGCAAGCCTGCTGGTCAGCGCATGTTTTCGGAGCCCAAAATCAAACGTTTTCATTAGTTTCTGAACACTTTTCTTCTTTTGCTTTGTTTTTCCGTCCCGAATCGTATGTTGTGAGCCGCGACAAGGACGACAACCTAGTCCATCACATTTCTATTACCGAATACCATGCCAACTTGTGCAAGACATCTTCGCTTCACGTAGAGGCTGGGCCCGAAACCGAGGGCGTCAGGCTTGGGACCATGTCTTCGTCGCTCCGATGCCTATAACTTTTGATCCGTAAGGAGTTACGTGACGCACAGCATACCGTTGGAAAGTTCTCCGAGAGCTTTACGATAGGGGCAGCAAGCCTGCTCGGTTGTAACTATTTTTGGATCCCAAAATTAAACGGTTTCATCAGTTTCAGGACATTTTTTTTCTTTTAAGCTATTTTTTTATCCCGAATTGTGCGTCGTGAGCCGCGAAACAGACGACAACCTAATCCATCACATTTCTATTACCGAACCCCACAGCAACTTGGGCAAGACAACTTCGCTTCACGTAGAGGCTGGGCCCGCAAACCGAGGGCTTGGGGCTTAGGACCAGGTTTCCGTCGTTCCGTTGCCCATAACTTTTGATCCGTAAGGAGTTACGCGGCACACAGAATACCGTTGGAAAGCTCTCCGAGAGCTCTACGACAGGGGCACTGAGCTTGCTCGATTGAGCCTTTTGTCGAAGCCCAAAATCGAACATTTTCATCAGTTTTTGGACACTTTTATTCTTTTGCGCTGTTTTTTCGTCCTAGAACGTACGTCGTGAGCCACGAAAAGGACGACAACCTAATCCATCACATTTCTATTACCGAATACCATGCCACCTTGGGCAAGACCACTTCGCTTCATGTAGAGGTTGGGCCCGCAAACCGAGGGCGTGGTGCTTAGGACCAAGTATCCGTCGCTCCGATGCCCATAACCTTTGATCCGTAAGGAGTTACGCGGCACACAGCATACCGTTGGAAATCACTCCGAGAGCTCTACGACCAGGCAGCAAGCCTGCTCGGTTGCGCCTATTTTCAGGGCCCAAATCGAACGTTTTGATCAGTTTCGGGACAATTTTCTTCTTTTGCGCTATTTTTCCGTCCCGGATCGTACGTTGTGAGCCTCGAAAAGGACAACAACCTAATCCATCACATTTCTATTACCGAATCCCTTGGCACCTTGGGCAAGACAACTTCGCTTCACGTGGAGGCTGGGCCTGCAAACTGAGGGCGTGGGGCTTAGGACCAAGTTTCCGTCACTCCGGTGCCCATAACTTTTGATCTGTAAGGAGTTATGCGGCGCACAACATACCGTTGGAAAGCTTTCTGAGAGCTCTATGACGGGGGCAGCAAGCACGCTCGGCTGCACCTATTTTCAGAGCCTAAAATCGAACGTTTTAATCAGTTTTTGGACACTTTTCTTCTTTTGCGCTGTTTTTCCGTCCTGGATCGTACGTCGTGAGCTGCAAAAAGGACGATAACCTAATCCATCACATTTCTATTATCGAATCCCACGGCAACTTGTGCAAGACAACTTCACTTCACGTAGAGGCTGGGCCCGCAAACCGAGGACGTGGGGCTTAGGACCAGGTCTCCGTTCCTCCGGTGCCCATAACTTTTGATCCATAGGGAGTTACTCAGCACGCACAATACCGTTGGAAAGCTCTCCGAGAGCTCTACGACGGGGACAGCAAGCCTTCTCGGCTGTGCCTATTTTCGGAGCCCAAAATCGAACGTTTTCATCTGTTTCTGGACACTTTTCTTCATTTGCACTGTTTTTCATCCCGGATCGTACGTCGTGAGCCGCGAAAAGGACGACAACATAATCAATCACATTTTATTACCGAATCCCATAGCACCTTGGGCAAGGCAACTTCGCTTCACATAGAGGCTGGGCCCGCAAACTGAGGGCGTGGGGCTTAGGACCAGGTCTCCGTCGCTTCGGTGCACATTATTTTTGATCCGTAAGGAGTTACGCAGCATACAGCATACCGTTGGAAAGCTCTCTGAGAGCTCTATGACGGGGGCCACAGGCCTGCTGAGCAACGCTTGTTTTCGGAGCCCAAAATCAAACGTTTTCATATGTTTCTGGACACTTTTCTTCTTTTGCTCTGTTTTTCCGTCCCGGATCGTATGTTGTGAGCCGCAAAAAGGATGACAACGTAATCCATTACATTTCTATTACCGAATACCATGCCAACTTGTGTAAGACAACTTCGCTTCACATAGAGGCTGGGCCCGCAAACCGAGGGCGTGGGGCTTAGGAACAGGTCTCATTTGCTCCGGTGCACATTATTTTTGATCTGTAAGGAGTTATGCAGCATGCAGCATACAGCATACCGTTGGAAAGCTCTCCGAGAGCTCTATGACGGGGGCAGTAGGCGTTATGGGCCGCGCTTGTTTTCAGAGCCCAAAATCAAACGTTTTCATAAGTTTCTGGACACTTTTCTTCTTTTACGCTGTTTTTCCGTCCCGAATCGTATGTTGAGAGCCGTAAAAAGGACGACAACGTAATCCATTATATTTCTATTACCGAATACCATTCCAACTTGTGCAAGACATCTTCGCTTCACGTAGAGGCTGGGCCCGCAAAACGAGGGCGTGGGGCTTAGGATCAGGTCTCCTTTGCTCCGGTGCCCATAACTTTTGATCTGTAAGGAGTTATGCGGCGCAACATACCGAATCCCACGGCAACTTGTGCAAGACAACTTCACTTCACGTAGAGGCTAGGCCCGTAAACCGAGGGCGTGGGGCTTAGGACCAAGTCTCCGTTGTTCCGGTGCCCATAACTTTTGATCCGTAGGGAGTTACGCGGCATGCACAATACCGTTGGGAAGCTCTCCGAGAGCTCTACGACGGGGACAACAAGCCTCCTCGACTGCACCTGTTTTTGGAGCCCAAAATCGAACATTTTCATCAGTTTCTAGACACTTTCTTCTTTTGCGCTATTTTTTCGTCCCGGATCGTACGTCGTGAGCCGCGAAAAGGACGACAACCTAATTCATCACATTTCTATTACCGAATACCATGCCACCTTGGGCAAGACCACTTCACTTCTCATAGAGGCAGGGCCTGTAAACCGAGGGCGTGGGGCTTAGGACCAGGTCTCCGTCGCTCTGGTGCCTATAACTTTTGATCCGTAAGGTGTTACGCGGCGCACAGCATACCGTTGAAAAGCACTCCGAGAGCTCTACGACGGGGGTAGCAAGCCTGCTCGACTGCGCCTATTTTCAGAGCCCAAAATTGAACGTTTTCATCAGTTTCTATACACTTTTCTTCTTTTGCGCTGTTTTTCCGTCCCGGATCGTACGTCGTGAGCCACGAAAAAGAAGGCAACCTAATCTATCACATTTCTATTACCAAATCCCACAACACCTTGGGGAAGACAACTTCTCTTCACGCAGAGGCTGGGCCCATAAACCGAGGGCGTGGGGCTTAGGACCAGGTCTCCGTCGCTCCGGTGCCCATAACTTTTGATCCGTAAGGAGTTACGCGACACACAGCATACCGTTGGAAAGCTCTCCGAGAGCTCTACGATGAGGGTAGCAAGCCTGCTAGGCAGTGCATGTTTTTGGAGCCCAAAATCGAACGTTTTCATCCGTTTCTGGACACTTTTCTTCTTCTGCGCTGTTTTTCGGTCCCGGATCATATGTTGTGAGCCGCGAAAAGGACGACAATCAAGTCCATCACATTTCTATTACCGAATACCACGCCAACTTGTGCAAGACATCTTCACTTCCCGTAGAGGCTGGGCCCCCAAACTGAGGACGTGGGGCTTAGGACCATGTCTCCGTCACTCTGGTGCCCATAACTTTTGATCCGTAAAGAGTTATGTAGCGTGCAGCATACCGTTGGAAAGCTCTCCGACAGCTCTACGACGGGGATAGCAAGCCTCCTCGACTACGCCTATTTTTGGAGCCCAAAATTGATTGTTTTCATCAGTTTCTAAATACTTTTTTTCTTTTCCACTATTTTTCCATCCCGGATCGTACGTCGTGAGCTACAAAAAGGACGACAACCTAATCCATCACATTCCTATTACCGAATCCCATGGCACCTTGGACAAGGCAACTGCGCTTCACGTAGAGGCTGGGCCCACAAACCGAGAACGTGGGGCTTAGGACCAGGTCTCCGTCGCTCTGGTGCCCATAACTTTTGAACCGCAAGGAGTTACGCGGCTCACAGAATACCGTTGGAAAGCTCTTCGAGAGCTCTACGATAGGAGCAGCAAGCCTACTGGGTTGCGCCTTTTTTTGGAGCCAAAAATTGAACGTTTTCATTAGTTTCTCGACTCTTTTTTTCTTTTGCGTTTTTTTTCGTCTCGGATCGTACGTCGTGAGCCGCGAAAAGGACGACAACCTAATCCATCACATTTCTATTACCGAATACCACGCCCCTTTAGGCAAGACAACTTCGCTTGACGTAGAGGCTGGGCCCGCAAACCGAGGGCGTGGGGCATAGCACCAGGTCTCTGTCGCTTTGGTGCCCATAACTTTAGATCCGTAAGGAGTTACGCGGCGCACAGCATACCATTAGAAACTTCTCTGAGAGCTCTACGACGGGGGCAGCAAGCCAGCTTTGCTGTGCCTATTTTCAAAGCCCAAAATTGAACGTTTTTATCAGTTTCTGGACACTTTTCTTCTTTTAAGCTATTTTTCCGTCACGGATCGTGTGTCATGAGCCGCGAAAAGGACAATAACCTAATCCATCACATTTCTATTACCGAATCCCACGGCACCTTGGGCAAGACAACTTAGCTTCAAGTAGAGGCTGGGTCCACAAACCGAGGACGTGGGGCTTAGGACCAGGTCTCCGTCGTTCCGGTACCCATAACTTTTGATCCGTAAGGAGTTATTTGGCACACAGAATACTGTTGGCAAGCTCTCCAAGAGCTCTATGATGGGGGAAGCAAGCCTTCTCGGTTGCGCCTTTTTTCGGAGCCAAAAATCAAATATTTTAATTAGTTTCTAGACACTTTTATTCTTTTGCGCTGTTTTCTCGTCACGGAAAGTACGTCGTGAGCCACGAAAAGGACGACAACTTAATCCATCACATTTCTATTACCGAATACCACGCCACCTTGGGTAAGACCACTTCGCTTCACATAGAGGCTGGGCCCGCAAACCGAGGGCGTGGGGCTTAGGACCAGGTCTCCGTTGCTTTGGTGCCCATAACTTTTGATCCGCAGGGAGTTACGTGGCACACAGCATACCGTTGGAAAGCTCTCTAAGAGTTCTATGATGGGGGCAGCAAGCATGCTCGGTTGCGCCTATTTTCGGAGCCCAAAATTGAATGTTTTCATCTGTTTCTAGAAACTTTTCTTCTTTTGCGCTGTTTTTCTGTCCCGGATCGTACGTCGTGAGCCACAAAAAGGACGACAACCTAATCCATAACATTTCTATTACCGAATCCCATGGCACTTTGGGCAAGACAACTTCGCTTCACGTATAGGCTGGGCCCGTAAACCGAGGGCGTGAGGCTTAGGACTAGGTCTCCGTCGCTCCAGTGCCCTTAACTTTTGATCCGTAAGGAGTTACGTGGCACACAGCATGATATTGGAAAGCTCTCCAAGGCTATACGACGGGGGCACCAAGCCTGCTGGTCAGCGCATGTTTTTGGAGCCCAAAATCGAACGTTTTCATCAGTTTCTCGAGTCATTTCTTCTTTTGCGCTATTTTTTCGTCCTGGATCGTACGTCGTGAGCTCGAAAAGGACGACAACCTAACCCATCACATTTCTATTACCGAATCCCACTGCACCTTGGGCAAGACAACTTCGCTTCACGTAGAGGCTGGGTCCGCAAACAGAGGGCGTGGGGCTTAGGACCAGGTCTCCGTTGCTCCGGTGCACAAAACTTTTGATCCGTAAGGAGTTACGTGGCTCATAGAATACCGTTGGAAAGCTCTCCGACAGCTCTATGATGGAGGCAAAAAGCCTGCTGGGTTGCGCATTTTTTTGGAGCTCAAAATCGAACATTTTCATCAGTTTATGGACTCTTTTCTTCTTTTGCGCTATTTTTCCATCCCGGATCGTACATCGTGAGCTGCGAAATGGACGACAACCTAATCCATCACATTTCTATTACGGAATACCACTCCACCTTGGGTAAGACAACTTCACTTCACATAGAGGCTTGGCCTGCAAACCGAGGGCGTGGGGCTTAGGACCAGGTCTCCGTCGCTCCGGTGCTTATAATTTTTGATCTGTAAAGAGTTACGTGGCGCACAGCATACCGTTGGAAAGTTCTCCGAGAGCTCTAGGACAGGGGCAGCAAGCATGCTCGGCTGCACCTATTTTCGGATCCCAAAATTGAACGTTTTCATCAATTTCTATACAATTTTCTTCTTTTAAGCTATTTTTCCGTCCCGGATCGTGCGTCGTGAGCCGCAAAACGGACGACAACCTAATCCATCATATTTTTATTACCGAACCCCACAGCACATTGGGCAAGACAACTTCGCTTCACGTAGAGGCTGGGCCCGTAAACCGAGGGTGTGGGGCTTAAGACCAGGTTTCCGTCGTTCCGATGCCCATAACTTTTGATCCGTAAGGAGTTACGCGGCACACAGAATACTATTGGAAAGCTCTCCGAGAGCTCTACAACGGGGGTAGTAAGCCTGCTCCGTTACGCTTTTTTTCGGAGCCCAAAATCAAACATTTTCATCAGTTTCTTGACATTTTTATTCTTTTGCACTGTTTTTTTGTCCCGAAACGTACGTCGTGAGCTGCGAAAAGGACGACAACCTAATCCATCACATTTTTATTATCGAATACCATGCCACCTTGGGCAAGAGCACTTCGCTTCATGTAGAGGCTGGGCCCGCAAACCGAGGGTGTGGGGCTTAGGACCAAGTATCCGTCGCTCCGGTGCCCATAACTTTTGATCCGTAAGGAGTTACGCGGTGCACAACATACCGTTGGAAAGCACTCCGAGAGGTCTACGACCGGGACAGCAAGCCTGCTCGGTTGCGCCTATTTTCAGAGCCCAAAATTGAATGTTTTCATCAGTTTTTGGACACTTTTCTTCTTTTGCGCTGTATTTTCGTCCCGGATCGTACGTCGTGAGACTCGAAAAGGACGATAACCTAATCCATCACATTTCTATTACCGAATCCCACGACACCTTGGGCAAGACAACTTCGCTTCACGTAGAGGCTGGGCCAGCAAATAGTGGGCGTGGGGTTTAGAACCAGGTCTCCGTAGCTCCGGTGCCCATAACTTTTGATCCGTAAGGAGTTATGCGGCGCACAACATACCGTTGGAAAGCTTTCCGAGAGTTCTACGATGGGGGCAGCAAGCACGCTTGGCTGCACCTATTTTCAGAGCCCAAAATTGAACGTTTTAATCAGTTTCTGGACACTTTTCTTCTTTTGCGCTGTTTTTCCGTCCTGGATCTTACGTCGTGAGCTACAAAAAGGACGATAACCTAATCCATCACATTTCTATTACCGAATCCCACAGAAACTTGTGCAAGACAACTTCGCTTCACGTAGAGGCCGGGTCCGCAAACCGAGGGCGTGGGGCTTAGGACCAGGTCTCCGTTGCTCCGGTGCCCATAACTTTTGATCCGTAGGGAGTTACGCGGCACGCACAATACCGTTGGAAAGCTCTCCAAGAGCTTTACGATGGGGGCAGCAAGCCTTCTTGGCTGCGCCTATTTTTGGAGCCCAAAATTGAACGTTTTCGTCTGTTTCTGGATATTTTCTTCATTTGCGTTGTTTTTTCATCCCGGATCGTACGTCGTGAGCCTCGAAAAGGACGACAACCTAATCCATCACATTTTTATTACCGAATTCCATCGCACCTTGGGCAAGGCAACTTCGCTTCACGTAGAGGTTGGGCCCGCAAACCGAGGGCGTGGGGCTTAGGACCAGGTCTCCGTCGCTCCGGTGCACATTATTTTTGATCTGTAGGGAGTTACGCGGCACACAGCATACCGTTGGAAAGCTCTCCGAGAGCTCTACGATGGGGGCAGCAGGCCTGCTAGGCAGCGCATGTTTTCAGAGCCCAAAATTAAACATTTTCATCAGTTTTAGGACTCCTTTCTTCTTTTGTGCTATTTTTCTGTCCCGGATCGTAAGTTTTGAGCCGCAAAAAGGACGACAACGTAATCCATCACATTTCTATTACCGAATACCATGCCAACTTGTGCAAGACATCTTCGCATCACGTAGAGGCTGCGCCCGCAAACCGAGGGCGTGGCGCTTAGGACCAGGTCTCCGTCGCTCCGGTGCCCATAACTTTCGATCTGTAAAGAGTTATGCTTCGCGCAACATACAGTTGGAAAGCTCTTCGACAGTTCTACGGCAGGGATAGCAAGCCTCCTCGACTGCGCCTACTTTTGGAGCCCAAAATCGAACGTTTTCATCAGTTTCTAGACACTTTTCTTCTTTTGCGCTATTTTTTCATCCCGGATCGTACGTCGTGAGCCACGAAAAGGACGACAACCTAATCCATCACATTTCTATTACCGAATCCCGTGGCACCTTGGGCAAGACAACTTCGCTTCACGCAGAGGTGGGGCCCGCAAACCGAGGGCGTAGGGCTTAAGACCAGGTCTCCGTCACTTCGGTGGCCATAACATTTGATCCGTAAGGAGTAACGCGGCTCACAGAATACCGTTGGAAAGCTCTCTGAGTGCTCTACGACGGGGGCAGCAAGATTGCTAGGTTGCGTCTTTTTTTGGAGTCCAAAATCGAACGTTTTCATCAGTTTCTGGACTCTTTTCTTCTTTTGCGCTATTTTTTCGTCCCGGATCGTACGTTGTTAGCCGTGAAAAGGACGACAACCTAATCCATCACATTTCTATTACTGAATACCACGCCACCTTGTGCAAGACAACATCGCTTCACGTAGAGGTTGGGCCCACAAACCGAGGGCGTGGGGCTTAGGACCAGGTCTCCGTCGCTCTGGTGCCCATAACTTTTGATCCGTAAGGAATTACGCGGCACACAGCATACCGTTGGAAAGCTCTTCGAGAGCTCTACGACGGGGGAAGCAAGCCTGCTAGGTTGCGCCTTTTTTTGGTGTCCAAAATCGAACGTTTTCATCAGTTTCTGGACTCTTTTCTTCTTTTGCGCTGTTTTTCCGTCCCGGATCGTACGTTGTGAGCCGTGAAAAGGACGACAACCTAATCCATCACATTTCTATTACCGAATACCATGCCACCTTGGGCAAGACAACATCGCTTCACGTAGAGGTTGGGCCCACAAACCGAGGGTGTGGGGTTTAGGACCAGGTCTCCGTCGCTCCGGTGCCCATAACTTTTGATCCGTAAGGAGTTACGCGGCACACAGCATACCGTTGGAAAGCTCTTCGAGAGCTCTACGACGGGGATAGCAAGCCTACAAGCAGCGCATGATTTTGGAGCCCAAAATCGAACGTTTTCGTCAGTTTCTGGACAATTTTCTTCTTTTGCTCTATTTTTTCATCCTGGATCGTATGTTGTGAGCCGCGACACGGACGACAACCTAATCCATCACATTTCTATTACTGAATACCACGCCAACTTGTGCAAGACATCTTCGCTTCACTTAGAGGCTGGGCCTACAAACCGAGGGCGTAGCGCTTCGGACTAGGTCTCCGTCGCTCCGGTGCCAATAACTTTTGATCCATAAAGAGTTACGCGGCGCAACATACCATTGGAAAGCTCTCCGACAGCTCTACGACGGGGGTAGTAAGCCTCCTCGACTGCGCCTATTTCGGAGCCCAAAATCAAACATTTTTATTAGTTTCTGGGCACTTTTCTTCTTTTGCGCTATTTTTTCATCCCGGATTGTACGTAGTAAGCCTCGAAAAGGACGACAACCTAATCCATCACATTTCTATTACTGAATCCCACGGCACCTTAGGCAAGACAACTTCGCTTCACGTAGAGGCTGGGCCCACAAACTGAGGGCGTGGGGCTTAGGACCAGGTCTCCGTCGTTCCGGTACCCATACCTTTTGATCCGTAAGGAGTTATTTGGCACACAGAATACCGTTGGCAAGCTCTCCAAGAGCTCTACGATGGGGGAAGCAAGCCTTCTCGGTTGCGCCTTTTTTCGGAGCCAAAAATCAAATATTTTCATTAGTTTCTGGATACTTTTATTCTTTTGCGCTGTTTTCTCGTCACGGAAAGTACGTCGTGAGCCACGAAAGGGACGACAACTTAATCCATCACATTTCTATTACCGAATACCACGCCACCTTGGGTAAGACCACTTCGCTTCACATAGAGGCTGGGCCCGCAAACCGAGGGCGTGGGGCTTAGAACCAAGTCTCCGTTGCTCTGGTGCCCATAACTTTTGATCCGCAAGGAGTTACGTGGCACACAGCATACCGTTGGAAAGCTCTCTGAGAGTTCTACGATGGGGGCAGCAAGCATGCTCGATTGTGCCTATTTTCGGAGCCCAAAATTGAACGTTTTCATCTATTTCTGGAAACTTTTCTTCTTTTGCGCTGTTTTTCCGTCCCTGATCGTACGTCGTGAGCCACGAAAAGGACGACAACCTAATCCATAACATTTCTATTACCGAATCCCATGGCACTTTGGGCAAGACAACTTCGCTTCACGTATAGGCTGGGCCCATAAACCGAGGGCGTGAGGCTTAGGACTAGGTCTCCGTCGCTCCAGTGCCCTTAACTTTTGATCCGTAAGGAGTTACGTGGCACACAGCATGATATTGGAAAGCTCTCCAAGGCTATACGACGGGGGCACCAAGCCTGCTGGTCAGCGCATGTTTTCAGAGCCCAAAATCGAATGTTTTCTTCAATTTCTCGAGTCATTTCTTCTTTTGCGCTATTTTTTCGTCTCGGATCGTACGTTGTGAGCCTCGAAAAGGACGACAACCTAATCCATCACATTTCTATTACTGAATCCCACTGTACCTTGGGCAAGACAACTTCGCTTCACGTAGAGGCTGGGCCCACAAACCGAGGGCCTGGGGCTTAGGACCAGGTCTCCGTTGCTCCGGTGCACAAAACTTTTGATCCGTAAGGAGTTACATGGCTCATAGAATACCGTTGCAAAGCTGTCCGAGAGCTCTTAGACGGGGGCAAAAAGCCTGTTGGGTTACGCCTTTTTTTGGAGCTCAAAATCGAACATTTTCACCAGTTTATTGACTCTTTTCTTCTTTTGCGCTATTTTTCCGTCCTGGATCGTACGTCGTGAGCTGCGAAAAAGACGACAACCTAATCCATCACATTTCTATTACGGAATACCATGCCACCTTGGGTTAGACAACTTCACTTCACATAGAGGTTGGGCCCGCAAACTGAGGGCGTGGGGCTTAGGACCAGGTCTCCGTCGCTCCGGTGCCTATAACTTTTGATCCGTAAGGAGTTACGTGGCGCACAGCATACCGTTGGAAAGTTCTCCGAGAGCTCTAGGACAGAGGCAGCAAGCATGCTCGGCTGCGCCTATTTTCGGATCCCAAAATTGAACGTTTTCATTAATTTCTAGACACTTTTCTTCTTTTAAGCTATTTTTCCGTCCCGGATCGTGCGTCGTGAGCCGCGAAACGGACGACAACCTAATCCATCACATTTTTATTACCGAACCCCACAGCACATTGGGCAAGACAACTTCGCTTCACGTAGAGGCTGGGCCCGCAAACCGAGGGCATGGGGCTTAGGACCAGGTTTCCGTCGTTCCGGTGCCCATAACTTTTGATCCGTAAGAAGTTATGCGGCACACAGAATACTGTTGGAAAGCTCTCCGAGAGCTCTACGACGGGGGTAGTAAGCCTGCTCGGTTACGCTTTTTTTCGGAGCCCAAAATCGAACATTTTCATCAGTTTCTTGACATTTTTATTCTTTTGCACTGTTTTTTCGTCCCGAAACGTACGTCATGAGCTACGAAAAGGACGACAACCTAATCCATCACATTTCTATTATTGAATACCCTGCTACCTTGGGCAAGACCACTTCGCTTCAAGTAGAGGCTGGGCCCGCAAACCGAGGGCGTGGGGCTTAGGACCAAGTATCCGTCGCTCCAGTGCCCATAACTTTTGATCCGTAAGGAGTTACGCGGCGCACAGCATACCGTTGGAAAGTACTCCGAAAGGTCTACGACCGGGACAGCAAGCCTTCTCGGTTGCGCCTATTTTCAGAGCCCAAAATTGAATGTTTTCATCAGTTTTTGGACACTTTTCTTCTTTTGCGTTGTATTTTCATCCCGGATCGTACGTCGTGAGACTCGAAAAGGACGACATCCTAATCCATCACATTTCTATTACCGAATCCCACTGCACCTTGGGCAAGACAACTTCGCTTCACGTAGAGGCTGGGCCCGCAAATAGTGGGCGTGGGGCTTAAAACCAGGTCTCTGTAGCTCCGGTGCCCATAACTTTTGATCCGTAAGGAGTTATGCGGCGCACAACATACCGTTGGAAAGCTTTTCGAGAGCTCTACGACGGGGGTAGCAAGCACGCTCGGCTGCACCTATTTTCAGAGCCCAAAATTGAACGTTTTAATCAGTTTCTGGACACTTTTCTTCTTGTGCGCTGTTTTTCCGTCCTGGATCTTTTGTCGTGAGCAACAAAAAGGACGATAACCTAATCCATTACAATTCTATTACCGAATCCCACAGAAACTTGTGCAAGACAACTTCGCTTCACGTAGAGGCTGGGCCCGCAAACCGAGGGCGTGGGGCTTAGGACCAGGTCTCCGTTGCTCCGGTGCCCATAACTTTTGATCCGTAGGGAGTTACGCGGCACGCACAATACCGTTGGAAAGCTCTCCGAGAGCTCTACGACGGGGGAAGCAAGCCTTCTTGGCTGCGCATGTTTTTGGAGCCCAAAATCGAACGTTTTCATCTATTTCTGGATATTTTCTTAATTTGCGTTGTTTTTTCATCCCGTATCGTACGTCGTGAGCCTCGAAAAGGACGACAACCTAATCCATCACATTTTTATTACCGAATCCCATAGCACCTTGGGCAAGGCAACTTCGCTTCACATAGAGGCTGGGCCCACAAACCGAGGGTGTGGGGCTTAGGACCAGGTCTCCGTCGCTCCGGTGCATATTATTTTTGATCTGTAGGGAGTTACGCGGCATACAGCATACCGTTGGAAAGCTCTCCGAGAGCTCTACGATGGGGGCAGCAGGCCTGCTAGGCAGCGCATGTTTTCGGAGCCCAAAATTGAACATTTTCATCAGTTTTTGGACACTTTTCTTCTTTTGTGCTATTTTTTCGTCCCGGATCATATGTTTTGAGCCGCAAAAAGGACGACAACATAATCCATCACATTTCTATTACCGAATACCATGCCAACTTGTGCAAGACATCTTCACATCACGTAGAGGCTGCGCCCGCAAACCGAGGGCATGGCGCTTAGGACTAGGTCTCCGTCGCTCCAGTGCCCATAACTTTTGATCTGTAAAGAGTTATGCTTCGCGCAACATACAGTTGGAAAGCTCTCCAACAGTTCTATGGCGAGGATAGCAAGCCTCCTCAACTGCGCCTATTTTTGGATCCTAAAATCGAACGTTTTCATCAGTTTCTAGACACTTTTCTTCTTTTGCGCTATTTTTTCATCCCGGATCGTACGTCGTGAGCCACGAAAAGGACGACAACCTAATCCATCATATTTCTATTACCAAATACCACGCCACCTTGTGCAAGACAACATCGCTTCACGTAGAGGCTGGGCCCGCAAACCGAGGGCGTGGGGCTTAGGACTAGGTCTCCGTTGCTCTGGTGCCCATAACTTTTGATCCGTAAGGAGTTACGCGGCACACAGCATACTGTTGGAAAGCTCTTCGAGAGCTCTACGATGGGGGCAGCAAGCCTGCTAGGTTGCGCCTTTTTTTGGTGTCCAAAATCGAACGTTTTCATCAGTTTCTGGACTCTTTTTTTCTTTTGCGCTGTTTTTCTGTCCCGGATCGTACGTTGTGAGCCGTGAAAAGGACGACAACCTAATCCATCACATTTCTATTACCGAATACCATGCCACCTTGGGCAAGACAACATCGCTTCACGTAGAGGCTGGGCCCACAAACCGAGGGCGTGGGGTTTAGGACCAGGTCTCCGTCGCTCCGGTGCACATAACTTTTGATCCGTAAGGAGTTACGCGGCACACAGCATACCGTTGGAAAGCTCTTCGAGAGCTCTACGACGGCGATAGCAAGCCTACAAGCAACGCGTGATTTCGGAGCCCAAAATCGAACATTTTCATCAGTTTCTGGACAATTTTCTTCTTTTGCTCTGTTTTTTCGTCCCGGATCGTATGTTGTGAGCCGCGACAAGGACGAAAACCTAATCCATCACATTTCTATTACCGAATACCACGCCAACTTGTGCAAGACATCTTTGATTCACGTAGAGGCTGGGCCTGCTAACCGAGGGCGTAGGGCTTCAGACTAGGTCTCCGTCGCTCCGGTGCCCATAACTTTTGATCCGTAAAGAGTTACGCGGTGCGCAACATACCGTTGGAAAGCTCTCCGACAGCTCTACGACGGGGGTAGAAAGCCTCCTCGACTGCGCCTATTTCGGAGCCCAAAATCAAACATTTTTATTAGTTTCTGGGCACTTTTCTTCTTTTGCACTATTTTTTCGTCCCGAATTGTACGTAGTGAGCCTCGAAAAGGACGACAACCTAATCCATCACATTTCTATTACTGAATCCCATGGCACCTTGGGCAAGACAACTTCGCTTCACGTAGAGGCTGGGCCCGCAAACCGAGGGCGTGGGGCTTAGGACCAGGTCTCCGTCGGTCCGGTGCCCATAACTTTTGATCTGTAAGGAGTTACACGGCTCACAGAATACTGTTGGAAAGCTCTCCGAGAGCTCTACGATGGGGGTAGCAAGCCTGCTGGGTTGCACCTCTTTTTGGAGCCCAAAATCGAACGTTTTCATCAGTTTCTGGACTCTTTTATTCTTTTGCACTGTTTTTTCATCCCGGATCGTACGTTGTGAGCCGCGAAAAGGACGATAACCTAATCCATCACATTTCTATTATCGAATCCCAATGCACCTTGGGCAAGGCAACTTCGCTTCACGTAGAGGCTGGGCCCGCAAACCAAAGGCGTGGGGCTTAGGACCAGGTCTTCGTCGCTCCGGTGCCCATAAATTTTGATCTGTAAGGAGTTACACGGCTCACAGAATACCGTTGGAAAGCTCTCCGAGAGCTCTACGATGGGGGTAGCAAGCCTGCTAGGTTGCACCTCTTTTTGGAGCCCAAAATCGAACGTTTTCATCAGTTTCTGGACTCTTTTATTCTTTTGCACTGTTTTTTCATCCCGGATCGTACATTGTGAGCCGCGAAAAGGACGATAACCTAATCCATCACATTTCTATTACCGAATCCCAATGCACCTTGGGCAAGGAAACTTCGCTTCACGTAGAGGCTGGGCCCGCAAACCGAGGGCGTGGGGCTTAGGACCAGGTCTCCGTCGCTCCGGTGCCCATAACTTTTGATCCGTAAGGAGTTATGCGGCACACAGCATACCATTGGAAAGTTCTCTGAGAGCTCTACGACGGGGGCAGCAAGCCTGCTAGGCTGCGCCTTTTTTCAAAACCTAAAATTGAACGTTTTCATCAGTTTCTGGACACTTTTCTTCTTTTAAGCTATTTTTTCGTCCCGGATCCTGCATCGTGAGCCGTGAAAAGGACGACAACCTAATCCATCACATTTCTATTATCGAATCCCACGGCACCTTGGGCAAGACAACTTTGCTTCACGTAGATGTTGGGCTCGCAAACCGAGGGCGTGGGGCTTAGGACCAGGTCTCCGTCATTCCGGTGCCCATAACTTTTGATCCGTAAGGAGTTATGTGAGGCCCGACCCCGAATAACGTGTGTTACCTTGATTTACGTGCCATAGACCAAGAATGATATGACTAACCTTGAATTTCGTGCCCTGTCTTGATTTTCGTACATGCCTCGTCATTTGTGCCTTGACCTAGAATTATGTGCCCTAATCCTCGACTTACGTGCCCCGACTTCGAATTGTGTGTCCTAACCTAGGTTTAAGAGTCGTACCTCAAATTACGTGCCTTGTATTGGTTTACGTACATTTACCTAGGGTTGCATGCATTTGCATTGGAATCCATGCATTTATCTTGAAGTACGTGCATTAGTCTTGAAGTTCGTGTCTTGCCTCGTAGTTCGTGTATACCTCGTAATTCGTGCCCTAGACCTAGGAATCCATGCCACCATGTTAATCAAGAAAGAATCCTACACAAAGCACTAGACACTAAAATAATCCTACACAATCCACTAACCAATATTATATTCCTAATTCAAATTCTCTACAAACTCCACTAACAATAAAATAATACTAAACTATTCCTACATTTCCCACTATCTATTATTCTATTCATAATTCAACTCATCAACAAACATTTCTATATTTTATTCTACCTAAATTCCCTAAATTCCCTAAATTCCCAACATTCCTATGACAATTCTATCACACAAAATGCATAAAAATTAACCCAAAACCCTACCCAATGCACCCAAAATCTTGACACATGCATATGCCCATGCTAGGATGATTCAAATTGTGCTTCTTGGAGACACAAATCTGATTTTTACATGCCCAAGGCCAACATTTGCATCAACAATTGCAAAAGCTTCTATTTTCTCTCATTTCTCTCACTCTCCTCACATTTCTCTCTCTCCCTCTCATTCTTCTCTCTCAATCTTGGTTTTGGCTGAGTTCTTTCACTTCATAGCTTATCTTCATCACACCATAGTTAATCAAGACAAGCGACAAGCAATGAAACTTGCCCAAGCTAGCTAGGATGCAAGAATCACACATGCAAGCTTTTTGAACAACCATTTTGGCCTTGGTGAGTTTGCTAACTTCCATTTCTTTTCTTCTTGTTCTAACCGCATGCATCTACTAAGAACTTGGTCACTAAGCTAGGAAAAATAGAGAGAAATCGGGTGGTATCTTGGCTAAGCAAGGAAGAAGAAGAAATTTGTGCTTCATCAAGTTTTGTGCATCTTCTTGTTGATTTGCTAAGGTGAGGGCTAAAACCTTTTGAAAATCCTTTAAAAATCCACATGCATGCTCTTAAATGTATGTCTTTGCTTCTGTACTTGAGTTATATGTGTGTTCATAAGCTTTTACAACCATGCATGACAAGATTTTGGCTTGAAGTTGATGATAGATGAAATCGGGTTTGTTGATAGCTCTCTGACTTGTTGTTTCAAGGTAATTTGGCTAGGCAAATGATGTTTAAAATGCATGAAAATTTGTAGGTGACTAGTTTTTCCAGTTTTGAACATTTTTTGCAGAAATAGGCCAAAGCTAATTTTGACTCTAAGGTCCTCAAAATGGCAAATCACTAAAATGTGTCCAAATCTGAAAATCTGGGAAAAATCAAGCAGGTTTTGGCAGATGCACTGACCTTGTGGAACGAACCAGTTTTGACTTAGTAAATGATGTCCAAAATACATGAAATTTCTTGTACTGCTATATTTTTCAGTTCTGGACATTTTTGTCAGAAATGGACTAAGGCTAAATCGGACCCTAAGGACCTCAAAAATGACAATTATCGAAATGTGTGCAAATCTGGACAGTTTTGTGCAATTCCACTGTTTTGGCTATAACTATTGATCTCGAACTTCAAATGATGCAAGGTTTATTTCTGATTTTATTTCACTTCTTAAGATTTAATTTGACATCTTATTCACTGGAATTGGAGATTGTTTGCTTGTCTTAATGATTGTGAGAAAACAGCCTATTGCAGTAAGGGTTTCACTTAGTATTATGCTTAGAAAAATTGTTGTAACTTCTATTGTTGAATTAAATGCTTGGGATTGTGGCTTTGGGATGTTGTGTGGACTGTTTTGAGTACTTTGGGATGTTTGGATTAATTGATGCTTGGCTTGAGATTGATTTTGAGTGGACTTGGGGCTTAATCGCACGCGTAAGCACGAAATGGAAACCCTAGCAACTTGGTAAACATGCTAAGTGTTGATCCTTTGAATATTGGGTGTAATTATATGTTGAGTAGGCTGCCCGTAGTTGCCTTATAGCCCGAAATGTGATTTGATTCGTTGCATGTTGACAAATAGGCCTTTCTTGCATCCGAACCACGTAGATTGTTGTTGCATGTTGAATAACCTTATTATTTGATTACGTGGACGTTGAAATGAGTTGTATGACTTGATTTAAGTGCGTTACATGGCTGCCCATTCAATGCTCATATAACTCCATATGCTTTTCAAGTAAAATTACTTGTCTATTCGTGCCTCGCTTGTTACTTGTCAATGTGCAATCTTATGACTGTCCGGAGGCAACCTACTTTGTTGTACTCCTAATGTGATATATTAAATGTCATAAATGTACATTGCATACAAGGTTGCAACCTTTCATTCTGGCATGGTAGTGTTCAGGCACACCGGGCGGCATCGAGCTTGTCGGTGCAACCGTGACTACCATGGTCCAATTCCCTCTCTCGCTTAGGGGCCAGACTTCCTCGGAGAGTTGGGTCGTAGGATTTCGGGGTACATCCGGAGTACACCCACTTGGCGTGTTAAGGGGATGATTTGAAGTCGGCCGCAACAACTGAGAGCAAAAGCTCACCGTATCCTTTTTACTATGTGTATAAGTACTCTCGCTTGGTTCCTAGAGGACCTCGGGGAGGAAAGCCGGGTAATTGTGTTCCTTTACTTTTATATTATTGTTATGTACTTAATTGTGTTATATTCATGCTTGCAAAAGGATTTTCATAAGTTGAACCGGAAAATGAGTTTCAAAACCTATTTCTCGTTCCCCCTCGCTGAGTTCATAAGGACTCACCCTCTTTTTTTGTCACTGGTACAACAGATTTGGAACAGATACCCGAAGTAAATGTGCTTGTTGACGATTCCTTGGAGTGACTACGTGCTTTTGTGCTTTGCCTGAAAGTGGTTGCTATATGGATGTGTGTTTGATTGCAAACTATTCATTTTATTGATGTAAATGACCCCGTTGTAATTTGGGTCTAATTTTGGAATTGTACTATCTATAACCGGACGAACTTCTTATTTGGTTATTTGCTTTCATTATCTTGAATAGTAGCTATCATAGGCAATTAAACCACTAGGTGAAAAATTAACTAAGTCAATTCTATCTAATTTCACTTTGGTGCTTATTTGTAAACTAAAGAATAATAGGTACTTGCATGATAGGAAATTGATAAATAAACAAGACATTGTTATCATGCTAGGCTTATTAACCAAACGAGACCTTCAAGATAGACTACTAGGTATATCGGTTGATGAGACAAAATAGGAGTCCTTAATGGAATTGGATTAATGATTGGAATAATTGAGGCGTTTAGAAATTAGGTCAAACTAAAAGGTTCTAACTACAGCCGTTATGCTGCCGATTTTTCAGAAAATTTGTGGAGTTTAGGCTAAAACGTTAAGTGTTAAACCCTCTTGAACGATTAAGTACGTGATATGACTTGAATGTTTAGATCACACCCTAGTCTAACCTTCATAGGTCGGGTTGGGCGTGACAAGTTACGCGGCGCACAGAATACCGTTGGAAAGCTCTCCGAGAGCTCTACGACGGGGGCAGCAAGCCTGCTCGGTTGCGCCTTTTTTCGGAGCCCAAAATCGAACATTTTTATTAGTTTCTGGACACTTTTTTCTTTTGCGCTATTTTTTCATCCCGGAACGTACATCGTGAGCCGTGAAAAGGACGACAACCTAATCCATCATATTTCTATTACCGAATACCACGTCACCTTTGTGAGGCCCGACCTCGATTTATGTGCGATACCTCGTTTCGTGTGCCCTAATTTAGATTTGCATGCCTTGACCTAGATTTAAGAATTGCGTTTCGTTTTGTATGTCTTGCATTGAATTACGTGCCTTCATTTAGGATTGCATGCATTTACTTGGAAAATGTGCGTTCGTCTCGTAGTTCGTGCCCTACCTCATAGTACGTGCCCTAGACCTAGGAAAGCGTGCCCTCACGCTAATCAAGAAAGCATCTTGCACGAAGCACTAGGTTATTAATTAATCGTACAAATTCCACTAACTATTATTAAATTATTAATTCAACCCACTAGAAGACAAAATCTCACCAAAAGCTAGACATTCCTTATTCTTTATTCCTTATTCTTTTTGCACTTTCAAGACACAATTAAATAATGCTCAAAAGATGACAAAAAATCAGATTTTTTGATGCCTTGGCCGACCACCATATGGGCTTTTGTGCTTGCTTGTTTAATTCAACTTAATTCCTAGACAAACTATGACAATTCTATGACACAAATGCATAAAAAACTAGCTCAAACACCTCCTCAAAACTCCCAATCTCGACCAAATGCTCCTTGCCCATGCTAGGAATTTCAAAATGCTCCTTGAAGACATAAAAAAAGCTGAATTACAAAGCTCAAGGCTGACATATGCCTTAACAATTGCAAAAGCCTTCATTTTTTTTCTTCATTCTCTCATTTCCTCACATTTCTCTCTCTCCCTCTCATTCTTCTCTCTCTCTCTCGGCCTTGGCTGAGTTTCATCTTACCATTGCTCATCTTCATCATCCCATGGTGCATCAAGACAAGCAACAAGCATAGAGACTCAACCAAGCTAGCTAAGTTGCAAGAATCACACATGCAAGCTATTTGAGTCACCATTTCGGCCTTGGTGAGTTTACTAGCTTCCATTTCTTTTCTTCTTGTTCTAACCACATGCACCTACTAAGAACTTGGCCACTAAGCTTGGAAAAATAGAGAAAATCGAGTTGGAGTCTCGGCTAAGCAAAGAAGAAGAAGAAATTTGTGCTTCATCAAAGTTTTGTGCATCTCCATGTTGATTTGCTAAGGTGAGGGCTAAAACCTTTTGAAAATCCTTCAAAAATCGACATGCATGCTCTTAAATGTTTGTCTTTGTGAGGCCCAACCCCAAATAGCGTGTCTTACCTCGATTTGCATGCCTTAGACCCAGAATTATATGACTTACCTTGGATTACGTGCTTTGTCTTGATTTTCGTGCATGCCTCGTCATTCGTGCCTTGACCTAGAATTATGTGCCTTAATCCTCAACTTATGTGCCCCGAATTCGAATTGCGTGCGTTATCTTGTTTAGTGTGACCTGACCTTGAATAGCGTGTCCTAACCTAGATTTAAGAGTCGTACCTCGATTTACGTGTATTGCATTGAATTACGTGCTTTGTATTGGTTTACGTACATTTACCTAGGGTTTCGTGCATTTGCATTAGAATCCGTGCATTTATCTTGAAGTACGTGCATTAGTTTTAAAGTTCGTGTATTACCCGTAGTTCGTGTCTATCTCGTAATTCATGCTCTAGACCTAGGAATCCGTGCCACCACGTTAATCAAGAAAGAATCCTACACAAAGCACTAGACACTAAAATAATCCTACACAATCCACTAACCAATATTATATTCCTAATTCAAATTCTCTACAAACTCCACTAACAATAAAATAATACTAAACTATTCCTACATTTCCCACTATCTATTATTCTATTCATAATTCAACTCATCAACAAACATTCCTATATTTTATTCTACCTAGATTCCCTAAATTCCCAACATTCCTATGACAATTCTATGACACAAAATGCATAAAAATTAACCCAAAACCCTACCCAATGCACCCAAAATCTCGACACATGCATATGCCCATGCTAGGATGATTCAAATTGTGCTTCTTGGAGACACAAATCTGATTTTTGCATGCCCAAGGCCAACATTTGCATCAACAATAGCAAAAGCTTCTATTTTCTCTCATTTCTCTCACTCTCCTCACATTTCTCTCTTTCCCTCTCATTCTTCTCTCTCAATCTCGGTTTTGGCTGAGTTCATACACCCCATAGCTCATCTTCATCATTCCATGGTTCATCAAGGCAAGCTAGAAGCTAAGAAACTCGATTAAGCAAGCTAGGATGCAAGAAACACACATGCAAGCTCTTTGAACTTCCATTTCGGTTTAGGTGAGTTTCCTAGCTTCCATTTCTTTTCTTCTTATTCTAACCTCATGCACCTACTAAGAAATTTGTCAGTAAGCTAGGAAAATTGAGAAAAAATGGGTGGAGTCTTGGCTAAGCAAGGAAAAGAACAAATCTTGTGCTTCATCAAAGTTTTGTGCATCTTCTTGTTGATTTGCTAAGGTGAGGGCTAAAACCTTTTGAAAATCCTTCAAAAATCCACATGCATGCTCTTAAATGTATGTCTTTGCTTCTGTACTTGAGTTATATGAGTGTTCATAAGCTTTTACAACCATGCATGGCAAGATTTTGGCTTGAAGATGATGATAGATGAAATCAGGTTTGGTGACAGCTCTCTGTCTTGTTGTTGAGAGGTGAGTTTGGCTAGGACAATGATGTTGAAAATACATGAAAATTGATAAGTAACTATTTTTGCCAATTTTGAACATTTTTTGCAGAAATAGGCCAAAGCTAATTTTGACTCTAAGGCCGTCAAAATGGCAAATAATTAAAATGTGTCCAAATCTGGAAATCTGGAAAAAATGAAGCAGGTTTTGGCAGATGCACTGACCTTGTAGAACGAACCAGTTTTTACTTAGTAAATGATGCTCAAAATGCATGAAATTTGGTGTTCTGCTAGGTTTTTCAGTTCTGGACATTTTTGTCAGAAATGTACTAAGGCTAAATCTGACCCTAAGGACCTCAAAAACGATAAGTATTGAAATGTGTGAAAATCTGGACAGTTTTGTGCAATCCCACTGTTTCGGCTATAACTATTGGACCCGAACTCCAAATGATGCAAGGTTTGTTTCTGATTCTATTTCACTTCTTAAGCTTTAATTTGATATCTTATTCACTGGAATTGGAGATTTTTTACTTGTCTTAATGATTGTGAGAAAACAGCCTATTGCAGTAAGGGTTTCACTTAGTTATATGCTTAGAAAATTTGTTGTAACTTCTCTTGTGGTATTAAATGCTTGGGATTGTGGCATTGGGATGTTGTGTGGACTGTTTTGAGTACTTGGGGATGTTTGAATTGATTGATGCATGGCTTGAGATTGATCTTGAGCTGACTTGGGGCTTAATTGCACGGGTAAGCATGAAATGGAAACCCTAGTAACTAGGTAAACTTGCTAAGTGTTGATCCTTTGGATATTGTGTGTAATCACATGCTTAGTAGGCTGCCCGTAGTTGCCCTTATAGCCCTAAATATGATTTTGATCATTGCATGTTGACAAATAGGCTTTTCTTGCATCCAAACCCACGTAGATGTTGTTGCATGTTGAATAATCTTATCACTTGATTACGTGGACTTCAAAATGAGTTATATGGCTTGATTTACATATGTTACATGGCTATCCGTTTAATGTTCATATAACTCCATATGCTTTTCAAGTGAATTTACTTGTCTTATCGTGCCTCGCTCGTTTACTTGTCAATGTGCAATCTTATGACTGTCCGGAGGCAACCTACTTTGTTGTCCTCTTAATGTGATATATTAAATGTCATAAATGTGCATTGCATATAAGGTTGCAACCTTTCATTCTAGCGTGGTAGCGTTCACGCACACCGGGCCGCATCGGGCTTGCCGGTGCAACCGTGACTACCATTGTCCAATTCCCTCTCTCGCTTGAGGGCTAGACTTCCTTGGAGAGTTGGGTCGTAGGATTTTGGGGTACATCCGGAGTACACCCACTTGGCGTGATGAGGGGATGATTTGAAGTCGGCCGCAACAACTGAGAGCAAAAGCTCACCATATCCTTTTTACTATGTGTATAAGTACTCGCGCTTGGTTCCTAGAGGACCTCGGGGAGGAAAGACTGGTAATTGTGTTCCTTTACTTTATATTATTGTTATGTACTTAATTGTGTTATATTCATGCTTGCAAAAGGATTTTCATAAGTTGAACCGGAAAATGAGTTTCAAAACCTATTTCTCGTTCCCCCTCGCTGAGTTCATAAGGACTCACCCTCTTTTATCATCTCAGATGAAGAAGATCAAGAACAGGTACCTGAGGACGATGTGCCTAACTATGATTCCTTGGAGTGATTGCCTGTCCTATGTGCTTTGCGTGGTTATGGCTATTTGTGAACTATGCTACTTGAAGACTATTTCTTTTTATGTTGCTCAATGTTTGTAATGTAAAAGACCCCCGTTATAATTTGGGGTCTAATTTTGGGTTGTACTAATATTTACTAGACAGACACTAGACACTACTATGGTCATTTTGCTATTATTACTGCTAGTACCTATAATAGGATTATGAAGTATTAGGTAAGGGCTAAGTAAAATGAACCAACCAAATCTTAAGCAGGTACTCGCTATTAAGCTAAGATCAACAGGTATTTTTGTAACGAGGTTTAACAAACAAACGAGACATAGTATCATGCTAGGTTATTAATCAAACGTAACATCGAGATAGTTAGTAGGCGTTTCAATTGATGATAAAGAGTAATCTTAGTTGGAAATGAATTTGAGATGGTAAATTTTGAGGTGTTTAGAGAATTAGGTCAAACCAAAGAGCCCAATTACAGCCGTTATACTGCCGGTTTTCCAGAAAATTTTGGATTTTAGGCCAAAACGTTAAGTGTTAAATCTTCATAAACGGTTAAGTATGTGATATGACTTGAATGTTAGATCACACTCTAGTCTAACCTTTATATGCCGGGTTGGGGCGTGATAGTCTTTGCTTTTGTACTTGAGATATATGTGTGTTTATAAGCTTTTACAACCATGCATGGCAAGATTTTGGCTTGAAGGTGATGATAGATGAAATCGGGTTTGGTGACAGCTTTCTGTCTTGTTTTTGTGAGATGCGTTTGGCTAGGCACATGATGTTGAAAATGCATGAAAATTGGTAGGTCACTATTTTTGCCAGTTTTGAACATTTTTCATAGAAATAGGCCAAAGCTAATTTTGATTCTAATGTCCTCAAAATGGCAAATCATTAAAATGTGTCCAAATCTGGAAGTCTGGAAAAAATGAAGCAGGTTTTGGCAGATGCACTGACCTTGTAGAACAAACCAGTTTTGGATTAGTAAATGATGTCAAAAATGCATAAAATTTTGTGTACTGCTAGATTTTTCATTTCTGGACATTTTTGTCAGAAATGGACTAAGGCTGAATCTGACCCTAAGGACCTCAAAAATGACAAATATTGAAATGTGTGCAAATCTGGACAGTTTTGTGCAATCCCACTGTTTTGGCTATAACTATTGGACCCGAACTCCAAATGATGCAAGGTTTTTTTATGATTTTAGTTCATTTCTTAAGCTTTAATTTGACATCTTATTCACTAGAATTGGAGATTTTTTACTTGTCTTAGTGATTGTGAGAAAACAGCCTATTGCAGTGAGGGTTTCACTTAGTTATATGCTTAGAAAATTTGTTGTAACTTCTCTTGTGATATTAAATGCTTGGGATTGTGGAATTGGGATGTTGTGTGAACTGTTTTGAGTATTTGGGGATGTTTGAATAAATTGATGCATGGCTTGATGTGAAACCCCGCACGAGCCTCATGTGCGTTTTATAACATTTCATATGATTTTTTGCATCATTTAATGTGCATTTATAGCAATTAATGTGCATTTACCTTGGTTTACGTGCATCTATATCATTTAACCTGTAAATTAGTACAATAGCGTGCATTTTAGAACCTTAGAGGTTGTAGATGATAATTAAATTTTACTAAATTAAATTAACTAACCAAAATAATTAAAATCAGAACTACATGATAATACTATGCATTCACGACATTAGAAATGCATTTATATCGTTTAATGTACGTTTGCATCAGTTTACGTGTATTTGCATTGTTTAACGTGCACTTGGGTGGTTTAGATTTCGTAGACAATAAATAAATTACACTACACTACGTTAGCTAACTAAATAATTAAATTAGAACTACATGGCATGCTAGTAAATAAACAATTAGTTAGAGGGGCAACTTAGTCATTAGGGACAAGATATTTCCTACCTAAATTAAATCTAACAAAACACACACACAACACACACAAATACACGTTCAGCACACACACACCATATGCAGAGATCAGGAGAAGAGAGAAGGAAGAGAGAAAAGAGAAGAAGGAAGGAGAAGAAGAAGAGGAAGAAGAATTCTAAGCCATTTCCTTTGCATTTGCTAGCTAATTTCAGCCATTATCTTGCTCCTCTTGCTTTCTATGTCAAGATCAAAGGTGAGGGTTGTTTTCAAATTCTTTTCAAGATACATTAAGCATGGTGTATGATTATACTTGTGTTTAGAGCTTGATTGGATGCTTACATGTGGTATATATATGTATGCTTGAATTTGTTGAGATGTGTATTGAGTGTTGAGGGTATTGTGTTGTAGATCTAGGGCTTTGAATTTGATTTTGGGTGTTGGTTGATTGTTGATATGGGATGGTTTTGGTTGAGTTAGAACACTTATATGATGCCTAATAGCCATTTAGAACTTGTTTGTATGTTGGTAGAAGGATTTGGTTGTTGTATAGATGTTTTGGGTAAAATTTGGGTGTTTCCCATCAGATATCTAGGCGTTACAGGCCCTATCTGGTCGCCCAGATAGAGGCCTCAACGCCCGGCAGAAAACTCCGATCCGGGCATTACTGGCTTCTTCCGGGCGCTCGGATTAGGGCCTCAGCGCCCGGATGTTTGACAGCTATGCACAGTGAAATTGCGGAGGCCATATCTTATTCGTTTCAACTCCGAATTGAGTTTCGTTTGATTCTAGAGTTATCTACATTCGATAATATTCAATTCTAGACAAAAATCAGAGTAATTGGAGTTTAGGAAGGTAGGTAAATTTATCTCCTAAGTTGGGCTAATGCGGGAGGATTGAGGTTGTTTGATTTCTTGATATACCTTTGTGGCATTGGTACTAATTTGTTTCATGGTTATAAAAGGAGGTTAATTGTGACATGATTGAGGTATAGGATTGTATGCGTTGTGTGGTATAGGAGATTATGTTTGATCATGAACGTGATTCCCTTTTCCTCGAACTTGTACACTTTAAATGTGCATACGAAAGTCGAGCTTATGAGTCTTAAGTTCACTTTGTAATTTTCAATCTAAACTCTTGCATGGCAATATTGTGAATGCTACATATATATGAATTGTATCAGCTGAGGCACCCTTGCGCCGTAGAGATTCGGGGTATACAGAGCTGACAATACCTCGGTAGTAGTTGCACCCTTGAGCCTCTGAGATTTCGGGGTGGCTACAAACTGTATGGGTACGACTTAGCTTCAACCTCTTGTTTGTTAAGGGATGGGATCAAAGGTGCACACGCCAGTGATAGTGGTAGACACCTTTTGAGGTGCACACAACTGTGATAGTGGCAGACACCTCCTTACCCTAATGGTTCCTATATGACTATGGTAAATGAAGGGGAGAGATCCTCGAAGGGACAAACCCGTGAGTCACCCTTGAGCTGTTGAGATTCGAGGTGTACAGAGCGGACAATAACTTGGTAGTAGTTGCCCTTGAGCCTTTGAGATTTTGGGGTGGCTACACTCGAGATCCTCGGAGAGTAGAGTTGAATACTGTTAACATGTTATATTTATTATCTAAATTCATGCTCTACCAAATGTCCATATTGAATATGTACATGATCAGGTATTGATACTTGTGAGTTATACGTATTTATGCATGTCAAAGTTTTCGAAATGGATTTCGAAATGATAAAACCTTTCCCTGTTTTCCTCCTTACTGAGCTATATGCGAGGATCTAGCTCACCCCTCTTTTATGACAATTATAGGTAAGATTGATTGAGTGGCTTTGCAAGTTGAAGGAAATGATTGCATACGTGATAGATTTCTAGATTGAATGTTGTATAAGTACATGATATATTAATGTAAATTGAAGAATCTAGATCTTGTATATATTTATTCAGGGATAAGCATTATGTAAATTGATGGGTTATGATTGTAATCTTAATTATCAGTGACGAAGTTTGTATAATGCCAATGTTGGATAATATAACCTTAAGTTGGTGATTATTCTTATGAGACTTAGAAACTTAATTCTTAGTTAGTTGTTATGTTGAACAAAGGAATTTGAGGTCTTGTGAATATTTCGTGAATTATTGTAATCCTTTGAGGCCGATGGATGGGTAACTATTTGGAGTTATTATGAAGGTTTAAGTGGATGTACAAACGCTAAATTATTATTTACATGTTTTAAGCGATTCGAACATCATGTTTCGACCTTAACCTAGCGATGGTTCGGGATCGGGGCGTGACACTTGAGATTGATTTTGAGTTGACTTGGGGCTTAATCGCATGGGTAAGCACGAAATAGAAACCCTAGTGACTAGGTAAACTTGCTAAATGATGATCCTTTGGATATTGTGTGTAATTATATGTTGAATAGGCTGCCCGTAGTTGTCCTTATAGCCCTAAATGTGATTTCGATCATTGCATGTTGACAAATAGGCCTTTCTTGCATCCAAACCCACGTAAATGTTGTTGCATGTTGAATAGTCTTATTATTTGATTACGTGGACTTTGAATTGAGTTATATGACTTAATTTACGTGCGTACATGGCTGCCCGTTTAATGTTCATATAACTCCATGTGCCTTTCAAGTGAAATTACTTGTCTATTCGTGCCTCGCTTGTTTACTTGTCAATGTGCAATCTTATGACTGTCCGGAGGCAACCTACTTTGTTGTCCTCCTAATGTGATATATTAAATGTCATAAATGTGCATTGCATATAAGGTTGCAACCTTTCATTCTGGCGTGGTAGCGTTCACGCACACCGGGTGGCATCGGGCTTGTCGGTGCAACCGTGACTACCATTGTCCAATTCCCTCTCTCGCTTGGGGGCTAGACTTCCTCGGAGAGTTGGGTCGTAGGATTTCGGGGTACATCCGGAGTACACCCACTTGGCGTGATAATGGGATGATTTGAAGTCGGCCGCAACAACTGAGAGCAAAAGCTCACCGTATCCTTTTACTATATGTATAAGTACTCTCGCTTGGTTCCTAGAGGACCTCGGGGAGGAAAGACTGGTAATTGTGTTCCTTACTTTTATATTATTGTTATGTACTTAATTGTATTATATTCATGCTTGCAAAAGGATTTTCATAAGTTGAACCAGAAAATGAGTTTCAAAACCTATTTCTCGTTCCCCCTCGCTGAGTTCATAAGGATTCACCCTCTTTTATCATCTCAGGTGAAGAAGATCAAGAATAGGTACCTGAGGACGACGTGCCTAACGATGATTCCTTAGAGTGATTGCCTGTCCTATGTGCTTTGCGTGATTATGGCTATTTGTGAACACTATGCTACTTGAAGACTATTTCTTTTACGTTGCTTGTGGTTTGCAATATAAAAGACCCCCATTGTAATTTGGGGTCTAATTTTGGTTTGTACTGCTATGAACTAAACGAAACACTACTATGGTCATTTTGCTATTATTACTGCTAGTATCTATAATAGGATTACAAAGTATTAGGTAAGGGCTAAGTAAAATGAACCAACCAAATCTTAAGCAGGTACTCGTGGTTAAGCTAAGATCAACAGGTACTTTTGTAACGAGGATAAACAAACAAACGAGATATAGTATCATGCTAGGTTATTAATCAAACGAGACATCAAGATAACCAGTAGGCATGTCAATTGATGGTAAATAGTGATCCTAGTTGGAAACGAAATTGAGATTGAAAAATTTGAGGCGTTTAGAGAATTAGGTCAAACCAAAGAGCCCAATTACAACCGTCATGCTGCCGGTTTTCCATAAAATTTTGGAGTTTAGGCAAAAACATTAAGTGTTAAATTTTCATGAATGGTTAAGTATGTGATATGACTTGAATGTTAGATCACACCCTAGTCTAACCTTTATAGGAGCGGCGCACAGAATACTGATGGAAAGCTCTCCGAGAGCTCTACGACGGGGGTAGCAAGCCTGCTCGGTTGTACCTTTTTTCGGAGCCCAAAATCGAACATTTTTATCAATTTCTGGACACTTTTATTCTTTTGGGCTGCTTTTTCATCCCGGAACGTACGTCGTGAGCCGCGAAAAGGACAACAACCTAATCCATCACATTTCTATTACTGAATACCACGCCACCTTGGGCAAGACCACTTCGCTTCACGTAGAGGCTGGGCCTGAAAACCGAGGGCGTGGGGCTTAGGACCAGGTCTCCGTCGCTCCGGTGCCCATAACTTTTGATCCGTAAGGCGTTATGCGGCACACAGCATACCGTTGGAAAGCTATCCGATACCTCTATGACAGGAGCAGCAAGCTTGCTTGGTAGCGCCTGTTTTCGGAGCCCAAAATCGAACGTTTTCATCAGTTTCTGGACACTTTTCTTCTTTTGCGTTGTTTTTCCGTCCCGAATCGTACGTCGTGAGCTGCGAAAAGGACAACAACCTAATCAATCACATTTCTATTACCGAATACCACGCCACCTTGGGCAAGACCACTTCGCTTCACGTAGAGGCTGGGCCCGTAAATCGAGGGCGTGGGGCTTAGGACCAGGTCTCCGTCGCTCTGGTGCCCATAACTTTTGATCCGTAAGGAGTTACGCGGCGCACAGCATACCATTGGAAAGCTCTCTGAGAGCTCTACGATGGGGGTAGGAAGCCTACTTAGTTGCGCTTATTTTTGGAGCCTAAATTCGAACGTTTGCATAAGTTTCTGGACACTTTTCTTCTTTTGCGTTGTTTTTCTGTCCCGGATCGTACGTCGTGAGCCGCGAAAAGGACAACAACCTAATCCATCACATTTTTATTACCGAATACCACACCACCTTGGGCAAGAGCACTTCGCTTCACGTAGAGGCTGGGCCCGCAAACCAAGGGCGTGGGGCTTAGGACCAGGTCTCCGTCGCTACGGTGCCCATAACTTTTGATCCGTAAGGAGTTACGCGGCGCACAGCATACCATTGGAAAGCTCTCCGAGAGCTCTACGACGAGGGGAGCAAGCCTGCTCAGTTGCGCCTATTTTCGGAGCCCAAAATCAAACATTTTCATCAGTTTATGGACACTTTTCTTCTTTTGCGCTGTTTTTCCATCCCGGATCGTACATTGTGAGCCGCAAAAAGGATGACAACCTAATCCATCACATTTCTATTACCGAATCCCATGGTAACTTGTGTAAGACAACTTCGCTTCACGTAGAAGCTGGGTCTGCAAACCGAGGGCGTGGGGCTTAGGACCAGGTCTCCGTCCCTCCGGTGCCCATAACTTTTGATCCGTAAGGAGTAACATGTTGAGCAGCATACAGTTGGAAAGCTCTCTGACAGCTCTACGACTGGGGCAGCAAGCCTACTCGGCTGCGCTAGTTTTTGGAGTCCAAAATGGAACGTTTTCATCAGTTTCTGGACACTTTTCTTCTTTTGCGCTGTTTTTTTGTCCCGTATCGTACGTTGTGAGCCGCGAAAAGGACGACAACCTAATCCATCACATTTCTATTACCGAATCCCACGGCAACTTATGCAAGACAACTTCGCTCACTTAGAGGCTGGGCCCACAAACTGAGGGCGTGGGGCTTAGGACCAGGTCTCCGTCGCACCGGTGCCCATAACTTTTGATCCGTAAGGAGTTGCGCGGCGCGCAGCATACCGTTGGAAAGCTCTACGAGAGCTCTACAACTAGGACAACAACCCTCCTCGGCTACGCCTGTTTTCGGAGCCCAAAATCGAACGTTTTCATCAATTTCTAGACACTTTTCTTCTTTTGCGCTGTTTTTTCATCCTGGATCGTACATTGTGAGCCACGAAAAGGACAACAACCTAATCCATCACATTTCTATTACCGAATCCCACGGCAACTTGTATAAGACAACTTCGCTTCACCTAGAGGCTGGGCCCGCAAACCGAGGGCGTGGGGCTTAGGACCAGTTCTCTGTCGCTCTGGTGCCCATCACTTTTGATCCGTAAGGAGTAACGCGACACAGCATACCATTAGAAAGCTCTCCGACAACTCTACGCCGGGGGCAGCAAGCTTCCTCGGTTGTGCCTATTTTAGGAACCCAAAATCTAACGTTTTCATTAGTTTCTAGACACTTTTCTTCTTTTGCGCTGTTTTTCAGTCCCGGATCATACGTCGTGAGTTGCAAAAAGGACGACAACCTAATCCATCACATTTCTATTATCGAATACCATGCCACCTTGGGCAAGACAACTTCGCTTCACGTAGAGGTTGGACCTGCAAACCGAGGGCGTGGGGCTTAGGACAAGGTCTCCGTTGCTCCGGTGCCCATAACTTTTGATCCGTAAGAAGATACGCGGCACACAACATACCGTTGGAAAGCTCTCCGAGAGCTCAACGACGGGGGTAGCAAGCCTGCTCGGCTGTGCCTATTTTTAGAGTCCAAAATCGAACGTTTTCATCAGTTTCTGGACACTTTTCTTCTTTTGCGCTGTTTATATGTTCTAGTTCGTACGTCGTGAGCCGCGAAAAGGATGATAACGTAATCCATCACATTTCTATTATCGAATCCCACGGTAACTTGTGCAAGACAACTTCGCATCACGTAGAGACTGGGCCTGCAAACCGAGGGCGTGGGGCTTAGGACCAGGTCTCCGTCGCTCCGATGCCCATAACTTTTGATCCGTAAGGAGTTACACGGCGCGCAGCATACCGTTGGAAAGCTCTCCGAGAGCTCTACGACAGGGGCAGCAAGCCTCTTCAGCTGCGCCAATTTTCGGAGCCCAAAATCGAACGTTTTCATCAGTTTCTGGACACTTTTATTCTTTTGCCATGTTTTTTCGTCGCAGATCGTACGTCGTGAGCCGCGAAAAGGACTATAACCTAATCTATCACATTTCTATTACCGAATGCCACGGAAACTTGTGCAAGACAACTTCACTTCACGTAGCGGCTGGGCTCGCAAACCGAGGACGTGGGGCTTAGGACCAGGTCTCCGTCGCTCCGGTGCCCATAACTTTTGATCTGTAAGGAGTTATGCGGCACATAGCAGACCGTTGGAAAGCTATCCGAGAGCTCTACGATTGGGGCAGCAAGCTTGCTTGGTAGCGCCTATTTTCAGAGCCTAAAATCAATCGTTTTCATCAGTTTCTGGACACTTTTCTTCTTTTGCGTTGTTTTTCTATCCCGGATCGTACGTCGTGAGCCGCGAAAAGGACGACAACCTAATCCATCACATTTCTATTACCGAATACCACGCCACCTTGGGCAAGACCACTTCGCTTCACGTAGAGGCTGGGCCCGCAAACCGAAGGCGTGGGGCTTAGGACCAAATCTCCGTCGCTCCGGTGCCCATAACTTTTGATCCGTAAGGAGTTACGCGGCGCACAGCATACCATTGGAAAGCTCTCCGAAAGCTCTGCGATGGGGATAGCAAGCTTGCTCAGTTACGCCTATTTTCGGAGCCCAAAATTGAACGTTTTGATCAGTTTCTGGACACTTTTCTTCTTTTGCGCTGTTTGTCCATCCCGGATCGTACATTGTGAGCCGTGAAAAGGACGACAACCTAATCCATCACATTTCTATTACTGAATCCCACGGCAAATTGTTTAAGACAACTTCGCTTCACGTAGAGGCTGGGCCCGCAAATCGAGGGCGTGGGGCTTAGGACCAGGTCTCCGTCGCTCCGGTGTCCATAACTTTGGATCCGTAAGGAATAACACGTCGCATAGCATACCGTTGGAAAGCTCTCCAAAAGCTCTACGACTGGGGCAGCAATCCTACTCGGCTGCACCAGTTTTCAGAGCCCAAAATGGAACATTTTCATCAGTTTTTGGATACTTTTCTTCTTTTGCGCTGTTTTTTTATCCCGGATCGTACGTTGTGAGCCGCAAAAAGGTCGACAACCTAATCCATCACATTTCTATTACTGAATCCCATGGCAACTTGTGCAAGACAACTTCACTCACGTAGAGGCTGGGCCTGCAAACCGAGGGCGTGGGGCTTAGGACCAGGTCTCTGTAGCTCTGGTGCCATAACTTTTGATCCGTAAGAAGTTACGCGGCGCGCAGCATACTGTTGGAAAGCTCTCCGAGAGCTCTACGACTGGGGCAGCAACCCTCCTCGGCTACGCCTATTTTCGGAGCCCAAAATCGAATGTTTTCATCAGTTTCTGGACACTTTTATTCTTTTGCGCTGTTTTTTCATCCCGGATCGTACATTGTGAGCCGCTAAAAGGACAACAACCTAATCCATCATATTTCTATTACCGAATCCCACGGCAACTTGTATAAGGCAACTTCGCTTCGCGTAAAGGCTGGGCCCGTAAACCTAGGGCGTGAGGCTTAGGACCAGGTCTCCATCGCTCCGGTGCCCATAACTTTTGATTCGTAAAGAGTAATGTGTCGCGCAGCATACCGTTGGAAAGCTCTTTGAGAGTTCTACGACGGGGCAGCAAGACTGCTCATTTGTACATTTTTTCGGAGCCCAAAATCGAACGTTCTCATCAATTTCTGGACTCTTTTATTCTTTTGAGCTGTTTTTCCGTCCCGGATCGTACGTCGTAAGCCGCAAAAAGGACGACAACCTAATCCATCACAATTCTATTACCGAATACCCTGCCACCTTGGGCAAGACAACTTCGCTTCATGTAGAGGCTGGGCCCGCAAATCGAGGGCGTGGGGTTTAGGACCAGTTCTCCGTCGGTCCGGAGCCCATAACTTTTGATCTGTAAAGAGTAACGCGGCGAGCAGCATGCCGTTAGAAAGTTCTCCGACAGCTCTACGACAGAGGCAACAAGCCTCCTCGGCTGCGCCTATTTTCGGAACCCAAAATCGAACGTTTTCATCAGTTTCTGGACACTTTTCTTCTTTTGCGCTGTTTTTCAGTCCCGAATCGTACGTCGTGAGTCGCAAAAAGGACGACAACCTAATCCATCACATTTCTATTACTGAATACCACGCCACCTTGGGCAAGAAAACTTCACTTTATGTAGAGGCTGGGCCTACAAACCGAGGCGTGGGGCTTAGGACCAGGTCTCCATCGCTCTGGTACCCATAACTTTTGATCCGTAAGGAGTTACGTGGCGCACAGCATACCGTTGGAAAGCTCTCCGAGAGCTCAACGACGGGGGTAGCAAGCCCGCTAGGCTGTTCCTATTTTCGGAGCACAAAATCGAACGTTTTCATAAGTTTCTGGACACTTTTCTTCTTTTGCGCTGTTTTTTCGTCCTAGTTCGTACGTCATGAGCCACGAAAAGGACGACAACCTAATCCATCACATTTATATTACCGAATCCCATAGCAACTTGTGCAAGACAACTTCACTTCACGTAGAGGCTGGGCCCGCAAACCGAGGGCGTGGGGCTTAGGACCAGGTCTCCATCGCTCCGGTGCCCATAACTTTTGATCCGTAAGGAGTTACGCGACGTGCAACATACCGTTGGAAAGATCTTCGAGAGTTCTACGACTGGGGCAGCAAGCCTCTTCGGTTGTGCCTATTTTTGGAGCCCAAAATCGAACATTTTCATCAATTTCTGGACACTTTTATTCTTTTGCCCTATTTTTTCGTCCCGGATCGTACATCGTGAGCCGCGAAAAGGACGACAATCTAATCCATCACATTTCTATTTTCGAATCCCACGGCAACTTGTGCAAGACAACTTCGCTTCACTTAGAGGCTGGGCCCACAAACCGAGGGCGTGGGGCTTAGGACCAGGTCTCCGTCACTCTGGTGCCCATAACTTTTGATCCGTAAGGAGTTATGCGGCATACAGCATACCGTTGGAAAGCTATCCGAGAGCTCTACGATGGGGACAGAAAGCCTGCTTGGTAGCGCCTATTTTCGGAGCCCAAAATTGAACGTTTTCATTAGTTTCTAGATACTTTTCTTCTTTTGCATTATTTTTCAGTCCCGGATCGTATGTCGTGAGTCGTGAAAAGGACGACAACCTAATCTATCACATTTTTATTACTGCATATCACGCCACCTTGGGCAAGATCACTTCGCTTCACATAGAGGCTGGGCCCGCAAATCGAGGGCGTGGGGCTTAGGACTAGGTCTCTGTTGCTCCGGTGCCCATAACTTTTGATTTGTAAGGAGTTACGTGACGCACAGCATACCATTGGAAAGCCCTCCAAGAGCTCTGCGACGGGGGTAGCAAGCCTGCTCAGTTGCGCCTATTTTCGAAGCCCAAAATTGAATGTTTTCATCAATTTCTGGACACTTTTCTTCTTTTGCGCTGTTTTTCCATCCCGAATCATACATTGTGAGCCACGAAAAGGACGACAACCTAATCCATCATATTTCTATTACCGAATCCTATGGCAACTTGTGTATGAAAACTTTACTTCACGTAGAGGCTGGGCCCGCAAACCGAGGACGTGGGGCTTAGGACCAGGTCTCCGTTGCTCCGGTGCCCATAACTTTTGATCCGTAAGGAGTAACACGTCGCGCAGCATACCGTTGGAAAGCTCTCTGAGAGCTCTACGGCGGGGGCAGCAAGACTGCTCGATTGCGCATTTTTTCGGAGCCCAAAATAGAATGTTTTCATCAGTTTCTGGATACTTTTCTTCTTTTGAGCTGTTTTTCCGTCCCAGATCGTACGTCGTGAGCCGCGAAAAGGACAACAACCTAATCCATCACATTTCTATTACCGAATACCATGCCACCTTGGGCAAGACAACTTTGCTTCAGGTAGAGGCTGGGCTCGCAAACCGAGGGCGTGGGGCTTAGGACCAGGTCTCCGTTGCTCCAGTGCCCATAACTTTTGATCCGTAAGGAGTTACGTGGCGCACAGCATACCGTTGGAAATCTCTACGAGAGCTCTACGACGGGGGCAGCAAGCCTGCTCGGCTGCGCCTATTTTCGGAGCCCAAAATTGAACGTTTTCATCAGTTTATGGATACTTTTATTCTTTTAAGCTATTTTTTCGTCCCGGATCGTACGTCGTGAGCCGCGAAAAGAATGACAACCTAATCCATCACATTTCTATTACCAAATCCCATGACACCTTTGTGAGGCCCGACCTTATTTTGCATGCGATGCCTCGTTTCGTGTGCCATAATCTAGATTTGTGTGCCTTGACCTAAGTTTAAGAATTGTGTTCGTTTTGTGTGCCATGCATTGAATTACGTGCATTCATTTAGGGTTGCGTGTATTTACTAGAAAAATGTGCATTCGTCTCGTAGTTCATGTCCTACCTCGTAGTGCGTGTCCTAGGCCTAGGAAAGCGTGCCCTCATGCTAATCAAGAAAGCATCTTGCACGAGGTACTAGGTCATTAATTAATTCTACAAAATCCACTAACTATTATTAAATTACTAATTCAACCCACTAGAAGACAAAATCTCACAAAAAACTAGACATTCCTTATTTTTTATTCTTTATTCTTTTTGCACTTCAACACACAATTTAATAATGCTCAAAGGATGACAAAAAATTCAGACCTTGATGCACAATGGGTCGGCCAAACCCAAGGCATTGAGCAAAGTTTGAACAAAATTATTTTAATCTAGCATGCTCAAGACAAAGTCTTCACATTGTCATACATTTTGCTTGCACCAAAGCCACATTTTGCTAACAACCAAGCCACCCATCTCGGCCACATCATCCTTGTCCACCAACAATTCAAATAACACTCAAAAGACAACACAAAAATCTGAATTTTTGCTTCCCAAGGCCGACATTGCATCTATTCCTTCAAAGCATTTCATTTTTTCACTTCATTCTCTCATTCTCCTCACATTTCTCTCTCTCCCTCTCATTCTTCTCTCTCTCTCTCGGCCTTGGCTAATTTTCTTCCTTTCATAGCTCATCTTCGTCACACCATAGTTAATCAAGACAAGCAACAAGCAAGAAGACTCGATCAAGCTAGCTAAGATGCAAGAATCACACATGCATGCTCTTTGAGTCACCATTTTGGCCTAGGTGAGTTTACTAGCTTCCATTTTTTTTCTTCTTGTTCTAACCACATGCATGTACTAAGAACTTGGCCACTAAGCTAGGAAAAATAGAGAGAAATCGGGTGGTTTCTTGGCTAAGCAAGGAAGAAGAAGAAAATTGTGCTTCATCAAGTTTTGTGCATCTTCTTGTTGATTTGCTAAGGTGAGGGCTAAAACCTTTTGAAAATCCTTCAAAAATCCACATGCATGCTCTTAAATATATGTCTTTGATTCTGTACTTGAGTTATGTGTGTGTTCATAAGCTTTTACAACCATGCATGGCAAGATTTTGGCTTGAAGTTGATGATAGATGAAATCGGGTTTGTTGACAGCTCTCTGACTTGTTGTTGCGAAGTGAGTTTGGATAGGCAAATGATGTTGAAAATGCATGAAAATTGATAGGTGACTAGTTTTGCCAGTTTTGAACATTTTTTGCAGAACTAGGCCAAAGCTGATTTTGACTCTAAGGTCCTCAAAATGGCAAATCATTAAAATGTGTCCAAATCTGGAAGTATGGAAAAATGAAGCAGGTTTTGGCAGATGCACTGACCTTGTGGAACAAACCAGTTTTGACTTAGTAAACGATGTCCAAAATGCATGAAATTTGGTATTCGGCTAGATTTTGCAGTTCTGGACATTTTTGTCAGAAATGGACTAAGGCTAAATATGACCATAATGACCTCAAAAACGACAATTATTGAAATATGTGCAAATCTGGACAGTTTTGTGCAATCCCACTGTTTTGGCTATAACTATTGATCTCGAACTCCAAATGATGCAAGGTTTGTTTCTGATCTTAGTTCACTTCTTAAGATTTAATTTGAAATCTTATTTACTGGAATTGGAGATTGTTTGCTTGACTCAATGATTGTGAGAAAACAGCCTATTGCAGTGAGGGTTTCACTTAGTTATATGCTTAGAAATTTGTTGTAACTTCTCTTGTGGTATTAATTGTTTTGGATTGTGGCATTGGGATGTTGTGTGGACTGTTTTGAGTAGTTGGGGATGTTGAATTAATTGATGCATGGCTTGAGATTGATTTTGAGTTGACTTGGAGCTTAATTGCACAGGTAAGCACGAAATGGAAACCCTAGTGACTAGGCGAACTTGCTAAGTGTTGATCCTTTGAATATTGAGTGTAATTATACGTTTAGTAGGCTGCCCGTAGTTGCCTTATAGCCCTAAATGTGATTTTCATTCGTTGCATGTTGACAAATAGGCCTTTCTTGCATCCGAACCACGTAGATTGTTGTTGCATGTTGAATAACCTTATTATTTGATTACGCGGACGTTGAAATGAGTTATATGACCTGATTTGCGTGCATTACATGGCTGCCCGTTTAATGTTCATATAACTCCATATGCTTTTCAAGTGAAATTACTTGTCTATTCATGCCTCGCTTGTTTACTTGTCAATGTGCAATCTTATGACTGTCTGGAGGCAACCTACTTTGTTGTCCTCCTAATGTGATATATTAAATGTCATAGATGTGCATTGCATACAAGGTTGCAACATTTCATTCTGGTGTGGTAGCGTTCACGCACACCGGGCGGCATCGGGCTTGCCGGTGCAACTGTGACTACCATGGTCCAATTCCCTCTCTCGTTTGGGGGCTAGACTTCCTTGGAGAGTTGGGTCGTAGGATTTCGGGGTACATCCAAAGTACACCCACTTGGCGTGTTAAGGGGATGATTTGAAGTTGGCCGCAACAACTGAGAGCAAAAGCTCACCGTATCCTTTTTCTATATATATAAGTACTCTAGCTTGGTTCCTAGAGAACCTCGGGGAGGAAAGACTGGTAATTGTGTTCCTTACTTTATATTACTGTTATGTACTTAATTGTGTTATATTCATGTTTGCAAAAGGATTTTCATAAGTTGAACCGGAAAATGAGTTTCAAAACCTATTTCTCGTTCCCCCTCTCTGAGTTCATAAGGACTCACCCTCTTTTATCATCTCAGGTGAAGAAGATCAAGAACAGGTACTTGAGGACGATGTGCCTAACGATGAATCCTTGGAGTTATTGCCTGTCCTATGTGCCTTGCGTGATTATGGCTATTTGTGAACTATGCTACTTAAAGACTATTTCTTTTTATGTTGCTTGATGTGTAATGTAAAAGACCCCCGTTGTAATTTGGGGTCTCATTTTGGTTTGTACTGATATCAACTAGATAGACACTAGACACTACTATGATCGTTTTGCTATTATTACTGCTAGTATCTATAATAGGATTATGAAGTATTAGGTAAAGGCTAAGTAAAATGAACGAACCAAATCTTAAGCAGGTACACGTTATTAAGCTAGGATCAACAGGTACTTTTGTAACGAGGATAAACAAACGAACGAGACATAGTATCATGCTAAGTTACTAATCAAACGAGACATCGAGATAACCAATAGGCATTTCAATTGATGGTAAATAGTAATCCAAGTTGGAAATGAAATTGAGATGGTAAATTTGAGGCGTTTAGAGAATTATGTCAAACCAAAGATCCCAATTACAACCGCTATGCTGCCGGTTTTCCGGAAAATTTTAGAGTTTAGGCCAAAACGTTAAGTGTTAAATCTTTATAAACGGTTAAGTATGTGATATGACTTGAATGTTAGATCACACCCTAGTCTAGCCTTTATAGGGCAGGTTGGGGCGTGACAACCATGGGCAAGAAAATTTCGCTTCACGTAGAGGCTGGGGCCGCAAACCGAGGGCGTGGGGCTTAAGACCTGGTCTCCGTCGCTCTGGTGCCCATAACATTTGATCCGTAAGGAGTTATGCGGTGCACATAATACTGTTAGAAAGCTCTCCGAGAGCTCTACGACAGGGGCAGCAAGACTACTCGGTTGCGCATTTTTTCGGAGCACAAAATCGAACATTTTCATCAATTTTTGGACACTTTTCTTCTTTTGCGCTGTTTTTCAGTCTCGGATCGTACGTCGTGAGTCACAAAAAGGACGACAACCTAATCCATCACATTTCTATAACCGAATACCACGCCACCTTGGGCAAGACCACTTTGCTTCACGTAGAGGCTGAGCCCGCAAACCGAGGGCGTAGGGCTTAAGACCAGGTCTCCGTCGCTCCGGCGCCCATAACTTTTGATTTGTAAGGAGTTACGCAGCGCACAACATACCGTTGGAAAGCTCTCCGAGAGCTCTACAACGGGAGCAGCAAGCCTACTCGGTTGCGCCTATTTTCAGAGCCCAAAATTGAACGTTTTCATCAGTTTCTGGACAATTTTCTTCTTTTGCGCTGTTTTTTCGTCCCGGATCGTACGTAGTGAGCCGCGAAAAGGACGACAACCTAATCCATCACATTTCTATTACCGAATCCCATAGCACCTTGGGCAAGACAACTTCACTTCACGTAGAGGCTGGGCGCGCAAACCGAGGGTGTGGGGCTTAGGACCATGTCTCCGACGCACCGGTGCCCATCACTTTTGATGCGTAAGGAGTTACGCAGCACACAACATACCGTTGGAAAGCTCTCTGAGAGCTCTACGACGGGGGCAGCGAGCATGCTCGGCTGCGCCTGTTTTTAGAGCCCAAAATGGAACGTTTTCATCAATTTCTGGATACTTTTCTTCTTTTGCGCTGTTTTTCCGTCCCGGATCGTACGTCATGAGCCGCGAAAAGGACGACAACATAATCAATCACATTTCTATTACTGAATCCCACGCCACCTTGGGCAAGACAACTTCGCTTCACGTAAAGGCTGGGGCCGCAAACCGAGGGCATGGGGCTTAGGACCAGGTCTCCCTCGCTCCGGTGCCCATAACTTTTGATCCGTAAGGATTTACGCAGCGCACAGCATAACGTCCGAGAGCTCTACGACGGGGGTAGCAAGCCCGCTCAGTTGTGCGTATTTTCGGAGCCCAAAATCAAACGTTTTCATCAGTTTCTGGACACTTTTCTTCTTTTGCGCTATTTTTCCGTCCTAGTTTGTACGTCGTGAGCCGCGAAAAGGACGACAACCTAATCCATCACATTTCTATTAACGAATCCCACGGCAACTTGTGCAAGACAACTTCACTTCACGTAGAGGTTGGGCCCGCAAACCAAGGGCATAGGGCTTAGGACCAGGTCTCCGTCACTCCGATGCCCATAACTTTTGATCCGTAAGTAGTTATGCGGTACACAGCATACCGTTGGAAAGCTATCCAAGAGCTCTACAACGTGGGTAGCAAGCCTGCTTGGTAGCGCCTATTTTCGGACCCCAAAATCGAACGTTTTCATCAGTTTCTGGACACTTTTCTTCTTTTGCGTTATTTTTCGGTCCCGGATCGTATGTCGTGAGCCGCGAAAAGGACGACAACCTAATCCATCACATTTCTATTACCGAATACTAAGCCACCTTGGGCAAGACAACTTACTTCACGTAGAGGTTGGGCCTGCAAAGTGAGGGCGTGGGGCTTAGGACCAGGTCTGCGTCGCTCCGGTGCCCATAACTTTTGATCCGTAAGGAGTTACGCGGCACACAGCATACCATTGAAAAACTCTCCGAGAGCTCTACGACGAGGGCAGCCAACCTGCTCTGCTGCGCCTATTTTTGTACCCCAAAATTGAACATTTTCATCAGTTTCTTGAAACTTTTCTTCTTTTGCCCTGTTTTTCTGTCCTAGATCGTATGTCGTGAGCCGCGAAAAGGACGACAACCTAATCCATCACATTTCTATTACCGAATCCCACAACACCTTGGGCAAGACAACTTCGCTTAACGTAGAGGCTAGGCCCGCAAACCGAGGGCGTGGGGCTTAGGACCAGGTCTCCGTCGCTCCAGTGGCCATAACTTTTGATCCATAAGGAGTTACGCGGCGCACGACATACCGTTGGAAAGCTATCCGAGAGCTCTACGACGAGGGCAGCAAGTCTGCCTGGTAGAGCCTATTTTCGGAGCCCAAAATCTAACGTTTTCATCAGTTTCAAGACAATTTTCTTCTTTTGCGCTATTTTTCTGTCCCGGATCGTATGTCGTGAGCCGCGAAAAGGACGACAATCTAATCTATCACATTTCTATTACCGAATACCATGCCACCTTGGGCAAGAAAATTTCGCTTCATGTAGAGGCTGGGCCCACAAACCGAGGTCATGGGGCTTAGGACCAAGTCTCCGTCGCTCTGGTGCCTATAACTTTTGATCCGTAAGGAGTTACGCGGCGCACAGTATACCGTTGGAAAGCTCTCCAAGAGCTCTACGATGGGGGCAGCAAGTCCGCTCGGCTGTGCCTATTTTCGGAGCCCAAAATCAAACGTGTTCATTAGTTTCTGGACACTTTTCTTCTTTTGCGCTGTTTTTCCGTCTTGGATCGTACGTCGTGAGCCGCGAAAAGGACGACAACCTAATCCATCACATTTCTATTACCGAATACCATGCCACCTTGGGTAAGACAACTTCACTTCACGTAGAGGCTGGGCCCGCAAACCGAGGGCGTGGGGCTTAGGACCAGGTCTCCGTCACTCTGGTGCCCATAACTTTAGATCCGTAAGGAGTTACGCGGCGCATAGCATACCGTTGGAAAGCTCTCCAAGAGCTCTACGACGAGGGCAACAAGCCCGCTTGGCTACACCTATTTTTGGAGCCCAAAATCAAACGTTTTCATTAGTTTCTGGACACTTTTCTTCTTTTGCGTTGTTTTTCCGTCTTGGATCGTACGTCGTGAGCTTCGAAAAGAACAACAACCTAATCCATCACATTTTTATTACCAAATCCCATGGCACCTTGAGCAAGACAACTTCGTTTCACGTAGAGGCTGGGCCCGCAAACCAAGGGCGTGAGGCTTAGGACCAGGTCTCCGTCGCTCCGATGGCCATAACTTTTGATCCGTAAGGAGTTACACGGCGCACAACATACTGTTGGAAAGCTATCCGAGAGCTCTACGACGGGGGCAGCAAGCCTGCTCGTTTAAGCCTATTTTCAGTCCCCAAAATCGAACGTTTTCATCAGTTTTTGGACACTTTTCTTCTTTTGCGCTGTTTTTCCGTCCTGGATCGTACGTCGTGAGTCGCGAAAAGGATTACAACCTAATCCATCACATTTCTATTACCGAATCCCATGCCAACTTGGGCAAGACAACTTCACTTCACATAGAGGCTGGGCCCGCAAACTGTGGGCGTGTGGCTTAGAACCAGGTCTCCGTCGCTCCTATGCCCATAACTTTTGATCTGTAAGGAGTTACGCTGTGCACAGCATACTGTTGGAAAGCTCTCCGAGAGCTCTACGACGGGGGCAGCAAGCCTGCTCGGTTACACCTGTTTTCGAAGCCCAAAATTGAACGTTTTCATCTGTTTCTGGACACATTTCTTCCTTTGCGCTATTTTTCTATCCCGGATCATACGTCGTGAGCCGCGAAAAGGACGACAACCTAATCCATCACATTTCTATTACCGAATCCTATGGCACCTTGGGCAAGAAAACTTTGCTTCACATAGAGGCTAGGCCCGCAAACCGAGGGCGTAGGGCTTAGGACCAGGTCTCCGTCGCTCCGGTGGGCATAACTTTTGATCCATAAGGAGTTACGCGGTGCATAGCATACCGTTGGAAAGCTATCCGTGAGCTCTACGACGGGGGCATCAAGCCTACTTGGTTGCGCCTGTGTTCGAAGCCAAAAATTGAACATTTTCATCAGTTTCTGGACACTTTTCTTCTTTTGCGCTGTTTTTCCGTCCCGGATCGTATGTTGTGAGCTGCGAATAGGACGACATTCTAATCCATCACATTTCTATTACCGGATCCCATGGAAACTTGTGCAAGACATCTTCGCTTCACGTAGAGGCTGGGCCCACAAACCAAGGCGTCGGGCTTAGGACCAGGTCTCTGTCACTCCGGTGCCCATAACTTTGATCCGTAAAGAGTTACGCGCCGCGCAGCATACCGTTGGAAAGCTCTCCGACAGCTCTACAATGGGGTAGCAAGCCTCCTCTACTGCGCCTATTTTTGGAACCCAAAATCAAACGTTTTCATCAATTTCTGGACATTTTTCTTTTTTTGCATTATTTTTTCGTCTCAGATCGTACATCGTGTGTGTGTGGCCCGACCCCGATTTGCGTGTGATACCTCGTTTCATGTGCCCTAATCTAGATTTGCGAGCCTTGACCTAGGATTGAGTATTTTGTTTGTTTTATGTGCCATGCATTGAATTATGTTCATTCATTTAGGTTTGCGTGCATTTACTCAAAAAATGTGCGTTCGTCTCGTAGTTCGTGTCCTACCTCGTAGTGTGTGTCCTAGACCTAGGAAAGCGTGCTTTCACGCTAATCAAGAAATCATCTTACACAAAGCACTAGACTATTAAACAATCCTACAAAATCCACTATCAATATTATAATCCTAATTCAACTCACTAAAAGACAAAAGTTCACCAAACACTAAGCATTCCTCATTCTTTATTCCTTATTCTTTTTGCACTTTCAAGACACAATTTAAAAATGCTCAAAGATGACAAAAATTCAGATTTGAGACTAGCTTTGGCCGACCACCATGTGGTATTTTGCTTGGTTGCTCAATTCAAAATTCATTCCTAGACATACTATGACATTCTATGACACAAAATGCATAAAAATTGCTCAAAACCACCTCAATTCTCTCACCTTGCTTGACCAAACCATCTATGCCCATGCTAACATTTTAAATTTCACATTGAAGATACAAAAATCAGATTTTTAATGGCCCAAGGCCGACCACAAGCTTGAAGATTGCAAAAGTTTTATTCCTTGTCATATTTTTGTCATTTCTTCATTTCTTCCTCAACTTCTCTCTCTCCTCTCATTCTCCTCACCACCTCTCGGCCTTGGCTGAGTTCTCACCATACCATAGCTCATCTTCTTCATCATATGGTGCATCAAGTCAAACAACAAGCAAGGAAATTCGAGCAAGATAGCTAGAGTTCGAAAATCACACATGCATGTCCTTGAAGTCTTCTATTCGGCCTAGGTAAGTTTCTTGGCTTCCATTTCTTTTCTTCTTGTTCTAACCTCATGCATGTACTAAGAGATTGGTCACTAGGCTAGGAAAAATAGAGGAAACCAAATTGGAATCTCGGCTAAGCAAGAAGAAGAAGAGATTTGAGCTTCAACAAGTTTTGTGCATCTTTTGGGTTGATTGCTAAGGTGAGGGCTAAAACCTTTTGAAAATCCATCAAAAATTCACATGCATGCTCATAAATGTATGTCTTTGCTTCTGTACTTGAGTTATATGGTCGTTCATAAGCTTAAACAACCATGCATGACAAGATTTTGGCTTGAAAGTGGTGATAGGTGAAGTTGGATTGTTGACAGCTCTCTGACCAGCTTGTTTCGAGTTAAGTTTAGCTAGGTAAAGGATGTTTAAAATGCATGAAAATTGGTAGGTGACTATTTGGGACAGTTTGGGACATTTTTCGCAGAAATAGGTCAAAGCTAATTTTGACTCTAAGGTCCTCAAAATGGCGAATCTTAAAATGTGTCCAAATCTGGAAATCTGGAAAAAATGAAGCAGGTTTTGGCAGATGCACTGACCTTATAGAACGAACCAGATTTGACTTAGTAAATGATGTCCAAAATGCATGAAATTTTGTGTGCTTCTAGATTTTGCAGTTTTGGACAATTTTGTCAGAAATGGACCAAGGCTAAATCTGAACCTAAGGACCTCAAAAACGTCAATTACTGAAAAGTGTGCAAATCTGGACAGTTTTGTGCTATTCCACTGTTTCGGCTATATCTAATGATCCCGAACTCCAATTGATGCAAGGTTTGTTTCTGATTTTAGTTAACTTCTTAAGATTTAATTTGAAATCTTATTCACTAGATTTGGAGATTGTTTGATTATCCTATTGATTGTGAGAAAACAGCCTATTGCAGTAAAGGTTTCACTTAGTTATATGCTTGGAAAATTGTTGTAACCTCTCTTATGGTACTAATTGCTTGGAATTGTGGTGTTGGGATGTTGTGTGGACTGTTTTGAGTACTTGAGGATGTTTGAATTGAATGATGCATGACTTGAGAATGATCTTGAGTTGACTTAGGGTTTAATCACACAGTTAAGCATGAAACGGAAACCCTAATGACTAGGTAGTCTTGCTAAGTGTTGATCATTTGAATATTGTGTGGAAATTATATGCTTAGTGGGCTGCCCGTAAATGTCTTATAACTTCAAATGTGATTTTGACCATTGCATGTTGACAAATAAGCTTTTCTTGCACCCGAACCCATGTTGATGTCATTGCATGTTGAATAATCTTATCACTTGATCACGTGGGCTTCGTAATGAGTTATATGGCTTGTTTTACATGTGTTACATGGCTGCCCGTTTAATTTTCATATAACTCTATATGCCTTTCAAGTGAAATTTCCTGTCATATCGTGCCCTGTTTGTTTACCTGTCAATGTGCAATCTTATGACTGTCCGGAGGCAACCTACTTTGTTGTCCTCCTACTGTGATATATTACCTGTCATAAATGTGCATTGCATACAAGGTTGCAACCTTTCCTGTCGGCATGGTAGCGATCACGCACACCGGGTGGCATCGGGCTTGCCGGTGCACCCTTGACTACCATGGTCCCACTCCTTCTCTCGCTTGGGGGCTAGACTTTCTCGGAGAGTTGGGTCGTAGGATTTTGGGGTACATCCGGAGTACACCCACCTGGCGTGTTTGGGGAATGATTTGAAGTCGGCCGGAACAACTGATTCTGGAACTGATCTGAGAGGAAAAAGCTCACTGTATCCTTTTACTATATGTATAAGTACTCTCGCTTGGTTCCTAGAGAACCTCGGGGAGGAAATACTTTATGTTCATGTATCTTATATTATTGTTATATTCATGCTTGCAAAAGAATTTTCATAAGTTGAACCGGAAAATGAGTTTCAAAACCTATTTCTCGTTCCCCCTCGCTGAGTTCATAAGGACTCACCCTCTTTTATCATCTCAGGTGAAGAAGATCCAGAACAGGTATCCGAGGACGGTGTGCCTAATGATGAATCTTTGGAGTGACTGCCTGTTCCTATGTGCTTTGCTTGATTTATGGCCATTTGTGAAAACTATGCTACTTGAAAACTGTTTTTTTTTTGTTATTTAATGTTGTGATGTAAAAGACCCCCGTTGTAATTTGGGGTCTAATTTTGGTTTGTACTGGTATTAAGTAGACGGACACTAGATACTACTATGATCGTTTGCAATTATTACTGCTAGTATCTATCATAGGTTATGACGTATTAGTTAAGGACTAAGCAAATGAACCTATCCAATTCTAAACAGGTACTTGCTATTAAGCTAAGATCAACAGATACTTTTGTAATGAGGATAAACAAACAAACGAGACATAGTATCATGCTAGGTTATAAATCAAACGAGACATCAAGATAACCAACATGCATTTCAATTGATGTTAAATAGAAATCTTAGCTGGAAATGAACTTGAGATAGTAAATTTTGAGGCGTTTAGAGGATTAGGTTAAACCAAAGAGCCCAATTACAGCCGTTATGCTGCCGATTTTCCAGAAAACTTTGGAGTTAGGCTAAAAACGATAAGTGTTAAATCTTCATAAACAGTTAAGTATGTGATATTACTTGAACGTTTAGTTCACACCCGAGTCTAACCTTATAAGTCGGGTTAGGGCGTGACATCGTGAGCCGCGAAAAGGACGACAACCTAATCTATTACATTTCTATTACCGAATCCCATGACACCTTGGGCAAGACAACTTCGCTTCACTTAGAGGCTGGGCCCGCAAACCGAGGGCGTGGGGCTTAGGACTAGGTCTCCGTCGCTCCGGTGCCCATAAGTTTTGATCCTTAAGGAGCTACGCGTCGCACAACATACCGTTGGAAAGCTATCCGAGAGCGCTACGACGGGGGCAGCAAGCCAACTCGGCTGCGCCTGTTTTCGGACCCTAAAATCGAACGCTTTCATTAGTTTCTGGATACTATTTTTCTTTTGCCCTGTTTTTCGGTCCCGGATCGTATGTCGTGAGCCGCGAAAAGGACGACAACCTAATCTATCATATTTCTATTACTGAATCCCATGCCACCTTGGGCAAGACAACTTCGCTTCACGTAGAGGCTGGGCCCGCAAATCGAGGGCGTGGGGCTTAGGACCAGGTCTTCGTCGCTCTGGTGCCCATAACTTTTGATCCGTAAAGAGTTACGCAGCACACAGCATACCGTTGGAAAGCTCTCCAAGAGCTCTACGACGGGGGCAGCAAGTCTGCTCGGCTGTGCCTATTTTCGGAGCCCAAAATGGAATGTTTTCATCAATTTCTAGACACTTTTCTTCTTTTGCGCTGTTTTTTCGTCCTGAATCATACGTCGTGAGCCGCAAAAAGGACGACAACCTAATACATCACATTTCTATTACCGAATCCCACGCTACCTTGGGCAAGACAACTTCACTTCACGTAGAGGCTGGGCTGGCAAACCGAGGGCGTGGGGCTTAGGACCAGGTCTCTGTCGCTTCGGTGCCCTAAACTTTTGATCCGTAAGGAGTTACGCGACACACAACTTACTATTGGAAAGCTCTCCGAGAGCTCTACGACGGGGGCAGCAAGCCCGCTCGGCTGTGCCTATTTTTGGAGCCCAAAATCAAACGTATTCATACGTTTCTGGACACTTTTCATCTTTTCCGCTGTTTTTCCGTCCTGGATCGTACGTCATGAGCCGCAAAAAGAACGACAACCTAATCCATCACATTTCTATTACCGAATTCCGCGGTACCTTGGGCAAGACAACTTTGTTTCACGTTGAGGCTGGGCCCGTAAACCAAGGGCATAGGGCTTAGGACCAGGTCTCTGTCACTCCGGTGGTGATAACTTTTGATCCGTAAGGAGTTACGCGACGCACAGCACACTATTGGAAAGCTATCTGAGAGCTCTACGATGGGGGAAGCAAGCCTGCTCGGTTGCGCCTATTTTCGGAGCCCAAAATCGAACGTTTTCATCAGTTTCTGGACACTTTTGTTCTTTTGCGCTATTTTTTCGTCCCGGATCGTACGTCGTGAGCCGTGAAAAAGACGACAACCTAATCCATCACATTTCTATTGCCGAATCCCACACCACCTTGGGCAAGACAACTTCGCTTCACGTAGAGGCTAGACCCGCAAACCGAGGGCGTGGGGCTTAGGACTAGGTCTCCGTCGCTCCAGTGCCCATAACTTTTGATCCGTAAGGAGTTACGCGGCACACAGCATACCGTTGGAAAGCTATCCGAGAGCTCTATGACGGCGGCAGCAAGCCTGATCGGTTGCGCCTATTTTCGGAGCCCAAAATCAAACTTTTAGTTTCTGGACACTTTTCTTCTTTTGCGCTGTTCTTCGGTCCTGGATCGTATATCGTGAGCCGCGAAAAGGACGACATCCTAATCCATCACATTTCTTTTACCAAATCCCATGGAACCTTGGGCAATACAACTTCGCTTCACGTAGAGGCTGAGCCCACAAACCGAGGGCGTTGGGCTTAGGACTAGGTCTCTGTCACTCCGGTGCCCATAACTTTTGATCCGTAAGGAGTTATGCGGCGCACAGCATACTGTTGGAAAGCTATCCGAGAGCTATACGATGGGGGCAGCAAGCCTGCTCAATTGCGCATATTTTCGGAGAACAAAATCGAATGTTTTCATCAGTTTCTAGACATTTTTCTTCTTTTACGCTATTTTTTCGTCCCGGATCGTACGTCGTGAGCCGCGAAAAGGACGACAACCTAATCCCTCACATTTCTATTACTGAATCCCACTCCACCTTAGGCAAGACAACTTCGCTTCACGTAGAGGCTGGGCCCGCAAACCGAGGGCGTGGGGCTTAGGACCAGGTCTCCGTTGCTCCGGTGCCCATAACTTTTGATTTGTGAGGAGTTACGTGGCGCACAGCATACCGTTGGAAAGCTCTCCAAGAGATCTACGCTGGGGCAGCAAGCCTGCTCAACTGCGCTTATTTTCGTAGCCCAAAATCAAACGTTTTCATCAGTTTTTGGACACTTTTCTTCTTTTGCGCTGTTTTTTCGTTCCGTATCGTACGTCGTGAGCAGCGAAAAGGATGACAACCTAATCCATCACATTTCTATTACCGAATCCCACGGCACCTTGGGCAAGACAAGTTCACTTAACGTAGAGGCTGGGCCCGCAAACCGAGGGCGTGGGGCTTAGGACCAGGTCTCCGTCGCTCCAGTGCCCATAACTTTTGATCCGTAAGGAGTTACGCGGCACACATCATACCGTTGGAAAGGTCTCCGAGAGTTCTACGACGGGGGCAGCAATCCTACTTGGCTGCGCCTATTTTCAGAGCCCAAAATGGAATGTTTTCATCAGTTTCTTGACACCTTTCTTCTTTTGCGTTGTTTTTGCATCCCGGATCGTACGTTGTGAGCCGCGAAATGGACGACAACCTAATCCATCACATTTCTATTACCGAATCCCATGACAACTTGTGCAAGAAAACTTCGCTTCACGTAGAGGCTGGGCCTACAAACCGAGGGCGTGGGGCTGAGGACCAGGTCTTCGTCGCTCCGGTGCCCATAACTTTTGACCTGTAAGGAGTTACGTGGCGCGCAACATACCTTTAGAAAGTTCTTCAACAGCTCTATGAAGGGGGTAGCAAGCTTCCTCGGTTGGGCCTATTTTCGGAGCCCAAAATGCAACGTTTTTATCAGTTTTTGGACACTTTTCTTCTTTTGCGCCGTTTTTCCGTCCCGGATCGTACGTCGTGAGCCGCGAAAAGGACGACAACCTAATCCATCACATTTCTATTACCGAATCCCACACCACCTTGGGCAAGACAACTTCGCTTCACGTAGAGGCTGTGTCATACCCCAACCCGGCCTATAAAGGTTAGACTAGGGTGTGATCTAAACATTCAAGTCATGTCTCGTACTCAATCGTTCATGAAAGTTTAACACTTAACGTTTAGCCTAGACTACACAATTTTTCTAGAAAACCAACAGCATAACGGCTGTAATTGGGCTCTTTAGTTTGACCTAGTTCTCTAAACGCCTCAAATTTCATTTCCAACTAAGATTACTATTTACCATCAATCGAAATGCCTAATAGTTATCTCGAAGTCTCGTTTGATTAATAACCTTGCATGATACTATGTCTCGTTTGTTTGTTAATCCTCGTTACAAAAGTACCTGTTGATCTTAGCTTAACAATGAGTACCTGCTTAAGATTGGATAGGTTCATTTTACTTAATCCTTACCTGATACTTCATAAATCCTATGATAGATACTAGCCAGTAACGATAGCAAAACGACCATAGTAGTGTCTATCTAGTTATTATCAGTACAAGCCAAAATTAGACTCCAAATTACAACGGGGGTCTTTTACATTACAAATACAAGCATCATAAGAAATGAAATAGTCTCCAAGAAACATAGTGTTCACAAATGGCCATAGTCAAGAAAGGCACGGAGGGCAAGCAATCATTCTAAGGAATCATCGTTAGGCACGTCATCCTCGGGTACCTGTTCTTGGTCTTCTTCACCTGAGATGATAAAAGAGGGTGAGTCCTTATGAACTCAGCAAGGGCGAACGAGAAATATGTTTTGAAACTCATTTTCCGATTCAACTTATGAAAACCCTTTTGCAAACATGACATATATCACAAGTAAGTACATAATGTAATATGACAGTAAAAGAACTCAATTACCCGTCTTTCCTCCCCGAGGTCCTCTAGGAACCAAGCGAGAGTACTTATACACATAGTGAAAAGGATACGGTGAGCTTTTGCTCTCGGTTCGTTTCCAGTATCAGTTGTTGCGGCCGACTTCAAATCATCCCCTTATCACGCCAAATGGGTGTACTCCGGATGTACCCCGAAATCCTACGGCCCAACTCTCCTAGGAAGTCTAGCCCCCAAGCGAGAGAGGGAATTAGATAATGGTAGTCACGGTTGCACCGGCAAGCCCGATGCCGCCCGGGGTGCGTGAACGCTACCATGCCAGAATGAAAGGTTGCAACCTTGTATGCAATGCACATTTATGACATTTAATATATCACATTTGGAGGACAACAAAGTAGGTTGCCTCCGAGCAGTCATAAGATTGCACATTGACAGTTAAACAAGCGAGGCACGATATGACAAGTAAATTCACTTGAAAAGCAAATGGAGTTATATGAACATTAAACGGACAGCCATGTAATGCACGTAAATCAAGTCATATAACTCATTTCAAAGTTCACGTAATCAAACAATAAGATTATTCATCATGCAACGACATCTACGTGGGACCGGGTGGAAGAAAAGCCTACTTATCAACACGTAATCATCGAAATCATGTTTAGGGCTATGAGGGAAACTACGGGCAGCCTACTAAACACATAATCAAACACAATATCCAAAGGATCAACACTTAGCAAGTTTACCTAGTTACTAGGGTTTCAATTCGTGTTTACCCGTGCGATTAAACCCCAAGTCATCTCATAATTAAGCTCAAGCCATGCATTGATTAATTCCAACACCCTCAAGCATTCAAAACAGTACACAAAACATCCAAATGCCACAATCGCAAGCATTTAACACAACAAGGGAAGCTACATTAATTTTTCTAAGCATATCAATAGGTGAAACCCTCACTGCAATGGACTGTTTTCTCACAATCATTAAGACAATCAAAAAATCTCCAATTACAGTGAACAAGATGTCAAATTAAATCTTAATGAGTGAACTAAATTCAGAAACAAACCTCGCATCATTTGGAGTTCGGGTTCAAGAGTTATAGCCAAAACAGTGAGACTACACAAAACTGTCCAGATTTGCATACATTTCAATGCTTGTCGTTTTTGAGGGCCTTAGGGTCAGATTTAGCCTTGGTCCATTTCTGACAAAAATGTCCAGAACTAAAATCTCTAGCAGTACACAAAATTTCATGCATTTTGGATGTCATGTACTAAGTTAAAACTTGTTCGTTCTACAAGGTCAGTGAATCTGCCAAAACCTGCTTCATTTTTCCAGACTTTCTAGAATTGGACACATTTTGATAATTAGTCATTTTGAGGACCTTAGAGTCAAAATTAGCTTTGGCCCATTTTTGCGAAAAGTGTTTAGAACTGGCAAAACTAGTTACCTACCAATTTTCATGCATTTACAACATCTTTTACCTAGCAAAATTCACCTCGCACCAACAAGACAGAAGGCTGTCACATACACGATTTCATCCATTATCACATTCTAGCCAAGAATCTTGCCATGCATGTTTATAAAAGCTCATGAACACACATATATCTCAAGTACAGAAGTAAAGATAGACATTTAAGGGCATGCATGTGGTTTTTTGAAAGATTTTCAAGAAGTTTTAGCCCTCACCTTAGCAAAACAACAAGAAGATGCACAAGACCCTTGATGGTTGCACAAGATTGACTCTTTTCCTTGCTTAACCGAGACACCACTCGATTTTCTCTAATTTCCTAGCTTAGTAACCAAGTTCTTAGTAGGTGCATGTGGTTAGAACAAGAAGAAAAGAAATGGAAGCTAGCAAACTCACCTAAGCCGAAATGGAGGTTCAAAGAGCTTGCATGTGTGTTTCTTGCAACCTAGCTTGCTTAGTCGAGCTCCCTAGCTTCTTGCATGCCTTGATGAACCATGGAGTGATGAAGATAAGCTATGGAGTGTAGAAACTCAGCCAAGGCCGAGAAAGAGAGAAGAAATGAGAGAGGAGTGAGAGGAAATGAAGGAAAATGAAAGAAAATGAAAGCTTGATGGGCATAGATGCTTGTGTCGGCCTTGAGCATGCAAATTTCAGACTTTTGTGTCTTCAAGAAGCATTTTGAATTATCTAGTATGGGCATAGAGCTTGTGTCGAGAATATGGAGCTTTGAGGAGGGTTTTGAGCTAATTTTTTTTATTGCTTTGTGTCATAGAATTGTCATAGAATGTTTAGGAGTAGAACTTGAAATTAAATTGCATGCACAAAGCTCCTAGTGGTCGGCCAAAGATGTGCTCAAATCTGAATTTTTTGTCTTGTTCAAGGCTTATTTTATTGTGTGTTTGGGACATGCAAAGAATAAAGAATAAAGAATAAAGAATATCTAACTTTTGGTGCAATTTCGTCTTCTAGTGCATTGACTTAGCATTTTAATATTAGTTAGTGGGATTTGTAGGATTAACTAATGATCTAGTGCTTCATGTAAGATGCTTTCTTGATTAACGTGTGGGTACGCTTTCCAAGGTTTAGGGAATGCACTACGAGGCAAGACACGAACAACAAGACAAATGCACGTAATTCAATGCAAGGCACACAAAACGAAACACGATTCTTAAATCTAGGTTAGGCACACGAAACGAGGTATCGCACGCAAATCGAGGTCGGGCCTAACAGGCTGGGCCAACAAACTAAGGGCGTGGGGCTTAGGACCAGCTCTCCATCGCTCTGGTGCCTATAACTTTTGATCTGTAAGGAGTTAGGCGGCGCACAGTATACCGTTGGAAAGCTCTCCGAGAGCTCTATGATCGGGGGAGCAAGCCTGCTCGGCTGCGCCTATTTTCGGAGCCCAAAATTGAACGTTTTCATTAGTTTCTGGACACTTTTCTTCTTTTGCCTTGTTTTTCCGTCCTGGATCGTACGTCGTGAGCCGCGAAAAGGACAACAACCTAATCCATTACATTTCTATTACCGAATACCACGACACCTTGGGCAAGACAACTTCGCTTCAAGTAGTGGCTGGGCCCGCAAACCGAGGGCGTGAGTCTTAGGACCAGGTCTCCGTCGCTCCGGTGCCCATAACTTTGGATCCGTAAGGAGTTACGCGGCGCACAGCATACCGTTGGAAAGCTATCCGACAACCCTACGATAGGGGCAGCAAGCCTACTCGGCTGCGCCTATTTTCGAAGCCCAAAATCGAACGTTTTCATCTATTTCTAGACACTTTTCTTCTTTTGCGCTGTTTTTCCGTCCCGGATCGTACGTCGTGAGCCGCGAAAAGGACGACAACCTAATCCATCACATTTCTATTACCGAATCCCATGCCACCTTAGGCAAGACAACTTTGCTTCACATAGAGGCTGGGCCCGCAAACGAGGGCGTGGGGCATAGGACCAGGTCTCCATCGCTCCGGTGCCCATAACTTTTGATCCATAAGGAGTTACGCGGCGCACAGCTTACCGTTGGAAAGCTCTTTGAGAGCTCTACGACAGGGGCAACAAGACCGCTCAGCTGCGCCTATTTATGGAGCCCAAAATCGAACGTTTTCATCAGTTTTTGGACACTTTTCTTCTTTTGCGCTATTTTTTCATCCCGGATCGTACTTTGTGAGCCGCAAAAAGGACTGTGATAACCCGAACCCGGCATGCATTTAATAGCACTTGACTGCATTTGATTAAATGTTTAATTAGTTAAATCAACCAACTTGCACTATTTTAATATTCCTCTTGGTAGCATTTAGGAGTTGTAAATTGAATAATTAAAAGTTTATTACCTATTCCTAATAATTATAGTAATTGAAATTCTTTTATTGTGATTAATTAAGTGTCATCTTAAATGTTAGTGTTTAATTGTATTTGACTATGTGTTTATATTAACTTTCATTTGTAGCCTAATATTAACTTTATAACTCTTAAAATATTCTGGAAATAGTTAAATTAATCATTCTAAATGAATATTGAATACCTTGATTGTTTTGATTACTTTAGAAATCGATTTTGGTTGTTTTGCGTTAAAATTACTTGGTTTTCAAATAAATGAGAAAAGTAACTCCGAGCCGGAGTAAATTTTAAACTATGATGCTTTCCAAAAATGATATATTTCTTAGATTCTTTGAGATTTAATTGATGTTCTTCTATTGACGCAAAGTGCATAGCATATCGAGAGAGATAGTTGGAAAATGAATTCTAGTCCTCAACAAATAGTGAAAACTAGTATTTAGATGACTTAAATTTTATATTTTAATTGTTACTAGCTAGAATTAATTTTGGTGATAGTTATTTAGCTTAAAAATGCACAAAAGTAAGCCATTTTGACTAGTTTTAAGTTAATTGACCAACCTTGACCAAAGCTTTGACCCTTTTGACCTTTGACCTCTTTAAAATAGCATATAATAACACAAAATAAAAATAAAAACAGACCTGAAACAGAGCAGCCATGGCCGAAAAAATAAGGAGAAGAAAAAAAGAAAATTCAACTTCAATTCTTCGATTCTTCGCGAGGGCTTCCACGGGGTGGTTTCCGAGGCACTCTACGAGGTTTTCCTAGCGTCTAGGAGCATCTGAGGTGAGGGTTTCATCGTTATTTGCGCATTTATACGTTGTGTATGTTAACTTTTTCAATTTTTAGATTTATCCGTAGATCGTTATTTAAATCGATTTGATGCTTCTAGAATGTTCCTTGGCATTTGTAGAACATGTATTTATAGCTTTGTAATATTTTCTGCGGTTAAATATTGTGATTGCAAATTAAATTGTTAAATGAATAGTAATTTGTGAATAGTAAAACCTTGAAACGTTGAAGTTGAGCTGTTATGCTTTCTGTTGATGCAGAAATGTGCTAGGTACGCTAGAATGCTAAAATGTGTGGTTTGTTTGGGTTGCGTAGTGGGAAAAATGAGAATTATGCCTTTGGGAAAGTTGGGATCGTTTAGGTCAACTTTTGTGTTTTCTCGTTTTGCGTGTTGGCATTGCTTCGGGAAGCCATGGAAGCACTTTTGGTGCGATTATGGCGTTGGTTGGGTGTTTGGTTGTTATAGTTGTAGTTCAAACGAGAAAGGGGGAAATCGGGGCTTTGCGCGAGTTCTAGGGTAAAGTAAGGTTTCGGGGTCTTTAGACGTGCCTTATGGTGACCTAGGAGGGTTGGCGAAGTCGGTTTCCAGAACTCGTGGCTCGTTTGGAAATGGTAGCGTTTTGATAGTTGGGGCCGATTTGTGTTTTTGTGTGTTTTCTTGTCTTTATGCCTATAGAATGCTTAGAATTACTTGGAATACTTGTTTGAGTTGTTTTGGATTGAATTGCTTATCAAATTGTTGCTATTGCGTGCGAGAGTAACCTACTTTGTTATTCTCCCACGTGTGGCTTTATCGCTTGTTTATCGCCTTGTATCGAATCTTGCATTGCATAGTGTCTCGCGCGTGAGTGATGGGCCTCTCTGGGTAGCCTTGGGTTGCCAGTGTTGGTTGCTCTAGCTCCGCTGCTATTCCCTTTCTCGCTTGGGTTGCCTCCCAGGGAGATTTGGGTCGTAGGATTGATGGATACTTCCGGGGTATTCCAAACTGGTGTTATAAGGTGGTTTGGGCCGGCGCGTCATCGTTAAAGTCATCGGAATTGTGATCGGTACATTACTCGCTCGAGTGAACCATAGCCTTCAAAGTGTGGTATAGCTTTGATTGGTTGTGTTAATGCTTTCTTTAGTTGTTTAATTGTATTGTTGTTTATATTGAATGCCTTTTATTGATTGTATTGCTTAACTGTACCTATTTGCATTGCACGATCTTCTTTCTCTCCAATTCGATATCTGTCTCGCCCTCACTGAGTATACGTGTTGTGTATACTCACTCCTCACCACCACATTTCAGGAAATGTCATGTTAGCTGGAAAGTTCGTGATTTCGTGAAAGTTCGTGCCTGAAGAGTTGTCTTGCGTGCCTATGTGGCTTAAGTGTCGAAGTTGTAAAGATATATGCTTCCTTATGTTGTATGTATTTAATGTCAAGAAGTATGTATTTTAAGTTTCATTAGATTGTTGAAGTAGTTTGATAAGTTAGATTATGTATTTAGTTAATGTAGCTTAATTTCAATGTATGTTTGTAATGACAAAGGAAAGAGATAGAAAGATACGATAGTCTAACTTATGCAATAGGTTGGTGTAGTTTAATTACTAAGCATGTTTGTATGGTTAAAGGAAGAGTTAGAATAGTCTAGTACTTGAAAATGTATGCATATTTGCTTGTGGTTGCTTGTTGAGAACAAGGCTCGGATGGCCTTGAGGTGGTTGAATGTTTGGACATGGTATTGGTCCATTTATATGCTGTCGCAGGTTTGCTTTTTGTATAGAAACAGGGGAGACTCCGTCCGTTTTCCCTAAATTTTGCCCGGGTTTGGAATTGGGTTGTGATTACATTGATTGATAGAACCTCCGGTCTCGAGAGGGATCGGGGTATTACAACCTTGGGCAAGACAACTTCGCTTCATGTAGAAGTTGGGCCCGTAAACCGAGGGCGTGGGGCTTAGGACCAGGTCTCCATCACTCCCGTGCCCATAACTTTTGATCCGTAAGGAGTTACGCGGCGCACAACATATCGTTGGAAAGCTCTCCGAGAGCTCTACGACAAGGGAAGCAAGCCTGCTCAGTTGCGCCTATTTTCAGAGACCAAATTCGATCGTTTTCATCAGTTTCTGGACACTTTTCTTCTTTTGCGCTGTTTTTCCATCCTGGATCGTACGTAGTGAGCCTTGAAAAGGATGACAACCTAATCCATTACATTTCTATTACCGAATCCCAGGTCACATTGGGAAAGACAACTTTGCTTCACGTAGAGGTTGGGCCCGCAAACCGAGGGGGTGGGGCTTAGGACAAGGTCTCCGTCGCTCCGGTGCCTATAACTTTTGATCCGTAAGGAGTTACGCGGCGCGCCGCATACCGTTGCAAAGCTCTCCGAGAGCTCTACAACAAGGGCAGCAAGCTTGCTCGGCTGCGCCTATTTTTGGAGCCCAAAATCGAACTTTTTCATCAGTTTCTGGACACTTTTCTTCTTTTGCTCTGTTTTTTCGTCCCGGATCGTAGGTCGTGAGCTGTGAAAAGGACGACAACCTAATGCATCAAATTTCTATTACCGAATCCCACGCCACCTTGGGCAAGACAACTTCGCTTCATGTAGAGGCTGGGCCCGCAATCCGAGTGCGTGGGGCTTAGGACCAGGTCTCCGTCGCTCTGGTGCCCATAACTTTTGATCCGTAAGGAGTTACATGGCGCACAACATAACGTTGGAAAGCTCTCCGAGAGCTCTACGATGGGGACAGCAAGCCTGCTTCGCTGCACCTATTTTCGGAGCCAAAAATCGAACATTTTCATTAGTTTCTAGACACTTTTCTTCATTTGCTCTATTTTTTTGTCCCGGATCGTACGTCGTGAGCCGCGAAAAGGACGACAACCTAATCCATCACATTTCTATTACCGAATCCCACGGCACCTTGGGCAAGACAACTTCGCTTCATGTTGAGGCTGGGCTCGCAAACCGAGGGTGTGGGGCTTAGGACCTGGTCTCCGTCGCTCCGGTGCCCATAGCTTTTGATCCGTAAAGAGTTAAGCGGCACACAGCATACCGTTGGAAAGCTCTTTGAGAGCTCTACGACGGGGGAAGCAAGCCTGCTTGGCTGCGCCTATTTTCGGGGCCCAAAATGGAATGTTTTCATCACTTTCTGGACACTTTTCTTCCTTTCAGTTTTTTTTTCGTCGTGGATCGTACGTTGTGAGCCGCGAAAAGGACGACAACCTAATCCATCACATTTCTATTACCGAATCCCACGGAAACTTGTGCAAGACAACTTTGCTTCACGTAGAGGCTGGGCCCGCAAACCGAGGGCATGGGGCTTAGGACCAGGTCTCTATCGCTCCGGTGCCCATAACTTTTGATTTGTAAGGAGTTACGCAGCGCGCATCATACCGTTGGAAAGCTCTCCGAGAGCTCCACGACGGAGGCAGTAAGCCTGCTCAGCTGCACCTATTTTCGGTGCCCAGAATCAAATGTTTTCATCAAATTCTGGACACTTTTCTTGTTTTGCGCTATTTTTCGTCCCGAATCGTACGTCGTGAGCCACGAAAAGGACGGCAACCTAAACCATCACATTTCTATTACCGAATCCCATGGCAACTTGTGCAAGACAACTTCGCTTCACGTAGAGGCTGGGCCCGCAAACCGAGGGTGTGGGGCTTAGAACCAGGTCTTCGTCGCTTCGGTGCCCATAACTTTTGATCCGTAACAAGTTACGCGGTGCGTAGCATACCGTTGGAAAGCTCTCTGACAGCTCTACGACGGGGGTAGCAAGCCTCCTCGGCTACGCCTATTTTTGGATCCCAAAATCGAACATTTTAATCAGTTTCTTGACACTTTTCTTCTTTTGCGCTGTTTTTTCGTCCTGGATCGTACGTCGTGAGCCGCAAAAAGGACGACAACCTAATGCATCAAATTTCTATTACCGAATCCCACGCCACCTTGGGCAAGACAACTTCGCTTCATGTAGAGGCTGGGCCCGCAATCCGAGGGCATGGTGCTTAGGACCATGTCTCCGTCGCTCCGGTGCCCATAACTTTTGATCCGTAAGGAGTTACGCGGCGCACAGCATACCGTTGGAAAGCTCTCCGAGAGCTCTACGATGGGGGTAGCAAACTCGCTCTGTTACGCCTATTTTCGAAATCCAAAATCGAACGTTTTCATCAGTTTCTGGACACTTTTCTTCTTTTGCACTGTTTTTCCGTCCGGGATCGTACGTTGTGAGCCTTCAAAAGGACAACAACCTAATCCATTACATTTCTATTGCCGAATCCCACGCTACCTTGGGTAAGACAACTTCGCTTCACATAGAGGCTGGGCCCGCAAACTGAGGGCGTGGGCCTTAGGACCAGGTCTTCGTCGCTCCGATGCCTATAACTTTTGATCCATAAGGAGTTACGCGGCGCACAGCATATTGTTGGAAAGCTCTCCAAGAACTCTACGACGAGGGTAGCAAACCTGCTCTGCTGCGCCTATTTTCAGAGCCCAAAATCTAACGTTTTAATCAGTTTCTACATATTTTTCTTCTTTTGCGCTATTTTTCCATCTCAGATCGTACGTCGTGAGCCGCGAAAAGGACGACAACCTAATCCATCACATTTCTATTACCGAATCCCACAGCACCTTAGGCAAGACAACTTTGCTTCACGTTGAGGCTAGGCCCATAAACTGAGGGCGTGAGGCTTATGACCAAGTCTCCGTCGCTCCGGTGCCCATAACTTTTGATCCGTAAAGAGTTACGCGACACACAGTATACCGTTGGAAAGCTCTCCGAGAGCTCTACGTCGAGGGCAGCAAGCCTGCTCGGCTTCTCCTATTTTTGGAGCCCAAAATGTAACATTTTCATCAGTTTCTGGACACTTTTCTTTTTTTGCACATTTTTTCCGTCCCGGATCGTACGTTATGAGTCGCGAAAAAGACAACAACCTAATCCATCACATTTCTATTACCGAATCCCACGGCACCTTGGGCAAGACAACTTTGCTTCACGTTGAGGCTGGGCCCGCAAACCGAGGGCGTGGGGCTTAGGACCAGGTCTCCTTCGCTCCGATCCCCATAACTTTTGATCCGTAAGGAGTTATGCGGCGCATAGCATATTGTTGGAAAGCTCTCCGAGAGCTCTATAACGGGGGCAGCAAGCCCGCTCGGCTGTGCCGATTTTTGGAGCCCAAAATCGAACATTTTCATCAGTTTTTGGACACTTTTATTCTTTTGCGCTGTTTTTCCATCCTGGATCGTACGTCGTGAGCCTTGAAAATGATGACAACCTAATCCATTACATTTCTATTACCGAATCCCATGCCACCTTGGGCAAGACAACTTCGCTTCCTGTAGAGGCTGGGCCCGTAAACCGAGGGCGTAGGGCTTAGGACCAGGTCTCCGTCGCTCCGGTGCCCATAACTTTTGATCCGTAAGGAGTTACGCGGTACACAGCATACCATTGGAAAGCTCTCCCAGAGCTCTATGACGGGGGCAGCAAGCTTGCTCGGCTGCTCCTATTTTTGAAGCCCAAAATCGAACGTTTTCATCAATTTCTGAACACTTTTCTTCTTTTGCGCTGTTTTTCTGTCCCGGATCGTACGTCGCTTGCTGCGAAAAGGAAGACATCCTAATCCATCACATTTCTATTACTGAATCCCACGGCACCTTGGGCAAGAAAATTTCGCTTCACGTAGAGGCTGGGCCCGCAAACCGAGGGCGTGGGGCTTTGGACTAGGTCCCCGTCTCTCCAGTACCCATAACTTTTGATCCGTAAGGAGTTACGCGGCACACAGTGTCACGCCCCAACCCGGCCTATAAAGGTTAGACTAGGGTGTGATTTAAACATTCAAGTCATATCTCGTACTTAACCGTTCATGAAAGTTTAACACTTAACGTTTTAGCCTAAACTCCACAATTTTTCGGAAAACCGACAGCATAACAGTTGTAATTGGGCTCTTTGGTTTGACCTAATTCTCTAAACGCCTCAAAATTTCCAATCTCAATTTCATTTTCAACTAAGATTACTATTTACCATCAATTGAAACGCCTACTAGTTATCTCGAAGTCTCGTTTGATTAATAATCTAGCATGATACTATGTCTCGTTTGTTTGTTAATCCTCGTTACAAAGTACCTGTTGATCTTAGCTTAACAATGAGTACCTGCCTTAAATTGGTTAGGTTCATTACTTAATCCTTACTTGATACTTCGTAAACCTATGATAGATACTAGCTAATAACGATAGCAAAACGACCATAGTATTGTCTATTTAGTTATTATCAGTACAAGCCAAAATTAGACCCCAAATTACAACGGGGGTCTTTGACATTACAAACATCAAGCAACATGAAAAGAAATAGTCTTCAATTAGCATAGTGTTCACAATGGCCATAATCAAGCAAAGCACATAAGACAGGCAATCATTCCAAGGAATCATCGTTAGACACGTCGTCCTCGGGTACCTGTTCTTGATCTTCTTCACCTGAGATGATAAAAGAGGGTGAGTCCTTATGAACTCAGCGAGGGGGAACGAGAAATAGGTTTGAAACTCATTTTCCGGTTCAACTTATGAAAACCCTTTTTGCAAGCATAAATATATCACAAGTAAGTACATAATATAATATAAAAGTAAAGGAACACAATTACCCGTCTTTCCTCCCCGAGGTTCTCTAGGAACCAAGCGAGAGTAATTATACACATAGTGAAAAGGATACGGTGAGCTTTTGCTCTCAGTTCATGTCAGTATCAGTTGTTGCGGCCGACTTCAAATCATCCCTTTATCACGCCAAATGGGTGTACTCCGGATGTACCCCGAAATCCTACGACCCAACTCTCCGAGGAAGTCTAGCCCCCAAGCAAGAGAGAGAATTGGACAATGGTAGTCACGGTTGCACCGGTAAGCCCGATGCCGCCCGGTGTGCGTGAACGCTACCACTCCAGAATGAAATGTTGCAACCTTGTATGCAATGCACATTTATAACATTTAATATATCACATTAGGAGGACAACAAAGTAGGTTGCCTCCGAGCAGTCATAAGATTGCACATTGACAAGTAAACAAGCGAGGCACGATAAAACAAGTAATTTCACTTGAAAGGCACATGGAGTTATATGAACATTAAATGGGCAGCCATGTAACGCACGTAAATCAAGTCATATAACTCATTGCAAAGTTCACGTAATCAATTAATAAGATTTTTCATCATGCAACGGCATCTACGTGGGACTGGGTGCAAGAAAAGCCTACTAATCAACATGAAATCATCGAAATCATATTTAGGGCTACAATGGCAACTACGGGCAGCCTACTAAACATATAATTAAACACGATATTCATAGGATCAACACTTAGCAAGTTTACCTAGTTTCCAGGGTTCTAATTCGTGTTTACCCGTGCGATTAAGCCCCAAGTCATCTCGTAATTAAACTCAAGCCACGCATTGATTAGTTCATACACCCTCAAGCATTCAAAACAGTCCACACAACATCAAAATGCCACAATCTCAAGCATTTAATACAACAAGAGAAGCTACAATAATTTTTCTAAGAATTTCACTAAGTGAAACCCTCACTGCAATGGACTGTTTTCTCACAATTATTAAGACAAGCAAACAATCTCAAATTACAGTGAATAAGATGTAAAATTAAATATTAATAAGTGAACTAAATTCAGAAACAAACCTCGCATCGTTTGGAGTTCGGGTCCAATAGTTATAGCCAAAACAGTGAGACTACACAAAACTGTCCAGATTTGCACATATTTTGATACTTGTCGTTTTTTAGGGCCTTAGGGTCAGATTTAGCCTTAGTCCATTTCTGACAAAAATGTCGAGAACTGAAAAATATAGCATTACACCAATTTTCATGCATTTTTGATGTCATTTACTAAGTCAAAACTGGTTCGTTCCACAAGGTCAGTGCATCTGCCAAAACCTGCTTCATTTTTTCAGACTTTCCAGATTTGGACACATTTTAATGATTTGCCATTTTGAGGACCTTAGTGTCAAAATTAGCTTTGACTTATTTCTGTGAAAAATGTTCAGAACTGGAAAAAATAGTTACCTACCAATTTTTACGCATTTTAAACATCATTTACCTAGTCAAAATCACCTCGCACCAATAAGACAGAAAGCTGTCGCATGCACGATTTCATCTATCATCACATTCTTGCCCAAAATCTTGCCATGCATGGTTGTAAAAGCTTATGAACACACATATATCTCAAGTGCAGAAGCAAATATAAACATTTAAGAGCATGCATGTGGGTTTTTGAAAGATTTTCAAGAAGTTTTAGCCCTCACCTTAACAAAACAACAAGAAGATGCACAAGACTCTTGATGAAGCACAAAGTTGATCTTTTCCTTGCTTAGCCGAGACACCGCTTGATTTTTTCTCAAATTTCCTAGCTTAGTAGCCAAGTTCTTAGTAGGTGCATGTGGTTAGAACAAGAAGAAAAGAAATGGAAGCTAGCAAACTCACCTAAGCCGAAATGGAGGTTCAAAGAGCTTGCATGTGTGTTTCTTGCAACCTAGCTTGCTTAGTCGAGCTTCCTAGTTTCTTGCTTGCCTTGATGAACCATGGAGTGATGAAGATGAGCTATGGAGTCTAGAAACTCAGCTAGGGCCGAGAGAGAGAGAGAAGAATAAGAGGGAGAGAGAAGAATGAAAGGGAGAGAGAAGAATTAGAGGAAAATGAGTGAAATGAATGAAAAATGAAAGCCTTGCAAATGATGAAGCATGTGTTGGCCTTGGGCATACAAATTTCAGATTTGTGTCTTCAAGAAGCATGGTTTTTGAATTACTTAGCATGGGCAAGGAGCTTTGTGTCGAGAATGAGAGCTTTGAGGAGGGTTTGAGCTAATTTTTTATCGCTTTGTGTCATAAAATGTCATAGAATGTTTGGGAATAAGATTTGAATTATGCAAAGCAATCACAAGGCACACAAGGTGGTCGGCCAAGGCATAAAAATGCTGAATCTTTGTCATCTTTTGAGCATTAATTAATTGTATGTTTGAAAGTGCAAAAGAATAAGGAATAAAGAATAAGGAATGTCTAGTTTTTTGTGAGATTTTGTCTTCTAGTGGGTTGAATTAGTAATTTGATATTAGTTAGTGAAATTGTATGATTAATTAATGATCTAGTGCTTCGTGTAAGATGCTTTCTTGATTAGCGTGAGGGCACACTTTCCTAGGTTTAGGGCACGTACTACGAGACGAATGCATATTTCTCAAGTAAATGCACGCAACCCTACATGAATGCACGTAATTCAATGCAAGGCACACAAAACAAAACACGATTCTTAAACTTAAGACAAGGCACGCAAATCTAGATTAGGGCACACGAAATGAGGTATCGCATGCAAATCGAGGTCGGTCTTCACACACAGCATACCAATGGAAAGCTCTCCTAGAGCTCTACGACGGGGGCAGCAAGCCTGCTCGGCTGTGCCTGTTTTCAGAGCCCAAAATGGAACGTTTTCATCAGTTTCTGGACACTTTTCTTCTTTTGCGCTGTTTTTCTGTCCCGGATCGTACGTTGTGAGCTGCGAAAAGGACGACAACCTAATCCATCACATTTTTATTACCGAATCCCACGGTAACTTGTGCAAGACAACATCACTTCACATAGAGGCTGGGGCTTAGGACCAGGTCTCCGTCGCTCCGATGCCCATAACTTTTGATCCGTAAGGAATTATGCAGCGCGGAGCGTACCGTTGGAAAGCTCTCCGATAGCTCTACGACGGGGGTAGCAAGCCTCCTCGCCTGCGCCTGGTTCTAGAGCCCAAAATCGAACGTTTTAATCAGTTTCTGGACACTTTTCTTTTTTTGCGCTATTTTTCCATTCCGGATCGTACGTCATGAGCCGCAAAAAGGACGACAACCTAATGCATCACATTTCTATTACCGAATCCCACGCCACCTTGGGCAAGACAACTTTGCTTCACGTAGAGGCTGGGCCCGCAAACCGAGGGCATGGGGCTTAGGACCAGGTCTCCGTTGCACCGGTGCCCATAACTTTTGATCCGAAAGGAGTTACGCGGCACACAGCATATCGTTGGAATGCTCTCCGAGAGAACTACGACGGGGGTAGCAAGCCCACTCGGCTGTGCCTATTTTTGGAGCCCAAAATCGAATGTTTTCATCAGTTTCTAGACACTTTTCTTCTTTTGCGCTGTTTTTCCGTCCCAGATTGTACGTCGTGAGCCGTGGAAAGGACGACAACCTAATCCATCACATTTCTATTACCGAATCCCACGACACCTTGGGCAAGACAACTTCGCTTCACGTTGAGGCTGGGCCCGCAAACTGAGGGCGTGGGGCTTAGGACTAGGTCTCCGTCGCTCCAGTGCCCATAACTTTTGATTCGTAAGGAGTTACGCTGCGCACAACATACCGTTGGAAAGCTCTCTGAGAGCTCTACAACAGGGGTAGCAAGCCTGCTCAGCTGCGCCAATTTTCGGAGCCCAAAATGGAAAGTTTTCATTAGTTTCTGGACACTTTTCTTCTTTTGCGCTGTTTTTCCCTCCCGGATCGTACGTTGTGAGCCGCGAAAAGAAGGACAACCTAATCCATCACATTTCTATTACCGAATCCCATGGCAACTTGTGCAAGCCAGCTTCGCTTCACGTAGAGGCTGGGCCCACAAACCGAGGACGTGGGGCTTATGACCAGGTCTCCGTCACTCTGGTGCCCATAACTTTTGATCCGTAAGGAGTTACGCGGCGCGCAGCATACCGTTGGAAAGCTCTCCGAGAGCTCTTCGATGAGGGCAGCAAGTCTCCTTAGCTGCGCCAGTTTTCAGAGCCCAAAATTGAATGTTTTCATCAGTTTCTTGACATTTTTCTCCTTTTGCCCTACTTTTCCGTCCCGGATCGTACGTCGTGAGCAGCGAAAGGGACGACAACCTAATCCATCACATTTCTATTATCGAATCCCACGCCACCTTGGGCAAGACAACTTCTCTTCACATAGAGGCTAGGCCCGCAAATCGAGGACGTGTGGCTTAAGACCAGGTCACCGTCGCTTCGGTGCCCATAACTTTTGATCCGTAAGGAGTTATGCGGCACACAGCATACCGTTGGAAAGCTCTCTGAGAGCTCTACGACGGGGGCAGTGAGCTTGCTCGGTAGCGCCTATTTTCAGTGTCCAAAATCAAACGTTTTCATTTGTTTCTTGACACTTTTCTTCTTTTGTGTTGTTTTTCCGTCCTGGATAGTACGTCGTGAGCCGCGAAAAGGACGACATCCTAATCCATCACATTTCTATTACCGAATATCATGCTACCTTGGGCAAGACAACTTCGCTTCACGTAGAGGCTGGGCCCGCAAACCGAGGGCGTGGGGCTTACGACCAGGTCTTCGTCACTCCGGTGCCCATAACTTTTGATTCGTAAAAAGTTACGCGGAGCACAGCATACCGTTGGAAAGCTCTCCGAGAACTCTACGATGGGGGCAGCAAGCCTGCTCGGCTGCGCTAATTTTTGGAGCCCAAAATCGAATGTTTTCATCAGTTTCTGGACACTTTTCTTCTTTTGCGCTATTTTTCCGTCCCGGATCGTACGTCGTGAGCCGCAAAAAGGACGACAACCTAATCCATCACATTTCAATTACCGAATCCCACGACACCTTAGGCAAGACAACTTCGCTTTACGTAGAGGCTCGGCTCGCAAATTGAGGTCGTGGGTCTTGGGACCAGGTCTCTGTCGCTCCGGTGCCCATAACTTTTGATCCGTAAGGAGTTACGCAGCACACAGCATACCGTTGGAAAGCTCTCCGAGAGCTCTACGACGTTGGCAACAAGCCTGCTCGGATGCGCCTGTTGTCGGAGCCAAAAATGTAACATTTTCATCATTTTCTAGACACTTTTCTTGCGCTATTTTTTCATCCCGGATCGTACGCTGTGAGCCGCAAAAAGGAGGACAACCTAATCCATCACATTTTTATTACCGAATCCCACGACAACTTGTGCAAGAGAACTTCTCTTCTCGTAGAGGCTGGGTCAGCAAACCGAGGGCGTGGGGCTTAGGACCAGGTCTCCGTCACTCCGGTGCCCATAACTTTTGATCTGTAAGGAGTTACGGGGCGCACAGCGTACCGCTGGAAAGCTCTTCGACAGCTCTACGATGGGGGTAGAAAGCCTCCTCGGCTGCACCCATTTTTGGATCCCAAAATCGAACGTTTTAATCAGTTTATGGAAACTTTTCTTCTTTTGCGCTGTTTTTCCGTCCCAGATCGTACGTCGTGAGTAGCGAAAAGGACGACAACCTAATGCATCACATTTCTATTACCGAATCCCACCCCACCTTGGGCAAGACAACTTCACTTCACGTAGAGGCTGGGCCCACAAACTGAGGGCGTGGGGCTTAAGACCAGGTTTCCGTCGCTCCGGTGCCCATTACTTTTGATCCGTAAGGAGTTACGCTGCGCACAACATACCGTTGGAAAGCTCTCCGAGAGATCTACGACGGGACTAGCAAACCTGCTCAGTTGCGCCTATTTTCAAACCCTAAAATCGAACGTTTTCATTAGTTTCTGGACACTTTTCTTCTTTTGCGTTGTTTTTCCGTCCCGAATCGTACGTCGTGAGCCGCGAAAAGGACGACAACCTAATCCATCACATTTCTATTATCGAATCCCATGGCACCTTGGGCAAGACAACTTCGTTTCACGTTGAGGCTGGGCCCGCAAACCGAGGGCGTGGGGCTTAGCACCAGGTCTCCGTCGCTCCGGTGCCCATAACTTTTGATCCGTAAAGAGTTATGTGGCACACAGCATACCGTTGGAAAGCTCTCCGAGAGCTCTACGACGGGAACAACAAGCCTGCTCGACTGCGCCTATTTTCGGAGCCCAAAATAGAACGTTTTCATCAATTTCTGGATACTTTTCTTCTTTTGCGCTATTTTTCTGTCCCGGATCGTACGTCATGAGCCGCGAAAAGGACGACAACTGTCACGCCCTAACCCGGCCTATAAAGGTTAGACTAGGGTGTGATCTAACATTCAAGTCATATCACATACTTAACCGTTTATGAATATTTAACACTTAACGTTTTGGCCTAAAATTCAAAATTTTTTAGAAAACCGGCAGCATAACGGCTGTAATTGGGCTCTTTGGTTTGGCCTAATTCTCTAAACGCCTCAAAAATTTTCAATCTCAATTTCATTTCCAACTAGGATTACTATTTACCATCAATTGAAACGACTACTAACTATCTCGATGACACGTTGATTAATAACCTAGCATAATACTATATCTCATTTGTTTGTTTATTATCGTTATGAAAGTGCCTATTGATCTTTGCTTTGCAACGAGTACCTGCTTAAGATTTGATTGGTTCATTTTACTTAGCCCTTACCTAATACTATACGATCCTATTATAGATACTAGCAGTAATAATAGCAAAATAACAATAGTAGTGTCTAGTGTCTGTCTAGTAAATATCAGTACAAACCAAAATTAGACCCCAAATTACAACGGGGGTCTTTTACATTACAAACAACAAGCAACATAAAAGAAATAGTCTTCAAGTAGCATGGAGTTCCCAAGTAGCCATAATCACGTAAAGCACATAAGACAGGCAATCACTCCAAGGAATCATCGTTAAGCACATCGTCCTCAGGTACCTGTTCTTGATCTTCTTCACCTGAGATGATAAAAGAGGGTGAGTCCTTATGAACTCAGCGAGGAGGAAGGAGAAATAGGTTTCGAAACTCATTTTCTGGTTCAACTTTTGAAAATCCTTTTTGCAAGTGGGTGTACTCCGGATGTACCCCGAAACCTACGACCCAACTCTCCGAGGAAATCTAGCCCCCAAGCAAGAGAGGGAATTGGTACCATGGTAATCACGGTTGCACCGGCAAGCCCGATGCCGCCTGGTGTGCGTGAACGCTACCACGCCAGAATGAAAGGTTGCAACCTTGTATGCAATGCACATTTATGACATTTATTATATCACATTAGGAGGACAACAAAGTAGGTTGCCTCCGGACAGTCATAAGATTGCACATTGACAAGTAAACAAGTGAGGCACGAATAGACAAGTAATTTCACTTGAAAAGCTTATGGAGTTATATGAACATTAAACGGGCAGCCATGTAACGCACATAATTCAAGTCATATAACTCATTTCAACGTCCACGTAATCAAATAATAAGGTTATTCAACATGTGACAACAATCTACGTGGTTCGGATGCAAGAAAGGCCTATTTGTCGACATGCAACGAATCAAAGTCACATTTAGGGCTATAAGGCAACTACGGGCAGCCTACTAAACATATAATTACACTCAATATTCAAAGGATCAACACTTAGCAAGTTCGCCTAGTCACTAGGGTTTCCATTTCGTGCTTATCCGTGCAATTAAGCCCCAAGTCAACTCAAAATCAATCTCAAGCCAAGCATCAATTAATCCAAACATCCCCAAGTACTCAAAACAGTCCACACAACATCCCAATGCCACAATCTAAGGCAATTAATACCACAAGAGAAGTTACAACAAATTTCTAAGCATATAACTAAGTGAAACCCTCACTGCAATAGGCTGTTTTCTCACAATCATTGAGTCAAGCAAACAATCTCCAATTCCAGTAAATAAGATGTCAAATTAAAGCTTAATAAGTGAACTAAAATCAGAAACAAACCTTGCATCATTTGAAGTTCGAGATCAACAGTTATAGCCAAAACAGTGGGATTGCACAAAACTGTCCAGATTTGCACATATTTCGATAATTGTCGTTTTTGAGGTCTTTAGGGTCCGATTTAGCCTTAGTCCATTTCTGACAAAAATGTCCAGAACTGAAAAATATGTCAGTACACCAAATTTCATACATTTTGGACATCATTTACTAAGTCAAAACTGGTTCGTTCCACAAGGTCAGTGCATCTGCCAAAACCTGCTTCATTTTTCCAGACTTTCCAGATTTGGACACATTTTAATGATTTTCCATTTTGAGGACCTTAGCGTCAAAATTAGCTTTGACCCATTTTCAACATCATTTGCCAAGCCAAAATCACCTCGCACCAACAAGACAGAAAGCTGTCGCATGCACAATTTCATCTATCATCACATTCTAGCCCAAAATCTTGCCATGCATGGTTGTAGAAGCTTATGAACACACAAATAACTCAAGTACATAAGCAAAGACATACATTTAAGAGCATGCATGTCAATTTTTGAAGGATTTTCAAAAGGTTTTAGCTCTCACCTTAGCAAATCAACAAGAAGACGCACAAAACTTTGATGAAGCTCAAATTCTTCTTCTTCCTTGCTTAGTTGAGATTCCAACTCAATTTTCTCTATTTTTCCTAGCTTAGTAGCCAAGCTCTTAGTACATGCATGTGGTTAGAACAAGAAGAAAAGAAATGGAAGCTAGGAAACTTATCTAGGCTGAAAATGGTGAGTCAAAAGCTTGCATGTGAGTTTTCTTGCAACCTAGCTAGCTTGGTTGAGTTCCTTTGCTTGTGGTTTGCCTTGATTAACTATGGTATGATGAAGATGAGCTATGAAGGTAAGAAACTCAGCCAAGGCCGAGAGAGAGAGAGAGAAGAATGAGAGGGAGAGAGAGAAGATTGAGAGGAAAAATGAGAGAAATGACAAAGAATGAAGGCTTTTGCAATTCTTGATGCAAGTGGTCGGCCTAGGGCTTAGTAATTCAGCTTTTTTGTGTCTTCAAGATGCAATTTGAAATTCCTAGTATGGGCAAAGAGGAGTTGGTCGAGTATGGGAAGCTTTTGCAAAGGTTTTTGAGCTAATTTTTATGCATTTGTGTCATAGAGTTGTCATAAGTTGTCTAGAGTTAATTTGAATTGAGCAAGCATGCACAAATACCACCTAGTGGTCGGCCAAGGCTATAGAAAATCTGATTTTTTTGTCATCTATTGGAGTATTATTTAATTGGGTGTTGGAAGTGCAAAAAGAATAAGGAATAAAGCATGAAGAATGCTTAGTGTTTAGTGAAATTTTGTCTTCTAGTGAGTTGAATTAGTAATTTAATAATAGTTAGTGGATTTTGTAGGATTAATTAATGACCTAGTGCTTCGTTAAGATGCTTTCTTGTTTAGCGTGAGGGCACGCTTTCCTAGGTCTAGGGCATGCACTACGAGGTAGAACACGAACAACGAGACGAATGCACGTTTTCCAAGTAAATGCACGCAACCCTAAATGAATGCACGTAATTCAATGCATGGCACACAAATCGAACACAATTCTTAAACCTAGGTCAAGGCACGTAAATCTAGATTAGGGCACACGAAACGAGGTATCGCACACAAATCGAGGTCGGGCCTCACATCTTCCCCTCCTTAAAAGAATTTCATCCCGAAATTCAATTATTACCTTTGAAATAAAGCTGGATATTGCTGCTCCATCTGGTCTCGCCTTTCCCATGTTGCTTCTTCAACTCCATGATGATCCCACAGCACTTTCACCATCAGTATAGTTTTGTTGCGCAACTCCCGATCTTGCTGGTCTAGGATCCGAATGGGCTTCTCCTAATAGGACAAGTTCTCCCAAAGCTGCAACGGCTCTGGCTCCAAGATATGCGAAGGATCAGGATGATACTTCCGCAGCATCGAAACATGAAAGACGTCGTGAATATTGGAGAGGTTCTGGGGTAGTACCAGGCGATACGCCAATTTTCCAACCTTCTCAATTATCTCAAATGGTCCTACGAACCTCGGGCTCAACTTTCCACCCTTGCCATGTTTAATCAGTCCCCTCCGAGGTGATATCTTTAAGAACACCTTGTCGCCGACCTCAAACTCTAGGCTCCGTCTCTGTCGGTCTGCATAACTCTTCTGCCTGCTTTGGGTGGTAAGCATCCATTTTCGGATGAGGTGGATATTATCAACAGTCTTCATAAGTTCAGGTAAAAGGGTCGGGTCAAAAGTCTTCGTCTCACCTACTTCATCCCAGTAAATTGGGGATCGACACTTACGTCCATACAATGCCTCAAATGGGGCCATCCCGATAGTGGCCTGATAACTATTATTATAAGCGAACTCCGCTAGAGATAGATATTTCTCCGAACCTTTCCCGAAGTCTAAAACACACGCCCTCAGCATATCCTCCAGAATCTGAATAGTCCTCTCCGATTGTCCGTCAGTCTGAGGGTAATAAGCCGTACTGAAACTCAGCTTCATTCCCAAAGCTTCTTGCAATCTCTTCCAAAATCGGGAAGTAAAACGAGGATCCCTATCCGACAAAATACTCACAGGCATCCCGTGCAATCTTACAATCTCCGCTACATACATATTTGTCAATTTCTCAGGACTATCCTCCTTGCTCATCGGTAAGAAGTGCGCCGACTTAGTCAATCTATCCACTATGACCCAAATGGCGTAATGACCCTTTTGTGATCTGGGTAGGTCCATAACAAAGTCCATAGTTATATGTTCCCATTTCCAATGAGGAATCTCTAACGGCTGAAGTAAAACTGCTGGCCGTTGGTGTTCCGCTTTGACTCTCTGGCAAGTAAAGCACCGTGCCACAGACTCCGCAATCTCTCTCTTCATGTTATTCCACCAATAGTGTTGCTTCAAATCCCGGTACATCTTTGTTCCACCGGGATGAATAGTGTATCTTGAATTATGGGCTTCTTCAATAATCTTCTTTTTCAGCTCTGGCTCATTGGGAACACAAATCTGATTCCTAAACCTCCAAACACCATCATCATGAAACTTGAAATCTGCGTTGCCTTCCTTAATCTTCTGAAATTGTTGGTCCTTCTGTTGAGCCTCTTGTAACTCAGACAACAAGGTCGATTGAACTTGCGTAGTGGCAAAAAGTAACCCTTTCCGAGTCAATTGTGGTTTCCACAAAAATGCTTCCTCCAATAACTCCTGCACCTTGACTTCCAGTTTTGCCATGCTCGCTTTCCTACTTAAGGCATCTGCAACTACATTCGCTTTACCGGACACATAATTGATTGTGCAGTTATAATCATCCAAAAGCTCCATCCACCGCCTTTGCCTCATATTCAACTCTTTTTGAGAGAACAAGTATTTCAAGCTCTTATGATCAGTAAATACCTCAAACTTGTTACCCCACAGATAATGCCTTCATTTCTTGAGTGCAAACACAATAGCCGCTAACTCCAAATCATGCGTCGGGTAATTCAATTCATACGACTTTGGTTTCTTAGAAGCATATGCAATCACCCTTCCATTTTGCATCAACACACAACCCAATCCTTCTTTTGAAGCATCGCTATAGATTACAAAACCTTGACTTCCTTCAGGCAATGCAAGAACAGGTGCGGTAGTCAATCTTTTCTTCAATTCTTCGAAGCTGCTCTCACACTTATCATCCCACATGAACTTTGTTTTCTTTTGAGTGAGCTTTATAAGCGGTCCTGCAATCTTAGAGAAATCTTTCACGAATCTCCGATAATAGCCGGCTAGACCAAGAAAACTCTGAATCTCCATAACATTCTCCGGCTTCTTCCAAGATATCATTGCTTCTATCTTTGCTGGATCCACTGCTATTCCCTCTTGGGATATAATATGCCCCACAAATGCAATCTGTTGCAACCAAAATTCGCACTTGCTAAACTTTGCATACAATTGATGCTCTCGAAGTTTCTGTAGTACCAACCGCAGATGTTGCTCATGCGCCACCACAGATTTTGAGTATACCAAAATGTCATCAATGAAGATCACCACAAATTGGTCCAAGTAGGGTTGAAACACCCTATGCATCAAATCCATAAAAGCTGCAGGGGCATTAGTTAGTCCAAAAGGCATAACTACATATTCATAATGCCCATATCTCGTCCTGAAAGCCGTTTTAGGCACATCATCCTTTTTGATCCGCAACTGATAATACCCTTGCCTCAAGTCGAGTTTCGAATACACTTTGGCTCCTTGCAGTTGATCAAATAACTCGTCGATCAGGGGAAGTGGGTATTTATTCTTGACAGTCACTTGGTTCAGTCCTCGGTAATCGATGCATAGCCTCAACGTTCCGTCTTTCTTCTTTACAAATAGAACAAGTGCACTCCACGAAGAAGAACTTGGTTGAACAAACCCCTTCTTCAACAATCCTTGCAATTGGTCCTTCAATTCTTGTAGCTCGGCCGGTGCCATACGATATGGAGCTTTAGATATTGGCTGGGTGCCAGGCAGTAGCTCTATAACGAACTTGATCTCCCGATTCGGAGGTAAACCGGGCAATTCTTCTAGAAACACATCTGCATAGTCTTTGATCACTGGCATCTCCTCCAACTTAGCTTTATCTGACGGCTTATTGATGAGGTAAGCTAAGTATCCGCTACAACCTTTTCTCAAGGACTTCACTGCTTTCGTAGATGAAATGATGGAACTCCCGGTGAAATCTCTTCGACCAACTATCTCCAGTATTGGTTGACCAGGTACCTGGAATGTTATAATCTTTGCCCGACAATCTAGTTGGACATGATGTTTTACCAACCAATCCATCCCTAAAATGACCTCATAGTCTCGAAAAGGTAATACAATAAGATTGGCTGAGAATTCCCTATCCTTAATTTGAATTTTACATGCTTTACAAGCTGAGCTAGTAACAAGTTTAGAACCCATCGGAGTACCAACTTCTACTTCGTATGGTAAACATATAACTTTCAGTTTCACACGTTCCATACATAAGGGAGTAATAAATGAATGAGTAACACCCGGATCAATTAGCACCCTAACAGGTTGATTCAGTATGAAGAATGTACCTTCAACAACAGCGGTCTCATCTGGAAGCTCCTCGCACTCAATAGCATAGGCTCGAGCCTGGACTCTGGGAACTGGAGTCTCGCCTCTACCAGCTAGTTTACCCTGATTCTGTCCTGCCTGCCGTTTAGGGCAATCCTTGATCTAATGCTGATCACTGCCACATCTCATACATCGTCCTGACTTCTTCCAGCACTGGGCCTCGGTATGACCCTTCTTGTCACAGTAAGAACAGTTGACAAACTGAGTAGCAGGTGAACTACCTGTGGATCCGTTGGTGGAAGAGGCTGATGGCGTTTTCGTCGGGCCACGGTTATTCACTGGTCTGTTCTGGCTCTGGCCTTGATTATGACTCTGACTCTGGAATTTTCTCTGCTGACCTGGAGGCTGGTATGGTTTCTTGTTCGGCTGACTCGAACCGGCTCTATCTACTTTCCTCTTCTCAACTCGAGAGGCAGCAACAAAGAGAGCAGAATAGGTATTGAAGTCATGAGAATCCAAGTGGTCCTGAATCTCTGGCCTCAATCCAATAGTAAATTTTCACATCTTCGCCTCCGGAGTACTAACCATATATTGAGCATAACGGGAAAGTCGGTCAAAACGAGCCTCGTACTGGGCCACCGTCATGTTACCCTGGGTCAAGTGCATGAACTCCTCAATCCGCCTCTGCTTGGAAACTGTAGGTACATATTTCTCCTTGAATGCCTTAACGAAATTACCCTACAAGCGAGGTGTCTGATCAGTTTCCCACAGTGCCTACACAGTGTGCCACCAATGTTCAGCATCCCTGTGCAACAGAAACACCGCAAACTTCACCTTTTCTTCATCAGTATAATCAAGTGGCCTGAAAATCCTCTCGATCTCGGATAGCCAAGCCTCTGCTTTCTCATCATTAGCTTCCCCGTGGAATTTGGATGGGCGAAAGTCAAGGAACTCCCTCATTCTGCTATGTCTCCCATGGTTGCCATCATTCCTGTTGTTGTTGTTGTTGTTGTTGGCCTCACGTGCATCTTGGCGCTCCATCACTCGTGATACGCGATCCATGGCATTTGCCATCATGTTAAACATAGCTATACCGGGATTAGTTTGATAGGCATCTTGTGAGGCCCGACCCCGAATAATGTGTGTTACCTTGAATTGCGTGCCATAGACCAAAAATTATATGACTGACCTTGAATTGCGATACCTCGTTTCATGTGCCCTGACCTAGATTTGCGTGGCTTGACCCAGGTTTAATAATTGTATTCGGTTTGTGTGCGCCTTGCATTGAATTACGTGCATTCATTTAGGATTGCGTGCATTTACTAGAGTGCGTGCCCTAGACCTAGGAAAGCGTGCCCTCACGCTAATCAAGAAAGCATCTTACACGAAGCACTAGATCATTAATTAATCCTACAAATTCCACTAACTATTATTAAACTACTAATTCAACCCACTAAAAGACAAAATCTCACAAAAAGCTAGACATTCCTTATTCTTTATTCTTTATTCTTTTTGCACGTTCAACACAATTTAATAATGCACAAGGATGACAAAAAAATTCAGACCTTGATGCACAATGGGTCGGCCAAACCCAAGGCATTGAGCAAAGTTTGAACAAAATTATTTTAATCTAGCATGCTCAAGACAAAGCCTTCACATTGTCATACCTTTTGCTTGCACCAAAGTCACATTTTGCTAACAACCAAGCCACCCATCTCGACCACATCACCCTTGTCCACCAACAATTCAAATAACACTCAAAAGACAACACAAAATCTGAATTTTTGCTGCCCAAGGCCGACACTTGCATCTATTCCTTCAAGCATTTCATTTTTTTCACTTCATTCTCTCATTTTCCTCACATTTCTCGCTCTCCCTCTCATTCTTCTCTCTCTCCCAGCCATGGCTGAGTTTCTTACCTTCATAGCTCATCTTCATCATACCATAGTTAATCAAGACAAGCCACAAGCAAGAAACTCGATCAAGCTAGCTAGGATGCAAGAATCACACATGCAAGCTTTTTGAGTCACCATTTTCGGCCTTGGTGAGTTTACTAGGTTCCATTTCTTTTCTTCTTGTTTGAACCACATGCATGTACTAAGAACTTGGCCACTAAGCTAGGAAAAATAGAGAGAAATCGGTTGGTGTGTTGGCTAAGCAAGGAAGAAGAAGAAAATTGTGCTTCACCAAGTTTTGTGCATCTTCTTGTTGATTTGCTAAGGTGAGGGCTAAAACCTTTTGAAAATCCTTCAAAAATCCACATGCATGCTCTTAAATGTATGTATTTTCTTATGTACTTGAGTTATATGTGTGTTCATAAGCTTTTACAACCATGCATGGCAAGATTTTGGCTTGAAGATGATGATAGACGAAATCGGGTTTGGTGACAGCTCTCTGTCTTGTTGTTACGAGGTGAGTTTGGCTAGGAAAATGATGTTGAAAATGATAGGCCCTCAAAATGGCAAATCATTAAAATGTGTCCAAATCCGGAAGTCTGGAAAAATGAAGCAGGTTTTGGCAGATGCACTGACCTTGTGAAACGAACAAGTTTTGACTTAGTAAATGATGTACAAAATGCGTGAAATTTGATATGCTGCTAGATTTTTCAGTTCTGGACATTTTTTTTCAGAAATGGACTAAGGCCAAATCTGACTCTAAGGACCTCAAAAACGACAATTATCGAAATGTGTACAAATCTGGACAGTTTTGTGCAATCCCACTGTTTTGGCTATAACTATTGATCTCGAACTTCACATGATACAAGGTTTGTTTCTGCTTTTAGTTCACTTATTAAGCTTTAATTTGACATCTTATTTAATGGAATTGGAGATTGTTTGCTTGACTCAATGATTGTGAGAAAACAGCCTATTGCAGTGAGGGTTTCACTTAGTTATATGCTTAGAAATTTGTTGTAACTTCTCTTGTGGTATTAATTGCTTTGGATTGTGGCATTTGGATGTTGTGTGGACTGTTTTGAGTACTTGGGGATGTTTGGATTAATTGATGCTTGGCTTGAGATTGATTATAAGTTGACTTGGGGCTTAATTGTACGGATAATCACGAAATAGAAACCCTAGCAACTAGGTAAACATGCTAAGTGTTGATCCTTTGAATATTGGGTGTAATTATATAGGCTGCCCGTAGTTTCCCTTATATCCCTAAATGTGATTTTGATTCGTTGCATGTTGACAAATAGGCCTTTCTTGCATCCGAACCACGTAGATTATTGTTGCATGTCGAATAACCTTATTATTTGATTACGTGGACGTTGAAATGAGTTATATGACTTGAATTACGTGCGTTACATGGCTGCCCGTTTAATGTTCATATAACTCCATATGCTTTTCAAGTGAAATTACTTGTCTATTCGTGCCTCGCTTGTTTACTTGTCAATGTGCAATCTTATGACTGTCCGGAGGCAACCTACTTTATTGTCCTCCTAATGTGTTATATTAAATGTCATAAATGTGCATTGCATACAAGGTTGCAACTTTTCATTCTGGCATGGTAGTGTTCACGCACACCGGGTGGCATCGGGCTTGCCGGTGCAACCGTGACTACCATGGTACCAATTCCCTCTCTCGCTTGGGGGCTAGACTTCCTCGGAGAGTTGGGTCGTAGGATTTCAGGGTACATCCGGAGTACACCCACTTGGCATGTTAAGGGGATGATTTGAAGTCGACCGCAACAACTGAGAGCAAAAGCTCACCGTATCCTTTTTCTATATGTATAAGTACTCTCGCTTGGTTCCTAGAGAACCTCGGGGAGGAAAGACTGGTAATTGTGTTTCTTTACTTTGTATTATTGTTATGTACTTAATTGCGTTATATTCATGCTTGCAAAAGGATTTTCATAAGTTGAACCAGAAAATGAGTTTCAAAACCTATTTCTCATTCCCTCTCGCTGAGTTCATAAGGACTCACCCTCTTTTATCATCTCAGGTGAAGAAGATCAAGAACAAGTACCTGAGGACGATGTGCCTAACGATGATTACTTGGAGTGATTGCCTGTCCTATGTGCCTTGCGTGATTATGGCTATTTGTGAACTATGCTACTTGAAGACTATTTCTTTTTATGTTGCTTGATGTGTAATGTAAAAGACCCCCGTTGTAATTTGGGGTCTAATTTTGGTTTGTACTGATATCAACTTGATAGACACTAGACACTACTATGATCGTTTTGCTATTATTACTGCTAGTATTTATAATAGGATTACGAAGTATTAGGTAAAGGCTAAGTAAAATGAACCAACCAAATCTTAAGCAGGTACACGTTATTAAGCTAGGATCAACAGGTACTTTTGTAACGAGGATAAACAAACAAACGAGACATAGTATCATGCTAGGTTACTAATCAAACGAGACATCGAGATAACTAGTAGGCATTTCAATTGATGGTAAATATTAATCCTAGTTGGAAATAAAATTGAGATTGGAAAATTTGAGGCGTTTTGAGAATTAGGTCAAACCAAAGAGCCCAATTACAGCCGTTATACTGCCGGTTTTTCAAAAAATTTTGGAGTTTAGACTAAAACGTTAAGTGTTAAACTTTCATGAACGATTATGTACGTGAAATGATATGAATGTTTAGATCACACCCTAGTCTAACGTCTACAGGTCGGGTTGGGGCGTGACACCTTAGAGAAATGGTATCAGAGCTTAGATTGCTTAAGCCGGGTTCAACTCTCGGACCATAGGTAGGAGCCCTAAAGTAAATATGATGTCTTGTTTATATGTGTGCTAATGTGCTTAATTGCTTTGTGCATTGAATATTATGTGCCTTTGTGGACCATATGTATTATGTGTCATGCACACCGACACGTTAGTGCCCTCAATAATGCATGCATGCGTTTATACTCCTTTCTTGATACATTTGCATGTTATATAACCATGAATGACTGTTCGTACACATAGATAGTGAGGACTAGAACTTTCAGGGAAGTGAATTTACGCAAGAAGAACGAAAATGGCTCGGTTAGAGATTTCTCACATCTTCACAGGTACTCGATGGATCATATATTATTGGATATGCATATGTATAAAATGCGTAGCACATGTATAGTTGTTGAGGTAAAATTATCTCCTTATCTTTGGGGTACACATGCCTGAGATTAAGTTATCAATTTTATATCCATAAAGTTCTTGATTTTATTAAACCGTTCTTCTAATTATGGTTCAAGAATAAACGTTAAGGATATACGACCTTCCTTAGATATAAGAATATACTATTGGACATGTGGAATAGTATATATATGTTCATATGCTTATAATGGAAGTTTGACTAGGAGTTGCTTTTGAATCAAATTCTTATATTTTAAAATGGTATAATAGACTATTTAAATGATCGAATCCTTACTTGATTGGAATTAACCATTGATGATTCTTTAGTATAACAACATATAGGGATGTTGGGATCAAGGAATTCACGTAGCTAGAACTTGTGTTCGAAAGACTACACCTAAATGTTAGGTCGAATAGAAGTGTAAGGTATTGAATTATGCATTAGATGACTAACGTTGCTAAGATCCTAAGTTGAATATTGGTGATATTAAGAATCATGGTATTAAATTGTTGCCCCTCGGATTTAGTTGTGATTCTGCGAAGTGAGTCATTTTATGCACTCGTTGTTCGGATACCCTAGAAGATGCTAGAAAACATATATCCCTAAGCAAGACCGATGGACCTAGTATATAAGCCATGGAAATGAGATTAAAGCGTCCGGTTGCAGAATGTAGTCGTTAGGTTATGAATACTAATCCCAAATAGCTAATAGTGAGTACGCGTAATGATTCATGGTAAACCCTAGGACCTAAGGTCGATGAGTCTCGATGCTCTTAGCTAGTTGAACTAGTGCTACATGATTAGTTTATCCATGCAATTTCGATGGCAATTTGTTGGTGATACTTAATAAACCTTAGAATTCGAGTTTAATGAATCTCAACGGTCTTTCTCCTTGATTACGAGCGAGAAGGTTAACGAAGCTGGGAAAGGATGTTAGTGAATAGGAGCTTATAACTGGAAGACTAGTCATTAGAAGATTTACTAATCCAATGTACCTTCAAGATAAGAACTATGATACTACCGATAGATGACGACTTGAGATGGATTAGTTTGTTTGGTGAGTTCAACTTGAAAATATCATGGAAATAATCCATAAAATGTGTATGTCCTACATGCTAATAATTTTGAAGCTAGTAGATAGGATATGTAAATCAGATATAGACCTATCATCTTGAAATTAGCGTATGTCACCCTAGGATCATGGAATTATTGTGATATTCCTTTTGAGGTATGAATGCGAGATTGATACAATATGAGTCATGATTTTGGAGTTATAGTTCTATTGTTAGAATACCGATGCAACTTTGATGACTATGTTTGAAGATTCTAACCTTAGTTAATGAACTTGACCTTAAGATCAAATGAAAGGAATAGAGTCGTTCAAATGAAAGAACTGTAAATGTAGAGGTCACACCGAACTAAATGATTGGAGAAACATAACGAGTGAATTGGTTGTGGTAAAAGATCACCAAACACGGGACGAACCGGAGTAGGAAGAATAACAAGGGTCAGAATCGAATCCGTCTAAATGACCTCAATAGGCAAGAATGAATTTCGTGATGAAATTCTTTTAAGGAGGAGAGGATGTGAGGCCCGACCACGAATAATGTGTTTTACCTCGAATTGCGTGCCATAGACCAAAAATTATATGATTGACCTTGAATTACATGTAAGACCTCGATTTGCGTGCGATACCTCATTTCATGTGCCCTGACCTAGATTTGCGTGGCTTGACCTAGGTTTAAGAATTGTATTCGTTTTGTGTGCCTTGCATTGAATTACGTGCATTCATTTAGGATTGCGTGCATTTACTAGAAAAACGTGCATTCATCTCGTAGTTCGTGTCCTTCCTCATAGTGCTTGCCCTAGACCTAGGAAAGTATGCCCTCACGCTAATCAAGAAAGCATCTTACACAAAGCACTAGATCATTAATTAATCCTACAAATTTCACTAACTATTATTAAACTACTAATTCAACCCACTAGAAGACAAAATCTCACAAAAAGCTAGACATTCCTTATTCTTTATTCTTTATTATTTTTGCACTTTCAACACAATTTAATAATGCACATGGATGACAAAAAAATTCAGACATTGATGCACAATGGGTCGGCCAAACCCAAGGCATTGAGCAAAGTTTGAACAAAATTATTTTAATCTAGCATGCTCAAGACAAAGCCTTCACATTGTCATACATTTTGCTTGCACCAAAGTCACATTTTGCTAACAACCAAGCCACCCATCTCGGCCACATCACCCTTGTCCACCAACAATTCAAATAACACTCAAAAGACAACACAAAATCTGAATTTTTGCTGCCCAAGGCCGACACTTGCATCTATTCCTTCAAGCATTTCATTTTTTTCACTTCATTCTCTCATTTTCCTCACATTTCTCTCTCTCCCTCTCATTCTTCTCTCTCTCTCGGCCTTGGTTGAGTTTCTTACCTTCATAGCTCATCTTCATCATACCATAGTTAATCAAGACAAGCCACAAGCAAAAAACTCGATCAAGCTAGCTAGGATGCAAGAATCACACATGCAAGCTTTTTGAGTCACCATTTTTGGCCTTGGTGAGTTTACTAGGTTCCATTTCTTTTCTTCTTGTTCTAACCACATGCATGTACTAAGAACTTGGCCACTAAGCTAGGAAAAATAGAGAGAAATCAGGCGGTATCTTGGCTAAGCAAGGAAGAAGAAGAAAATTGTGCTTCACCAAGTTTTGTGCATCTTCTTGTTGACTTGCTAAGGTGAGAGCTAAAACCTCTTGAAAATCCTTCAAAAATCCACATGCATGCTCTTAAATTTATTTCTTTGCTTCTGTACTTGAGTTATATGTGTGTTCATAAGCTACAACCATGCATGGCAAGATTTTGGCTTGAAGATGATGATAGATGAAATCGGGTTTGGTGACAGCTCTCTATCTTGTTGTTACGAGGTGAGTTTTGCTAGGAACATGATGTTTAAAATGCATGAAAATTGGTAGGGAACTAGTTTTGCCAGTTTTTAACATTTTTGGAAGAAATAGGCCAAAGCTAAATTTGACTCTAAGGTCCTCAAAATGGCCAATCATTAAAATGTGTCCAAATCTGGAAGTCTGGAAAAATGAAGCAGGTTTTGGCAGATGCACTGACCTTGTGAAACGAACCAGTTTTGACTTAGTAAATGATGTCCAAAATGTGTAAAATTTGATGTGATACTAGGTTTTTCAGTTCTCGACATTTTTGTCAGAAATGGACTAAGGCTAAATCTGACCCTAAGGACCTCAAAAACGATAATTATCGAAATGTGTACAAATCTGGACAGTTTTGTGCAATCCCACTGTTTTGGCTATAACTATTGATCTCGAACTTCAAATGATGCAAGGTTTGTTTCTGATTTTAGTTTACTTATTAAGCTTTAATTTGACATCTTATTTAATGGAATTGGAGATTGTTTTCTTGGCTCAATGATTGTGAGAAAACAGACTATTGCAGTGAGGGTTTCACTTAGTTATATGCTTAGAAATTTGTTGTAACTTCTCTTGTGGTATTAATTGCTTTGGATTGTGCCATTGGGATGTTGTGTGGACTGTTTTGAGTACTTGGGGATGTTTGGATTAATTGATGCTTGGCTTGAGATTGATTTTAAGTTAACTTGGGGCTTAATTGTACGGATAATCATGAAATAGAAACCCTAGCAACTAGGTAAACATGCTAAGTGTTGATCCTTTGAATATTGGGTGTAATTATATGCTTAGTAGACTGCCCGTAGGTTCTCTTATATCCCTAAATGTGATTTTGATTCGTTGCATGTTGACAAATAGGCCTTTCTTGCATCCGAACCACGTAGATTATTGTTGCATGTCAAATAACCTTATTATTTGATTACGTGGACATTGAAATGAGTTATATGACTTGAATTACGTGCGTTACATGGCTGCCCGTTTAATGTTCATATAACTCCATATGCTTTTCAAGTGAAATTACTTGTCTATTCGTGCCTCGCTTGTTTACTTATCAATGTACAATCTTATGACTGTCCGGAGGCAACCTACTTTGTTGTCCTCCTAATGTGTTATATTTAATGTCATAAATGTGCATTGCACACAAGGTTGCAACCTTTCATTCTGGCATGGTAGCGTTCACGCACACCAGGCGGCATCGAGCTTGCCGGTGCAACCGTGACTACCATGGTACCAATTCTCTCTCTCGCTTGGGGGCTAGACTTCCTTGGAGAGTTGGGTCATAGGATTTCGGGGTACATCCGGAGTACACCCACTTGGCGTGTTAAGGTGATGATTTGAAGTCGGCCGCAACAACTGAGAGCAAAAGCTCATCGTATCCTTTTTCTATATGTATAAGTACTCTCGCTTGGTTCCTAGAGAACCTCGGGGAGGAAAGACTGGTAATTGTGTTTCTTTACTTTGTATTATTATTATGTACTTAATTGCGTTAAATTAATGCTTGCAAAAGGATTTTCATAAGTTGAACCGGAAAATGAGTTTCAAAACCTATTTCTTGTTCCCCCTCGCTGAGTTCACAAGGACTCACCCTCTTTTATCATCTCAGGTGAAGAAGATCAAGAATAGGTACCTGAGGACGATATGCCTAACGATGATTTCTTGGAGTGATTACCTGTCCTATGTGCCTTGTGTGATTATGGCTATTTGTGAACTATGCTACTTGAAGACTATTTCTTTTTATGTTGCTTGATGTGTAATGTAAAAGACCCTCGTTGTAATTTGGGGTCTAATTTTTGTTTGTACTGATATCAACTAGACAGACACTAGACACTACTATGATCGTTTTGCTATTATTACTACTAGTATCTATAATAGGATTACGAAGTATTAGGTAAAGGCTAAGTAAAATGAACCAACCAAATCTTAAGCAGGTACACGTTATTAAGCTAGGATCAACATGTACTTTTGTAACGAGGATAAACAAACAAACGAGACATAGTATCATGCTAGGTTACTAATCAAACGAGACATCGAGATAACCAATAGGCATTTCAATTGATGGTAAATAGTAATCCTAGTTGGAAATGAAATTGAGATTGGAAAATTTGAGGCGTTTTGAGAATTAGGTCAAACCAAAGAGCCCAATTACAGCCGTTATACTGTCGGTTTTCCAGAAAATTTTGGAGTTTAGGCTAAAACGTTAAGTGTTAAACTTTCATGAATGATTATGTACGTGAAATGATATGAATGTTTAGATCACATCCTAGTCTAACCTCTATAGGTCGGGTTGGGGCGTGACACATCTCCGGTCTCTTGGGGTTCACCGCTCCTATTAGTAGTGCGGGTACTATGACCAGCCATCTATAGGCACAGATTACGATGCACAGTTTATTGAAATACGACAAATAAGAATTTAATGCATAAGATATGCAACAAAACATAGGTACATAACATAACTCTAGAAATAATTAAGACATGTTAAACATTTAAGCACATAGAACATAGAAAGCACATTTAACATTATCACACAATAACATATAAAAAGGTCATCCTAATTATCTTAAGGCTCTACCCATGGTCCGAGAGTTAAACCCAGCTTAAGCAATCTAAGCTCTGATACCATTCTAATATAAGGTGTCACGCCCCAACCCGGCCTATAAAGGTTAGACTAGGGTGTGATCTAACATTCAAGTCATATCACATACTTAACTGTTTATGAAGATTTAACACTTAATGTTTTGCCCTAAAATTCAAAATTTCCGGGAAAACCGGCAGCATAACGGCTGTAATTGGGCTCTTTGGTTTGGCCTAATTCTCTAAACGCCTCAAAATTTTCCAATCTCAATTTCATTTCCAACTAGGATTACTATTTACCATCAATTGAAATGACTACTAACTATCTCGATGACACGTTGATTAATAACCTAGCATAATACTATGTCTCGTTTGTTTGTTTATTCTCGTTATGAAAGTACTTGTTGATCTTTGCTTAACAATGAGTACCTGCTTAAGATTTGATTGGTTCATTTTACTTAGCCCTTACCTAATACTACACGATCCTATTATAGATACTAACAGTAATAATAGCAAAATAACCATAGTAGTGTCTAGTGTCTGTCTAGTAAATATCAGTACAATACAAATTTAGACCCCAAATTACAACGGGGGTCTTTTACATTACAAACAACAAGCAACATAAAAGAAATAGTCTTCAAGTAGCATGGAGTTCACAAGTAGCCATAATTACGTAAAGCACATAAGACAGGCAATTACTCCAAGGAATCATCGTTAGGCACATCGTCCTCAGGTACCTGTTGTGAGGCCCGACCCTGAATAACGTGTCCTACCTCGATTTGCGTGCCTTAGACCTAAAATTATATGACCGACCTTGAATTGCGTGTCCTAACTTAGGTTTAAGAGTCGTACCTCGATTTACGTGCATTGCATTGAATTACGTGCCTTGTATTGGTTTACGTACATTTATCTAGGGTTGCGTGCATTTGCATTGGAATCTGTGCATTAGTCTTGAAGTTCATGTCTTACCTCGTAGTTCGTGTCTACCTCGTAATTCGTGCCCTAGACCTAGGAATCCGTGCCACCACGTTGATCAAGAAAGAATCCTACACAAAGCACTAGACACTAAAATAATCCTACACAATCCACTAACCAATATTATATTCCTAATTCAAATTCTCTACAAACTCCACTAACAATAAAATAATACTAAACTATTCCTATATTTTCCACTAACTATTATTCTATTCATAATTCAACTCATCAACAAACATTCCTATATTTTATTCTACCTAGATTCCCTAATTTCCCAACATTCCTATGACAATTCTAATGACACAAATGCATAAAGAATTATTCCTAGACAAACTATGACAAACACTTAGCACAATGCATAAAAAAAATGCTCAAAACCACCTAAATCCTCTACCTTGCTCAACCAAACCACCTTTGCCCATGCTAAACATTTTAAAATCACACATTGAAGACACAAAAATCAGAATTTAATGGCCCAAGGCCGACCACATGCTTGAAGGATGCAAAGGCTTTCATTTTTTTGTCATATTCTTTCATTTCTCTTTCATTTCTCCTTCTTTTCTCTCACTTCCCTCTCATTTTCTCTCTCCATTTCGGTTTTGGCTGAGTTCTCTACCTCCATAGCTTATCTTCTTCACACCATAGCTAAACAAAGCAAGCCACAAGTAAAGGACCTCAACCGAGCTAGCTAGGAAGTGAAAATCACACATGCATGTGCATTGAAGACTTCTATTCGGCCTAGGTAAGCTTCTTGGCATCCATTTCTTTTCTTCATGTTCTAACCTCATGCATGTGCTAAGAGATTGATCACTAAGCTAGGAAAAATAGAGAGAAGCTAGTTGGGATTTCGGCTAGGCAAAGGAGAGGAAGAAAAATTGTGCTTCAACAAAGCTTTTGTGCATCTTTGTGGTTGATTGCTAAGGTGAGGGCTAAAACCTTTTGAAACTCTTCAAAAATTCACATGCATGCTCATAAATGTATGTCTTTGCTTCTGTACTTGAGTTATATGTTCGTTCATAAGCTTAAACAACCATGCATGGCAAGATCTTGGCTTGAAAGTGATGCTAGGTGAAGTCGGATTGTTGACAACTCTCTGACCAGTCTGTTTCGAGGTAAGTTTAGCTAGGAAAATGATGTTGAAAATTCTTGAAAATTGGTAGGTGACTATTTTGGACAGTTTTGAACATTTTTTCCAGAAATAGGCCGAAGCTAATTTTGAATCTAAGGTCCTCAAAATGGCAAATCTTTAAAATGTGTCTAAATCTGGAAATCTGAAAAAATGAAGCAGGTTTTGGCAGATGCACTGACCTTGTGGAATGAACCATATTTGACTTAGTAAATGATGTCCAAAATGTATTAAATTTGGTGTGCTGATATATTTTTCAGTTCTGGACAATTTGGTCAGAAATGGACCAAGGCTAAATCTGACCCTAAGGACCTCAAAAACGTCAATTACTGAAAAGTGTGCAAATCTGGACAGTTTTGTGCTATTCCACTGTTTCGGCTATATCTAATGATCCCGAACTCCAATCGATGCAAGGTTTATTTCTGATTTTAGTTAACTTCTTAAGCTTTAATTTGACATCTTATTCACTAGATTTGGAGATTGTTGATTATCCTATTGATTGTGAGAAAACAGCCTATTGCAGTAAGGGTTTCATTTAGTTATATGCTTGGAAAATTGTTGTAACCTCTCTTGTGGTACTAATTGCTTGGGATTGTGGTGTTGGGATGTTGTGTGGACTGTTTTGAGTACTTGAAGATGTTTGAATTGAATGATGCATGACTTGAGAATGATTTTGAGTTGACTTAGGGTTTAATCACTCGATTAAGCATGAAATAGAAACCCTAATGAGTAGGTAGTCTTGCTAAGTGTGGATCATTTGGATATTGTGTGGAAATTATATGCTGAGTGGGCTGCCCGTAAATGTCTTATAACTTCAAATGTGATTTTGACCATTGCATGTTGACAAATAAGCTTTTCTTGCACCCGAACCCATGTTGATGTCATTGCATGTTGAATAATCTTATCACTTGATTACGTGGACTTCGAAATGAGTTATATGGCTTGACTTGCATGTGTTACATGGCTGCCCATTTAATGTTCATATGGCTCTATATGCCTTTCAAGTGAAATTACTTGTTTTATCGTGCCTCATTTGATTACTTGACAATGTGCGATCTTATAACTGCTCGGAGGCAACCTACTTTGTTGTCCTCCTGATGTGATATGTTAAATGTTATAAATGTGCATTGCATACGAGGTTGCAACCTTTCATTGTGGCATGGTAGCGTTTCACGAACGCCGGGCGGCATAGGGCTTGCCGGTGCTCCCGTGACTACCATGGTCCAATTCCCTCTCTCGCTTGGCATTCTACCCTTGGAGAGTTGGGTCGTAGGTTTCGGGGTACATCCGGAGTACACCCAATTGGGAGCGATAAGTGGATTATTGAAGTCAGCCGCAACAATTGTATCGAAATTGAAATTGAGAGCAACTGCTCACCGTATCCTTGAAATGATTGGTAAATGTATCTGTTACTCGATTTGTTTCATATATTTGCGTACCTTATTATTTGTAATACGTGACATGTTCTCAAAAAGAGTTTTCATAAATTGAATCGAAAAATGAGTTTCAAAACGTATTTCTCGTTTCCCCCTCACTCAGTTCATAAGGACTCACCCTCTTTTTCATCACAGGTGAAGAAGAACGGGTACAGGTACCCGAGGACAATGTGCCTAACGATGAAACCCTGGAGTGATTGCCTGTCATTGTTTGCTTTGCTTGAATGTGGCTACTTGTGAACTTTGTGCTACTTGAAGACTATTTATTTTATGTTGCTTGTTATTTCTAATGTAAAAGACCCCCGTTGTAATTTGGGGTCTAATTTTGGTTTGTACTTATATTAAGTAGACCGATACTAGACATGACATTACTATGACCGTTTTTGCTTTTATTACCGCTAGTACCTATCATAGGTTATAACGCTTAGTTAAGGACTAAGTAAATGAACTTATCCAATCTTAATAGGTACTCGCTATTAAGCTAAGATCAACAGGTATATTTTGTAACGAGGGCAAACAAACAGACGAGACATAGTATCATGCTAGGTTATAAATCAAATGAGACATCAAGATAACCAATAGGCATTTCAATTGATGATAAATAACAAACTTAGTTGGAAATGAACTTGAGATAGTAAATTTTGAGGCGTTTAGAGAATTAGGATAAACCAAAGAGCCCAATTACAGCCGTTATGCTGCCGGTTTTTCAAAAAAACTTTGGAGTTTAGACTAAATCATTAGGTGTTAAATCTTCATAAACAGCTAAGCACGTGATATTACTTGAATGTTTAGTTCACACCCTAGTCTAACCTTATAGGCCGAGTTGGGGCGTGACACCTGTTCTTGATCTTCTTCACCTGAGATGATAAAAGAGGGTGAGTCCTTACGAACTCAGCGAGGAGGAACAAGAAATAGGTTTTGAAACTCATTTTCCGGTTCAACTTATGAAAATCTTTTTTGCAAGCATGAATATAACACAATTAAGTACATAATAATAATACAAAAGTAAAGGAACACAATTACCCGTCTTTCCTCCCCAAGGTCCTCTAGGAACTAAGCGAGAGTACTTATACACGTAGTAAAAGGATATAGTGAGCTTTTACTCTCAGTTGTTGCGGCCGACTTCAAATCATCCCCTTAACACGCCAAGTGGGTGTACTCCGGATGTACCCCGAAACCTACGACCCAACTCTTCGAGGAAGTCTAGCCCCCAAGCGAGAGAGGGAATTGGTACCATGGTAGTCATGGTGGCACCGACAAGCCCAATGCCGCCCGGTGTGCGTGAACGCTACCATGATAGAATGAAAGGCTGCAACCTTGTATGCAATGCACATTTATGACATTTATTATATCACATTAGGAGGACAACAAAGTAGGTTGCCTCCGGACAGTCATAAGATTGCACATTGACAAGTAAACAAGCGAGGCACAAATAGACAAGTAATTTCACTTGAAAAGCATATGGAGTTCTATGAACATTAAACGGGCAGCCATGTAACGCACGTAATTCAAGTCATATAACTCATTTCAACGTCCACATAATCAAATAATAAGGTTATTCGACATGCAACAATAATCTACGTGGTTCGGATGCAAGAAAGGCCTATTTGTCAACATGCAACGAATCAAAATCACATTTAGGGATATAAGGGAAACTACGGGCAGCCTACTAAGCATATAATTACACCCAATATTCAAAGGATCAACACTTAGCATGTTTACCTAGTTGCTAGGGTTTCTATTTCATGATTATCCGTACAATTAAGCCCCAAGTCAACTTAAAATCAATCTCAAGCCAAGCATCAATTAATCCAAACATCCCCAAGTACTCAAAACAGTCCACACAACATCCCAATGCCACAATCCAAAGCAATTAATACCACAAGAGAAGTTACAACAAATTTCTAAGCATATAACTAAGTGAAACCCTCACTGCAATAGGCTGTTTTCTCACAATCATTGAGTCAATCAAACAATCTCCAATTCCAGTAAATAAGATTTCAAATTAAATCTTAAGAAGTGAACTAAAATTAGAAACAAACCTTGCATCATTTGAAGTTCGAGATCAATAGTTATAGCCAAAACAGTGGGATTGCACAAAACTGTCCAGATTTGCACACATTTCGATAATTGTCATTTTTGAGGTCCGTAGGGTCAGATTTAGCCTTAGTCCATTTCTGACAAAAATGTCCAGAACTGAAAATTATAGAATCACACCAAATTTCATGAATTTTGGACATCATTTATTAAGTCAAAACTGGTTCGTTCCACAAGGTCAGTGCATCTGCCAAAACCTGCTTCATTTTTCCAGACTTCCAGATTTGGACACATTTTAATGATTTGCCATTTTGAGGACCTTAGAGTCAAAATTAGCTTTGGCATATTTCTGCAAAAAATGTTTAAAACTGGAAAAAATAGTCACCTACCAATTTTCATGCATTTTAAACATCATTTTCCTAGCCAAACTCACCTTGCAACAACAAGTCAGAGAGCTGTCAACAAACCCGATTTCATGTATCATCATCTTCAAGCCAAAATTTTGCCATGCATGGTTGTAGAAGCTTATGAACACACAAATAACTCAAGTACAGAAGCAAAGACATACATTTAAGAGCATGCATGTGGATTTTTGAAGGATTTTCAAAAGGTTTTAACCCTCACCTTAGCAAATCAACAAGAAAATGCACAAAACTTTGATGAAGCTCAAATTCTTCTTCTTCCTTGCTTAGCCGAGATTCCAACTCAATTTTCTCTATTTTTCCTAGCTTAGTGGCCAAGCTCTTAGTACATGCATGTGGTTAGAACAAGAAGAAAAGAAATGGAAGCTAGGAAACTTACCTAGGCCGAAAATGGTGAGTCAAAAGCTTGCATGTGAGTTTTCTTGCAACCTAGCTAGCTTGGTTGAGTTCCTTTGCTTGTGGCTTGCCTTGATTAACTATGGTATGATGAAGATGAGCTATGAAGGTAAGAAACTCAGCCAAGGCCGAGAGAGAGAGAGAAGAATGAGAGGGAGAGAGAGAAGATTGAGAGGAAAAATGAGAGAAATGACAAAGAATGAAGGCTTTTGCAATTCTTGATGCAAGTGGTCGGCCTAGGGCTTAGTAATTCAGCTTTTTTGTGTCTTCAAGATGCAATTTGAAATTCCTAGTATGGGCAAAGAGGAGTTGGTCGAGTATGGGACGCTTTTGCAAAGGTTTTTGAGCTAATTTTTAAGCATTTGTGTCATAGAGTTGTCATAAGTTGTCAAGAGTTAATTTGAATTGAGCAAGCATGCACAAATACCACTTAGAGGTCGGCCAAGGCTATAGAAAATCTGAATTTTTTTTGTCATCTATTGGAGTATTATTTAATTGGGTGTTGGAAGTGCAAAAAGAATAAGGAATAAAGAATGAAGAATGCTTAGTGTTTAGAGAAATTTTGTCTTCTAGTGAGTTGAATTAGTAATTTAATAATAGTTAGTGGATTTTGTAGGATTAATTAATGACCTAGTGATTCATGTAAGATGCTTTTTTGTTTAGCGTGAGGGCACGCTTTCCTAGGTCTAGGGCATGCACTACGAGATAGGACACGAACTACGAGATGAACTACGAGATGAACACACGTTTTCCAAATAAATGCACGCAAATCTAGATTAGGGCACACGAAACGAGGTATCGCACGCAAATCGAAGTCGGGCCTCACAACAACCTAATCCACCACATTTCTATTACCGAATCCCACGGCACCTTGGGCAAGTCAACTTCGTTTCACGTAGAGGCTGGGCCCGCAAACAGAGGGAGTAGGGCTTAGGACCAGGTCTCCGTCGCTCCGGTGCCCATAACTTTTGATCCGTAAAGAGTTATGCGGCACACAGCATACCGTTGGAAAGCTCTCCGAGAGCTCTACGACGGGGGCAACAAGTCTGCTCGGTTGCGCCTATTTTCGGAGCCCAAAATTTAACGTTTTCATCAGTCTCTGGACACTTTTCTTCTTTTGCGCTGTTTTTCCGTCCTGGATCGTACGTCGTGAGCCGCGAAATAGACGACAACCTAATCCATCACATTTCTAATACCGAATTCCACGGCAACTTGTGCAAGAAAACTTCGCTTCACATAGAGGCTGGGCTCGCAAACCGAGGGTGTGGGGCTTAGGACCAGGTCTCAGTCGCTCCAGTGCCTATAACTTTTGATCCGTAACGCGTTACGCGGCACACAGCATACCGTTGGAAAGCTCTTCGAAATCTCTACGATAGGACTAGAAGCCTGCTCGGCTACACCTATTTTCAGAGCCCAAAATTGAACGTTTTCATCAGTTTCTGGACACTTTTCTTCTTTGGCACTGTTTTTCCCTCCTGGATCGTACGTCGTGAGTCGCGAAAAGAACGACAACCTAATCCATCACATTTCTATTATCGAATCCCACGACACCTTGGGCAAGACAACTTCGCTTCAGGTAGAGGCTGGGCCCGCAAACCGAGGGCGTGGGGCTTAGGACCAGGTCTCCGTCACTCCGGTACCCATAACTTTTGATCCGTAACGAGTTACGCGGCACACAGCATACCGTTGGAAAGCTCTCCGAGAGCTCTAGGACAGGACTAGAAGCCTACTCGGCTGTGCCTATTTTCGGAGCCCAAAATTGAATGTTTTCATCAATTTCTGGACACTTTTCTTCTTTGGTGTTATTTTTCCATCCTGGATCGTACATTAGGAGAAGCGAAAAGAACGACAACCTAATCCATCACATTTCTATTACTGAATCCCACGCCACCTTGGGCAAGACAACTTCGCTTCACGTAGAGGTTGGGACCGCAAACCGAGGGCGTGGGGCCTAGGACCAGGTCTCTGTCGCTCCGGTGCCTATAACTTTTGATCCGTAAGGAGTTACGCAGCACACAACATACCGTTGAGAGAGAGCTCTACGACGGGGGCAACAAGCCTGCTCGGCTGCACCTATTTTCAAAGCCTAAAATTGAACGTTTTCATTAGTTTCTGGACACTTTTCTTCTTTGGTGCTGTTTTTCCGTCCTGGATCGTAAGTCATGAGCCGCGAAAAGGACGACAACCTAATCCATCACATTTCTATTATCGAATCCCACGCCAGCTTGGGCAAGACAACTTCGCTTCACGTAGAGGCTGGGCCCGCAAACCGAGGGCGTGGGGCTTAGGACCAGGCCTCCGTCTCTCCGGTGCCCATAAGTTTTGATCCGTAAAGATTTACGCGGCACACAGTATACCGGTGGAAAGCTCTCTGAGAGCGCTAGGACCGGGGCAGCAAGCCTGCTGGGCTGCGCCTATTTTTGGAGCCCAAAATGGAACGTTTTCATCAGTTTCTAGACACTTTTCTTCTTTTGCGCCGTTTTTCCGTCCCGGATCATACGTTGTGAGCCTCGAAAAGGACGACAACCTAATCCATCACATTTTTATTTAACGAATCCCACGGCAACTTGGGCAAGAAAACTTCAATTCACGTAGAGGCTGGGCCCGCAAACCGAGGGCGTGGGGCTTAAGACCAGGTCTCCGTCGTTCCGGTACCCATAACTTTTGATCCGTAAGGAGTTATGCGGCACGCAGCATACCGTTGAAAAGGACTCTTAGAGCTCTACGACAGGAGCAGCAAGCCTCCTCTGCTGTGCCTATTTTCGGAGCCCAAAATCGAATGATTTTATCAGTTTCTGGACACTTTTCTTCTTTTGCCTTGTTTTTTCGTCCGAGATTGTACGTCGTGAGCCGCGAAAAGGACGACAACCTAATCCATCGCATTTCTACTACCGAATCCCATGGCACCTTGGAAAAGACAACTTCGCTTCACGTGGAAGATGGGCCCGCAAACTGAGGGCGTGGGGCTTAGGACCTGGTCTCCGTCGCCCTGGTGCCCATAACTTTTGATCCGTAAGGAGTTTTGCGGCGCGTAGCATACTGTTAGAAAGCTCTTCGAGAGCTCTATGTCGGGGGCAGCAAGCCACCTCGGTTGCCCCTATTTTTGGAGCCCAAAATCGAATGATTTCATCAGTTTCTAGACACTTTTCTTCTTTTGCCCTGTTTTTCCGTCCCGGATCGTACGTCGTGAGCCGCGAAATGGACGACAACATAATCCATCACATTTCTATTACCTAATCCCACGACACCTTGGGCAAGACAACTTCGCTTCATATAGAGGCTGGGCCCACAAACAGAGGGAGTGGGGCTTAGGACCAGGTCTCCGTCGTTCCGGTGCCCATAACTTTTGATCCGTATGGAGTTACGCGGCACACAACATACCGTTGGAAAGCTCTCCGAGAGTTCTATGTCGGGGCAGCAAGCCTGCTGGGATGCGTCTACTTTCAGAGCCCAACATTTAACTTTTTCATCTATTTCACGACACATTTCTTCTTTTGCGCTATTTTTTCGTCCTGGATCGTACGTCGTGAGCCGCAAAAAGGACGACAACCTAATCCATCACATTTATATTACCGAATCCCATGACAACTTGTGCAAGACAACTTCGCTTCACGTAGAGGCTGGGCCCGCAAACCGAGAGCGTGGGGCTTAGGACCAGGTCTTCGTCTCTTCGGTGCCCATAAATTTTGATCCGTAAGGAGTTACGCATCACACAGCATACCGTTGGAAAGCTCTACGAGAGCTCTACGACGGGGGCAGTAAGCCTGCTCGGTTGCACCTATTTTGAGAGCCCAAAATTTAACGTTTTCATCAGTTTCTGGACACTTTTCTTCTTCTGCGCTGTTTTTCCGTCCTGTATCGTACGTCGTGAGCCGCGAAAAGGACGACAACTTAATCCATCACATTTCTATTACCGAATCCCACAGCACCTTGGGCCAGACAACTTCGCTTCACGTAGAGGCTGGGCCCACAAACCAAGGGCGTGGGGCTTAGGACCTGGTCTCCATCGCTTTGGTGCCCATAACTTTTGATCCGTAAAGAGTTACGCGGCACACATCATACCGTTGGAAAGCTCTCCGAGAGCTCTACGACGGTGACAGTAAGCCTGCTCGGCTGCGCCTATTTTTGGAGCCCAAAATTGAACGTTTTTATCAATTTCGGGACACTTTACTTCTTTTGCGCTGCTTTTCCGTCATGGATCGTATGTCGTGAGCCGCAAAAAAGACGACAACCTAATCAATCACATTTCTATTACCGAATCCCACGACACCTTGGGCAAGACAACTTCGCTTCACATAGAGACTGGGCCTGCAAACCGAGGGCGTGGGGCATAGGACCAGGTCTCCGTCGCTCCGGTGCCCATAACTTTTGATTCGTAAAGAGTTACGCGGCACGTAGCATACCGTTGGAAAGCTCTCTGAGAGTTCTACGACAGGGGCAGCAAGCCTCCTCGGCTGCGCCTGTTTTTGGAGCCCAAAATGGAATGATTTCATCAGTTTTTGGATACTTTTCTTCTTTTGCTCTGTTTTTCCGCTCCGGATCGTACGTCGTGAGCCGCGAAAAGGACGACAACCTAATCCATCACATTTCTATTACCGAATCCCACGGGACCTTGGGCAAGACAACTTCGCTTCACGTAGAAGCTGGGCCTGCAAACCGAGGGAGTGGGGCTTAGGACCAGGTCTCCGTCGCTCCAGTGCCCATAACTTTTGATCCGTAAGGAGTTATGAGGCACACAGCATACCGTTGAAAAGCTCTCCAAGAGCTCTACGACGGGGGTCGCAAGCCTGCTGGGCTGCGCCTATTTTCAGAGGCCAACATTTAACATTTTCATCTATTTCTCGACACTTTTCTTCTTTTAAGCTGTTTTTTCGTCCTAGACCGTACGTCGTGAGCCGCAAAAAGGACGACAACCTAATCCATCACATTTCAATTACGGAATCCAATGGCAACTTGTGCAAGACAACTTCGCTTCACATAGAAGCTGGGCCAGCAAACCGAGGGCGTAGGGCTTAGGACCAGGTCTCCGTCGCTCCGGTGCCCATAACTTTTGATCCGTAAGGAGTTACGCGGCACATAGCATACTGTTGGAAAGCTCTCCGAGAGCTCTACGACGGGGGCAGCTAGCCTGCTTGGCTGCACATATTTTCGGAGCCCAAAATTTAATATTTTCATCTGTTTCTCGATAGTTTTCTTCTTTTGCGCTATTTTTCTGTCCTGGATCGTACGTCTTGAGCCGCGAAAAGGACGACAACCTAATCCATCACATTTCTATTACTGAACTCCATGGCAACTTGTGTAAGACAACTTCGCTTCACGTAGAGGTTGGGCTTGCAAACCGAGGGCGTGGGGCTTAGGACCAGGTCTCCGTCGCTCCAGTGCCCATAACTTTTGATCCGTAAGGAGTTATGCGGCACACAGCATACCGTTGGAAAGCTCTCCGAGAGCTCTACGACGGGTGCAGCAAGCCTGCTGGGCTGCGCCTATTTTCGTAGCCCAAATTTGAACGTTTTCATCAGTTTTTGGACACTTTTCTTCTTTTGCGCTATTTTTCCGTCCTGCATCGTACGTCGTGAGCCGCGAAAAGGACGACAACCTAATCAATCACATTTCTACTACCGAATCCCATGGCACCTTGGGCAAGACAACTTCGCTTCACGTAGAGGCTCGGCCCGCAAACCGAGGGCATGGGGCTTAGGACCTGGTCTCCGTCGCTCCAGTGCCAATAACTTTTTATCCGTAAGGAGTTACGTGGCGTACAGCATACTGTTGGAAAGCTCTCCGAGGGCTCTACGACGGAGGCAGCAAGCCTCCTCGGCTGCACCTGTTTTCGGAGCCCAAAATCGAATGATTTCATCAGTTTCTAGACACTTTTCTTCCTCTGCCCTGTTTTTTTGTCTCAGATCATACGTCGTGAGCCGCGAAAAGGATGACAACCTAATCAATCACATTTCTACTACCAAATCCCACTGCACCTTGGGCAAGACAACTTCGCTTGACGTATAGGCTGGGCCCGCAAACCGAGGGAGTGGGGCTTAGGATCAGGTCTCCGTCGCTCCGGTGGCCATAACTTTTGATCCGTAAGGAGTTACACGGCACACAGCATACCGTTGGAAAGCTCTCCGAGAGCTCTACGATGGAGGCAGCAAGCCTGTTGGGCTGCTCCTTTTTTCGGAGCCCAACATTTAACATTTTCATCAATTTCTGGACACTTTTCTTCTTTTGCGCTGTTTTTCCGTCCCGGATAGTACGTTGTGAGCCGCGAAAAGGACGACAACCTAATCCATCACATTTCTACTACCGAATCCCATGACAGCTTGGGCAAGACAACTTCGTTTCACATAGAGGCTGGGCCGGCAAACCGAGGGCGTGGGGCTTAGGACCAGGTCTCCGTCGCTCCGGTGCCCATAATTTTTTATCCTTAAGGAGTTACACGGCGTGCAGCATACCATTGGAAAGCACTCCGAGAGCTCTACGACAGGGGCACCAAGCCTCCTTGACTGCGCCTATTTTTGGAGCCCAAAATCGAATGATTTCATCAGTTTATGGGCACTTTTCTTCTTTTGCCCTGTTTTTCCGTCCCGGATCGTACGTCGTGAGCCGCGAAAAGGACGACAACAAAATCCATCACATTTCTATTACCGAATCTCGCGGCACCTGGGGGGAAGACAACTTCGCTGCACGTAGAGGATGGGCCCGCAAATCGTGGGAGTGAAGCTTAGGACCAGGTCTACGTCACTCCGGTGCCCATAACTTTTGATCCGTAAAGAGTTACGAGGCACACAGCATACCGTTGGAAAGCTCTTCGAGAGCTCTACGACGTGGGCAACAAGCCTGCTGGGCTGATCTTATTTTCGTAGCCCAATATTTAACATTTTCAGCAGTTTCTGGACACTTTTCTTCTTCTGCGCTATTTTTCCATCCTAAATCGTACGTCGTGAGCCGCGAAAAGGACGACAACCTAATCCATCACATTTCTATTACCGAATCCCAAGGCAACTTGTGCAAGACAACTTCACTTCACGTAGAGGCTTGGCCCGCAAACCGAGGACGTGGGGCTTAGGACCAGGTCTCCGTCGCTCTGGTGCCCATAACTTTTGATCCGTAAGGAGTTACGAGGCATACAGCATACTGTTGGAAAGCTCCCCGAGAGCTCTACGACGGGTGTAGCAAGCCTGCTCGACTACGCCTATTTTCGTAGCCCAAAATTGAACATTTTCATCAATTTTTGGACACTTTTCTTCTTTTGCGCTGTTTTTCCGTCCTGGATCGTACGTCGTTAGACCCGAAAAGGACGACAACCTAATCTATCACATTTCTACTACTAAATCCCACGGCACCTTGGGCAAGACAACATCGCTACACGTAGAGGCTCGGCCCGCAAACCGAGGGCGTGGGGCTTAGGACCAGGTCTCTGTCGCTCCGGTGCCAATAACTTTTTATTCGTAAGGAGTTACGTGGCACACAGCATACCGTTGGAAAGCTCTCCGAGAGCTCTACGACAAGGACAGCAAGCCTCCTCGGCTGCACTTGTTTTCGAAGCCCAAAATCGAATGATTTCATCAGTTTCTAGATACTTTTCTTCCTCTGCCCTGTTTTTCCCTCTCGGATCGTACGTCATGAGCCGCGAAAAGGACAACAACCTAATCCATCACATTTCTCCGACCGAATCCCGCGACACCTTGGGCAAGACAACTTCGCTTCACGTAGAGGCTGGGCCCGCAAACCGAGGGAGTGGGGCTTAGAACCAGGTCTCTGTCGCTATAGTGCCCATAACTTTTGATCCGTAAGGAGTTACACGACACACAACATACCGTTGGAAAGCTCTCCGAGAGCTCTACGACGGGGACAGAAAGCCTGCTGGGCTGCGCCTATTTTTGGAGCTCAACATTTAACATTTTCATCAATTTCTGGACATTTTTCTTCTTTTGCGCTATTTTTTCATCCCGGATAGTACGTTGGGTACCGCAAAAAGGACGACAACCTAATCCATCACATTTTTACTACCGAATCCCACGACACCTTGGGCAAGACAACTTCGCTTCACATAGAGGCTGGGCCGGCAAACCGAGGGCGTGGGGCTTAGGACCAGGTCTCCGTCGCTCTGGTGCGCATAATTTTTGATCCGTAAGGAGTTACGCGGCGTGCAGCATGCCGTTGGAAAGCACTCCGAGAGCTCTACGATGGGGGCAGCAAGCCTCCTCGACTGCGCCTATTTTCAGAGCCCAAAATGGAATGATTTCATCAGTTTATGGGCACTTTTCATCTTTTGCCCTATTTTTCAGTCCCGGATCCTACATCGTGAGCCGCAAAAAAGACGTTAAATTAATCCATCACATTTCTATTACCGAATCCCGCGGCACCTTGGGCAAGGCAACTTCGTTTCACGTAAAGGATGGCCTCGCAATCCGTATGAGTGGAGCTTAGGACCAGGTCTACGTCGCTCCGGTGCCCATAACTTTTGATCCGTAAGGAGTTACCAGGCACACAGCATACCGTTGGAAAGCTATTCGAGAGCTCTACGACGGGGGCAGCAAGCCTACTGGGCTGCGCCTATTTTCAGAGCCCAAAATTTAACATTTTCATCAGTTTCTGGATACTTTTCTTCTTTTGCACTGTTTTTTCATCCTAAATCGTACGTCGTGAGCCGTAAAAAGGACGACAACCGAATCCATCACATTTCTATTACCGAATCCCATGGCAACTTGTGCAAGACAACTTCACTTCACGTAGAGGCTGGGCCTGCAAACTGAGGGCGTGGGGCTTAGGACCAGGTCTCTGTCGCTCCGGTGCCTATAACTTTTGATCCGTAAGGAGTTACGCGGCACATAGCATACTGTTGGGAAGCTCTCTGAGAGCTCTATGACAGAGGCTGCAAGCCTGCTCAGCTGCACCAATCTTCGGAGTCCAAAATTGAACATTTTCATCAGTTTCTTGACACTTTACTTATTTTGTGCTATTTTTTCTACTTGGATCGTACGTCGTGAGCCGCGAAAAAAGACGACAACCTAATCCATCACATTTCTATTACCGAATCCCACGGCACCTTAGGCAAGACAACTTTGCTTCACGCTAAGACTAGGCCCGCAAACCTAGGGCGTGGGGCTTAGGACCAGGTCTCCGTCGCTCCGGTGCCCATAACTTTTGATCCGCAAGGAGTTACGCGGCGCGCAGCATACCGTTGGAAAGCTTTATGAGAGCTCTACTACGGGGGCAGCAAGCCTCCTCGGCTGCGCCTATTTTCGAAGCCCAAAATTGAATGATTTCATCAGTTTTTGGACACCTTTCTTCTTTTGCCCAGTTTTTTGGTCCCGGATCGTACGTCGTGAGCCGCGAAAAGGACGACAACCTAATCCATCACATTTCTATTACCGAATCCCATGGCACCTTGGGCAAGTCAACTTCGATTCACGTAGAGACTGGTCCCGCAAATCGAAGGCGTGGGGCTTGGAACTAGGTCTCCGTCGCTTTGGTCCCCATAACTTTTGATCCGTAAGGAGTTACGCGGCGCGCAGCATACCGTTGAAAAGCTTTATGAGAGCTCTACTACGGGGGCAGCAAGCCTCCTCGGCTGCGCCTGTTTTCAGGGCCCAAAATTGAATGATTTCATCAGTTTCTGGACACCTTTCTTCTTTTGCCTTATTTTTTGGTCCCGGATAGTACGTCGTGAGCTGCAAAAAAGACGACAACATAATCCATCACATATCTTATTACCGAATCCCACGACACCTTGGGCAAGACAACTTCGCTTCACGTTGAGACTGGGCCCGCAAGCCTCGGGCGTGGGCTTTAGGACCAGGTCTCCGTCGCTCCGGTGCCCATAACTTTTGAATGTAAGGAGTTACGTGGCGTGCAGCATATCGTTGGAAAGCTCTCCGAGAGCTCTACGGCAGGGGCGCTAAGCCTCCTCTGTTGTGCCTGTTTTCGGAGCCTAAAATCGAATGATTTAATCTATTTTTGGAAATTTTTCTTCTTTTACCCTGTTTTTTCATCCTGGATCGTACGTCGTGAGCCACGAAAAGGATGACAACATAATCCATCATATTTCTATTACCGAATCCCATGGCACCTTGAGCAAGACAACTTCGCTTCACGTTGATACTGGGCCTGCAAACCGAGGGCGTGGGGCTTAGGACCAGGTCACCATCGCTCCGGTGCCAATAACTTTTGATCCATAAGGAGTTACGTAGCGCGCAATATAGTGTTGGAAAGCTCTCCGAGAGCTCTAAGACGAGGGTGGTAAGCCTCCTCTATTGCGTCTATTTTCAGAGCCCAAAATCGAATGATTTCATCAGTTTCTGGACACTTTTCTTCTTTTGACCTGTTTTTCAATCTCGGATCGTACGTCGTGAGCCGCGAAAAGGACGACAACATTGTCCATCACATTTCTATTACCGAATCCCACGGCACCTTGTGCAAGACAACTTCACTTCACGCAGAGGCTGGGCTAGCAAACCGAGGGAGTGGGGCTAAGAACCAAGTCTCCGTCGCTCCGGTGCCCATAACTTTTGATCCGTAAGGAGTTACGCGGCACACAGCATACCATTGGAAAGCTCTCCGAGAGCTCTACGATGGCGGCAACAAGCCTGCTGGGCTGCGCCTATTTTCGGAGCCCAACATTTAACGTTTTCATCTATTTCTCGACACTTTTATTCTTTTGCTCTGTTTTTCGGTCCTGGATCGTACGTCGTGAGTCGCGAAAAGGACGACAACCTAATCCATCACATTTCTATTACCGAATACCATGGCAACTTTTGCATGACAACGTCGCTTCACGTAGAGGCTAGGCTCGTAAACCGAGGGCGTGAGGCTTAGGACCTGGTCTCCATCTCTCCGGTGCCCATAACTTTTGATCCATAAGGAGTTACGCGGCACACAACATACCGTTGGAAAGCTCTCCGAGAGCTCTACGACGGGGGCAGCAAGCATTCTCAGCTGCGCCTATTTTTGGAAACCAAAATTGAATATTTTCATCAGTTTCTGGACACTTTACTTATTTTGCGCTGTTTTTCCTTCCTGGATCGTATGTCGTGAGCCGCGAAAAAGACGACAACCTAATCCATCACATTTATATTACCGAATCCCATGGCACCTTGGGCAAGACAACTTCGCTTCACGTAGAGACTGGGCCCGTAAATCGAGGGCATGGGGCTTAAGCCCAGGTCTCCGTTGCTCCAGTGCCCATAAGTTTTGATCCGTAAGGAGTTACGCGGCGTGTAGCATATCGTTGGAAAGCTGTCCGAGAGCTCTACAACGTGGGCCGCAAGCCTCCTCAGCTGCGCCTATTTTTGGAGCCCAAAATTGAATGATTTCATCAGTTTTTGGACACTTTTCTTCTTTTGCCCCGTTTTTTCGTCCTGGATCGTACGTCGTGAGCCGCGAAAAAGACGACAACATAATCTATCACATTTCTATTACCGAATCCAACGGCACCTTAGGCAAGACAACTTTACTTCACGTAGAGGCTGGGCCCGCAGACCTAGGGAGTGGGGCTTAAAACCAGGTCTCCATCGCTCCGGTGCCCATAACTTTTGATCCGTAAGGAGTTACGCGGCACACAACATACAGTTGGAAAGCTCTCCGAGAGCTCTAGGACGGGGCAGCAAGGTTGCTGGGCTGCGCCTATTTTCGGAGCCCAACATTTAACATTTTCATCTATTTCTCGACACTTTTCTTCTTTTGCGCTATTTTTTGGTCCTGGATCGTACGTCGTGAGCCGCGAAATGCACGACAACCTAATCCATCACATTTCTATTACCGAATACCATGGCAACTTTTGCAAGACAACTTCACTTCACGTAGAGGCTGGGCAAACAAACCGAGGGCGTGGGGCTTAGGACCAGGTCTCCGTCTCTCCGGTGCCCATAACTTTTGATCCATAAGGAGTTACGCGGCACACATCATACCGTTGGAAAGCTCTCCGAGAGCTCTACGACGGGGGCATCAAGCATGCTCGGCTGCGCCTATTTTTGGATCCCAAAATTGAACATTTTCATTAGTTTCTGGACACTTTACTTATTTTGCGCTGTATTTCATTCCTGGATCGTACATCGTGAGCCGCAAAAAAGACGACAACGTAATCCATCACATTTCTATTACCGAATCTCATGGCACCTTGGGCAAGACAACTTCGCTTCACGTAGAGACTGGGCCCGCAAATCGAGGGCGTGGGGCTTAGGACCAGGTCTCCGTCGCTCCGATGCCCATAACTTTTGATCCCTAAGGAGTTACGCGGCACACAGCATACCGTTGGAAAGGTCTTCGAGAGCTCTACGACGGGGGTAACATGCTTGCTGGGCTGCGCCTATTTTCGGAGCTCAAAATTTAACGTTTTCATCAGTTTCTGGACATTTTTCTTCTTTTGTGCTGTTTTTTCATCCTAAATCATACGTCGTGAGCCGCAAAAAGGACGACAACCTTATCCATCAAATTTCTATTATCGAATCCGATGGTAACTTGTGCAAGACAACTTCACTTCACGTAGAGGCTGGGCCCGCAAACCGAGGGCGTGGGGCTTAGGACCAGGTCTCCGTCGCTCCAGTGCCCATAATTTTGATCCGTAAGGAGTTACGCGGCACACAACATACTGTTGGGAAGCTCTCCGAGAGCTCTACGATGGTGGTAGCAAGCCTACTCGGCTGCACCTATCTTCGGAGCCCAAAATTGAACGTTTTCATCAGTTTCTTGACACTTTACTTATTTTGCGCTGTTTTATCTTCTTGGATCGTACGTCGTCAACTGCGAAAAAGAAGACAACCTAATCCATCACATTTCTATTACCGAATCCCACGGCACCTTGGGCAAGACAACTTCGCTTCTCGTAGAGACTAGGCCCGCAAACCGAGGGCGTGGGGCTTAGGACCAAGTCTCCGTCGCTTCGGTGCCCATAACTTTTGATCCGTAAGGAGTTACGCGGCGCGTAGCATACCGTTGGAAAGCTTTATGAGAGCTCTACTACAGGGGCAGCAAGCTTGCTGGGCTGCGCCTATTTTCGGAGCCCAAAATTGAATGATTTCATCAGTTTCTGGACACCTTTCTTCTTTTGACCTGTTTTTTGGTCCCGGATCGTACGTTGTGAGCCGCGAAAAGGACGACAACCTAATCCATCACATTTCTATTACCGAATCCCATGGCACCTTGGGCAAGTCAACTTCGATTCACATAGAGACTAGGCCCGCAAACTGAAGGCGTGGGGCTTGGGACCAGGTCTCCGTCGCTCTGGTCCCCATAACTTTTGATCTGCAAGGAGTTATGTGGCGCGCAGCATACCGTTGGAAAGCTTTCTGAGAGCTCTACTACGGGGGCAACAATCCTCCTCGGCTGCACCTGTTTTCGGAGCCAAAAATTGAATGATTTCATCAATTTCTGGACACCTTTCTTCTTTTGCCCTGTTTTTTGTCCCAGATCGTACGTCGTGAGCCGCTAAAGAGACGACAACATAATCCATCACATATCTTATTACTGAATCCCACGACACCTTGGGCAAGACAACTTCGCTTCAAGTTGAGACTGGGCCCGCAAACCTGGGGCGTGGGCCTCAAGACTAGGTCTCCATCGCTCCGGTGCCCATAACTTTTGAATGTAAAGAGTTACGTGGCGTGCAGCATACCGTTGGAAAGCTCTCCGAGAGTTCTACGATTGGGGCGATAAGCCTCCTCTGCTGTGCCTGTTTTCGGAGCCTAAAATCGAATGATTTCATCTGTTTCTGGACATTTTTCTTCTTTTGCCTTGTTTTTTCGTCCTGGATCGTACGTCGTGAGCCGTGAAAAGAATGACAACATAATCCATCATATTTCTATTACTGAATCCCATGGCACCTTGGGCAAGACAACTTCGCTTCACCTTGAGACTAGGCCTGCAAACCGAGGGCGTGGGGCTTAGGACCAGGTCTCCGTCGCTCCGGTGCCCCTAAATTTTGATCCGTAAGAAATTACGCAGCGCGCAGTATACCGTTGGAAAGCTCTCTGAGAGCTCTACGACGAGGGTGGTAAGCCTCCTGTGCTTCGCCTATTTTCGGAGCCCAAAATCGAATGATTTCATCAGTTTCTGGACACTTTTCTTCTTTTTCCTTGTTTTTCCGTCCTGGATTGTACGTCGTGAGCCGCGAAAAGGACGACAACATTATCAATCACATTTCTATTACCGAATCCCACGGCACCTTGTGCAAGACAACTTCACTTCACGTAGAGGCTGGGCCGGCAAACCGAGGGAGTGGGGCTTAGGACCAGGTCTCCTTCGCTCCGGTGCCCATAACTTTTGATCCGTAAGGAGTTACGCGACACACAGCATACAGTTGGAAAGCTCTCCGAGAGCTCTACGACGGGCCAGCATGCCTGCTGGGTTGCACCTATTTTCGGAGCCCAACATTTAACATTTTCATCTATTTCTCGACACTTTTCTTCTTTTGCGCTATTTTTCGGTCCTGGATCGTATGTCGTGAGCCGCGAAAAGGACAACAACCTAATCCATCACATTTCTATTACCAAATACCATGGCAACTTTTGCAAGAAAACTTCGCTTCACGTAGAGGCTGGGCTCGCAAACCGAGGGCGTGGGGCTTAGGATCAGGTCTCCATATCTTCGGTGCCCATAACTTTTGATCCATAAGGAGTTACGCGGCATACATCATACCGTTGGAAAGCTCTCCGAGAGCTCTACGACGGGGGAAGTAAGCATGCTCGGCTGCGCCTATTTTTGGAGCACAAAATTGAACATTTTCATCAGTTTCTGGACACTTTACTTATTTTGCGATGTTTTTCCTTCCTGGATCGTACGTCGTGAGCCGTGAAAAGGACGGCAACCTAATCCACCACATTTCTATTACCGAATACCATGGTAACTTTTGCAAGGTAGCTTCGCTTCACGTAGAGGCTGGGCTCGCAAACCGAGGGTGTGGGGCTTAGGACCAGGTCTCCGTCTCTCCGGTGCCCATAACTTTTGATCCATAAAGAGTTACGCGGCACACATCATACCGTTGAAAAGCTCTCCGAGAGCTCTACGACGGGGGCAGCAAGCATGCTCGGCTGCGCCTATTTTTGGAGCACAAAATTGAACATTTTCATCAATTTCTGGACACTTTACTTATTTTGCGATGTTTTTCCTTCCTGGATCGTACGTCGTGAGCCGTGAAAAGGACGACAACCTAATCCACCACATTTCTATTACCGAATACCATGGTAACTTTTGCAAGGCAGCTTCGCTTCACGTAGAGGCTGGGCTCGCAAACCGAGGGCGTGGGGCTTAGGACCAGGTCTCCGTCTCTCCGGTGCCCATAACTTTTGATCCATAAGGAGTTACGCGGCACACATCATACAGTTGGAAAGTACTCCAAGAGCTCTACGACGAGGGCAGCAAGCATGCTCGGCTGCGCCTATTTTTGGAGCCCAAAATTGAACATTTTCATTAGTTTCTGGACACTTTACTTATTTTGTGCAGTTTTTCCTTCCTGGATCGTACGTCGTGTGCCGCGAAAAAGACGACAACCTAATCCATCACATTTCTATAACCGAATCCCATGGCACCTTGGGCAAGAAAACTTCGCTTCACGTAGAGATTAGGCCCGCAAATCGAGGGCGTGGGGCTTAGGACCAGGTCTCTGTCGCTCCGATGCCCATAACTTTTGATCTCTATGGAGTTACGCGGTACACATCATACCGTTGGAAAGCTCCCCGAGAGCTCTACGATGGGTGCAGCAAGCCTGCTCGGCTGCGCCTATTTTCGTAGCCCAAAATTGAACTTTTTCATCAGTTTTTGGACGCTTTTCTTCTTTTGCAATGTTTTTCCGTCCTGGATCGTACGTCGTGAGCCGCGAAAACAACGACAACCTAGTCTATCACATTTCTACTACCAAATCCCACATCACCTTGGGCAAGATAACTTCGTTTCACGTAGAGGCTCAGCCCGCAAATCGAGGGCGTGGGGCTTAGGACCAGGTCTTCGTCGTGAGTTACGTAGCGCACAGCATACCGTTGGAAAGCTCTTCGAGAGCTCTACGATGGGGACTGCATGCCTCCTTGGCTGCACCTGTTTTCGGAGCCCAAAATCGAATGATTTTATTAGTTTCTGGACATTTTTCTTCCTCTGCCCTGTTTTTTAATCTCGAATCGTACAACGTGAGCCACGAAAGGACAACAACCTAATCCATCACATTTCTACTACCGAATCCCACGGCACCTTGGGCAAGACAACTTCGCTTCACATAGAGGTTGGGCCCGTAAACCGAGGAAGTGGGGCTTAGGACCAGGTCTCTGTCGCTCCAGTGCCCATAACTTTTGATCCGTAAGTAGGCACACGGCACACAACATACCGTTGGAAAGCTCTCCGAGAGCTCTACGACGGGGGCAGCAAGCCTGCTGGGCTGCCCCTATTTTTGGAGCCCAACATTCAACGTTTTCATCAATTTCTGGACACTTTTTTTCTTTTGCGCTATTTTTCCGTCCAGGATAGTACGTTGTGAACCACGAAAAGGACGACAACCTAATCCATCACATTTCTACTATCGAATCCCACGACACCTTGGGCAAGACAACTTCGCTTCACATAGAGGCTGGGCCGGCAAACCGAGGGCGTGGGGCTTAGGACCAGGTCTCCATCGCTCCGGTGCCCATAATTTTTGATCCGTAAGGAGTTACGCAGCGCGCAGTATACCGTTTGAAAGCTCTCCGAGAGCTCTACGATGAGGGTGGTAAGCCTCCTCTGCTTCGCCTATTTTCGGAGTCCAAAATCGAATGATTTCATCAGTTTTTGGACACTTTTCTTCTTTTGCCCTGTTTTTTCGTCCCGGATTGTACGTCGTGAGCCGCGAAAAGGACGACAACATTATCCATCACAATTCTATTACCGAATCCCACAGCACCTTGTACAAGACAACTTTACTTCACGTAGAGGCTGGGCCAGCAAACCGAGGGAGTGGGGCTTAGGACCAGGTCTCCGTCGCTCCGGTGTCTATAACTTTTGATCCGTAAGGAGTTACGAGGCACACAGCATACCGTTGGAAAGCTCTCCGAGAGCTCTATGGCGGGGGTAGCAAGCCTGCGGGGCTACGCCTATTTTCGGAGCCCAACATTTAACATTTTCATCTATTTCTTGACACTTTTCTTCTTTTGCGCTATTTTTCGGTCTTGGATCGTACGTCGTGAGTCGCAAAAAGGACGACAACCTAATCCATCACATTTCTATTACCGAATACCATGGAAACTTTTGCATGACAACTTCGTTTCACGTAGAGACTTGGCTCGTAAACCGAGGGCATGAGGCTTAGGACCAGGTCCCCGTCTCTCTGGTGGCCATAACTTTTGATCCATAAGGAGTTACGCGGCACACAGTATACCATTGGAAAGCTCCCCGAGAGCTCTACAATGGGGGCAGCAAGCATGCTCGGCTGCGCCTATTTTTCGAGCCCAAAATTGAACTTTTTCATCAGTTTCTGGACACTTTACTTATTTTGCGCTGTTTTTCCTTCCTGGATCGTACGTCGTGAGCTGCGAAAAAGATGACAGCCTAATCCATCACATTTATATTACCGAATCCCATGGCACCTCGGGCAAGACAAATTCGCTTCACGTAGAGACTGGGCCCGCAAATCGAGGGCATGGGGCTTAAGACCAGGTCTCCATCGCTTCAGTGCCCATAAGTTTTGATCCGTAAGGAGTTACGCGGCGCGTAGCATACCGTTGGAAATCTCTCCGATAGCTCTACGACGCGGGCTGCAAGCCACCTTGGCTGCGCCTGTGTTTGGAGCCCAAAATCGAATGTTTTCATCAGTTTTTGGACACTTTTCTTCTTTTGCCCCGTTTTTCCGTCCCAGATCGTACGTCGTGAGCCGCAAAAAAGACGACAACATAATCCATCACATTTCTATTACCGAATCCCACGGCACCTTGGGCAAGACAACTTCGCTTCACGTAGAGGCTGGGCCCGCAGACTGAGGGAGTGGGGCTTAGAACCAGGTCTCCGTCGCTCCGGTGCCCATAACTTTTGATCCGTAAGGAGTTACGCGGCACACAGCATACAGTTGGAAAGCTCTCCGAGAGTTCTATGACAAGGCAGCAAGCCTGCTGGGTTGCGCCTATTTTCGGAGCCCAACATTTAACATTTTCATCTATTTCTCGACACTTTTCTTCTTTTGCGCTATTTTTCGGTCCTGGATCGTACGTCGTGAGCCGCGAAAAGGATGACAATCTAATACATCACATTTCTATTACCGAATACCATGGCAACTTTTGCAAGACAACTTCGCTTCATGTAGAGGCTGGGCTCGCAAACTGAGGGCGTGGGGCTTAGGACCAGGCCTCTGTCTCTCCGGTGCCCATAACTTTTGATCCATAAGGAGTTACACGTCACACATCATACCGTTGGAAAGCTCTCCGAGAGCTCTACGACGGGGGCAGCAAGCATGCTCGGCTGCGCCTATTTTTGGAGCCCAAAATTGAACATTTTCATCAGTTTCTGGACACTTTACTTATTTTGCGCTGTTTTTATTTCTTGAATCGTACGTCGTGAGCCGCGAAAAAGACGACAACCTAATCCATCACATTTCTATTACCTAATACCAAGGCAACTTTTGCAAGAAAACTTCGCTTCACGTAGAGGCTGGGCTCGTAATCCGAGGGCGTGGGGCTTAGGACCAGGTCTCCGTCTCACCGGTGCCCATAACTTTTGATCCATAAGGAGTTACGCGGCACACATCATACCTTTAGAAAGCTCTCCGAGAGCTCTACGATGGGGGCAGTAAGCATGCTCGGCTGCGCCTATTTTTGGAGCCCAAAATTGAACATTTTCATAAGTTTCTAGACACTTTACTTGTTTTGCGCTGTTTTTCTTTCCTAGATCGTACGTCGTGAGCCGTGAAAAAGACGACAACCTAATCCATCACATTTCTATTACCGAATCCCATGGCACCTTGGGCAAGACAACTTCACTTCACGTAGAGACTGGGCCCGCAAATCGAGGGCATGGGGCTTAGGACCTGGTCTTCGTCGCTCCGATGCCCATAACTTTTGATCCCTAAGGAGTTACGCGGCACACAGCATACCGTTGGAAAGCTCCCCGAGAGCTCTATGACGGGTGCAGCAAGCCTGCTCAGCTGCGCCTATTTTCGTAGCCCAAAATTGAATGTTTTCATCAGTTTTTGGACACTTTTCTTCTTTTGCGCTGTTTTTCCGTCCTGGGTCGTACATCGTGAGCCGCGAAAAGGACGACAACCTAATCTATCACATTTATACTACCAAATCCCACGGTACCTTGGGTAAGACAACTTCGTTTCATGTAGAGACTAGGCCCGCAAACCGAGGGCATGGGGCTTAGGACCAGGTCTCCATCGCTCCGGTGCCCATAACTTTTGATCTGTAAGGAGTTACGCGGCGCGCAGCATACCGTTGGAAAGCTTTATGAGAGCTCTACTATGGGAGCAGCAAGCCTCCTCGGCTGCGCCTATTTTCGGAGCCCAAAATTGAATGATTTCATCAGTTTCTGGACACATTTCTTCTTTTGCCCTGTTTTTTGGTCCCGGATCGTACGTCGTGAGCCGCGAAAAGGACGACAACCTAATCCATCACATTTCTATTACGGAATCCCATGGCACCTTGGGCAAGTAAACTTCGATTCACGTAGAGACTGGGCCCGCAAACCGAAGGCGTGGGGCTTAGGACCAGGTCTCCATCGCTCTGGTCCCCATAACATTTGATCCGTAAGGAGTTACGCGGCGCGCAGCATACCGTTGGAAAGCTTTCTAAGAGCTCTACTACGGGGGCAGCAAGCCTCCTCGGCTACGCCTGTTTTCGGAGCCCAAAATTGAATGTTTTTATCAGTTTCTGGACACATTTCTTCTTTTGCCCTATTTTTTGGTCCCGGATCGTACGTCGTGAGCCGTGAAAAGGACGACAACCTAATCCATCACATTTCTATTACCGAATCCCACGACACCTTGGGCAAGTCAACTTCGATTCACGTAGAGACTAGGCCCGCAAACCGAAGGCGTGGGGCTTAGGACCATGTCTCCGTCGCTCTGGTCCCCATAACTTTTGATCCGTAAGGAGTTATGCGGAACGCAGCATACCGTTGGAAAGCTTTCTGAGAGCTCTACTACGGGGGCAGCAAGCCTCCTCAGCTGCGCCTATTTTTGGAGCCCAAAATTGAATGATTTCATCTGTTTTTGGACACCTATCTTCTTTTGCCCTATTTTTTGGTCCCGGATCGTACGTCGTGAGCCGCGAAAAAGATGACAACATAATCCATCACATATCTTATTACCGAATCCCACGGCACCTTGGGCAAGACAACTTCGCTTCACGTTGAGACTGGGCCCGCCAACCAGGGCGTTGGCCTTTTTACCAGGTCTCCGTCGCGCCCGTGCCCATAACTTTTGAATGTAAGGAGTTACGCGGCGTGCAGCATACTGTTGGAAAGCTCTCCGAGAGCTCTACGACGGGGGCGGTAAGCCTCCTCTGCTGTGCCTGTTTTCGGAGCCTAAAGTCGAATGATTTCATCTTTTTTTGGACATTTTTCTTCTTTTGCCCTATTTTTTCGTCCCTGATTGTACGTCGTGAGCCGCAAAAAGAACGACAACCTAATCCATCACATTTCTATTACCGAATCCCACGGCAACTTGTACAAGACAACTTCGTTTCACGTAGAGGCTGGGCCCGTAAATCGAGGTCGTGGGGCTTAGGACCTGGTTTCCGTCGCTCCGGTGCCCATAACTTTTGATCCGTAAGGAGTTACACGGCACACAGCATACCGTTGGAAAGCTTTCCGAGAGCTCTACGACGGTGGCAGCAAGCCTCCTCAGCTGCGCTTGTTTTCAGAGACCAAAATCGAATGATTTCATAATTTCTGGACACTTTTCTTCTTTTGCCGTATTTTTTGTTCCCGGATCGTACGTTGTGAGCCGCGAAAAGGACGACAACCTAACCCATCACATTTCTATTACCGAATACCATGGCAACTTTTGCAAGACTACTTCGCTTCCCGTAGAGGCTGGGCTCGCAAACCGATGGTGTGGGGCTTAGGACCAGGTCTCCGTCGCTCCAGTGCCCATAAGTTTTGATCCGTAAGGAGTTACGTGGCGCGCAGCATGCCGTTGGAAAGCTCTCTGAGAGCTTTATGACGTGGGCAGCAGGCCACCTCGGCTGTGCCTATTTTTGGAGCCCAAAATCGAATGATTTCATCAGTTTCTGGACACTTTTCTTCTTTTGCCCCGTTTTTCCGTCCCGGATCGTACGTCGTGAGCCGCGAAAAAGACGACAACATAATCCATCACATTTCTATTACCGAATCCCACGGCACCTTGGGTAAGACAACTTCGCTTCACGTAGAGGCTGGGCCCGCAGACCGAGGGAGTGGGGCTTAGAACCAGGTCTCCGTCGCTCCGGTGCCCATAACTTTTGATTCGTAAGGAGTTACGCGGCACACAACATACAGTTGGAAAGCTCTCCGAGAGCTCTACGACAGGGCAGCAAGCCTGCTGGGCTGCGTCTATTTTTAGAACCCAACATCTAACGTTTTCATCTGTTTCACGACACATTTCTTCTTTTGTGCTGTTTTTCAGTCCTAGATCGTACGTCGTGAGCCGCGAAAAGGATGACTACCTAATCCATCACATTTCTATTACCGAATCCTATGGCAACTTGTGCAAGACAACTTCGCTTCACGTAGAGGCTGGGCCCGCAAACCGAGGGCGTGGGGCTTAGGACTAGGTCTCCGTCGCTCCGGTGCCTATAACTTTTGATCCGTAAGGAGTTACGCAGCGCGCAGCATACCGTTGGAAAGCTCTCTAAGAGCTCTACAACTGGGGCTGGAAGACTGCTAGGCTGCACCTATTTTTGGAGCCCAACATTTAACATTTTTATCTGTTTCGCAACATTTTTCTGCTTTTGCGCTATTTTTCCATCCCGGATCGTACGTCGTGAGCCGCGAAAAGGACGACAACATAATCCATCACATTTCTATTACTGTATCCCATGGCACCTAGGGCAATACAACTTCACTTCACGTTGAGACTGGGCCCGCAAAGGACCAGGCCTTCGTCACTCCGGTGCCCATAACTTTTGATCCATAAGAAGTTACGCGTCGCGCAGAATACCGTTGGAAAGCTCTCCGAGAGCTCTACGACGGAGGCGGTAAGCCTCCTCTGCTGTGCCTATTTTCGAAGCCCAAAATCGAATGATTTCATCAGTTTCTGGATATTTTTCTTCCTTTGCCCTGTTTTTCCGTCCCAAATCGTACGTCGTGATCCGGAAAAAGGACGACAACCTAATACATCACATTTCTATTATCGAATCCCAAGGCACCTTGGGCAAGACAAATTCGCTTCACATAGAGGCTGGGCCCGCAAACCAAGGAATTGGGGCTTAGGACCAAGTCTCTGTCGCTCCGGTGGCCATAACTTTGGATCCGTAAGGAGTTACGCGGCACATAGCATACCGTTGGAAAGCTCTCCAAGAGCTCTACGACTGGGGCAGCAAGCCTGCTAGGCTGCGCCTATTTTCAGACCCCAACATTTAACATTTTCATCTGTTTCTCAGTACTTTTCTTCTTTGGCGCTGTTTTTTGGTCCTGGATCGTACGTCGTGAGCCGCGAAAAGAACGACAACCTAATCCATCACATTTCTATTACCGAAACCCATGGCACCTTGGGCAAGACAACTTCGCTTCACGTAGAGACTGGGCCTGCAAACCGAAGGTTTGGGGCTTAGAACCAGGTCTCCGTCACTCCGGTGTCCATAACTTTTGATCCGTAAGGAGTTACACGGTGTGCAGCATACCGTTGGAAAACTCTCCGAGAGCTCTACGACGGGGGCAGCAAGCCGCCTTGGCTGCGCCTATTTTCGGAGCCCAAAATCGAATGATTTCATCAGTTTCTGGACGCTTTTCTTTTTTTGCCCTGTTTTTCCGTCCCGGATCGTACGTCGTGAGCTGCGAAAAGGACGACAACATAATCCATCACATTTCTATTACCGAATCCCGCGACACCTTGGGCAAGACAACTTCGCTTCACGTAGAGGATGGGCCCATAAACTGAGGGAGTGGAGCTTAGGACCAGGTCTACGTCGCTCCGGTGCCCATGACTTTTGATCCGTAAGGAGTTACGCGGCACACAGCATACTGCTGGAAAGCTCTCCGGAAGCTCTACTACAGGGTAGCAAGCCTGTTAGGCTGCGTCTATTTTTAGAGTCCAACATTTAATGTTTTCATCTATTTCATGACACATTTCTTCTTTTGCGCTGTTTTTCCTTCCTAGATCGTACGTCGTGAGCTGCGAAAAGGACGACAACCTAATCCATCACATTTCTATTATCGAATAACATGGCAACTTGTCCAAGGCAACTTCGCTTCACGTTGAGACTGGGCCTGCAAACCGAGGGCATGGGGCTCAGGACCAGGTTTCCGTCGCTTCGGTGCCCATAACTTTTGATCCGTAAGGAGTTACGCGACGCGCAGCATACTGTTGGAAAGCTCTCCGAGAGCTCTACGACGGGGCACCAAGCCTGCTGGGCTGCGCCTATTTTCGGAGCCCAACATTTAACATTTTCATCTATTTCTCGACACTTTTCTTATTTTGCGCTATTTTTCCATCCTGGATCGTACGTCGTGAGCCGCAAAAAGGATGACAACCTAATCCATCACATTTCTATTCCGAATCCCAAGGCAACTTTTGCAAGACAACTTCGCTTCACGTAGAGGCTGGGCTCGCAAACAGAGGGCATGGGGCTTTGGACCTGGTCTCCGTCGCTCCGGTGCCCATAACTTTTGATCCGTAAGGAGTTACGCGGCACACAGCATACCGTTGGAAAGCTTTCCGAGAGCTCTACGACGGTGGCAGCAAGCCTCCTCAGCTGCGCTTGTTTTCAGAGACCAAAATCGAATGATTTCATAATTTCTGGACACTTTTCTTCTTTTGCCGTATTTTTTGTTCCCGGATCGTACGTTGTGAGCCGCGAAAAGGACGACAACCTAACCCATCACATTTCTATTACCGAATACCATGGCAACTTTTGCAAGACTACTTCGCTTCCCGTAGAGGCTGGGCTCGCAAACCGATGGTGTGGGGCTTAGGACCAGGTCTCCGTCGCTCCAGTGCCCATAAGTTTTGATCCGTAAGGAGTTACGTGGCGCGCAGCATGCCGTTGGAAAGCTCTCTGAGAGCTTTATGACGTGGGCAGCAAGCCACCTCGGCTGTGCCTATTTTTGGAGCCCAAAATCGAATGATTTCATCAGTTTCTGGACACTTTTCTTCTTTTGCCCCGTTTTTCCGTCCCGGATCGTACGTCGTGAGCCGCGAAAAAGACGACAACATAATCCATCACATTTCTATTACCGAATCCCACGGCACCTTGGGTAAGACAACTTCGCTTCACGTAGAGGCTGGGCCCGCAGACCGAGGGAGTGGGGCTTAGAACCAGGTCTCCGTCGCTCCGGTGCCCATAACTTTTGATTCGTAAGGAGTTACGCGGCACACAACATACAGTTGGAAAGCACTCCGAGAGCTCTACGACGGGGCCAGCAAGCCTCCTTGGCTGCGCCTATTTTTGGAGCCCAAAATTGAATGATTTCATCAGTTTATGCACACTTTTCTTCTTTTGCCCTGTTTTTCCGTCCCGGATCGTACGTCGTGAGCCGCAAAAAGGACGACAACCTAATCCATCACATTTCTATTACCGAATCCCACGGCACCTTGGGCAAGACAACTTCGCTTCACATAGAGGCTGGGCCCGCAAACCGAGGGAGTGGAGTTTAGGACCAGGTCTCCGTCGTTCCGGTGCCCATAACTTTTGATCCGTAAGGAGTTACGCGGCACACAACATACCGTTGGAAAGCTCTTCGAGAGCTCTACGACGGGGGCAGCAAGCGTGCTGGGATGCACCTATTTTTGGAGACCAAAATTTAACATTTTCATCAGTTTCTGTACACTTTTCTTCTTTTGCGCTATTTTTCCATCCTAAATCGTACGTCGTGAGCCGCAAAAAGGACGACAACCTAATCCATCACATTTCTATTATCGAATCCCATGGCAACTTGTGCAAGACAACTTCACTACACGTAGAGGCTGGGCATGCAAACCGAGGGCGTGGGGCTTAGGACTAGGTCTCCGTCGCTTCGGTGCCCATAACTTTTGATCCATAAGGAGTTACGCAGCATACAACATACCGTTGGAAAGCTCTCCGAGAGCTCTACGACGGGGGCAGCAAGCCTGCTAGGCTGTACCTATTTTTGGAGCCCAAAATTGAACCGTTTCATCAGTTTTGGACACTTTATTTATTTTGTGCTGTTTTTCCTTCCTGGATCATACGTCGTGAGCCGCGAAAAGGACGACAACCTAATCCATCATACTTCTATTACCGAATCCTACGACACCTTGGGCAAGACAACTTCGCTTCACGTAGAGACTAGGCCCGCAAACCGATGGCGTGGGGCTTAGGACCAGGTCTCCGTCGCTCCAGTGCCCATAACTTTTGATCCGTAAGGAGTTACGCGGCGCGCAGCATACCGTTGGAAATCTCACCGAGAGCTCTACGACGGGGGTAGCAAGCCTCCTCGGCTGTACTTGTTTTCGGTGCCCAAAATCGAATGATTTCATCTGTTTCTGGACACTTTTCTTCTTTAGCCCTATTTTTCCATCCTGGATCGTACGTCGTGAGCCGTGAAAAGTATAACAACCTAATCCATCACATTTCTATTACGGAATCCCGTGCCACCATGGGCAAGGCAACTTCGCTCCACGTAGAGACTGGGCCTGCAAACCGAGGGCGTGGGGCTTAGGACCAGGTCTCCGTCGCACCGGTGCACATAACTTTTGATCCGTAAGGCGTTACGCAGCGCGCAGCATACTGTTGGAAAGCTCTCCGAGAGCTCTACAACGGGGGCAGCAAGCCTCTTCAGCTGCGCCTGTTTTCGGAGCCCAAAATCAAATTATTTGATCAGTTTCTGGACATTTTTCTTCATTTGCCCTGTTTTTCCGTCCTGGATCATACGTCGTGAGCCGCGAAAAAGACGACAACCTAATCCATCATATTTATATTATAGAATCCCACTGCACCTTGGGCAAGACAACTTTGCTTCACGCAGAGGCTGGGCCCGCAAACCGAGGGAGTGGGGCTTAGGACCAGGTCTCTGTCGCTCCGGTGCCTATAACTTTTGATCCGTAAGGAGTTACGCAGCACACAGCATACAGTTGGAAAGCTCTCCGAGAGCTCTACGATGGGGGCAGCAAGCCTGCTGGGTTGCGCCTATTTTCAGAGCCCAACATTTAACATTGTCATCTGTTTCTCGACAATTTTCTTCTATTGCGCTGTTTTTCCGTCCTGGATCGTACGTCGTGAGCCGCGAAAAGGACGACAACGTAATCCATCACATTTCTATTACCGAATCCCATGGCAACTTTTGCTAGACAACTTCGCTTCACGTAGGGGCTGGGCTCGCAAACATAGGGCGTGGGGCTTAGGACCAGGTCTCCGTCGCTCCGGTGCCTATAACTTTTGGTCCGTAAGGAGTTACGCGGCACACAGTATACCGTTGGTAAGCTCTCCGAGAGCTCTACAACATGGGCAGCATGCATGCTCAGCTGCACCGATTTATGGAGCCCAAAATTGAACATTGTCATCAATTTCTGGACACTTTACTTATTTTGCGCTGTTTTTCCTTCTTGGATCGTATGTCGTGAGTCGCGAAAAGGATGACAACCTAATCCATCATATTTCTATTACCGAATCCCATGGCACCTTAGGCAAGACAACTTCGCTTCACGTAGAGACTGGGCCCACAAACCGAGGGCGTGGGGCTTAGGACCAGGTGTCCGTCGCTCCGGTGCCCATAAATTTTGATTTGTAAGGAGTTACATGGCACGCAGCATACCGTTGGAAAGCTCTTCGAGAGCTCTACGATGGGGGCAGCAAGCCTCTTTGGTTGCGCCTATTTTCAGAGTGCAAAATCGAATGATTTCATCAGTTTCTGGACACTTTTCTTCTTTTACCCTGTTTTTCCGTCCCGGATCGTACGTCGTGAGCCGCGAAAAGGACGACAACCTAATCCATCACATTTCTATTACCGAATCCCACGGCACTTTAGGCAAGACAATTTCGCTTCACGTAGAGACTGGAACCGCAAACCGAGGGCGTGGGGCTTAGGACCAGGTCTCTGTCGCTCTGGTGCCCATAATTTTTGATCCGTAAGGAGTTACGCGGCTCGCAGCATACCGTTGGAAAGCTCTTCGATAGCTCTACGAGGAGGGCAGCTAGCCTCTTCAGTTGCGCCTATTTTCGGAGCCCAAAATCAAATTATTTCATCAGTTTCTAGACACTTTTCTTCTTTTGCCCTGTTTTTTCGTCCCGGATCGTACGTCGTGAGCCACGAAAAGACGACATCCTAATCCATCACATTTCTATTACTGAATCCCACGGCACCTTGGGCAAGACAACTTCTCTTCACGTAGAGGCTGGGCCCGCAAACCGAGGGCATGGGATTTAGGACTAGGTCTCCGTCGCTCTGGTGCCCAAAAACTTTTGATCTGTAAGGAGTTACGCGGCGTGCAGTATACCGTTGGAAAGCTCTCCGAGAGCTCTACGACGGGGGCAGCAAGTCTCCTCGGCTACACCTATTTTTGGAGCCCAAAATCGAATGATTTCATCAGTTTATGCATACTTTTCTTCCTTTGCCATGTTTTTCCGTCCCGGATCGTACGTCGTGAGCCGCAAAAAGGACGACAACCTAATCCATCACATTTCTATTACCGAATCCCACAGCACCTTGGGCAAGACAACTTCGCTTCACGTAGAGACTGGGCCCGCAAACCGAGGGCGTGGGGCTTAGGACCAGGTCTCCGTCGTTCTAGTGCCCAAAACTTTTGATCTGTAAGGAATTACGCGGCGCGCAGCATACCGTTGGAAAGCTCTCCGAGAGCTGTACGACGAAGGCAGCAAGCCTCCTCAGCTACGCCTATTTTCAGAGCCCAAAATCGAATGATTTCATCAGTTTTTGGACATTTTTCTTCTTTTTCCCTGTTTTTCCGTGTAAGGCCTGACCCCGATTTTCATGCGATACCTCGTTTCGTGTGTCCTAACCTGGATTTGTGTGCCTTGACTTAGATTTAAGAATTGTGTTCATTTTATGTGCCATGGATTGAATTACGTGCATTCGTTTAGGGTAGCGTGCATTTACTTGAAAAATGTGTGTTCGTCTCGTAGTTCGTGTCCTACCTCGTAGTGCGTGCCCTAGACCTCGGAAAGTGTGCCCTCACGCTAATCAAGAAAACATCTTACACAAAGCACTAGACTATTAAACAATCCTACAAAATCCTCTATGAATATTATAATTCTAATTCAACTCACTGGAAGACAAAAAGTTCACTAAACACTAAACATTCTTCATTCTTTATTCCTTATTCTTTTTGCACTTCCAACACACAATTTAATAATACTCCAATAGTTGACAAAAATTCAGATTTGGCACATGCTTTGGCCGGCCATACCAAGGCTTTTGCACAAGGTTTGAACAATTATTCAATTAATCATGCATGCTTAGACAAACTATGACACAAATGCATAAAAATTGCTCAAAACCACCTCAATTTCCTCACCTTGCTCGACCAAACCACCTATGCCCATGCTAACATTTTAAATTTCATCTTGAAGACACAAAAAGGCTGAATTTTTATGCCCAAGGCCGACCACTTGCTCAAAATTTGCAAAGCCATCATTTTTTTTTTGTCATTTCTTCTTTCTTCCTCAACCTTCTCTCTCTCCCTCTCATTCTTCTCTCTCTCTCGGCCTTGGCTGAGTTCTCACCTCCCATATCTTATCTTCTTCACACTTTGGTCAATCAAGACAAGCATCAAGCAAGGAAAGTCGAGCAACCTAGCTAGGATGCAAGAATCATACATGCATGTCCATTGAAGTCTTCTATTCGGCCCGAGGTAAGTTTCTTGAAAATCCTTCAAAAATCCACATGCATGCTCATAAATGTATGTCTTTGCTTCTGTACTTGAGTTATATGTTCGTTCATAAGCTTTTACAACCATGCATGGCAAGATCTTGGCTTGAAAGTGATGATAGGTGAAGTCGGATTGTTGACAGCTCTCTGACCAGTTTGTTTCGAGGTATGTTTAGCCAGGCAAATGATGTTGAAAATGCATGAAAATTGGTAGGTGACTAGTTTGCCAGTTCTGAACATTTTTCGCAGAAATAGGCCAAAGCTAATTTTGACTCTAAGTCCTCAAAATGGCAAATCTTTAAAATGTGTCCAAATCTGGAAATCTGGAAAAATGAAGCAGGTTTTGACATATGCACTGACCTTGTAGAACAAACCAGATTTGACTTAGTAAATGATATCCAAAATGCATGAAATTTGGTGTACTGCAAGATTTTTCAGTTCTGGACATTTTTGTCAAAAATGGACTAAGGCTAACTGTCACGCCCCAACCCGGCCTATAAAGGTTAGACTAGGGTGTGATCTAAACATTCATGTCACGTCTCGTACTTAACCGTTCATGAAGATTTAACACTTAACGTTTTGGCCTAAACTCTAAAATTTTTTGATAAATCGGCAGCATAACGGTTGTAATTGGGCTCTTTGGTTTGACCTAATTCTCTAAACGCCTCAATTATTCCAATCATTAATACAATTCCATTAAGGACTCCTATTTGTCACCAACCGATTTGCTTACTAGTTTATCTTGAAAGTCTCATTTGGTTAATAAGCCTAACATGATAACTATGTTTGTAAGTACCGATTATCCTATCATGCAAGTACCGATTATCCTTTAGTTTGTAAATGAGCACCTAAGTGAAATTAGATAAAATTAACTTAGTTGATTGTTCATCTAGTGGTTTGAATGCCTACGATAACTACTAATTAAGAAAACGAAGGCAAACAACCAAATAAAAGTTCGTCCGGTTATAGATAGTACAATCCCAGAATTAGACCCAAATTACAACGGGGTCATTTACATCAATAAAATGAATAGTTTGCAATCAAACACAACATCCATATAGCAACTACTTTCAGGCAAAGCACAAAAGCACGTAGGGACAGGCAATCACTCCAAGGAATCATCGTTAGGCACATCGTCCTCGGGTACCTATTATTGATCTTCTTCACCTGAGATGATAAAAGAGGATGAGTCCTTATGAACTCAACGATGGAAAAACAATAAATACGTTTTGAAACTCATTTTTCGGTTCAATTATGAAAACTCTTTTTTTGAAAACATGTCACGTATTACAAATAATAAGGTACACAAATATATGAAACAAATTGAGTAACAGATACATTTACCAATCATTTCAAGGATACGATGAGCATTTGCTCTCAATATCAATTTCGATTCATTTGGTGCGGCCGACTTCAATAATCCACTTATCGCTCCTAATTGGGTGTACTCCGGATGTACCCCGAAACCTACGACCCAACTCTCCGAGGGTGAAATGCCAAGCGAGAGAGGGAATCGGACCATGGTAGTCACGGTAACACCGGCAAGCCCGATGCCGCTCGGCGTGCGTGAAACACTACCATGCCACACTGAAAGGTTGCAACCTCGTATGTAATGCACATTTATAACATTTAACATATCACATTAGGAGGACAACAAAGTAGGTCGCCTCTGAGCAGTTATAAGATCGCACGTTATCAAGTAATCAAACGAGGCACGATAAGACAAGTAATTTCACTGGAAAGACATATAGAGCCATATGAACATTAAACGGGCAGCCATGTAACACATGCAAATCAAGCCATATAACTCATTTCGAAGTCCACGTAATCAAGTGATACAATTATTCAACATGGAACAACATCTACGTGGGTTCGGATGCAGGAAAAGCCTAATTGTCAACATGCAATGATCAAAATTACATTTAAGCTTATAAGGGAAACTACGGGCAGCCTACTAACAAATAATTCCACACAATATCCAAATGATCAACACTTAGCAAAATTACCTAGTCATTAGGGTTTCCATTTCATGCATATTCGTGCAATTTGAGGCTCAACCCAACTCAAAGTCAATCTCAAACCATGCATCATTTAATTCAACATCCTCAAACATTCAAAACAGTCCACACCATCCCGAAGCTACAATCCCAAGCATTTAATTCAACAAGAGGAGTCACAACAATTTTCTAAGCACAACATTAAGTGAAACCCTTACTGCAATAGGCTGTATTCTCACAATCAATCGGATACGCAAACAATCTCCAAATTCATTGAATAAGATGTCAAATTAAAGCTTAAGAGGTTAGATAAAATCATAAACAAATCTTGCATCAATTGGAGTTCGGGATCATTAGATATAGCCGAAACAGTGGAATAGCACAAAACTGTCCAGATTTGCACACTTTTCAGTAATTGACGTTTTTGAGGTCCTTAGGGTCAGATTTAGCCTTGGTCCATTTCTGACAAAATTGTCCAGGACTGACCAATCTAGCAGCCCAACAAATTTCATGCATTTCGGACATCATTTACTAAGTCAAATATGGTTCATTCCACAAGGTCAGTGCATCTGCCAAAACCTGCTTCATTTTTCCAGATTTCCAGATTTGGACACATTTTAACGATTTGCCATTTTGAGGACCTTAGAGTCAAAATTAGCTTCGGCCTATTTCTGGGAAAAATTTTCAAAACTGTCCAAACTAGTCACCTACTAATTTACAAGCATTTTCAACATCATTTTCCTAGCTAACTTTACCTCGAAACTGACTGGTCAGAGAGTTGTCAACAATCCGACTTCACCTAGCATCACTTTCAAGCCAAGATCTTGCCATGCATGGTTGTTTAAGCTTATGAACGACCATATAACTCAAGTACAGAAGCAAAGACATACATTTATGAGCATGCATGTGAGTTTTTGAAGGATTTTCAAAAGGTTTTAACCCTCACCTTAGCAATCAACCAAAAAGATGCACAAAAACTTGTTGAAGCTCGAATCTCTTCTTCTTCTTGCTTAGCTGAGATTCCAACTTGGTTTTCCCTATTTTTCCTAGCCTAGTGACCAACCTCTTAGTACATGCATGAGGTTAGAACAAAAAGAAAAGAAATGGAAGCTAAGAAACTTACCTAGGGCCGAATAGAAGACTTCAAAGGACATGCATGTGTAGTTTTCGCATCCTAGCTTGTTTGCTTGAGTTTCTTTGATGGTTGCTTGTCTTGTTGCACCATATGATGAAGAAGATGAGCTAGGAGGTGGAGAGAACTCAGCCAAAACCGAAATGGAGAGAGAGGAATGAGAGGGAGAGAGAAAAATTGAGGAAGAAATGAAGAAATGACAAAATTATGACAAGGAATAAAGCTTTTGCAATTTTCAATGCTTATGGTCAGCCTTGGGCAGCAAAATTCCTGATTTTGTGTCTTCAAGATGTGAAATTTAAAATGTTAGCATGGGCATAGGTGGTTTGGTCGAGCAAGGTGAGAAATTTGAGGTGGTTTTGAGCATTTTTTTTATGCATTGATAAGTATTTTTGTCATAACTTGTCTAGAACTAATTTTTATGCATTTGTGTCATTAGAATTGTCATAGGAATGTTGGGAAATTAGGGAATCTAGGTAGAATAAAATATAGGAATGTTTGTTGATGAGTTGAATTATGAATAGAATAATAGATAGTGGGAAATGTAGGAATAGTTTAGTATTATTTTATTGTTAGTGGAGTTTGTAGAGAATTTGAATTAGGAATATAATATTGGTTAGTGGATTGTGTAGGATTATTTTAGTGTCTAGTGCTTTGTATAGGATCCTTTCTTGATTAACGTGGTGGCACAGATTCCTAGGTCTAGGGCACGAATTACGAGGTAGACACGAACTTCAAAGCTAAGGCACGTACTTCAAGACTAATACACGTAATCCTAGGTGAATGCACGTAACCCAATGCGAGGCACGTAATTTAATGCAATGCACGCAAATCAAGACACGATTTCATATCTAGGTTACGGTACACAGTTTTAAGGTTAGGGCACACGAAACGAGGTAACGCACGTACATCGAGGTTAGGGCACGTATATCTAGGTATCGCGTTTCAGTCGGGGATTAAAGTACACTATTCTAGGTCAAGGCACGTTATTCGGGGTTGGGCCTCACATCCTCCCCTCCTTAAAAGAATTTCGTCCCGAAATTCATTCTTATCTATTGAGGTCATTTAGACGGATTTTGACCCTTGTTATTCTTCCTACTCCTATTCATCCCGCGTTTGGTGATCTCTCACCACAACCAATTCACATCCTATGTTTCTCCAATTGATCTTAAGGTCGAGTTCATTAACTAAGGTTAGAGTCTTCAAACATAGTCATCAAAGTTGCATCGGTATTCTAACAATAGAACTATAACTCCAAAATCATGACTCATGTTGTGTCAATCTCGCATTCATACCTCAAAAGGAATATCACAATAATTTCATGATCCTAGGGCCACATACCCTAATTTCAAGATGATGGATCTATATCCGATTTACATATCCTATCTACTAGCTTAAAAACTGTTATCACATAGGTCATACACAAGTTACGGATCATTTCCACGATACGACCCTATTTTCAGGTTGAACTCACCAAATAAACTAATCCACCTCAAGTCGTCATCTATCGGTAGTATCATAGTTCTTATTTTGAAGGTACATGGGATTAGTAAATATTCTAATGACTAGTCTTCCGATTATAAGCTCCTATTCACTAACATTCTTTTCCAGCTTCGTTAACCTTCAAGCTCGTAATCAAGAAGAAAGATCGTTGAGATTCATTAAACTCGAATTCTAAGGTTTATTAAGTACCACCAACAAATTGCCATCGAAATTGCATAGACAAACTAATCATGGTACACTAGTTCAACTCTTACAACTAAATTTCATCAGCTTGTGATCCACAATTTGTTTCCTTCTTCAAATCTCTATTTTCAAGTTAGAAGGCTTCAAAATTTTCTTTTAATCTTATCCAAAACTCCTAAGATGAATAGTTTCAACCTCAAATAAATTCCACTAATCTCAATCCAAGTTTACGTCATATTTAAAAAGACAATGGTCCTACTAACTTAGCGACCTAGTCATTCCTTCGAACACTTAGTGCCCGCCAATATATCTTCGACATTAATGTTACTAAGCTGGGTTCATCGCCATGTAAGTGATATCAATGCTCTACTAGGTTACTAGCCGTACAACAACAATCCTAGGACTATAAATGGGTACCGAAATGACCGAGATCATAAAATACTTACACGGGATAACTTCAAGGCTGTATCAATATAAGAATTATGACCACGAGGCATCCTTCAACATAACCTAATAGAACTTCAAAAGTAATCAACCACTTATTTAACTATCACTACAAGATTCACCCTCTATTCAACAACCACGATTCGAAGTCTACCGATCGCTAGTCTCTAGATGTGAAACGATGCACATAGATACGGTGGTCTAACAATAGTCTCTTGGGTCATTATGACTCTAATTCATCCCTATCTTAACTCTATGAAATCTTACTCTTCTTATTTACATGTTCAACTAGCTAAGAGCATCAAGACTCATCGACCTTAGGTCCTAGGGTTCACCATGAATCATCCTACATACTCACTATTAGCTATTTCGGATTTCAAATCATGCCCTAACGACTCCACTTTGCAAACAGATGCTTAATATCATTTCGATGGTTTATATAATAGGTCTATCGGTATTACTTAGGGATATATGCTTCCTAATATCCTCTAGGGTATCCAAATAACGAGAGCATAGAATGACTTACTTCGCATAATCATAACTAAATCCGAGGGGCAATAATTTAATACCATCATTCTTAAAATCACCAATATCCAACTTAGGACCTTAGCAACGTTTGTCATCTAATGCATAATTCAATACCTTACACTTCTATTTCGACCTAACATTTAGGGGTAGTCTTCCAAACACGAGTTCTAGTTACGTGAATTCCTCAATTCTAGCATCCTTATATCTTGTTATATTATAAAATCATCAACCTTGTTAAATTCAGTCTCCAGAGTTGCCTACATGTCTTGAGGTTATCCATTGTTAAGTCACTCAAATACACTATCCATGTCTCAACAATCTAACCCCTAAAAGTAACTATCGTCAACTTCCACAAATTTATCTTTTAATTTCTAGGTCATGATCTCAACACTTAGTGAACTTGAAACTCAGTAGTATACACCATATCAGATTCATCAATGCTTAATTCCAATCAAGTAAGGATTCAATTGTACGAGTATATTGCCAACTTCTTAGATAGTCTATCTAGCCAATTTTAAGATTAGAGAAATGGATTCAAAGAAACCTCCAAGTCAACTTCCACTATCAGCACATGAGAATATATATTATTCTACATATTTAATAGTATACCCTTATATCTAAGGAAGTAGCATGTCTTTAACCTTTATACTTGAACCACAATGAGAAGAACAGTTTAACATAATCAAGAACTTTATAGCCATAAAATCGATAACTTAATCATAGGTATGGGTATTCCAAAGATAAGGGGATAACTTTACCTCAACATTTATACATGTGCTACGCATTTTATATATGCATATCCAATAATACATACGATCCATCGAGTACCTGTGAAGATGCGAGAAATCTCTAACCGAGCCTTTTCGTTCGCCCTGCACAAATTCACTTCCCTGAAAGTCCTAATCCTAACTATCTATGTGTACAAACAGTCATTCACGATTATATAATATGCACATGTATCAAGGAAGGAGTATAAAAGCATGCATGCATTATTGAGAATGTGTCGGTGTACATGATACATAATACATATGGTCCACAAAGGTACATAATATTCAATACTTAAAGCAATTAAAGCACATTAGCACATATTAACACATATAAACAAGACATCATAATTACCTTAGGGCTTCTACCCATGGTCCGAGAGTTGAACCCGACTAACGCCTAGTTAGTAAACTAAGCTCTGATACCATTCTAATATAAAGTGTCACGCCCCAACCTGGCCTATAAAGGTTAGACTAGGGTGTGATCTAAACATTCAGGTCACGTCTCATACTTAACCGTTCATGAAGATTTAACACTTAATGTTTTGGCCTAAACTCTAAAAATTTTTGATAAACCGGCAGCATAACGGTTGTAATTGGACTCTTTGGTTTGACCTAATTCTCTAAACGCCTCAATTATTCCAATCATTAATCCAATTTCATTAAGGACTCCTATTTGTCACCAACCGATTTGCCTACTAGTTTATCTTGAAAGTCTCGTTTGGTTAATAAGCCTAACATGATAACTATGTTCCGTTTATTTGTCCATTTCCTATCATGCAAGTACCTATTATCCTTTAGTTTGCAAATGAGCACCTAAGTGAAATTAGATAGAATTAACTTAGTTGATTGTTCATCTAGTGGTTTGAATGCCTACGATAACTACTAATTAAGAAAACGAAAGCAAACAACCAAATAAAAGTTCGTCCGGTTATAGATAGTACAATCCCAGAATTAGGCCCAAATTACAACGGGGTCATTTACATCAATAAAATGTAGTTTTCAATCAAACACAACATCCATATAGCAACCACTTTCGGGCAAAGCACAAAAGCACGTAGGGACAGGCAATCACTCCAGGGAATCATCGTTAGGCACATCGTCCTCGGGTACTTGTTCTTGATCTTCTTCACCTGAGATGATAAAAGAGGGTGAGTCCTTATGAACTCAGCGAGGGGAAAATGAGAAATACGTTTTGAAACTCATTTTCCAGTTCAATTATGAAAACTATTTTTTTGAAAATATGTCACGTATTACAAATAATAAGGTACGCCAATATATGAAACAAATCGAGTAACAGATACATTTACCAATCATTTCAAGGATACGGTGAGCATTTGCTCTCAATATCAATTTCGATTCATTTGGTGCGGCCGACTTCAATAATCCACTTATCGCTCCCAATTCGGTGTACTCTGGATGTACCCCGAAACCTATGACCCAACTCTCCGAGGGTGAAATGCCAAGCGAGAGAGAGAATTGGACAACGGTAGTCATAGTAACACCGGCAAGCCCGATGCCGCCCGGCGTGCGTGAAACACTACCATGCCACACTGAAAGGTTGCAACCTCGTATGCAATGCACATTTATAACATTTAACATATCACATTAGGAGGACAACAAAGTAGGTCACCTCCGAGCAGTTATAAGATCGCACGTTATCAAGTAATCAAACGAGGCACGATAAGACAAGTAATTTCACTTGAAAGGCATATAGAGCTATATGAACATTAAACGGGCAGCCATGTAACACATGCAAGTCAAGCCATATAACTCATTTCGAAGTCCACGTAATCAAGTGATACGATTATTCAACATGCAACAACATCTACGTGGGTTCAGATGCAAAAAAAGCCTAATTGTCAACATGCAATGATCAAAATTACATTTAAGCTAATAAGGACAACTACGGGCAGCCTACTAACATATAATTCCACACAATATCCAAATGATCAACACTTAGCAAAATTACCTAGTCATTAGGGTTTCCATTTCATGCATATTCGTGCAATTTGAGGCTCAACCCAACTCAAAGTCAATCTCAAATCATGCATCATTTAATTCAACATCCTCAAACCTTCAAAACAGTCCACACAACATCCCGAAGCTACAATCCCAAGCATTTAATTCAACAAGAGGAGTCACAACAATTTTCTAAGCACAACATTAAGTGAAACCCTTACTGCAATAGGCTGTTTTCTCACAATCAATCGGATAAGCAAACAATCTCTAAATTCATTGAATAAGATGTCAAATTAAAGCTTAAGAGGTTAACTAAAATCTGAAACAAACCTTGCATCAATTGGATTCGGGATCATTAGATATAGCCGAAATAGTGGAATAGCACAAAACTGTCCAGATTTGCACACTTTTCATAATTGACGTTTTTGAGGTCCTTAGGGTCAGATTTAGACTTGGTCCATTTCTGACAAAATTGTCCAGAACTGACAAATCTAGCAGAACACCAAATTTCATGCATTTTGGACATCATTTACTAAGTCAAATATGGTTCATTCCACAAGGTCAGTGCATCTGCCAAAACCTGCTTCATTTTTCCAGATTTCCAGATTTGGCCACATTTTAAAGATTTGCCATTTTGAGGACTTAGATTCAAAATTAGCTTCGGCCTATTTCTGGGAAAAATTTTCAAAACTGTCCAAAATAGGCACCTACCAATTTGCAAGCATTTTCAACATCATTTTCCTAGCTAAACTTACCTCGAAACATACTGGTCAGAGAGCTGTCAACAATCCGACTTCACCTAGCATCACTTTCAAGCCAAGATCTTGCCATGCATGGTTGTTTAAGCTTATGAACGACCATATAACTCAAGTACAGAAGCAAAGACATACATTTATGAGCATGCATGTGAGTTTTTGGAGGATTTTCAAAAGGTTTTAACCCTCACCTTACCAATCAACCAAAAAGATGCACAAAAACTTGTTGAAACTCGAATCTCTTCTTCTTCTTGCTTAGCCGAGATTCCAACTTGGTTTTCCCTATTTTTCCTAGCCTAGTGACCAACCTCTTAGTACATGCATGAGGTTAGAACAAAAAGAAAAGAAATGGAAGCTAAGAAACTTACCTAGGGCCGAATAGAAGACTTCAAAGGACATGCATGTGTAGTTTTCGCATCCTAGCTTGTTTGCTTGAGTTTCTTTGATGGTTGCTTGTCTTGTTGCACCATATGATGAAGAAGATGAGCTAGGAGGTGGAGAGAACTCAGCCAAAACTGAAATGGAGAGAGAGGAATGAGAGGGAGAGAGAAAAATTGAGGAAGAAATGAAGACATGACAAAATTATGACAAGGAATAAAGCTTTTGCAATCTTCAATGCTTATGGTCAGCCTTGGGCAGCAAAATTCCTGATTTTGTGTCTTCAAGATGTGAAATTTAAAATGTTAGCATGGGCATATGTGGTTTGGTCGAGCAAGGTGAGAAATTTGAGGTGGTTTTGAGCATTTTTTTTATGCATTGATAAGTGTTTTTGTCATAACTTGTCTAGAACTAATTTTTATGCATTTGTGTCATTAGAATTGTCATAGGAATGTTGGGATATTAGGGAATCTAGGTAGAATAAAATATAGGAATGTTTGTTGATGAGTTGAATTATGAATAGAATAATAGATAGTGGGAAATGTAGGAATAGTTTAGTATTATTTTATTGTTAGTGGATTTTGTAGAGAATTTGAATTAGGAATATAATATTGGTTAGTGGATTGTGTAGGATTATTTTAGTGTCTAGTGCTTTGTGTAGGATTCTTTCTTGATTAAGGTGGTGGCACGGATTCCTAGGTCTAGGGCACGAATTACGAGGTAGACACGAACTTCAAGGCTAATGCACGTACTTCAAGACTAATACACGCAATCCTCGGTGAATGCACGTAACCCAATGCGAGGCACGTAATTTAATGCAATGCACAAAAATCAAGGCACGACTCCATATCTAGGCCAAGGTACGCAGTTTCAAGGTTAGGGCACACGAAACGAGGTAACACACGTACATCGAGGTTAAGACACGTATATCTAGGTATCGCATGTCAGTCGGGGATTAGAGTACACTATTCTAGGTCAAGGCACGTTATTCGGGTCAGGCCTCACAATAACTCTGACCCTAAGGACCTCAAAAATGTCAATTATCGAAATGTGTGAAAATATGGACAGTTTTGTGCTATCCCACTGTTTCGGCTATATCTAATGATCCTGAACTCCAATTGATGCAAGGTTTGTTTCTGATTTTAGTTCACTTCTTAAGCTTTAATTTGACACCTTATTCACTGGATTTGGAGATTTTTTGGTTATCCTATTGATTGTGAGAAAACAGCCTATTGCAGTAAGGGTTTCACTTAGTGTTATGCTTAGAAAAATTGTTGTGACTCCTCTTGTTGAATTAAATGCTTGGGATTGTAGCTTCAGGATGTTGTGTGGACTGTTTTGAATGTTTGAGGATGTTGAATTAAATGATGCATGGCTTGAGATTGACTTTGAGTTGGTTTGAGGCTCAAATTGCACGAATATGCATGAAATGGAAACCCTAATGACTAGGTCGTTTTGCTAAGTGTTGATCATTTGGATATTGTGTGGAATTATATGTTTAGTAGGCTGCCCGTAAATGCCTTTATAGTCCTAAATGTGATTTTGGTCATTGCATGTTGACAAATAGGCTTTTCTTGCGCCCGAACCCACGTAGATGTTATTGCATGTTGAATAATCTTATTACTTGATCACGTGGACTTCGTAATGAGTTATATGGCTTGATTTACATGTGTTACATGGCTGCCTATTTAATGTTCATATACTCTATATGCCTTTCAAGTGAAATTACCTGTATTATTGTCCCCTGCTTGTTTACTTGTCAATGTGCAATCTTATGACTGTCCGGAGACAACCTACTTTGTAGTCCTCCTAACGTGATATGTTAATGTCATAAATGTGCACTGCATACAAGGTTGCAGCCTTTCTTGTCGGCATGGTAGCGATCATGCACACCGGGCGGCATCGGGCTTGCCGGTGCACCCGTGACTACCATGGTCCCATTCCCTCTCTCGCTTGGGGGCTAGACTTCCTCGAAGAGTTGGGTCGTAGGATTTCGGGGTACATCCGGAGTACACCCACCTGGCGTGTTTGGGGGATGATTTGAAGTCGGCCGCAACAACTAATTCTAGAACTGATCTGAGAGCAAAAGCTCACTGTATCCTTTTTACTGCTTGTATAAGTACTCTCGCTTGGTTCCTAGAGGACCTCGGGGAGAAAAGACTGGTATTTCTGTTCCTGTACTTATATTATTGTTATATTCATGCTTGCAAAAGGATTTCATAAGTTGAACCGGAAAATGAGTTTCAAAACTTATTTCTCGTTCCTCCTCACTGAGTTCATAAGGACTCACCCTCTTTTATCATCTCAGGTGATGAAGATCCAGAACAGGTACCCGAGGACGGTGTGCCTAACGATGAATCCCTGGAGTGATTGCCTGTTTGTGTGCTTTGCGTGATTATGGCTACTTGTGAACTTTATCCTACCTGAAGACTATTTCTTTTATGTTTCTTGCTATTTGTAATGTAAAAGACCCCCGTTGTAATTTGGGGTCTAATTTTGGTTTGTACTGATATTGTTAGACATACACTAGACACTACTTTGATCGTTTTGCTATTATTACCGCTAGTATCTATCATAGGTTATGACGTATTAGTTAAGGACTAAGTAAATGAACTTATCCAATCTTAAACAGGTACTCGCTATTAAGCTAAGATCAACAGGTACTTTTATAACGAGGATAAAAAATCAAACGAGACATCGAGATAACCAATAGGTGTTTCAATTGATGTTAAATGGTAATCCTAGTTGGAAATGAAACTTGAGATTAGAAAATTTTGAGGCGTTTAGAGAATTAGGCCAAACCAAAGAGTCCAATTACAGCCGTCATGCTGCCGGATTTCTGAAAAACTTTGGAGTCTAGACTCAAATTATAGGAGTTAAATCTTCATAAATGGTTAAGTATGTGACATGTTCTAAACGTTTAGATCACACCCTAGTCTAACCTTATAGGCCGGGTTGGGGCGTGACACCTTAGAAAAAGAATGGTATCAGAGCCTAGATTGCTTAAGCCGGGTTTAACTCTCGGACCGCGGGTAGAGCCCTAAGATAATCAGGATGACTTCTTTATATGTTATTGAGTGATAGTATTAAATGTGCCTTCTATGTTCTATGTGTTTAAGTGATTAACATGCCTTAAATGTTTCTAGAATTGTACCTATATTATGTTGCATATCTTATGCATTAAATTCTTAATTGTCATATTTCAATAAATTGTGCATCGTAATCTATGCCTATAGATGGCTGGCCCTAGCACCCGTACTACTAATAGGAGCGGTGAACCCCAAGCGACCGGAGATGCCTATCAAACTAATCCCAGTATAGCTTTGTTTAATATGATGGCGAATGCCATGGATCGTGTATCACGAGTGATGGAGCGTCAGGATGCACGTGAAGTCAACAACAACAACAATGGGAATGAGGGTAACCACGGGAGACATTGCAGAATGAGGGAGTTCCTTGACTTTCGCCCGTCTAAATTCCACGGGGAAGCTGATGATGAGAAAGCAGAGGCTTGGCTGTCCGAGATCGAGAAGATTTTCAGGCCACTTGATTATACTGATGAAGAAAAGGTGGAGTTTGTTGTATTTCTATTGTACGGGGATGTCGAGCATTGGTGGCACACTGTAGAAACACTGTGGGAAACTGATTAGACACCTCGCTTGTGGGGTAATTTCGTTAAGGCATTTAAGGAGAAATATGTACCTGCAGTCTCCAGGCAGAGGCGAGCTGAGGAGTTCATGCACTTGACCCAGGGTAACATGACGGTGGCCCAATACGAGGCTCATTTTGACCGACTCTCCCGTTATGCTCAATATATGGTTAGTACTCCGGAGGTGAAGATGTAGAAATTTACTACTGGATTGAGGCCAAAGATTCAGGACCAGTTAGCTTCTCATGACTTCGATACTTATTCTGCTCTCTTTGCTGCTGCCTCTCGAGTTGAGAAGAGGAAACTAGACGGAGCCGGTTCGAGTCAGCCGAACAAGAAACCATACCAGCCTCTAGGTTAGCAGAGGAAATTCCAGAGTTAGAGTCATAATCAGGGCCCGAGCCAGAACAGGCCAGTGAATAACCGTGGCCTGACGAAAGCGCCATCAGCCTCTTCCGCCCGCGGATCCATAGGTAGTTCACCCGCTACTCAGTCCGTCAGCTGTTCTTATTGTGACAGGAAGGGGCATACCAAGGCCCAGTGTTGGAGGAAGTCAGGACGATGTATGAGATGTGGCAGTGATCAGCATCAGATCAAGGATTGCCCTAAACGGCAGGCAGGGCAGAATCAAGGTAAACCAACTGCTAGAGGCAAGACTCCAGTTCCTAGAGTTCAGGCTTGAGCCTATGCTATTGAGTGCGAGAAGACTCCAGATGAGACCGTTGTTGTTGAAGGTACATTCTTCATACTGAATCAACCTGTTAGGGTGTTAATTGATCCGGGTGCTACTCATTCATTTATTACTCCCTTATGTGTGGAACGTGTGAAATTGAAAGTTATATGTTTGCGATACGAAGTAGAAGTTGGTACTCCAATGGGTTCTAAACTTGTAACTAGCTCAGCTTGTAAAACATGTAAAATCCAAATTAAGGATAGAGAATTCTCAGCCAATCTTATCGTATTACCTTTTCGAGAATATGAGGTCATTTTAGGGATGGACTGGCTGGCAAAACATCATGTCCAACTAGATTACCGGGCGAAGATTATAACGTTCCAGGTACCTGAGCAACCAATACTGGAGGTTATGGGTCGAAGAGATTTCACCAGGAGTTCCATCATTTCATCTACAAAAGCAGTAAAGTCCTTGAGGAAAGGGTGCAGTGGATACTTGGCTTACCTTATCAACAAGTTGTCGAACAAAGCTAAGTTGGAGGAGATGCCAGTGATTAAAGACTATGCAGATGTGTTTCCAGAAGAATTACCCGATTTACCCCCAAATCTGGAGATCGAGTTTGTTATAGAGTTGCTGCCTAGCGCCCAGCCGATATCTAAAGCTCCCTATCGTATGGCACCGGCCGAGCTACAGGAATTGAAGGACCAATTACAAGGATTGTTGAAGAAGGGGTTTGTTCAACCAAGTTCTTCACCGTGGGGTGCACCAGTTCTATTTGTAAAGAAGAAAGACGAAACGTTGAGGCTATGCATCGATTACCGAGGATTGAACCAAGTGATTGTCAAGAATAAATACCCACTTCCACTGATCGACTAGTTATTTGATCAACTACAAGGAGCCAAAGTGTATTCGAAACTCAACTTGAGGCAAGGGTATTATCAGTTGCGGATCAAAAAGGAAGATGTGCCTAGAACGGCTTTCAGGACGAGATATGGGCATTATGAATATGTGGTGATGCCTTTTGGACTAACTAATGCCCCTGCAGCTTTTATGGATTTGATGCATAGGGTGTTTCAACCCTACTTGGATCAATTTGTGGTGATCTTCATTGATGATATTTTGGTATACTCGAAATCGGAGGCGGAGAATGAGCAACATCTGCGGTTGGTACTGCAGAAACTTCGAGAGCATCACTTGTATGCAAAGTTTAGCAAGTGTGAATTTTGGTTGCAACAGATTGCGTTTTTTGGGGGCATATCATATCCCAAGAGGGAATAGCGATGGATCCAGCAAAGATAGAAGCAGTAATGTCTTGGAAGAAGCCGAAAAATGTTACGGAGGTTCGGAGTTTTCTTGGTCTAGCCGGCTATTATCGGAGATTCGTGAAAGATTTCTCTAAGATTGCAGGACCGCTTACAAAGCTCACTCAAAAGAAAACAAAGTTCGTGTGGGATCATAAGTGTGAGAACAACTTCCAAGAGTTGAAGAAAAGATTGACTACCGCACCTATTCTTGCATTGCCTGACGGGAGTCAAGGTTTTGTAATCTATAGCGATGCTTCGAAGGAAGGATTGGGTTGTGTGTTGATGCAAAATGGAAGAGTGATTGTGTATGCTTCTAGGAAACCAAAGTCGTATGAGTTGAACTACCCGACGCACGATTTGGAGTTAGCGGCTATTGTGTTTGCACTCAAGAAATGGAGGCATTATCTGTGGGGTAACAAGTTTGAGGTATTTACTGATCATAAGAGCTTGAAATACTTGTTCTCTCAAAAGGAGTTGAATATGAGGCAAATGTGGTGGATCGAGCTTTTGGATGATTATAACTGTACAATCAATTATGTGCCCGGTAAAGCAAATGTAGTTGCAGATGCCTTAAGTAGGAAAGCAAGCATGGCAAAACTTGAAGTCAAGGTACAGGAGTTGTTGGAGGAAGCATTTTTGTGGAAGCCACAACTGACTCGGAAAGGGTTACTTTTTGCCACTACGCAAGTTCAATCGACCTTGTTGCCTGAGTTACGAGAGGCTCAATAGAAGGACCAACAATTTCAGAAGATTAAAGAAAGCAGCGCGGATTTCAAGTTTCATGATGATGGTATTTGGAGGTTTAGGAATCGGATTTGTGTTCCCAATGAGCCAGAGCTGAAAAAGAAGATTCTTGAGGAAGCCCATAATAATTCAAGATATACTATTCACCCCGGCGGAACAAAGATGTACCGGGATTTGAAGCAACACTATTGGTGGAATAACATGAAAAGAGAAATTGCGGAGTTTGTGGCACGGTGTTTGACTTGCTAGAGAGTCAAAGCGGAACATCAACGACCCGCAGGTTTACTTCATCCGTTGGAGATTCCTCAATGGAAATGGGAACATATAACTATGGACTTTGTTATGGACCTGCCCAGATCGCAAAAGGGTCATGACGCTGTTTGGGTCATAGTGGATAGATTGACTAAGTCGGCACACTTTTTACCGATGAACAAGGAGGATAGTCCCGAGAAATTGGGAGATATGTATGTGGCAGAGATTGTAAGATTGCACGGGATGCCTGTGAGTATTGTATTGGATATGGATCCTCGTTTTACTTCCCGATTTTGGAAGAGATTGCAAGAAGCTTTGGGAACGAAGTTAAGTTTTAGCACGGCTTATCACCCTCAGACTGATGGACAATTGGAAAGGACTATTCAGATTTTGGAGGATATGTTGAGGGCGTGTGTTTTGGATTTCAGAAAAGGTTGGGAGAAATATCTGTCCTTAGCGGAGTTCGCTTATAATAATAGTTATCAGGCCACTATCGGGATGGCCCCATTTGAGGCGCTGTATGGACGTAAGTGTCGATCCCCAATTTACTGGGATGAAGTAGGTGAGACGAAAACTTTTGACCCGACCTTTTTATTTGAACTTATGAAGACTGTTGATAATATCTACCTCATTCGGAAACGGATGCTTACCGCCTAGAGCAGGCAGAAGAGTTATGCAGACCGATGGAGACGGAGTCTTGAATTCGAGGTTGGCGACAAGGTGTTCTTGAAGATATCACCCGGGAGGGGACTGATTAAACATGGCAAGGGTGGAAAGTTGAACCCGAGGTTTGTAGGACCATTTGAGATAATTGAGAAGGTTGGCAAGTTGGCATATCGCCTAGTGCTACCCTAGAACCTCTCCAATATTCACGACGTCTTTCATGTTTCGATGCTGGGGAAGTATCATCCTGATCCGTCACACATCTTGGAGCCAGAGCCGTTGCAGCTTCGGGAGAACTTGTCTTACAAGGAGAAGCCCATTCGGATCCTAGACCAACAGGATCGGGAGTTGCGCAATAGAACTATACCAATGGTGAAAGTGCTGTGGGATCATCACGGGATTGAAGAAGCAATGTGGGAAAGGCAAGACCAAATGGAGCAGCAGTATCTAGCTTTATTTCAAGGTAATATTGAATTTCGGGACGAAATTCTTTTAAAGAGGGAAGGATGTAAGGCCCGACCCCGATTTGCGTGCGATACCTCGTTTCGTGTGCCCTAACCTAGATTTGCGTGCCTTGACCTAGGTTTAAGAATTGTGTTCATTTTATGTGCCATGGATTGAATTACGTGCATTCGTTTAGGGTAGTATGCATTTACTTGAAAAACATGCGTTCGTCTCGTAGTTCGTGCCCTACCTCGTAGTGCGTGCCCTAGACCTAGGAAAGCGTGCCCTCACGCTAATCAAGAAAGCATCTTACACAAAGCACTAGACTATTAAACAATCCTACAAAATCCACTATCAATATTATAATCCTAATTCAATTCACTAGAAGACAAAAAGTTCACTAAACACTAAACATTCTTCATTCTTTATTCCTTATTCTTTTTGCACTTCCAACACACAATTTAATAATACTCCAATAGTTGACACAAATTCAGATTTGGCACATGCTTTGGCCGGCCATACCAAGGCTTTTGCACAAGGTTTGAACAATTATTCAATTAATCATGCATGCTTAGACAAACTGTGACACAAATGCATAAAAATTGCTCAAAACCACCTCAATTTTCTCACCTTGCTCGACCAAACCACCTATGCCCATGCTAACATTTTAAATTTCATCTTGAAGACACAAAAATGCTGAATTTTTATGCCCAAGGCCGACCACTTGCTCAAAATTTGCAAAGCCATCAATTTTTTTTTTATCATTTCTTCTTTCTTCCTCAACCTTCTCTCTCTCCCTCTCATTCTTCTCTCTCTCTCGGCCTTGGCTGAGTTCTCACCTCCCATAGCTCATCTTCTTCACACTTTGGTCAATCAAGACAAGCATCAAGCAAGGAAAGTCGAGCTAGCTAGCTAGGATGCAAGAATCATACATGCATGTCCTTTGAAGTCTTCTATTCGGCCCTATGTAAGTTTCTTGGTTTCCATTTCTTTTCTTCTTGTTCTAACATCATGCATGTACTAAGAGCTTGGTCACTAAGCTAGGAAAAATAGAGAAACTCTAGTTGGAACCTCAGCTAGGCAAAGGAGAAAAAGAAAAATTAGCTTCAACAAGTTTTTGTGCATCCTCTTGGTTGATTGCTAAGGTGAGGGCTAAAACCTTTTGAAAATCCTTCAAAAATCCACATGCATGCTCATAAATGTATTTCTTTGCTTCTGTACTTGAGTTATATGTTCGTTCATAAGCTTTTGCAACCATGCATGGCAAGATCTTGGCTTGAAAGTGATGATAGGTGAAGTCGGAATTGCTGACAGCTCTCTGACCAGTTTGTTTCGAGGTAATTTTAGCCAGGAAAATGATGTTGAAAATGCATGAAAATTGGTAAGTGCCTATTTTTTCCAGTTTTGAACATTTTTCGCAGAAATAGGCCAAAGCTAATTTTGACTCTAAGGTCCTCAAAATAGAAAAGCTTTAAAATGTGTCCAAATCTGGAAATCTGAAAAAATGAAGCAGGTTTTGACAGATGCACTGACCTTGTAGAACAAACCAGATTTGACTTAGTAAATGATATCCAAAATGCATAAAATTTGGTTTACTGAAATATTTTTCAGTTCTGGATAGTTTTATCAGAAATGGACTAAGGCTAAATCGGACCCTAAGGACCTCAAAAATGTCAATTATCCAAATGTGTGCAAATCTGGACAGTTTTGTGCTATCCCACTGTTTCGGCTATATCTAATGATCCCGAACTCCAATTGATGCAAGGTTTGTTTCTGATTTTATTTCACTTCTTAGGCTTTAATTTGACATCTTATTCACTGGATTTGGAGATTGTTTGATTATCCTATTGATTGTGAGAAAACAGCCTATTGCAGTAAGGGTTTCACTTAGTGTTATGCTTAGAAAAATTGCTGTGACTCCTCTTGTTGAATTAAATGCTTCGGATTGTAGCTTAAGGATGTTGTGTGGACTGTTTTGAATGTTTGAGGATGTTGAATTAAATGATGCATGGCTTGAGATTGACTTTGAGTTGGTTTGAGGCTCAAATTTCACGAATATGCACGAAATGGAAACCCTAATGACTAGGTAGTTTTGCTAAGTGTTGATCATTTGGATATTGTGTGGAATTATATGTTTAGTAGGCTGCCCCTAAATGCCTTTATAGTCCTAAATGTGATTTTGATCATTGCATGTTGACAAATAGGCTTTTCTTGTGCCCGAACCCACGTAGATGTTATTGCATGTTGAATAATCTTATTACTTGATCACGTTGACTTCGTAATGAGTTATATGGCTTGATTTACATGTGTTACATGGCTGCCTATTTAATGTTCATATAACTCTATATGCCTTTCAAGTGAAATTACATGTTTTATCGTGCCCTGCTTGTTTACTTGTCAATGTTCAATCTTGTGACTGTCCGGAGACAACCTACTTTGTTGTCCTCCTAACGTGATATGTTAATGTCATAAATGTGCACTGCATACAAGGTTACAACCTTTCCTGTCGGCATGGTAGCGATCACGCACACCAGGCGGCATCGGGCTTGCCGGTGCACCCGTGACTACCATGGTCCCATTCCCTCTCTCGCTTGGGGGCTAGACTTCCTCAGAGAGTTGGGTCGTAGGATTTTAGGGTACATCCGGAGTACACCCACCTGGCGTGTTTGGGGGATGATTTGAAGTCGGCCGTAACAACTGATTCTGGAACTGATCTGAGAGCAAAAGCTCACTGTATCCTTTTTACTGCGTGTATAAGTACTCTCGCTTGGTTCCTAGAGGACCTCGGGGTGGAAAGACTGGTATTTCTGTTCTTGTACTTATATTATTGTTATATTCATGCTTGCAAAAGGATTTCATAAGTTGAACCGGAAAATGAGTTTCAAAACCTATTTCTCGTTCCCCCTCGCTGAGTTCATAAGGACTCACCCTCTTTTATCATCTCAGGTGATGAAGATCCAGAACAGGTACCCGAGGACGGTGTGCCTAACGATGAATCCCTGGAGTGATTGCCTGTTTGTGTGCTATGCGTGATTATGGCTACTTGTGAACTTTATCCTACCTGAAGACTATTTCTTTTATGTTGCTTGCTATTTGTAATGTAAAAGACCCCCGTTGTAATTTGGGGTCTAATTTTGGTTTGTACTGATATTGTTAGACTGACACTAGACACTACTTTGATCGTTTTGCTATTATTACCGCTAGTATCTATCATAGGTTATGACGTATTAGTTAAGTACTAAGTAAATGAACTTATCCAATCTTAAACAGGTACTCGCTATTAAGCTAAGATCAACAAGTACTTTTATAACGAGGATAAACAATCAAACGAGACATCGAGATAACCAATAGGCGTTTCAATTGACGTTAAATGGTAATCCTAGTTGGAAATGAAACTTGAGATTAGAAAATTTTGAGGCGTTTAAAGAATTAGGCCAAACCAAAGAGGCCAATTACAGTCGTCATCCTGCTGGATTTCCGAAAGACTTTGGAGTCTAGACTCAAACGATAGGAGTTAAATCTTCATAAACGGTTAAGTATGTGACATGTTCTGAACGTTTAGATCACACCCTAGTCTAACCTTATAGGCTGGGTTGGGGCGTGACACCTTAGAAAAAGAATGGTATCAGAGCCTAGATTGTTTAAGCCGGGTTTAACTCTCGGACCGTGGGTAGAACCCTAAGATAATTAGGATGACTCGTTTATATGTTATTGAGTGATAGTATTAAATGTGCCTTCTATGTTCTATGTGTTTAAGTGATTAACATGCCTTAAATGTTTCCAGAATTGTACATATATTATGTTGCATATCTTATGCATTAAATTCTTAATTGTCATATTTCAATAAATTGTGCATCGTAATCTATGCCTATAGATGGTTGGCCCTAGCACCCGTACTACTAATAGGAGCGGTGAACCCCAAGCGACCAGAGATGCCTATCAAACTAATCCCAGTATAGCTATGTTTAATATGATGGCGAATGCCATGGATCGTGTATCACGAGTGATGGAGCGTCAGGATGCACGTGAAGTCAACAACAACAACAACAGGAATGAGGGTAACCACGGGAGACATAACAGAATGAGGGAGTTCCTTGACTTTCGCCCGTCTAAATTCCACGGGGAAGCTGATGATGAGAAAGCAGAGGCTTGGCTGTCCGAGATCGAGAAGATTTTCAGGCCACTTGATTATACTGATGAAGAAAAGGTGGAGTTTGCTGTATTTCTGTTGCACGGGGATGCTGAGCATTGGTGGCACACTGTAGAAGCACTGTGGGAAACAGATCAGACACATCGCTTGTGGCGTAATTTCGTTAAGGCATTTAAGGAGAAATATGTACCTGCCATCTCCAGGCAGAGGCGAGCTGAGGAGTTCATGCACTTGACCCAGGGTAACATGATGGTGGCCCAGTACGAGGCTCGTTTTGACCGACTGTCCGGTTATGCTCAATATATGGTTAGTACTCCAAAGGCGAAGATGTGGAAATTTACTACTGGATTGAGGCGAGACATCGAGATAACCAATAGGCGTTTCAATTGACGTTAAATGGTAATCCTAGTTGGAAATGAAACTTGAGATTAGAAAATTTTGAGGCGTTTAGAAAATTAGGCCAAACCAAATAGTCCAATTACAGCCATCAAGCTGCCGGATTACCGGAAAACTTTAGAGTCTAGACTCAAACGATAGGAGTTAAATCTTCATAAACGGTTAAGTATGTGACATGTTATGAACATTTAGATCACACCCTAGTCTAACCTTATAGGCCGGGTTGGGGCGTGACATTCCGTCCCGGATCGTACGTCGTGAGCCGCAAAAAGGACGACAACCTAATCCATCACATTTCTATTACCGAATCCCACGGCACCTTGGGCAAGACAACTTCGCTTCACGTAAAGACTGGGCCCGCAAACTGAGGGCATGGGGCTTAGGACCAGGTCTCCGTCGCTCCGGTGCCCACAACTTTTGATCCGTAAGGAATTACGCGGCGCACAGCATACTGTTGGAAAGCTCTCCGAGAGCTCTACGACGAGGGCAGCAAGCCTACTCAGCTGTGCCTGTTTTCGGAGCCCATAATTGAATGATTTCATCATTTTTTGGACATTTTTATTCTTTTGCCCTGTTTTTTCGTCCCGGATCGTACGTCGTGAGCCGCGAAAAAGACGACAACATAATCCATCACATTTCTATTACCGAATCCCATGGCAACTTTTGCAAGACAACTTCGCTTCACGTAGAGGCTGGGCCCGCAAACCGAGGGCGTGGGGCTTAGGACCAGGTCTCCGTCTCTCCGGTGCCCGTAACTTTTGATCCGTAAGGAGTTACGCGGCACACAGCATACCGTTGGAAAGCTCTCCGAGAGCTCTATGACGGGGGCAGCAAGCCTGTTCGGCTGCTGTCACGCCCCAACCCATCCTAAAAAGGTTAGACTAGGGTGTGATCTAAACATTCAAGTCCTTTCACGTACTTAATCGTTCAAGGAGGTTTAGCACTTAACGTTTTATCCTAGACTCCAAAATTTTGTGAAAAACCGGCAGTATAACGGTTGTAATTAGGCTCTTTGGTTTGACCTAGTTCTCTAAACGCCTCAAAATTTACCATCTCAATTTCATTTCCAACTAAGATTACTATTTTACCATCAATTGAATTGCCTATTGGTTATTTTGATAACTCGTTTGACTTATAACCTAGCATGATACTATGTCTCGTTTGTTTGTTTGTCCTCGTTTCAAAATATACATGTTTAAGATTGGATAAGTTCATTTACTTAGTCCTTACTAATGCGTCATAACCTATGATAAATACTAGCGGTAATAAAAGCAAAACGATCATAGTAATGTCTAGCATCAGTCTACCTAATATAAGTACAAACCAAAATTAGACCCCAAATTACAACGGGGGTCTTTTACATCACGACATCGAGCAACATAAAATGAAATAGTCTTCAACTAACGTAAAGTTCACAAGTAGTCACATTCAAGCAAAACAACAATGAGAGGCAATCACTCCAGGGGTTCATCATTAGGCACATTGTCCTCGGGTACCTGTACCGGTTCTTCTTCACCTGTGATGAAAAAGAGGGTGAGTCCTTATGAACTCAGCGATGGGGAAACGAGAAATACGTTTTGAAACTCATTTTCCGGTTCAATTATGAAAACTCCCTTTTGAAAACATGTCACGTATTACAAATAATAAGGTACGCAAATATATGAAACAAATCGAGTAACAGATACATTTACCAATCATTTCAAGGATACGGTGAGCATTTGCTCTCAATATCAATTTCGATTCATTTGGTGCGGCCGACTTCAAGAATCCACTTATCGCTCCCAATTGGGTGTACTCCGGATGTACCCCGAAACCTACGACCCAACTCTCCAAGGGTGGAATGCCAAGCGAGAGAGGGAATTGGACCATGGTAGTCACAAGAGCACCGGCAAGCCCTATGCCGCCCGGCGTTCGTGAAATGCTACCATGCCACAATAAAAGTTTGCAACCTCGTATGCAATGCACATTTATAACATTTAACATATCACATTAGGAGGACAACAAAGTAGGTTGCCTCCGAGCAGTTATAAGATCGCACGTTGTCAAGTAATCAAACGAGGCACGATAAAACAAGTAATTTCACTTGAAAGGCATGTAGAGCCATATGAACATTAAATGGGCAGCCATGTAACACATGCAAGTCAAGCCATATAACTCATTTCGAAGTCCACGTAATCAAATGATACGATTATTCAACATGCAACAACATCTATGTGAGTTCGGTTGCAAGAAAAGCTTATTTGTCAACATGCAATGATCAAAATTACATTTAGCTTATAAGGGCAACTATGGATAGCCTACTAAACATATAATTTCACACAATATTCAAATGATCAACGCTTAGCAAAACTACCTAGTCATTAGGGTTTCCATTTCGTGCATATTCGTGCAATTTGAGCCTCAACCCAACTCAAAGTCAATCTCAAACCATGCATCATTTAATTCAAACATCCTCAAGTACTCAAAACAGTCCATACAACATCCCAGCACCACAATTCCAAGCAATTAGCACCACAAGAGAGTTTACAACAATTTTCCAAGCATGTAGCTAAGTGAAACCTTTACTGCAATAGGCTGTTTTCTCACAATCAATAGGATAATCAAACAATCTCCAAATTCAGTGAATAAGATGTCAAATTAAATCTCAAGAAGTTACTAAAATCAGAAACAAACCTTGCATCAATTGGAGTTCGGAGTCATTAGTTATAGCTGAAACAGTGAGATAGCACAAAACTGTCCAGATTTGCACACTTTTCAGAAATTGACGTTTTTGAGGTCTTTAGGGTCAGTTTTAGCCTTAGTCCATTTCTGACAAAATTGTCCAGAACTGAAAAATATAGCAGTAAACCAAATTTCATGCATTTTGGACATCATTTACTAAGTCAAATATGTTCGTTCCACAAGGTCAGTTCATCTGCCAAAACCTGATTCATTTTTCCAGATTTCCAGATTTTGACACATTTTAAAGATTTGCTATTTTGGGGACCATAGAGTCAAAATTAGCTTCGGCCTATTTCTGGGAAAAATGTTCAAAACTGTCCAAAATAGGCATCTACCAATTTTCATGCATTTTAATCATCATGTGCCTAGCTAAACTTACCTCGAAACAGACTGGTCAGAGAGCTGTCAACAATTCGACTTCACCTAGCATCATTTTCAAGCCAAGATCTTGCCATGCATGGTTGTTTAAGCTTATGAACGACCATATAACTCAAGTACAGAAGCAAATACACACATTTATGAGCATGAATGTGGATTTTTGAAGAGTTTTCAAAAGGTTTTAACCCTCACCTTAGCAATCAACCACAAAGATGCACAAAAGCTTGTTGAAGCACAACTTTCTTCCTCTCCTTGCCTAGCCGAAATCCCAACTAGCTTTTCTCTATTTTTCCTAGCTTAGTGATCAATCTCTTAGTACATGCATGTAGTTAGGACTTGAAGAAAAGAAATGGATGCCAAGAAGCTTACCTAGGCCGAATAGAAGTCTTCAATGTGCATGCATGTGTCATTTTCACTTCCTAGCTAGCTCGGTTGAGGTCCTTTGCTTGTGGCTTGCTTTGTTTAGCTATGGTGTGAAGAAGACAAGCTATGGAGGTAGAGAACTCAGCCAAAACCGAAATGGAGAGAGAAAATGAGAGGGAAGTGAGAGAAAAGAAAGAGAAATGAAAGAATATGACAAAGAGTGATGTTTTGCATTGATTCAAGCATATGGTCAGCCTTGGGCAGCCCATTTTCAGTCTTTTTGTGTCTTCAAGGAGTATTTTGAAATGGCTAGCATGGGCATGAAGTGTTTGGTCGAAAATGGTGTGCATTGGGTAGGATTTTGGGGCTATTTTATGCCTAGTGTCTTGTGTGTGTGTCATAGTTTGTCTAGGACTAATTTTTTATGCATTTGTGTCATTAGAATTGTCATAGGAATGTTGGGAAATTAGGGAATCTAGGTAGAATAAAATATAGGAATGTTTGTTGATGAGTTGAATTATGAATAGAATAATAGATAGTGGGAAATGTAGGAATAGTTTAGTATTATTTTATTGTTAGTGGAGTTTGTAGAGAATTTGAATTAGGAATATAATATTGGTTAGTAGATTGTGTAGGATTATTTTATTGTCTAGTGCTTTGTGTAGGATTCTTTCTTGATTAACGTGGTGGCACGGATTCCTAGGTCTAGGGCACGAATTACGAGGTAGACACGAAGTACGAGGTAAGACACAAACTACGAGGTACAGCACGTATTTCAAGACTAAGGCACATACTTCAAGATAAGTGCACGGATTCTAATGCTAATACACGCAACCCTATGTGAATGAACGTAGACCAAAATAAGGCACGTAATTCAATGCAATGCACGTAATTCAAGACACGACTCTTAAACCTAGGTTAAGGCACGCAGTTCAAGGTTAATGCACACACGAAACGAAGAGAAACACGCAAATCAAGGTCTCGCACGTAAATTAAGGTCATGGCATGTTTATCTAGGTATTGCTCGTATATCGAGGATTAGGGCACACAATTCTAGGTTAAGGCACGTATAACGAGGCATGCACAAAAACCAAGACAGGGCACGTAATCTAAGGTCGATCATATAATTTTAGGTCTAAGGCGCACAAATCAAGGTAGGACATGTTATTCGGGGTCGGGCCTCACATCTTCCCCTCCTTAAAAGAATTTCGTCCCAAAATTCATTCTTACTTGTTAAGGTCATTTAGACGGATCCCGACCTTTGTTATTTTCTAACTCTGGGTCGTCCTTTGCTCTGTGATCTTTCTTACCACAACGAATTCACTTCCTAGCTTTCTCCAATCATTTAATTTGGTATGACCCCTACGTTTACAGTTCGTTCCTTTGAACAACTCTCTTTTCTCCAATTGATCTTAAGGTCGAGTTCATTAACTAAGGTTAGAATCTCCAAACATAGTCATCAAAGCTGCATCGGTATTCTAACAATATAAAAATAACTCCAAAATCATGACTCATGTTGTATCAATCTCGCATCCATACCTCAAAAGGAATATCACAATAATACCACGATCTTATGGTTACATACACTAATTTCAAGACGATAGGTCTATATCAGATTTACATATTCTATCAACTAGCTTCAAAATTGTTAACATCTAGGACATACACATGTTATGGGTCATTTCCACAATATGACTCTATTTTCAAGAAGAACTCACCAAACGAGCTCAATATATACGAGTGTTATTCCGTGAAATAACTCGAATGTCAAATCATTCACTTATTTTAACTACTCATACTATAGATGTGGGAGCATCAACTCTGTTCCTGTGGGCTTTTGAGGAGCGGGAGATATTGTTGGAATTCTATGAAAGAGTATCGGGAGCCAGGATGCATGCCAATTTCATACAACTAGGTGGAGTGGCACAAGATCTGCCTCTTGGCTTATGTCCAGATATTGATTCCTCCACAAAATAATTTGCTTCTCGAATTGACGAATTAGAAGAGATGTCAACTAGCAACCGTATCTGGAAATAGTGATTCTTGGATATTGGTACTGTCACTGCATAGCAAGCAAAGGATTGGGGATTCAGTGGTGTAATGTTAAGAGGTCCAGGGGTATGCTGGGATTTGCGAAGAGCAGCACCTTACGATGTTCATGACAAATAGGATCCTAACATACCAGTAGGTACTAGAGGGCATCGCTATGATCGTTACTGTATTCATATTGAAGAGATGCGACAAAGTGTTCGGATCATCGTTGTTCTTAACCGAGTCTCGGGTTAAGCTCCATCTCGGAACCTTGTGGTGTTAGGAGTAAAGCATCCCGATGTTGACGCATCTCGTTGAGCGTAGAGAAGCATTGGGAACCCCAATTTCTTTCTTCGGAGCCGTTTCTTTTCCCGTCCCCTCGCCTGTAACACCCGGATCCCTCTCGAGACCGGGAGTTCTATCAATCAATCTAATCACAACCCAAATCCAAACCCGGGCATAATTTTTAGGGAAAACGGATGGAGTCTCCCCTGTTTCTAGGCAAAAAGCAAACCTGCGACAGCATATAAGTGGACCAGCACCATGTCCAACCATACAAACACCTCAAGGCCATCCGAGCCTTGGTTCTCAACAAGCGAACACAACCAAATATACATTTCTAATTTTAAAGCTAACCTATCTCTTTTCCTTTGGACATTACAAACATACATTAAAGTTAAACTATTCTATCTAAATACATAAACTAGCTTTTCCATATCACTTCAATAACCTAGAAAACTCGAATTACATTCTTTTAATATTAAATACATACAATACATGAAAGCATACATCTTTGCCACTTCGACAACTCAAGCCACATAGGCACGCAAGATAACTCTTCAAGCACGAACTTTCACATAATCACGAACTTTCCAGCTAACATGACATTTCCTGAAATGTGGTGGTGAGGAGTGAGTATACACAACACGTATACTCAGTGAGGGCGAGACAGATATCGAGGTGGATAGAAAAAAAATCGTGCAATGCAAATAGACACAGTTAAGCACCCACCTCAAATCGTCATCCATCGATGGTATCATAGCCCTTCTTATCTCGTAGGTACATTAGATTAGCAAATCTTCTAATGACTAGTCTCCCGATTACAGGCTCCTATTCACAAACCTCCTTTCCTAGCTTGGTTAACCTTCACGCTCGTAATCAACGAGAAAGACCGTTGAAATTCATTAAACTCAAGCTCTAAGGTTTATTAGGTACCACCAACAAATTGCCATTGACATTACATAGGTAAACTAATCATGTAGCACTAGTTCAACTTTTCAAGTAAGCTTCATCAGCTTGTGATCCACAATTTATTTCCTTATTCAAGTCTCTATTTTCAAGTCACAAGGTTTCAGAATTTTCTTTCAATCTTAACCAAGACTCCTAAGGCAAATAGTTTCAATCTCAAATAAATTTCATTCACCTCAACCCAATGTTATGTCATACTTAAGGGGACAATGGTCCTACTCACTTAGCGAACTAGTCATTCCTTTGAACACTTAATGCCCGCCAATATATTTTCAACATTAATGTTACTAAGCTGGTTCATCGCCATGTAAGTGATATCAATGCTCTACTAGGTTACCGGCCGTACAACAACAATCCTAGGACTATAAATGGGTACTGAAATGACCGAGCTCATAAAATACTTACACGAGATAACTTCAAGGTTGTATCAACATAAGAATTATGATCACGAGGCATCCTTCAACATAACCTAATAGAACTTCAAAAGTAATCAATTACTTATTTAACTATCACTACAAAATTCACCCCTCTTATTCAACGACCACAATTCAAAGTGTCCAACCGCTAGTTTCTAGAAGTGAAACAGTGCACATAGATACGGTGGTCTAACAATAGTCTCTTGGGTCATCATGACTCTGATTCATCTCTATCTTACTCTCTTCGTTTACATGTTCAACTAGCTAAGAGCATCAAGACTCATCGACCTTAGGTCCTAGGGTTCACCATGAATCATCATGCATACTCACTATTAGCTATTTAGGATTACTAATCATATCCTAACGACTCCACTTTACAACCAGATGCTTTAATCTCATTTCCATGGTTTACATACTAGGTCCATGGTCTTACTTCGCATAATCACAACTAAATCCGAGGGGCAACAATTTGATACCATGATTCTTAATATCACCAATATCCAACTTAGGACCTTAGCAACATTAGTCATCTAATACATAATTCAATACCTTACGCTTCCATTCGACCTAACATTTAGGTGTAGTCTTCCGAACACGAGTTCTAGTTACGCGAATTCCTCGATTCCAACATCCCCATATCTTGTTATACTAAAGATTCATCAACCTTGTTAAACTTAGTCTCCAGAGTTGCCTACATGTCTTGAGGTTATCCATTGTTAAGTTACTTAAACATACTATTCACGCCTTAATAATCTAACCCCTATCGTCAATTTTCACGAGTTCATCCCTTAATTTCTAGGTCACAATCTCAACATTTAGTGAACTTAAAACTCGTTAATATACACCTTATTAGGTTCAACGATGCTTAATTCCAATCAAGTAAGGATTCAATCATATAAATAGTCTATTATACCATTTTAAGATATAAGAATTTAATTCAAAAGCAACTCCTAAGTCAAACTTCCATTATAAGCATATGAACATATATATACTACTCCACATGTCCAATAGTATATTCTTATATCTAAGGGAAGTTGTATGTCCTTAACATTTATTCTTGAACCACAATTAGAAGAACGGTTTAACAGAATCAAGAACTTTATGGCTACAAAATTGATAACTTAATTACAGGTATAGGTATTCCAAAGATAAGAAGATAACTTTACCTCAACAATTATACATGTGCTACGCATTTTATATATATGCATGTCTAATAATGCATACGATCCATCGAGTACCTGTGAAGATGCGAGAAATCTCCAACCGAGACTTTCCGTTCTTTCTGCATAAATTCACTTCCCTGAAAGTTCTAGTCCTAACTATCTATGTGTATAAACAGTCATTAATGGTTATATAACATGCACATGTATCAAGGAAGAAGTATAAAAGCATGCATGCATTATCGAGGTCACTAACATGTCGGTGTGCATGACAACATAATACATATGGTCCTCAAAAGCACATAATATTCAATGCTCAAGCAATTAAAGCACATTAGCACACATTAACACATATAAACAAGACATCATAATTACCTTAGGGCTTCTACCCATGGTCCGAGAGTTGAACCCGACTAATGCCTAGTTACTAAACTAAGCTCTGATACCATTTTACTTATACGATGTCACGCCCCAACCCGGCCTAAAAAGGTTAGACTAGGGTGTGATCTAAACATTCAAGTCCTTTCACGTACTTAATCATTCAAGGAGGTTTAGCACTTAACGTTTTATCCTAGACTCCAAATTTTTTTGAAAAAATGGCAACATAACGGATGTAATTAGGCTCTTTGGTTTGACCTAGTTCTCTAAACGCCTCAAAATTTATCATCTCAATTTCATTTCCAACTAAGATTACTATTTTACCATCAATTGAATTGCCTATTGGTTATTTTGATAACTCGTTTGACTTATAACCTAGCATGATACTATGTCTCGTTTGTTTGTTTGTCCTCGTTTCAAAATATACCTGTTTAAGATTGGATAAGTTCATTTACTTAGTCCTTACTAATGCGTCATAACCTATGATAAATACTAGCGGTAATAAAAGCAAAACGATCATAGTAATGTCTAGCATAAGTCTACCTAATATAAGTACAAACCAAAATTAGACCCCAAATTACAACGGGGGTCTTTTACATCACGACATCGAGCAACATAAAATGAAATAGTCTTCAACTAACGTAAAGTTCACAAGTAGTCACATTCAAGCAAAACAACAATGAGAGGCAATCACTCCAGGGGTTCATCATTAGGCACATTGTCCTCGGGTACCTGTACCGGTTCTTCTTCACCTGTGATAAAAAAGAGGGTGAGTCCTTATGAACTCAGCGAGGGGGAAACGAGAAATACGTTTTGAAACATATTTTCCGGTTCAATTATGAAAACTCCTTTTTGAAAACATGTCACGTATTACAAATAATAAGGTACGCAAATATATGAAACAAATCGAGTAACAGATACATTTACCAATCATTTCAAGGATACGGTGAGCATTTGCTCTCAATATCAATTTCGATTCATTTGGTGCGGCCGACTTCAAGAATCCACTTATCACTTCCAATTGGGTGTACTCCGGATGTACCCCGAAACCTACGACCCAACTCTCCAAGGGTGGAATGCCAAGCGAGAAAGGGAATTGGACCATGGTAGTCACAGGATCACCGGCAAGCCCTATGCCGTCCGGCGTTCGTGAAATGCTACCATGCCACAATAAAAGGCTACAACCTCGTATGCAATGCACATTTATAACATTTAACATATCACATTAGGAGGACCACAAAGCAGGTTGCCTCCGAGCAGTTATAAGATCGCACGTTGCCAAGTAATCAAACGAGGCACGATAAAACAAGTAATTTCACTTGAAAGGCATGTAGAGCCATATGAACATTAAACGGGCAGCCATGTAACACATGCAAGTCAAGCCATATAACTCATTTCGAAGTCCACGTAATCAAATGATACGATTATTCAACATGCAACAACATCTATGTGAGTTCGGTTGCAAGAAAAGCTTATTTGTCAACATGCAATGATCAAAATTACATTTAGCTTATAAGGGCAACTACGGATAGCCTACTAAACATATAATTTCACACAATATTCAAATGATCAACGCTTAGCAAAACTACCTAGTCATTAGGGTTTCCATTTCGTGCATATTCGTGCAATTTGAGCCTCAACCCAACTCAAAGTCAATCTCAAACCATGCATCATTTAATTCAAACATCCTCAAGTACTCAAAACAGTCCATACAACATCCCAGCACCACAATTCCAAGCAATTAGCACCACAAGAGAGGTTACAACAATTTTCCAAGCATGTAGCTAAGTGAAACCTTTACTGCAATATGCTGTTTTCTCACAATCAATAGGATAATCAAACAATCTCCAAATTCAGTGAATAAGATGTCAAATTAAATCTCAAGAAGTTACTAAAATCAGAAACAAACCTTGCATCAATTGGAGTTCGGAGTCATTAGTTATAGCCAAAACAGTGAGATAGCACAAAACTGTCCAGATTTGCACACTTTTCAGAAATTGACGTTTTTGAGGTCTTTAGGGTCAGTTTTAGCCTTAGTCCATTTATGTCAAAATTGTCCAGAACTAAAAAATATATCAGTAAACCAAATTTCATGCCTTTTGGACATCATTTACTAAGTCAAATATGGTTCGTTCCACAAGGTCAGTGCATCTGCCAAAACTTGCTTCATTTTTCCAGATTTCCAGATTTGGACACATTTTAAAGATTTGCTATTTTGGAGACCATAGATTCAAAATTAGCTTCGGCCTATTTCTGGGAAAAATGTTCAAAACTGTCCAAAATAGTCACCTACCAATTTTCATGCATTTTAATCATCATATGCCTAGCTAAACTTACCTCGAAACAGACTGGTCAGAGAGGTGTCAACAATTCGACTTCACCTAGCATCATTTTCAAGCCAAGATCTTGCCATGCATGGTTGTTTAAGCTTATGAACGACCATATAACTCAAGTACAGAAGCAAATACACACATTTATGAGCATGCATGTGGATTTTTGAAGAGTTTTCAAAAGGTTTTAACCCTCACCTTAGCAATCAACCACAAAGATGCACAAAAGCTTGTTGAAGCACAACTTTCTTCCTCTCCTTGCCTAGCCGAAATCCCAACTAGCTTTTCTCTATTTTTCCTAGCTTAGTGATCAATCTCTTAGTACATGCATGTAGTTAGGACTTGAAGAAAAGAAATGGATGCCAAGAAGCTTACCTAGGCCGAATAGAAGTCTTCAATGTGCATGCATGTGTTATTTTCACTTCCTAGCTAGCTCGGTTGAGGTCCTTTGCTTGTGGCTTGCTTTGTTTAGCTATGGTGTGAAGAAGACAAGCTATGGAGGTAGAGAACTCAGCCAAAACCGAAATGGAGAGAGAAAATGAGAGGGAAGTGAGAGAAAAGAAAGAGAAATGAAAGAATATGACAAAGAGTGATGTTTTGCATTGATTCAAGCATATGGTCAGCCTTGGGCAGCCCATTTTCAGTCTTTTTGTGTCTTCAAGGAGTATTTTGAAATGGCTAGCATGGGCATGAAGTGTTTGGTCGAAAATGGTGTGCATTGGGTAGGATTTTGGGGCTATTTTATGCCTAGTGTCTTGTGTGTGTGTCATAGTTTGTCTAGGACTAATTTTTTATGCATTTGTGTCATTAGAATTGTCATAGGAATGTTGGGAAATTAGGGAATCTAGGTAGAATAAAATATAGGAATGTTTGTTGATGAGTTGAATTATGAATAGAATAATAGATAGTGGGAAATGTAGGAATAGTTTAGTATTATTTTATTGTTAGTGGAGTTTGTAAATAATTTGAATTAGGAATATAATATTGGTTAGTAGATTGTGTAGGATTATTTTATTGTCTAGTGCTTTGTGTAGGATTCTTTCTTGATTAACGTGGTGGCACGGATTCCTAGGTCTAGGGCACGAATTACGAGGTAGACACGAAGTACGAGGTAAGACACAAACTACGAGGTACAGCACGTATTTCAAGACTAAGGCACATACTTCAAGATAAGTGCACGGATTCTAATGCTAATACACGCAATCCTATGTGAATGAACGTAGACCAAAATAAGGAACGTAATTCAATGCAATGCACGTAATTCAAGACACGACTCTTAAACCTAGGTTAAGGCATGTAGTTCAAGGTTAATGCACACACGAAACGAAGAGAAACACGCAAATCAAGGTCTCGCACGTAAATTAAGGTCATGGCATATTTATCTAGGTATCGCACGTATATCGAGGATTAGGGCACACAATTCTAGGTTAAGGCACGTATAACGAGGCATGCACGAAAATCAATACAGGGCACGTAATCCAAGGTCGGTCATATAATTTTAGGTATAAGGTGCGCAAATCGAGGTAGGACACGTTATTCGGGGTCGGGCCTCATAGTTGCGCCTATTTTCGGAGCCCAAAATTTAACGTTTTCATTTGTTTCTGGACACTTTTCATCTTTTACGCCGTTTTTCCGTCATGGATCGTACGTCGTGAGCCTCGAAAAGGACAACCTAATCCATCACATTTCTATTACCGAATCCCACGGCACCTTGGGCAACACAACTTCGCTTGACGTAGAGACTGGGCCCGCAAATCGAGGGCGTGGGGCTTAGGACCAGGTCTCCGTCGCTCCGGTGCCCATAACTTTTGATCCGTAAGGAGTTACGCGGCGCGCAACATACCATTGGAAAGCTCTCCGAGAGCTCAACGACGGGGGCACCAAGCCTCCTCGGCTGCGCCTATTTTCGGAGCCCACAATTGAATGATTTCATCAGTTTTTGGACACTTTTCTTCTTTTGCCCAGTTTTTCCGTCCCAGATCGTACGTTGTGAGCCGCGAAAAGGACGATAACCTAATCCATCACATTTCTATCACCGAATCCCACGGCACCTTGGGCAAGACAACTTCGCTTCACATAGAGGCTGGGCCCACAAACTGAGGGAGTAGGGCTTAGGACCAGGTCTTCGTCGCTCCAGTGCCCATAACTTTTGATCCGTAAGGAGTTATGCGGCACACAGCATACAGTTGGAAAGCTCTCCGAGAGCTCTACGACGAGGGCAGCAAGCCTGCTGGGCTGCGCCTATTTTCGGAGCCCAACATTTAACGTTTTCATCTGTTTTTTGATACTTTTCTTCTTTTGCGCTGATTTTTCATCCTGAATCGTACGTCGTGAGCCGCGAAAAGGAAGACAGCCTAATCCATCACATTTCTATTACCGAATTCCATGGAAACCTGTGCAAGACAACTCAGCTTCACGTAGAGGCTGGGCCGGCAATCCGAGGGCGTGGGGCCTAGGACCAGGTCTCCGTCGCTCCAGTGCCCATAACTTTTGATCCGTAAGGAGTTACGCGGCACACAGCATATCGTTGGAAAGCTCTTCGAGAGATCTACGACGGGGGCAGCAAGCCTGCTCGGTTGAGCCAATTTTTGGAGCCCAAAATTGAAAGTTTTCATCAGTTTCGGGACACTTTACTTATTTTGCGCCGTTTTTCCTTCCTGGATCGTACGTCGTGAGCCGCGAAAAGGATGACAACCTAATCCATCACATTTCTATTACCGAATCTCACGGCACTTTGGGCAAGACAACTTCGCTTCACGTAGAGACTGGGCCCGCAAACCGAGGGCGTGGGGCTTAGGACCAGGTCTCCGTCGCTCTGGTGCCCATAACTTTTGATCAGTAAGGAGTTGCGCGGCGCGCAGCATACCGTTGGAAAGCTCTCCGAGAGCTCTACGACGGGGGCGGCAAGCCACCTCGGCTGCACTTGTTTTCAGAGCCCAAAATTGAATGATTTCAACAGTTTCTGGACACTTTTCTTCTTCTACCCTATTTTTCTGTCCCGGATTGTACGTCGTGAGCCGCGAAAAGGACGACAACCTAATCCATCACATTTCTATTACCGAATCCCACGGCACCTTGATAAAGACAACTTCGCTTCACGCAGAGACTGGGCTCACAAACCGAGGGCGTGGGGCTTAGGACCAGGTCTTCGTCGCTCCGATGCCCATAACTTTTGATCCGTAAGAGTTACGCGGCGCGCAGCATACCGTTGGAAAGCTCTCCGTGAGCTCTACGACGGGGACAGCAAGCCTCCTCGGCTGCGCCTGTCTTCGAAGCCCATAATCGAATGATTTCATCAGTTTATGGACACTTTTCCTCTTTTGCCTTGTTTTTCCGTCCCGTATCGTACGTCGTGAGCCGCGAAAAGGACGACAACCTAATCCATCACACTTCTAGTACCGAATCCCATGGCATCTTGGACAAGACAACTTCGCTTCACGTAGAGGTTGGGCTCGCAAACCGAGGGAGTGGGGCTTAAGACCAGGTCTCTGTTGCTCCAATGCCCATAACTTTTGATCCGTAGGGAGTTACGTGGCGCGCAGAATACCGTTGGAAAGCTCTCCGAGAGCTCTATGATGGGGGCAACAAGCCAACTCGACTGCGCCTATTTTTGGAGCCCAAAATTGAATGATTTCATCAGTTTCTGGACACTTTTCTTTTTTTGACATATTTTTTCGTCCCGGATCGTACGTCGTGAGTCGCGAAAAGGACGACAACATAATCCATCACATTTCTATTACCGAATCCCACGACACCTTGGGCAAGACAACTTCGCTTCACATAGAGGCTGGGCCCGCAGACCGAGGAAGTGGGGCTTAGGACCAGGTCTCCGTCGCTCTGGTGCCCATAACTTTTGATACGTAAGGAATTACTCGACATACAACATACCGTTGGAAAGCTCTTTGAGAGCTCTACGACGGGGCAGCAAGCCTGCTGGGCTGCGTCTATTTTCAGAGCCCAACGTTTAATGTTTTCAACTATTTCACGACACATTTCTTCTTTTGCGCTGTTTTTCCGTCCTGGATCGTACGTCGTAAGCTGCGAAAAGGACGACAACCTAATACATCACATTTCTAATACCGAATCCCATGGCAACTTGTGCAAGACAACTTCGCTTCATGTAGAGGCTGGTCCCGCATACCGAGGGTGTGGGGCATAGGACCAGGTCTCCGTCTCTCCGGTGCCCATAACTTTGGATCCGTAAGGAGTTACGCGACACACAGCATACCGTTGGAAAGCTCTCCGAGAGATCTACGACGGGGGCAGCAAGCCTGCTCAGCTGCGCCTATTTTCGGAGCCCAAAATTTAACATTTTCATCAGTTTCTGGACACTTTTCTTTTTTTTGCGTTATTTTTTCGTCCTGGATCGTACGTCGTGAGCCGCGAAAAGGACGGCAACATAATTGATCATATTTCTATTACGGAATCCCACGGCACCTTGGGCAAGACAACTTCGCTTCAAGTAGAGGTTGGGCCCGCAAACCGAGGGCGTGGGGCTTAGGACCAGGTCTCTGTTGCTCCGGTGCCCATAACTTTTGATCCGTAAGGAGTTACGTGCCGCGCAGCATACCGTTGAAAAGCTCTCCGAGAGCTCTATGATGGAGACAACAAGCCAACTCGGCTGTGCCTGTTTTTGGAGCCCAAAATTGAATGATTTCATCAGTTTCTGGACACCTTTCTTTTTTTGCCAACTTTTTCCGTCCCGGATCGTACTTCATAAGCCGCGAAAAGGACGACAACATAATCCAGCACATTTCTATTACCGAATCCCATGACACCTTGGGCAAGACAACTTTGCTTCACGTAGAGGCTGGGCCCACAGATCGAGGGAGTGGGGCTTAGGACCAGGTCTCCATCGCTCTGGTGCCCATAACTTTTGATACGTAAAGAGTTACGCGGCACAGAGCATGCCGTTGGAAAGCTCTCCCAGAGCTCTACGACGGGGCAGCAAGCCTGCTGGGCTGCGTCTATTTTCAGAGCCCAACGTTTAACGTTTTCAACTGTTTCACGACACATTTCTTTTTTTTTTTTGCTGTTTTTCCGTCCTGGATCGTACGTCGTGAGCCGCGAAAGGATGACAACCTAATCCATCGCATTTCTATTACCGAATCCCATGGAAACTTGTGCAAGACAACTTCGCTTCATGTAGAGGCTAGGCCCGCAAACCGAGGGCGTGGGACTTAGGACCAAGTCTCCGTCTCTCCGGTGCCCATAACTTTTGATCTGTAAGGAGTTACGCGACACACAGCATACCGTTGGAAAGATCTCCGAGAGCTCTACGACGGGGGCAGCAAGACTGTTCGGCTGCGCCTATTTTCGTAGCCCAAAATTTAACATTTTCATCAGTTTTTGGACACTTTTCTTCTTTTGCGCTGTTTTTCCATCCTGGATCGTACGTCGTGAGCCGTGAAAAGGACGACAACCTAATCCATCACATTTCTATTACCGAATCCCACGGTACCTTGGGCAAGACAACTTCGTTTCACGTAGAGGCTGGGCCATCAAACTGAAAGCGTGGGGCTTAGGACTAGGTCTTCGTCGCTCCGGTGCCCATAACTTTTGATCCGTAAGGAGTTGTGCGGCACACAGCATACCGTTGGAAAGCTCTCCGAGAGCTATACGACGAGGGCAGAAAGCCTGCTCGGCTGCGCCTATATTCGGAGCCCAAAATTGAACGTTTTCAATAATTTCTGGACACTTTACTTCTTTTGCGCTATTTTTCCATCATAGATCATACGTCGTGAGCCGCAAAAAGGACGACAACCTTATCCATCACATTTCTATTACCAAATCCCACGGCATCTTGGGCAAGTCAACTTCGTTTCACGTAGAGATTGGGCCCGCAAACCGAGGGCGTGGGGCTTAGGACCAAGTCTCCGTCGCTCCGGTGCCCATAAATTTTGATTCGTAAGGAGTTACGCGGTGCGCAGCATACCGTTGGAAAGCTCTCCGAGAGCTCTACGACGGGGGCAACAAGCATCCTCTGCTGCGCCTATTTTCGTAGCCCAAAATCGAATGATTTCATCAGTTTGCGGACACTTTTCTTCTTTTGACCTTTTTTTCTGTCCCAGATCGTACGTCGTGAGCCGCAAAAAGGACGACAACCTAATCCATGAAATTTCTATTACCGAATCCAATGGCACCTTGGGCAAGACAACTTCGCTTCACGAAGAGGCTGGGCCCGTAAACCGAGGGAGTAGGGCTTAGGACCAGGTCTCCATCGCTCCGGTGCCCATAACTTTTGATTCGTAAGGGGTTACGCGGCACACAGCATACCGTTGGAAAGCTCTCCGAGAGCTCTACGATGGGGGCAGTAAGCCTGCTGGGCTGCACCTATTTTCGGAGCCCAACATTTAACGTTTTCATATGTTTCTCGACACTATTCTTCTTTTGTGCTATTTTTTCGTCCTGGATCGTACGCAGTGAGCCGCGGAAAGGACGACAACCTAATCCATCACATTTCTATTACCGAATCCAATGGCAACTTGTGCAAGACAACTTCGCTTCACGTAGAGGCTGGGCCCGCAAACCGAGGGCGTGGGGCTTAGGACCAGGTCTCTATTGCTCCGGTACCCATAACTTTTGATCCGTAAGGAGTTACACGGCACGCAGCATACCGTTGGAAAGCTCTCCGAATGCTCTATGACGGGGGCAGCAAGCCTCCTCAGCTGTACCTATTTTCGGAGCGCAAAATCGAATGATTTCATCAGTTTTTCATCCCGGATCATACGTCATGAACCGCGAAAAGGACGACAACATAATCCATCAAATTTCTATTACCGTATCCCACAGCACCTTGGGCAAGACAACTTCGCTTCACGTAGAGGCTGGGCCCGCAAACTGAGGGAGTGGGGCTCAGGACCAGGTCTCCGTCGCTCTGGTGCCCGTAACTTTTAATCCGTAAGGAGTTACACGGCACACAGCATACTGTTGGAAAGCTATTCGAGAGCTCTACGACAGAGGCAGCAAGCCTGCAAGGCTGCGCCTATTTTCAAAGCCCAAAATTTAACATTTTCATCAGTTTCTGGACACTTTTCTTCTTTTGTGCTGTTTTTCTGTCCTAGATCATACCTCGTGAGCCGCAAAATGAACGACAACCTAATCCATCACATTTCTATTACCGAATCCCACGATAACTTGTGCAAGACAACTTCGGTTCACGTAGAGGCTGGGCCCGTAAATCTAGGGCATGGGGCATAGGACCAGGTCTCTATCGCTCCGGTGCGCATAACTTTTGATCCGTAAGGAGTTACGCGGTAAACAGCATACCGTTGGAAAGCTCTCCGAGAGCTCTACGACGGGACTTGAAGCCTGCTCGTCTGCGCCTATTTTCGGAGCCCAAAATTGAATGTTTTCATCTATTTCTGGACACTTTTTTTCTTTTACGCTATTTTTCCCTCCCGGATAGTACGTTGTGAGCCGCGAAAAGGACGACACCCTAATCGATCACATTTCTATTTAACGAATCCGACGGTAACTTGTGCAAGAAAACTTCACTTCACGTAGAGGCTGGTCCCGCAAACCGAGGGCGTGGGGCTTACGACCAGGTCTCCGTCGCTCCGGTGCCCATAACTTTTGATCCGTAAGGAGTTACGCGGCGCGCAGCATACCGTTGGAAAGCACTCCGAGAGCTCTACGATGGGGGCAGCAAGTCTCCTCGGCTGCGCTAGTTTTTGGATCCCAAAATCGAATGATTTCATCAGTTTCTGGACACTTTTCTTCTTTTGTCCTGTTTTTTCGTCCCGGATCGTACGTCGTGAGCCGTGAAAAGGTCGACAACCTAATCCATCACATTTCTATTACCAAATCCCATGGCACCTTGGGCAAGACAACTTTGCTTCACGTAGAGGCTGGGGCCGCAAGCCGAGGGAGCGGGGCTTAGGACCAAGTCTCCGTCGATCCGGTGCCCATAACTTTTGATCCGCAAGTAGTTACGCGGCTCACAGCATGCTGTTGGAAAGCTCTCCGAGAGCTCTACGATAGAGGCAACAAGGCTGCTGGGTTGCGCCTATTTTCGGAGCCCAAAATTTAAAGTTTTCATCAGTTTTTTGACACTTTTGTTCATTTGCGTTGTTTTTCCGTCCTGGATCGTACGTCGTGAGCCGCGAAAAGGACAACAGCGTAATCCATCACATTTCTATTACTGAATTCCATGGCAACTTGTGCAAGACAACTATGCTTCACGTAGAGGTTGGGCCCACAAACCGATGGCGTGGGCTTAGGACCAGGTCTCCGCCGCTCCGGTGCCCATAACTTTTGATCCCTAAGGAGTTACGTGGCACACAGCATACCGTTGGAAAGCTCTCCGAGCGCTTTACGACGGGTGCAGCAAGCCTGCTAGGCTGTGCCTATTTTCGCATCCCAAAATTTAATGTTTTCATCAGTTTCTAGACACTTTTCTTATTTTGCACTGTTTTTCCGTCCTGGATCGTACGTCGTGAGCCGCGAAAAGAACGACAAGCTAATCCATCACATTTCTATTACCGAATCCCATGGCACCTTAGGCAAGTCAACTTCGCTTCACATAGAGGCTGGGCCGGCAAACCGAGGCCGTGGGGCTCAGGACCAAGTCTCCGTCGCTCTGGTGCCAATAACTTTTTATCTATAAGGAGTTACGCGGCGTGCAGCATACCGTTGGAAAGCTCTCCGAGAGCTCTACGACGGGGGTAGCAAGCCTCCTCTACTGCGCCTGTTTTCCGAGCCCAAAATCAAATGATTTCATCAGTTTCTGGATACTTTTCTTCTTTTGCCCTGTTTTTCCGTCCCGGATCGTACGTTGTGAGCCGCGAAAAGGATGACAACCTAATCCATCACATTTCTACTACCGAATCCACGGCATCTTGGGCATGACAACTTCACTTCACATAGAGGCTGGGCCCGTAAACCGAGGGAATGGGGCTTAGGACCAGGTCTCTATCGCTCCGGTGCCCATAACTTTTTATCCGTAAGGAGTTACGCGGTACACAGTATGCCGTTGGAAAGTTCTCCGAAAGCTCTACGACGGAGGCAGCAAGCCAGCTATGCTGCACCTATTTTTAGAGCCCAACATTTAACATTTTCATATGTTTCTGGACACTTTACTTCTTTTGCGATGTTTTTTCGTCCCGGATAGTATGTTGTGAGCCGTGAAAAGGTCGACAACCTAATCCACCACATTTCTATTTAAAGAATCCCACGACAACTTGTGCAAGAAAACTTCATTTCACGTAGAGGCTGGGCCCACAAACCGAGGGCAAGGGGCTTTGGACCAGGTTTCCATCGCTCCGGTGCCCATAACTTTTAATCCGTACAGCGTTACGTGGCACGCAGCATACCGTTGGAAAGCACTCCGAGAGCTCTACGACGGGGGCAGCAAGCCTCATCTTCTGAACCTATTTTCGGAGCCCAAAATCTAATGATTTATTCAGTTTTTGGACACTTTTCTTCTTTTGCCCTGTTTTTCTGTCCCGGATCGTACGTCATGAGCCGCGAAAAGGCCGACATCCTAATCCATCACATTTTTATTACCGAATCACAGGGCACCTTCGGCAAGACAACTTCGCTTCACGTAGAGGCTGGGCCCGCAAACCGAGGGAGTGGGGCTTAGGACGAGGTCTCCGTCGCTTCGGTCCCCATAACTTTTGATCCGTAAAGAGTTACATTGCACACAGCATACCGTTGGAAAGCCCACCGAGACCTCTAAGACGGGAGAATTAAGCTTGCTCGGCTGCGCCTATTTTCGGAGCCTAAAATGTAATGTTTTCATCAGTTTCTGGACACTTTACTTCTTTTGCGCTGTTTTTCTGTCCCAGATCATACGTCGTGAGCCACGAAAGGGACGACAACCTAATCCATCACATCTCTATTACCGAATCCCACGGCAACTTGTGCAAGACAACTTCGCTTCACGTAGAGACTGGGCCCGCAAACCGAGGGCGTAGGGCTTAGGACCAGGTCTCCGTCGCTCCGGTGCCCATAACTTTTGATCCATAAGGAGTTACGCGGCGCGTAGCATACCGTTAGAAAGCTCTCCGTGAGCTCTACGACCGGGGCAGCAAGCCTCCTCGGCTGCGCCTATTTTCGGAGCCCAAAATTGAATGATTTCATTAGTTTCTGGACACTTTTCCTCTTTTGCCCTGTTTTTCGACCCGGATCGTACGTCGTGAGCCACGAAAAGGACGACAACCTAATCCATCACACTTCTATTACTGAATCAAACGGCAACTTGTGCAAGACAACTTCGCTTCACGTAGAGGCTGGGCCTACAAACCGAGGGAGTGGGGCTTAGGACCAGGTCTCTGTTGCTCCAGTGCCCATAACTTTTGATCCGTAAGGAGTTACGCGGCGCGCAACAAACCATTGGAAAGCTCTCTGGGAGCTCTATGATGAGGGCAATAAGCCAACTCGGCTGCGCCTATTTTTAGAGCCCAAAATCGAATGATTTCATCAGTTTCTGGACACTTTTCTTCTTTTGCCATATTTTTCCGTCCCGGATCGTACGTCGTGAGCCGCGAAAAAGACGACAACATAATCTATCACATTTCTATTACTGAATACCACGACACCTTGGGCAAGAAAACTTCGCTTCTCGTAGAGGCTGGGACCGCTAATTGAGGGCGTGGGGCTTAAGACCAAGTCTCCGTCGCTCCGATGCCCATAACTTTTGATACGTAAGGAGTTACGCGGCACACAGCATACCGTTGGAAAGCTCTCCGAGAGCTCTACGACGGGGCAGCAAGCCTTCTAGGCTGCGTCTAATTTTAGAGCCCAACGTTTAACATTTTCAACTGTTTCACGACACATTTCTTCTTTTGCGTTGTTTTTCCGTCCTGGATCGTACGTCGTGAGCCGCGAAAAGGTCGACAACCTAATCCATCACATTTCTATTACCGAATCCCATGTCAACTTGTGCAAGACAACTTCTCTTCATGTAGAGGCTGGGCCCGCAAACCGAGGTCGTGGGGCTTAGGACCAGGTCTCCGTCTCTCTGGTGCCCATAAATTTTGATCTGTATAGAGTTCCGCGACACACAGCATACCATTAGAAAGCTCTCCGAGAGCTCTACGATGGGGGCAGCAAACCTACTCGGCTGCGCCTATTTTCAGAGCCCAAAATTTAACATTTTCATCAGTTTCTGGACACTTTTCTTCTTTTGCGCTGTTTTTCCGACTTGGATCGTAAATCGTGAGCCGTGAAATGGACGACAACCTAATCCATCACATTTCTATTACCGAATCCCACTGCACCTTGGGCAAGACAACTTCGCTTCACGTAGAGGCTGGGCCCGCAAACTGAGGGCGTGGGGCTTAGGACCAGGTCTCCGTCGCTCCGGTGCCCATAACTTTTGATCCGTAAGGAGTTACGCGGCACACAGCATACTGTTGGAAAGCTCTCTGAGAGCTCTACGATGAGGGCTCAAAGCCTGCTTGGCTGCGCCTATTTTCGGAACCCAAAATTGAACGTTTTCATCAATTTCTGGACACTTTACTTCTTTTTAGCTGTTTTTCCGTCATGGATCGTACGTCGTGAGCCGCAAAAAGGATGACAACCTTATCCATCACATTTCTATTACCAAATCCCACGGCACCTTGGGCAAGACAACTTCGTTTCACGTAGAGACTGGGCGCACAAACCGAGGGCGTGGGGCTTAGGACCAGGTCTCCGTCGCTCCGGTACACATAACTTTTGATCCGTAAGGAGTTACGCGGCACACAGCATACCGTTGGAAAGCTCACCGAGAGCTCTACATGGGGGCAGTAAGCCTGCTGGGCTGCGCCTATTTTTGGAGCCAAACATTTAACGTTTTCATCTGTTTCTCGGCACTTTTCTTCTTTTGCGCAGTTTTTCTGTCTTGGATCGTACGCAGTGAGCCGCGAAAAGGACGACAACCTAATCCATCACATTTCTATTACCGAATCCAATGGCAACTTGTGCAAGACAACTTCGCTTCACGTAGAGGCTGGGCCCACAAACCGAGGGCGTGGGGCTTAGGACTAGGTCTCCGTCGCTCCGGTGCCCATAACTTTTGATCCGTAAGGAGTTACGCGGCACACAGCATACAGTTGGAAAGCTCACCGAGAGCTCTAAGACGGGGGCAGCAAGCCTGCAGGCTGCGCCTATTTTCAAAGCCCAAAATTTAACATTTTCATGAGTTTCTGGACACTTTTCTTCTTTTGCGCTGTTTTTCCGTCCTAGATCATACGTCGTGAGCCGCGAAATGGACGATAACCTAATCCATCACATTTCTATTACCGAATCCCACGACAACTTGTGCAAGACAACTTCGCTTCACGTAGAGGCTGGGCCCGCAAACCGAGGGCGTGGGGCTTAGGACCAGGTCTCCGTCGCTCCGGTGCCCATAACTTTTGATCCGTAAGGAGTTACGCAACACACAGCATACCGTTGGAAAGCTCTACGAGAGATCTATGACGGGACTAGAAGCCTGCTCGTCTGTGCCTATTTTCGGAGCCCAAAATTGAATGTTTTCATCCGTTTTTGGATACTTTTCTTCTTTTGCGCTGTTTTTCCATCCCGGATTGTGCGTTGTGATCCGCGAAAAGGACGACAACTTAATCCATCACATTTCTATTTAACAAATCTGACGGCAACTTGTGCAAGAAAATTTTGCTTCACGTAGAGGCTGGTCCCGCAAATCGAGGGCGTGGGGCTTACGACCAGGTCTCCGTCGCTCCGGTGCCCATAACTTTTGTTCGGTAAGGAGATACGCGGCGCGCAGCTTATCGTTGTAAAGCACTCCGAGAGATCTACGATTGGGGCAGCAAGTCTCCTCGGCTGCGTTAGTTTTCGGAGCCCAAAATCGAATGATTTCATCAATTTTTGTATACTTTTCTTCTTTTGTCCAGTTTTTCCATCCCGGATCGTACGTCGTGAGCCGCAAAAAGGACGACAACCTAATCCATCACATTTCTATTACCGAATCCCACGGCACCTTGGGCAAGACAACTTCCCTTCACATAGAGGCTGGGCCCGCAAACCGAGGCCGTGGGGCTTAGGACTAGGTCTCCGTCGCTCTGGTGCCAATAACTTTTTATCTGTAAGGAGTTACGTGGCACGCAGTATAACGTTGGAAAGCTCTCTGAGAGCTCTACGACGGGGGAAGCAAGCCTTCTCTGCTGTGCCTATTTTTGGAGCCCAAAATTGAATGATTTCATCAGTTTCTGGACACTTTTCTTCTTTTACCCTATTTTTCCGTCCCGGATCGTACGTCGTAAGCTATGAAAAGGACGACAACCATCACATGTCTACTACCGAATCCACGGCACCTTGGGCAAGACAAGTTCGCTTCACGTAGCGGCAGGGCCCGCAAACCGAGGGAGTGGGGCTTAGGACCAGGTCTCCGTCGATCCGGTGCCTATATCTTTTGATCCGCAAAGAGTTACGCGGCTCACAGCATACTGTTGGAAAGCTCTCCGAGAGCTCTACGATGGAGGCAGCAAGCCTGTTGGGCTGCGCCTATTTTTGGAGCCCGAAATTTAACATTTTCATCAGTTTCTGGACACTTTTCTTCTTTTGCGCTGTTTTTCTGTCCCAGATCGTACGTCGTGAGCCGCGAAAGGGACGACAACCTAATTCATCACATCTCTATTACCGAATCCCACTGCAACTTGTGCAAGACAACTTTGCTTCACGTAGAGACTGGGCCAGCAAACCGAGGGCGTGGCGCTTAAGACCAGGTCTCCATCGCTCCGGTGCCCATAACTTTTGATCCGTAAGGAGTTACGCGGCGCGCAGCATAACGTTGGAAAGCTCTCCGTGAGCTCTTCGATGGGGGCAGCAAGCCTTCTCTGCTGCGCCTATTTTCGGAACCCTAAATCGAATGATTTCATCAGTTTCTAGACACTTTTCTTCTTTTGCCCTGTTTTTCCATCCCGGATTGTACGTCGTGAGCCACGAAAAGGACGACAACCTAATCCATCACATTTCTATTACCGAATCCCATGGCACCTTGGGCAAGACAACTTCGCTTCACGTAGAGGCTGGGGCCGCAAGCCGAGGGAGTGGGGCTTAGGACCAGGTCTCCGTCGACCGATGCCCATATCTTTTGATCCGCAAGGAGTTACGCGGCTCACAACATACTGTTGGAAAGCTCTCCGAGAGCTCTACGATGGAGCCAGTAAGCCTGTTGGGCTACACCTATTTTTGGAGCCCAAAATTTAACATTTTCATCAGTTTCTTGAAACTTTTGTTCATTTGCGTTGTTTTTCCGTCGTGGATCGTACGTCGTGAGCCGCGAAAAGGACGACAATCTAATCCATCACATTTCTATTACCGAATTCCATGGTAACTTGTGCAAGACAACTTCGCTTCATGTAGAGGTTTGGTCCGCAAACCGAGGGCGTGGGGCTTAGGACCAGGTCTCCGTCGCTCCGGTGCCCATAACTTTTGATCCCTAAGGAGTTACGTGGCACACAGCATACCGTTGGAAACCTCTCCGAGCGCTCTACCACGGGTACAGCAAGCCTACTAGGTTGCTCCTATTTTCACAGCCAAAAATTGAACATTTTCATCAGTTTCTGGACACTTTTATTCTTTTGCTCTGTTTTTTCGTCCTGGATTGTACGTCGTGAGCCGCGAGAAGGACGATAACCTAATCCATCACATTTCTATTACCGAATCCCACAGCACCTTGGACAAGACAACTTCGCTTCACATAGAGGCTACGCCCGCAAACCGAGGCCGTGGGACTTAGGACCAGGTCTCCGTCGCTCTAGTGACAATAACTTTTTATCCGTAAGGAGTTACGCGGCGTGCAGCATACCGTTGGAAGGCTCTCCGAGAGCTCTGCGAAGGGGGCAGCAAGCCTCCTTTGCTGCGCCTGTTTTCGGAGCCCAACATTTAACGTTTTCATCTGTTTCTGGATACTTTTCTTCTTTTGCCCTGTTTTTCCATTCCAGATCGTACGTCCTAAGTCGCGAAAAGGACGATAACCTAATCCATCACATTTCTATTACCGAATCCCATGGCAACTTGTCCAAGACAACTTTGCTTCACGTAGAGGCTGGGCCCGCAAACCGAGGGCGTAGGGCTTAGGACCAGGTCTCCATCGTTCCGGTGCCCATAACTTTTGATCCGTAAGGGGTTACGCGGCACACAGCATACCGTTAGAAAGCTCTCCGAAACCTCTATGACGGGGGCAGCAAGTCTGCTCGGCTGTTCCTAATGTCGGAGCCCAAAATTGAACATTTTCATCAGTTTTTGGACAATTTCCGTGTTTTGTGCTATTTTTTCTTCCTGGATTGTACATCGTGAGCCGCGAAAAGGACGACAGCCTAATCCATCACATTTCTATTACCGACTCCCACGGCACCTCGGGCAAGACAACTTCGCTTCACGTAGAGACTGGGCCCGCAAACCGAAGGCGTGGGGCTTAGGACCAGGTCTCCGGTGCCCATAACTTTTGATCCGTAAGGAGTTACGCGGTGCGCAGCATACCGTTGGAAAGCTCTCCATGATCTCTACGACGGGGGCAGTAAGCCTCCTCGGCTGCGCCTATTTTTTGGAGGCCAAAATTGAATGATTTCATCCATTTCTGGACACTTTTCTTCTTTTGCCCTGTTTTTCTGTACCAGATGGTACGTCGTGGGCCGCAAAAAGGACGACAACCTAATTCATCACATTTCTATTACCGAATCCCACGGTACCTTGGGCAAGACAACTTCACTTCACGTAGAGACTGGGCCCGAAAACCGAGGGCGTGGGGCTTAGGACAAGGTCTCCGTCGGTCCAGTGCCCATAACTTTTGATCCGTAAAGAGTTACGCGGCGTTCAGCATACCGTTGGATAGCTCTCCGAGAGCTCTACGATGGGGGCATCAAGCCTCTTCGGCTGCGCCTATTTTTGGAGCCTAAAATCCAATGATTTCATTAGTTTTTGGACACTTTTCTTCTTCTGCCCTGTTTTTTAATCCCGGATCATACGTCGTGAGCCACAAAAAGGATGACAACATAATCAATCACATTTCTATTACCGAATCCCACGGCGCCTTTGGCAAGGCAACTTCGCTTCACGTAGAGGCTGGGCCCGCAGACCGAGGGAGTGGAGCTTAGAACCAGGTCTTAGTCGCTCTAGTGCCCATAACTTTTGATCCGTAAGGAGTTACGCGGTACACAGCATACCGTTGGAAAGCTCTCCGAGAGCTCTACGATGGGGCAGCAAGCCTGTTGGGCTGCGTCTATTTTCAGAGCCCAACATTTAATATTTTCATCTGTTTCATGACACATTTATTCTTCTGCGCTGTTTTTCCGTCCTGTATCGTACGTCGTGAGCCGCGAAAAGGACGACAACCTAATCCATCACAGTTCTATTTAACGAATCCAGCGGCAACTTGTGCAAGAAAACTTCGCTTCACGTAGAGGCTGGTCCCGTAAAACGAGGGCGTGGGGCTTACGACCATGTCTCCGTCGCTCCGGTGCCCATAACTTTTGATCCGTAAGGAGTTATGCGGCACACAGCATACCGTTGGAAAGCTCTCCAAACCTCTACGACATGGGCAGCAAGCCTGCTCGGCTGCGCCTAATTTCGGAACCCAAAATTGAACGTTTTCATCAGTTTCTAAACAATTTACTTATTTTGCGCTGTTTTTCCTTCCTGGATCGTACATCGTGAGTCGCGAAAAGGACGACAACCTAATCCATCACATTTCTATTACCAAATCCCACAGCACCTTGGGCAAGACAACTTCACTTCACGTAGAGACTGGGCCCGCAAACCGAAGGCGTGGGGGTTAGGACAAGGTCTCCGTCGCTCTGGTGCCCATAACTTTTGTTCCGTAAGGAGTTACGCGGTGCGCAGCATACTGTTTGAAAGCTCTCCGTGAGCTCTACAATGGGGGCAGCAAGCCTTTTTGGCTGCCCCTATTTTTGGAGCCCAAAATTGAATGATTTCATCAGTTTCTAGACACTTTTCTTCTTTTGCCCTGTTTTTCCGTCCCGGATGGTACGTCGTTAGCCGCAAAAAGGACGACAACCTAATCCATCACATTTCTATTACCAAATCCCACGGCACCTTGGGCAAGACTACTTCGGTTCACGTAGAGATTGGGTTCGCAAACCGAGGGCGTGAGGCTTAGGACCAGGTCTCCGTCGCTTTGGTGCCCATAACTTTTGATTCGTAAGGAGTTACGCGGCGCACAGCATACCGTTCGAAAACTCTCAGAGAGCTCTACGACGGGGCATCAAGCCTCCTCGGCTGCGCCTGTTTTTGGATTCCAAAATCCAATGATTTCATCAATTTCTGGACACTTTTCTTCTTTTGCCATGTTTTTCCGTTCCGAATCGTACGTCGTGAGCCGCGAAAAGGATGACAACATAATCTATCACATTTCTATTACCGAATCCCACTACACCTTGGGCAAGACAACAACACTTCACGTAGAGGCTGGGCCCGCAAACCGAGGGAGTGGGGTTGAGGACCAGGTCTCCGTCGCTTTGGTGCCCAAAACTTTTGATCCGTAAGGAGTTACACGGCACACAACATACAGTTGGAAAGCTCTCCGAGAGCTCTACGATAGATGCATCAAGCCTGCTGGGCTGCGCCTAATTTCGTAGCCTAAAATTTAATATTTTCATCAGTTTCTGGACACTTTTCTACTTTTGCGCTGTTTTTCCGTCCTAGATCGTACGTCATGAGCTGCGAAATGGACGACAACCTAATCCATCACATTTATATTACCGAATCCCACGACAACTTGTGTAAGACAACATCACTTCACGTAGAGGCTGGGCCCGCGAACCGAGGGCATGGGGCTTAGGACCAGGTCTCCGTCGCTCCGGTGCCCATAACTTTTGATCCGTAAGGAATTACTCGACACACAGCATACCGTTGGAAAGCTCTCCGAGAGCTCTACAACGGGGCAGCAAGCCTGTTGGGCTGCGTCTATTTTCAGAGCCCAACATTTAACGTTTTCATCTGTTTCATGACACATTTATTCTTTTGCGCTTTTTTCCGTCCTGGATCGTACGTCGTGAGCCGCGAAAAGGATGACAACCTAATCCATCACATTTCTATTACCGAATCCGACGGCACCTTGGGCAAGACAACTTCGCTTCACGTAGAGGCTGGGCCCGCAAACCGAGGGCGTGGGTTTAAGGACCAGGTCTCCGTCGCTCCGGTGCCCATAACTTTTGATCCGACAGGAGTTACGCGGCACACAGCATACCGTTGGAAAGCTCTCCGAGAGCTCTACGACGGAAGTAGAAGCCTGCTAGGTTGCGCCTATTTTCAGAGCCCAAAAGTGAACGTTTTCATCAGTTTTTGGACACTTTTCTTCTTTTGCGCTGTTTTTTCATCCCGGATAGTATGTTGTGAGCCGCAATAAGGACGACAACCTAATCTATCACATTTCTATTTAACGAATCCCATGGCAACTTGTGCAAGAAAACTTCGCTTCACGTAGAGGCTGGGCCGGCAAACCGAGGGCGTGGGGCTTAGGACCAGGTCACCGTCGCTCTGGTGCCCATAACTTTTGATCCGTAAGGAGTTACGGGGCGCGTAGCATACCGTTAGAAAGCACTCCGAGAGCTCTATGATGGGGGCAGCAAGCCTCCTCGACTGTGCCAATTTTCGGATACCAAAATCGAATGGTTTCATCAGTTTCTGGACACTTTTCTTCTTTTGCCCAGTTTTTTCGTTTCGGATTGTACGTCGTGAGCCGCGAAAAGGACGACAACTTAATCCATCACATTTCTATTACCGAATCCCACGGCACCTTGGGCAAGACAACTTCGCTTCACGTAGAGGCTGGGCCCGTAAACCGAGGGAGTGGGGCTTAGGACCAGGTCTCCGTCGCTCTGGTGCCCATAACTTTTGATCCGTAAGGAGTTACACGGCACACAGCATACCGTTGGAAACCTCTCCGAGAGCTCTACGACAGGGGCAGTAAGCCTGCTGGTCTGCGCCTATTTTTGTAGCCTAAAATTTAACATTTTCATCAATTTCTGGACACTTTTCTTCTTTTGCACTGTTTTTTCGTCCTAGATCGTACGACGTGAGCCGCGAAATGGACGACAACCTAATCCATCACATTTCTATTACCAAATCACACGGTAACTTGTGTAAGACAACTTCGCTTCACGTAGAGGCTGGGCCCGTAAACCGAGGGCGTGGGGCTTAGGACCAGGTTTCCGTCGCTCCGGTGCCCATAACTTTTGATCCGTAACGAGTTACGTGGCACACAGCATACCGTTGGAAAGCTCTCCGAGAGCTCTACGACGGGGCAGCAAGCCTGTTGGGCTGCGTCTATTTTCAGAGCCCAACATTTAACATTTTCATCTGTTTCACGACACATTTATTCTTTTGCGCTGTTTTTCCGTCTTGGATCGTACGTCATGAGCCGCGAAAAGGATGACAACCTAATCCATCACATTTATATTACCGAATCCCATGGCACCTTGGGTAAGACAACTTCGCTTCACGTAGAGGCTGGGCCCGCAAACCGAGGGCGTGGGTCTAAGGACCAGGTCTCCGTCGCTCCGGTGCCCATAACTTTTGATCCGTAAGGAGTTACGCGGCACACAACATACCGTTGGAAAGCTCTACGAGAGCTCTACGACGGGAGTAGAAGCCTGCTGGCTTGCGCCTATTTTTAGAGGCCAAAAGTGGACGTTTTCATCAGTTTCTGGACACATTTCTTCTTTTGCGCTGTTTTTTCATCCCGGATAGTATGTTGTGAGCCGCAAAAAGGACGACAACCTAATCCATCACATTTCTATTTAACGAATCCCATGGTAACTTGTGCAAGAAAACTTCGCTTCACGTAGAGGATGGGCTGGCAAACCGAGGGCGTGGGGCTTAGGACCTGGTCACCATCGCTCCGATGCCCATAACTTTTGATTCGTAAGGAGTTACGCGGCGCGCAGCATACCGTTAGAAAGCATTCCGAGAGCTCTACGATGGGGGCAGCAAGCCTCCTCGGCTGCACCTATTTTCGAAGACCAAAATCGAATGATTTCATCAGTTTCTGGACACTTTTCTTCTTTTGCCCAGTTTTTTCGTCCCGGATTGTACGTCGTGAGCTGCGAAAAGGACGACAACTTAATCCATCACATTTCTATTATCGAATCCGACAGCACCTTGGGCAAGACAACTTCGCTTCACGTAGAGGCTGGGCCCGCAAACAGAGGGAGTGGGGCTCAAGACCAGGTCTCCGTCGCTCTGGTGCCCATAACTTTTGATCCGTAAGGAGTTACACGGCACACAGTATACCGTTGGAAAGCTCTCCGAGAGCTCTACGACAGAGGCAACAAGCCTGCTAGTCTGCGCCTATTTTTGTAGCCTAAAATTTAACATTTTCATTAGTTTCTGGACGCTTTTTTCTTTTGCGCTGTTTTTCTGTCCTAGATCGTACGTCGTGAGTCGCGAAATGGACGACAACCTAATCCATCACATTTCTATTACTGAATCCCATGGAAACTTGTGTAAGACAACTTCGCTTCATATAAAGGCTGGGCCCGGAAATCGATTGCGTGGGGCTTAGGACCAGGTCTCCATCGCACCGGTGCCCATAACTTTTGATCCGTATGGAGTTACGTGGCACACAACATACCGTTGGAAAGCTCTCCGAGAGCTCTACGGCGAAACTAGAAGCCTGCTCGTCTGCTGCTGTATTTGGAGACCAAAATTGAACGTTTTCATCTGTTTCTGGACACTTTTCTTCTTTTGCGCTATTTTTTCATCCCGGATAGTACGTTGTGAGCCGCGAAATGGACGACAACCTAATCCATCACATTTTTATTTAACGAATCCAATGGCAACTTGTGCAAGAAAACTTCGCTTCACGTAGAGGCTGGTCCCGCAAACCGAGGGCGTAGGGATTAGGACCAGGTCTCCGTCTCTCCGGTGCCCATAACTTTTGATCCGTAAGAAGTTACGCGGCACGCAGCAAACCGTTGGAAAGCACTCCGAGAGCTCTACGATGGGGGCAGCAAGTCTCCTCGACTGCGCCTATTTTCAGAGTCCAAAATCAAATGATTTCATCAGTTTCTGGACACTTTTCTTCTTTTGCCCTATTTTTCGGTCCCGGATCGTATGTCGTGAACCGCGAAAAGGACGACAACCTAATCCATCACATTTCTATTACCGAATCCCATGGCACCTTGGGCAAGACAACTTCGCTACACGTAGAGGCTGGGCCCGCAAACCAAGAGAGTGGGGATTAGGACCAGGTCTACGTCGATCCGGTGCCCATAACATTTGATCCGCATGGAGTTACACGGTACACAACATACTGTTTGAAAGCTCTCCAAGAGCTCTACGATGGAGGCAGCAAGCCTGTTGGGCTGTGCCTATTTTTGGAGCCCAAAATTTAACATTTTCATCAGTTTTTGGACACTTTTGTTCTTTTGTGCTATTTTTTCGTCTTGGATCGTACGTCGTGAGCCGCGAAAAGGACGACATCTTAATCCATCACATTTCTATTACCGAATTCTATGGCAACTTGTGCAAGACAACTTCCTTTCACGTAGAGGTTGGGCCCGCAAACCGAGGGCGTAGGGCTTAGGACCAGGTCTCCGTCGCTCCGGTGCCCATAACATTTGATCCCTAACGAGTTACGCGGCACACAGTATACTGTTGGAAAGCTCTCCGAGAGCTCTACGATGGCTGCAGCAAGCCTGCTCGGCTGCGCCTATTTTCGCAGCCCAAAATTGAACATTTTCATTAGTTTCTGGACACTTTTCTTCTTTTGCGCTGTTTTTTCGTCATGAATCGTACGTCGTGAGCCCCAAAAAATACAACAACCTAATCCATCACATTTCTATTACCGAATCCCATGGCACCTTGGACAAGACAACTTCGCTTCACATCGAGGCTGGGCCCGCAAACCTAGGCCGTGGGGCTTAGGACCAGGTCTCCGTCGCTCTAGTGCCAATAACTTTTTATCCGTAAGGAGTTACGTGGCACGCAACATACCGTTGGAAAGCTATCCGAGAGCTCTACGATGGGGGCAGCAAGCCTCCTCTGCTGCGCCTGTTTTTGTAGCCCAAAATCGAATGATTTCATCACTTTCTGGACACTTTTATTCTTTTACCCTGTTTTTCCATCCCGGATCGTACGTCGTGAGCCACGAAAAGGACGACTACCTAATCCATCACATTTCTACTACCGAATCCACGACACCTTAGGCAAGACAACTTCGCTTCAAGTAGAGGCTGGGCCCGCAAACCGAGGGAATGGGGTTAGGACCAGGACTCCGTTGCTCCGGTGCCCATAACTTTTGATCCGTAATGAGTTACGCAGCGCGCAGCATTCCGTTGGAAAGCTCTTCGAGAGCTCTACGACGGGGGCAGCAAGCCTCCTCTGCTGCGCCTATTTTCGGAGCCCAAAATCGAATAATTTCATTAGTTTCTGGACACTTTTCTTCTTTTGCCCTATTTTTCCGTCCCAGATCGTACGTCGTGAGCCGCGAAAAGGACGATAGCCTAATCCATCACATTTCTACTACCGAATCCACGACACCTTGGGCCAGACAACTTCGCTTCACATAGAGGTTGGGCTCGCAAACCGAGGGAATGGGGCTTAGGACCAGGTCTCCATCGCTCTGGTGACCATAACTTTTGATCCGTAATGAGTTACGCGGTACACAGCATACCGTTGGAAAGTTCTCCGAGAGCTCAACGACGTGGGCCGCAAGTCTGCTCGGCTGCGCCTATTTTTACAGCACAAAATTGAACATTTTCATCAATTTCTGGACACTTTTCTTCTTTTGCGCTCTTTTTACGTCCTGGATCGTATGTCGTGAGCCGCGAAAAGGATGACAACCTAATCCATCACATTTCTATTACCGAATCCCACGGCACCTTGGGCAAGACAACTTTGCTTCACATAGAGGCTGGGCCCGTAAACCGAGGCTGTGGGGCTTAAGACCAAGTCTCCGTTGCTCTGGGCCAATAACTTTTTATCCGTAAGGAGTTACGCGGCACGCAGCATACCGTTGGAAAGTTCTTCGAGAGCTCTACGACGGGTACAGCAAGCCTCCTCCGCTGCGCCTATTTTCGGAGCCCATAATCGAATGATTTCATCAGTTTCTGGACACTTTTCTTCTTTTGTCCTATTTTTTTGTCCTGGATCATACGTCGTGAGCCGCGAAAAGGACGACAACCTAATCTGTCACATTTTTACTACCGAAGCCACGGCACCTTGGGCAAGACAACTTCACTTCACGTAAAGGCTGGGCCCGTAAACCGAGGGAATGGGGCATGGGACCAAGTCTCCGTCGCTCCGATGCTCATAACTTTTGATCCCTAAGGAGTTACACGACACACAGCATACCGTTGGAAAGCTCTCCGAGAGCTCTACGATGGATGCAGCAAACCTGCTCGGCTGCGCCTATTTTCGTAGCCCAAAATTGAACGTTTTCATCAATTTCTGGACACTTTTCTTCTTTTGCGCTCTTTTTTCATCCTGGATCGTACGTCGTGAACCGCAAAAAGGACGACAACCTAATCCATCACATTTCTATTACCGAATCCCACGGTACCTTAGGCAAGACAACTTCCCTTCACATAGAGGCTGGGCCCGTAAACCGAGGCCGTGGGGCTTAGAACTAGGTCTCCGTCTCTCTGGGCCCAATAACTTTTTATCCTTAAGGAGTTACGCGGCACGCATCATACCGTTGGAAAGCTCTCTGGGAGCTCTACGACGGGGGCAGCAAGCCTCCTCTGCTGCGCCTATTTTCGGAGCCCATAATCGAATGATTTCATCAGTTTCTGGACACTTTTCTTCTTTTGCCCTATTTTTTCGTCCTGGATCATACGTTGTGAGCCGTGAAAAGGACAACAACCTAATCTATCACATTTCTACTACCGAATCCACGGCACCTTGGGCAAGACAACTTCATTCACGTAGAGGCTGGGCCCGCAAACCGAGGGAATGGGGCATAGGACCAGGTCTCCATCGCTAAGGAGCCCATAACTTTTGATCCCTAAGGAGTTACGCGACACACAGCATACCGTTGGAAAGCTCTCCGAGAGCTCTACGACGGGTGCAGTAAGCCTGCTCGGCTGTGCCTATTTTTGCAGCCCAAAATTGAACGTTTTCATCAGTTTCTGGACACTTTTCTTCTTTTGCACTGTTTTTCCGTCCTGGATCGTACGTCGTGAGCCGCAAAAAGGACGACAACCTAATCCATCACATTTTTATTACCGAATCCCACAGCACCTTGGGCAAGACAACTTCGCTTCATGTAGAGGCTGGGCCCACAAACCGAGGGAATGGGGCTTAGTACCAGGTTTCCGTCGCTCCGGTGCCCATAACTTTTGATCCGTAAGGAATTACGTGGCACACAACATACCGTTGGAAAGTTCTCCGAGAGCTCAACGACGGGGGCAGCAAGCCTGCTAGGCTGCACCTATTTTTGGAGCCCAACATTTAACGTTTTCATTAGTTTCTGGACACTTTACTTCTTTTACGCTGTTTTTCCGTCCTGGATAGTACGTTGTGAGCCGCGTAAAGGTCGACAACCTAATCCATCACATTTCTATTTAAAGAATCACACGGCAACTTGTGCAAGAAAACTTTGCTTCACGTAGAGGCTGGGCCCACAAACCGAGGATGAGGGGCTTAGGAGTAGGTCTATGTCGCTCCGGTGCCCATAACTTTTGATCCGTAAGGCGTTACACGGCGCGCAGCATACCGTTGGAAAGCACTCCAAGAGCTCTACGACAGGGGCAGCAAGCCTCCTCGGCTGCACCTATTTTCGGAGCCCAAAATTGAATGATTTCATCAATTTTTGGACACTTTTCTTCTTTTGCCTGTTTTTCCGTCCCGGATAGTACGTCGTGAGCAAAAAGGCCGACAACCTAATCCATCACATTTCTATTACCGAATCCCACGGCACCTTGGGCAAGACAACTTCGCTTCATGTAGAGACTGGTCCCGCAAACCGAGGGCACGAGGCTTAGGACCAGGTCTCCGTCACTCCGGTGCCCATAACTTTTAATCCATTAGGAGTTACGCGGCGTGCAGCATACCGTTAGAAAGCTCTCCGAGAGCTCTACGATGGGGGGAGCGAGTCAGCTAAGGCTGCGTCTATATTCGGAGCCCAAAATGTAATGTTTTCATCAATTTCTGGACACTTTTCTTCTTTTGTGCTGTTTTTTTGTCCTAGATCGTATGTCGTGAGCCGCGAAAAGGACGACATCCTAATCCATCACATTTCTATTACCAAATCCCATGGTAACTTGTGCAAGACAACTTCACTTCACGTAGAGGCTGGGCCCGCAAACCGATGGCGTGGGGCTTAGGACCAGGTCTCCGTCACTCCGGTGCCCATAACTTTTGATCCGTAAGGAGTTACGCGGCGCGCAGCATACCGTTGAAAAGTACTCTGAGAGCTCTACGATAGGGGCAGCAAACCTCCTCTGCTGCGCCTATTTTTGGAGCCCAAAATTGAATGATTTCATCCGTTTTTGGACACTTTTCTTCTTTTGCCCTATTTTTTCGTCCCGGATCGTACGTCGTGAACCGCTAAAAGGACGACAACCTAATCCATCACATTTCTACTACCGAATCCAAGGCACCTTGGGAAAGACAACTTCGCTTCACGTAGAGGCTGGGCCCGCAAACCGAGGGAATGAGGCTTAGGACCAGGTCTCCGTCGCTCCGGTGCCCATAACTTTTAATCCGTAAGGAGTAACGCGGCACACAGTATACTGTCGGAAAGTTTTTCGAGAGCTCAACGACGGGGGCAGCAAGCCTGCTGGGCTGCACCTATTATCGGAGCCCAACATTTAATGTTTTCATCCGTTTCTGGACACTTTACTTCTTTTGCGCTGTTTTTCCGTCCCGAATAGTATGTTGTGAGCCGCGAAAAGGTCGACAAGTTAATCCATCACATTTCTATTTAAAGAATCCCATGGCAACTTGTGCAAGAAAACTTCGCTTCACGTAGAGGTTGGGCCGACAAACTGAGGGCGAGGGGCTTAGGACCAGGTCTCCGTCGCTCCGGTGTCCATAACTTTTGATTCGTAAGGCGTTACGCTGCGCGCAGCATACTGTTGGAAAGTACTCCGAGAGCTCTACGACGGGGGCAACAAGCCTCCTCGGCTGCACTTGTTTTTGGATCCCAAAATCGAATGATTTCATCAGTTTTCGGACACTTTTCTTCTTTTGCCCTGTTTTTCCGTCACGGATAGCACGTCGTGAGCCGCGAAAAGGCCGATAACCTAATCCATCACATTTCTATTACCGAATCCCACGGCACCTTGGACAAGACAACTTCGCTTCACGTAGAGACTGGGCCCGCAAACTGAGGGCATGGGGCTTAAGACCAGGTCTTCGTCGCTCCAGTGCCCATAACTTTTGATCCGCAAGGAGTTACGCAGCGCGCAGCATACTGTTGGAAAGCTCTCCGAGAGCTCTATGACGGGGAGAGCGAGCCTACTGGGCTGCGCCTATTTTCGGAGCCCAAAATGTAACGTTTTCATCAGTTTCTAGACACTTCTCTTCTTTTGCGCTGTTTTTCTGTCCTAGATCGTACGTCGTGAGCTGCGAAAAGGACGACTTCCTAATCCATCACATTTCTATTACCGAATCCTACGGTAACTTGTGCAAGACAACTTCACTTCACGTAGAGGTTGGGCCAACAAACCGAGGGCATGGGGCTTAGGACCAGGTCTCCGTCACTTCGGTGCCCATAACTTTTGATCCGTAAGGAGTTACGCGGCACGCAGCATACCGTTTGAAAGTACTCCGAGAGCTCTACGATGGGGCCAGCAAGCCTCCTCGGCTGCGCCTGTTTTCGAAGTCCAAAATCGAATGATTTCATCAGTTTCTGGACACTTCTCTTCTTTTGCCCTATTTTTTCGTCCCGGATCGTACGTCGTGAGCCGCGAGAAGGACGACAACTTAATCCATCAAATTTCTATTATCGAATCCCACGACACCTTGGGCAAGACAACTTCACTTCACGTAGAGACTGCGCTCGCAAACCTAGGGCATGGGGCTTAGGACCTGGTCTCCGTCGCTCTGGTGCCCATAACTTTTGATCCGTAAGGAGTTACGCGGTGCGCAGCATACTGTTGGAAAGCTCTCCAAGAGATCTACAACGGGGGCGGCAAGCCTGCCGGGCTGCGCTTATTTTCATAGCCCAAAATTTAACATTTTCATCAGTTTCTGGACACTTTTTTTCTTTTGCGCTGTTTTTCTATCCTAGATCGTGCATCATGAGCCGCGAAAAGGACGACAACCTAATCCATCACATTTCTATTACCGAATCCCACAACAACTTGTGCAAGACAACTTCACTTCACGTAGAGGCTAGGCCCGTAAACCGAGGGCGTGGGGCTTAAGACCAAGTCTCCGTCGCTCCGGTGCCCTTAACTTTTGATCTGTAAGGAGTTACGCGGCTCACAGCATACTGTTCGAAAGCTCTCCGAGAGCTCTACGATGGGGGCAGCAAGCCTGCTCGGTTGCGCCTATTTTCAGAGCCCAAAATTGAATGTTTTCATCAGTTTTTGGACACTTTTATTCTTTTGCGCTGTTTTTTCATCCCGGATCGTACGTCGCTAGCTGCGAAAAGGACGACAATCTAATCCATCACATTTTTATTACCGAATCCCACGGCACCATGGGCAAGACCACTTCACTTCATGTAGAGGCTGTGCCCGCAAACCTAGGGCGTGGGGCTTAGGACCAGGTCTCCGTCGCACTGGTGCCAATAACTTTTGATCCGTAAGGAGTTACATGGCTCGCAACATATCGTTGGAAAGCTCTTCGAGAGGTCCACGACGGGGGCAGCAAGCCTCCTCAGTTGCACCTACTTTCGGAGCCCAAAATCGAATGATTTCATCAGTTTCTGGACATTTTTCTTCTTTTGCCCAGTTTTTCCATCCCGGATCGTACATCGTGAGCCGCGAAAAGGATGATAACCTAATCCATCACATTTCTATTATCGAATCCCATGCCACCTTGGGTAATACAACTTCGCTTCACGTAGAGGCTGGGCCCATAAACCGAGGAAGTGGGGCTTAGGACCAGGTCTCCGTCGCTTCGGTGCCCATCACTTTTGATCCGTAAGGAGTTACACGGCACACAACATACAGTTGGAAAGCTCTACGAGAGCTCTACGACGAGGGCAGCAAGCCTACTGGGCTACGCTGATTTTCGGAGCCCAACATTTAACGTTTTCATCAGTTTCTGGACACTTTTCTTCTTTTGCGCTGTTTTTCAGTCCTGGATTGTACGTCGTGAGCCGCGTAAAGGACGACAACCTAATCAATCACATTTCTATTGCCGAATCCCACGGGAACTTGTGCAAGACAACTTCGCTTCACGTAGAGGTTGGGCCCGCAAACCGAGGGCGTGGGGCTTAGGACCTAGTCTCCGTCGCTCCGGTGCCCATAACTTTTGATCCGTAAGGAGTTACGCGGCACACAGCATACCGTTGTAAAACTCCTCAAGAGCTCTATGACGGGGGTAGCAAGCCTGCTGGGCTGCGCCTATTTTCGGAGCCCAAAATTGAACGTTTTCATTTGTTTCTGGACACTTTCTTCTTTTACGCTGTTTTCCGTCCTCGATCGTACGTCGTGAGCTGTGAAAAGGACGACAACCTAATCCATCACATTTCTATTACCAAATCACCCGTGAACTTGTGCATGAAAACTTCGCTTCACGTAGAGGTTGGGCCCGCAAACCGAGGGCGTGGGGCTTAGGACCAGGTCTCCGTCGCTCCGGTGCCCATAACTTTTGGTCCGTAAGGAGTTACGCGGCGCACAGCATACCGTTGGAAATCTCTTCCAGAGCTCTACGACGAGGGCATCAAGCTTGCTCGGCTGCGTCTATTTTTGGAGCCCAAAATTGAACATTTTCATCAGTTTCTGGACACTTTTATTCTTTTGCGCTGTTTTTTCATCTCGGATCGTACGTCATGAGCCGCGAAAAAGACGACAATCTAATCCATCACATTTCTATTACCGAATCCAACGGTACCTTGGGCAAGAGAACTTCGCTGCACGTAGAGGCTGGGCCTGCAAACCGAGGGCGTGGGGCTTAGGACCATGTCTCCTTCGCTCCGGTGCCCATAACTTTTGATCTGTTAGGAGTTACGCGGCGCGCAGCATATCGTTGGAAAGCTCTCCGATTGCTCTACGACGGGGGTAGCAAGCCTCCTCAACTGCCCCTATTTTTTGGAGCCCAAAATTGAACGTTTTCATCAGTTTCTGGACACTTTTCTTCTTTTGCACTGTTTTTCCGTCCCAGATCGTACGTCGTGAGTCGCGAAAAGAACTACAACCTAATCCATCACATTTCTATTTCCGAATCCCATGCCACCTTGGACAAGACAACTTCGCTTCATGTAGAGGCTGGGCCCGTAAACCGAGGGCATGAGGCTTTAAACTAGGTCTCCATCGCTCCGGTGCCCATAACTTTTGATCCGTAAGGAGTTACGCGGCGCACAGCATGCCGTTGGAAAGCTCTCCGAGAGCTCTACAATGTGGACAACAAACCTGCTCAGCTACGCCTATTTCAAAAATCAAACATTTTCATCCGTTTCTGGACACTTTTCTTCTTTTGCGCTGTTTTCTCATCCCGGTTCGTACGTCGTGAGCCGCGAAAAGGATGACAACCTAATCCATCACACTTCTATTACCGAATCTCATAGCACCTTGGGCAAGACAACTTCACTTCATGTAGAGGCTGGGCCCGCAAACCTGGGGTGTGTGGCTTAGGACCAGGTCTCCGTCGCTCCGGTGCCCATAACTTTTGATCCGCAAAGAGTTACGCGGCACATAGCATACCGTTGGAAAGCTCTCCTAGAGCTCTACGACGGGGGAAGCAACCCTCCTCGGCTGCGCCTATTTTCGGAGCCCAAAAGCGAACGTTTTAATTATTTTCTCGACACTTTTCTTCTTTTGCGTTATTTTTTCATCACGGATCGTATGTCGTGAGCCGCGAAAAGGACGACAACCTAATCTATCACATTTCTATTACCGAATCCCACGCCACCTTGGGCAAGACAACTTCGCTTCACGTAGAGGCTGGGCCCGTAAATTGAGGGCGTGGGGCTTAGGACCAGGTCTCCGTCGCTCCGGTACCCATAACTTTTGATCAGTAAGAAGTTACGCGGCGCGCAGCATACCATTGGAAAGCTCTCCGAGAGCTCTACGATAGGGGCAGTAAGCCTCCTCAGCTACACCTATTTTTGGAGCCCAAAATCGAATGATTTCATCAGTTTCTGGACACTTTTCTTCTTTTGCCCTATTTTTTTGTCCCGGATCGTATGTCGTGAACCGCGAAAAGGACGACAACCTAATCCATCACATTTCTATTACTGAATCCCATGGTACCTTGGGCAAGACAACTTCGCTTCACGTAGAGGCTGGGCCCGTAAACTGAGGGAGTGGTGCTTAGGACCAGGTCTCCGTCGCTCTTGTGCCCATGACTTTTGATCCGTAAGGAGTTACGTGGCACACAGCATACCATTGGAAAGCTCTCCAACAGCTCTACAACGGGGGTAGCAAGCCTGCTATGCAGCGCCTGTTTTCAAAGCCCAAAATCGAACACTTTCATCAGTTTCTGGACACTTTTCTTGTTTTGTGCTGTTTTTCCGTCCTGGATCGTACGTCGTGAGCCACGAAAAGGACGACAACCTAATCCATCACATTTCTATTATCGAATTCCACGACACCTTGGGCAAGACAACTTCGCTTAACGTAGAGACTAGGCCCGCAAACCGAGGGCGTAGGGCTTAGGACCAGGTCTCCGTAGCTCTGGTGGCTATAACTTTTGATCCGTAAGTAGTTACGCGCTGCACAACATACCGTTGGAAAGCTATCTGAGAGCTCTACGATGAGGGCAGCCAGCCTGCCCAACTACGTCTATTTTTGGAGCCCAAAATCAAACGTTTTCATTAGTTTCTGGACACTTTTCTTCTTTTGCGCTGTTTTTCCATCCTGGATCGTACGTCGTGAGCCGCGAAAAGGATGACAACCTAATCCATCACATTTCTATTACCGAATCCCGCGACACCTTGTGCAAGACAACTTCGCTTCACGTAGAGGCTGGGCCCGCAAACCGAGGGCGTGGGGCTTAGGACCCGGTCTCCGTAGCTCCGGTGGCTATAACTTTTGATCCGTAAGGAGTTACGCGGCGCACTGCATACCATTGGAAAACTATCCGAGAGCTCTACGATAGGGGCAGCAAGCCTGCTCGGTTGCTGTGAGGCCCGACCTCAATTTGCGTGCGATACCTCATTTCGTGTGCCCTAACCTAGATTTGCGTGCTTTTACCTAGGTTAAAGAATTGTGTTTCATTTTGTGTGCCTTGCATTGAATTACATGCATTCATTTAGGGTTGCGTGCATTTATTTAGGAAACGTGCATTTGTCTCGTAGTTCGTGTCCTACCTCGTACTGCGTGCCCTAGACCTAGGAAAGCGTGCCCTCACGCTAATCAAGAAAGCATCTTACACGAAGTACTAGGTCATTAATTAATCCTACAAATCCCACTAACTAATATTAAATTACTAATTCAACCCACTAGAAGACGAAATTGTACCAAAAGCTAGACATTCTTATTCTTTATTCCTTATTCTTTTGCACTTTCCAAACACACAATTAAATAATGCTCAAAAGATGACAAAAAATCAGATTTTTACATGCCTTGGCTGACCACCTTGTGTAAATTTGTGCTTGCTTGCATAATTCAAATTGAACCCAAACATTCTATGACAATTCTATGACACAAATACATAAAAATAATAACCCAAAACCCTACCCAATGCACCCATATTCTCGACCCATTCTCTTGCCATGATAGGTAATTCAAAACCCATGCTTCTTGAAGACACAAATCTGAATTTGCAAAGCTCAAGGCCGACATATGCTTCAAACTTTGCAAAGCTTTCATTTTCTTTCATTTCTCTCATTTCCCCTCATTCCTCTCTCTCTCCCTCTTATTCTTCTCTCTCTCTCTCGGCCTTGGCTGAGTTTCTACACTCCATAGCTTATCTTCATCACTTCATGGTTCATCAAAGCATGCAAGAAGCTAGGGAGCTCGACTAAGCAAGCTAGGTTGCAAGAAACACACATGCAAGCTCTTTGAACCTCCATTTCGGCTTAGGTGAGTTTGCTAGCTTCCATTTCTTTTCTTCTTGTTCTAACCACATGCACCTACTAAGAACTTGGTTACTAAGCTAGGAAATTTGAGAAAAATCAAGTGGTGTCTCGGCTAAGCAAGGAAAAGATCAACTTTGTGCTTCATCAAGAGTCTTGTGCATCTTCTTGTTGTTTTGCTAAGGTGAGGGCTAAAACTTCTTGAAAATCTTTCAAAAAACCACATGCATGCCCTTAAATGTCTATCTTTACTTCTGTATTTTAGATATATATGTGTTCATGAGCTTTTATAAACATGCATGGCAAGATTCTTGACTAGAATGTGATGATAGATGAAATCGGGTTTGTGACAGCTTTCTGTCTTGTTGGTGCGAGGTGGTTTTGGCTAGGTAAATGATGTTGCAAATGCGTAAAAATTAGTAGGTAACTAGTTTTGCCAGTTCTGAACATTTGTTGTAGAAATAGGCCGAAGCTAATTTTTATTCTAAGGTCCTCAAATTGGCAAATCATTAAAATGTGTCCAAATCTGGAAAGTCTGGAAAAATGAAGCAGGTTTTGGCAGATTCACTGACCTTGTAGAACGAACGAGTTTTGACTTAGTAAATGATATCCAAAATGTATGACATTTGGTGTAATGCTATATTTTTCAGTTCTGGACCTTTTTGTTAGAAATGTACTAAGGCTAAATCTGACCCTAAGGCCCTCACACACGACAAGTATTGAAATGTGTGCAAATCTGGACAATTTTGTGCAATCTCACTGTTTTGGCTATAACTATTGAACCCGAACTCCAAATGATACGAGGTTTGTTTCTGAATTTAGTTCACTTCTTGAGCTTCAATTTGACATCGTAGTCACTGGAATTGGAGATTGTTTGCTTGTCTTAATGATTTTGAGAAAATAGTCCATTGCAGTGAGGGTTTCACTTAGTGATATGCTTAGAAAAATTATTGTAGCTTCTCTTGTTGTATTAAATGCTTGGGATTGTGGCATTGGAATGTTGTGTGGACTGTTTTGAATACTTGAGGGTGTTTGAATTAATCGACGCATGGCTTGAGTTTGATTTTGAGATGACTTGGGGCTTAATCGCACGGGTAAGCACAAATTGAAACCCTAATGACTAGGTAAATTCACTAAGTGTTGATCCTATGAATATCGTGTTTAATTATATTTTTAGTAGGCTTCGCGTAGTTTCCCTTGTAGCTCTAAATGTGATTTTGATGATTACATGTTGACAAGTAGGCCTTTCTTGCACCCGGACCCATGTAGATGTCGTTGCATGTTGAATAATCTTATTATTTGATTATGTGAACTTCGAAATGAGTTATATGACTTGATTTACATGCGTTACATGGCTGCCCATTTAATGTTCATATAACTCCATGTGCCTTTCAAGTGAAATTACTTGTTATATCGTGCCTCGCTTGTTTACTTGTCAATGTGCAATCTTATGACTGCTCGGAGGCAACCTACTTTGTTGTCCTCCTAATGTGATATATTATATGTCATAAATGTGCATTGCATACAAGGTTGCAACCTTTCATTCTGGCGTGGTAGCGTTCACGCATACTGGGCGGCATCGAGCTTGCTGGTGCAACCGTGACTACCATTGTCCAACTCCCTCTCTCGCTTGGGGGCTAGACTTCCTCGGAGAGTTGGGTCGTAGGATTTTGGGGTACATCCGGAGTACACCCATTTGGTGTGATAACTGGATGATTTGAAGTCGGCCGCAACAATTGATACTGGAAATGAACTGAGAGCAAAAGCTCACCGTATCCTTTTCACTATGTGTATAAGTACTCTCGCTTGGTTCCTGGAGGACCTCAGGGAGAAAAGATGGGTAATTGTGTTCATTTACTTTTATATTATTTGTTATGTACTCATTTGTGATATATTCATGCTTGCAAAAAGGGTTTTCATAAGTTGAACCGGAAAATGAGTTTCAAAACCTATTTCTCGTTTCCCCCTCGCTGAGTTCATAAGGACTCACCCTCTTTTATCATTTTAGGTGAAGAAGATCAAGAACAGGTACCCGAGGACGACGTGCCTAACGATGATTCCTTGGAATGATTGCCTGTCCTATGTGCTTTGTTTGCTTATGGCCATTTGTGAACACTATGCTACTTGAAGACTATTTCTTTTCATGTTGATTAATGTTTGTAATGTAAAAGACCCTCGTTGTAATTTGGGGTCTAATTTTGGTTTGTACTGATAATAACTAGACAGACACTATTATGGTCGTTTTCCTATCGTTACTGGTTAGTATCTATCATAGGATTATGAAGTATCTGGTAAGGATTAAGTAAAATGAACCTATCCAATCTTAAGCAGGTACCCATTGTTAAGCTAAGGTTAACAAGTACTTTTGTAACGAGGATTACCAAACAAACGAGACATAGTATCATGCTAGGTTATTAATCAAACGAGACATCGAGATAACTAGTAGGTGTTTCAATTGACGGTAAATAGTAATCTTAGTTGGAAATAAATTTGAGATTGTAAATTTTGAGGCGATTAGAGAATTAGGTCAAACTGAGGAGCCCAATTACAGCCGTTATTGTAAAACCCAACACGAGAGTCTATATATAATTATATTAATTATAATGCATTCATATTATTTCATATGCATTGGCATCAATTATGTGCGTTAATATTATTTATCGTGCATATTTATCGTATTACGTGCCAAAATGTTTATTTTTGTGCATTTAGGAATTTTACGTGTCGTAGACATTAAATATATTCTAGCAAGTCAAGATTAGTAACTAATTAGTTGCAATTCAACCAAAATGGCAAACTAGCAAAATATGATTTAGTTGGAGGGCAAGGTGGTCATTTGGCAAAATCTGATTTTTATATACAACCATTATACTATTTTGCCCACTAAAAACACACACCACACACTCAAACACACACAAATCTCTGCACACACACTTACACACACTCATACACGATCAAAGAGGGAAAAGAGAGGGAGAGAAGAAAAGAGGAAAAGAAGAAGAAAGAAGGGAATGTCAGCCTTGTTCCAAGCTAATTCTATATCTCTCAGCTAGTCTCAAGAGTTCTTTGGCTTTCCATTGCTTCTATACTCAAGTTTGAGGTGAGGGTTGTTTTCAAATGTTTTTCAAGATACATTAAGCATGGTCAATGATTATACTTGTGTTTTGAGCGATCCGGGCGTTACCTGCTTCTTCCGGTCGACCGGATTAAGGCCTCAGCGCCCGGATGACTGACAGCTTTGCGCAGTGATTTTGCGGAAGCCATATCTCATTCGTTTCAACTCTGAATTGAGTTCCGTTTGATCCTAGAGTTATCTAAATTCGATAAGCTTCGATTATAGACCAAAATTAGATCAATTGGAGTTTGAGAAAATAGACAAATGTACCTCCAAAGTTAGGCTAATGTAGAAGCATTTGACCTAATTGCAAGGATCTTGTTCTAGAGATTTTGGAAGATACTGATGTCGGATTGAGGCACGGTCGAATGCGTTAGAACCGTATCGAACCATAGATTATTAAGGTAGAATTTAATTGTGGTTTTATTGTGTTGTATTGATATCATATGTCTAGCATGATCAATAACCATCAAAAAACATAAATTGTAGTACTATAAATGTTTATACATGCAAGGTGTGTACCTGTTTACTTGCTAAGCCATATGGTATAAACTTGAACATGCTTGAATCATGTAATTTCTTAGAATGCGTGAATAAACTTGGCTCATGTATAGGTTTGAACATGGTTGGATTATGCTCAAATCATGAATATGCTTGAATAAGCTTGAATTATATATATATATATGTTCGAATATGCTTGCTTGTTATACGGGTCAGAGCAACCTACTTTATTGCCTTCCCTCTATGTTATTATTCATGTTATGGTTACAATGTTAACCACTACAGGCGCGATGGTTGCAACCACACTATAGGCATGGTAGCGTTCGTTTCCCCTGGGTAGCATAGGGCTACCAGTAGGTCTCGACTACCATGGTCCCCGGTGGATATCCGGATATCACCTAGGGGTTTGGGGAATATTGATGAAGATTGATTCAAGGTCGGCCGACTACAGCAACTGCAAGAACAACTGTATCCTTTTGATATTATGTGATAAACTCCCGTTGGAGCTTTTGCCTCGGGAGTTAGGTTATTTGTCACCATAGCTTGTTATTGTTATAACATGTTAATTGGTATTATGTGCATTGCTTGGCATAGTTTTCAGAAAGATTTTGAAATGGACAAATGCTTTCGAAAATCCCCGTTCCCGTAGCCCTTACGGAGCTATATGCGAGGATCGAGCTCACCCCTCTTTTATGACATTTACAGGTAAGACTGATTGAGTAGATTTGCAAGTTGAAGGAAAGGATTGCATACGTGATAGACTATTAGATTGAATGATTGTATAAGTACATGAGATACTTGATGTAAATTGAAGAGTCTAGATCTTGTATATATGTATCCAGGGGTAAGTATTATGTAATTTGATGGTTTATGGTGGTATTTTTAATTATCAGTGATGAAGTTTGTATAATGTATTGATTGGAGGAAATCTGGTAATAGGTATTGTAACTGTAGTATTAGCAACCTGGATGTTTAATTTTTGGGAGACAACTTCGCATCACGTAGATGCTGGGCCCGCAAACCTAGGGCGTGGGGCTTAGGCCAAGGTCTCTGTCGCTCCGGTGCCCATAACTTTTAATCCGTAGGGAGTTACGCGGCGCACAGCATACCGTTGGAATTCTCTCCGAGAGCTCTACGATAGGGCAGCAAGCATGCTTGGCTGTGCCTATTTTCGGAACCCAAAATCGAATGTTTTCTTCAGTTTTGGGACACTTTTGTTCTTTTGCGCTGTTTTTCCGTCCCGGATAGTACGTCGTGAGCCGCGAAAAGGACGACAACCTAATCCGTCCCATTTCTATTACCGAATCCCACGCCACCTTGGGCAAGACAACTTTCGATTCACGCCACCTTGGGCAAACCGGGGGCGTGGGGCTTAGGACCAAGTCTCCGTCGCTCCGGGGCCCATAACTCTTGATCCGTAAGGAGTTACGCGGCGCACAGCATACCATTGGAAAGCTCTCCTAGAGCTTTACAACGAGGGTAGCAAGCCTACTCGGCTGCACCTATTTTCAGAGCCCAAAATTGAACGTTTTCATAAGTTTCTGGACACTTTTATTCTATTGCGCTATTTCTCCGTCCTAGATCGTACGTCGTGAGCCGCGAAAAGGACGACAACCTAATCCATCCCATTTCTATTACCGAATCCCACGCCACTTTGGGCAAGAGAACTTCGCTTCACGTAGAGGCTGGGCCCACAAACCGAGGGCGTGGGGCTTAGGACCAGGTTTCCGTCGCTCCGGTGCCCATAACTTTTGATCCGTAAGGAGTTACGCGACGCACAGCATATCATTGGAAAGCTCTCCGAGAGCTCTTCGACGGGGGCAGCAAGGCTGCTCGGCTGCGCCTATTTTTAGAGATGAAAATTGAACATTTTCATCAGTTTCTGAATACTTTTATTCTATTGCGCTGTTTTTTCGTCCCATATCGTACGTCTTGAGCCGCGAAAAGAACGACAACCTAATCCATCACATCTCTATTACCAAATCATATGGCACCTTAGGCAAGACAACTTCGCTTCACGTAGAGGCTGGGCCCACAAACCGACGGTGTGGGGCATAGGACCAGGTCTTCGTCGCTCCGGTGCCCATAACTTTTGATCCGTAAGGAGTTACGCGGCGCACAGCATACCGTTGTGAAGCTCTCCGAAAGCTTTACGACGGGGGCAGCAAGCTTTCTTGGCTGCGCTAGTTTTCAGAGCCCAAAATCGAACGTTTTCAACAGTTTCTGGACACTTTTATTCTATTGCGCTGTTTCTTCGTCCTAGATCGTACGTCGGGAGCCGCGAAAAGGACGACAACCTAATCCATCATATTTCTATTACCAAATCCCACGGCACCTTGGGCAAGACAACTTCGCTTCACATAGAGGCTGGGCCCGCAAACTGAGGGCATGGGGCTTAGGACCAGGTCTTCGTCGCTCTGGTGCCCATAACTTTTGATCCGTAAGGAGTTATGCAGCGCATAGCATACCGTTGGAAAGCTCTCCGAGAGCTCTACGATGGGAGCAGCAAGCCTGCTCGACTGCGCCTATTTTCAAAGACCAAAATTGAACATTCTCATCAGTTTCTGGACACTTTTATTCTATTGCGCTGTTTCTTCGTCCTAGATCGTACGTCGGGAGCCGCGAAAAGGACGACAACCTAATCCATCACATTTCTATTACCAAATCCCACGGCACCTTGGGCAAGACAACTTCGCTTCACATAGAGGCTGGGCCCGCAAACCGAGGGCATGGGGCTTAGGACCAGGTCTTCGTCGCTCTGGTGCCTATAACTTTTGATCCGTAAGGAGTTATGCAGCGCATAGCATATCGTTGGAAAGCTCTCCGAGAGCTGTACGATGGGAGCAGCAAGCCTGCTCGACTGCGCCTATTTTCAAAGACCAAAATTGAACATTCTCATCAGTTTCTAGACATTTTTATTATATTGCGCTGTTTTTCCATCCCGGATCGTACGTCTTGAGCCGCGAAAAGGACGACAACCTAATCCATCACATTTCTATTACCAAATGCCACGGCACCTTGGGGAAGACAAATTCGCTTCACGTGGAGGCTGGGCCAGCAAAACGAGGGCATGGGGCTTAGGACCAAGTCTCCGTCGCTCTGGTGCCCATAACTTTTGATCCGTAAGGAGTTATGCGGCGTACAGCATACCGTTGGAAAGCTCTCTGAGAGCTCTACGACGGGGGCTGCAAGCCTGCTTTGCTGCGCCTATTTTTGAATTCCAAAATAGAACGTTTTCTTTAGTTTCTGGACACTTTTCTTCTTTTGCATTGTTTTTCCGTCCCAGATCATATGTAGTGAGCCACGAAAAGGACGACAACCTAATCCATCACATTTCTATTACTGAATCCCACGCCACCATGGGCAAGACAACTTCACTTCATATAGAGGTTGTGCCCGCAAACCGAGGGCATGAGGCTTAGGACCAGGTCTTCGACGCTCCGGTGCCCATAACTTTTGATCTGTAAGGAGTTACGTGGCGCACAGCATACCATTGGAAAGCTCTCCGAGAACTCTACGACCGGAGTAGCATGCCTTCTCGATTGCGTCTGTTTTCGGAGTCCAAGATTGAATATTTTCATCAGTTTCTGGACACTTTTCTTCTTTTGCGCTATTTTTCCGTTCTGGATCTATGCTGTGAGCCGCGAAAAGGAAGACAACCTAATCCATCACATTTCTATTACCGAATCCCCTGGCACCTTGGGCAGGACAACTTCGTTTCACGTAGAGGTTGGGCCCGCAAACCGAGTGCATGGGACTTAGGACCAGGCCTCTATCGCTCCTATGCCCATAACTTCTAATCCGTAACGAGTTACGCGGCGCACAGCATACCGTTGGAAAGCTCTCCGAGAGCTCTACTACGGGGGCAGAAAACCTGCTAGGCAGCGCCTATTTTTGGAGCCCAAAATCGAACATTTTCATCAGTTTTTATACACTTTTCTTCATTTGCGCTATTTTTCCATCCCGGATCGTACGTCGTGAGCCGCAAAAAGGACGACAACCTAATCCATCACATTTCTATTACCGAATCCCACACCACCTTTGGCAAGACAACTTCGCTTCATGTAGAGGCTGGGCCCGCAAACTGAGGGCGTGGGGCTTAGGACCAGGTCCCCGTCGTTCCGGTGCCCATAACTTTTGATCCGCAAGGAGTTACGCAGCGCATAGCATACCGTTGGAAAGCTCTCCTAGAACTTTACGAAGAGGGTAGCAAGCCTGCTCAGCTGCGCCTATTTTTGGAGCCCAAAATCGAATGTTTTCACCAATTTCTGGACATTTTTAATCTATTGCGCTGTTTCTCCGTCCCGGATCAAACGTTGTAAGCTGCGAAAAGGATGACAACCTAATCCATCACATTTCTATTACCGAATCCCACGGCACCTTGGGCAATACAACCTCGCATCACGTAGAGGCTGGGCCCGCAAACCTAGGGCGTGGGGCTTAGGCCCAAGTCTTTGTCGCTCCGGTGCCCATAACTTTTGATCGGTAAGTAGTTACGCGGCGCACAGCATACTGTTGGAAATCTCTCCGAGAGCTCTACGATAGGGGCAGCAAGCATGCTTGGCTGCGCCTGTTTTTGGAACCCAAAATCGAACGTTTTCATCAGTTTTGGGACACTTTTCTTCTTTTGTGCTGTTTTTCCATCCCGGATCGTACGTTATGAGCCGCGAAAAGGATGACAACCTAATCCATCCCATTTCTATTACCGAATCCCACGCCACCTTAGGCAAGACAACTTCGATTCACGTAGAGGCTGGGCCCGCAAACCGGGGGCGTGGGGCTTAGGACTAGGTCTCCGTTGCTCCGGTGCCCATAACTCTTGATCCGTAAGGAGTTACACGGCGCACAACATACTGTTGGAAAGCTCTCCGAGAGCTTTACGACGAGGGTAGCAAGTCTGCTCAGCTACACCTATTTTCAGAGCCCAAAATCGAACGTTTTCAACAGTTTCTGAACACTTTTATTCTATTTCGCTGTTTCTCCGTCCCGGATCATACGTCATGAGCCGCGAAAAGGACGACAACCTAATCCATCTCATTTCTATTACTGAACCCCACGCCACTTTGGGCAAGATAACTTCGCTTCACGTAGAGGCTGGGCTTGCAAACCGAGGGCGTGGGGCTTAGGACTAGGTCTCCGTCGCTCCGGTGTCCATAACTTTTGATCCGTAAGGAATTACGCGGCGCACAGCATACCGTTGGAAAGCTCTCCTAGAGCTCTACAACGGGTGCAGCAAGCCTGCTCGGCTGGGCCTATTTTCTAAGACCAAAATTGAATATTTTCATCAGTTTTTGGACACTTTTATTCTATTGCGCTGTTTTTCCATCCCGGATCGTACGTCGTGAGACACGAAGAGGACAACAACCTAATCCATCACATTTTTATTACTGAATCCCACGGCACCTTGGGCAAGATAACTTTGTTTCACGCAGAGGTTGGGCCCATAAACCAAGGGCGTAGAGCTTAGGACGAGGCCTCCGTTGCTTCGGTGCCCATAACTTTTGATCCGTAAGGAGTTACGCGGGGCAAAGCATACCGTTGGAAAGACCTCCGAGAGCTCTACGACGGAGGCTTCAAGCCTGCTCGGTTGCGCCTATTTTCGGAGCCCAAAATAGAACGTTTTCATCAATTTCTGGACATTTTTCTTCTTTTGCGCAGTTTTTCCGTCCCCGATCATACGTCGTGAGCCGCGAAAAGGACGACAACCTAATCCATCACATTTCTATTACCGAATCCCATGCCACCTTGGGCAAGAAAACTTCGCTCCACATAGAGGCTGTGCCCGCAAACCGAGGGCGTAGAACTTAGGACCAGGTCTTCGTCACTCCGGTGCCCATAACTTTTGATCTGTAAGGAATTACGCGGCGCATTGCATACCGTTGGAAAGCTATCCGAGAGCTTTACGACCGGAGTAGCAAGCCTGCTTGGCTGAGCCTATTTTCGGAGAACAAAATTGAACGTTTTCATCAATTTATGGACACTTTTCTTCTTTTGTGCTGTTTTTCCGTCCTTGATCGTACGTCGTGAGCCGCAAAAAGGAAGACAACCTAATCCATCACATTTCGAGTACCGAATCCCGCGACACCTAAGGCAAGACAACTTCGCTTCACGTAGAGGTTAGGCCCGCAAACCGAGGGTGTGGGGCTTAGGACCAAGTCTCCGTCGCTCCGGTGGCCATAACTTTTGACCCGTAAGGAGTTATGTGGCGCACAACATACTGTTAGAAAGCTCTCTCCGAGAGCTCTACAACAAGGGCAGCAAGACTGCTTGGCTGCGCCATTTTTTGGAGCCCAAAATTGAATGTTTTCATCAGTTTCTGGACACTTTTCCTCCTTTGCGGTGTTTTTCGGTCCCGGATTGTACGTCGTGAGCTGCGAAAAGGATGACAACTTAATCCTTCATATTTCTATTACCGAATCCCACGCCACCTTTGGCAAGACAACTTCGCTTCACGTAGAGGCTGGGCCCACAAATCGAGGGCGTGGGGCTTAGGACCAGGTCTCTGTCGCTCCAGTGTCCATAACTTTTGATCCGTAAGGAGTTACACGGTGCATAGCATACCGTTGGAAAGCTCTCCAAAAGCTCTACGATGGAGGCAGCAAGTCTACTCGGCTGCACTTGTTTTTGGAACCTAAAATCGAAAGTTTTCATCAGTTTTTGAACACTTTTCTTCTTTTGCGCTGTTTTTTCTTCCCGGATCGTACGTCGTTTGCCACGAACAGGACGACAACCTAATCCATCATATTTCTATTACCGAATCCCACGCCACCTTGGGCAAGACAACTTCGATTCAAGTAGAGGCTGGGCCCACAAACCGAGGTCGTGGGGTTTAGGATCAGGTCTCCGTCGCTCCAGTGCCCATAACTTTTTGATCCGTAAGGAGTTACGCGGTGCACAACATACCGTTGGAAAGCTTTCTGAGAGCTCTACGACGGGGGCAGGATGCCTACTCGGCTGTGCCTATTTTTGGAGCCCAAAATCGAACGTTTTCATCAGTTTCTGGACATTTTTAATATTTTTCAATGTTTTTTCGTCCCGTATCGTACCTCGTGAGCCGCGAAAAGAACGAAAACCTAATCCATCACATTTCTATTACTGAATCCAACGCCACCTCGGGCAAGAGAATTTTGCTTCACATAGAGGCTGGGCCGGCAAACCGAGGGCGTGGGGCTTAGGATGAGGTCTCCGTTACTCCGGTGCCCATAACTTTTGATCCGTAAGGAGTTACGTGGTGCACAGCATACCGTTGGAAAGCTCTCCGAGAGCTCTACGACGGAGTAACAAGCCTGCGCGGCTGCGCCTGTTTTCGGAGACCAAAATTGAACGTTTTCATCAGTTTGTGGATACTTTTCTTCTTTTGCACTGTTTTTCCATCCTGGATCGTACGTCGTGAGCCGCGAAAAGGACGACAACCTAATCCATCACATTTCTATTACCGAACCCCACAGCACCTAGGGCAAGACAACTTCGCTTCACGTAGAGGTTGGGCCTGCAAACCGAGGGCGAGGGTCTTATGACCAAGTCTCCGTCGCTCCGGTGCCCATAACTTTTGATCCGTAAGGAGTTACGCGGCGCACAACATATTGTTGGAAAGCTCTCCAAGATATTTACGACAGAGGCAGTAAGCCTGCTCGGCTGCGCTTGTGTTCAGAGTCCAAAATCGAACGATTTAAACAGTTTCTGGACACTTTTATTCTATTGCGCTATTTCTCCGTCTTGGATCGTATGTCGTGAGCCGCGAAAAGGACGACAACCTAATCCATCACATTTCTATTACCGAATCCGAAGGCACCTTGGGCAAGATAACTTCACTTCATGTAGAGGTTGGGCCCGCAAATCGAGGGCGTAGGGCTTAGGACCAAGTCTCCGTCTCTCTGGTGCTTATAACTTTTGATCTGTAAGGAGTTACGCAGCGCACAGCATACCGTTGGAAAGTTCTATGAGAGCTCTACGACGGGAGCAGCAAGCCTACTCAGCTGTGCCTATTTTCTGAGACCAAAATTGAACATTTTCATCCGTTTCAGGACACTTTTATTCTATTCCGCTATTTTTTCGTCCCGGATCGTACGTCGTGAGCCGGGAAAAGGATGACAACCTTATCCATCACATTTCTATTACTGAATCCCATGGCACCTTGGGTAAGATAACTTCGCTTCACATAGAGGCTGGACCCGCAAACCGAGAGTGTGGGGCTTAGGACGAGGTCTCCGTTGCTCCGGTACACATAACTTTTGATCCGTAAGGATTTATGCGGTGCACAACATACCGTTGGAAAGCTCTCCGAGAGCTCTACGACGGGGGCCACAAGCCTGCTGGGTTGTGCCTATTTTCGGAGCCCGAAATAGAACGTTTTCATCAGTTTCTAGGCACTTTTCTTCTTTTGCGTTGTTTTTCCGTCCCAGATCATACGTCGTGAGCTGCGAAAAGGACGACAACCTAATCCATCACATTTCTATTACCGAATCCCACGACACCTTTGGCAAGACAACTTCGCTTCACATAGAAGCTGTGCCTGCAAAACGAGGGCGTGGGGTTTAGAACCAGGTCTTCGTCGCTCCGGTGCCCATAACTTTTGATCCGTAAGGAGTTACGCGGCGCACAACATACTGTTGGAAAGCTCACCGAGAGATTTACGACGAGGACAGCAAGCCTGCTCGGCTACGCCTATTTTCGGAGCCCAAAATCGAACGTTTTCACCAGTTTCTGGACACTTTTCTTCTTTTGCGGTGTTTTTCGGTCCCGGATCGTGCGTCGTGAGCCTAAAAAAGGAAGACAACCTAATCCATCAAATTTCTATTAACGAATCCCATAGCACCTTTGGTAAGACAACTTCGCTTCACGTAGAGGCTAGGCCTACAAACCGAGGGCGTGGGGTTTAGGACCAGGTCTCCGTCACTCCGGTGCCCATAACTTTTGATCCGTAAGGAGTTACGCGGCGCACAACATACCGTTGGAAAGCTCTCTGAGAGCTCTACGACGAGGGCAGCAAGCCTGCTTGGCTGCGCCTATTTTTTGACACCAAAATTGAACTTTTTTATCCGTTTCTGGATACTTTTATTCTATTACGTTGTTTTTTCGTCCCGTATCGTACGTCGTGAGCCGCGAAAAGGACGACAACCTTATCCATCAAATTTCTATTACTGAATCCCATGGAACCTTGGGCAAAATCACTTCGCTTCACGTAGAGGCTAGGCCTGCAAACCGAGGGCGTGGGGCTTAGGACGAGGTCTCCGTTGCTCCGGTACCCATAACTTTTGATCCGTAAGAAGTTACGCGGCGCACAGCATACCGTTGGAAAGCTCTCCGAGAGCTCTACGACGGGGGCAGCAAGTCTGCTCGGCTGCGTTTATTTTCGTAGCCCAAAATAGAACATTTTCATCAGTTTTTGGATACTTTTCTTCTTTTTCGCTATTTTTCCGTCACAGATCATACGTTGTGAGCCGCGAAAAGGACGACAACCTAAACCATCACATTTCTATTACCGAATCCCACGCCACCTTGAGCAAGACAACTTCGCTTCACATAGAGGCTGTGCCTGCAAACCGAGGGCGTGGGGCTTAAGACCAGGTCTCGTCGCTCTAGTGCCCATAACATTTGATCCGTAAGGAGTTACGCGGCGTACAACATACCGTTGGAAAACTCTCTGAGTGCTCTACAACTTGAGTAGCAAGCCTGCTGTGCTACTCCTATTTTCGGAGACCAAAATTGGACGTTTTCATTAGTTTCTGGACACTTTTCTTCTTTTGCGCTGTTTTTCCGTCCTAGATCGTACGTCGTGATCCTCGAAAAGGACGACAACCTAATCCATCACATTTCTATTACTGAATCCCATGGTACCTAAGGCAAAACAACTTCGCTTCACGTAGAGGTTGGGCCCACAAACCGAGGGCGTGGGGCTTAGGACCAGGTCTCTATCGCTCCGGTGCCCATAACTTTTGATTTGTAAGGAGTTACGCGGTGCACAGCATACAGTTGGAAAGCCCTCCGAGAGCTCTACGACGGGGGCAGCAAGCCTGCTCGGCTGCGCCTTTTTTCAGACCCCAAAATTGAACGTTTTCATCAGTTTTTGGATACTTTTTTCTTTTACTATGTTTTTCCTTCTCGGGTCGTACGTCGTGAGCTGCGAAAAGGATGACAACCTAATCAATCACATTTCTGTTACCGAATCCCACGCCACCTTTGGCAAGACAACTTCGCATCACGTAGAGGCTGGGCCCGAAAACCGCGGGCGTGGGGCTTAGGACCAGGTCTCCGTCGCTCTGGTGCCTATAACATTTGATCCTTAGGGAGTTACGCGATGCACAGCATACCGTTGGAAAGCTCTCCGAGAGCTCTACGACGGGGGTAGCAAGCCTGCTTAGCTGTGCCTTTTTTCGGAGCCCAAAATTGAACGTTTTCATCAGTTTTTGGACACTTTTCTTCTTTTGCACTGTTTTTCTGTCCCGGATCGTACGTCGTGAGCTGCCAAAAGGACGACAGCCTAATCCATCACATTTCTATTACCGCATCCCATGCCACCTTTGGCAAGACAACTTCGCTTAACGTAGAGGCTGGGCCCACAAACCGAGGGCGTGGGGCTTAGGACCAGGTCTCCGTCGCTCCGGTGCCCATAACTTTTGATCCGTAAGGAGTTACGCGGTGAACAACATACCGTTGGAAAGCTTTCTGAGAGCTCTACGACGGGGGCAACAATCCTGCTCGGCTGTGCCTGTTTTTAGAACCTAAAATAGAAAGTTTTCATCAGTTTCTGGACACTTTTCTTCTTTTGCGCTATTTTTTCCTCCCGGATCGTACGTCGTGAGCCGCGAAAAGGACGACAACCTAATCCATCACAGTTCTATTACCGAATTCCACTGCACCTAAGGCAAGACAACTTCACTTCACGTATAGGTTGGGCCCGCAAACCAAGGTCGTGGGGCTTAGAACCAGGTCTCCGTTGCTCCGGTGCCCATAACTTTTGATTCGTAAGGAGTTACGCGGCACACAACATACCGTTGGAAAGCTCTACAATGGGGGCAATAAGCTTGCTCGGCTGCGCCTTTTTTAAGAGCCCAAAATAGAACATTTTCATCAGTTTCTGGACACTTTTCTTCTTTTACAGTGTTTTTCGATCCCAGATCGTGCGTCGTGATCCGCGAAAAAGACGACAACCTAATCTATCACATTTCTATTACCGAATCTCACGCCACCGTTGACAAGGCAACTTCGCTTCATGTAGAGGCTGGGCCCGCAAACCGAAGGCGTGGGGCTTAGGACCAGGTCTCCGTCGCTTCGGTGCCCATAACTTTTGATTTGTAAGGAGTTACGCGGTGCACAGCATACCGTTGGAAAGCACTCCGAGAGCTCTACGACAGGGGTAGCATGCCTGCTCGGCTGTGCCTATTTTGGGAGCCCAAAATCAAACGTTTTCATCAATTTCTGGACATTTTTCTCCTTTTGCGCTGTATTTCCTTCCCGGATCGTACGTCGTGAGCAGCGAAAAAGACGACAACCTAATCCATCACATTTCTATTACCGAATCCCACGCCACCTTAGGCAAGACAACTTCGCTTCACGTAGAGGCTGGGCCCGTAAACCGAGGGCGTGGGGATTAGGACGAGGTCTCCATTGCTCTCGTGCCCATAACTTTTCATTTGTAAAGAGTACCGTGGCGCACAGCTTACCGTTAGAAAGCTCTTCGAGAGCTCTACGACGGGGGCTGCAAACTTGCTCGGCTGTGCCTATATTTGGAGCTCAAAATCGAACGTTTTCCCTAGTTTCTGGACAGTTTTCTCCTTTTGCGCTGTTTTTCCGTCTCGGATCGTACGTCGTGAGCAGCGAAAAGGACGACAACCTAATCCATCACATTTCTATTACCGAATCCCATGCCACCTTGGAAAAGAAAACTTCGCTTCACATAGAGCTGGGCCCGCAAACTGAGGGCGTGGGGCTTAGGACCAGGTCTTTGTCGCTCTAGTGCCCATAACTTTTGATCCGTAAGGACTTACGTGGCGCACAGCATACCGTTGAAAAGCTCTCAGAGAGCGCTACGACTGGAGTACCAAGCTTGCTCAGCTATGCCAATTTTCGGAGACCCAAATCAAACATTTTCATCAATTTTTGGACATTTTGCTTCTTTTGCGCTGTTTTTCCGTCTTGCATCGTACGTCATGAGCCGTAAAAAGGACGACAACCTAATCCACCACATTTCTATTACCGAATCCCATGGCACCTTGGCCAAGACAACTTCGCTTCACGTAGAGGTTGGGCCCGCAAACCTAGGGCGTGGGGCTTAGGACCAGGTCTTCGTCGCTCCGGTGCCCATAACTTTTGATTCGTAAGGAGTTACGTGGCGCACGGCATACTGTTGGAAGGCTCTCCGAGAGCGCTACGACCGGAGTACCAAGCCTGCACGGCTGTGCTAGTTTTCGGAGGCCCAAATTGAACATTTTCATCAGTTTTTGGAAACTTTTCGTCTTTTGCTGTGTTTTTCGATCCCGGATCGTGCGTTGTGAGCCGCGAAAAGGACGACAACCTAATCCATCACATTTCTATTACCGAATCCCATGCCACCTTTGGCAAGACAACTTCGCTTCACGTAGAGGCTGGGCCCGTAAACCGAGGGTGTGGGGCTTAGGACTAGGTCTCCGTCGCTCCGGTGCCCATAACTTTTGATACATAAGGAGTTACGCGGCGCACAACATACCGTTGGAAAGCTCTTCAAGAGCTTTACGACGAGGGGTAGCAAGCCTGCTCAGTTGTGCCAATTTTCGTAGCCCAAAATTGAACATTTTCACCAGTTTTTGAACACTTTTATTCTATTGCGTTGTTTCTCCATCTCGGATCGTACATCGTGAGCCGTGAAAAGGACAACAACCTAATCCATCAAATTTCTATTACCGAATCCCACGCTACCTTTGGCAAGAAAACTTCGCTTCAAATCGAGGTTGGGCCTGCAAACCGAGGGCGTGGGTCTTAGAACCAAGTCTCCGTCGCTCCGGTGCCCATAACTTTTGATCCGTAAGGAGTTACGCGGCGCACAGCATACTGTTGGAAAGCTCACCGAGAGATTTACGACGGGGGCAGCAAGCCTGCTCAGCTGCGCCTATTTTTGGAGCCCAAAATTGAACATTTTCACCAGTTTCTGGACTCGTTTCTTCTTTTGCGGTGTTTTTCAGTCCCGGATCGTGCGTCGTGAGCCTAAAAAAGGACGACAACCTAATCCATCAAATTTGTATTACCGAATCCCATAGCACATTTGGTAAGACAACTTCGCTTCAGGTAGAGGCTAAGCCTGCAAACCGAGGGCGTGGGGTTTAGGACCAAGTCTCCGTCGCTCCGGTGCCCATAACTTTTGATCCGTAAGGAGTTACGCGGCGCACAGCATACCGTTGGAAAGCTCTTTGAGAGCTCTACGACGAAGGCAGCAAGTCTGCTTGTCTGTGCCTATTTTCTGACACCAAAATTGAACATTTTCATCAGTTTCTGGATACTTTTATTCTATTACGCTGTTTTTTCGTCCCGTATCGTACGTCGTGAACCGCGAAAAGGACGACAACCTTATCCATCACATTTCTATTACTGAATCCCATGGCACCTTGGGCAAGATCACTTCGCTTCACGTAGAGGCTAGGCCCGCAAACCGAGGGCGTGGGGCTTAGGACGAGGTCTCCGTTGCTCCGGTACCCATAACTTTTGATCCTTAAGGAGTTACGCGGCGCACAGCATACCGTTGGAAAGCTCTCATAGAGCTTTACGACGGGGGCAGCAAGCCTGCTCGGCTGCATTTATTTTCGGAGCCCAAAATAGAACATTTTCAGCAGTTTTTGGATACTTTTCTTTTTCGCTATTTTTCCGTCCCAGATCATACGTTGTGAGCGGCGAAAAGGACGACAACCTAAACCATCACATTTCTATTACCGAATCCCACGCCACCTTGAGCAAGACAACTTCGCTTCACATAGAGGCTGTGCCTGCAAATCGAGGGCGTGGGGCTTAAGACCAGGTCTTCGTCGCTCTGGTGCCCATAACATTTGATCCGTAAGGAGTTACGCGGCGCACAACATACAGTTGGAAAGCTCTATGAGAGCTCTACAACTTGAGTAACAAGCCTGCTATGCTGCTCCTGTTTTCGGAGACCAAAATTGAATGTTTTCATTAGTTTTTGGACAATTTTCTTCTTTTGCGCTGTTTTTCCGTCCTAGATCGTACGTCGTGATCCGCGAAAAGGACGACAACCTAATCCATCACATTTCTATTACTGAATCCCATGGTACCTAAGGCAAGACAACTTTGCTTCACGTAGAGGTTGGGCACGCAAACCGAGGGCGTGGGGCTTAGGACCAGGTCTCCGTCGCTCCGGTGCCTATAACTTTTGATCTGTAAGGAGTTACGCGGTGCACAGCATACCGTTGGAAAGCTCTCCAAGAGCTCTACGACGGGGGCAGCAAGCCTGCTCGGCTGCGCCTTTTTTCAGAGCCCAAAATTGAACGTTTTCATCAATTTCTAGGCACTTTTCTTATTTTACTCTGTTTTTCCTTCTCGGGCCGTACGTCGTGAGCCGCGAAAAGGATGACAACCTAATCAATCACATTTCTGTTACCGAATCCCACGCCACCTTTGGCAAGACAACTTCGCTTCACGTAGAGGCTGGGCCCGAAAACTGCGGGCGTGGGGCTTAGGACCAGGTGTCCGTCGCTTTGGTGCCTATAACTTTTGATCCTTAGGGAGTTACGCGATGCACAACATACCGTTGGAAAGCTCTCCAAGAGCTCTACGACGGGGGTAGCAAGCCTTCTCAGCTGTGCCTTTTTTCGCAGCCAAAAATTGAACGTTTTCATCAATTTTTGGACACTTTTCTTCTTTTGCGCTGTTTTTCTGTCCCGGATCGTACGTCGTGAGCCGCCAAAAGGACGACAACCTAATCCATCACATTTCTATTACTGCATCCCATGCCACCTTTGGCAAGACAACTTCGCTTCACGTAGAGGCTGGGCCCGCAAACCGAGGGGTTGGGGCTTAGGACCAGGTCTCCGTCGCTCCGGTGCCCATAACTTTTGATCCGTAAGGAGTTACGCGGTGAACAGCATACCGTTGGAAAGCTTTCCGAGAGCTCTACGATGGGGCCAACAATCTTACTTGGCTGCGCCTGTTTTTAGAACCTAAAATATAAAGTTTTCATCAGTTTCTGGACACTTTTCTTCTTTTGCGCTGTTTTTCTCTCCCGGATCGTATGTCGTGAGCCGCGAAAAGGACGACAACCTAATCCATCACATTTCTATTACCGAATCCCACACCACCTTGGGCAAGACAACTTCAATTCAAGTAGAGGCTGGGCCCGCAAACCGAGGTCGTGGGGCTTAGGACCAGGTCTCCGTCGCTCCGGTGCCTATAACTTTTGATGTGTAAGGAGTTACGCGGTGCACAACGTACCGTTGGAAAGCTTTCCGAGAGCTCTATGACGGGGGCAGCATGCTTACTCGGCTGTGCCTATTTTCGGAGCCCAAAATCGAACGTTTTCATTAGTTTCTGGACATTTTTCTTCTTTTGAGCTATTTTTCTGTCCCGGATCGTACGTCGTGAGCCGCGACAAGGACGACAACCTAATCCATCACATTTTTGTTACCGAATCCCACGCCACCTTTGGCAAGACAACTTTGCTTCACGTAGAGGCTGTGTCACACCCCAACCCGGCCTATAAATGTTAGACTAGGGTGTGATCTAAACATTCAAGTCATGTCTCGTACTCAATCGCTCATGAAAGTATAACACTTAACGTTTAGCCTAGACTCCACAATTTTTCCTGAAAGCCGATAGCATAACAGCTGTAATTGGGCTCTTTAGTTTGACCTAGTTCTCTAAACGCCTCAAAATTTCCAATCTCAATTTCATTTCAAATAAAGATTACTATTCAACAATTGAAACGCTACTAGTTGTCTCGAAGTCTCGTTTGATTAATAACCTAGCATGATACTATGTCTTGTTTGTTTGTTAATCCTTGTAACAAACGTACATGTTGATCTTAGCTTGTCAATGAGTACCTTCTTAAGATTGGATGGGTTCATTTTACTTAATCCCTACCTGATACTTCATAATCCTATGATAGATACTAGCCAATAACGATAGAAAAATGACCACAGCAGTGTCTATCTAGTTATTATCAATACAAACCAAAATTAGACCCCAAATTACAATGGAGGTCTTTTACATTATAATAGCAAGCATCATAAGAAATAAAATAGTCTTCAAGCAACATATTGTTCACAAAATGGCAGTAGTCACGTAAGGCACGTAGGGCAAGCATTCATTCCAAGGAATCATCGTTAGGCACGTCGTCCTCGGGTACCTGTTCTTGGTCTTCTTCACCTGAGATGATAAAAGAGGGTGAGTCCTTATGAACTCAGCGAGGGGGAACGAGAAATAGGTTTGAAACTCATTTTTTGGTTCAGCTTATGAAATCTCTTTTTGCAAGCATGAATATATCACAAGTAAGTACATAACATAATATAAAAGTAAAGGAACACAATTACCCGTCTTTCCTCCCCGAGGTCTTCTAGGAACCAAGCGAGAGTACTTATACACATAGTGAAAAGGATACAGTGAGCTTTTGCTCTCAGTTCATGTCAGTATTAGTTGTTGCGGCCGACTTCAAATCATCCCCTTATCTTGCCAAATGGGTGTACTCCGGATGTACCCTGAAATCCTATGACCCAACTCTCCGAGGAAGTCTAGTCCCCAAGCGAGAGAGAGAATTGGACAATGGTAGTCATAGTTGCACCGGCAAGCCCGATGCCGCCCGGTGTGCGTGAACGTTACCACACCAAAATGAAAGGTTGCAACCTTGTATGCAATGCACATTTATGACATGTAATATATCACATTAGGAGGTCAACAAAGTAGGTTGACTCCGAGCAGTCATAAGATTGCACATTGACAATTAAACACGCGAGGCACGATATGACAAGTAAATTCACTTGAAAAGTACATGGAGTTATATGAATATTAAATGGGCAGCCATGTAACGTATGTAAATCAAGTCATATAACTCATTTCAAAGTTCACGTAATCAAATAATAAGATTATTCATCATGCAACGACATCTACGTGGGACCGGGTGCAAGAAATGCCTACTTATCAACATGTAATCATCGAAATCATATTTAGGGCTATAAGGGCAACTACGGGTAGCTTACTAAACACATAATCAAACACAATATCCATAAGATCAACACTTAGCAAGTTTACCTAGTTACTAGGGTTTCAATTCGTGCTTACTCGTGCGATTAAACCCCAAGTCATCTCGTAATTAAGCTCAAGCCATGCATTGATTAATTCCAACACCCTCAAGCATTCAAAACTATCCACACAACATCCAAATGCCACAATCCCAAGCATTTAATACAATAAAAGAAGCTACAATAACTTTTCTAAGCATTTCACCAAATGAAACCCTCACTGCAATGGACTGTATTCTCACAATCATTAAGACAATCCAAAAATCTCCAATTCCAGTGAATAAGATGTCAAATTAAAGCTTAAGAAGTGAACTAAATTCAGAAACAAACCTCGCATCATTTGGAGCTCGGGTTCAATAGTTATAGCCAAAACAGTGAGACTGCACAAAACTGCCCAGATTTGCACACATTTCAATACTTGTCATTTTTGAGGGCCTTAGGGTCAGATTTAGCCTTAGTACATTTCTGACAAAAATGTCCAGAACTGAAAAATCTAGCTGCACACCAAATTTCATGCATTTTGGATATTATTTACTAAGTCAAAACTGGTTCTTTCTACAAGGTCAGTGAATCTGACAAAACCTGCTTCATTTTTTCCAGACTTTCCAGATTTGGACACATTTTGATAATTAGCCATTTTGAGGACCTTAGAGTCAAAATTAGCTTTGGCCTATTTCTGAAAAAAATTCTCAGAACTAGAAAAACTAGTTACCTACCAATGTTCACGCATTTTCAATATCATTTACCTAGCCAAAATCACCTCTCACCAACAAGACAGAAAGCTGTCACATACCCGATTTCATCTATCATCACATTCTAGCCAAGAATCTTGCCATGCATGTTTATAAAAGCTCATGAACACACATATATCTCAAGTACAGAAGTAAAGATAGACATTTAAGGGCATGCATGTGGTTTTTTGAAAGATTTTCAAGAAGTTTTAGCCCTTACCTTAGCAAAACAACAAGAAGATGCACAAGACTCTTGATGGTTGCACAAGATTGACTCTTTTCCTTGCTTAGCCGAGACACCACTCGATTTTCTCTAATTTCCTAGCTTAGTAACCAAGTTCTTAGTAGGTGCATGTGGTTAGAACAAGAAGAAGAGAAATGGAAGCTAGCAAACTCACCTAAACCGAAATGGAAATGCTAAAGGCTTGCATGTGCATTTCTTTGCTCCTAGCTTTGCTTGGTCGAGTTCCTTGGTTGCTTGGAAGTCTTGAAGAGCCTTAGGATGAAGAACTTAGCTATGGAGTCTACAATATTCAGCTAGGGCCGAGAGATAGAGAGAAGAATGAGAGGGAGAGAGAAGAATGAGAGGAAATGAGAGAAATGAAAGAAAAATAAAAGCCTTGCAAATGTTGAAGCTTGTGTCGGCCTAGAGCATGTAAATTTCAGGCTTTTGTGTCTTCAAGAAGCATTTTGAATTACCTAGCATGGGCAAGGAGCTTTTGTCGAAATGGTAGAGCTTTGGATAGAGTTTTGAGCCAATTTTTTTTATGCATTGTGTCATTAAATTGTCATAGAATGTTTGAGGAATAAATTTTGAAATTAGATTGCATGCACAAAGCTCCTAGTGGTCGGCCAAAGAGGTGTTCAAATCTGAATTTTTTGTCTTGTTCAAGGCTTATTTTATTGTGTGTTTGGGATATGCAAAGAATAAAGAATAAAGAATAAAGAATGTCTAGCTTTTGGTGCAATTTTGTCTTGTAGTGCATTGACTTAGCATTTTAATATTAGTTAGTGTGATTTGTAGGATTAATTAACGACCTAGTGCTTCGTATAAGATGCTTTCTTGATTAGCGTGAGGGCACGCTTTCTTAGATCTAGGGCACGCACTATGAGGTAGGGCACAAACTACGAGACGAATGCACGTTTTTCAAGTAAATGCATGCAACCCTAAATGAATGCACGTAATCCAATGCAAGGCACACAAAACGAAATGCGATTCTTAAACCTAGGTCAAGGCACGCAAAATCTAGGTTAGGCACAAGAAATGAGGTATCGCACGCAAATCGAGGTCGGGCCTCACAGGCTGGGCCCGCAAACTGAGGGCGTGGGGCTTAGGACCAGGTCTCCGTTGCTCCGGTACCCATAACTTTTGATCTGTAAGGAGTTACACGACACACAGCATACCGTTGGAAAGCTCTCCGATAACTCTACAATGGGGGCAGCAAGCCTGCTCGGCTGTGCCTATTTTCGAAGCCCAAAATCGAACGTTTTCACTAGTTTCTAGACACTTTTATTCTATTGAGCTGTTTCTCCATCCCGGATCGTGCGTCATGAGCCGCGAAAAGGACGACAACCTAATCCATCACATTTCTATTACCGAATCCCACGACACCTTGGGCAAGACAACTTCGCTTCACGTAGAGGCTGGGCCCGCAAACCGAGAGCATGGGGCTTAGGACCAAGTCTCCGTCACTCCGATGCCTATAACTTTTGATTCGTAAGGAGTTACGCGGTGCACAACATACCGTTGGAAAGCTCTCCAAGAGCTCTACGACGGGGGCAACAAGCCTGCTCAACTGCGCCTATTTTTGGAGCCCAAAATCAAACATTTTCACCAGTTTCTGGATACTTTTATTCTATTGCGCTGTTTCTCCGTCCCGGATCGTACGTCGTGAGCCACGAAAAGGATGACAACCTAATCCATCACATTTCTATTATCGAATCGTACAGCACCTTGGGCAAGACAACTTCGCTTCACGCAGAGGCTGGGCCAGCAAATCGAGGGCATGGGGCTTAGGACGTGGTCTTCGTTGCTCTGGTGCCCATAACCTTTGATCCGTAAGAAGTTACGCGGCGCACAGCATACCGTTGCAAAGCTCTCCGAGAGCTCTACGACGGGGGTTGCAATCCTGCTCGGCTGCGCCTGTTTTCCAAAACAAAAATTGAATGTTTTTATCAGTTTCTGGACACTTTTTTTCTTTTTCACTGTTTTCCCGTCCCAGATCATACGTCGTGAGCCGCGAAAAGGATGACAATCTATTTCATCACATTTCTATTACTGAATCCCATGCCACCTTGGGCAAGATAACTTCACTTCACACAGAGGCTGGGCCCTCAAACCGAGGGCGAGGGGCTTAGGACCAGGTCTTCGACGCTCCGGTGCCCATAACTTTTGATCTGTAAGGATTTACGCGGCGCACAGCATACCGTTAGAAAGCTCACCGAGAGCTCTACGACTGGAGTAGCAAGCTTGCTCGGCTGCGACTGTTTTTGTAGACCAAAATTGAACGTTTTCATCAATTACTGGAAACTTTTCTTCTTTTGCACTGTTTTTCCGTCCTGGATTATATGTCTTGAGCCGCAAAAAGGACGACAACCTAATCCATCACATTTCTATTACCAAATCCCACGGCACCTAGGGCAAGACAACTTCGCTTCACGTAGAGGTTGGGCCCGCAAACCGATGGCGTAGGGCTTAGGACCAGGTCTCCGTCTCTCTAGTGCCAATAACTTTTGATCCGTAAGGAGTTACGCAGCGCACAGCATACCGTTGGAAAGCTCTTCGAGAGCTCTACGACGGGGGAAGCAAGCCTACTCGGCTGCGCTTGTTTTCGGAGCCCAAAATCCAACGTTTTAAATAGTTTTTGGATACTTTTCTTCTTTTGCGCTATTTTTCCATCCCGAATCGTACGTCGTGAGCCGCGAAAAGGACGACAACCTAATCCATCACATTTCTTTTACCGAATCCCATGCCACCGTTGGCAAGACAACTTCGCTTCACGTAAAGGCTGGGCCCACAAACCGAGGTCGTGGGGCTTAGGACCAGGTCTCCGTCGCTCCGGTGCCCATAACTTTTGATTAGTAAGGAGTTACGCGGTGCACAGCATACCGTTGGAAAGCTCTCCGAGAGCTCTACGACGTGGGCAGAAATCCTGCTCGGCTGCGCCTGTTTTTGGAACCAAAAATAGAAAGCTTTCTTCAGTTTCGGGATACTTTTCTACTTTTGCTCTGTTTTTCCGTCCCGGATAGTACGTCCTAAGCCGCGGAAAGGACGACAACCTAATCCATCACATTTTTATTACCGAATCCCACGCCACCTTGGGCAAGACAACTTCGTTTCATGTAGAGGCTGAGCCCGCAAACCGAGGTTGTGGGGCTTAGGACCAGGTCTCCGTCGCTCCGGTGCCCATAACTTTTGATCCGTAAGGAGTTACGCGGCGCACAGCATACCGTTGGAATGTTCTCCGAGAGCTTTACGATGGTGGCAGCAAGACTACTTGGTTGCAATTATTTTTGGAGCCCAAAATCAAATGTTTTCACCTGTTTCTGGACACTTTTATTTTATTGCGCTGTTTCTCTGTCCCGGATCGCACGTCGTGAGCCACGAAAAGGACGACAACCTAATCCATCACATTTCTATTACCGAATCCCATGGCACCTTGGGCAAGACAATTTCACTTCACGTAGAAGCTGGGCCCGCAAACCGAGGGCGTGAGGCTTATGACCAGGTCCCCATCGCTCCGGTGCCCATAACTTTTGATCCGTAACGAGTTACGAAGCGCACAGCATACCGTTGGGAAGCTCTCCGAGAGCTCTACGATGGGGGCTGCAATCCTGCTCAGCTGCGCCTATTTTCGGAACCAAAAATTGAAAGTTTTCATCAGTTTTTGGACACTTTTCTTCTTTTGCACAGTTTTTCCCTCTCAGATCATACGTCGTGAGCCGCAAAAAGGACGACAACCTAATTCATCACATTTCTATTACCGAATCCCACGCCACCTTGGACAAGACAACTTTGCTTCACACAAAGGCTGGGCCCGCAAACCGAGGGCAAGGGGCTTAGGACCAGGTCTTCATAGCTCTGGTGCCCATAACTTTTGATCCGTAAGGATTTACGCGGCGCACAGCATACTGTTGGAGAGCTCTCCGAGAGCTCTACGACCGGAGTAGCATGCCTGCTCGGTTGCGCCTGTTTTCGTATACCAAAATTGAACGCTTTCATCAGTTTCTAGACACTTTTCTTCTTTTGCGCTGTTTTTTCGTCCTGGATTATACGTCTTGAGCTGCGAAAAGGACGACAACCTAATCCATCAGATTTTTATTACCAAATCCCACGGCACCTAGGGCAAGACAACTTCGCTTCACGTAGAGGTTGGGCCCGCAAACCGAGGGCGTGGGGCTTAGGACCAGCTCTCCGTCTCTCCGGGGCCCATAACTTTTGATCCGCAAGGAGTTACACGGCGCACAGCACACAGTTGGAAAGCTCTCTGAGAGCTCTACAACGGGGGTAGCAAGCCTACTCGGCTGCGCTTGTTTTCGGAGCCCAAAATCCAACGTTTTCTTCAGTTTTTGGACACTTTTCTTCTTTTACGCTATTTTTCTATCCCGGATTGTACGTCGTGTGCCGCGAAAAGGACGACAACCTAATCTATCACATTTCTATTACCGAATCCCATGCCACCTTTGGCAAGACAACTTCACTTCACGTAGAGGTTGGGCCCACAAACCGAGGGCGTAGAGCTTAGCACCAGGTCTTCGTCGCTCCGGTGCCTATAACTTTTGATCCGTAAGGAGTTACGCGGCGCACATCATATCGTTTGAAAGCTCTCTGAGAGCTCTACAACAGGGGCAGAAAGCCTGCTCTGTTGCGCTTGTTTTCAGAACCTAAAATCGAAAGTTTTTATCAGTTTCTGGACACTTTTCTACTTTTGCTCTGTTTTTCCGTCCTGGATAGTACGTCGTGAACCGCGAAAAGGACGTCAACATAATCCATCACATTTCTATTACCGAATCCCACACCACCTTGGGCAAGACAACTTCGCTTCACGTAGAGGATGGACCCGCAAACTGAGGTCGTTGGGCTTAGGACCAGGTCTTCGTCGCTCTGGTGCCCGTAACTTCTGATCCGTAAGGAGTTACGCGGCGCACAGCATACTGTTGGAAAGCTCTCCATGAGCTCTACGACAGGGCATCAAGCCTGCTTGGCTTCGCCGATTTTTGGAGCCCAAAATCGAACGTTTTCACCTGTTTTTGGACACTTTTATTCTATTGCGCTGTTTCTCCGTCCCGGATCGCACATCGTGAGCCGCGAAAAGGACGACAACCTAATCTATCACATTTCTATTACCGAATCCCATGGCACCTTGGGCAAGACAATTTTGCTTCACGTAGAGGCTGGGCCCGTAAATCGAGGGTGTGAGGCTTAGGACCAGGTCTCCATCGCTCTGGTGCCCATAACTTTTGATTCATAAGGAGTTATGCGACGCACAACATACCAGTGGAAAGCTCTCCGAGAGCTCTACGACGAGGGCTACAAGCCTACTCGGCTGCGCCTATTTTTGGGGCCCAAAATAGAACATTTTCATCAGTTTCTGGACACTTTTCTTCTTTTGTGCTGCTTTTTCGTCCCAGATCATATGTCGTGTGCCGCAAAAAGTACGACAACCTAATCCATCACATTTCTATTACCGAATCCCAGGCCACATTGGGCAAGACAACTTCGCTTCACATAGAGGCTGGGCCAGCAAACCGAGGGCGTGAGGTTTAAGACCAGGTCTTCGTCGCTCCGGTGCCCATAACTTTTGATCCGTAAGGAGTTACGCGGCACACATCATACAGTTGGGACGCTCTCCGAGAGCTCTACGACGTGGGCAACAAGCCTACTCAGCTGCGCCTATTTTTGGAGCCAAAAATCAAACATTTTCACCAGTTTTTGGACATTTTTCTTCTTTTGCGTTGTTTTTCCGTCCCAGATCGTACGTCGTGAGCCGCGAAAAGGACGACAACCTAATCCATTACATTTCTATTACCGAATCCCATGGCACCTTGGGCAAGACAACTTCGCTTCACGTAAAGGCTTGGCCCACAAACCGAGGGCGTGGGGCTTAGGACCAGGTCTCCGTCGCTCCGGTGCCCATAACTTTTGATCCGTAAGGAGTTACGCGGCGCACAATATACCGTTGGAAAGCTCTCCGAGAGATCTACAACGAGGACAGCAAGCCTGCTCGGCTGCGTTTATTTTCGGAGCCCAAAATCCAACGTTTTCATCAGTTTCTGGACACTTTTCTTCTTTTGCGCTATTTTTCCATCCCGGATCGTATGTCGTGAGCCGCGAAAAGGACGACAACCTAATCCATCACATTTCTATTACCGAATCCCACACCACCATGGGCAAGACAACTTCGCTTCACATAGAGGCTGGGCCCGCAAACCGAGGTCGTGGGGCTTAGGACCAGGTCTCCGTCGCTCCAGTACCCATAACTTTTGATCCGTAAGGAGTTACGCGGCGCACATCATACAGTTGGGAAGCTCTCCGAGAGCTCTACGACGTGGGCAACAATCCTACTCGGCTGCGCCTATTTTTGGAGCCAAAAATCGAACATTTTCATCAGTTTCTGGACATTTTTCTTCTTTTGCGTTGTTTTTCCGTCCCGGATCGTACGTCGTGAGCCGCGAAAAGGACAACAACCTAATCCATTACATTTCTATTACTGAATCCCATGGCACCTTGGGCAAGACAACTTCGCTTCACGTAGAGGCTTGGCCCACAAATCGAGGGCGTGGGGCTTAGGACCAGGTCTCCGTTGCTCCGGTGCCCATAACTTTTGATCCGTAAGGAGTTACGCGGCGCACAACATACCGTTGGAAAGCTCTCCGAGAGCTCTACGACAACCTAATCCATCAGATTTCTATTACCAAATCCCACGGCACCTAGGGCAAGACAACTTCGCTTCACGTAGAGGTTGGGCCCGCAAACCGAGGGCGTGGGGCTTAGGACCAGGTCTCCGTCTCTCCGGGGCCCATAACTTTTGATCCGCAAGGAGTTACACGGCGCACAGCACACAGTTGGAAAGCTTTCTGAGAGCTCTACAACGGGGGTAGCAAGCCTACTCGGCTGCGCTTGTTTTCGGAGCCCAAAATCCAACATTTTCATCAGTTTTTGGAGACTTTTCTTCTTTTATGCTATTTTTCTATCCCGGATTGTACGTCGTGTGCCGCGAAAAGGATGACAACCTAATCTATCACATTTCTTTTACCGAATCCCATGCCACCTTTGGCAAGACAACTTCGCTTCATGTAGAAGTTGGGCCCACAAACCGAGGGCGTGGAGCTTAGCACCAGGTCTCTGTCGCTCCAGTGCCTATAACTTTTGATCCGTAAGGAGTTACGCAGCGCACATCATACCGTTGGAAAGCTCTCTAAGAGCTCTACAACAGGGGCAAACAGCCTGCTCTGTTGCGCTTCTTTTCGAAACCTAAAATCGAAAGTTTTTATTAGTTTTTGGACACTTTTCTACTTTTGCTCTGTTTTTCCGTCCTGGATAGTACGTCGTGAACCGCGAAAAGGACGACAACATAATCCATCACATTTCTATTACCGAATCCCACACCACCTTGGGCAAGACAACTTCGCTTCACGTAGAGGATGGGCCCGCAAACTGAGGTCGTGGGGCTTAGGACCAGGTCTTCGTCGCTCTGGTGCCCGTAACTTTTGATCCGTAAGGAGTTACGCGGCGCACAGCATACTGTTAGAAAGCTCTCTGTTAGCTCTATGACGGGGGCATCAAGCCTGCTTGGCTTCGCCTATTTTCGGAGCCCAAAATTGAACGTTTTCACCTGTTTCTGGACACTTTTATTATATTGCGCTGTTTCTCCGTCCCGGATCGCACATCGTGAGCCGCAAAAAGGACAACAACCTAATCCATCACATTTCTATTACCGAATCCCATGGCACCTTGGGCAAGACAACTTTGCTTCACGTAGAGGCTAGGCCCGCAAATCGAGGGTGTGAGGCTTAGGACCAGGTCTCCATCGCTCTGGTGCCCATAACTTTTGATTCATATGGAGTTACGCGACACATAGCATACCAGTGAAAAGCTCTCCGAGAGCTCTACGACGAGGCCTACAAGCCTACTCGACAGCGGCTATTTTTGGAGCCCAAAACAGAACATTTTCATCAGTTTTTGGACCCTTTTCTTCTTTTGTGTTGCTTTTTCGTCCCAGATCATATGTCGTGAGCCGCAAAAAGTACGACAACCTAATCCATCACATTTCTATTACCGAATCCCAGGCCACATTGGGCAAGACAACTTCGCTTCACATAGAGGCTGGGCCAGCAAACCGAGGGCGTGAGGTTTAGGACCAGGTCTTCGTCGCTCCGGTGCCCATAACTTTTGATCCGTGAGGACTTATGGGGCGCACAATGTACAGTTGGAAAGCACTCCGAGTGCTCTATGACCGGAGTAGCAAGCTTGCTCGGATGCGCCTGTTTTCGTATACCAAAATTGAACATTTTCTTCAGGTTCTGCACACTTTTCTTCTTTTGCTCTTTTTTTTCGTCCTGGATCGTACGTCTTGAGCCGCGAAAAGGACGACAACCTAATCCATCACATTTATATTATCGAATCCCACGACACCTAGGGCAAGACAACTTCACATCACGTAGAGGTTGGGCCCGCAAACCGAGGGCGTGGGGCCTAGGACTAGGTCTCCGTCGCTCCAGTTCCCATAACTTTTGATCCGTAAGGAGTTACACGGCGCACAACATCCCGTTGGAAGGCTCTCCAAGAGCTCTACGACGGGGGAACAAGCCTTCTCGGCTGCGGCTATTTTCGAAGCTCAAATTCGAACATTTTCATAAGTTTCTGGACATTTTTCTTCTTTTGCGCTATTTTTCCATGCCGAATCGTTCGTGGTGAGCTGCGAAAAGGACGGCAACCTAATCCATCACATTTCTATTACCGAATCACACACCACCATGAGCAAGACAACTTCGCTTCACATAAAGGCTGGGCCCGCAAACCGAGGTCGTGGGGCTTAGGACCAGGTCTCCGTCGCTCTAGTACCTATAACTTTTGATCCGTGAGGAGTTACGCGGCGCACATCATACAGTTGGGAAGCTCTCTGAGAGCTCTAGGACGTGGGCAGCAAGCTTGCTCGGCTGCGCTTATTTTTGGAGCCCAAAATTGAATGTTTTCATCAGTTTCTGGACATTTTTCTTCTTTTGCTGTGTTTTTCTGTAACGGATCATACGTCTTGAGCCGCGAAAAGGACGACAACTAATCCATTACATTTCTATTACTGAATCCCATGGCACCTTGGGCAAGACAACTTCGCTTCATGTAGAGGCTTGGCCCGCAAACCGAGGACGTGGGGCTTAGGACCAGGTATCCGTTGATCCGATGCCCATAACTTTTGATCTGTAAGGAGTTACACGGCGCACAACATACCATTGGAATGCTCTCCGAGAGCTCTACGACAACCTAAACCATCAGATTTCTATTACCAAATCCCACGGCACCTAAGGCAAAACAACTTCCCTTCACGTAGATGTTGGGCCCGCAAACCGAGGGCGTGGGGCTTAGGACCAGGTCTCCGTCTCTCCGGGGCCCATAACTTTTGATCCGCAAGGAGTTACACGGCGCACAGCACACAGTTGGAAAGCTTTCTGAGAGCTCTACAACGGGGGTAGCAAGCCTACTCGGCTGCGCTTGTTTTCGGAGCCCAAAATCCAACATTTTCATCAGTTTTTGGAGACTTTTCTTCTTTTATGCTATTTTTCTATCCCGGATTGTACGTCGTGTGCCGCGAAAAGGATGACAACCTAATCTATCACATTTCTTTTACCGAATCCCATGCCACCTTTGGCAAGACAACTTCGCTTCATGTAGAAGTTGGGCCCACAAACCGAGGGCGTGGAGCTTAGCACCAGGTCTCTGTCGCTCCAGTGCCTATAACTTTTGATCCGTAAGGAGTTACGCAGCGCACATCATACCGTTGGAAAGCTCTCTAAGAGCTCTACAACAGGGGCAAACAGCCTGCTCTGTTGCGCTTCTTTTCGAAACCTAAAATCGAAAGTTTTTATTAGTTTTTGGACACTTTTCTACTTTTGCTCTGTTTTTCCGTCCTGGATAGTACGTCGTGAGCCGTGAAAAGGATGACAACATAATCCATCACATTTCTATTACCGAATCCCACACCACCTTGGGCAAGACAACTTCGCTTCACGTAGAGGATGGGCCCGCAAACTGAGGTCGTGGGGCTTAGGACCAGGTCTTCGTCGCTCTGGTGCCCGTAACTTTTGATCCGTAAGGAGTTACGCGGCGCACAGCATACTGTTAGAAAGCTCTCTGTTAGCTCTATGACGGGGGCATCAAGCCTGCTTGGCTTCGCCTATTTTCGGAGCCCAAAATTGAACGTTTTCACCTGTTTCTGGACACTTTTATTATATTGCGCTGTTTCTCCGTCCCGGATCGCACATCGTGAGCCGCAAAAAGGACAACAACCTAATCCATCACATTTCTATTACCGAATCCCATGGCACCTTGGGCAAGACAACTTTGCTTCACGTAGAGGCTAGGCCCGCAAATCGAGGGTGTGAGGCTTAGGACCAGGTCTCCATCGCTCTGGTGCCCATAACTTTTGATTCATATGGAGTTACGCGACGCATAGCATACCAGTGAAAAGCTCTCCGAGAGCTCTACGACGAGGGCTACAAGCCTACTCGACTGCGCCTATTTTTGGAGCCCAAAACAGAACATTTTCATCAGTTTTTGGACACTTTTCTTCTTTTGTGTTGCTTTTTCGTCCCAGATCATATGTCGTGAGCCGCAAAAAGTACGACAACCTAATCCATCACATTTCTATTACCGAATCCCAGGCCACATTGGGCAAGACAACTTCGCTTCACATAGAGGCTGGGCCAGCAAACCGAGGGCGTGAGGTTTAGGACCAGGTCTTCGTCGCTCCGGTGCCCATAACTTTTGATCCGTGAGGATTTATGCGGCGCACAATGTACAGTTGGAAAGCACTCCGAGTGCTCTATGACCGGAGTAGCAAGCTTGCTCGGATGCGCCTGTTTTCGTATACCAAAATTGAACATTTTCATCAGTTTCTGGACACTATTCTTCTTTTGCTCTATTTTTTCGTCCTGGATCGTACGTCTTGAGCCGCGAAAAGGACGACTACCTAATCCATCCCATTTCTATTACCGAATCCCACGACACCTAGGGCAAGACAACTTCGCTTCATGTAAAGGTTGGGCCCGCAAACCAAGGGCGTGGGTCTTAGGACCAACTCTCCGTCGCTCCGGTGCCCATAACTTTTGATCCGTAAGGAGTTACGCGGCGCACAACATACCGTTGGAAAGCTCTCTGAGAGATCTACAACGAGAGCAGCAAGCCTGCTCGGCTGCGTTTATTTTCGGAGCCCAAAATCCAACGTTTTCATCAGTTTCTGGACATTTTTCTTCTTTTGCGCTATTTTTCCATCCCGGATCGTATGTCGTGAGCCGCGAAAAGGACGGCAACCTAATCCATCACATTTCTATTACCGAATCACACACCACCATGAGCAAGACAACTTCGCTTCACATAAAGGCTGGGCCCGCAAACCGAGGTCGTGGGGCTTAGGACCAGGTCTCCGTCGCTCTAGTACCCATAACTTTTGATCCGTAAGGAGTTACGCGGCGCACATCATACAGTTGGGAAGCTCTCTGAGAGCTCTAGGACGTGGGCAAGAAGCCTACTCGGCTGCGCCTATTTTTGGAGCCAAAAATCGAACATTTTCATCAGTTTCTGGACATTTTTCTTCTTTTGCGTTGTTTTTCAGTCCCAGATCGTACGTCGTGAGCCGCGAAAAGGACGACAACCTAATCCATTACATTTCTATTACCAAATCCCATGGCACCTTGGGCAAGACAACTTCGCTTCACGTAGAGGCTTGGCCCACAAACCGAGGGCGTGGGGCTTAGGACCAGGTCTTCGTCGCTCCGGTGCCCATAACTTTTGATCCGTAAGGAGTTACGCGGCGCACAACATACCGTTGGAAAGCTCTCCGAGAGATCTACAACGAGGGCAGCAGGCCTGTTTTGTTACGCCAGTTTTCGGAGCCCAAAATCGAATACTTTCATCAGTTTCTTCTTTTGCGCTGTTTTTTCGTCCCGGATCGTGGGTCATGAGCCGCGAAAAGGACGAAAACCTAATCCATCACATTTCTATTACCGAATCCCACACCACCTTGGGCAAGACAATTTCGTTTCACGTAGAGGCTGGGCCCATAAACCCAGGGCTTAGGGCTTAGGACTAGGTCTCTGTCGCTTTGATGCCCATAACTTTTGATCCGTAAGGAGTTACGTAGCGCACAACCTACCGTTGGAAAGCTCACTGAGAGCTCTACGACGGGGGAAGCAAACATGCTCGACTGTTCCTATTTTCGGACCCCAAAATTGAACATTTTCATCAGTTTCTGGACACTTTTCTTCTTTTGCGCTGTTTTTCCGTCCTGGATCGTACGTCTTGAACTGCGAAAAGGATGACTAACTATCCATCACATTTCTATTACCGAATCCCACGCTACCTTGGACAAGAAAACTTCGCTTCACATGGAGGTTGGGCCCGCAAAACGAGGGCGTGGGGCTTAGGACCAGGTCTCCGTCGCTCCAGTGCCCATAACTGTTGATCCGTAAGGAGTTACGCGGCGTACAACATACCGTTGGAAAGCTCTCCGAGTGCTCTACGACGCTAGTAGCAATCCTGCTCGGCTGCGCTTGTTTTCATAGCCCAAAATCGAATGTTTTCACCAGTATCTAGACACTTTTATTCTATTGCGCTGTTTGTCCGTCCCGCATCGTACGTCGTGAGCCGCAAAAAGGACGACAACCTAATCCATCACATTTCTATTTCCAAATTCCACGGCACCTTGGGCAAGACAACTTCACTACACGTAGAGGCTGGGCCCACAAACTGAGGGTGTGAGGCTTAGGACCAGGTCTCCAGCGCTCCGGTGCCCATAACTTTTGATTCATAAGGAGTTACGTGACGCACAGCATACCGGTGGAAAGCTGTCCGAGAGCTCTACGATGAGGGATACAAGCCTACTTGGCTGGGCCTATTTTTGGAGCCCAAAATAGAACATTTTCATCAGTTTCTGGACACTTTTCTTCTTTTGTGCTGTTTTTTCGTCCCAGATCATACGTCGTGAGCCGCAAAAAGTACGACAACCTAATCCATCACATTTCTATTACTGAATCCCATACCACCTTGGGCAAGACAACTTCGCTTCACATAGAGGTTGGGCCTGCAAACCGAGGGCGTGGGGTTTAGGACCAGGTCTTCGTCGCTCCGGTGCCCATAACTTTTGATCTGTAAGTATTTACGCAGCACACAACATACAGTTGGAAAGCTCTCCGAGTGCTCTACGACCGATGTAGCAAGCTTGCTCGGATGCGCCTGTTTTCGTATACCAAAATTGAACATTTTCATTAGTTTCTGGACACTTTTCTTCTTTTGCTCTATTTTTTTATCCTGGATCGTACGTCTTGAGCGGCAAAAAGGACGACTACCTAATCCATCACATTTCTATTACTGAATCCCATGACACCTAGGGCAAGACAACTTCGCTTCACATAGAGGTTGGGCCCGTAAACCGAGGGCGTGGGGCTTAGGACCAGGTCTCCGTCGCTCCGGTGCCCATAACTTTTGATCTGTAAGGAGTTACGCGGCACACAACATACTGTTGGAAAGCTCTCCGAGAGCTCTACGACGGGGGCAGCAGGCCTGTTTTGCTACACCAGTTTTCAGAGCCCAAAATTGAATACTTTCATCAGTTTCTTCTTTTGCGTTGTTTTTCCGTCCCGGATCGTGCGTCGTGAGCCGGAAAAAGGACGAAAACCTAATCCATCACATTTCTATTACCGAATCCCACGCCACCTTGGGCAAGACAACTTCGCTTCACGTAGAGGATGGGCCCACAAACCGAGGGCGTGGGGCTTAGGACCAGGACTCCGTCGCTCCGGTGCCAATAACTTTTGATCCGTAAGGAGTTACGCGGCGCGTAACATACTGTTGGAAAGCTCTCCGAGAGCTCTACAACGAGGGCAGCAAGCCTGCTCGGCTGCGCTTGTTTTCGGAACCCAAAATCCAACGTTTTCATCAGTTTCTAGACACTTTTCTTCTTTTGCGCTATTTTTATGTCCCGGATCGTACGTCGTGAGCCGCGAAAAAAATGATAACCTAATCCATCACATTTCTATTACCGAATCCCACACCACCCTGGGCAAGACAACTTCGCTTCACGTAGAGGTTGGGTCCGCAAACCGAGGTTGTGGGGCTTAGGACCAGGTCTCCATCGCTCCAGTACCCATAACTTTTGATCCGTAAGGAGTTACGCGGCGCACATCATACAGTTGGGAAGCTCTCCGAGAGCTCTATGACGTGGGCAACAAGCCTACTCGGCTGCGCCTATTTTTGGAGCCAAAAATCGAACATTTTCAATAGTTTCTGGACATTTTTCTACTTTTGCGCTGTTTTTTCATCCCGGATTGTACGTCGTGAGCCGCGAAAAGAACGACAACCTAATCCATCACATTTCTATTACCGAATCCCACGGCACCTTGGGCAAGGCAACTTTGCTTCACGTAGAGGCATGGCCCGCAAACTTAGGGCGTGGGGCTTAGGACCAGGTCTCCGTCGCTCCGGTGCCTATAAATTTTGTTCTGTAAGGAGTTACGCGATGCACAGCATACTGTTGAAAAGCGCTCCGAGAGCTCTACGACAGGGGCAGCAAGCCTGCTCGGTTGCGCCTACTTTTAGAGCCCAAAATCGAACATTTTCATCAGTTTCTAGACACTTTTCTTCATTAGCGCTGTTTTTCCATCCCAGATCGTACGTCGTTAGCCGCGAAAAGGACGACAACCTAATCCATCACTTTTCAATTACTGAATCCCGCGGAACCTTGGGCAAGACAACTTCGCTTCACGTAGAGGTTGGGCCCGCAAACTGAGGGCGTGGGGCTTAGGACCAGGTCTCCGTCGCTCCGGTTCCCATAACTTTTGATCCGTAAGGAGTTACACGGAGCACAACATACTGTTGGAAAGCTCTCCGAGAGCTCTACGACGGGGGCAGCAAGCCTGCTATGCTACGCTAGTTTTCAGAGCCCAAAATCCAACGTTTTCATCAATTTCTGGACACTTTTCTTTTGTTGCACAGTTTTTCCATCCTGGATCGTACGTCGTGAGCCACGAAAACAATGACAACCTAATCCATCACATTTTTATTACCTAATCCCACCGTACATTGGGCAAGACAACTTCACCTCACGAAGAGGTTGGGCCCACAAACCGAGGGCGTGAGGCTTAGGACTAGGTCTTCGTCACTACGGTGCCCATAACTTTTGATCCGTAAGGAGTTACGTGACGCACAGCATACCGTTGGAAAGCACTCCGAGTACTCTACGACGGGGGCAGCAAGCATGCTTGGCTGCGCTTGTTTTCAGAACCTAAAATCAAAAGTTTTCATCAGTTTTTGGACACTTTTCTTCTTTTGAACAGTTTTTTCGTCTCAGATCGTACGTTGTGAGCCGCAAAAAGGATGACAACCTAATCCGTCACATTTCTGTTACCGAATCCCACACCACCTTGGGCAAGACAACTTTGCTTCACGTAGAGGCTGGGCCCGCAAACCGAGGGCGTGAGGATTAGGACCTGGTGTCCGTCGTTCCGGTGCCCATAACTTTTGATCCGTAAGGAGTTACGCGGCGCACAACATACCTTTGGAAAGCTCTCTAAGAGTTCTACGATGAGGGCAGCAAGCTTGCTCTGATGTTCCTATTTTTGGAGCAGAAAATCGAACATTTTCATCAGTTTCTAGACAATTTTCTTCCTTTGCACTGTTTTTGCGTCCCGGATCGTATGTCGTGAGACGCGAAAAGGACTACAACCTAATGCATAAAATTTTTATTACCGAATCCCACGCCACCTTGGGCAAGACAACTTCGCTTCACGTAGAGGCTGAGCCCGCAAATCGAGGTCGTGGGGCTTAGGACTAGGTCTCCGTCGCTCCGGTGCCCATAACTTTTGATTCGTAAAGAGTTACGCGACGCACAGCATACCGTTGGAAAGCTTTCTAAGAGCTTTACGATGGAGGCAGCAAGACTGCTCGGCTGCGCCTATTTTTTAGAGCCCAAAATTGAACATTTTTATCAGTTTCTGGACATTTTTCTTCTTTTGCGCTATTTTTTTTGTCTCGTATCATACGTCGTGAGCTGCGAAAAGGACGACAACCTAATCCATCTCATTTCTATTACCGAATCCCACGCCACCTTGGGCAAGACAACTTCGCTTCACATAGAGGCTGGGCCCGCAAACCGAGGGCGTGGAGCTTAAGAACAGGTCTACGTCGCTCCGGTGCCCATAACTCTTGATCTGTAAGGAGTTACGCAGTGCACAGCATACCGTTGGAAAGCTCTCTGAGAGTTCTACGACGAGTGCAGCAAGCCTGCTCGGCTGTGCCTGTTTTGGAGACAAAAATCGAATGTTTTCATCAGTTTCTAAAAAACTTTATTCTTTTGCGCTGTTTTTTCGTCACGGATCGTACGTCGTGAGTCGCGAAAAGGACGACAACCTAATCCATCACATTTCTATTATCGAATCCCACGGCACCTTAGGAAAGACAACTTCGCTTCACGTAGAGGTTGGGCCCGCAAACCGAGGGCATGTGCCTTTGGACCAGGTCTCCGTCGCTCCGGTTCCCATAACTTTTGATCCGTAAGGAGTTACGCGGCGCACAACATACTATTGGAAAGCTCTCCGAGAGCTCTACGACGAGGGTAGTAAGCCTGCTTTGCTGCGCTTGTTTTGAAAGCCCAAAATCGAATGTTTTCATCAATTTTTGGACACTTTTCTTCTATTGCGCTGTTTTTCCGTCCTGGATTGTACGTCATGAGCCACGAAAATGATGACAACCTAATCCATCACATTTCTATTACCTAATTGCACGGCACCTTGGGCAAGACAACTTCACCTCACGAACAGGCTAGGCTCGCAAACTGTGATAACCCGAACTCGGCCTGCATTTAATGGCATTTAATTGCATTTATTAAGTGTCATCTTAAATGTTAGCATTGAATTTCGTGTTTAATTTTAGTTAAACATTCATTTCTAGCATTAACTTTCTAATTCTTTAAAATATTCCAGAAATAGTTAAATTAATTATTTTTAAATGAATATTGATTATTTTGATTGTTTTGATTATTTTAATAATCGGTTTTAGTTGTCTTGCATTAAAATCACTCGGTTTTCAAATAAATGAGAAAAGTAACTCCGAGCCGGAGTGAATTTTAATCTATTCTACTATTCTACTTTTCAAATATTATAATTTTCTATTAGTGTACATCATTTGATTAGCAATCATTTATTAACCGTTCGATCGTAACATTTCAAAAATGGAAGTTAGAGAAATATTCCTCGGACTTAATGAAAAATGTTTTTAGCTTAATTTAACCAGTTTTAGTTGTTTTTCTTTTAATTGCATTGTTTTAACTTGAATTAGATTTAAATGGCATTAAAATAAATTTATTTGACCATTTTTAACTAAAGTTTGATTTTGCAAATGACCAAAATGCCCTTGTCACCCTTTTAAATTATAAAACAAGGCAAAAATCAAAAAAAAAACCATAAATGCCATCCATGTCCCCCCCATGGTCGAAAGCTTGAGGGAAAAGAAAAAAAAATATTTTGCATTTTTCTTCTACAATCGTGCATGGAATTGCTCGGGGGTTGTGGCTCGGGTCCTCACGGGTCTTGGTCTTCAATCTCTGTGAGGGTTTTCACGCTTTTGTGCATTTAAATTTGAATTTGAATTTTGTGTCAAATTTTTAGATTTGATATATAATGTGTTATAATGCTTGTAATTGCTTGATATAGCTTTCTTTGAGTTCGTAGAGCATTGTTTGATAGTTATTTAGCAATTTTTACAGTCGAAATTGCGTATTTGAAATTGAGAAAAAATAATGAATAGTGAATTTTGAATAGTAAACCCTAGAATTTCAGATTTTGATCCGAATTGCGATTGCTTGATTTGGATAGGTGTCATTAGTGATAGAAAAGTAAAATGTGCAATAGAAATGGATCAGCCTTTGTTCAAATTGGAAATTAGACAAAGAAACATAAAGGGGCCGGTTGACCAAAAGTTGACCGTGCTCGAATTGAGTTGGGGGTTTTGCAATTGAGGGCATGGAAGCACTTTTGGCGCTATTATGGTGCTGATTGAATGACCGGTTAGCATAGCTGTAGTTCAAACGCAGTAGGTGGACTTTCGGGCCTTGGGTGAGAAAGTGAAGTTTAGTGACACAGAAACGTGCTTTGTAGTGCCTAAGTGAATGTAGTGAAATCGGTTTCCTAGTTCCGTAGCTCGTTTGCTCGTAATTGCCTTTGGAAGTTAGAGATTGAATAGTGATATTTGTCATTTTTGTGTTTGAACTGCTATTACTTATTTAATTGGTGTTCTTGTTGCTATTAATGATAGTTATGCTTGAAAAGTTAATTGAATGCTAGTATTGATTGTAAATTCTTGATATCTCGTTTATCGCCTCTAAACTGTATTGTTGTGCTATCGCTCGTTTATCGCCTTGTATCGTGTCTTGCATTGCATAGTGTCAGACGCGTGAGTGATGGGCCTCTCTGGGTAGTCTCGGGCTACCAGTGTTGGTTGTTCTAGCTCTGTGTCCTATTCCCATTCTCGCTTGGGTTGCCTCCTAGGGATATTTGGGTCGTAGAATTGATTGGATACTTCCGGTGTATTCCAAACTGAAGTTATAAGGTGGTTGCGCGCTTATTGTCATCGTTGTCAACATCAAGCTCGAGATTGATGTAATGCTCGTGGAATCGAATCGAATGGTACATTGCTCGTATGAGTGAACCATAGCCTTCAGAGTGTAGTATAGCTTTGAATGGTTGTGTTGATGCTTTTATTACTTGTTTATTGTATTGATTGTTTATATTGATTGCTTACTTGTCAGTTATATTGCTTAACTACCTTATTTGCATTGCACGACTTTCTTTCTCTCCACCTCGATATCTGTCTCGCCCTCACTGAGTATACGTGTTGTGTATACTTACTCCTTACCATCACATTTCAAGAAATGCCATGTTAGCTGGAAAGTTCGTGATTTCGTGAAAGTTCGTATTTGAAGAGTTGTCTTGCGTACCTATGTGGCTTAAGTTGTCGAAGTTGTAAAGATGTATGCTTTCATGTATTGTATGTATTTAATATTAGAAGAATGTAATTTAAAATTAACTAGGTAATTGAGGTAGAATGATAAGCTGGTTTATGTATTCAGTTGGTGTAGTTTAACTTCATTGCAAGTTTGTATTGTCCAAAGGAAAAGAACTAGAATGGTATGATAGTCTATTTTATGCAATGGGTTAGTATAGTTTAATTGCCTAGCATGAATGTTCTTGTCAAAGATAAAAAGAGATAGGTTAGCTTTTAAATTGAAAATGTATATATATAATTGTTGTGTTTATTTGTTGAGAAACAAGACTCGGATGGCCTTGAGGTGTTTGTATGGTTGGACACGGTGCTGGTCCATTTATATGCTATTATAGGTTTTACATGTTGCCTAGAAACAGGGAAGACTCCGTTCGTCTTCCCTAAAATTTTGCCCGGGTTTGGAATTGGTTGTGATTAGTTTGATTGACAGAACTCCCGGTATCGAAAGGGATCGGGATATTACACAAACCGAGGGCGTGGGGCTTAGGACCAGGTCTCCATCACTATGGTGCCCATAACTTTTGATCCGTAAGGAGTTACGCGGCGCACAGCATACCATTGGAAAGCACTCCGAGAGCTCTACGACAGGGGCAGCCAGCCTGCTCGACTGCGCCTATTTTCAGAACCTAAAATCAAAAGTTTTCATTAGTTTCTGGACACTTTTATTCTTTTGTACTGTTTTTCCGTCTCGGATCGTACGTTGTGAGCCGCGAAAAGGACGACAACCTAATTCATCACATTTCTGTTACCGAATCCCACGCCACCTTGGGCAAGACAACTTCGCTTCACGTAGAGGCTGGGCCTGCAAACCGAGGGCGTGGAGCTTATGACCTGGTGTCCGTCACTCCGGTGCCCATAACTTTTGATCAGTAAGGAGTTACGCGGCGCACAACATAATGTTGGAAAGCTCTCTAAGAGTTCTACAACGGGGGCAGCAAGCATGCTTCGCTGTTCCTATTTTTGGAGCCAAAAATCGAACGTTTTCATCAATTTTTGGAAACTTTTCTATTTTTGCGCTGTTTTTCCGTCCCGGATCGTACGTCGTGAGCCGCGAAAAGGAAGACAACCTAATCCATCACATTTCTATTACCGAATCCCACGGCACCTTGGGCAAGAAAACTTCGCTTCACATAGAGGATGGGCCCGCAAACCGAGGGCGTGGGGCTTAGGACCAGGTCTCCGTCGCTCCGGTGCTCTTAACTTTTCATCCGTAAGGAGTTACGAGGCGCACAGCATATCGTTGGAAAGCTCTTTGAGAGCTCTACGACAGGGGCAGCAATCCTACTCGGCCGCGCCTATTTTTTAGAGCCCAAAATCGAACGTTTTCTTCAGTTTCTGGACATTTTTCTTCCTTTGCACCGTTTTTCCATCCCGGATCGTACGTCGTGAGACGCAAAAAGGATGACAACCTAATCCATCACATTTCTATTACTGAATCCCAAGGCACCTTAGGCAAGACAACTTCGCTTCACGTAGAGGCTTGGCCTGCAAACCGAGGGCGTAGGGCTTAGGACCAGGTCTCTGTCGCTCTGGTGCCCATAACTTTTGATCCGTAAGGAGTAACGCGGCGCACATCATACAGTTGGAAAGCTCTCCGAAAGCTCTACGACGGGGGCAGCAAGCCTGCTCGGCTGCGCCTATTTTCGAAGCCTAAAATAGAAAGTTTTCATGAGTTTCTGGACACTTTTCTTCTTTTGCGCTATTTTTCCGTCCCGAATCGTACGTCGTGAGCCGCGAAAAGGACGACAACCTAATACATCACATTTCTATTACCAAATCCCACGCCACCTTGGGCAAGACAACATCACTTCACATAGAGGCTGGGCCGGCAAACCGAGGTCGTGGGGATTAGGACCAGGTCTCCGTCTCTTCGGTGCCCATAACTTTTGATCCGTAAGGAGTTACGTGGCGCACAACATACCGTTGGAAAGCTCTCCGAGAGCTCTACGACAGGGGCAGCAAGCTTGCTTGGCTGCGCCTATTTTCGAAGCCCAAAATTGAACATTTTCATCAGTTTCTAGATATTTTTCTTCTTTTGCGCTATTTTTTCATCCCGGATCGTACGTCGTGAGCCGCGAAAAGGATGACAACCTAATCCATCACATTTCTATTACCGAATCCCACGGTACCTTGGGCAAGACAACTTCACTTCACGTACAGGCTTGGCCCGCAAACTGAGGACGTGGTGCTTAGGACCAGGTCTCCGTCGCTCCGGTGCCCATAACTTTTGATCCGTAAGGAGTTACGCGGCGCACAGCATACCGTTGGAAAGCTCTCTAAGATTTCTACGATGGGGGCAACAAGCCTGCTCGGCCGTGCCTATTTTCGGAGCCAAAAGTCTAACGTTTACATCAGTTTGTCAAAATTTTACTTCTTTTGCGCTGTTTTTCCGTCCCGGATCGTACGTCGTGAGCCGTGAAAAGGAAGACGACCTAATCCATCACATTTCTATTACCAAATCCCACGGTGTCACGCCCCAACCCGGCCTATAAAGGTTAGACTGGGGTGTAATCTAAACATTCAAGTCATATCACGTGCTTAGTTGTTTATGAAGATTTAACACCTAATGTTTAGTCTAAACTCCAAATATTTTTCGGAAAACCGGCAGCATAACGGCTGTAACTGGGCTCTTTGGTTTAACCTAATTTTCTAAACGCCTCAAAATTTACTATCTCAAGTTCATTTCCAACTAAGTTTGCTATTTATCGTCAATTGAAATGCCTATTTGTTATCTTGATGTCTCGTTTGATTTATAACCTAGCATGTGTCTTGTTTGTTTGTTTGTCCTCGTTACAAAATATACATGTTGATCTTAGCTTAATAGCGAGTACCTGTTAGGATTGGATAAGTTCATTTACTTAGTCCTTAACTAATGCGTCATAACCTATGATAAATACTAGCGGTAATAAAAGCAAAAACGATCATAGTAATGTCTAGCATCAGTCTACTTAATATAAGTACAAACCAAAATTAGACCCCAAATTACAACGGGGGTCTTTTACATTAGAAATAACAAGCAACATAAAATAGATAGTCTTCAAGTAGCACAGAGTTCACAAGTAGCCACATTCAAGCAAAGCAAACAATGACAGGCAATCACTCCAGGGGTTCATTGTTAGGCACACCGTCCTCGGGTACCTGTACCTGTTCTTCTTCACTATTAAGCTAAGATCACTATTAAGCTAAGATCAACAGGTACTTTTGTAACGAGGATTAACAAACAGACGAGACATAGTATCATACTAGGTTATTAATCAATCAAGACTTCGAGATAACCAGTAGGCATTTCAATTGATGGTAAATAGTAATCTTAGTTGGAAATGAAATTGAGATTGAAAAATTTGAGACGTTTAGAGAATTAGGTCAAACCAAAGAGCCCAATTACAACCGTTATGCTATCGGTTTTCTGAAAAATTTTAGGAGTTTAGGCTAAAACGTTAAGTATTAAATTTCCATGAACAGTTAAGTACGAGATAGACTGGAATGTTTAGATCACACCCCAGTCTAACCTTTATAGGCCGAGTTAGGGTGTGACATAATCCATCACATTTCTATTACCGAATCCCACAGCACCTTGGGCAAGACAACTTCGCTTCACGTAGAGGCTGGGCCCGCAAACCGAGGGCGTAGGGCTTAGGACCAGGTCTCTGTCGCTCCGGTACCCATAACTTTTGATCCGTAAGGAGTTATGCGGCGTACAACATACCGTTGAAAAGCTCTCCGAGAGCTCTACGATGGGGGCAGCAAGGCTGCTCGGCTGCGCCTATTTTCGGAACCAAAAATTGAAAGTTTTCATCAATTTCTAGACACTTTTCTTCTTTTACGCTGTTTTTCCGTCCCGGATTGTACGTTGTCAGCCGCGAAAAGGACGACAACCTAATCCATCACATTTCTATTACCGAATCCCACACCACCTTAGGCAAGACAACTTCGCTTCACGTAGAGGCTGGGCCCGCAAACTGAGGTCGTGGGGCTTAGGACCAGGTGTCCATCGCTCCGGTACCCATAACTTTTGATCCGTAAGGAGTTACGCAGCGCACAGCATACCGTTGGAAAGCTCTCTGAGAGTTCTACGACGGGGGCAGTAAGCCTGCTATGCTGTGCCTATTTTGCGAGTCCAAAATCAAACGTTTTAATCAGTTTCTGGAAACTTTTCTTCTTTTGCTCTGTTTTTCCGTCCCAGATCGTACGTAATGAGCAGCGAAAAGAAAGACAACCTAATCCATCACATTTCTATTACCGAATCCCACGGTACCTTGGGCAAGACAACTTCGCTTCATGTAGAGGATGGGCCTGCAAACCGAGGGCGTGGGGTTGAAGACCAGGTCTCCGTCTCTCCGGTGACCATAACTTTTGATCCGTAAGGAGTTACGCGGCGCACAGCATACCGTTGAAAAGCTCTCCGAGAGCTCTACGACGGGGGCAACAATCCTGCTCGGCAGCACCTATTTTTGGAGCACAAAATTGAACGTTTACAATAGTTTCTGGACATTTTTCTTCTTTTGCGTTGTTTTTCTATCCCGGATCGTACGTCGTGAGCCGCGAAAAGGATGACAACCAAATCCATCACATTTATATTACCGAATCCCACGGCACCTTGGGCAAGACAACTTTGCTTCACGTAGAGGCTTGGCCCCCAAACCGAGGGTGTGGGGCTTAGGACCAAGTCTCCGTCGCTTCGGTGCCTATAACTTTTGATCCGTAAGGAGCTACGCAGTGCACAGCATACCGTTGAAAAGCTTTTTGAGAGTACTACGACGGAAGCAGCAAGCCTGCTCAGCTGCGCCTATTTTCAGAGCCCAAAATCAAACATTTTCATCAGTTTCTGGACACTTTTTTTCTTTTGCATTGTTTTTCCATCCCGGATCGTAAGTCGTGAGCCGCGAAAAGGACAACAACCTAATCCAACACATTTCTCTTACCGAATCCCATGGCACCTTGGGCAAGACAACTTCGCTTCACGTAGAGGTTGGGCCCGCAAATCGAGGGCGTGGGGCTTAGGACCAGGTCTCCGTCACACCGGTGCCCATAACTTTTGATCTGTAAGTAGTTACGCGGCGTACAGCATACCGTTGGAAAGCTCTCCGAGAGTTCTACGATGGGGGCAGCAAGACTACTCGGCTACGCCTATTTTTGAAAACTAAAATAGAAAGTTTTCATCAGTTTCTAGATACTTTTCTTCTTTTGCGTTATTTTTTCCGTCCCGGATCGTACGTCGTGAGCCGCGAAAAGGACGTCAACCTAATCCATCACATTTCTATTATCGAATCCCACGCCACCTTGGGCAAGACAACTTCTCTTCACGTAGAGGCTGGGCCCGCAAACTGAGGTCGTGGGGCTTAGGACTAGGTCTCCGTCGCTCCGGTACCGATAACTTTTGATCCGTAAGGAGTTACGCGGCGCACAGCATGCTGTTGGAAAGCTCTCCGAGAGCTCTACGATAAGGGCAGCAAGCCTGCTCGGTTGGGCCTATTTTCAGAGCCCAAAATCGAATGTTTTCATCAGTTTCTGGACATTTTCCTACCTTTGCGCTGTTTTTCCGTCCCGGATCATACGTCGTGAGCATCGAAAAGGACGACAACCTAATCCATCACATTTCTATTACCGAATCCCACGGCACCTTGGACAAGACAACTTCGCTTCACGTAGAGGCATGGCCTGCAAACTTAGGGTGTGGGGCTTAAGACCAGTTCTTCGTCGCTCCGGTGCCTATAACTTTTGATTTGTAAGGAGTTACACGGCGCACAACATACCGTTGAAAAGCTCTCCGAGAGCTCTACGACAAAGGCAGTAAGCCTGCTAGGCTGCGCCTATTTTCGGAGCCCAAAATTGAACATTTTCATCAGTTTCTGGACACTTTTCTTCTTTAGCGCTGTTTTTTCGTCCCGGATCGTACGTCGTGAGCCATGAAAAGGACGACAACCTAATCCATCACATTTCTATTACCGAATCCCACGGCACCTTGGGCAAGACAACTTCGCTTCACGTAGAGGTTGGGCCCGTAAACCGAGGGCGTGAGGCTTAGGACCAGGTCTACGTCGTGATCCGTAAGGAGTTGCGCAGAGCACAACATACTGTTGGAAAGCTCTCCGAGAGCTCTACGACGGGGGCAGCATGCTTGCTTTGCTGTGCCTATTTTCAGAGCCCAAAATCGAACGTTTTCATCAATTTCTGGACACTTTTCTTCTATTGGGCAGTTTTTCCGTCCCGAATCGTACGTCATGAGCCACAAAATGATGACAACCTAATCAATCACATTTCTATTACCTAATCCCACGGCACCTTGGGCAAGACAATTTCACCTCACGAAGAGGCTGGGCCCGCAAACCGAGGGCGTGGGGCTTAGGACCAGGTCTCTGTCGCTCAGTTGCCCATAACTTTTGATCCACAAGGAGTTACGCGGCTCACAGCATACCGTTGGAAAGCAATCCGAGAGCTCTACGACAGAGGCAGCAAGCTTGCTCGGCCGCGCCTATTTTTGGAGCCCAAAATCGAACATTTTCATCAGTTTCTGGACATTTTTCTTCCTTTGCACTGTTTTTCCATCCTGGATCGTACGTCGTGAGACGCGAAAAGGATGACAACCTAATCTATCACATTTCTATTACCTAATCCCACGGCACCTTGGGCAAGACAACTTCACCTCACGAAGAGGCTGGGCCCGCAAACCGAGGGCGTGGGGCTTAGGACCAGGTCTCTGTCACTCCGGTGCCTATAACTTTTGATCCGTAAGGAGTTACGCAGTGCATAACATACCGTTGGAAAGCACTCCGAGAGCTCTACGACGGGGGTTAGCAAGCCTGCTCGGCCGCATCTATTTTCAGAGCCCAAAATCGAACTTTTTCATCAGTTTCTGGATATTTTTATTCTTTTGCGCTATTTTTCCATCCCGGATCGTACGTCGTGAGCCGCGAAAAGGACGACAACATAATCCATCACATTTCTATTACCGACTCCCATGCCACCTTGGGCAAGACAACTTCACTTCACCTAGAGGCTGGGCCCGCAAATCGAAGTCGTGGGGCTTAGGACCAGGTCTCCGTCACTCCGGTGCCCATAACTTTTGATCCGTAAGGAGTTACGCGGCATACAACATACCGTTGGAAAGCTCTCCGAGAGCTCTACGACGGGGGCTACAACCCTGCTAGGCTGCGCCTGTTTTTGGAGCACAAAATCGTACATTTTTATCAGTTTTTGGACATTTTTATTCTTTTGCGTAGTTTTTCCATCCCGGATCGTACGTCATGAGCCACAAAAAGGACGACAACCTAATCCATCACATTTCTATTACCGAATCTGATGGCACCTTGGGCAAGACAACTTTGCTTCACGTAGATGCCTGGCCCGCAAACCGAGGGCGTGGGTCTTAGGACCAGGTCTCCGTCTCTCCGGTACCTATAAATTTTGATCCGTGTGGAGTTACGCGGCGCACAGCATACTGTTGAAAAGCTTTTCGAGAGATCTATGACGGGGGTAGCAAGCCTGCTCGGCTGCGCATATTTTCAGAGCCCAAAATTGAGCATTTTCATCAGTTTATGGACACTTTTCTTCTTTTGCGCTGTTTTTTCGACCCGGATCGTAAGTCGTGAGCCGCAAAAAGGACGACAACCTAATCCATCACATTTCTATTGCCGAATCCCACGGCACCTTGGGCAAGGAAACTTTCTCTTCACGTAGAGGCTTAGCCCGCAAACCGAGGGCGTGGGGCTTAGGCACAGGTCTCCGACGCTCCGGTGCCCATAACTTTTGATCCGTAAGGAGTTACGCGGCGCACAGCATACCGTAGAGCTCTACGACGGGGGTAGCAAGCTTGCTTTGCAGCGCCTATATCCAAAGCCCAAAATTGAACGTTTTCATCAATTTCTTGACACTTTTCTTCTATTGCGCTGTTTTTCTGTCCCGGATCGTACGTCGTGAGCCACGAAATCGACGACAACTTAATCCATTACATTTCTATTATCGAATCCCATGCCACCTTGGGCAGGACAACTTCGCTTCACGTAGTGGCTGGGCCCGCAAAGCAAAGTCGTGGTGCTTAGGACCAGGTCTTCGACGCCCGGGGGCCCATAACTTTTGATTCGTAAGGAGTTACGCGGCGCACAGCATACCGTTGGAAAGCTCTCTGAGAGTTCTACGATGGGGGCAACAATCCTGCTCGGCTGCACATGTTTTTGGAGCACAAAATCGAATGTTTTCCTTAGTTTCTTGACATTTTTCTACTTTTGTGCTATTTTTCGGTCCCGGATCATACGTCGTGAGCCGCAAAAAGGACGACAACCTAATCAATCACATTTCTATTACCTAATACCACGGCACCTTGGGCAAGACAATTTCACCTCACGAAGAGGCTGGGCTCGCAAACCGAGGGCGTGGGGCTTAGGACCAGGTCTCCGTCGCTCAGGTGCCCATAACTTTTGATCCACAAGGAGTTACGCGGCTCACAGCATACCGTTGGAAAGCAATCCGAGAGCTCTACGACAAGGGCAGCAAGCCTGCTCGGCCGCGCCTATTTTTGGATTCCAAAATCGAACATTTTCATCAGTTTCTGGACATTTTTCTTCCTTTGCATTGTTTTTCCATCCTGGATCGTACGTCGTGAGACGCAAAAAGGATGACAACCTAATCTATCACATTTCTATTACCTAATCCCACGACACCTTGGGCAAGACAACTTCACCTCACGAAGAGGCTAGGCCCGCAAACCGAGGGCGTAGGGCTTAGGACCAGGTCTCCGTCACTCCGGTGCCCATAACTTTTGATCCGTAAGGAGTTACGCGGCGTATAGCATACCATTGCAAAGCACTCCGAGAGCTCTACAATGGGGGTAGCAAGCCTGCTCAGCCGCATCTATTTTCAGAGCCCAAAATCGAACTTTTTCATCAGTTTCTGGACATTTTTATTCTTTTGAGCTGTTTTTCCATCCCGGATCGTACGTCGTGAGCCGCGAAAAGGACGACAACATAATCCATCACATTTCTATTACCGACTCCCATGCCACCTTGGGCAAGACAACTTCACTTCACCTAGAGGCTGGGCCCGCAAATCGAAGTCGTGGGGCTTAGGACCAGGTCTCCGTTGCTCCGGTGCCCATAACTTTTCATCCGTAAGGAGTTACGCGACGTACAACATACCGTTGGAAAGCTCTCCGAGAGCTCTACGACGGGGGCTACAATCCTGCTAGGCTGCGCCTATTTTTGGAGCACAAAATCCTACATTTTTAATCAGTTTTTGGACATTTTTATTCTTTTGCGCAGTTTTTCCGTCCCGGATCGTACGTCATGAGCCACAAAAAGGACGACAACCGAATCCATCACATTTCTATTACCGAATCTGATGGCACCTTGGGCAAGACAACTTTGCTTCACGTAGATGCCTGGCTCGCAAACCGAGGGCGTGGGTCTTAGGACTAGGTCTCCGTCTCTCTGGTACCTATAACTTTTGATCCGTGTGGAGTTACGCGGCGCACAGCATACCGTTGAAAAGCTTTTCGAGAGATCTATGACGGGGGTAGCAAGCCTGCTCGGCTGCGCATATTTTTAGAGCCCAAAATTGAACATTTTCATCAGTTTATGTACACTTTTCTTCTTTTGCGCTGTTTTTTCGACCCGGATCGTAAGTCATGAGCTGCAAAAAGGACGACAACATAATCCATCACATTTCTATTACCGAATCCCATGGCACCTTGGGCAAGGAAACTTTCTCTTCACGTAGAGGCTTAGCCCGCAAACCGAGGGCGTGGGGCTTAGGACCAGGTCTCCGACGCTCCGGTGCCCATAACTTTTGATCCGTAAGGAGTTACGCGGCGCACAGCATACCGTAGAGCTCTACGACGGGGGCAGCAAGCTTGCTTTGCAGCGCCTGTATCCAAAGCCCAAAATTGAACGTTTTCATCAATTTCTTGACACTTTTCTTCTATTGCGCTATTTTTCTGTCCCGGATCGTACGTCGTGAGCCACGAAATCGACGACAACCTAATCCATTACATTTCTATTATCGAATCCCACGCCACCTTGGGCAGGACAACTTCGTTTCACGTAGTGGCTGGGCCCTCAAAGCAAAGTCGTGGTGCTTAGGACCAGGTCTTCGACGCCCGGGGGCCCATAACTTTTGATTCGTAAGGAGTTACGCGGCGTACAGCATACCGTTGGAAAGCTCTCTGAGAGTTCTACGACGGGGGCAACAATCCTGCTGTGCTGAACATGTTTTTGGAGCACAAAATCGAATGTTTTCCTCAGTTTCTTGACATTTTTCTACTTTTGTGCTGTTTTTCCGTCCCGGATCATACGTCGTGAGCCGCAAAAAGGACGACAACCTAATCAATCACATTTCTATTACCTAATCTCACGGCACCTTGGGCAAGACAATTTCACCTCACGAAGAGGCTGGGCCCGCAAACCGAGGGCGTGGGGCTTAGGACCAGGTCTCCGTCGCTCAGGTGCCCATAACTTTTGATCCAAAAGGAGTTACGCGGCTCACAGCATACCGTTGGAAAGCAATCCGAGAGCTCTACGACAGGGGCAGCAAGCCTGCTCGGCCGTGCCTATTTTTGGAGCCCAAAATCGAACATTTTCATCAGTTTCTGGACATTTTTCTTCCTTTGCACTGTTTTTCCATCCTGGATCGTACGTCATGAGACGCGAAAAGGATGACAACCTAATCTATCACATTTCTATTACCTAATCCCACGGCACCTTGGGCAAGACAACTTCACCTCACGAAGAGGCTGGGCCCGCAAACCGAGGGCGTGGGGCTTAGGACCAGGTCTCTGTCACTCCGGTGCCCATAACTTTTGATCCGTAAGGAGTTACGCGGCGCATAGCATACCGTTGGAAAGCACTCCGAGAGCTCTACGACGAGGGTAGCAAGCCTGCTTGGCCGCATCTATTTTCAGAGCCCAAAATCGAACTTTTTCATCAGTTTCTGGACATTTTTATTCTTTTGCGCTGTTTTTCCATCCCGGATCGTACGTCGTGAGCCGCGAAAAGGACGACAACATAATCCATCACATTTCTATTATCGACTCCCATGCCACCTTGGGCAAGGCAACTTCACTTCACCTAGAGGCTGGGCCCGCAAATCGAAGTCGTGGGGCTTAGGACCAGGTCTCCGTCGCTCCGGTGCCTATAACTTTTGATCCGTAAGGAGTTACGCGGCAGACAACATACCGTTGGAAAACTCTCCGAGAGCTCTACGACGGGGGCTACAATCCTGCTTGGCTGTGCCTGTTTTTGGAGCACAAAATTGTACATTTTTATAAGTTTTTCGACATTTTTATTCTTTTGCGCAGTTTTTCCATCCCGGATCGTACGTCATGAGCCACAAAAAGGACGACAACCTAATCCATCACATTTCTATTACCGAATCTGATGGCACCTTGGGCAAGACAACTTTGCTTCACGTAGATGCCTGGCTCGCAAACCAAGGGCGTGGGGCTTAGGACTAGGTTTCCGACGCTCCGGTGCCCATAACTTTTGATCCATAAGGAGTTACGCGGCGCACAGCATACCGTAAAGCTCTACGACAGGGGCAGCAAGCTTGCTTTGTAGCGCCTGTATCCAAAGCCCAAAATTGAACGTTTTCATCAATTTCTTGACACTTTTCTTCTATTGCGCTGTTTTTCTGTCCCGGATCGTATGTCGTGAGCCACGAAATCGACGACAACCTAATCCATTACATTTTTATTATCGAATCCCACGCCACCTTGGGCAGGACAACTTCACTTCACGTAGTGGCTGGGCCCGCAAAGCAAAGTCGTGGTGCTTAGGACCAGGTCTTCGACGCCCGGGGGCCCATAACTTTTGATTCGTAAGGAGTTACGCGGCGCACAGCATACCGTTGGAAAGCTCTCCGAGAGTTCTACGATGGGGGCAACAATCCTGCTCGGCTGCACATGTTTTTGGAGCACAAAATCGAATGTTTTCCTTAGTTTCTTGACATTTTCCTACTTTTGTGCTGTTTTTTCATCCCGGATCATACGTCGTGAGCCGCAAAAAGGACGACAACCTAATCCATCACATTTCTATAACCGAATCTCACGGCACCTTGGGCAAGACAACTTCGCTTCACGTTGAGGCATGGCCCGCAAACTGAGGGCGTGGGGCTTAGGACCAGGTCTCCGTCGCTCCGGTGCCTATAACTTTTGATCCGTAAGAAGTTATGCGGCGCACAGCATACCGTTGGAAAGCTCTCTGAGAGCTCTACGACAGGGCAGCAAGCCTACTCGGCTGCGCCTGTTTTCAAAGCCCAAAATTAAATATTTTTATCAGTTTCTGGACACTATTCTTCCTTAGCGCTGTTTTTCCCTCCCGGATTGTACGTTGTGAGCCGCAAAAAGTACGACAACCTAATCTATCACATTTCTATTACCGAATCCCACGGAACCTTGGGCAAGAAAACTTCACTTCACATAGAGGTTGGGCTTGCAAACCGAGGGCGTGGGGCTTACGACCAAGTCTCCGTCGCTCCGGTGCCCATAACTTTTGATCCGTAAGGAGTTACGCGAGGCACAGCATACCGTTGAAAAGCTCTCCGAGAGCTCTACGACGAGGGCACCAAGCTTGCTTTGCTGCGCCTATTTTCAGAGCCCAAAATTGAACGTTTTCATCAATTTCTGGACACTTTTCTTCTATTGCGCTGTTTTTCCGTCCCGGATCGTACGTCATGAGCCACGAAAATGACGACAACCTAATCCATCACATTTCTATTACCTAATCCCACAGCATCTTGGGCAAGACAACTTCGCCTCACGAAGAGTCTGGGCCTGCAAACCGAGGGCGTGGGGCTTAAGACCAAGTCTTCGTCACTCCGGTGCCCATAACTTTTGATCCGTAAGGAGTTATGCGGCGCACTACATATCGTTGGAAAGCTCTCCGAGAGCTCTGACGGGGGTAGTAAGCCTGCTCAGCTGTGCCTATTTTCGGAACCTAAAATCGAAAGTTTTCATCAGTTTTTGGACACTTTTATTCTTTTGTTCTGTTTTTCCGTCCCGGATAGTACGTTCTGAGCCGCGAAAAGGACGACAACCTAATCCATCACATTTCTGTTACCGAATCCCACGCCACCTTGGGCAAGACAACTTCGCTTTTCGTGGAGGTTGGGCGCGCAAACCGAGGGTTTGGGGCTTCGGACCTGGTGTCCGTCGCTCCGGTGCCCATAACTTTTGATCCGTAAGGAGTTACGCGGCGAACAACATACCATTGGAAAGCTCTCTGAGAGTTCTACAACGGGGGTAGCGAGCCTGCTCCGCTGTTCCTATTATCGGAGATAAAAATCGAACATTTTCATCAATTTCTGGAAACTTTTCTTTTTTTGCGTTGTTTTTTCATCCCGGATCGTACGTCGTGAGCCGCGAAAAGGAAGACAACCTAATCGATCACATTTCTATTACCGAATCCCACCGCACCTTAGGCAAGAAAACTTCGCTTCACGTAAAGGATGGGCCCGCAAACCGAGGGCGTGGGGCTTAGGACCAGGTCTCCGTCACTCCGGTGCCCTTAACTTTTGATCCAAAAGGAGTTACGCGGCGCACATCGTACCGTTAGAAAGCTCTCTCAAAGCTGTATGACAGGGGCAGCAATCTTGCTTGGCCGCACCTATTTTTGGAGCCTAAAATCGAATGTTTTTATCCGTTTCTGGATATTTTTCTTCCTTTGCACTATTTTTTCGTCCCAGATCGTACGTCGTGAGACGCGAAAAGGATGACAACCTAATCCATCACATTTCTATTACCGAATCCCACGGGACCTTAGGCAAGACAACTTCACTTCATGCAGAGGCTTGGCCCACAAACAGAGGGCGTAGAGCTTAGGACCAGGTCTCTGTCGCTCCGGTGCCCATAACTTTTGATTCGTAAGGAGTTACGCGGCGCATAGAATACCGTTGGAAAGCTCTCCGAGAGCTCTACGATGGGGGCAGTACGCCTACTCGGCTCCGCCTAATTTCAGAACCTAAAATAGAAAGTTTTTATCAGTTTCTTGACACTTTTCTTCTTTTGCACTATTTTTTCATCCCGGATCGTACGTCGTGAGCCGCAAAAAGGATGACAACCTAATCCATCACATTTCTATTACCGAATTCCACGGCACCTTTGGCAAGACAACTTCGCTTCACGTAGAGGCTGGGCCCGCAAACCGAGGTCGTGGGGCTTAAGACCAGGTCTCCGTCGCTCCGGTGCCCATAACTTTTCATCCGTAAGGAGTTATGCATCGCACAACATACCATTGGAAAGCTCTCCGAGAGCTTTATGATTGTGGCGGCAAGCCTGCTCAGCTACGCCTATTTTTGGAGCCCAAAATAGAATGTTTTCAACAGTTTCTGGACATTTTTCTTCTTTTGCGCTATTTTTCTGTCCCGGATCGTACGTAGTGAGCCGTGAAAAAAATGACAACCTAATCCATCATATTTGTATTACCAAATCCCACGGCACCTTGGGCAAGACAACTTCGCTTCACATAGAGGCATGACCCACAAACTTAGGGCGTGGGGCTTAGGACCAGGTCTCCGTCGTTCCGGTGCCTATAAATTTTGTTTTGTAAGGAGTTATGCGGCGCACAGCATACTGTTGAAAAGTGCTCCGAGAACTCTACGACAGGGGCAGCAAGCCTGCTCGGTTGCGCCTATTTTCGGAGCCCAAAATCGAACATTTTCATCAGTTTTTGGACACTTTTCTTCTTTAGCGTTGTTTTTCCGTCCCGGATCGTACGTCGTGAGCCGCGAAAAGGACGAAAACCTAATTCATCACATTTCAATTACTAAATCCCATGGCACCTTGGGCAAGACAACTTGCTTTACGTAGAGGTTGGGCCCACAAACTGAGGGCGTGGGGCTTAGGACCAGGTCTCTGTCGCTCCGGTTCCCATAACTTTTGATCCGTAAGGAGTTACGTGGAGCACAACATACTGTTGGAAAGCTCTCCGAGAGCTCTACGACGGGGGCAGTAAGCCTGCTTTGCTGCGCCTATTTTCAGAGTCCAAAATCCAACGTTTTTATCAATTTCTGGACACTTTTCTTCTATTGCATAGTTTTTTCGTCCCGGATCGTACGTCGTGAGCCATGAAAACGATGACAACCTAATCCATCACATTTCTATTACCTAATCCCACGGTACCGTGGGCAAGACAACTTCACCTCACAAAGAGGCTAGGCCCACAAACCAAGGGTGTGGGGCTTAGGACCAGGTCTCCATCACTCCGGTGCCCATAACTTTTGATCCATAAGGAGTTACGCGACGCACAACATACTGTTGGAAAGCACTCCAAGTGCTCTACGACAGGGCTAGCAAGCATGCTTGGCTGCACTTGTTTTTGGAACCTAAAATCAAAAGTTTTTATTAGTTTCTGTACACTTTTCTTCTTTTGTACTGTTTTTCCGTCTTGGATCGTACGTTGTGAGCCAGGAAAAGGACGACAACTTGATCCATCACATTTCTATTACTGAATCTCACGGCACCTTGGGCAAGACAACTTCGCTTCATGTAGAGGGTAAGCCCGTAAACTGAGGGCATGGGGCTTAAGACCAGGTCTCCGTCGCTCCGGTGCCCATAACTTTTGATCCGTAAAGAGTTACGCGGCGCACAGCATACCTTTGGAAAGCTCTCTGGGAGCTCTACGCCGAGGGCAGCCAGCTTGCTCGGCTATGCCTATTTTCAGAGCCCAAAGTTGAACGTTTTCATCCGTTTCTAGACACTTTTCTTCTTTTGAGTTGTTTTTCCGTCTTGGATCGTACGTCGTGAGTATCGAAAAGGACGACAACCTAATCCATCACAATTCTATTACCGAACGACACCTTGGGCAAGACAACTTCGCTTCACGTAGAGGGTGGGCCCGCAAACCGAGGGCAGGGGGTTTAGGACCAGGTCTCCGTCACTCCGGTGCCCATAACTTTTGATCTGTAAAGAGTTACGCGGCGCACAACATACCGTTGGAACGCTATCCGAGAGCTCTACGACGAGGGCAGCTTGTTTGCTGGGCTGCGCCTGTTTTCAGAGAGCAAAATCGAACATTTTCATCAGTTTCTGGACACTTTTCTTCTTTTGCGCTGTTTTTTCGTCCTGGATCGTACGTCGTGAGCCGCGAAAAGGAAGACAACCTAATCCATCACATTTATATTACCGAACGGCACCTTGGGCAAGACAACTTCACTTCACATAGAGGGTGGGCCCGCAAACCGTGGGCGTGGGGCTTAGGACGAGGTCTCCGTCGCTCCGGTGCCCATGAGTTTTGATCCGTAAAGAGTTACGGGGCGCACTGTGTGAGGCCCAACCTCGATTTGTGTGCGATACCTCATTTTGTGTGCCCTAATCTATATTTACGTGCCTTGACCTAGGTTTAAGAATTGTGTTCGTTTTGTGTGCCATGCATTGAATTACGGGCATTCATTTAGGGTTGCGTGCATTTACTAGAAAAACGTGCATTCGTCTCATAGTTCGTGTCCTACCTCATAGTGCGTGCTGTAGACCTAGGAAAGCGTGCCCTCACGCTAATCAAGAAAGCATCTTGCACGAAGCACTAGGTCATTAATTAATCCTGCAAAATCCACTAACTATTATTAAATTACTAATTCAACCCACTAGAAAAAAAAATCTCACAAAAAGCTAGACATTCCTTATTCTTTATTCCTTATTCTTTTTACACTTTCAACACACAATTAAATAATGCACATAAGATGACAAAAGATCAGATTTTTTTTATTGCCTTGGCCGACCACTACAAGGGCTTTGTGTTTGCTTGTTCAAATTCAACTTAATTCCTAGACAAACTATGACATTCTATGACACAAATGCATAAAAAAAATTGCTCAAAAATCTCCTCAAAACCCTAACATACTCGACCAAACATTCCTTGCCCTTGCTAGGAATTTCAAATTACATCTTGAAGACACAAAAAGGCTGAATTTTTTCTGCCCAAGGCCGAACATACTTCATCAATTGCAAGGCTTTTGTTTTCTTCTTCATTTCTCTCATTTTCCTCTCACATTTCTCTCTCTCCCTCTCATTCTTCTATCTCTCTCTCGGCCTTGGCTGAGTATCTTACCTTCATAGCTCATCTTCATCATACCATAGTTAGTCAAGACAAGCCACAAGCAAGAAACTCGATCAAGCTAGCTAGGATGCAAGAATCACACATGCAAGCTTTTTGAGTCATCATTTTCGGCCTTGGTGAGTTTACTAGGTTCCATTTATTTTCTTCTTGTTCTAACCACATGCATGTACTAAGAGCTTGGCCACTAAGCTAGGAAAAATAGAGAAAATTGAGTTGGAATCACGGCTAAGCAAGGAAGAAGAAGAATTTGAGCTTCATCAAAGTTTTGTGCATCTTCTTGTTGATTGGCTAAGGTGAGGGCTAAAACCTTTTGAAAATCCTTCAAAAATCCACATGCATGCTCTTAAATGTATGTCTTTGCTTATGTACTTGAGTTATATGTGTGTTCATAAGCTCCTACAACCATGCATGGCAAGATTTTGGCTTGAAGATGATGATACATGAAATTGGGTTTGTTGACAACTCTCTGACTTGTTGTTACGAGGTGAGTTTGGCTATGCAAATAATGTTCAAAATGATTGAAAATTGGTAGGTGACTATTTTTTCCAGTTTTGAACATTTTTCACAGAAATAGGCCAAAGCTAATTTTGAATTTAAGGTCCTCAAAATGGCAAATCATTAAAATGTGTCCAAATCTGGAAGTCTGGAAAAATGAAGCAGGTTTTGGCAGATGCACTGACCTTGTGGAACGAACCAGGTTTGACTTAGTAAATATTGTCTAAAATGAATGAAATTTGGTGTGATACTAGATTTGTCAGTTCTGGACATTTTTGTCAGAAATGGACTAAGGCGAAATCTGACCCTAAGGACCTCAAAAACGACAATTATCAAAATGTGTGCAAATCTGGACAGTTTTGTGCAATCCCACTGTTCTGGCTATAACTATTGATCTCGAACTTCAAATGATGCAAGGTTTGTTTCTGATTTTAGTTCACTTCTTAAGCTTTAATTTGACATCTTTTTTTACTGGAATTGTAGATTGTTGGCTTGACTCAATGATTGTGAGAAAACAGCCTATTGCAGTGAGGGTTTCACTTAGTTATATGCTTAGAAATTTGTTGTAACTTCTCTTGTGGTATTAATTGCTTTAGATTGTGGCATTGGGATGTTGTGTGGACTGTTTTGAGTATTTGGGGATGTTGGATTAATTGATGCTTGGCTTGAGATTGATTTTGAGTTGACTTGGGGCTTAATTGCACGGATAAGCACGAAATGAAAACCCTAGTGACTAGGCGAACTTGCTAAGTGTTGATCCTTTGAATATTGAGTGTAATTATATGTTTAGTAGGCTGCCCGTAGTTGCCTTATAGCCCTAAATGTGACTTTGATTCGTTGCATGTTGATAAATAGGCCTTTCTTGCATCCGAACCACGTAGATTGTTGTCTCATGTTGAATAACCTTATTATTTGATTACGTGGACGTTGAAATGAGTTATATGACTTGAATTACGTGCGTTACATGGCTGCCCGTTTAATGTTCATATAACTCCATATGATTTTCAAGTGAAATTACTTGTCTATTCGTGCCTCGCTTGTTTACATGTCAATGTGCAATCTTATGATTGTCCGGAGGCAACCTACTTTGTTGTCCTCCTAATGTGATATAATAAATGTCATAAATGTGCATTGCATACAAGGTTGCAACCTTTCATTCTGGCATGGTAGCGTTCACGCACACCGGGCGGCATCGGGCTTGCCGGTGCAACCGTGACTACCATGGTACCAATTCCCTCTCTTGCTTGGGGGCTAGACTTCCCCGGAGAGTTGGGTCGTAGGATTTTGGGGTACATCCGGAGTACACCCACTTGGCATGTTAAGGGGATGATTTGAAGTCGGCTGCAACAACTGAGAGCAAAAGCTCACCGTATCCTTTTTCTAAATGTGTAAGTACTCTCGCTTGGTTCCTAGAGAACCTCGGGGAAGGAAAGACTGGTAATTGTGTTCCTTTACTTTGTATTATTATTATGTACTTAATTGTGTTATATTCATGCTTGCAAAAAGGATTTTCATAAGTTGAACCGAAAAATGAGTTTCAAAACCTATTTCTCGTTCCCCCTCGCTGAGTTCATAAGGACTCACCCTCTTTTATCATCTCAGGTGAAGAAGATCAAGAACAGGTACCCGAGGAAGACGCGCCTAACGATGATTCCTTGGAGTGATTGCCTGTCTTATGTGCTTTACGTGATTATGGCTACTTGTGAACTCCATGCTACTTGAAGACTATTTCTTTTATGTTGCTTGTTGTTTGTAATGTAAAAGACACCCGTTGTAATTTGGGGTCTAATTTTGGTTTGTACTGATATTATCTAGACAGACACTAGACATTATTATGGTTATTTTGCTATTATTACTGCTAGTATCTATAATAGGATCGTGTAGTATTAGGTAAGGGCTAAGTAAAATGAACCAATCAAATCTTAAGCAGGTACTCGTTGTTAAGCAAAGATCAACAGGCACTTTCATAACGAGAATAAACAAACAAACGAGACATAGTATTATGCTAGGTTATTAATCAATGTGTCATCGAGATAGTTAGTAGTCGTTTCAATTGATGGTAAATAGTAATCCTAGTTGGAAATGAAATTGAGATTGGAAAATTTTGAGGCGTTTAGAGAATTAGGCCAAACCAAAGAGCCCAATTACAGCCGTTATGCTGCCGGTTTTCCAAAAAATTTTGGAGTTTAGGCCAAAACGTTAAGTGTTAAATCTTCATGAAAGGTTAAGTACGAGACGTGTCTTGAATGTTTAGATCACACCCTAGTCTAACCTTTATAGGCCGGGTTGGGACGTGACACCTTATATTAGAATGATATCGGAGCTTAGATTGCTTAAGCCGGGTTTAACTGTCGGACCATGGGTAGAGCCCTAAGACAATTAGGATGACTTGTTTATATGTTATTGTGTGATAATGTTAAATGTGCCTTCTACGTTTTATGTGTTTAAGTGATTAACATCCCTTAATTGTTTCTAGAATTGTATCTATATTATGTTGCATATCTTATGCATTAAATTCTTTATTGTCATATTTCAATAAATTATGCATCGTAATCTGTGCCCATAGATGGCTGGCCCTAGCACCCATACTACTAATAGGAGCGGTGAACTCCAAGAGACCGGAGATGCTTATCAAACTAATCCCGGCATAGCTATGTTTAACATGATGGCAAATGCCATGGATCGCGTATCACGAGTGATGGAGCGTTAGGATGCACGTGAAGCCAACAACAACAACAACAACAACAGGAACGATGGTAACCATGGGAGACATAGCAGAATGAGGGAGTTCCTTGACTTTCGCTAGTCCAAATTCCACGGGGAAGCTGATGGTGAGAAAGCAGAGGCTTGGCTATCCGAGATCGAGAGGATTTTCAGGCCACTTGATTATACTAATGAAGAAAAAGTGGAGTTTGCGGTGTTTCTGTTGCACGGGGATGCTGAACATTGATGGCACACTGTGGAGGCACTGTGGGAAACTGATTAGACACCTTGCTTGTGGGGTAATTTCGTTAAGGCATTCAAGGAGAAATATGTACCTGCAGTTTCCAAGCAGAGGCAGATTGAGGAGTTCATGCACTTGACCCAGGGTAACATGACGGTAGCCCAGTACGAGGCTCGTTTTGACTGACTGTCCCGTTATGCTCAATATATGGTTAGTACTCCGGAGGCGAAGATGTGGAAATTTACAACTGGAGATAATGGGCCGAAGAGATTTCACCGGGAGTTCCATCATTTCATCTACGAAAGCAATGAAGTCCTTGAGAAAAGGGTGTAGCGGATACTTAGTTTACCTCATCAACAAGCCGTCGGATAAAGCTAAGTTGGAGGAGATGCCAGTGATCAAAGATTATGCGGATGTGTTTCCAGAAGAATTGCCCGGTTTACCCCCGAATCGGGAGATCGAGTTCGTTATAGAGCTACTGCCTGGCACCCAGCCAATATCTAAAGCTCCCTATCGTATGGCACCGGCCGAGCTACAAGAATTGAAGGACTAATTGCAAGGATTGTTGAGGAAGGGGTTTGTTCAACCAAGTTCTTCTCCGTGGGGTGCGCCAGTTCTATTTGTAAAGAAGAAAGACGGAACGTTGAGGCTATGCATCGATTACCGAGGACTAAACCAAGTGACTGTCAAGAATAAATACCCATTCCCCCTGATCGACGAGTTATTTGATCAACTGCAATGAGCCAAAGTGTATTCGAAACTCGACTTGAGGCAAGGGTATTATCAGTTGCGGATCAAAAAGGATGATGTGCCTAAAACGGCTTTCACGACGAGATATGGGCATTATGAATATGTAGTTATGCCTTTTGGACTAATTAATGCCCCTGTAGCTTTTATGGATTTGATGCACAGGGTGTTTCAACCCTACTTGGACCAATTTGTGGTGATCTTCATTGATGACATTTTGGTATACTCGAAATCTGAGGCGGAGCATGAGCAACATCTGCGGTTGGTACTGCAAAAACTTCGAGAGCATCAATTGTATGCAAAGTTTAGCAAGTGCGAATTTTGGTTGCAGCAGATTGCATTTTTGGGGCATATTATATCTCAAGAGGGAATAGCAGTGGATCCAGCAAAGATAAAAGCAGTGATATCTTGGAAGAAGCCGGAGAATGTTACGGAGATTCGGAGTTTTCTTGGTCTAGCTGGCTATTATCGGAGATTCGTGAAAGATTTATCTAAGATTGCAGGACCGCTTACAAAGCTCACTCAAAAGAAAACAAAGTTCGTGTGGGATGATAAGTGTGAGAGCAGCTTCCAAGAATTGAAGAAAAGATTGACTATCGCACCTGTTCTTGCATTGCCTGAAGGAAGTCAAGGTTTTGTAATCTATAGCGACGCTTCAAAGGAACGATTGGGTTGTGTGTTAATGCAAAATGGAAGGGTGATTGCATATGCTTCTAGGAAACCAAAGCCGTATGAATTGAATTACCCGACGCATGATTTGGAGTTAGCGGCTATTGTGTTTGCACTCAAGAAATGGAGGCATTATCTATGGGGTAACAACTTTGAGGTATTTACTGATCATAAGAGCTTGAAATACTTGTTCTCTCAAAAAAGAGTTGAATATGAGGCAAAGGCAGTGGATGGAGCTTTTGGATGATTATAACTGCACAATCAATTATGTGCCCGGTAAAGCGAATGTAGTTACAGATGCCTTAAGTAGGAAAGCGAGCATGGCAAAACTGGAAGTCAAGGTGCAGGAGTTGTTGGAGGAAGCATTTTTGTGGAAACCACAATTGACTCGGAAAGGGTTACTTTTTGCCACTACGCAAGTTCAATCGACCTTGTTGTCTGAGTTACAAGAGGCTCAACAGAAAGACCAACAATTTCAGAAGATTAAGGAAGGCAACGCAGATTTCAAGTTTCATGATGATGGTGTTTGGAGGTTTAGGAATCGGATTTGTGTTCCCAATGAGCCAGAGCTGAAAAAGAAGATTCTTGAAGAAGTCCATAATTCAAGATATACTATTCACCCCGACGGAACAAAGATGTACCGGGATTTGAAGCAACACTATTGGTGGAATAACATGAAAAGAGAAATTGCGGAGTTTGTGTCACGGTGCTTGACTTGCCAGAGAGTCAAAGCGAAACATCAACGACTCGCAGGTTTACTTCAGCCATTGGAGATTCCTCAATGGAAATGGGAACATATAACTATGGACTTTGTTATGGACCTGCCCAGATCACAAAAGGGTAATGGCACCGTTTAGGTCATAGTGGATAGATTGACTAAATCGGCGCACTTCTTACCGATGAACAATAAGGATAGTCATGAGAGATTGGGAGATATGTATGTGGCGGAGATTGTAAGATTGCACAAGATGCCTGTGAGTATTGTATCGGATAGGGATCCTCGTTTTACTTCCCAATTTTGGAAGAGATTGCAAGAAGCTTTGGGAACGAAGCTGAGTTTCAGCACGGCTTATCACCCTCAGACTGACGAACAATCAGAGAGGACTATTCAGATTCTGGAGGATATGCTGAGGGCGTGTGTTTTAGACTTCGGGAAAGGTTGGGAGAAATATCTATCTCTAGCGGAGTTCGCTTATAATAATAGTTATCAGGCCACTATCGGGATGGCCCCATTTGAGGCGTTGTATGGACGTAAGTGTCGATCCCTAATTTACTGGGATGAAGTAGGTAAGACGAAGACTTTTGACCCTACCCTTTTACCTGAACTTATAAAGACTGTTGATAATATCCACCTCATCCGGAAACGGATGCTACCGCCCAGAGCAGGCAGAAGAGTTATACAGACCGCCGAAGACGGAGCCTAGAGTTTGAGGTCGGCGACAAGGTGTTCTTGAAGATATCACCCCGGAGGGGACTGATTAAACATGGCAAGGGTGGAAAGTTGAGCCCGAGGTTCGTAGGACCATTTGAGATAATTGAGAAGGTTGGAAAATTGGCGTATCGCCTGGTACTACCCCAAAACCTCTCCAATATTCACGGCGTCTTTCATGTTTCGATGCTGCGGAAGTATCATCCTGATCCTTCGCATATCTTGGAGCCAGAGCTGTTGCAGCTTCGGGAGAACTTGTCTTACGAGGAGAAGCCCATTCGGATCCTAGACCAGCAAGATCGGGAGTTGCGCAACAAAACTATACCGATGGTGAAGGTGCTGTGGGATCATCATGGAGTTGAAGAAGCAATGTGGGAAAGGCGAGACCAGATGGAGCAGCAATATCCAGCTTTATTTCAAAGGTAATAATTGAATTTCGGGACGACCCGACCTCGATTTGCGTGCGATACCTCGTTTTGTGTGCCCTAATCTAAATTTGCGTGCCTTGACCTAGGTTTAAGAATTGTGTTCGTTTTGTGTGCCATGCATTGAATTACGGGCATTCATTTAGGGTTGTGTGCATTTACTAGAAAAACGTGCATTCGTCTCGTAGTTCGTGTCCTACCTCGTAGTGCGTGCCCTAGACCTAGGAAAGCGTGCCTTCACACTAATCAAGAATGCATCTTGCACGAAGCACTAGGTCATTAATTATTCCTACAAAATCCACTAACTATTATTAAATTACTAATTCAACCCACTAGAAAAAAAAATCTCACAAAAAGCTAGACATTCCTTATTCTTTATTCCTTATTCTTTTTACACTTTCAACACACAATTAAATAATGCACATAAGATGACAAAAGATCAAATTTTTTTTATTGCCTTGGCCGACCACTACAAGGGCTTTGTGCTTGCTTGTTCAAATTCAACTTAATTCCTAGACAAACTATGACATTCTATGACACAAATGCATAAAAAAATTGCTCAAAAATCTCCTCAAATCCCCACCATACTCGACCAAACATTCCTTGCCCATGCTAGGAATTTCAAGTTACATCTTGAAGACACAAAAAGGCTGAATTTTTGCTGCCCAAGGCCAAACATACTTCATCAATTGCAAGGCTTTTGTTTTCTTCTTCATTTCTCTCATTTTCCTCTCACATTTCGCTCTCTCCCTCTCATTCTTCTCTCTCTCTCTCGGCCTTGGCTGAATTTCTTACCTTCATAGATCATCTTCATCATACCATAGTTAGTCAAGATGAGCCACAAGCAAGAAACTCGATCAAGCTAGCTAGGATGCAAGAATCACACATGCAAGCTTTTTGAGTCATCATTTTCGGCCTTGGTGAGTTTACTAGGTTCCATTTCTTTTCTTCTTGTTCTAACCACATGCATGTACTAAGAGCTTGGCCACTAAGCTAGGAAAAATAGAGAAAATTGAGTTGGAATCTTGGCTAAGCAAGGAAGAAGAAGAATTTGAGCTTCATCAAAGTATTGTGCATCTTCTTGTTGATTTGCTAAGGTGAGGGCTAAAACCTTTTGAAAATCCTTCAAAAATCATCATGCATGTTCTTAAATGTATGTATTTGCTTCTATACTTGAGTTATATGTGTGTTCATAAGCTCCTACAACCATGCATGGCAAGATTTTGGCTTGAAGATGATGATACATGAAATCGGGTTTGTTGACAGCTCTCTAACTTGTAGTTGCGAGGTGAGTTTGGCTAGGAAAAGGATGTTGAAAATGCATGAAAATTGGTAGGTGACTATTTTTTCAAGTTTTGAACATTTTTCACAGAAATAGTCCAAAGCTAATTTTGATTCTATGGTCCTCAAAATGGCAAATCATTAAAATGTGTCCAAATCTGGAAGTCTGGAAAAATGAAGCAGGTTTTGGCAGATGTACTGACCTTGTGGAACGAACCGGTTTTGACTTAGTAAATGGTGTCCAAAATGCATTAAAGTTGGTGTACTACTATATTTTTCAGTTCTAGACATGTTTGTCAGAAATGGACTAAGGCGAAATCTGACCCTAAGGACCTCAAAAACGACAATTATCGAAATGTCTGCAAATCTGGACAGTTTTGTGCAATCCCACTGTTCTTGCTATAACTATTGATCTCGAACTTCAAATGATACAAGGTTTGTTTCTGATTTTAGTTCACTTCTTAAGATTTAATTTGACATCTTATTTACTTGAATTGGAGATTGTTTGCTTGACTCAATGATTGTGAGAAAACAGCCTATTGCAGTGAGGGTTTCACTTAGTTATATGCTTAGAAATTTGTTGTAACTTCTCTTGTGGTATTAATTGCTTTAGATTGTGACATTGGGATGTTGTGTGGACTGTTTTGAGTACTTGGGGATGTTGGATTAATTGATGCTTGGCTTGAGATTGATTTTGAGTTGACTTGGGGCTTAATTGCACGGATAAGCACGAAATGGAAAACCTAGTGACTAGGCGAACTTGCTAAGTGTTGATCCTTTGAATATTGAGTGTAATTATATGTTTAGTAGGCTACCCGTAGTTGCCTTATAGCCCTAAATGTGACTTTGATTCGTTGCATGTTGACAAATAGGCCTTTCTTGTATCTGAACCACGTAGATTGTTGTCGCATGTTGAATAACCTTATTATTTGATTACGTGGATGTTGAAATGAGTTATATGACTTGAATTACATGTGTTACATGGCTGCCCGTTTAATGTTCATATAACTCCATATGCTTTTCAAGTGAAATTACTTGTCTATTCATGCCTCGCTTGTTTACTTGCCAATGTGCAATCTTATGACTGTTCGGAGGCAACCTACTTTGTTGTCCTCCTAATGTGATATAATAAATGTCATAAATGTGCATTGCATACAAGGTTGCAACCTTTCATTCTGGCATGGGAGCGTTCACGCACACCGGGTGGCATCGGGCTTGCCGGTACAACCGTGACTACCATGGTACCAATTCCCTCTCTCGCTTGGGGGCTAGACTTCCTCGGAGAGTTAGGTCGTAGGATTTTGCGGTACATCCGGAGTATACCCACTTGGCATGTTAAGGGGATGATTTGAAGTCGACCGCAACAACTGAGAGCAAAAGTTCACCGTATCCTTTTTCTAAATGTGTAAGTACTCTCGCTTGGTTCCTAGAGAACCTCGGGAAGGAAAGACTAGTAATTGTGTTCTTTTACTTTGTATTAGTATTCTGTACTTAATTGTGTTATATTCATGCTTGCAAAAAGGATTTTCATAAGTTGAACCGGAAAATGAGTTTCAAAACCTATTTCTCGTTCCCCCTCGCTGAGTTCATAAGGACTCACCCTCTTTTATCATCTCAGGTGAAGAAGATCAAGAACAGGTACCCGAGGATGATGCGCCTAACGATGATTCCTTGGAGTGATTGCCTGTCTTATGTGCTTTACGTGATTATGGCTACATGTGAACTCCATGCTACTTGAAGACTATTTCTTTTATGTTGCTTGTTGTTTGTAATGTAAAAGACCCTCGTTGTAATTTGGGGTCTAATTTTGGTTTGTACTGATATTATCTAGACAGACACTAGACACTACTATGGTTATTTTGCTATTATTACTGCTAGTATCTATAATAGGATCGTGTAGTATTAGGTAAGGGCTAAGTAAAATGAACCAATCAAATCTTAAGCAAGTACTCATTGTTAAGCAAATATCAACAGGCACTTTCATAACGAGAATAAACAAACAAACGAGACATAGTATTATGCTAGGTTATTAATCAACGTGTCATCGAGATAGTTAGTAGTCGTTTGAATTGATGGTAAATAGTAATCCTAGTTGGAAATGAAATTGAGATTGGAAAATTTTGAGGCGTTTAGAGAATTAGGCCAAACCAAAGAGCCCAATTACAGCCGTTATGCTGCCGGTTTTCCGAAAAATTTTAGAGTTTAGGCCAAAATGTTAAGTGTGAAATTTTCATGAACGGTTAAGTACGAGACGTGACTTGAATGTTTAGATCACACACTAGTCTAACCTTTATAGGCCGGGTTGGGACGTGACACACAGCATACCGATGGAAAGCTCTGCGAGAGCTCTACGACGGGGGCAGCCAGCCTGCTCGGCTACGCCTGTTTTCGGAGCCCAAAATAGAACGTTTTCATCAGTTTCTGGACACTTTTCTTCTTTTGAGCTGTTTTTCCGTCTCGGATCGTACGTCGTGAGTAGCGAAAAGGACGATAACCTAATCCATCACATTTATATTACCGAACGACACTTTGGGCAAGACAACTTCGCTTCACGTAGAGGGTGGGCCTGCAAACCGAGGGTGTGGGGCTTAGGACCAGGTCTCCGCCGCTCCGAGGCCCATAACTTTTGATTCGTAAAGAGTTAAGCGACGCACAACATACCGTTGGAAAGCTCTCCGAGAGCTCTATGACAGGGGCAGCCAGCCTGCTCAGCTACGCCTATTTTCGGAGCCCAAAATTGAACGTTTTTATCAGTTTATGGACACTTTTATTCTTTTGAGTTGTTTTTTCGTCCCGGATCGTACGTCGTGAGCAGCGAAAAGGACGACAACCTAATCCATCACATTTATATATTACCGAACGGCACCTTGGGCAAGATAACTTCACTTCACGTAGAGGGTGGGCCTACAAACCGAGGGCATCGGGCTTAAGACCAGGTCTCCGTCGCTCCGCTACCCATAACTTTTGATCCGTAAAGAGTTACATGGCGCACAACATACCGTTGGAAAGCTCTCCAACAGCTCTACGACATGGGCAGCCAGACTGCTCGGCTACGCCTATTTTCAGAGCCCAAAATCAATCGTTTTCTTTAGTTTCTGGATACTTTTCTTCTTTTGCACTGTTTTTCCGTCCTGGATCGTACGTCGTGAGTCGCGAAAAGGACGACAACCTAATCTATCACATTTCTATTACCGAATCCCACGCCACCTTGGGCAAGACAACTTCTCTTCACGTAGAGGCTGGGCCCGCAAACCGAGGGTGTGGGGTTTAGGACCAGATCTCCGTCGCTCCGGTGCTTATAACTTTTGATCCGTAAGGAGTTACGCAACGCACAGCATACCGTTGGAAAGCTCTCCGAGAGCTCTACGATGGGGGCAGCAAGGCTGCTCGACTGTGCCTATTTTCGTAGCCCAAAATCAAACGATTTCATCAGTTTCTGGACACTTTTCTTCTTTTGCGCTCTTTTTTTTGTCCTGGATCGCACGTTGTGTGCCGCGAAATGGATGACAACTTAATCCATCACATTTATATTCTGAATCCCACGGCACCTTGGTCAAGACAACTTCGTTTCACATAGAGGTTGGGCCCGCAAACCGAGGGCGTGGGGCTTAGGACTAGGTCTCCGTCGCTCCGGTCCCCATAACTTTTGATCCGTAAGGAGTTACGCGGCGCACAACATATCGTTGGAAAGCTCTCCGAGAGCTCTACGACGGGGGCAGGAAGCCTGTTCGACTGCGCCTATTTTCAAAGCCCAAAATTGAACGTTTTCATTAGTTTCTGGACACTTTTCTTCTTTTGCATTGTTTTTGGGTCCCGGAACGTACGTCTTGAGCCGTGAAAAGGACGACAACCTAATCCATCACATTTCTATTATTGAATCTCACGCCACCTTGGGCAAGACAACTTCGCTTCACGTAGAAGCTGGGCCTGCAAACCGTGGGCATGGGGCTTTGGACCAGGTCTCCGTCGCTCCGGTGCCCATAACTTTTGATCCGTAAAGAGTTACGCGGCGCACAGCATACCGTTGGAAGGCTTTCCGAGAGCTCTACAACGGAGGCAACAAGCCTGCTCGTCTGCGCCTATTTTTGGAGGCCAAAATCGAATGTTTTCATCAGTTTCTGTACACTTTTCTTCTTTTATGCTGTTTTTTCGTCCCGGATCGTATGTCGTGTACCGTGAAAAGGACGACAACCTAATCCATCACATTTCTATTACCGAATCGTACGCCACCTTGGGCAAGACAACTTCGCTTCACATCAAGGGTGGGCCCACAAACCGAGGGCATGGGGCTTACGACCGGGTCTCCGTCGCTCCGGTGCCCATAACTTTTGATCCATAAGGAGTTACACGGCGTACAACATACCGTTGGAAAGCTCTCCGAGAGCTCTACGACGGGGGCAGCAAGCCTACTCGACTGCGCCTGTTTTCGTAGCCCAAAATTGAATGTTTTCATCAGTTTCTAGACATTTTTCTTCTTTTGAGCTGTTTTCCGTCCCGGATCGTACGTTGTGAGTCACGAAAAGGACGACAACCTAATCCATCACATTTCTATTACCGAATCCCATGCAACCTTGGGCAAGACAACTTCGCTTCACGTAGAGGCTGGGACCGCAAACCGAGGGCGTGGGGCTTACGACCACGTCTCCGTCACTCCGGTGCCCATAACTTTTTATCCGTAAGAAGTTACATAGCGCACAACATACCGTTGGAAAGCTCTCTGAGAGCTCTACGATGGGGGCAGCAAGCCTGCTTGGCTGCGTTTGTTTTCAGAGCCCAAAATTGAATATTTTCATCAGTTTCTGGACACTTTTCTTCTTTTGAGCTGTTTTTCCGTCCCGGATCGTGCGTCGTGAGCCGCGAAAATGACGACAACCTAATCCATCACATTTTTATTACCGAACGGCACCTTGGGCAAGACAACTTCGCTTCACATAGAGAGTTTGTCACGCCCCAACCCGACCTATAGAGGTTAGACTAGGGAGTGATCTAGACATTCAAGTCCTTTCATGTACTTAATCGTTCAAGAAGGTTTAACACTTAACGTTTAGCCTAAACTCCACAAATTCTCTGAAAAACCAGCAGCATAACGGCTGTAATTGGGCTCTTTAGTTTGACCTAATTTTCTAAAGACCTCAAAACTTTCAGTCTCAATTTCATTTCCAACTAAGATTACTATTTATCATCAATTGAAATGCCTACTAGTTGTCTCGAAGTCTCGTTTGATTAATAACCTTGCATGACACTATGTCTCGTTTGTTTGTTAATCCTCATTACAAAAGTACCTGTTGATCTTAGCTTAACAGTGAGTACTTGCTTAAGATTGGATAGATTCATTTGACTTAATTCTTACCTGATACTTCATAATCCTATGATAGATACTAGCCAGTAACGATAGCAAAAATGACCATAGTAGTGTCTATCTAGTTATGATCAGTACAAGCCAAAATTAGACCCCAAATTATAATAGGGGTCATTTACAATACAATAACAAGCAACATAAGAAATGAAATAGTCTTCAAGCAATACATCATTCACAAAATGGCTATAGTCAAGTAAGGCACATAGGACAAGGAATCATCATTAGGCACGTTGTCCTCGGGTACCTGTTCCTGGTCTTCTTCACCTGAGATGATAAAAGAGGGTGAGTCCTTATGAACTCAGCGAGGGAGAACAAGAAATAAGTTTTGAAACTCATTTTCCAGTTCAACTTATGAAAACCCTTTGCAAGCATGACATATATCACAAGTAAGTTCTTAATGTAATATAAAAGTAGAAGAACACAATTACCCGTCTTTCCTCCTCGAGGTCCTATAGGAACCAAGCGAGAGTACTTATACACATAGTGAAAAGGATACGGTGAGCTTTTGCTCTCAGTTCATTTCCAGTATCAGTTGTTGCGGCCGACTTCAAATCATCCCCTTATCACGCCAAATGGGTGTACTTCGGATGTACCCCGAAATCCTACGACCCAACTCTCCGAGGAAGTCTAGCCCCCAAGCGAGAGAGGCAATTGGACAATGGTAGTCACAGTTGCACCGACAAGCCCGATGCCGCCCAGTGTGCGTGAACGCTACCACACCAGAATGAAAGGTTGCAACCTTGTATGCAATGCACATTTATGACATTTAATATATCACATTAGGAGGTCAACAAAGTAGGTTGCCTCCGAGAGTCATAAGATTGCACATTGACAAGTAAACATGCGAGGCACGATATGACAAGTAATTTCACTTGAAAAGCACATGGAGTTATATGAATATTAAACGGGCAGCCATGTAACACATGTAAATCAAGTCATATAACTCATTTTGAAGTTCACGTAATCAAATAATAAGATTATTGAATATGCAACGACCTCTACGTGGGACCGGGTGCAAGAAAGGCCTACTTGTCAACATGTAATCATCGAAATCATGTTTAGGGCTATGAGGGCAACTATGGGCAGGCTACTAATCACATAATTAAACACGATATTCATAGGATCAACACTTAGCGAATTTACCTAGTCACTAGGGTTTCAATTCGTGCTTACCCGCGCGATTAAGCCCCAAGTCATCTCGTATTTAAACTCAAGCCATGCATTGATTAATTCAAACACACTCAAGTATTCAAAACAGTCCACACAACATCCAAATGCCACAATCCCAAGCATTTAATACAACAAGAGAAGCTACAATAATTTTTCTAAGCATATCAATAGGTGAAACCCTCACTGCAATGAACTATTTTCTCACAATCATTGAGACAAGAAAACAAACTCCAATTCCAGTAAACAAATTCAGAAACAAACCTCGCATCATTTGGAGTTCGGATTCGAGAGTTATAGCCAAAACAGTGAGACTACGCAAAACTGTCCAGATTTGCACACATTTCAATACTTGTCGTTTTTGAGGGCCTTAGGGTCAGATTTAGCCTTAGTCCATTTCTGACAAAAATGTCCAGAACTGAAAAATCTAGCAGTACACTAAATTTCATGAATTTTGGATGTCATTTACTAAATCAAAACTGGTTTGTTCTACAAAAACAGTGAATCTGCCAAAACCTGCTTCATTTTCCCAGATTTTCCAGATTTTGACACATTTTGATAATTTGACATTTTGAGGACCTTAGAGTCGAAATTAGCTTTGGCCTATTTCTGCAAAAAATGCTCAGAACTGGAAATAATAGTCACCTACCAATTTATATGCATTTTCAACCTCATTTACCTGGTCAAAATCACCTTGTACCAACAAGACAGAAGACTGTCCCATACGCGATTTCATCTATCATCACATTCTAGCCAAATATCTTGCCATGCATGTTCACAAAAGCTCATGAACACACATATATCATAAGTACAGAGGTTGAAATAGACATTCAAAGGCACGCATGTGGTTTTTAAAAGCTTTTCAAGAAGTTTTAGCCCTCACCTTAGCAAGACAACAAAGAAGATGCACAAACTCTTGATGAAGCACAATGTCGAGCCTTTTCCTTGCTTAGCTGAGAGACAACTTGGGATTTCTCTAATTTCCTAGCTAAGTTACCATGTTCTTAGTATGTGCAAGTGGCTAGAACAAAAAGAAAATGAAAGGGAAGCTAACAAACTCACCTAAGCCGAAATGAAGGTTCAATGAGCTTGCATGTGTGTCTTTTGCACTCTAGCTTTGCTTGCTCGAGTTCATAGTAGCTTGCATGACTTGATAACCCTTAGGATAATGAACTCAAGCTATGGAGAGTAGAACTTCAGCCAAGGCCGAGAGAGAGAGAGAGAAGAAATAAGAGAGTGAGAGAAAATGTGAGAAGGAAAGAAAAATGAAAGGCTTTGATGAATAAAATGCTTGTGTCGGCCTTGAGCTTGTAAATTTCAGATTTGTGTCTTCAAGGAGCATAATTTGAATCCTTAGCATGGGCAATTGAGGGTGTGTCGAGAATATGGAGCTTTGGGTAGAGTTTTGAGCCAATTTTTTATGCATTGAGTCATAACTTGTCTAAGCATGAACTTTGAAATTGCAAAGCTTGATCACATGCTCCTACATGGTCGGCCAAGGCTTGAAAAAATGCGGAATCTTTGTCATCTTTTGAGCATTATTTTAATTGTGTGTTTGGGATATGCAAAGAATAAAGAATAAAGAATAAGAATGTCTAGCTTTTTGTGAGATTTTGCCTTCTAGTAAGTTGAATTAGCATTTTAATATTAGTTAGTGGAATTTATAGGATTAATTAATGATCTAGTGTTTCGTGTAAGATGCTTTCTTGATTAGCGTGAGGGCACATTTTCCTAGGCTTAGGGCACGCACTAAGAGGTAAAGTACAAACTACGAGATGAATGCATGTTTTCTAACTAAATGCACGCAACCCTAAATGAATGCACGTAATTCAATGCAAGGCACACAAAACGAAACACGATTCTTAAACCTAGGTCAAGGTATGCAAATCTAGGTTAGGGCACACGAAATGAGGTATCACATGCAAATTGAGGTCGGGCCTCACAGGGTGGGCCCGCAAATTGAGGGCGTGGGGCTTAGGACCAGGTCTCCGTCGCTCCGGTGCCCATAACTTTTGATCCGTAAAGAGTTACGCGGCGCACAACATATCGTTGGAAAGCTCTCCGAGAGCTCTACGACAGGGATAGCCAGCCTGCTCGGCTACGCCTATTTTCGGACCCCAAAATCGAACGCTTTCATCAGTTTCTAGACAATTTTCTTCTTTTGAGCTGTTTTTCTCTCCCAGATCGTATGTCGTGAGCCGTGAAAAGGACGACAACCTAAATCGAACGTTTTCATCAGTTTCTGGACATTTTTCTTCTTTTGAGATATTTTTCCGTCCCGGATCGTACGTCGTGAGCCGCGAAAAGGATGAAAACCTAATCCATCACATTTCTATTACAGAACGGCACCTTGGGCAACACAACTTTACTTCACATAGAGGGTGGGCCCGCAAACTGAGGGCGTGGGGCTTAGGACCAGGTCTCCGTCACTCCGGTGCCCATAACTTTTGATCCGTAAAGAGTTACGCGCTGCACAACATACCGTTGGAAAGCTGTCCGAGAGCTCTACGACGGGGCAAGCCAGCCTGCTCGGTTGCGCCTGTTTTCAAAGCCTAAAATCGAATGTTTTCAAAAGTTTCTAGACCCTTTTCTACTTTTGTGATGTTTTTCCGTCCGGGAGCGTACGTCGTGAGCCGCGAAAAGGACGACAACCTAATCCATCACATTTCTATTACTGAAAGGTACCTTGGGCAACACAACTTCGCTTCACATAGATGGTGGGCCTACAAACCGAGGGCGTGGGGCTTAGGACCAGGTCTCCGTCGCTCCGGTGCCCATAACTTTTTATCCGTAAAGAGTTACGCGGCGCACAACAGACTGTTGGAAAGCTCTCCGAGAGATCTATGACGAGGGAAGCCAGCCTACTTGGCTGCACCTATTTTCGGAGCCTAAAATCGAACGTTTTCATCAGTTTCTAGACACTTTTCTACTTTTGCACTATTTTTCTGCCCCGGATCGTACGTCGTGAGCCACGAAAAGGACGACAACCTAATCCATCTCATTTCTATTACCGAACGGCACCTTGGGCACGACAAATTCGCTTCACCTAGAGGGTAGGCCCGCAAACTGAGGGCGTGGGTCTTAGGACCAGGTCTCCGTCGCTCCGGTGCCCATAACTTTTGATCCGTAAAGAGTTACGCGGCGCACAGCAGACCGTTGGAAAGCTCTCTGAGAGCTCTATGACGAGAGAAGCCAGCTGCTAGGCTACGCCTATTTTTGGAGCTCAAAATCGAACGTTTTCATCAGTTTCTAGACACTTTTCTTCTTTTGAGCTGTTTTTCTGTCCCGGATCGTACGTCGTGAGCCGCGAAAAGGACGATAACCTAATCCATCACATTTCTATTACCGAAAGGAACCTTGGGAACTTCGCTTCACATAGATGGTGGGCCCGCAAACCGAGGGCGTAGGGCTTAGGGCCAAGTCTCCGTCGCTCTGGTGCCCATAACTTTTGATCCGTAAAGAGTTATGCGGCGCACAGCATACCGTTAGAAAGCTCTCTGAGAGCTCTACGACAACCTAATCCATCACATTTCTATTATCGAATCACACGCTACCTTCGGCAACACAACTTCACTTCACGTAGAGACTGGGTCCCCAAACCGAGGGCGTGGGGCTTAGGACCAGGTCTCTGTCGCTCCGGTGCCCATAACTTTTGATCCGTTTGGAGTTACGCGGCGCACAGCAAACCGTTGGAAAGCCCTCCGAGAGCTCTACGACGGGGGCAACAAGCTGGCTCGACTGTGCCTATTTTCGTATCCCAAAATTGAACGTTTTCATCAGTTTCTCGACACTTTTCTTCTTTTGAGCTATTTTTCCGTCCCAGATCGTACTTCGTGAGCCGCAAAAAGGACGACAACCTAATCCATCACATTGATATTACCAAACGGCACCTTGGGCAAGACAACTTCGCTTCACGTATAGGGTGGGCCAGCAAACCGAGGGCATGGGGCTTAGGATCAGGTCTCTGTCGCTCCAGTGCCCATAACTTTTGATCTGTAAGTAGTTACGCGGTGCACAGCATACCGTTGGAAAGCTCTTTGAGAGCTCTACGACGGGGGCAGCAAGCCTGCTCAACTGCGCCTATTTTCTTATCCCAAAATTGAACATTTTCATCAGTTTCTGGACACTTTTCTTCTTTTGAGCTGTTTTTCCATCACGGATCGTACGTCGTAAGAAGCGAAAAGGGCGACAACCTAATCCATCACATTTCTCTTACCGAATCCCACTCCACATCTGGAAAGACAACTTAGCTTCACGTAGAGGCTGGGCCAGCAAACCGAGAGCGTGGGGCTTAGGACCAGGTCTCCGTCGCTCCGGTGCCCATAACTTTTGATCCTTAAGGAGTTACGTGGCGCAAAGCATACCGTTCGAAAGCTCTCCGAGAGCTCTACGACGGGGGTAGCAATCTTGCTCGGCTGCGCCTATTTTCGAAGCACAAAATCGAACATTTTTATCAGTTTCTATGCACTTTTATTCTTTTGAGCTATTTTTCTGTCCCGGATCGTATGTCGTGAGCTGCGAAAAGGACGACAATCTAAATTGAACGTTTTCATCAGTTTTTGGACACTTTTATTCTTTTGTGCTGTTTTTCCATCCCGGATCGTACATCATGAGCCGCGAAAAGGACGACAACCTAATCCATCACATTTCTATTACCGAACGGCACCTTGGGCAACTCAACTTCGCTTCACGTAGAAGGTAGGCCCGCAAACCGAGAGCGTGGGGCTTAGGACCAGGTCTGCGTCGCTCCGGTGCCCATAACTTTTGATTCGTAAAGAGTTACGCGGCGCACAGCATACCGTTGGAAATCTCTCCAAGAGCTCCAGGACGAGGGAAGCCAGCCTGCTCGGCTGCGCAGGTTTTGGAGCCCAAAATCGAACGTTTTCTTCAGTTTTTTGACACTTTTTTTCTTTTACGCTGTTTTTCCATCCCGGATCGTACGTCGTGATCCGCGAAAAGGACGACAACCTAATCCATCATATTTCTATTACCGAACGACACATTGGGCAAGACAACTTCGCTTCACATAGAGGGTGGGCCCGCAAACCGAGGGCGTGGGGCTTAGGACCAGGTCTCTATCGCTCCGGTACCCATAACTTTTGATCCGTAAAGAGTTGCGCGACGCACAGCATACCGTTGGAAGGCTCTACTAGAGCTCTACGATGGGGGAAGCCAGCCTGCTCAGCTGCGCCTATTTTCGGAGCCCAAAATCGAATATTTTCATCTGTTTCTGGACACTTTTCTTCTTTTGAGCTATTTTTCCGTCCTCGATCGTACGTCGTGACCCGCGAAAAGGATGACAACCTAATCCATCATATTTCTATTACTGAACGGAACCTTGGGCAACACAACTTCGCTTCACATAGAGGGGCGGCCCGCAAACCAAGGGCGTGGGGCTTAGGACCAGGTCTTCGTCACTCCGGTGCCCATAACTTTTGATCCGTAAAGAGTTACGCGACGCACAACATACCGTTGGAAAGATCTCCGAGAGCTCTACGACGAGGGCAGCCAGCTTGCTGGGTTGCACATGTTATAGGAGACCAAAATCGAACATTTTCATCAGTTTGTAGACACTTTTATTTTTTTGCACTGTTTTTTCGTCTCGGATCGTACATCGTGAACCGCGAAAAGGACGACAACCTAATACATCACATTTCTATTATCGAATGCCATGCCACCTTGGGCAAGACAACTTCGCTTCACGTAGAGGCTGGTCCTGCAAACCGAGGGCGTGGGGCTTCGAACCAGGTCTCCGTCGCTCCAGTGCCCATAACTTTTGATCCGTAAGGAGTTACGCGGTGCACAGCATACCGTTGGAAAGCTCTCTGAGAGCTCTACGACGTGGGGCAGCAAGCCTGCTAGGATGTGCCTATTTTCAGAGCCCAAAATCAAACGTTTTCATCAGGTTCTAGACACTTTTCTTCTTTTGAGCTGTTTTTCCGTCCCGGATCGTACTTCGTGAGCCGCAAAAAGGACGACAACCTAATCCAACACATTTTTATTACAGAACGGCACCTTGGGCAAGACAACTTCACTTCACGTAAAGGGTAGGCCCGCAAACTGAGGGCATGGAGCTTAGGACCAGGTCTCTATCACTCCGGTGCCCATAAATTTTGATTCGTAAGAAGTTACGCGGCGCACAACATACCATTGGAAAGCTCTCTGAGAGCTCTACAACGGGGGCAGCAAGCCTGCTTGACTGCGCCTACTTTCGTATTACAAAATCGAACATTTTCATCAGTTTTTGTACATTTTTCTTCTTTTGAGATGTTTTTCTGTCCCGGATCGTACGTCGTGAGCCGCAAAAAGGACGACAACCTAATCCATCATATTTCTATTACCGAATCCCATGCCACCTTGGGCAAGACAACTTCACTTCACGTAAAGGCTGGGCCTGCAAACAGAGGGCGTGGGGCTTAGGACCAGGTCTCCGTCGCTCCGGTGCCCATAACTTTTGATCCGTAAGGAGTTACGCGGCACACAGCATACCGTTGGAAAGCTCTCCGAGAGCTCTACGACGGAGGCAGCAAGCTTGCTCAGCTGCGCCTGTTTTCGGAGCCCAAAATCGAACGTTTTCATCAGTTTCTTGACACTTTTCTTCTTTTGCACTATTTTTCCGCTCTGGATCATATGTCGTGAGCCGCGAAAAGGACGACAACCTAATCCATCACATTTCTATTATCGAACGGCACCTTGGGCAACACAACTTCACTTCACGTAGAGGGTGAACTCGCAAACCGAGGGCGTGGGATTATGACCAGGTCTCCGTCGCTCCGGTGCCCATAACTTTTGATCCTTAAGGAGTTACACAGCGCACAACATACTGTTGGAAAGCACTCCGAGAGCTCTACGATGGGGGCAGCAAGCCTGCTCGACTGTGCCTATTTTTGGAGTCCAAAATCCAATGTTTTCATTAGTTTCTGGACACTTTTCTTGTTTTGCGTTGTTTCTCCGTCCCGGATCGTACGTTGTGAGCCGCGAAAAGGACAACAACCTAATCCATCACATTTCTATTATCGAATCCCATGCCACCTTAGGAAAGACAACTTCGCTTCACGTAGAGGCTAGGCCCGCAAACCGAGGGCGTGGGGCTTAGGACCAGGTCTCCGTCGCTCCGGTGCCCATAACTTTTGATCTGTAAGGAGTTACGCGGCGCACAGCATACCGTTGGAAATCTCTTCGAGAGCTCTACGTGGGGGCAGACAGCCTGCTCAGCTACGCCTATTTTCGGAGCCCAAAATCGAACGTTTTCAACAGTTTCTGGACACTTTTATTCTTTTGAGCTATTTTTTCATCCCGGATCGTACGTCGTGAGCCGCGAAAAGAACAACAACCTAATCCATCACATTTCTATTATCGAATCCCATGCCATCTTGGGCAAGACAACTTCGCTTCACGTACAGGCTGGCCCCGCAAACCGAGGGCGTGAGGCTTAAGACCAGGTCTCCGCCGCTCTGGGGTCCATAACTATTGATCCGTAAGGAGTTACGCAGCGCACAACATATCGTTGGAAAGCTCTCCGAGAGCTCTACGACGGGGACATCATTCCTTTTCGGCTGCGCCTGTTTTTGGAGCCCAAAATTGAACGTTTTCATCAGTTTTTGGACACTTTTCTTCTTTTGAGCTATTTTTTCGTCTCGGATCGTACGTCATAAGCCGCGAAAAGGATGACAATCTAAATCGAACATTTGCATTAGTTTTTGGACACTTTTCTTCTTTTGAGCTGTTTTTTCATCCCGGATCGTATGTCGTGAGTCGCGAAAAGGATGACAACCTAATCTGTCACATTTCTATTACCGAACGGTACCTTGGGCAACTCAACTTTGCTTCACATAGTGGGTGGGCCCGCAAACCGAGGGCATGGGGCTTAGGGCCAGGTCTGCGTTGCTCCAGTGCCCATAACTTTTGATCCGTAAAGAGTTACGAGGCACACAGCATACCGTTGGAAAGCTCTCCGAGAGCTCTACGATGAGGGAAGCCAGCCTGGTCAACTGTGCCTGTTTTCGGCTCCTAAAATCGAACGTTTTCATCAGTTTCTGGACACTTTTCTTCATTTGCGCTGTTTTACTGTCCCGGATCGTACGTCGTGAGCCGCGAAAAGAACGACAACCTAATCCATCACATTTCTATTACCGAATGACACCTTGGGCAAGACAACTTTGCTTCACGTAAAGGGGGGGCCCTCAAACCGAGGGCGTGGGCCTTAGGACCAGGTCTCCGTCGCTCCGGTGCCCATAACTTTTGATTCGTAAAGAGTTACACGGCGCACAGCATACTGTTGGAAAGCTCTCCGAGAGCTCTACGACGGGGGAAGCTAGCCTGCTCAGCTACGCCTATTTTCGGAGCCTAAAATCGAACGTTTTCTTAAGTTTCTGGACACTTTTCTACTTTTGCGCTGCTTTTCCGTCCAGGATCGTACGTCGTGAGTTGCGAAAAGGACGACAACCTAATCCATCACATTTTTATTACCGAACGGCACCTTGGGCACGACAACTTCGCTTCACATAGAGGGTGGGCCCGTAAACCGAGGGCGTGGGGCTTAAGACCAGGTCTCCGTCGCTCCGGTGCCCATAACTTTTGATTCGTAAAGAGTTACACGGCGCACAGCATACTGTTGGAAAGCTCTCCGAGAGCTCTACGACGGGGGAAGCTAACCTGCTCAGCTACGCCTATTTTCGGAGCCTAAAATCGAACGTTTTCTTAAGTTTCTGGACACTTTTCTACTTTTGCGCTGCTTTTACGTCCAGGATCGTACGTCGTGAGTTGCGAAAAGGACGACAACCTAATCCATCACATTTCTATTACCGAACGGCACCTTGGGCACGACAACTTCGCTTCACATAGAGGGTGGGCCCGTAAACCGAGGGCGTGGGGCTTAAGACCAGGTCTCCGTCGCTCCGGTGCCCATAACTTTTGATCCGTAAAGAGTTACGTGGCGCACAGCATACCGTTGGAAAGCTCTCCGAGAGCTCTACGACGGGGGAAGCCAGCTTGCTCGGCTGTGCCTGTTTTCAGTGCTCAAAATCGAACGTTTTCATCAGTTTCTGAACACTGTTCTTCTTTTGAGCTATTTTTTCGTCCCGGATCGTACGTCGTGAGTCGCGAAAAGGACAATAACCTAATCCATCACATTTTTATTACCGAAAGGCACCTTGGGCAACACAACTCCACTTCACATAGATGGTAGGCCCGCAAACCGAGGGCGTGGGGCTTAGGACTAAGTCTCCGTCGCTCCGGTGCCCATAACTTTTGATCCGTAAAGAGTTATGCGGCGCACAGCATACCATTGGAAAGCTCTCCGAGAGCTCTACGATGGGGGAAGCCAACTTGCTGTGCTGCGCTTGTTTTAGGAGACCAAAATCGAAAATTTTCATCAATTTCTGGACACTTTTCTTCTTTTGCGCTGTTTTTTCGTCACGGATCAAATGTCGTGAGCCGCAAAAAGGATGACAACCTAATCCATCACATTTCTATTATCGAATCCCATGCCACCTTGGGCAAGACAACTTCGTTTCATGTAGAGACTGGGCCCGCAAACCGAGGGTGTGGGGTTTAGGACCAGGTCTCCGTCACTCCAGTGCCCATAACTTTTGATCCGTAAGGAGTTACGTGGTGTACAACATACCGTTTGAAAGCACTTCGAGAGCTCTATAACGGGGGAAGCAAGCTTGCTTGGTTGAGCCTATTTTCGGAGCCCAAAATCGAACGTTTTCATCAGTTTCTTGACACTTTTATTCTTTTGAGCTATTTTTTCGTCCCAAATCGTACTTCGTGAGCCACGAAAAGGACGACGACCTAATCCATCACATTTCTATTACCGAACGGCACCTTGGGGAAGACAACTTTGCTTCACGTAGAGGGTGGGCCCGCAAACCGAGTGCATGGGGCTTAGGACCAGGTCTCCGTCACTCCGGTGCCCATAACTTTTGATCCGTAAGGATTTACGCGGCGCACAGCATACCGTTGAAAATCTCTCCGAGAGCTCTACGACGTGGGCAGCAAGCCTGCTCGACTGCGCCTATTTTCGTATTACAAAATCGAAAGTTTTTATCCGTTTCTGGACACTTTTCTTCTTTTGAGCTGTTTTTCCGTCCCGGATCATACATCGTGAGCCACGAAAAGGACGACAACCAAATCCATCACATTTCTATTACCGAATCCCATGCCACCTTGGGCAAGACAACTTTGCTTCACGTAGAGGCTGGGCCCGGAAACAGAGGGCGTGGGGCTTAGAACCACGTCTCCGTCGTTCCGGTGCCCATAACTTTTGATCCGTAAGGAGTCACGCAGCGCACAGTATACCGTTGGAAAGCTCCCCGAGAGCTGTACGACGGGGGCACCGAGCTTGCTCGGTTGCGACTATTTTTGGAGCCCAAAATCGAATGTTTTCATCAGTTTTTGGACACTTTTCTTCTTTTGAGCTATTTTTCCATCCCGGATCGTACGTCGTGAGCAGCGAAAAGGATGACAACCTAATCCATCACATTTCTATTACCGAACGGCACCTTGGGCAACACAACTTCACTTCACGTAGAGGGTGGGCCCGTAAATCGATGGCGTGGGGATTAGGACCAGGTCTCCGTCGCTCCGGTGCCCATAACTTTTGATCCGTAAGGAGTTACGCGGCGCACAGCATACCATTGGAAAGCTCTTCGAGAACTCTACGACGGGGGCAACCAGCTTGCTCTGTTGCTTCTATTTTCAGAGCCCAAAATTGAACGTTTTCATCAGTTTCTGGACACTTTTCTTCTTTTGCGCTCTTTTTCTGTCCCGGATCGTACGTCGTGAGCCGTGAGAAAGACGACAACCTAATCTATCACATTTCTATTACCGAATCCGATGCCACCTTGGGCAAGACAACTTCGGTTCACGTAGAGGCTGGGCCCGCAAACTGTGAGGCCCGACCCCGAATAACGTATGTTACCTTGATTTACGTGCCATAGACCAAGAATGATATGACTGACCTTGGATTACGTGCCCTGTCTTGGTTTTCGTGTATGCCTCATCATTCGTGCCTTGACCTAGAATTATGTGCCCTAATCCTCAACTTATGTGCCCCGACTTTGAATTGCATGCGTTGTCTCGTTTTGTGTGCCCTGACCTTGAATTGTGTGTCCTAACCTAGGTTTAAGAGTCGTACCTCAATTACGTGCATTGCATTGAATTAAGTGCCTTGTATTGGTTTACGTACATTTACCTAGGGTTGCGTGCCTTTGCATTGGAATCCGTGCATTTATCTTGAAGTACGTGCATTAGTCTCGTAGTTCGTGTCTACCTCGTAATTCGTGCCCTAGACCTTAGAATCCGTGCCACCACGTTAATCAATAAAGAATCCTACACAAAGCACTAGACTATAAAATAATCCTACAAACACCACTAACTATTATTATAATCCTAATTCAAATCTCTACAAAATCCACTAACACCTAAATATTATATTTTAAACTCACTACAAGACAAAATCTCACAAACCTCTAAACATATCCTATATTCTATTATACCTAAAATCCCTAAATACCCAACATTCTCTTACACACATGCTAAAACAATTCAAAAGATGCTCAAAAGATGACACAAAATCTGATTTTTGCATGCTCAAGGCCAACATTTGCATCAACAATTGCAAAAGCTTCTATTTTCTCTTACTCTCTTCACATTTCTCTCTCTCCCTCTCATTCTTCTCTCTCAATCTCAGTTTTGGCTGAGTTCATACACCTCTTAGCTCATCTTTATCATCATATGGTTAATCAAGACAAGCCACAAGCAAAGGAACTCAACCAAGCTAGCTAGGTTGCAAGAAAACTCACATGCAAGCTCTTGAGTCTTCATTTCGGCCCTAGGTGAGTTACTAAGCTTCCATTTCTTTTCTTCTTGTTCTAACCACATGCATGTACTAACAGCTTGGTCATTAAGCTAGGAAAAATAGAGAAAACCAAGTTGGAATCTCGGCTAGGCAAAGAAGAAGAAGAAAATTGTGCTTCAACAAGTTTGTGTGCATCTTCTTGTTGATTTGCTAAGGTGAGGGCTAAAACCTTTTGAAAATACTTCAAAAATCCACATGCATGCTCATAAATGTATGTCTTTGCTTCTGTTTTTGAGTTATATGTTCGTTCATAAGCTTTTACAACCATGCATGGCAAGATTTTGGCTTGAAGATGATGATAGGTGAAATCGGATTATGTGACAGCTCTCTGACCTGTTGTTTCGAGGTGAGTTTGGCTAGGCAAATGATGTTGAAAATGCACGAAAATTGGTAGGTAACTATTTTGGCCAGTGTTGAAAATTTTTCACAGAAATAAGCCAAAGCTAATTTTGACTCTAAGGTTCTCAAAATGGAAAATCTTTAAAATGTGTCCAAATCTGGAAATCTGGAAAAATGAAGCAGGTTTTGGCAGATGCACTGACCTTGTAGAACGAACCATATTTGACTTAGTAAATGATGTCCAAAATGCATGATATTTTGGTGTGATGCTAGATTTTTCAGTTCTGGAAATTTTTGTCAGAAATGGACCAAGGCTAAATCTGACCCTAAGGACCTCAAAAACGTCAATTATTTAAATGTGTGCAAATCTGGAGAGTTTTGTGCTATCCCACTGTTTCGGCTACAACTAATGATCCCAAACTCCAAATGATGCAAGGTTTGTTTCTGATTTTAGCTCACTTATTAAGATTTAATTTGAAATCTTATTCACTGGAATTGGATATTGTTTGATTATCTTAATGATTGTGAGAATACAGCCTATTGCAGTGAGGGTTTTACTTGGTTATATGCTTAGAAAAATTGTTGCAACTTCTCTTGTGGTATTGATTGCTTGGGACTGTGATATTGGGATGTTGTGTGGACTGTTTTGAGTACTTGGGGATGTTTGAATTAACTGATGCATGACTTGAGAATGATCTTGAGTTGACTTAGAGTTTAATCACACGGTTAAGCATGAAATGGAAACCCTAATGACTAGGTAGTCTTGTTAAGTGTTGATCATTTGGATATTTTGTGGAAATTATATGCTTAATGGGCTGCCCGTAAATGCCTTATAACTTCAAATGTGATTTTGTCCATTGCATGTTGACAATTAAGCTTTTCTTGCACCCGAACCCATGTTGATGTCATTGCATGTTGAATAATCTTATCACTTGATCACGTGGGCTTTGTAATGAGTTATATGGCCTGTTTTACATGTGTTACATGACTGCCTGTTTAATTTTCATATAACTCTGTATGTCTTTCAAGTGAAATTTCCTGTCTTATCGTGCCCTGCTTGTTTACCTGTCAATGTGCAATCTTATGACTGTCCGGAGGCAACCTACTTTGTTGTCCTCCTACTGTGATATATATTACCTGTCATGAATGTGCATTGCATACAAGGTTGCAACCTTTCCTGTCAGCATGGTAGCGATCACGCACATCGGGCGGCATCGGGCTTGCCGGTGCACCCATGACTACCATGGTCCCATTCCCTCTCTCGCTTGGGGGCTAGACTTCCTCGGAGAGTTGGGTCATAGGATTTCGGGGTACATCCGGAGTACACCCACCTGGTGTGTTTTGGGGATGATTTGAAGTCGGCCGCAACTTCTGATTCTGAAACTGATATGAGAGCAAAAGCTCACTGTATCTTTTTTACTATGTGTATAAGTACTCTCGCTTGGTTCCTAGAGAACCTCGGGGAGGAAAGACTGGTATCTCTGTTTCCGTACTTGTATTATTTTTATATTCATGCTTACAAAAGGATTTCATAAGTTGAACCGAAAAATGAGTTTCAAAACCTATTTCTCGTTCCCCCTCGCTGAGTTCATAAGGACTCACCCTCTTTTTTGTCACATGTGTAGCATATTTGGAACAGGTACCCGAAGTAAATGTGCTTGTTGATGATTCCTTGGAGTGACTACATGCTTTTGTGCTTTGCCTGAAAGTGGTTGCTATATGGATATTGTGTTTGGTTGCAAACTATTCATTTTATTGATGTAAATGACCCCATTGTAATTTGGGTCTAATTCTGGGATTGTACTATCTATAACCGGACGAACTTTTTATTTGGTTGTTTGCTTTCGTTTTCTTAATTAGTAGTTATCGTAGGCATTCAAACCACTAGATGAACAATCAACTAAGTTAATTCTATCTAATTTCACTTAGCTGCTCATTTGCAAACTAAAAGATAATAGGTACTTGCATGATAGGAAATTGACAAATAAACGGGACATAGTTATCATGCTAGGCTTATTAACCAAACGAGACCTTCAAGATAGACTACTAGGCATATCGGTTGATGAGACAAAATAGGAGTCCTTAATGGAATTGGATTAATGATTGGAATAATTGAAGCGTTTAGAAATTAGGTCAAACAAAAAGGTCCTAACTACAGCCGTTATGCTGCCGGTTTTCCGGAAAAACTTTTGGAGTTCTAGGCTAATCTTAAGCAATAATCATAGTGAAGTAGTTAACTACGCGAAATGACTTGAAAGTTTAGCTCACACCCTAGTCTAGCCTCTATAGGTCGGGTTGGGGTGTGACACAAACCGAGGGCGTAGGGCTTAAGACTAGGTCTCCGTCGCTCTGGTGCCCATAACTTTTGATCCGTAAGGAGTTATGCGGTGCACAGCTTACCGTTGGAAAGCTCTCCGAGAGCTCTACGATGGGAGCAGGAAGCCTACTCGACTGCGGTTGTTTTCGTAGCCCAAATTTGACGTTTTCATCTATTTTTGTACATTTTTCTTATTTTGTGTTCTTTTTCCGTTCCGGGTCTTACGTCTTGAGCCGCGAAAAGGATGACAACCTAATCCATCACATTTCTATTAACGAATCCCATGGTACCTTAGGCAAGACAACGTCGCTTCACAAAGAGGTTGGGCCCGCAAACCGAGGGCGTGGGGCTTAGGACCAAGTCTCCGTCGCTTCGGTGCCCATAACTTCTGATCCGTAAGGAGTTACACGGCGCACAGCATTCCGTTGGAAAGCTCTCCGAGAGCTCTACGACGGGGGTAGCAAGCCTGCTCAGCTGTGCAATTTTTCGGACCCCAAAATCGAATGTTTTCATCAGTTTCTGGACACTTTTCTTCTTTTGCGCTGTTTTTCAGTCCCGAATCGTACGTCGTGAGCCGCAAAAAGGACGACAACCTAATCCATCACATTTCTATAAACGAATCCCACGGCACCTTAGGCAAGAAAACTTCACTTCACGTAGAGGTTGGGCCCACAAACCGAGGGCGTAGGTCTTACGACCAGGTCTCCGTCGCTCCGGTGCCCATAACTTTTGATGCGTAAGGAGTTACGCGGCACACAGCATACCGTTGGAAAGCTCTCAGAGAGCTCTACGACAGGGGCAGCAAGCCTGCTCAACTGCGCCTATTTTTGGAGCCCAAAATCGAACGTTTTTATCAGTTTCTAAACACTTTTCTTCTTTTGCGCTGTTTTTCTGTACCAGATTGTATGTCGTGAGCCACGAAAAGGACGACAACCTAATCCATCACATTTTTATTACCGAATCCCATGCCACCTTAGGCAAGACAACTTCGATTCAAATAGAAGTTGGGCTCGTAAACCAAGGTCGTAGGGCTTAGGATTAGGTCTCCGTCGCTCCGGTGCCCATAACTTTTGATCCGTAAGGAGTTACGCGGTGCACAGCATACCGTTGGAAAGCTCTCTGAGAGCACCACGACGAGGGCAGCAAGCCTGATCGGCTGTGCCTATTTTCAGAGCCCAAAATTGAACATTTTCTTCAGTTTCTGGACATTTTTCTCCTTTTGCGCTGTTTTTCTGCCTCGGATCGTACGCCGTGAGCCGCAAATAGGATGACAACCTAATCCATCAAATTTCTATTACCAAATCCCACGCCACCTTGGTGAAGACAACTTCGCTTCACGCAGAGGCTGGGCCCGCAAACAGAGGTCGTGGGGCTTAGGACCAGGTGTCCGTCGCTCCGGTGCCCATAACTTTTGATTCGTAAAGAGTTACTCAGCGCACAACATACCGTTGGAAAGCTCTCTGAGAGCTCTACAACGGGGGCAGCAAGCCTAATAGGTTGTGACTTTTTTCGGAGCAAAAAATCGAACGTTTTCATCAGTTTCTGGACACTTTTTTTTTGAGTTGTTTTTTCGTCCCGGATCGTACATCGTGAGCTGCGAAAAGGACGATAACTTAATCCATCACATTTCTATTACCGAACGGTACCTTGGGCAACACAACTTCGCTTCATGTAGAGGCTAGGCCCGCAAACCGAGGGCGCGGGGCTTAGGACCAGGTCTCCGACGCTCCGGTGCCCATAACTTTTGATCCGTAAGGAGTTATGCGGCGTACAACATACCGTTGGAAAGCTTTCCGAGAGCTCTACGATAGGGGCAGCCAGCCTGTTAGGCTGCTTCTATTTTCGGAGCCCAAAATCGAACGTTTTCATTAGTTTCTGGACACTTTTCTTCTTTTGCGCTCTTTTTGATCCCAGAACATACATCGTGAGCCGCGAAAAAGACGAAAACCTAATCCATCACAGTTATATTAACGAATCCCACGGTACCTTGGGCAAGACAGCTTCACTTCACATAGAGGCTGGGCCAGCAAACCGAGGGCGTGGTGCAGAGGACCAGGTCTCCGTCGCTCCGGTGCCCATAACTTCTGATCCGTAAGGAGTTACGTGGCGCACAGCATTCCGTTGGAAAGCTCTCCTAGAGCTCTACGACGGGGGCAGCAAGCCTAAAAGGTTGTGCCTTTTTTCAGACCCCAAAATCGAATGTTTTCATAAGTTTCTGGACACTTTTCTTCTTTTGCGCTGTTTTTCTGTCTTAGATCGTACGTCGTGAGCCGCGAAAAGAATGACAACCTAATCCATCATATTTCTATTACCGAATCCCGCGCCACCTTAGGCAAGACAAATTCGCTTCAAGTAAAGGCTGGGCCCGCAAATCGAGGGCGTGGGCTCAGGTCCAGGTCTCCATCGCTCCGGTGCCCATAACTTTTGATCCTTAAGGAGTTACGCGGCGCACAACATACCGTTGGAAAGCTCTTCGAGAGCTCTATGACAGGCTGCGCCTGTTTTTGGAGCCCATAATCGAATGTTTTCATCACTTTCTGGACACTTTTCTTCTTTTGCGCTGTTTTTTCGTCCCGGATCGTACGTCGTGAGCCGCGAAAAGGACGACAACCTAATCCATCACCTTTCTATTACCGAATCCCACGCCACCTTGGGCAAGAAAACTTCGCTTCACGTAGAGGCTGGGCCCGCAAATCGAGGGCGCGGGGCTTAGGACCAGGTCTCCGACGCTCCGGTGCCCATAACTTTTGATCCGTAAGGAGTTACGCGGCGTACAGCATACCGTTAGAAAGCTCTCCGAGAGCTCTACGACGGGGGAAAAAAGCCTACTCGGCTGCGCCTATTTTCGGAGCCCAAAATCGAATGTTTTCATCAGTTTCTTGACACTTTTCTTCTTTTGAGCTGTTTTTCCTTCCTGGATCGTGCGTCTTGTGTTGTAAAAAGGACGACAACCTAATCTATCACTTTTCTATTACCAAACGGCACCTTGGGCAACACAACTTCGCTTCATATAGACGGTGGGCCCTTAAACCGAGGGCATGGGGCTTAGGACCAGGTCTCCGTCGCTCCGATGCCCATAACTTTTGATCTGTAAAGAGTTACGCGGTGCACAACATACCGTTGGAAAGCTCTCCGAGAGCTCTACGACGGGGGCAGCAAGCCTGCTAGACTGTGCTTGATTTCGTATCCCAAAATCGAACGTTTTCATTAGTTTCTGGACACTTTTGTTCTTTTGAGCAATTTTTTCGTCCCGGATTGTACGTCGTGAGCCACAAAAAGGACGACAACCTAATCCATCACATTTCTATTACCGAATCCCACGCCACCTTGGGCAAGACAACTTCGCTTCACATTACGACTGGGCCCACAAACCGAGGGCGTGGGGCTTAGGACCATGTCTCCGTCGCTCTGGAGCCCATAACTTTTGATCCGTAAGGTGTTACGCGGTGCACAGCATACCGTTGGAAAGCTCTCCGAGAGCTCTACGACGGGGACAACAAGCCTACTTGGCCGCGCCTGTTTTTGGAGCCCAAAATCGAATGTTTTCATAAGTTTCTGGACACTTTTCTTCTTTTGAGCTGTTTTTCCGTCCTGGATCGTATGTCGTGAGCCACAAAAAGGATGACAACCTAATCCATCACATTACTTTTACCGAACAACACCTTGGGGAACACAACATCGCTTCACGTAGAGGGTGGGCCCACAAACCGAGGGCGAGGGGCTTAGGACCAGGTCTCCGTCGCTCCGGTGCCCATAACTTTTGATCCGTAAAGGGTTACGCGGTGCACAGCATACCGTTGGAAAGCTCTCCTACAACTCTACAATGTCGGCAGGAAGCTTGGTCTGCTGTGCCTATTTTTGAAGCAACAAATCGAACGTTTTCATCAGTTTCGGGACACTTTTCTTCTTTTGCGCTGTTTTTCCGTCCCGGATCGTATATCGTGAGCCGCGAAAAGGACGACAATCTAATCCATCACATTTCTATTACCGAATCCCACGGCACTTTGGGCAAGACAACTTTGCTTCACGTAGAGGCTGGGCCCGCAAACCGAGGGTGTGGGTCTTAGGACCAAGTCTCCGTCGCTCCGGTACCCATAACTTTTGATCTGTAAGGAGTAACGCGGCGCACAGCATACCGTTGGAAAGCTCTCCAAGAGCTCTACGACGAGGGCAGTAAGTCTGCTCGGTCGCGCTTATTTTCGGTGCCCAAAATTGAATGTTTTCAACAATTTCTGGACACTTTTCTTCTTTTACGCTGTCATTCCGTCCCGGATCGTACATCGTGAGCCGCAAAAAGGACGACAACCTAATCCATCACATTTCTATTACCGAATCTCACGACACCTTGGGCAAGACACCTTCATTTCACGTAGAGGCTGGGCTCGCAAACCGAGGGCATGGGGCTTAGGACCAGGACTCCGTCGCTCCGGTGCCCATAACTTTTGATCCGTAAGGAGTAACGCGGCGCACAGCATACCGTTGGAAAGCTCTCCGAGAGCTCTACGACGGGGGCAGCAAGCCTGCTCGGTTGCGCCTGTTTTCGAAGCCCAAAATCGAACATTTTCATCAGTTTCTAGACACTTTTCTTCTTTTTAGCTGTTTTTCCGTCCCGGATCGTACGTCGTGAGTCGCGAAAAGTACGACAATCAAAATCGAACATTTTCATCAGTTTCTGGACACTTTTCTTCATTTGAGTTGTTTTTTTGTCCCGGATCGTACGTTGTGAGCTGCGAAAATGACGACAACCTAATCCTTCACATTTCTATTACCGAACGGCACCTTGGGCTACACAACTTCACTTCACGTAGAGGGTGGGCCCACAAACCGAGGGCGTGGGGCTTAGGACTAGGTCTCCGTCACTCCGGTGCCCATAACTTTTGATTCGTAAAGAGTTACGCAGCGTACAGCATACCATTGGAAAGCTCTCCGAGAACTCTACGACGGGGGTAGCCAGCTTGCTGGGCTACGCATTTTTTAGGAGCCCAAAATCGAACATTTTCATCAATTTCTGGACACTTTTCTCCTTTTGCGCTATTTTTCCTTCCTAGATTGTACGTCGTGAGCCTCGAAAAGGACGACACCCTAATCCATCACAATTCTATTATCGAATCCCACGCCACCTTGGGCGAGACAACTTGGTTTCACATAGAGGCTGGGCCTGCAAACCGAAGGCGTAGGGCTTGGGACTAGGTCTCCGTCGCTCCGGTGCCCATAACTTTTGATCCGTAAGGAGTTACACGGTACACAGCATACCGTTGGAAAGCTCTCTGTGAGCTCTACGATGGGGGACAGCAAGCCTGCTCAGCTGTTCCTGTTTTCAGAGTCTAAAATCGAACGTTTTCATCAGTTTCTTCACACTTTTCTTCTTTTGAGATGTTTTTCCGTCCCAGATCGTACTTCGTGAGCTGCGAAAAGGACGACAACCTAATCGCTCACATTTCTATTACCGAACGACACCTTGGACAAGACAACTTCACTTCACATAGAGGGTGGGCCCGTAAACCGAGGGCATGGGGCTTAGGACTAGGTCTCCGTCGCTCCGGTACCCATAACTTTTGATCCGTAAGGAGTTACGTGGCGCACAGCATACCGTTGGAAAGCTCTCCGAGAGCTCTACGACGGGGGAAAAAAGCCTGCTCGGCTACGCCTATTTTCGGAGCCCAAAATCGAATGTTTTCATCAGTTTCTGGACACTTTTCTTCTTTTGAGCTGTTTTTCCGTCCCGGATCGTACGTCGTGAACCACGAAAAGGACGACAACCTAATCCATCACATTTCTATTACCGAATCCCACGCCACCTTGGGCAAGACAACTTCTCTTCACGTAGATGCTGGGCCCGCAAACCGAGGGCGTGGGGCTTAGGACCAGGTCTCCGTTGCTCCGGTGCCCATAACTTTTGATCCTTAAGGAGTTACGCGGCGCACAACATACCGTTAGAAAGCTCTCCGAGAGCTCTACGACGGGGGCAGCAAGCCTGCTCGGCTGCGCCTGTTTTTGAAGCCCAAAATCGAACATTTTCATCAGTTTCTGGACACTTTTCTTCTTTTGAGCTATTTTTCCGTCCCGGATTGTACGTGGTGAGCCGCGAAAAGTACGACAATCAAAATCGAACGTTTTCATCAGTTTCTGGACACTTTTCTTCATTTGTGTTATTTTTCCGTCCCGGATCGTTCGTTGTGAGCTGCGAAAATGACGACAACCTAATCCATCACATTTCTATTACCGAATGGCACCTTAGGCTACACAACTTCGCTTCACGTAGAGGGTAGGCCCGGAAACCAAGGGCATGGGGCTTAGGACCAGGTCTCCGTCGCTCCGGTGCCCATAACTTTTGATCTGTAAAGAGTTATGCGGCGCACAGCATACCGTTGGAAAGCTCTCCGAGAGCTCAACGACGAGGGAAGCCAGCCTACTGGGCTGCGCCTGTTTTTAGAGCCTAAAATTGAAGGTTTTCATCAGTTTCTGGACACTTTTCTTGTTTTGCGCTGTTTTTTCATCCCGGATCGTACATCGTGAGCCACGAAAAGGACGACAACCTAATCCATCACATTTCTATTACCGAACGACACCTTGGGCAAGATAACTTCGCTTCACGTAGAGGGTGGGCCCGCAAACCGAGGGTGTGGGGCTTAGGACTAGGTCTCCGTCGCTCTGGTGCCCATAACTTTTGATCCGTAAAGAGTTACGCAATGCACAGCATACCGTTGGAAAGCTCTCCGAGAGCTCTACGACGGGGGAAGCCAGCCTGCTCGGTTATGCCTGTTTTCGGAGCCCAACATCGAATGTTTTCATCAGTTTTTGGACACTTTTCTTCTTTTAAGTTGTTTTCCAGTCCCGGATCGTACTTCGTGAGCCGCGAAAAGGACGACAACCTAATCCATCACATTTCTATTACCGAACGGCACCTTGGGCAAGACAGTTAGCTTCACGTAGAGGGTTGGCCCGCAAACCGAGGGCATTGGGCTTAGGACCAGGTCTTTGTCGCTCCGGTGCCCATAACTTTTGATCCGTAAAGAGTTACACGGTGCACAACATACCGTTGGAAAGCTCTCCGAGATCTCTACGATGGGGGCAGCAAGCCTGCTCAACTGCACCTTTTTTCGTATTATAAAATTAAACGTTTTCATCAGTTTCTAGACACTTTTCTTCTTTTGATCTGTTTTTCCGTCCCGGATCGTACGTCGTGAGCCGCGAAAAGGACGACAATCTAAATTGAACATTTTTATCAGTTTCTGTACACTTTTCTTCTTTTGAGTTATTTTTTCATCCCGTATCGTACGTCGTGAGCCGCGAAAAGGACGACAACCTAATCCATCACATTTCTATTACCGAATCCCACTCCACCTTGGGCTGGACAACTTCGCTTCACGTAGAGGCTGGGCCCGCAAACCGAGGGCATAGGGCTTAGGACCAGGTCTCTGTCGCTCTAGTGCCCATAACTTTTGATCCGTAAAGAGTTACGCAGCGCACAGCTTACCGTTGGAAAGCTCTTCGATAGCTCTACGACGTGGGCAGCAAGCCTGGTCGGCTGCCCCTATTTTTGAACCAACAAATCGAACGTTTTTATCAATTTCTGAACACTTTTCTTCTTTTGCGCTGTTTTTCTATCACGGATCGTACGTCGTGAGCCGCGGAAAGAACAACAACCTAATCCATCATATTTCTATTACCGAACGGCACCTTGGGCAAGATAACTTCGCTTCACGTAGAGGGTGGGCCCGCAAACCGAGGGCGTAGGGCTTAGGACCAGGTCTCCGTCGCTCCGGTGCCCATAACTTTTGATCCGTAAAGAGTTACGCAACGCACAGCATACCGTTGGAAAGCTCTCAGAGAGCTCTACGACGGGGGTAGCAAGCCTGCCTGACTGCGCCTATTTTCTTATTACAAAATCGAACGTTTTCATCAGTTTCTGGACACTTTTCTTCTTTTGAGCTGTTTTTCCTTCACGGATCGTACGTCGTGAGCCGCGTATAGGACGACAATCTAAATCGAACGTTTTCATCAGTTTCTGGATACTTTTATTATTTTGAGCTATTTTTCCGTCCTGGATCGTATGTCGTGAGCCGCGAAAAGGACGACAACCTAATCCATCACATTTCTATTACCGAATCCCACGTCACCTTGGGCAAGACAACTTCTCTTCATGTAGAGGCTGGGCTCGCAAACCGAGGGCGAGGGGCTTAGGACCAGGTCTCTGTCCCTCCGGTGCCCATAACTTTTGATCCGTAAGGAGTTACGCGGCGCACAACATACCGTTGGAAAGCTCTCCGAGAGCTCTACGACGGGGGCAACAAGCCTGCTCGTCTGCGCCAGTTTTTGAATCCCAAAATCAAACATTTTCATTAGTTTTTGGACACTTTTATTCTTTTGAGCTGTTTTTCCATCCCGGATCGTACGTCGTGAGCCGTGAAAAGTACGACAATCTAAATCGAACGTTTTCATCAGTTTTTGGATACTTCTCTTCTTTTGAGTTATTTTTTCGTCCCGGATCGTACGTTGTGAGCCGCAAAAATGATGACAACCTAATCCATCATATTTCTATTACTGAATGGCACCTTGGGCAACACAACTTCACTTCACGTAGAGGGTGGGCCCGCAAACCGAGGGCGTGGGTCTTAGGACCAGGTCTCCGTCACTCCGGTGCCTATAACTTTTGATCCGTAAAGAGTTACACAACACACAGCATACCGTTGGAAAGCTCTCCAAGAGCTCTACGACGGGGGAAGCCAGCCTGCTCGGCTGCTGTGAGGCCCGACCCCGAATAATGTATGTTACCTTGATTTGCGTGCCATAGACCAAGAATGATATGACTGACCTTGGATTACGTGCCCTGTCTTGGTTTTTGTGCATGCCTTGTCATTCATGCCTTGACCTAGAATTATGTGCCCTAATCCTCGACTTACATGTCCCGACTTTGAATTGCGTGCGTTGTCTCATTTTGTGTGCCCTGACCTTGAATTGTGTGTCCTAACCTAGGTTTAAGAGTCGTACCTCGATTTATGTACATTGCATTGAATTACGTGCCTTGTATTGGTTTACGTACATTTACCTAGGGTTGCGTGCATTTGCATTGGAATCCATGCATTTATCTTCAAATACGTGCATTAGTCTTGAAGTTCGTGTCTTACCTCGTAGTTCGTGTCTACCTCGTAATTCATGCCCTAGACCTAGGAATCCATGCCACCACGTTAATCAAGAAAGAATCCTACACAAAGCACTAGACTATAAAATAATCTTACAAACACCACTAACTATTATTATAATCCTAATTCAAATCTCTACAAAATTCACTAACACCTAAATATTATATTTTAAACTCGCTACAAGACAAAATCTCACAAACCTCTAAACATATCCTATATTCTATTCTACCTAAAATCCCTAAATACCCAACATTCTCTTACACACATGCTAAAACAATTCAAAAGATGACACAAAATCAGATTTTTGCATGCCCAAGGCCAACATTTGCATCAACAATTGCAAAAGCTTCTATTTTCTCTCATTTCTCTCACTCTCCCCACATTTCTCTCTCTCCCTCTCATTCTTCTCTCTCAATCTCGGTTTTGACTGATTCTCTTCACTTCACAACTCATCTTCATCATCTTAAGGCCATTCAAGGCAAGCCCAAGCAAAGGAAAGCAAGTAGTTAGCTCAAAAGATGCATACAAGCACATAGAGTCTTCATTTCGGCCCTAGGTGAGTTTTTAAGCTTCCATTTCTTTTCTTCTTATTCTAACCTCATGCATGTACTAAGAGCTTGGTCACTAAGCTAGGAAAAATAGAGAAAATCTAGTTGGAATCTCGGCTAGGCAAAGGAGAAGAAGAAAATTGTGCTTCAACAAGTTTTGTGCATCTTCTTGGTTGATTGCTAAGGTAAGGGCTAAAACCTTTTGAAAATCCTTCAAAAATCCACATGCATGCTCATAAAAGTATGTCTTTGCTTTTGTACGTGAGTTATATGTTCGTTCATAAGCTTTTGCAACCATGCATGGCAAGATCTTGGCTTGAAAGTGATGATAGGTGAAGTTGGATTATGTGACAGCTCTCTGACCAGTTGTTTCGAGGTAAGTTATTCTAGGCAAATGATGTTGAAAATGCATGAAAATTGGTAGGTGACTAGTTTTGCCAGTTTTGAACATGTTTTGCAGAAATAGGCCAAAGCTAATTCTGACTCTAAGGTCCTCAAAATAGCAAATCTTTAAAATATGTCCAAATCTAGAAATCTAGAAAAAATGAAGCAGGTTTTAGCAGATGCACTGACCTTGTAGAACGAACCAGATGTGACTTAGTAAATGATGTCCAAAATGCATTAAATTTGGTGTACTGCTATATTTTTCAGTTCTGGACATTTTTGTCAGAAATGGACTAAGGCTAAAACGGACCCTAAGGACCTCAAAAACATCAATTATCGAAATGTGTGCAAATCTGGAGAGTTTTGTGCTATCCCACTGTTTCGGCTATAACTAATGATCCCAAACTCCAAATGATGCAAGGTTTGTTTCTGATTTTAGATCACTTCTTAAGCTTTAATTTGACATCTTATTCACTAGAATTGAAGATTGTGTTCTTATCTTAATGATTGTGAGAAAACAGCCTATTGCAGTAAGAGTTTCACTTAGTGTTATGCTTAGAAAAATTGTTGTAACTTCTCTTGTTGAAATAAATGCTTGGGATTGTAGCTTTGGGATGTTGTGTGGGCTGTTTTGAATGTTTGAGGATCTTGAATTAAATGATGCATGGCTTGAGATTGATTTTGAATTGGTTTGGGGCTTAAATTGCACGGATATTCACGAAATAGAAACCCTAATGACTAGGTAGTCTTGCTAAGTGATGATCATTTGATTGTTGGGTGGAATTATATGCTTAGTAGGCTGCCCGTAGATGCCCTTATAACCTTAAATGTAATTTTGATCATTGCATGTTGACAAATAGGCTTTTCCTGCATCCGAACCCACATAGATGTTGTTGCATGTTGAATAATCCTATCACCTGATTACGTGGACTTCGAAATGAGTTATATGGCTTGATTTACATGTGTTACATGACTGCCCGTTTAATGTTCATATAACTCTATATGCCTTTCAAGTGAAATTACTTGTCTTATCGTGCCCTGCCTGTTCACTTGTCAATGTGCAATCTTATGACTGTCCGGAGGTAACTTACTTTGTTGACCTCCTAACGTGATATGTTAATGTCATAAATGTGCACTGCATACAAGGTTGCAACCTTTCCTGTCGGCATGGTAGCGATCACGCACACCGGGCGGCATCGGGCTCGCCGGTGCACCCATGACTACCATGGTCCCATTTCCTCTCTCGCTTAGGGGCTAGACTTCCTCGGAGAGTTGGGTCGTAGGATTTCGGGGTACATCCGGAGTACACCCACCTGGCGTGTTTGGGGAATGATTTGAAGTCGGCCGCAACAACTGATTCTGGAACTGATCTGAGAGCAAAAGCTCACTGTATCGTTTTACTATGTGTATAAGTACTCCCGCTTGGTTCCTAGAGAACCTCGGGGAGGAAAGACTGGTATTTCTGTTCATGTTCTTATATTATTGTTATATTCATGCTTGCAAAAGGATTTCATAAGTTGAACCGGAAAATGAGTTTCAAAACCTATTTCTCGTTCCCCCTCGCTGAGTTCATAAGGACTCACCCTCTTTTATCATCTTAGGTGAAGAAGATCCAGAATAGGTACCCGAGGATAGTGTGCCTAACGATGAATCCTTGGAGTGATTGCCTGCTTGTGTGCTTTGTGTGATTGTGGCTACTTGTGAACTCTATGCTACCTGAAGACTATTTCTTTTATATTGCTTGCTATTTGTAATGTAAAAGACCCCCGCTGTAATTTGGGGTCTAATTTTTGTTTGTACTGATATTGCTAGACAGACACTAGACACTACTGTGATCATTTTGCTATTATTACCGCTAGTATCTATCATAGGTTACGACGTATTAGTTAAGGACTAAGAAAATGAACCTATCCAATCTTAAACAGGTACTCGCTATTAAGCTAAGATCAATAGGTACTTTTGTAACGAGGATAAACAAACAAACGAGACATAGTATCATGCTAGGTTATAAATCAAACGAGACATCGAGATAACCAATAGGCATTTCAATTGATGTTAAATGGTAATCCTAGTTGGAAATGAAATTGAGATTAGAGAAATTTGAGGCGTTTAGAGAATTAGGCCAAACCAAAGAGCTCAATTACAGTCATTATGCTGCCGGTTTTTTAAAAAACTTTGGAGTCTAGACTCAAACGATAGGTGTTAAATCTTCATAAACGGTTAAGTATATGACATGTCCTAAACGTTTAGCTCACACCCTATTCTAGCCTCTATAGGTCGGGTTGGGGCGTGACAGCTGCGCCTGTTTTCAAAGCCTAAAATCGAACGTTTTCATCAGTTTCTGGACACTTTTCTACTTTTGTGCTATTTTTCCATCCCAGATCGTACGTCGTGAGCCGCGAAAAAGACGACAACCTAATCCATCACATTTTTATTACCGAACGGCACCTTGGGCAAGATAACTTCGCTTCATGTAGAGGGTGGGCCCGCAAACCGAGGGCATGGGGCTTAGGACCAGGTCTCCGTCGCTCCGGTGCCCATAACTTTTGATCCGTAAAGAGTTACGCAACGCACAGCATACCGTTGGAAAGCTCTCCGAGAGCTCTACGACGGGGGAAGCCAGCCTGCTCGGCTGTGCCTATTTTCGGAGCCCAAAATCGAATGTTTTCATCAGTTTCTGGATACTTTTCTTGTTTTAAGATGTTTTTCTGTCCCAGATCATTCGTCGTGAGCCGCGAAAAGGACGACAACTAATCCATCACATTTCTATTACCGAACGGCACCTTGGGCAAGACAGCTTTGCTTCACGTAGAGGGTGGGCCCGCAAACCGAGGGGGTGGGGCTTAAGACCTGGTCTCTGTCGCTCCGGTGCCCATAACTTTTGATCCGTAAAGAGTTACGCGACGCACAGCATACCATTGGAAAGCTCTCCGAGAGCTCTACGACGGGGGAAGCAAGCCTGCACAGCTGCGCCTATTTTCAGAGCCCAAAATCGAACATTTTCATCAGTTTCTAGACACTTTTCTTCTTTTAAGTTGTTTTTCCGTCCCGGATCGTACTTCGTGAACCACGAAAAGGATGACAACCTAATCCATCACATTTCTATTACTGAACAGCACCTTGGGCAAGATAACTTCGCTTCACGTAGAGGGTGGGCCAGTAAATCGAGGGCGTGGGGCTAAGGACCAGGTTTCCGTCGCTCCGGTGCCCATAACTTTTGATCTGTAAAGAGTTACGCAATGCACAACATACTGTTGGAAAGCTCTCCAAGAGCTCTACAATGGGGGAAGCCAGCCTGCTCAACTGTGTCTATTTTCAGAGCCCAAAATCGAATGTTTTCATCAGTTTTTGGACACTTTTCTTATTTTGAGATATTTTTCCGTCCCGGATCGTTCGTCGTGAGCCGTGAAAAAGACGACAACCTAATCCATCACATTTCTATTACCGAATCCCACGCCACCTTAGGCTAGAAAACTTCACTTCACATAGAGGCTGGGCCCGCAAACCGAGGACGTGCGGCTTAAGACCAGGTCTCCGTCACTCCGGTCCCCATAACTTTTGATCTGTAAAGAGTTACGCGGCGCACACCATACCGTTGGAAAGCTCTCCAACAGCTCTACTATGTGGGCAACAAGCCTGGTCGGCTGCGCCTAATTTTGAAGCAACAAATCGAACATTTTCATCAGTTTCTGGACACTTTTCTTATTTTGAGATGTTTTTGGGTCCTGGATCGTTTGTTGTGAGCCGCGAAAAGGACGACAACCTAATCCATCACATTTCTATTACCGAACGGCACCTTGGGCAAGACAACTTAGCTTCACGTAGAGGGTTGGCCCGCAAACCGAGGGCATAGGGTTTAGGACCAGGTCTCCGTCGCTCCGGTGCCCTTAACTTTTGATCCGTAAGGAGTTACACGGCGCACAGCATACCGTTGGAAAGCTCTCCAAGAGCTCTACGATAGGGCAGCAAGCCTGCTCGACTGCCCCTTTTTTCGTATTACAAAATTGAACGTTTTCATCAGTTTCTGGACACTTTTCTTCTTTTGAGCTGTTTTTCCGTCCCGGATCGTACGTCGTGAGCCGCAAAAAGGACGACAATCTAAATCGAACATTCTCATCAGTTTTTAGAGACTTTTCTTCTTTTGAGCTATTTTTTCATCTCGGATCGTATGTCGTGAGCCGCGAAAAGGACGACAACCTAATCCATCACATTTTTATTACCGAATCCCACGGTACCTTGGGCAAGACAACTTCGCTTCGCGTAGAGGCTGGGCCCGCAAACCGAGGGTGTGGGGATTAGGACCAGGTCTCCGTCGCTCTGGTGCCCATAATATTTGATCCGTAAGGAGTTACGCGGCGCACAACATACAGTTCGAAATCTCTCCGAGGGCTCTACGACGGGGGCAGCAAGTCTGCTTGGCTGCGCTTTTTTTCGGAGCCCAAAATCGAATGTTTTCAATAATTTCTGAACACTTTTCTTATTTTGTGCTGTTTTTCCGTCCCTGATCGTACGTCGTGAGCCGCGAAAAGGACAACAACCTAATCCATCACATTTCTATTACCGAATCCCATGGCACCTTGGGCATGATAACTTCACTTGACGTAGAGGCTGGGCCCGCAAACCGAGGGCGTGGGGCTTAGGACCAGGTCTCCGTCGCTCCGATGCCCATAACTTCTTATTCGAAAAGAGTTATGCGGCACACAACATACCGTTGGAAAGCTCTCCAAGAGCTCTAAAATGGGGGCAGCAAGCCTGCTCGGTTGTGCCTATTTTTCGACCCACAAATCTAACGTTTTCATTAGTTTCTGGACACTTTTCTTCTTTTGCGCTATTTTTTCGTCCCTGATCGTACGTCGTGAGCCGCGAAAAGGATAACAACCTAATCCATCATATTTCTATTACCGAATCCCATGACACCTTGGGCAAGATAACTTCGCTTCAAGTAGAGGCTGGGCCAGCAAACCGAGGGCGTGGGGCTTAGGACCTGGTCTCCGTCGCTCCGGTGCCCATAACTTTTGATCCGTAAAGAGTTACGTTGCGCACAACATACAGTTGGAAAGCTTTGCTAGAGCTCTACGACGAGGGCAGCCAGCCTGCTAAGCTGTGCCAATTTTTGGAATCCAAAATGGAATGTTTTAATAAGTTTCTGGACATTTTTCTTCTTTTGCGTTGTTTTTTCGTCCCGGATCGTACGTCGTGAGCCGCAAAAAAGACGACAACCTAATCTATCACATTTCTATTACCGAATCCCACGCCACCTTCGGCAAGACAACTTCGCTTCACGTAGAGGCTAGGCCCGCAAACCGAGGGCGTGGGGAATAGGACCAGGTCTCCGCCGCTCTGGTGCCCATAACTTTTGATCCATAAGGAGTTACGCGGCGCACAGCATACCATTCAAAAGCTCTCCGAGAGCTCTACGACGGGGGCAGCCAGCATGCTAGGCTACGCTTATTTGCGGAGCCCAAAATGGAATGTTTTCATCAGTTTTTGGACACTTTTCTTCTTTTGCGCTATTTTTTCATCCCGGATCGTACGTCGTGAGCCGCGAAAAGGACGACAACCTAATCCATCACATTTTTATTACCGAATCCCACGGCACCTTGGGCAAGAAAACTTCGCTTCGCGTAGAGGCTGGGCCCGCAAACCGAGGGTGTGGGGATTAGGACCAGGTCTCTGTCGCTCCGGTGCCCATAATATTTGATCCGTAAGGAGTTACGCGGTGCACAACATACCGTTGGAAATCTCTCCGAGGGCTCTACGATGGGGGCAGCAAGTCTGCTCGGCTGCGCTTCTTTTCGGAGCCCAAAATCGAATGTTTTCATCAATTTCTGAACACTTTTCTTATTTTGTGCTATTTTTTCGTCCCTGATCGTACGTCGTGAGCCGCGAAAAGGACAACAACCTAATCCATCACATTTCTATTACCGAATCCCATGGCACCTTGGGCAAGACAACTTCACTTCACGTAGAGGATGGGCCCGCAAACCGAGGGCGTGGGGCTTAGGACCAGGTCTCCGTCGCTCTGATACCCATAACTTCTGATCCGTAAGGAGTTATGCAGCACACAACATACCGTTGGAAAGCTCTCCAAGAGCTCTAAAATGGGGGCGGCAAGCCTGCTCGGTTGTGCCTATTTTTAGACCCATAAATCGAACATTTTCATTAGTTTCTGGACACTTTTCTTCTTTTGTGCTATTTTTCCGTCCCTGATCGTACGTCGTGAGCTGCGAAAAGGACGACAACCTAATCCATCACATTTCTATTACCGAATCCCACGACACCTTGGGCAAGACAACTTCGCTTCAAGTAGAGGCTGGGCCAGCAAACCGATGGCGTGGGGCTTAGGACCTGGTCTCCGTCGCTCCGGTGCCCATAACTTTTGATCCGTAAAGAGTTACGTTGCGCACAACATACAGTTGGAAAGCTTTGCTAGAGCTCTACGACGAGGGCAGCCAGCCTGCTTAGCTGTGCCAATTTTCGGAATCCAAAATGGAATGTTTTAATAAGTTTCTGGACATTTTTCTTATTTTGCGTTATTTTTTCGTCCCGGATCGTACGTCGTGAGCCGCAAAAAAGACGACAACCTAATCTATCACATTTCTATTACCGAATCCTACGCCACCTTCGGCAAGACAACTTCGCTTCACGTAGAGGATGGGCCCGCAAACCGAGGGCGTGGGGAATAGGACCAGGTCTCCGCCGCTCTGGTGCCCATAACTTTTGATCCATAAGGAGTTACACGGCGCACAGCATACCATTGAAAAGCTCTCCAAGAGCTCTACGACGGGGGCAGCCAGCATGCTAGGCTAAGCCTATTTTCGGAGCCCAAAATGGAATGTTTTCATTAGTTTTTGGACATTTTTCTTCTTTTGCGCTGTTTTTCCGTCCCGTATCGTACGTCGTGAGCCGCGAAAAAGACGAAAACCTAATCCATCACGTTTCTATTACGGAATCCCACGACACTTTGGGCAAGACAACTTCGCTTCACGTAGAGGCTGGGCCCGCAAACCGAGGGCGTGGGGCTGAGGACCAGGACTCCGTCGCTCCGGTACCCATAACTTTTGATCCGTAAGGAGTAACGTGGCACACAGCATACCCTTGAAAAGCTCTCCAAGAGCTCTACAATGGGGGCAACCAGCTTGCTGGACTACGCATGTTTTAGGAGCCCAAAATCGAACATTTTCATCAGTTTCTGGACATTTTTCTTCTTTTGCGTTGTTTTTCCATCCCGAATCGTACGTCGTGAGCCGCGAAAAGGATGACAACCTAATCCATCACATTTCTATTATCGAATCCCACGCCACCTTGGGCAAGACACTTCATTTTAGGTAGAGGTTGGGCCTGCAAACCGAGGGCATGGGGCTTGGGACCAAGTCTCCGTCGCTCCGGTGCCCATAACTTTTGATCCGTAGGAGTTACGCGGTACAGAGCATACCGTTAGAAAGCTCTCCGAGAGCTCTACGACGGGGGGTAGGAAGCCTGCTCTGCTGTGCCTAGTTTCAGAGCCTAAAATCGAACATTTTTATCAGTTTCTGGACACTTTTCTTCTTTTGAGCTATTTTTCCGTCCCGGATCGTACTTCGTGAGCCGCGAAAAGGACGACAACCTAATCCCTCACATTTCTATTACCGAACGGCACCTTGAGCAAGACAACTTCGCTTCACGTAGACGGTGGGCCCGCAAACCGAGGTCGTGGGGTTTAGGACCAGGTCTCCGACGCTCCCGTGCCCATAACTTTTGATTCGTAAAGAGTTACGCGACGCACAACATACGGTTGGAAAGCTCTCCGAGAGCTCTACGACGGGAGCAGCAAGCCTGCACTGCTGTGCCTATTTTCGGAGCCCAAAATCGAACGTTTTCTTCAGTTTCTGGACACTTTTATTCTTTTAAGTTGTTTTTCTATCCGGGATCGTACTTCGTGAGCCGCGAAAAGAACGAAAACCTAATCCATCGTATTTCTATTACCGAACTTCACCTTGGGCAAGACAACTTAGCTTCACGTAGAGGGTTAGCCCGCAATCCGAGGGCATGGGGCTTAGGACCAGGTCTCCGTCGCTCCGGTACCCATAACTTTTGATCCGTAAGGAGTTACACGGCGCACAGCATACCGTTGGAAAGCTTTCCGAGAGCTTTACGATGGGGGCAGCAAGCCTGCTCGACTGCGCCAATTTTCATATTATAAAATCGAAGGTTCTCATTAGTTTCTGGAGACCTATCTTCTTTTGAGCTGTTTTTTTGACCCGGATCGTACGTCGTGAGCCGCGAAAAGGACTACAATCTAAATTGAACGTTCTCATCAGTTTCAGGACACTTTTCTTCTTTTGAGCTATTTTTCCGTCCCGGATCGTACGTCATGAGCCGCAAAATGGACGACAACCTAATCCACCACATTTCTATTACCGAATCCCACGCCACCTTGGGCAAGACAACTTCGCTTCACGTAGAGGCTAGGCCCACAAACCGAGGGCATGAGGCTTATGACCAGGTCTCCGTCGCTCCGGTGCCCATAACTTTTGATTCGTAAAGAGTTACGCGGCGCACAGTATACCGTTGGAAAGCTCTCCGACAGCTCTACGACGTGGGCAGCAAACCTGGTCAGCTGCGCCTATTTTTGACGCAACAAATCGAACGATTTCATCAGTTTTTGGACACTTTTCTTCTTTTGCGCAGTTTTTCTGTCCCGGATCGTACGTCGTGAGCCGCGAAAAGGACGACAACCTAATCCATCACATTTCTATTACTGAATCCCACGGCACCTTAGGCAAGACAACTTCGCTTCAAGTAGAGGCTGGGCCAGCAAACCGAGGGCGTGGGGCTTAGGACTAGGTCTCCGTTGCTCCCGTGCCCATAACTTTTGATCTGTAAATAGTTACGTTGCGCACAACATACTGTTGGAAAGCTCTGCGAGAGCTCTACGACGGGGATAGCCAGCCTACTCAGCTGTGCCAATTTTCAGAACCCAAAATGGAATGTTTTAATCAGATTCTGGACACTTTTCTTCTTTTGCGTTATTTTTTCGTTCCGGATCGTACGTCGTGAGCCGTGAAAAAGACGACAACCTAATCCATCACATTTCTATTACTGAATACCATGCCACCTTCGGCAAGACAACTTCGTTTCACGTAGAGGCTGGGCCCGCAAACCGAGGGCGTGGGGATTAGGACCAGGTCTCCGTCGCTCTGGTGCCCATAACTTTTGATCCGTATGGAGTTACGCAGCGCACAGCATACCGTTAGAAAGCTCTTCGAGAGCTCTACGGTGGGGGTAGCAAGCCTTCACGGCTGCGCCTGTTTTTGGAGCCCAAAATGGAACGTTTTCATCAGTTTCTGGACACTTTTCTTCTTTTAAGTTGTTTTTTCGACCCGGATCGTACTTGGGCAAGACAACTTAGCTTCACGTAAAGGGTTGGCCCGCAAACCGAGGGCATGGGGCTTAGGACCAGGTCTCCGTCACTCCGGTGCCCATAACTTTTGATCCGTAAGGAGTTACACAGTACACAGCATGCCGTTGGAAAGCTCTCCGAGTGCTCTACGATGGGGGCAGCAAGCCTGCTCGACTGCGCCTATTTTCGTATTACAAAATAGAACGTTTTCATCAGTTTCTGGACACTTTTCTTCTTTTGAGCTGTTTGTCCGTCTCGAATCATACGTCGTGAGCTGCAAAAAAGATGACAATCTAAATCGAACATTTTCATAACTTTTCGAACACTTTTCTTATTTTGAGCTATTTTTTCGTCCCGGATCGTACGTCGTCAGCCACGAAAAGGACGACAACCTAATCTATCACATTTCTATTATCGAATCCCATGCTACCTTGGGCAAGACAACTTCGCTTCATGTAGAGGCTGCGCCCGCAAACCGAGGGCGTAGGGCTTAGGACCAGGTCTCCGTCGCTCCGGTGCTCATAACTTTTGATCCGTAAAGAGTTACGCGGCTCACAACATACCGTTTGAAAGCTCTCCGACAGCTCTACGACGTGGGCAGCAAGCCTGGTCGACTATGCCTATTTTTGAAGCAACAAATCGAACGTTTTCATCCATTTCTGGACATTTTTCTTTTTTTGAGCTATTTTTTCGTCCCAGATCGTACGTCGTGAGCCGCGAAAAAGACGACAACCTAATCCATCACATTTCTATTACCGAATCCCACGGCGCCTTGGGCAAGACAACTTCGCTTCACGTAGAGGCTGGTCCCGCTAACCGAGGGCGTGGGGCTTAGGACAAGGTCTCCGTCATTCCGGTGCCCATAAATTTTGATCCGTAAGGAGTTATGCGGTGCACAGCATACCGTTGGAAAGCTCTCCGAGAGCTCTACGATGGGGGCGGAAAGCCTGCTCGGTTGTGCCTATTTTACGACCCATAAATCAAACATTTTCATCAGTTTCTGGACACTTTTCTTCTTCTGCGCTATTTTTTCGTCCCTGATCGTACGTCATGAGCCGCGAAAAGGACGACAAACTAATCCATCACATTTCTATTACCGAATCCCATGGCACCTTGGGCAAGACAACTTAGCTTCACGTAGAGGGTTGGCCTGCAAACCGAGGGCATGGGGCTTAGGATCAGGTTTCCGTCGCTCTGGTGCCCATAACTTTTGGTTCGTAAGGAGTTACACGGTGCACATCATACCGTTGTAAAGCTCTCCGAGAGCTCTACGATGGGGGCAGTAAGCCTGCTCGACTGCGCCTATTTTCGTATTACAAAATCAAACATTTTCATCAGTTTCTAGACACTTTTCTCCTTTTGATCTATTTTTCCGTCCCATATCGTATGTCGTGAGCCGCGAAAAGGATTACAATCTAAATCGAACGTTCTCATTAGTTTCTAGACATTTTTCTTCTTTTGCGTTCTTTTTTCGCCCTGGATCGTACTTCGTGTGGTGCGAAAAGAACGACAACCTAATCCATCACATTTCTATTACCGAATGGCACCTTGGGCAACACAACTTTGCTTCACGTAGAGCGTGGGCCCGCAAACCGAGGGCGTGGGGTTAGGACCAGGTCTCCGTCGCTCCGGTGCTCGTAACTTTTGATCCGTAAAGAGTTACGCAACGCACAATATACCGTTGGAAAGCTCTCCGAGAGCTCTACGACGGGGGAAGCTAGCCTTCTTGGCTGTGCCTATTTTCGGAGCCCAAATTCGAATGTTCTCATCAGTTTCTGGCCACTTTTCTTATTTTGAGCTATTTTTCTGTCCTGTATCGTTCGTCGTGAGCCGCGAAAAGGACGACAACCTAATCCATCACATTTCTATTAGCGAACGGCTCCTTGGGCAAGACAACTTCGCTTCACGTAGAGGGTGGGCCTGCAAACCGAGGGCGTGGGGCTTAGGACTAGGTCTCCGTCGCTGCAGTGCCCAAAACTTTTGATCCGCAAGGAGTTACGCAGCGCACAACATACCGTTGGAAAGCTCTCCGAGTGCTCTACGATGGGGGTAGCAAGGCTGCTCGACTGCGCCTATTTTCGTATAACGAAATCGAACGTTTTCATTAGTTTCTGGACACTTTTCTTCTTTTGAGCAGTTTTTCTGTCCCGGATCGTACGTCGTGAACCTCAAAAAGGAGACAATTTAAATCGAATGTTTTCATCAGTTTCTGGACACTTTTCTTTTTTTGAGCTATTTTTCAGTGCCGGATCGTACGTCGTGAGCCTCGAAAAGGACGACAACCTAATCCATCACATTTCTATTATCGAATCCCACGCCACCTTGGGCAAGGCAACTTCGCTTCACTTAGAGGCAGGGCCCGCAAACCGAGGGCGTGGGGCTTAGGACCAGGTCTCCGTCGCTCCGGTGCCCATAACTTTTTATGCTTAAGGATTTACGCAGTGCAAAGCATACCGTTGGAAAACTCTCTGAGAGCTCTACGATGGGGGCAGCAAGCCTGCTCTGCTGCGCCTGTTTTCGGAGCCCAAAATCGAACATTTTCATCAGTTTTTGGACACTTTTCTTCTTTTGAGATATTTTCCGTCCCGGATCGTACGTCGTGAGTTGCGAAAAGGACCACAACCCAATCCATCACATTTCTATTACTGAACAGCGCCTTGGGCAAGACAACTTCACTTCACGTAGAGGGTGGGCCCGCAAACCAAGGACGTGGGGCTTAGGACCAGGTCTTTGTCGCTCCGGTGCCCATAACTTTTGATCCGTAAAGAGTTACAAGATGCATAGCATACCGTTGGAACGCTCTCCGAGAGCTCTACGACGGGGGCAGCAAGGATACACGGCTGTGCCTATTTTTGGAGTCCAAAATCGAACGTTTTCATCAGTTTCTAGACACTTTTCTTCTTTTGCGTTGTTTTTCCGTCCTGGATCGTACATCGTGTGGTGCGAAAAGAACGACAACCTAATCCATCACATTTCTATTACCGAATGGCTCCTTGGGCAAGGCAACTTCGCTTCACGTAGAGGGTGGGCCCGTAAACCGAGGGCATGGAGCTTAGGACCAGGTCTCCGTCGCTCCAATGCCCATAACTTTTGATCCGTAAAGAGTTACGCGGCGCACAACATACCGTTGGAAAGCTCTTAGAGAGCTCTACGATGGCGGTAGCAAGCCTGCTCAATTGCGCCTATTTTCATATTACAAAATCGAACATTTTCATTAGTTTCTAGACTATTTTCTTCTTTTCATCAGTTTTTCCGTCCCGGATCGTGTGTCGTGAGCTGCGAAAAAGAGACAATCTAAATTGAATGTTTTCATCAGTTTCTGGACACTTTTCTTCTTTTGAGCTATTTTTCCGTCCCGAATCGTACGTCATGAGCTGCGAAAAAGACGACAGCCTAATCCATCACATTTCTATTACCGAATCCGACGACACCTTGGGCAAGACAACTTCGCTTCACGTAGAGGCTGGGCTTGCAAATCGAGGGCGTGGGGCTTAGGACCAAGTCTCCGTCGCTCCGGTGCCCATAACTTTTGATCCGTAAGGAATTACGCGGCGCACAGCATACCGTTGGAAAGCTCTCCAAGAGCTCTACGATGGGGGTAGTAAGCCTGCTCGACTGTGTCGGTATTCGGAGCCCAAAATCGAACATTTTCATCAGTTTCTGGACAGTTTTCTTCTTTTGAGCTATTTTTCAGTCCCGGATCGTACGCCGTGAGCCGCGAAAAGGATGACAATCTAAATCGAACGTTTTCATCAGTTTCTGGACAGTTTTCTTCTTTTGCGTTCTTTTTCCATCCCGGATTGTACGTCGTAAACCACGAAAAGGACGACAACCTAATCCATCACATTTCTATTACCGAATGGCACCTTGGGCAGCACAACTTCGCTTCACGTAAAAGGTGGGCCCGCAAACCGAGGGCGTGGGGCTTAAGACTAGGCCTCCGTCGCTCCGGTGCCCATAACTTTTGATCCGTAAAGAGTTACGCGACACATAGCATACCATTGCAAAGCACTCCGAGAGCTCTACGACGGGGGCAGCAAGCCTGCATGGCTGCGCCTGTTTTCGGAGCTCAAAATCAAACGTTTTCATCAGTTTTTGGACCCTTTTCTTCTTTTAAGTTGTTTTTTCATCCCGGATCGTACTTCGTGAGCCGCGAAAAGGACGACAACCTAATCCATCACATTTCTATTACCGAACGGCACCTTGGGCAAGACAACTTAGCTTCACGTAGAGGGTTGGCTCGCAAACCGAGGGCATGGGGGTTAGGACCAAGTCTCCGTTGCTCCGGTGCCCCTAACTTTTGATCCGTAAAGAGTTACACGGTGCACAGCATACCATTGGAAAGCTCTCTGAGAGCTCTACGTTGGGGGCAGCAAGCCTGCTCGATTGCGCCTATTTTCGTATTACAAAATCGAACGTTTTCATCAATTTTTGGACACTTTTCTTCTTTTGAGCTATTTTTCCGTCCCGGATCGTACGTCGTGAGCGGCGAAAAGGACGAAAATCTAAATGGAACGTTTTCATCAGTTTTTGGACACTTTTCTTCTTTTGCGTTCTTTTTCCGTCCAGAATCGTACGTTGTGAGCCGCGAAAAGGACGACAACCTAATCCATCACATTTCTATTACCGAATCCCATGACACTTTGGGCAAGACAACTTCGCTTCACATAGAAGTTGGGCCCACAAATCGAGGGCGTGGGGCTTAGGACCATGTCTCCGTCCCTCCGGTGCCCATAACTTTTGATCCGTAAGGAGTTACGCTGCGCACAACATACCGTTGGAAAGCTCTACGAGATCTCTACGACGGGAGCAGCAGTTCAGCTCGGCTGCGCTTATTTTCGGAGCCCAAAATCGAATGTTTTCATCAATTTTTGGACACTTTTCTTCTATTGCGCTGTTTTTCCGTCCTGGATAGTACGTCATGAGCCGTGAAAAGGACGACAAACTAATCCATCACATTTCTATTACCGAATCCCACGGCACCTTGGGCAAGACAACTTCGCATCAAGAAGAGGCTGGGCCAGCAAATCGAGGGCGTGGGGCTTATGACCAAGTCTCCGTCGCTCCGGTGCCCATAACTTTTGATCCGTAAAGAGTTATGCGGCGCACAGCATACCGTTGGAAAGCTCTCCGAGAGTTCTACGATGGGGGCGGCAAGCCTGCATAGCTACGCCTATTTTTGGAGCCCAAAATAGAACATTTTCATCAGTTTCTGGACACTTTTATTATTTTAAGTTGTTTTTCCATCCCATATCGTACTTTGTGAGCCGCGAAAAGGACGACAATCTAATCCCTCACATTTCTATTACCGAACGGCACCTTGGCCAAGACAACTTAGCTTCACGTAGAGGGTTGGCCCGCAAACCGGGGGCATGGGACTTAGGACCATGCCTCCGTCGCTCCGGTGCCCATAACATTTGATCCGTAAGGAGTTACACGGCGCACAGCATACCGTTGGAAAGCTCTCCGAGAGCTCTACGATGAGGGCAGCAAGCCAACTCAACTGCGCCTATTTTCGTATTACAAAATCGAATGTTTTCATTAGTTTCTGAACACTTTTATCCTTTTGAGCTATTTTTCTATCCCGGATCGTACGTTATGAGCCGCGAAAAGGACGACAATCTAAATCGAACGTTTTCATTAGTTTCTAGACACTTTTCTTCTTTTGCGTTCTTTTTTCGTCCCGGATCATACGTCGTGTGCCTCGAAAAGGATAACTACCTAATCCATCACATTTCTATTACCGAACGACACCTTAGGCAACACAACTTCACTTCACGTAGATGGTGGGCCTGCAAACCGTGGGCGTAGGGCTTAGGACCAGGTCTCCGTAGCTCTGGTGCCCATAACTTTTGATCCGTAAAGAGTTACGCAACGCACAACATACCGTTGGAAAGCTCTCCGAGAGCTCTACGATGGGGAAAGCCAGCCTACTCGGCTGTGCCTATTTTCGGAGCCCAAAATCGAATGTTTTCATTAGTTTCTGGACACTTTTCTTATTTTGAGCTATTTTTTCGTCCCGGATCATTCGTCGTGAGCTGTGAAAAGGACGACAACCTAATCCATTACATTTCTATTACCGAATGGCACCTTGGGCATGACAAATTCGCTTCACGTAGAGGGTCGGCCTGCAAACCGAGGGCGTGGGGCTTAGGACCAGGTCTCCGTCGCTCCGGTGCCCATAATTTTTGATCCGTAAAGAGTTATGCGACGCACAGCATACCGTTGGAAAGCCTTTCGAGAGCTATACGACGGGGGAAATAAGCCTCCACGGATGAGCCTATTTTTGGAGCCCAAAATCGAACGTTTTCATCATTTTCAGGACACTTTTCTTATTTTGAGTTGTTTTTTTGTCCCGGATCGTACTTCGTGATCCGCGAAAAGGACGACAACCTAATCCATCACATCTCTATTACCGAATCCCACGCTACCTTGGGCAAGACAACTTTGCTTCACGTAGAGGCAGGGCCCGCAAACCAAGGGCGTGGGACTTAGGACCAGGTCTCCGTCGCTCTGGTGCCCATAACTTTTGATCCGTAAGGAGTTACGTGGTGCACAGCATACCGTTGGAAAGCTCTCTGAGAGCTCTACGACGAGGGTAGCAAGCTTGAGGGGCTGCACCTGTTTTCGGAGTCCAAAATCAAACATTTTCATCAGTTTCTTGACACTTTTCTTCTTTTAAGCTATTTTTCTGTCCCGGATCGTACGTCGTGAGCCGCGAAAAGGACGACAATCTAAATCGAATGTTTTCATCAGTTTCGGGACACTTTTCTTCTTTTGAGTTCTTTTTCCGTCCTAGATCGTATGTCGTGAGCCGCGAAAAGGATGACAACCTAATCCATCAGATTTCTATTAACGAACGACACCTTGGGAAGGCAACTTCGCTTCACGTAGAGGGTGGGCCCGCAAACCGAGGGCATGGGGCTTAGGACCAGGTCTCTGTCGCTCCGGTGCCCATAACTTTTGATCCGTAAAGAGTTACGCGACGCACAGTATACCGTTTGAAAGCTCTCCGAGAGCACTACGACGGGGGCAATAAGGCTGCACGGCTGCGCCTGTTTTCGGAACCCAAAATTGAACGTTTTCATCAGTTTCTGGACATTTTTCTTCTTTTGAGTTGTTTTTCTGTCCCGGATCGTACTTCGTGAGCTGCGAAAAGGATGACAACCTAATCCATCACATTTCTATTACCGAACGGCACCTTGGGCAAGACAACTTCACTTCACGTAATGGGTGGGCCCGCAAACCGAGGGCATGGTGCTTAGGACCAGGTCTCCGTCGATCTGGTGCCCATAACTTTTGATCTGTACAGAGTTACGTGGTGCACAACATACCGTTGGAAAGCTCTTCGAGAGCTCTACGATGGGGGTAGCAAGCCTGCTCGACTGCGCCTATTTTCGTAATACAATATCGAACGTTTTCATCAATTTCTGGACACTTTTATTCTTCTGAGCAGTTTTTCCGTCCCGGATCGTACATCATGAGTTGCGAAAAGGAGACAATCTAAATCGAATGTTTTCATTAGTTTCTGGACACTTTTCTACTTTTGAGCTATTTTTTCATCCCGGATCGTATGTCGTGAGCTGTGAAAACGACGACAACCTAATCCATCACATTTCTATTACTGAATCCCACGCCACCTTGGGCAAGTCAACTTTGATTCACGTAGAGGCAGGGCTCGCAAACTGAGGGCGTGGGGCTTAGGACCAGGTTTTCGTCGCTCCGGTGCCCAAAACTTTTGATCCGTAAGGAGTTACGTGGCACATATCATACCGTTGGAAAGCTCTTCGAGAGCTCTATGACGGGGGCAGCAAGCCTACTCGGCTGCGCCTGTTTTCGGAGCCCAAAATCGAACATTTTCATCAGTTTCTAGACATTTTTCATCTTTTGAACTATTTTTCAGTGCTGGATCGTGCGTCGTGAGCCGCGAAAAGGACGACAATCTAAATCGAACGTTTTATTCAGTTTCTGGACACTTTTCTTCTTTTGCGTTCTTTTTCCGTTCCGGATCGTACGTCGTGAGCTGCGAAAAGGACTACAACCTAATCCATCACATTTCTATTACCGAACGACACCTCGGGCAAGAGAACTTCGCTTCACGTAGATGGTGGGCCCGCAAATCGAGGGCGTGGGGCTTAGGAACAGGTCTCCATCGCTCCGGTGCCCATAACTTTTGATCCGTAAAGAGTTACCCGACGCACAGCATACCGTTGGAAAGCTCTCCGAGAGCTCTACGACGGGAGAAGCCATCCTGCTTGGTTGCTCATGTTTTCAGAGCCCAAAATCGAAGGTTTTCATCAATTTCTGGACACTTTTCTTATTTTGAGCTATTTTTTCATCCCGGATCGTACGTCGTTAGCTGCGAAAAAGATGACAACCTAGTCCATCACATTTCTATTACCGAACAGCACCTTGGGCAACACAACTTCGCTTCACGTAGAGGGTGGGCTCGCAAACCGAGGGCGTGGGGCTTAGGACCAAGCCTCCGTCGCTCCAGTGCCCATAACTTTTGATCCGTAAAGAGTTACGCGGCGCACAGCATACAGTTGGAAAGCTCTCCGAGAGCTCTAAGACGGGGGAAGCCAGCCTGCTCATTTACGCCTGTTTTCGGAGCCCAAAATCGAAGGTTTTCATCAATTTCTGGACATTTTTCTTATTTTGAACTATTTTTCCGTCCCGGATCATACGTCGTGAGCCGCAAAAAGGACGACAACCTAATCCATCACATTTCTATTACCGAACAGCACCTTGGGCAACACAACTTCACTGCACGTAGAGGGTGGGACCGCAAACTGAGGGCGTGGGGCTCCGGACCAGGCCTCCGTCGCTCCGGTGCCCAAAACTTTTGATCCGTAAAGAGTTACGCAACACACAGTATACCGTTGGAAAGCTCTCTGAGAGCTCTACGACGGGAGAAGCTAGTCTACTCGGCTGCGCCTGTTTTCGGAGCCCAAAATCGAATATTTTCATCAGTTTCTGGACACTTTTCTTATTTTGAGCTATTTTTTCGTCCCGGATCGTACGTCGTGAGCCGCAAAAAGTACGACAACCTAATCCATCACATTTCTATTACCGAATGGCACATTGGGCAAGACAACTTCACTTCACGTAGAGGGTAGGCCCGCAAACCACGGGTATGGGGCTTAGGACCAGGTCTTCGTCGCTCCGGTGGCCATAACTTTTGAACCGTAAGGAGTTATGTGGCGCACAGCATACCGTTGGAAAGCTCTCCAAGAGCTCTATGATGGGGGCAGCAAGCTAGCTCGACTGTGCCTATTTTCATATTACAAAATTGAACATTTTCATCAGTTTCTGGACACTTTTCTTCTTTTGAGCTGTTTTTCCGTCTCGGATCATACCTCGTGAGCCGCGAAAAGGACAACATCCTAATCCATCATATTTTTATTACTGAATCCTACGCCACTATGGGCAAGAAAACTTCGCTTCACGTAGAGGCTGGGTTTGCAAAACGAGGGCGTAGGGCTTAGGACCAGGTTTCCATCGCTCCGGTGCCCATAACTTTTGATCCGTAAAGTGTTACGCAGCGCACATCATACTGTTGGAAAGCTCTCCGAGAGCTCTACGATGGGGGAAACCAGCCTGCTCGGTTGCTCCTATTTTTAGAACCCAAAATCGAAGGTTTTCATCAGTTTCTGGACACTTTTCTTTTTTGGCACTATTTTTTCGTCCCGTATCGTACGTCGTGAGCCACGAAAAGGACGACTACCTAATCCATCACATTTCTATTATCGAACGGCACCTCGGGCAAGACAACTTCGCTTCACATAGAGGCTGGGCTCGCAAACCGAGGGCGTGGGGCTTAGGAGCAGGTCTCCGTCGCTCTGGTACCCATAACTTTTGATCCGTAAAGAGTTACGCGATGCACAGCATACCGTTGGAAAGCTCTCTGAGAGCTCTACGACGAGAGAAGCCAGCCTGCTCGGTTGCGCCTATTTTTAGAGCCCAAAATTGAAGGTTTTCATCAGTTTTTGGACACTTTTCTTGTTTTGAGCTGTTTTTTCATCCCGGATCGTACGTCGTGAGCCACGAAAAGGACGATAACCTAATCCATCACATTTCTATTACCGAACGGCACCTTGGGCAAGACAACTTCACTTCACATAGAGGGTGGGCTGGCAAACCGAGGGCGTGGGGCTTAGGACCGTGTCTCCGTCGCTCCGGTGCCCATAACTTTTGATCCGTAAAAAGTTACGCAACGCACAGCCTAACGTTGGAAAGTTCTCTGTGAGCTCTACGACAGGGGTAGCAAACCTGCTCAACTACGGCAATTTTCGGAGCCCAAAATTGAACGTTTTCATTAGTTTCTGAACACTTTTCTTCTTTTGAGCTGTTTCTCCATCCTGGATCGTACTTCGTGAGACGCGGAAAGGACGACAACCTAATCCATCACATTTTTATTGCCGAACGGCACCTTAGGCAAGACAACTTCACTTCACGTAGAGGTTGGGCCCGCAAACCTAGGGCGTGGGGCTTAGGACCAGGTCTCCGTCACTCGGGTGCCCATAACTTCTGATCTGTAAGGAGTTATGCGGCGCACAGTATACCGTTGGAAAGCTCTCCGAGAGCTCTACGACGGGGGCAGCAAGCCTGCTCTGCTGTGCCTATTATTGGACCCATAAATCAAACGTTTTCATCAGTTTCTGGACACTTTTCTTCTTTTGCACTATTTTTTCGACCCGGATCGTTCGTCGTGAGCCGCGAAAAGGACGACAGCCGAATCTATCACATTTCTATTACCGAATCCCATGCCACCTTGGGCAAGACAACTTCGCTTCAAGTAGAGGCTGGGCCCGCAAACCGAGGGCATGGGGCTTAGGACCAGGTCTCTGTTGCTCCGGTGCCCATAACTTCTGATCCGAAAGGAGTTACGCGGCGCACAGCATACCGTTAGAAAGCTCTCTATGTGCTTTACGACGGGGGCAGCAAACCTGCTCGGCTGCGCCTATTTTCGGATCTATAAATCAAACGTTTTCATCAGTTTCTGGACACTTTTCTTCTTTTACTGTGTTTTTTCGTCCAGGATCGTACGTCGTGAGCCACAAAAAGGACGACACCTTAATCCATCACATTTCTATTACCAAATCCTATGCCACCTTCGGCAAGACAACTTTGCTTCACGTAGAGGCTGGGCCCGCAAACCGAGGGCGTGGGGCTTAGGACCAGGTCTTTGTCGCTCCGGTGCCCATAAGTTTCGATCCGTAAAGAGATACACGGTGCACAGTATACCGTTGGAAAGCTCTGCGAGAGCTCTACGACTGGGGCAGCAAGCCTGCTTGGCTGCGCCTATTTTCAGACCCAAAAATCGAACATTTTCATCAGTTTCTGGACACTTTTCTTCTTTTGCACAGTTTTTTCGTCCCGGATCGTACGTCATGATCTGCGAAAAGGACGACAGCCGAAACCGTCACATTTCTATTAACGAATCCCATGCCACCATGGGCAAGACAACTTCACTTCAAGTAGAGGCTGGGCCCGCAAACCGAGGGCGTGGGGCTTAGGACCAAGTCTCCGTTGCTCTGGTGCCCATAACTTCTGATCCGTAAGGAGTTAAGCGGCGCACAGCATACCGTTGGAAAGCTCTCCGTGAGCTCTACGACCGGGGCAGCAAGTCTACTCGGCTGTGCCTATTTTCGGAGCCCAAAAATCGAATATTTTCATCAGTTTCTGGACACTTTTCATCTTTTGAACTATTTTTCAGTCCCGGATCGTACGTCGAGAGCCGCAAAAAGTACGACAATCTAAATCGAACGTTTTCATCAGTTTTTGGACACTTTTCTTCTTTTGCGTTCTTTTTTCGACCTGGATTGTACGTCGTGAGCCACAAAAAGGGCGACAACATAATCCATCACATTTCTATTACCGAACGGCACCTTGGGCAACACAACTTCGCTTCACGTAGAGGGTGGGCCCGCAAACCGAGGGCGTGGGGCTTAGGACCAGGCCTCCGTCGCTCCGGTGCCCATAACTTTTGATCCGTAAAGAGTTACGCGACACACAGCATACCGTTGGAAAGCTCTCCGGGAGCTCTACTATGAGGGCAGCAAGCCTGCACAGCTGCTCCAGTATTTGGAGCCCAAAATCGAACGTTTTCATTCGTTTCTGGACACTTTTCTTCTTTTAAGTTGTTTTTCTGTCCCGGATCGTACTTCGTGAGCCGCGAAAAGGTCGACATCCTAATCCATCACATTTCTATTACCGAACGGCACCTTGGGCAAGACTACTTAGCTTCACGTAGAGGGTTGGCCCGCAAACCGATGGCATGGGGCTTAGGACCGGGTCTCCGTCGCTCCGGTGCCCATAACTTTTGATCCGTAAGGAGTTACACGGCGCACAGCATACCATTGGAAAGCACTCCGAGAGTTGTACGGTGGGGGCAGAAAGCCTGCTCGACTGCGCCTATTTTCGTATTACAAAATTGAACGTTTTCATCAGTTTCAGGACACTTTTCTACTTTTGAGTTATTTTTACATCCCGGATCGTACGTCGTGAGCCGCAAAAAGGACGACAATCTAAATCGAACGTTTTCATAAGTTTCTGGACACTTTTTTTATTTTGAGCTATTTTTGCATCCATGATCGTATGACATGAGCCGCGAAAAGGACGATAACCTAATCCATCACATTTCTATTACCGAATCTCACGACACCTTGGGCAAGACAACTTCGCTTCACGTAGAGGGTGGGCCCGCAAATCGAGGGCATGGGCCTTAGGACCAGGTCTTCGTCGCTCTGGTGCCCATAACTTTTGATTCGTAAGGAGTTACGCAGCGCACAACTTGCCGTTGGAAAGCTCTCCGAGAGCTCTATGATGGGGGTAGCAACCCTGCTCGACTGCGCCTATTTTTGTATTACAAAATCAAACGTTTTCATCAGTTACTGGACACTTTTCTTCTTTTGAACAGTTTTTTCATCCAGGATCGTACGTCGTGAGCTGCAAAAGGGAGACAATCTAAATCGAATGTTTTCATCAGTTTCTAGACACTTTTCTTCTTTTGAGCTATTTTTCCGTCCCGGATCGTACGTTGTGAGCCCGCGAAAAGGACGACAACCTAATCCATCACATTTCTATTACTGAATCCCACGCCACCTTGGGCAAGACAACTTCGCTTCACGTAGAGGCAGGGCCCGCAAACCGAGGGCGGGGGGCTTAGGACCTGGTCTCCATCTCTCCGGTGCCCATAACTTTTGATCCGTAAGGAGTTACGCGATGCACAGCATACCGTTGGAAAGCTCTCCGAGAGCTCTACGACGAGGGCAGCAAGCTTGCTCGGCTGCGCCTATTTTCGGAGCCCAAAATCGAACATTTTCATGAGTTTCTGGACACTTTTCTTCTTTTGAGCTATTTTTCTGTCCTGGATCGTACGTCGTGAGCCACGAAAATGACGACAACCTAATCCATCACATTTCTTTTACCGAACGGCACCTTGGGCAAGACAACTTCGCTTCACGTAGAGGGTGGGCCCGCAAACCGAGGGCGTGGGGCTTAGGACCAGGTCTCCGTCGCTCCGGTGCCCATACCTTTTGATTTGTAAAGAGTTAGATGACGCACAGCATACCATTGGAAAGCTCTCTGAGAGCTCTACGACAGGGGCAGGAAGGCTGCACGGCTGCGCCTATTTTCGGAGCCCAAAATTGAACGTTTTCATCAGTTTCTGGACACTTTTATTCTTTTGAGTTATTTTTCCGTCCCGGATCGTATTTCGTGAGCCGCGAAAATGACGACAACCTAATCCATCACACTTCTATTACCGAATCTCATGACACCTTGGGCAAGACAACTTCGCTTCATGTAGAGGGTGGGCCCGCAAACCGAGGGCATGGGGCTTAGGACCAGGTCTCCGTCGCTCCGGTGCCCATAACTTTTGATCCGTAAAGAGTTACGCAGCACACAACATGCCGTTGGAAAGTTCTCTAAGAGCTCTACGATGGGGGTTGCAATCCTGCTCGACTGTGCCTATTTTCGTATTACAAAATCGAACGTTTTTCATCAGTTTCTGGATACTTTTCTTTTTTTGAGCTATTTTTCCATCTCGGATCGTTCGTCGTGAGCCGCGAAAAGGACGACAATCTAAATCGAACGTTTTCATAAGTTTCTGGACGCTTTTCTTATTTTGAGCTATTTTTCCGTCCCAGATCGTACGTCGTGAGCCGCAAAAAGGACGACAACCTAATCCATCACATTTCTATTACCGAATCCCACACCACCTTGGGCAAGACAACTTTGCTTCACGTAGAGGCTGGGCCCGCAAACTGAGGGCGTAGGGCTTAGGACCAGGTCTTCGTCGCTCCGGTGCCCATAACTTTTGATTTGTAAAGAGTTACGCGGCGCACAGCATACTGTTGGAAAGCTCTCTAATAGCTCTACGACATGGGCAGCATGTCTGGTCGGCTGCGCCTATTTTTGAAGCAATAAAGCGAATGTTTTCATCTGTTTCTGGATACTTTTCTTCTTTTGCGCTATTTTTCTGTCTCGGATCGTACGTCATGAGCCGCGAGAAGGACGACAACCTAATCCATCACATTTCTATTACCGAATCCCATGCCACCTTGGGCAAGACAACTTCGCTTCACGTAGAGGCTGGGCCCGCAAATCGAGGGCGTGGGGCTTAGGACCAAGTCTCCATCGCTCCGATGCCCATAACTTTTGATCTGTAAAGAGTTACGCGGCGCACAGCATACCATTGGAAAGCTCTCCGACAGCTCTACGATGTGGGTAACAAGCCTGGTTGGCTGCGCCTATTTTTGAAGCAACAAATCAAATGTTTTCATCAGTTTCTGGACACTTTTCTTCTTTTGCGCTGTTTTTCCATCCCGGATCGTACGTCGTGAGCCACGAAAAGGACGACAACCTAATCCATCACATTTCTATTACCGAATCCCACGGCACCTTGGGCAAGAAAACTTCGCTTCACGTAGAGGCTGGGCCTGCAAACCGAGGGTATGGGGCTTAGGACCTGGTCTCCGTCGCTCCGGTGCCCATAACTTCTGATCCGTAAGGAGTTATGTGGCGAACAGCATACCGTTGGAAAGCTCTCTGAGAGCTCTATGATGGGGGTGGCAAGCCTGCTCGGTTATGCCTATTTTCTGACCCATAAATCAAACGTTTTCATCAGTTTCTGGACACTTTTCTTCTTTTAAGTTGTTTTTCCGTCCTGGATCTTACTTCGTGAGTCGCGAAGAGGACGACAACCTAATCCCTCACATTTCTATTACCGAACGGCACCTTGTGTCATGCCCCAACCCGGCCTATAAAGTTAGACTAGGGTGTGATCTAAACATTCATGTCATATCACATACTTAATCGTTTATGAAGATTTAACACTTAATGTTTTGGCCTAAACTCCAATGTTTTTCCGGAAAACCGGAAGCATAATGGCTGTAAATTGGCTATTTGGTTTGACCTAATTCTCTAAATGCCTCAAAATTTTCTAATCTCAAGTTTCATTTCCAACTAGGATTACTATTTAACATCAATTGAAATGCCTATTGGTTATCTCGATGTCTCGTTTGATTTATAACCTAGCATGATACTATGTCTCATTTATTTCTTTTATCCTCATTACAAAAGTACCTGTTGATCTTAGCTTAATAGCGAGTACCTATTTAAGATTGGATAGGTTCATTTACTTAGTCCTTAACTAATACGTCATAACCTATGATAGATACTAGCAGTAATAATAGCAAACGATCATAGTGGTGTCTAGTGTCTGTCTAGTTAATATCAGTACAAACCAAAATTAGACCCCAAATTACAACGGGGGTCTTTTACATTACAACATCGAGCAACATAAAAGGAAATAGTCTTCAAGTAGCATAAAGTCCACAAGTAGCCATAATCACGTAAAGCACACAAACATGCAATCACTCCAAGGATTCATCGTTAGGCATACCGTCCTCGGGGACCTGTTCTGGATCTTCTTTACCTGAGATGATAAAAGAGGGTGAGTCCTTATGAACTCAGCGAGGGGGAACGAGAAATAGGTTTTGAAACTCATTTTCTGGTTCAACTTATGAAAATCCTTTTGCAAGCATGAATATAACAATAATATAAAGTAAAGGAACAGAAATACCAGTATTTCCTCCCCGAGGTTCTCTAAGAACCAAGCGAGAGTACTCATACACATAGTAAAAGGATACGGTGAACTTTTGCTCTCAGATTAGTTCCAGAATTAGTTGTTGCGGCCGACTTCAAATCATCCCCCAAACACACCAGGTGGGTGTACTTCGGATGTATCCCAAAATCCTACGACCCAACTTTCCGAGGAAGTCTAGCCCCCAAGCGAGAGAGGGAATAGGACCATGGTAGTCACGGGTGCACTGGCAAGCCCGATGCCACCCGGTGTACATGATCGCTACCATGCCGACAGGAAAGGTTGCAACCTTGTATGCAGTGCACATTTATGTCATTTAATATATCACATTAGGAGGACAACAAAGTAGGTTGTCTCCGGACAGTCATAAGATTGTACTTTGACAAGTAAACAAGCGAGGCACGGATAGACAAGTAATTTCACTTGAAAAGCTTATGGAGTTATATGAACATTAAACGGACAACCATGTAACGCACATAAATCAAGTCATATAACTCAATTCAAAGTCCACGTAATCAAATAATAGGATTCTATAACATGCAACAACATCTACGTGGGCTCGGATGCAAGAAAAGCCTATTTGTCAACATGCAATGATCAAAATCACATTTAGGACTATAAGGGCATCTACGGGCAGCCTACTAAGCATATAATTCCACACAATATCCAAATGATCGACACTTAGCAAGACTACCTAGTCATTAGGGTTTCCATTTCGTGCATATCCGTGCAATTTAAGCCTCAAACCAATTCAAAATAAATCTCAAGCCATGCATCATTTAATTCAACATCCTCAAACATTCAAAACAGTCCACACAACATCCCAAAGCTACAATCCCAAGCATTTATTTCAACAAGAGAAGTTACAACAATTTTTCTAAGCATAACACTAAGTGAAACCCTTACTGCAATAGGCTGTATTCTCACAATCATGAAGATAAGCAAACAATCTAAAATTCCAGTGAATAAGATGTCAAATTAAATCTTAAGAAGTGAACTAAAATCAGAAACAAACCTTGCATCATTTGGAGTTTGGGATCATTAGTTATAGCTGAAACAGTGGGATAGCACAAAATTGTCCAGATTTGCACACATTTCGATAATTGACGTTTTTTAGGTCCTTAGGGTCATATTTAGCCTTAGTCCATTTCTGACAAAAATGTCCAGAACTGAAAAATATAGCAGTACACCAAATTTCATCCATTTTGGACATCATTTAATAAGTCAAATCTGATTCGTTCTAAAAGGTCAGTGCATCTGCCAAAACCTGCTTCATTTTTCCAGATTTCCAGATTTGGACACATTTTAAAGATTTGCCATTTTGAGGATTTTAGATTCGAAATTAGCTTTGGCCTATTTCTGCAACAATTGTTCAAAACTGGCAAAAATAGTCCCCTACCAATTTTCATGAATTTTCAACGTAATTTGCCTAGCCAAACTCACCTCGAAACAACAGGTCAGAGAGTTGTCACATAATCCGACTTCACCTATCATCACTTTCAGGCCAAGATCTTGCCATGCATGGTTGTAAAAGCTTATGAACGAACATATAAATCAAGTACAGAAGCAAAGACATACATTTATGAGCATGCATGTGGATTTTTGAAGGATTTTCAAAAGGTTTTAGCCCTCACCTTAGCAATCAACCAAGAAGATGCACAAAACTTGTTGAAGCACAATTTTCTTCTTCTCCTTTGCCTAGCCGAGATTCCAACTAGATTTTCTCTATTTTTCCTAGCTTAGTGACCAAGCTCTTAGTACATGCACGAGGTTAGAACAAGAAGAAAAGAAATGGAAGCTTAAAAACTCACCTAGGGCCGAAATGAAGACTCTATGTGCTTGTATGCATCTTTTGAGCTAACTACTTGCTTTCCTTTGCTTGGGCTTGCCTTGAATGGCCTTAGGATGATGACGATGAGTTGTGAAGTGAAGAGAATCATCCAAAACCGAGATTGAGAGAGAAGAATGAGAGGGAGAGAGAGAAATGTGAGGAGAGTGAGAGAAATGATAGAAAATAGAAGCTTTTGCAATTGTTGATGCAAATGTTGGCCTTGGGCATGCAAAAATCTGATTTTGTGTCATCTTTTGAACTGTTTTAGCATGTGTGTAAGAGAATGTTGGGTATTTAGGGATTTTAGGTAGAATAGAATATAGGATATGTTTAGAGGTTTGTGAGATTTTGTCTTGTAGTGTTAGTGGATTTTGTAGAGATTTGAATTAGGATTATAATAATAGTTAGTGGTGTTTGTAAGATTATTTTATAGTCTAGTGCTTTGTGTAGGATTCTTTCTTGATTAACGTGGTGGCACGAATTCCTAGGTCTAGGGCACGAATTACGAGGTAGACACGACCTACGAGGTAAGACACGAACTTCAAGACTAAGGCACGTACTTCAAGACTAATGCACGCAATCCTAGGTGAATGCACATAAACCAATGCAAGGCACGTAATTCAATGCAATGCACGCAAATCAAGGCATGACTTTATATCTAGGTTAAGGTACGCAGTTCAAGGTTAGGGCACACGAAATGAGGTAACGCACGTACATCGAAGTCAGGGCACGTATATCAAGGTATCGCACGTCAGTCGGGGATTAGGGCACACTATTCTAGGTCAAGGCACGTATGACAAGGCATGCACGAAAACCAAGATAGGACAGATAATCCAAGGTCGGTCATATAATTAGGGGTCTATGGCACGCAAATCGAGGTATGACACGTTATTCGGGATCGGACCTCACACCTTGGGCAAGACAACTTAGCTTCACGTAGAGGGTTGGCCCGTAAGGAGTTACACGGCGCACAACACACCGTTGGAAAGCTCTCCGAGAGCTCTACGATGGGGTCAGCAAGCCTGCTCCACTGTGCCTATTTTCGTATTACAAAATCGAACGTTTTCATCAGTTTCTGGACACTTTTCTCATTTTGAGCTATTTTTTCGTCCCGGATCGTACGTCGTGAGCCGCAAAAAGTACAACAATCTAAATCGAACGTTTTCATCAGTTTCTAGACACTTTTCTTCTTTTGCGTTCTTTTTCCATCCCGGATCGTACGTCGTGTTCCGCAAAAAGGACGACAACCTAATCCATCACATTTCTATTACCGAACAGCACCTTGGACAACACAACTTCGCTTCACGCAGAGGGTGGGCCCGCAAACTGAGGGCGTGGGGCTTACGACCAGGTCTTCGTCGCTCCGGTGCCAATAACTTTTGATCCGTAAAGACTTACGCGACACACAGCATACCGTTGGAAAGCTCTTCGAGAGCTCTATGATGGGGGCAGCAAGCCTTCACGGCTACGCCTGTTTTCGAAGCCCAAAATCGAACGTTTTCATCATTTTCTGGACACTTTTCTTCTATTGAGTTGTTTTTCCGTCCTGGATCGTACTTCGTGAGCCGCGAAAAGGACGACAACCTAATCCATCATATTTCTATTATCGAACGACACCTTGGGCAAGACAACTTCGCTTCACGTAGATGGTGGGCCCGCAAATCGATGGCATGGGGCTTAGGACTAGGTCTCCATCGCTTTGGTGCCCATAACTTTTGATCCGTAAGGAGTTACGCAGCGCACAACATACTGTTGGAAAGCTCTCCGAGAGCTCTACGATGGGGGTAGCAAGCCTGCTCGACTGCGCCTATTTTTGTATTACAAAATCAAACGTTATTATCAGTTTCTGGACACTTTCCTTTTTTTGAGCAGTTTTTTCGTCCCGGATCGTATATCGTGAGCCGCGAAAAGGAGACAATCTAAATCGAATGTTTTCATCAATTTCTGGACACTTTTATTCTTTTGAGCTATTTTTTCATCCCGGATCGTACGTCGTGAGCCGCAAAAAGGACGATAACCTAATCCATCACATTTCTATTACCGAATCCCAAGCCACCTTGGGCAAGACAACTTCGCTTCACGTAGAGGCAGGGCCTGCAAACCGAGGTCGTGGGGCTTATGACCAGGTCTCCATCGCTCCGGTGCCCATAACTTCTGATCCGTATGGAGTTACGCGGCGCACAGCATACCGTTGGAAAGCTCTCCGAGAGCTCTACGACGGGGGCAACAAACCTGCTCGGCTGCGCCTATTTTCGGAGCCCAAAATCAAACATTTTCATCAGTTTCTGGACATTTTTCTTCTTTTGAGCTATTTTTCAGTCCCGGATTGTATGTCGTGAGCCGCGAAAAGGATGACAATCTAAACCGAACGTTTTCATTAGTTTCAGGACACTTTTCTACTTTTGTGTTCTTTTTCCGTCCCGGATCGTACGTCGTTAGTCGAGAAAAGGACGACAACCTAATCCATCACATTTCTATTACCGTACGACACCTTGGGCAATACAACTTCGCTTCACGTAGAGGGTGGGCCCGCAAACCGACAGCGTGGGGCTTAGGACCAGATCTCCGTTGCTCCGGTGCCCATAACTTTTGATCCGTAAAGAGTTACGCGACGCACAGCATACCATTGGAAAGCTCTCCAAGAGCTCTACGACGGGGGCAGGAAGGCTGCACGACTACGCCTATTTTCGGAGCACAAAATTGAACGTTTTAATCAGTTTCTAGACACTTTTCTTCTTTTGAGTTATTTTTCCGTCCTGGATCGTACTTCGTGAGTCGTGAAAAGGACGACAACCTAATCCATCACATTTCTATTACCGAACGGTACCTTGGGCAAGACAACTTCGCTTCACGTAGAGGGTGGGCCCGTAAACCGAGGGCGTGGGGCTTAGGACCAGGTCTCCGCCGCTCCGTCGCCCATAACTTTTGATCCATAAAGAGTTACGCGGCGCAAAACATACCGTTGGAAAGCTCTCCGAGAGCTCTACGATGGGGTAGCAAGCCTGCTCGACTGCGCCTATTTTCGTATTACAAAATCGAACGTTTTCATCAGTTTCTGGACACTTTTCTTCTTTTAAGCAGTTTTTCCGTCCCGGATCGTCTGTCGTGAGCCGCGAAAAGGAGACAATCTAAATCGAATGTTTTCATCAGTTTCTGGACACTTTTATTCTTTTGAGCTATTTTTCCGTCCCGGATCATACGTCGTGAGCCGCAAAAAGGACGACAACCTAATCCATCACATTTCTATTACCGAATCCCATGCCACCTTGGGCAAGACAACTTCACTTCACGCAGAGGCAGGGCCCGCAAACCGAGGCCGTGGGGCTTAGGACCAGGTCTCCGTCGCTCCGGTGCCCATAACTTTTGATCCGTAAGGAGTTACGCAGCGCACAGCATACCGTTTGAAAGCTCTCCGAGAGCTCTACGACGGGGGCAGCAAGCCTGCTCGGCTGTGCCTGTTTTCGGAGCCCAAATTCAAACATTTTCATCAATTTATGGACTTTTTTCTTCTTTTGAGCTATTTTTCAGTCTCAGATCGTGCGTCGTGAGCCGCGAAAAGGACGACAATCTAAATCGAACGTTTTGATTAGTTTCTGGACCCTTTTCTTCTTTTGCGTTCTTTTTTCGTCCCGGATCGTACGTCATGAGCTGCGAAAAGGATGACAACCTAAACCATCACATTTCTATTACCGAACGGCACCTTGGGCAACACAACTTCGCTTCACGTAGAGGGTGGGCCCGCAAATCGTGGGCGTGGGGCTTAGGACCAGGCCTCCGTCGCTCTGGTGCCCATAACTTTTGATCCGTAAAGAGTTACGCGGCGCACAGCATACCGTTGGAAAGCTCTCCAAGAGCTCTACGACGGGGGAAGCCAGTCTGCTCAGTTACGACTATTTTCGGAGCATAAAATCGAACGTTTTCATAAGTTTCTGTACACATTTCATCTTTTGCACTATTTTTTCATTCCGGATCGTACGTCGTGAGCCGCGAAAAGGACCACACCCTAATCCATCACATTTCTATTACTGAACAACACCTTGGGCAAGACAACTCAGCTTCACGTAGGGGGTAGGCCCGCAAACCGAGGGCATGGGGCTTAGGACCAGGCCTCCGTCGCTCCGGTGCCCATAACTTTTGATCCGTAAAGAGTTACGCGGCGCACAGCATACCGTTGGAAAGCTCTCCGAAAGCTCTACGACGGGGGAAGCCAGTCTGCTCGGTTGCGCCTATTTTCGGAGCCTAAAATCAAACGTTTTCATCAGTTTCTTTACACTTTACTTCTTTTGCACTGTTTTTCATCCCGGATTGTACGTCGTGAGCCGCAAAAAGGACCATAACTTGATCCATCACATTCTATTACCGAACGGCACTTTGGGCAAGGCAACTTTGCTTCACGTTGAGGCAGGGCCCTCAAATCGAGGGCGTGGGGCTTACAACCGGGTCTCCGTCGCTCCGGTGCCTATAACTTTTGATCCGTAAAGAGTTACGCGATGCACAGTATACCGTTGGAAAGCTCTCCGAGAGCTCTACGACAGGGGAAGCCAGCCTGCTCGGCTGCGCCTATTTTCGGAGACCAAAATCGAATGTTTTCATCAGTTTCTGGACACTTTTCTTGTTTTGAGCTATTTTTTCGTCCCGGATCGTACGTCGTCAGCCGCGAAAAGGACGAAAACCTAATCCCTCACATTTCTATCAGCGAACGGCACCTTGGGCAATACAACTTCACTTCATGTAGAGGGTGGGCCGGCAAACCGCAGGTATTGGGCTTAGGACCAGGTCTCCGTCGCTTCGATGCCCATAACTTTTGATCCGTAAGGAGTTACGCGGTGCACAGCGTACCGTTGGAAAGCTCTTCGAGAGCTCTACGACGGGGGCAGCAAGCCTGCTCGACTGTACCTATTTTTGTATTATAAAATTGAATTTTTTCATCAGTTTCTGGACATTTTTCTTCTTTTGAGATGTTTTTCCATCTCGGATCGTACGTCGTGAGCCACAAAAAGGACGACATCCTAATCCATCATATTTCTATTACCGAATCCTAAGCCACCATGGGTAAGACAACTTCGCTTCACATAGAGGCTGGGCTCGTAAACCGTGGGCGTGGGGATTAGGACTAGGTCTCCGTCGTTCCGGTGCCCATAACTTTTGATCCGTAAAGAGTTACGCGGCGTATAACATACCGTTGGAAAGCTCTCTGAGAGCTCTACGACAGGGGAAGCTAGCCTGCTCGACTGCGCCTATTTTCGGTGCCAAAAATTGAACATTTTCATCAGTTTCTGGACACTTTTCTTTTTTTGCACTGTTTTTTCATCCCGGATCGTACGTCGTGAGCCGCGAAAAGGGCGACAACCTAATCCATCACATTTCTATTACCGAATGGCACCTTGGGCAACACAACTTCGCTTCACATAGAGGGTGGACCCGCAAACCGAGGGCGTGGGGCTTAGGACAAGATCTCCGTCGCTCCGGTGCCCATAACTTTTGATCCGTAATGAGTTACGCGACGCATAGCATACCGTTAGTAAGCTCTCCGAGAGCTCTACTATAGGGGAAGCTAGCCTGCTTGGTTGCGCTTGTTTTCAGAGCCCAAAATCGAAGGTTTTCATCAGTTTCTAGACACTTTTCTTATTTTGAGCTATTTTTGGGTCCCGGATCGTAAGTCGTGAGACGCAAAAAGGATGACAACCTAACCCATCACATTTCTTTTACCGGACGGCACCTTGGGCAAGACAACTTTGCTTCACATAGAGGGTGGGCCCACAAACCGAGGTCGTAGGGCTTAGGACGTTGTCTCCGTCGCTCCGATGCCCATAACTTTTGATCCGTAAAGAGTTACGCAACGCACAGCCTACCGTAGGAAAGTTCTCTGTGAGCTCTACGACGGTGGCAGCAAGCCTGCTCGGCTGCGCCTGTTTTCAGAACCCAAAATCGAACGTTTTCATCAATTTCTGGACACTTTTATTATTTTGAGCTATTTTTCCGTCCCGGATCGTACTTCGTGAGCCGCGGAAAGGACAACAACCTAATCCATCACATTTCTATTACCGAACGACACCTTGGGCAAGACAACTTTACTTCACATAGAGGGTGGGCCCACAAACCGAGGGCATGGGGCTTAGGACCAGGTCTCTGTCGCTCTGGTGCCCCCATAACTTTTGATCCGTAAGGAGTTACACGGCGCACGGCATACTGTTGGAAAGCTCTCCAAGAGCTCTACGACGGGGGCAGCAAGCCTTCTTCACTGCGCCTATTTTTGTATTACAAAATCGAAAGTTTTCATCAGTTTCTGGACACTTTTCTTCTTTTGAGCTGTTTTTCTGTCCCGAATCATACGTCCTGAGCCGCGAAAAGGACAACAACCTAATCCATCAGATTTCTATTACCGAATCCCACAACACCTTGGGCAAGACAACTTCGCTTCACGTAGAGGCTGGGCCTGCAAACTGAGGACGTGGGACTTAGGACCAGGTCTCCGTCGCTCCGGTGCCCATAACTTCTGATCCGTAAGGAGTTACGCGGCGCACAGCATACCATTGGAAAGCTCTACGAGAGCTCTACGACTGGGGCAGCAAGCCTACTCCACTGCGCCTACTTTTGGGCCCATAAATTGAACGTTTTCATCAGTTTATGGACATTTTTTTTCTTTTGCACTGTTTTTTCGTCCCGGATCGTACGTCGTGAGCCGCGAATAGGACGACAGCCGAATCTATCACATTTCTATTACCGAATCCCATGCCACCTTGGGCAAAATAAATTCGCTTCAAGTAGAGGCTGGGCCCGCAAACCGAGGGCGTGGGGCTTAGGACCAGGTCTCCGTTGCTCCGGTGCCCATAACATCTGATCCGTAAAGAGTTACGCGGCTCACAGCATACCGTTGGAAAGCTCTCCGTGAGCTCTACGACGGGGGCAACAAACCTGCTAGGCTGCTCCTATTTTCGGATCCATAAATCGAACGTTTTCATCAGTTTCTGGACACTTTTCTTCTTTTGCTGTGTTTTTTCTTCCCGGATCGTACGTCGTGAGCCGCGAAAAGGTCGACAACCTAATCCATCACATTTCTATTACCGAATCCCACGCCACCTTCGGCTAGACAACTTTGCTTCACGTAGAGGCTGGGCCCGCAAACCGAGGGCGTGAGGATTAGGACCAGGTCTCAGTCGCTCCGGTGCCCAAACTTTTGATCCGTATGGAGTTACGCGGTGCACAGCATACCGTTGGAAAGCTCTTCGAGAGCTCTACGATGGGGGCAACAAGCCCACTCTGCTGTGCCTATTTTTGAAGCCCAAAATTGAACGTTTTCATCAGTTGCTGTACACTTTTTTGCTTTTGCACTATTTTTTCGTCCCGGATCGTACGTCGTGAGCCGCGAAAAGGACGACATCCTAATCCATCACATTTCTATTACCGAATCTCACGGCATCTTGGGCAAGACTACTTCACTTCACGTAGAGGCTGGGACCGCAAATCGAGGGCGTGGGGCTTAGGACCATGTCTTCGCCGCTCCGGTGCCTATAACTTTTGATTCGTAAGGAGTTACGCGGCGCACAGCATACCGTTGGAAAGCTCTCCGTGAGCTCTACGATGGGGGCAGCCAGTCTGCTGGGCTGCGCATGTTTTAGGAGCCCAAAATTGAACATTTTCATCAGTTTCTGGGCACTTTTCTTCTTCTGTGCTGTTTTTCCGTCTCGGATCGCACGTCATGAGCCGCGAAAAGGATGACAACCTAATTCATCACATTTCTATTATCGAATCCCATGCCACATTAAGCAAGACAACTTCGCTTCATGTAGAGGTTGGGCCTGCAAACCGAGAGCGTGGGGATTAGGACCAGGTCTCCGTCGCTCCGGTGCCCATAAGTTTTGATCCGTGAGGAGTTCCGCGGTGCACAGCATACTGTTGGAAAGCTCTCCGAGAGCTCTGCGATGGGGGCTACAAGCCTGCTCAGCTACGCCTATTTTTGGAGCCCAAAATCAAACATTTTCCTCAGTTTCTGGACATTTTTCTTCATTTGAGCTATTTTTCCGTCCCGGATCGTACGTCGTGAGCTGCGAAAAGGATGACAACCTAATCCATCATATTTCTATTACCGAACGGCACCTTGGGCAAGACAACTTCGCTTCATGTAGATGGTGGGCCCGCAAACCGAGGGTGTGGGGCTTAGGACCAGGTCTCCGTCGCTCCGGTGCCCATAAGTTTTGATTCGTAAGGAGTTACGCGGTGCACAGCATACCGTTGGAAAGTTCTCCGAGAGATCTACGATTGGGGTTGCAAACCTACTCGACTGCGCCTGTTTTCGTATCCCAAAATAAAACGTTTTCATCAGTTTCTAGACACTTTTCTTCTTTTGAGCTATTTTTCTATCCCGGATTGTACGTCGTGAGCCGCGAAAAGGACGACAACCTAATCCATCACATTTCTATTGCTGAATCCCACGGTACCTTGGGCAAGACAACTTCGCTTCACGTAAAGGTTGGGCCCACAAACTGAGGGCGCAGGGCTTAGGACTAGGTCTCCGTCGCTCTAGTGCCCATAACTTTTGATCCGTAAGGAGTTACGTGGTGCACAGCATACCGTTGGAAAGCTCTCCGAGAGCTCTACGACGGGGGCAGCAAGCCTGCTGGGCTGCGCCTATTTTCGTAGCCCAAAATTGAACATTTTCTTCAGTTTCTCGACACTTTTCTTCTTTTGAGCTATTTTTCAGTCTCGGATAGTGCGTTGTGAGCCGCGAAAAGGACGACAATCAAAATCGAATGTTTTCATCAGTTTCTGGACACTTTTCTTCTTTTGCATTCTTTTTCCGTCTCGGATCGTACGTCGTGAGCCGCAAAAAGGACGACAACCTAAACCATCACATTTTTATTACCGAACGGCACCTTGGGCAACACAACTTCACTTCACGTAGAGGGTGGGCCCGCAAACCGAGGGCGTGGGGCTTAGGACCAGGCCTCCGTCGCTCCGGTGCCCATAACTTTTGATCCGTAAAGAGTTACGCGGTGCACAGCATACCGTTGGAAAGCTCTCCGAAAGCTCTACAACGGGGGAAGCCAGTCTGCTCGGTTGCACCTATTTTCGGAGCCTAAAATTGAACGTTTTCATCAGTTTCTTTACACTTTTCTTCTTTTGCACTGTTTTTCATCCCGGATTGTACGTCGTGAGCCGTAAAAAGGACCACAACTTGATCCATCACATTCTATTACTGAACAGCACTTTGGGCAAGGCAACTTTGCTTCACGTTGAGGCAGGGCCCGCAAACCGAGGGCGTGGGGCTTACAACCGGGTCTCTGTCGCTCCGGTGCCCATAACTTTTGATCCGTAAAGAGTTACGCGACGCACAGCATACTGTTGGAAAGCTCTCTGAGAGCTCTACGACATGGGAAGCAAGCCTGCTCGGTTGCACCTATTTTCGGAGCCCAAAATTGAATGTTTTCATCAGTTTCTGGACAATTTTCTTGATTTGAGCTATTTTTTCGTCCCGGATCGTACGTTGTGAGCTATGAAAAGGACGACAACCTAATCCATCACATTTCTATTACCGAATGGCACCTTGGGCAAGACAACTTCGTTTCACGTAGAGGGTGGGCCCGCAAACCGCGGGTATAGGGCTTAGGACCAGGTCTCCATCGCTCCGGTGCCCATAACTTTTGATCCGTAAGGAGTTAGGCAGTGCACAGCGTACCGTTGGAAAGCTATCCGAGAGCTCTACGATGGGGGAAGCAAACCTGCTCGACTGCGCCTCTTTTCGTATTACAAAATTGAATATTTACATCAGTTTCTGGACATTTTTCTTCTTTTGAGCTGTTTTTCCGTCTCGGATCGTATGTCGTGAGCCTCGAAAAAGGACGACATCCTAATCCATCATATTTCTATTACCGAATCCTATGCCACCATGGGCAAGACAACTTCGCTTCACGTAGAGGCTGGGCTCACAAACCGAGGACGTGGGACTTAGGACCAGGTCTCCGTCGCTCCGATGCCCATAACTTTTGATCCGTAAAGAGTTACGCGGCGCATAGTATAGCGTTGGAAAGCTCTCTGAGAGCTCTACGACGGGGGAAGCTAGCCTACTCGGCTGCGCCTATTTTTAGAGCCAAAAATTGAATGTTTTCATCAATTTTTTGACACTTTTCTTTTTTTGCACTATTTTTTCGTCCCGGATCGTACGTCGTGAGCCGCGAAAAGGACGACAACCTAATCCATCACATTTCTATTACCGAACGGCACCTTGGGCAAGACAACTTCGCTTCACATAGAGGGTGGGCCCGCAAACCAAGGGCGTGGGGCTTAGCACAAGGTCTCCGTCGCTCCGGTGCCCATAACTTTTGATCCGTAAAGAGTTATGCGACGTACAACAGATCGTTGGAAAGCTCTCTGAGAGCTCTACTACAGGGAAAGCTAGCCTGCTCGGTTGCGCCTATTTTCAGAGCCCAAAATCGAAGGTTTACATCAGTTTCTGGATACTTTTCTTATTTTGAGCTATTTTTCGATCCCGGATCGTACGTCGTGAGCCGCGAAAAGGATGACAACCTAATCCATCATATTTCTATTACCGGACGGCACCTTGGGCAAGACAACTTCGCTTCACATAAAGGGTGGGCCTGCAAACCGAGGGTGTGGGGCTTAGGACCATGTCTCGGATTCCCATAACTTTTGATCCGTAAGGAGTTACGTGACGCACAACATACCATTGGAAAGCTCTCCGTGAGCTCTATGACGGGGGCAGCAAATCTGCTAGGCTGAGCCTATTTTTAGATCCTTAAATCGAACGTTTTCATCAGGTTTTGGACACTTTTCTTCTTTTGCGGTGTTTTTTCATCCCGGATCGTACGTCGTGAGTCGCGAAAAGGAGGACAACCTAATCTATCACATTTCTATTACCGAATCCCATGCCACCTTCAGCAAGACAACTTTGCTTCACGTAGAGGCTAGGCCCGCAAATCATGGGCGTAGGGATTAAGAGTAGGTCTCCGTCACTCCGGTGCCCATAACTTTTGATCCGTAAAGAGTTACGCGGCGCAAATCTTACCGTTAGAAAGCTCTCCGAGAACTCTACGATGGGGGAAACAAGCCTGCGATGCTGCGCCTATTTTAGAAGCCCAAAATCGAACGTTTTCATAAGTTGCTAGACACTTTTCTTCTTTTACGCTGTTTTTCCGTCCCGGATCGTACGTCGTGAGCCGCGAAAAGGACAACAACCTAATCCATTACATTTCTATTACCGAATCCCACGGCACCTTGGGCAAGACAACTTTGCTTAACGCAGAGGTTGGGCCTGCAAACCGAGGGCATGGGGCTGAGGACTAGGTCTCCATCGCTCTAGGGCCCATAACTTTTGATCCATAAGGAGTTACGCGGTGCACAACATACCGTTGGAAAGCTCTCTGAAAGCTCTGCAACGGGGGCAGCAAGCCTGCTCGGCTGTACCTGTTTTTGGAGTCCAAAATCGAACATTTTCATCAGTTTCTGGACACCTTTCTTCTTTTGAGCTGTTTTTTCGTCCCGGATCGTACGTTGTGAGCTGCAAAAAGGACGACAACCTAATCCATCACATTTCTATTACCGAAAGGCACCTTGGGCAAGACAACTTCGCTTCACGTAGAGGGTGGGCCCACAAACCGTGGGCATGGGGCTTAGGACCAGATCTCTGTCGCTCTGGTGCCCATAACTTTTGATCCGTAAGGAGTTACGCGGCGCACAGCATACCGTTGGAAAGCACTCCGAGAGCTCTACGACGGGGGTAGCAAGGCTGCTCGACTGCGCCTGTTTTCGAATCCAAAAATTGAACATTTTCATCAGTTTCTAGACACTTTTCTTCTTTTGAGCTATTTTTCTGTCCCAAATTGTACGTCGTGAGCCACGAAAAGGACGACAAGCTAATCCATCACATTTCTATTACCGAATCCCATGCCACTTTGGGCAAGAAAACTTCATTTCACGTAGTGGCTGGGCCCGCAAACCGAGGGCGTGGGGCTTAAGACCATGTCTCTGTCGCTCTGGTGCCCATAACTTTTGATCCATAAAAAGTTACGTGGCGCACAGTATACCGTTGGAAAGCTCTCCGATAGCTCTACGACGTGGGCAGCAAGCCTGGTCGGCTGTGCCTATTTTTGAAGCCATAAATCAAACGTTTTCATCAATCTTTGGACACTTTTCTTCTTTTGCTCTGTTTTTTCGTCCCGGATCGTACATTGTGAGCCGCGAAAGGGACGACAACCTAATCCATCACATTTCTATTACCGAATCCCACGGCACCTTGGGCAAGACAACTTCGCTTCATGTAGAGGTTGGGCCCGTAAACCGAGGTCGTGAGGCTTAGGACCAGGTCTCCGTCACTCCGGTGCCCATAACTTTTGATCCGTAAGGAGTTATGCTGCGCACAACATACTGTTGGAAAGCTCTCCGAGTGCTCTACGACTGGGGCAACAAGTCTGCTCGGTTGCGCTTATTTTCGGAGCCCAAAATCGAATGTGTTCATTAATTTCTGGACACTTTTCTTCTTTTGCGCTGTTTTTCCATCCCTGATCGTACGTCGTGAGCTGCGAAAAGGACGACAACCTAATCCATCACATTTCTATTACCGAATCCCACGGCACCTTGGGCAAGACAACTTCGCTTCACGTAGAGGCTGGGCCCGCAAACCGAGGGCGTGGGGCTTAGGACCATGTCTCCGTTGCTCTGATGCCCATAACTTGTGATCAGAATGGAGTTTTGCGGCACACAGCATTCCATTGGAAAGCTCTCCGAGAGCTCTACGACGGGGGTGGCAAGCCTGCTCAGCTGTACCTATTTTCGGACCCATAAATCGAATGTTTTCTTCCGTTTCTGGACATTTTTCTTCTTTTGCGTTGTTTTTTCATCCCGAATCCTACGTCGTGAGTCGCGAAAAGGACGACAGCCGAATCTATCACATTTCTAGTACCGAATCCCACGCCACCTTGGGCAAGAAAACTTCGCATCAAGTAGAGGCTAGGTCCACAAATCGAGGGCATGGGGCTTAGGATCAGGTCTCCGTCGCTCCGGTTCCCATAACTTTTGATCCGTAAAGAGTGACGCGGCACACAACATACTGTTGGAAAGCTTTGCGAGAGCTCTACGACAGGGGTAGCCTTCCTGCTCGGCTGCGACTATTTTCAGAGCCCAAGATGGAATGTTTTCATCAGTTTCTGGACACTTTTCTTCTTTTGCACTCTTTTTCTGTCCTGGATCGTATGTCGTGAGCCGCGAAAAAGACGACAACCTAATCTATCACATTTCTATTACTGAATCCCACACTAGCTTCGGCAAGACAACTTCGCTTCACGTAGAGGCTGGGCCCGCAAACTGAGGGCATGGGGCTTAGGACCAGGTCTCCGTCGCTCCGGTGCCCATAACTTCTGATCCGTAAGGAGTTACGTGTTGCACAGCATATCGTTGGAAAGTTCTCCGTGAGCTCTAGGATGAGGGCAGCAAGCCTGCTTGGCAGCGCCTATTTTCGGACCCATAAATCAAACGTATTCATCAGTTTCTGGACATTTTTTCTTCTTTTACGTTGTTTTTTCATCCCGGATCGTACATCGTGAGCCGCAAAAAGGACGACAGTCGAATCCATCACATTTCTATTACCGAATCCCACGCCTCCTTGGGCAAGACAACATCGATTCAAGTAGAGGTTGGGCCCGCAAACCGAGGGCGTGGGGCTTAGGACTTGGTCTCCGTCGCTCTAGTGCCCATAACTTTTGATCCGTAAGGAGTTACGCGTCGCACAGCATACCGTTGGAAAGCACTCCGAGAGCTCTACGACGGGGGTAGCAAGGCTGCTCAACTGCGCCTGTTTTCGAATCCAAAAATTGAACATTTTCATCAGTTTCTAGACACTTTTCTTCTTTTGAGCTATTTTTCTGTCCCAGATTGTACGTCGTGAGCCACGAAAAGGACGACAAGCTAATCCATCACATTTCTATTATCGAATCCCATGCCACTTTGGGCAAGAAAACTTCATTTCACGTAGTGGCTGGGCCCGCAAACCGAGGGCGTGGGGCTTAAGACCATGTCTCTGTCGCTCTGGTGCCCATAACTTTTGATCCATAAAAAGTTACGTGGCGCACAGTATACCGTTGGAAAGCTCTCCGATAGCTCTACGACGTGGGCAGCAAGCCTGGTCGGCTGCGCCTATTTTTGAAGCCATAAATCAAACGTTTTCATCAATCTTTGGACACTTTTCTTCTTTTGCTCTGTTTTTTCATCCCGGATCGTACATTGTGAGCCGCGAAAGGGACGACAACCTAATCCATCACATTTCTATTACCGAATCCCACGGCACCTTGGGCAAGACAACTTCGCTTCATGTAGAGGTTGGGCCCGCAAACCGAGGTCGTGAGGCTTAGGACCAGGTCTCCGTCACTCCGGTGCCCATAACTTTTGATCCGTAAGGAGTTATCCTGCGCACAACATACTGTTGGAAAGCTCTCCGAGTGCTCTACGACTGGGGCAACAAGTCTTCTCGGTTGCGCTTATTTTCGGAGCCCAAAATCGAATGTGTTCATTAATTTCTGGACACTTTTCTTCTTTTGCGCTGTTTTTCCATCCCTGATCGTACGTCGTGAGCTGCGAAAAGGACGACAACCTAATCCATCACATTTCTATTACCGAATCCCACGGCACCTTGGGCAAGACAACTTCGCTTCACGTAGAGGATGGGCCCGCAAACCGAGGGCGTGGGGCTTAGGACCATGTCTCCGTTGCTCTGATGCCCATAACTTGTGATCTGAATGGAGTTTTGCGGCACACAGCATTCCATTGGAAAGCTCTTCGAGAGCTCTACGACGGGGGTGGCAAGCCTGCTCAGCTGTACCTATTTTCGGACCCATAAATCGAATGTTTTCTTCCGTTTCTGGACATTTTTCTTCTTTTGCGTTGTTTTTTCATCCCGGATCCTACGTCGTGAGTCGCGAAAAGGACGACAGCCGAATCTATCACATTTCTATTACCGAATCCCACGCCACCTTGGGCAAGAGAACTTCGCATCAAGTAGAGGCTAGGCCCACAAATCGAGGGCATGGGGCTTAGGACCAGGTCTCCGTCGCTCCGGTGCCCATAACTTTTGATCCGTAAAGAGTGACGCGGCACACAACATACTGTTGGAAAGCTTTGCGAGAGCTCTACGACAGGGGTAGCCTTCCTGCTCGGCTGTGACTATTTTCAGAGCCCAAGATGGAATGTTTTCATCAGTTTCTGGACACTTTTCTTCTTTTGCACTCTTTTTCTGTCCTGGATCGTATGTCATGAGCCGCGAAAAAGACGACAACCTAATCTATCACATTTCTATTACCGAATCCCACACTAGCTTCGGCAAGACAACTTCGCTTCACGTAGAGGCTGGGCCCGCAAACTGAGGGCATGGGGCTTAGGACCAGGTCTCCGTCGCTCCGGTGCCCATAACTTCTGATCCGTAAGGAGTTACGTGTTGCACAGCATATCGTTGGAAAGTTCTCCGTGAGCTCTAGGATGAGGGCAGCAAGCCTGCTTGGCAGCGCCTATTTTCGGACCCATAAATCAAACGTATTCATCAGTTTCTGGACATTTTTTCTTCTTTTACATTGTTTTTTCGTCCCGGATCGTACATCGTGAGCCGCAAAAAGGACGACAGTCGAATCCATCACATTTCTATTACCGAATCCCACGCCTCCTTGGGCAAGACAACATCGATTCAAGTAGAGGTTGGGCCCGCAAACCGAGGGCGTGGGGCTTAGGACCTGGTCTTCGTCGCTCTAGTGCCCATAACTTTTGATCCGTAAGGAGTTACGCGTCGCACAGCATACCGTTGGAAAGCTCTTCGAGAGCTCTACGACGGGGACAGCCAGCTTTCTGGGCTGCGCATGTTTTAGAGGCCCAAAATCGAACATTTTCGTCAGTTTTTGGACACTTTTCTTATTTTGCGCTGTTTTTTCGTCAAGGATCGCACGTCATGAGCCGCGAAAAGGACAATAACCTAATCCATTACATTTATACAATCGAATGCCAAGCCACCTTGGGCAAGACAACTTCGCTTCACGTAGAGGTTGGGCCTGCAAACCGAGGGCGTGGGACTTAGGACCAGGTCTCCATCGCTCCAGTGCCCATAACTTTTGATCTGCAAGGAGTTACACGGTGCACAACATACCGTTGGAAAGCTCTCCGAAGTTCTGCGACGGGGGCAGCAAGCCTGCTCGGCTGCGCCTATTTTCGGAGTCCAAAATCGAACGTTTTCATCAGTTTCTAGACACTTTTCTTCTTTTGAGCTGTTTTTTCGTCCTGGATCGTAAGTCGTGAGCTGCGAAAAGGACGACAACCTAATCCATCATATTTCTATTACCGAACTGCACCTTGGGCAAGACAACTTCGCTTCATGTAGAGGGTGGGCCTGCAAACCGAGGGCATGGGGCTTAGGACCAAGTCTCCGTCGCTCCGGTGCCCATAACTTTTGAACCGTAAGGAGTTACGTGGCGCACAACATAACGTTGGAATGCACTCCGAGAGCTTTACGACGGGGGTAGCAATCCTGCTCGACTGCGCCTATTTTTGTATCCCAAAATCGAACGTTTTCATCAGTTTCTAGACACTTTTCTTCTTTTGAGCTATTTTTCTGTCCTGGATCGTACGTCGTGAGCCGCGAAAAGGACGACAACCTAATCCATCACATTTTTATTACCGAATCCCGCACCACTTTGGGCAAGACTACTTCGTTTCACATAGCGACTGGGCCCATAAACCGAAGGTGTGGGGCTTATGACCATGTCTCCGTCGCTCCGGTGCCCATAACTTTTGTTCCGGAAAGTGTTACGCGACGCACAACATAACGTTGGAAAGCTTGCCTACAGCTCTACGACGTGGGCAGCAAGCGTGTTCGGCTACGCCTATTTTCGAAGCCACAAATTGTACGTTTTCATTAGTTTCTGGACACTTTTCTTTTTTTGCGCTGTTTTTCCGTCCCGGATCGTACGTCGTGAGCCGCGAAAAGGACGACAGCCTAATCCATCACATTTCTATTACCGAATCCCATGGCACCTTGGGCAAGACAACTTCGCTTCACGTAGAGGCTGGGCCTACAAACCGAGGGCGTAGGGCTTAGGACCAGGTCTCCGTCGCTCCAATGCCCATAACTTTTGATCCTTAAGGAGTTACGCGGCGCACAACATACTGTTGGAAAGCTCTCCAAGAGCTTTACGACGGGGGTAGCAAGTCTGCTCGGCTGCGCTTATTTTCGGAACACAAAATCGAATGTTTTTTATCAATTTCTGGACACTTTTCTTCTTTTGCACTGTTTTTCCGTCCCTGATCGTACGTCGTGAGCCGCAAAAAGGATGACAACCTAATCTATCACATTTCTATTACTGAATCCCATAGTGCCTTGGGCAAGACAACTTCGGTTCACGTAGAGGCTGGGCCCGCAAACCTAGGGCGTGGGGCTTAGGACCATGTCTCCGTCGCTTTGGTGCCCATAACTTCTGATCCGTAAGGAGTTACGCGGCGCACAACTTTCCGTTGGAAAGCTCTCCGAGAGCTCTACGACGAGGGCGGCAAGTCTACTCGGCCGCACCTATTTTCGGACCCATAAATCGAACGTTTTCATCAATTTCTATACACTTTTCTTCTTTTGCGCTATTTTTTCATCCCGGATCGTACGTCGTGAGCAGCGAAAAGGATGACAGCCGAATCCATCACATTTCTATTACCAAATCCCACGCCACCTTGGGAAAGACAACTTCGCTTCAAGTAGAGGCTGGGCCCGCAAACTGAGGGCGTGGGGCTTAGAACCAGGTCTCCGTTGCTCCGGTGCCCATAACTTTTGATCCGTAAAGAGGTACATGGCGCACAACATACCGTTGGAAAGCTCTGCGAGAGCTCTACGACTAGGGCATCTAGCTTGCTTGGATACGCCTGTTTTCGGAGCCCAAAACGGAATGTTTTCATCAGTTTTTGGACACTTTTCTTCTTTTGCGCTATTTTTCCATCCCGGATTGTACGTCATCAGCCTCGAAAAAGATGACAACCTAATCCATCACATTTCTATTACCGAATCCCATGGCACCTTTGGACAAGACAACTTTGTTTCACGTAGCGGCTGGGCCGGCAAACCTAGGGCGTGGGGCTGAGGACCAAGTCTCCATCACTCCGGTGCCCATAAATTTTGATCATTAAGGAGCTACGTGGCGCACAGCATACCGTTGGAAAGCTCTCCGAGAGCTCTAGGAGCCCAAAATCGAACATTTTCGTCAATTTCTGGATATTTTTCTTCTTTTGCTCTGTTTTTTCGTCTCGGATCGTATGATGTGAGCCGCGAAAAGGACGACAACTTAATCCATCACTTTCTATTATCGAATCCCACGCTACCTTGGGCAAGACAACTTCACTTCACGTGCAGGTTGGGCCTGCAAACAGAGGGAGTGGGGCTTAGGAACAAGTCTCCGTCGCTACGGTGCCCATAACTTTTGATCCGTAAGGAGTTACACGGTGCACAACATACCGTTGGAAAGCTCTCCGAGAGCTCTACGACGAGGGCAGCAAGCCTGCTCAGTTGTGCCTATTTTCGGAGCCCAAAATTGAACGTTTTCATCAGTTTCTGGACAATTTTCTTCTTTTGAGCTGCTTTTCTGTCCCGGATCGTACTTCGTGAGCCGCGAAAAGGACGACAACCTAATCCATCACATTTCTAATACCGAATCCCATGCCATCTTGGGCAAGACAACTTCGCTTCACGTAGAGGCTGGGCTCGCAAACCTAGGGCGTGGGGCTTAGAACCAGGCCTCTGTCGCTCCGGTGCCCATAACTTTTGATTCGTAAAGAGTTACACGGCGCACAGCATACCGTTGGAAAGCTCTCCGAGATCTCTACGACGGGGGCAACAAGCTTGCTCGGCTACGTCTGTTTTCAGACCACAATATCAAACGTTTTCATCAGTTTCTTGACACCTTTCTTCTTTTGAGCTGTTTTTCCGTCCCGGATCGTACATCGTGAGCCGCAAAACGGACAACAATCTAAATCGTACATCGTGAGCCACAAAAAGGACGACAACCTAATCCATCACATTTCTACTACCAAACTACACCTTGGGGAACACAACATCGCTTGACGTAGATGGTGCGCCCGTAAACCGAGGGCGTGGGGCTTAGGACCAGGTCTCCGTCGCTCCGGTGCCTATAACTTTTGATTCGTAAAGAGTTACGCGGCGCACAGCATACCGTTGGAAAGCTCTTCGATAGCTCTACGACGTGGGTAGCAAGCCTGGTCAGCTAAGCCTATTTTCGAAGCCACAAATCAAACGTTTTCATCAGTTTCTTGACACTTTTCTTCTTTTGCATTATTTTTTCGTCCTGGATCGTACGTCGTGAGCCGCGAAAAGGACGGCAACCTAATCCGTCACATTTCTATTATCGAATCCCATGGCACATTGGGCAAGATAACTTCGCTTCACGTAGAGGCTGGGCCCACAAACCGAGGGCGTGGGGCTTAGGACCAGGTCTCTGTCGCTCCGGTTCCTATAACTTTTGATCCAAAAGGAGTTACGCGGCGCACAACATACCATTGGAAAGCGCTCCGAGAGCTCTACGACGAGGGTAGAAAGTCTGCTCGACTGCGCTTATTTCAGAGCCCAAAATCGAATGTTTTCAACAATTTTTGGACACTTTTCTTCTTTTGCGCTTTTTTTCTATCCCAGATCGTACGTCGTGAGCCGCGAAAAGGAAGACAACCTAATCCATCACATTTCTAATACCGAATCCCACGGCACCTTGGGCAAGACAACTTCGATTCACGCAGAGGCTGGGCCCGTAAACCGAGGGTGTGGGGCTTAGGACCAGGTCTCCGTCGCTCCGGTGCCCTTAACTTTTGATCCGTTAGGAGTTACGCGGCGTACAACATACCGTTGGAAACCTCTTTGAGAGCTCTATGACAGGGGAAGCAAGTCTGCTCGGCTACGCTTATTTTTGCAGCCCAAAATCGAATGTTTTCATCAATTTCTGGATACTTTTCTTCTTTTGCACTGTTTTTCCGTCCCTGATCGTACGTCGTGAGCCGCGAAAAGGATGAAAACCTAATCCATCACATTTCTATTACCGAGTTCCACGGTAGCTTGGGCAAGACAACTTCGCTTCACGTACAGGCTAGGTTCGCAAACCGAGGGCATGGGGATTAGGACTAGGTCTCCGTCGTTCCGGTGCCCATAACTTTTGATCCGTAAGGAGTTACGTGGTGCACAACATACCGTTGGAAAGCTCTCCGAGAGCTCTACGACGGGGGTAGCAAGCCTGCTCGGCCGCGCCTATTTTCAGACCCATAAATCAAACATTTTCATCAGTTTCTGTACACTTTTCTTCTTTTGTGCTGTTTTTTCATCCCGGATCGTACGTCGTGAGCCGCGAAAAGGAGGACAGCCGAATCCATCACATTTCTACTACCAAATCCCATACCACCTTAGGCAAGACAACTTCGATTCAAGTAGAGGCTAGGCCCGTAAATCGAGGGCATAGGGCTTAGGACCAGGTCTCCGTCGCTCCGGTGCCCATAACATTTGATCCGTAAAGAGTTACGTGGTACACAACATACCGCTAGAAAGATCTAGAGATCTCTACAATGGGGGAAGCCAGCCTGCTGGGCTGCACCTATTTTCGGAGCCCAAAATGGAATGTTTCAATCAGTTTCTGGATATTTTTCTTCTTTTGTGCTGTTTTTCTATCCCTGATTGTACGTCGTGAGCCGTGAAAAGGACCACAATCTAAATCGAACGTTTTCAAGTTTCATGATTATGGTATTTGGAGGTTTAGGAATCGGATTTGTGTTCCCAATGAGCCAAAGCTGAAAAAGAAGATTCTTGAGGAAGCCCATAATTCAAGATATACTATTCACCCCGGCGGAACAAAGATGTACCAGGATTTGAAGCAACACTATTGGTGGAATAACATGAAAAGAGAAATTGCAGAGTGTGTGGCACGGTGTTTGACTTGCCAGAGAGTCAAAGTGGAACATCAACGACCCGCAGGTTTACTTCAGCCGTTGGAGATTCCTCAATGGAAATGGGAACATATAACTATGGACTTTGTTATGGACCTGCCCAGATCGCAAAAGGGTCATGACGCCATTTGGGTCATAGTGGATAGATTGACAAAGTCGGCACACTTTTTACCGATGAACAAGGAGGATAGTCCCGAGAAATTGGGAGATATGTATGTGGCAAAGATTGTAAGGTTGCACGGGATACCTGTGAGTATTGTATCGGATAAGGATCCTCGTTTTACTTCCCGATTTTGGAAGAGATTGCAAGAAGCTTTGGGAACGAAGTTAAGTTTCAGCACGGCTTATCACCCTCAGACTGATGGACAATCGGAAAGGACTATTCAGATTTTGGAGGATATGTTGAGGGCATGTGTTTTGGATTTCGGAAAAGGTTGGGAGAAATATATGTCCTTAGTGGAGTTCGCTTATAATAATAGTTATCAGGCCATTATCGAGATTGCCCCATTTGAGGCGCTGTATGGAGGTAAGTGTCGATCCCCAATTTACTGGGATGAAGTAGGTGAGACGAAGACTTTTGACCTAACCCTTTTACCTGAACTTATGAAGACTGTTGATAATATCCACCTTATCCGAAAACGGATGCTTACTGCCCAGAGCAGGCAGAAGAGTTATGCAGACCGACGGAGACGGAGTCTCGAGTTCGAGGTTGGCGACAAGGTGTTCTTGAAGATATCACCCCGGAGGGGACTGATTAAACATGGCAAGGGTAGAAAGTTGAGCCCGAGGTTTGTAGGACCATTTGAGATAATTGAGAAGGTTGGCAAGTTGGCATATCGCCTAGTGCTACCCCAGAACCTCTCCAATATTCACGATGTCTTTCATGTTTCGATGCTGCGGAAGTATCATCCTGATCCGTCACACATCTTGGAGCCAGAGCCGTTGCAGCTTCGGGAGAACTTGTCTTACGAGGAGAAGCCCATTCAGATCCTAGACCAGCAGGATCGGGAGTTGCGCAACAAAACTATACCAATGGTGAAAGTGCTGTGGGATCATCACGGGATTGAAGAAGCAACGTAGGAAAGGCGAGACCTGATGGAGCAGCAGTATCTAGCTTTATTTCAAGGTAATATTGAATTTCGGGATGAAATTATTTTAAGGAGGGGAGGATGTAAGGCCCGACCCCGATTTGCATGCGATACCTCATTTCGTGTGCCCTAACCTAGATTTGCGTGCCTTGACCTAGGTTTAAGAATTGTGTTCATTTTATGTGCCATGCATTGAATTACGTGCATTCATTTAGGGTAGTGTGCATTTACTTGAAAAATGTGCATTCATCTCGTAGTTTGTGTTCTACCTCGTAGTGCGTGCCCTAGACCTAGGAAAGCATGCCCTCACGCTAATCAAGAAAGCATCTTACACAAAGCACTAGACTATTAAACAATCCTACAAAATCCACTATCAATATTATAATCTTAATTCAACTCACTAGAAGACAAAAAGTTCACTAAACACTAAACATTCTTCATTCTTTATTCCTTATTCTTTTTGCACTTCCAACACACAATTTAATAATACTCCAATAGTTGACAAAAATTCAGATTTGGCACATGCTTTGGCCGGCCATAACAAGGCTTTTGCACAAGGTTTATTATTCAAATAATCATGCATGCTTAGGCAAACTATGACACAAATGCATAAAAATTGCTCAAAACCACCTCAATTTTCTCACCTTGCTCGACCAAACCACCTATGCCCATGCTAACATTTTAAATTTCATCTTGAAGACACAAAAAGGCTGAATTTTTATGCCCCAGGCTGACCACTTGCTCCAAATTTGCAAAGCCATCATTTTTTTGTCATTTCTTCTTTCTTCCTCAACCTTCTCTCTCTCCCTCTCATTCTTCTCTCTCTCTCGGCCTTGGCTGAGTTCTCACCTCCCATAGCTCATCTTCTTCACACTTTGGTCAATCAAGACAAGCATCAAGCAAGGAAAGTCGAGCAAGCTAGCTAGGATGCAAGAATCATACATGCATGTCCTTTGAAGTCTTCAATTCGGCCCTAGGTAAGTTTCTTGGTTTCCATTTCTTTTCTTCTTGTTCTAACCTCATGCATGTACTCAGAGCTTGGTCACTAAGCTAGGAAAAATAGAGAAACTCTAGTTGGAACCTCGGCTAGGCAAAGGAGAAGAAGAAAAATTTACTTCAACAAGTTTTTGTGCATCCTCTTGGTTGATTGCTAAGGTGAGGGCTAAACCCTTTTCAAAATCCTTCAAAAATCTACATGCATGCTCATAAATGTATGTCTTTTATTCTGTACTTGAGTTGTATGTTTGTTCATAAGCTTTTGCAACCATGCATGGCAAGATCTTGGCTTGAAAGTGATGAAAGGTGAAGTCGGATTGTTGACAACTCTCTGACCAGTTTGTTTCGAGGTAAGTTTAGCCAGGAAAATGATGTTGCAAATGCATGAAAATTACTAGGTGACTAGTTTTGCCAGGTTTGAACATTTTGCGCAGAAATAGGCCAAAGCTAATTTTGACTCTAATGTCCTCAAAATGGAAAATCTTTAAAATGTGTCCAAATCTGGAAATCTGGAAAAATGAAGTAGGTTTTGACAGATGCACTGACCTTGTAGAACGAACCAGATTTGACTTAGTAAATGATATCCAAAATTCAGGATATTTGGTGTGTGGAAATATTTTTTAGTTCTGGACATTTTTGTCAAAAATGGACTAAGGCTAAATCTGACCCTAAGGACCTCCAAAATGTCAATTATCGAAATGTGTGCAAATCTGGACAGTTTTGTGCTATCCCACTGTTTCGGCTATATCTAATGATCCCGAACTCCAATTGATGCAAGGTTTGTTTCTGATTTTAGTTCACCTCTTAAGCTTTAATTTGACATATTATTCACTGGATTTGGAGATTGTTTGATTATCCTATTGATTGTGAGAAAACAGCCTATTGCAGTAAGGGTTTCACTTAGTGTTATGCTTAGAAAAATTGTTGTGACTCCTCTTGTTGAATTAAATGCTTGGGATTGTAGCTTTGGGATGTTGTGTGGACTGTTTTGAATGTTTGAGGATGTTCAATTAAATGATGCATGGCTTGAGATTGACTTTGAGTTGGTTTGAGGCTCAAATTGCACGAATATGTGCGAAATGGAAACCCTAATGACTAGGTAGTTTTGCTAAGTGTTGATTATTTGGATATTGTGTGGAATTATATGTTTAGTAGGCTGCCCGTAAATTCCTTTATAGTCCTAAATGTGATTTTGATCATTGCATGTTGATAAATAGGCTTTTCTTGCGCCCGAACCCACGTAGATGTTATTGCATGTTGAATAATCTTATTACTTGATCATGTGGACTTCGTAATGAGTTATATGGGTTGATTTACATGTGTTACATGGCTGCCCGTTTAATGTTCATATAACTCTATATGCCTTTCAAGTGAAATTACCTGTTTTATCGTGCCCTGCTTGTTTACTTGTTAATGTGCAATCTTATGACTGTCCGGAGGCAACCTAATTTTTTGTCCTCCTAACGTGATATGTTAATGTCATAAATGTGCACTGCATACAAGGTTGCAACCTTTTCTATCGGCATGGTAGCGATCAGGCACACCGGGCGGCATCGTGCTTGTCGGTTTACCCGTGACTACCATGGTCCTATTCTCTCTCTCACTTGGGGGCTAGACTTCCTCGGAGAGTTGGGTCGTAGGATTTCGGGGTACATCCGGAGTACACCTACCTGGCGTGTTTGGGGGATGATTTGAAGTCGGCCGCAACAACTGATTCTGGAACTGATCTGAGAGCAAAAGCTCACTGTATCCTTTTTACTGCGTGTATAAGTACTCTTGGTTGGTTCCTAGAGGACCTCGGGGAGGAAAGACTGGTATTTTTGTTCCTGTACTTATATTATTGTTATATTCATGCTTGCAAAAGGATTTCATAAGTTGAATCGGAAAATGAGTTTCAAAACCTATTTCTCGTTCCCCCTCGCTGAGTTCATAAGGACTCACCCTCTTTTATCATCTCAGGTGATGAAGATGCAGAACAGGTACCCGAGGACGGTGTGCCTAACGATGAATCCCTGGAGTGATTGCCTGTTTGTGTGCTTTGTGTGATTATGGCTACTTGTGAACTTTATCCTACCTGAAGACTATTTCTTTTATGTTGCTTGCTATTTGTATTGTAAAAGACCCTCGTTGTAATTTAGGGTCTAATTTTGGTTTGTACTGATATTGCTAGACAGACACTAGACACTACTTTGATCGTTTTGCTATTATTACCGCTAGTATCTACCATAGGTTATGACGTATTAGTTAAGGACTAAGTAAATGAACTTATCCAATCTTAAACAGGTACTCGCTATTAAGCTAAGATCAACATGTATTTTTATAACGAGGATAAACAATCAAATGAGACATCGAGATAACCAATAGGCATTTCAATTGACGTTAAATGGTAATCCTAGTTGGAAATGAAACTTGAGATTAGAAAAATTTGAGGCGTTTAGAGAATTAGGCCAAACCAAAGAGTCCAATTACAGCCGTCATGCTGCCGGATTTCTGAAAAACTTTGGAGTCTAGACTCAAACGATAGGAGTTAAATCTTCATAAACGGTTAAGTATGTGACATGTTCTGAACATTTAGATCACACCCTAGTCTAACCTTATAGGCCGGGTTGGGGCGTGACACCTTAGAAAAAGAATGGTATCAGAGCCTAGATTGCTTAAGCCGGGTTTAACTCTCGGACCGTGGGTAGAGCCCTAAGATAATTAGGATGACTTGTTTATATGTTATTGAGTGATAGTATTAAATGTGCCTTCTATGTTCTATGTGTTTAAGTGATTAACATGCCTTAAATGTTTCTAGAATTGTACCTATATTATGTTGCATATCTTATGCATTAAATTCTTAATTGTCATATTTCAATAAATTGTGCATCGTAATCTATGCCTATAGATGGCTGGCCCTAGCACCCGTACTACTAATAGGAGCGGTGAACCCCAAGAGACCGGAGATGCCTATCAAACTAATCCCCGTATAGCTATGTTTAATATGATGGCGAATGCCATGGATCGTGTATCACGAGTGATGGAGCGTCAGGATGCACGTGAAGTCAACAACAACAACAATAGGAATGAGGGTAACCACGGGAGACATAGCCAAAAAAGAGGGAGTTCATTGACTTTCGCCAGTCTAAATTCCACGTGGAAGCTGATGATGAGAAAGCAGAGGCTTGGCTGTCCGAGATCTAGAAGATTTTTAGGCCACTTGATTATACTGATGAAGAAAAGGTGGAGTTTGCTGTATTTCTGTTGCACGGGGATGCCGAGAATTGGTGGCACACTGTAGAAGCACTGTGGAAAACTGATCAGACACCTCGCTTGTGGGGTAATTTTGTTAAGGCATTTAAGGATAAATATGTACCTGCAGTCTCCAGGTAGAGGCGAGCTGAGGAGTTCATGCACTTGACCGAGGGTAACATGACGGTGGCCCAATACGAGGCTTGTTTTGACCAACTGTCCCGTTATGCTCAATATATGGTTAGTACTCCGGAGGCGAAGATGTGGAAATTTACTACTGGATTGAGGCCAGAGATTCAGGACCAGTTAGCTTCTCATGACTTCGATGCTTATTCTGCTTTCTTTGCTGTTGCCTCTCGAGTTGAGAATAGAAAACTAGACGGAGCCGGTTCGAGTTAGCCGAACAAGAAACCATACCAGCCTCCAGGTCAGTAGAGGAAAATCCAGAGTCAGAGTCGTAATCAGGGCCCGAGCCAGAACAGGCCAGTGAATAACCGTGGCCATACGAAAGCGCGATCAGCCTCTTCCGCCCGCGGATCCACAGGTAGTTCACCCGCTACTCAGTCCGTCAGCTGTTCTTATTGTGACAAGAAGGGGCATACCGAGGTCCAGTGTTGGAGGAAGTCAGGATGATGTATGAGATGTGGCAGTAATCAACATAAGATCAAGGATTGCCCTAAACGGCAGGCAGGGCAGAATCAGGGTAAACCAGCTGCTAGAGGCAAGACTCCAGTTCCTAGAGTTCAGGCTCGAGCCTATGCTATTGAGTGTGAGGAGACTCCAGATGAGGCCGCTGTTGTTGAAGGTACATTCTTCATACTAAATCAACCTGTTAGGGTATTAATTGATCCGGGTTCTACTCATTCATTTATTACTCCCTTATGTGTGGAACGTGTGAAATTGAAAGTTATATGTTTGCCATACGAAGTAGAAGTTGGTACTCCAATGGGTTCTAAACTTGTAACTAGCTCAGCTTGTAAAGCATGTAAAATCCAAATTAAGGATAGGGAAGTCTCATCCAATCTTATCGTATTACCTTTTCGAGAATATGAGGTCATTTTAAGGATGGACTGGCTGGCAAAACATCATGTCCAACTAGATTGCCGGGCGAAGATTATAACGTTCCGGGTACCTGAGCAACCAATACTGGAGGTTATGGGTCGAAGAGATTTCACCGGGAGTTCCATCATTTCATCTACAAAAGCAGTAAAGTCCTTGAGGAAAGGGTACAGCGGATACTTGGCTTACCTTATCAACAAGCCGTCGGACAAAGCTAAGTTGGAGGAGATGCTAGTGATCAAAGACTATGCAGATGTGTTTCCAGAAGAATTACCCGGTTTACCCCCAAATCGGGAGATCGAGTTTGTTATAGAGTTGCTGCCTGGTGCCCAGCCGATATCTAAAGCTCCTTATCGTATGGCACCGGCCGAGCTACAGGAATTGAAGGACCAATTACAAGGATTGTTGAAGAAGGGGTTTGTTCAACCAAGTTCTTCACCGTGGGGTGCACCAGTTCTATTTGTAAAGAAGAAAGACGGAACGTTGAGGCTATGTATCGATTACCGATGATTGAACCAAGTGAATGTCAAGAATAAATACCCACTTCCACTAATCGACGAGTTATTTGATCAACTGCAAGGAGCCAAAGTGTATTCGAAACTCGACTTGAGGCAAGGGTATTATTAGTTGCGGATCAAAAAGGAAGATGTGCCTAAAACGGCTTTCAAGACGAGATATGGGCATTATGAATATGTGGTGATGCCTTTTGGACTAACTAATGGCCCTGCAGCTTTTATGGATTTGATGCACAGGGTGTTTCAACCCTACTTGGACCAATTTGTGGTGATCTTCATTGATGATATTTTGGTATACTCGAAATCGGAGGCGGAGCATAAGTAACATCTGTGGTTGGTACTGTAGAAACTTCGATAGCATCACTTGTATGCAAAGTTTAGCAAGTGTGAATTTTAGTTGCAACAGATTGCGTTTTTGGAGCATATCATATCATATCCCAAGAGGGAATAGCAGTGGATCCAGCAAAGATAGAAGCAGTAATGTCTTGGAAGAAGCCGGAAAATGTTACGGAGGTTTGGAGTTTTCTTGGTCTAGCCGGCTATTATCGGAGATTCGTGAAATATTTCTCTAAGATTGCAGGACCGCTTACAAAGCTCACTTAAAAGAAAACAAAGTTCGTGTGGGATGATAAGTGTGAGAACAGCTTCCAAGAGTTGAAGAAAAGATTGACTACCGCACCTGTTCTTGCATTGCCTGAAGGGAGTCAAGGTTTTGTAATCTATAGCGATACTTCGAAGGAAGGATTGGGTTGTGTGTTGATGCAAAATGGAAGAGTGATTGCATATGCTTCTAGGAAACCAAAGTCGTATGAGTTGAACTACCCGACGCATGATTTGGAGTTAGCGGCTATTGTGTTTGCACTCAAGAAATGGAGGCATTATCTGTGGGGTAACAAGTTTGAGGTATTTACTGATCATAAGAGCTTGAAATACTTGTTCTCTCAAAAGGAGTTGAATATGAGGCAAAGGCGGTGGACGGAGCTTTTGGATGATTATAACTGTACAATCAATTATGTGCCCAGTAAAGTAAATGTAGTTGCAGATGCCTTAAGTAGGAAAGCAAGCATGGCAAAACTTGAAGTAAAGGTACAGGAGTTGTTGGAGGAAACATTTTTGTGGAAGCCACAACTGACTCAGAAAGGGTTACTTTTTGCCACTACGCAAGTTCAATCGACCTTGTTGCCTGAGTTACGAGAGGCTCAACAGAAGGACCAACAATTTCAGAAGATTAAAGAAAGCAACACGGATTTCAAGTTTCATGATGATGGTATTTGGAGGTTTAGGAATCGGATTTGTGTTCTCAATGAGCTAGAGCTGAAAAAGAAGATTCTTGAGGAAGCCCATAATTCAAGATATACTATTCACCCCGGCAGAACAAAGATGTACCGGGATTTGAAGCAACACTATTGGTGGAATAACATGAAAAGAGAAATTGCGGAGTTTGTGGCACGATGTTTGACTTGCCAGAGAGTCAAAGCGGAACATCAACGATCCGCAGGTTTACTTCAGCCGTTGGAGATTCCTCAATGGAAATGGGAACATATAACTATGGACTTTGTTATGGACCTGCCCAGATCGCAAAAGGGTCATGACGTCGTTTGGGTCATAGTGGATAGATTGACTAAGTCGGCATACTTTTTACCGATGAACAAGGAGGATAGTCACGAGAAATTGGGAGATATGTATGTGGCAGAGATTGTAAGATTGCACGGGATGCCTGTGAGTATTGTATCGGATAGGGATCCTCATTTTACTTCCTGATTTTGGAAGAGATTGCAAGAAGCTTTGGGAACGAAGTTAAGTTTCAGCACAGCTTATCACCCTCAGACTGATGGACAATCGGAAAGGACTATTCAAATTTTGGAGGATATGTTGAGGGCATGTGTTTTGGATTTCGGAAAAGGTTGGGAGAAATATCTGTCCTTAGTGGAGTTCGCTTATAATAATAGTTATCAGGCCACAATCGGGATGGCCCCATTTGACGCGCTGTATGGATGTAAGTGTCGATCCCCAATTTACTAGGATGAAGTAGGTGAGATGAAGACTTTTGACCCGACCCTTTTACCTGAACTTATGAAGATTGTTGATAATATCCACCTCATCCGGAAACGGATGCTTACCGCCTAGAGCAGGTAGAAGGGTTATGCAGACCGACGGAGACGGAGTCTCGAGTTCGAGGTTGGAGACAAGGTGTTCTTGAAGATATCACCCCGGAGGGGACTGATTAAACATGGCAAGGGTGGAAAGTTGAGCCCGAGGTTTGTAGGACCATTTGAGATAATTGAGAAGGTTGGCAAGTTGGCGTATCGCCTAGTGCTACCCCAGAACCTCTCCAATATTCACGACGTCTTTCATGTTTCGATGCTGCGGAAGTATCATCCTGATCCGTCGCACATCTTGGAGCCAGAGCCGTTGTAGCTTCGGGATAACTTGTCTTACGAGGAGAAGCCCATTCAGATCCTAGACCAGCAGGATCGTGAGTTGCGCAACAGAACTATACCAATGGTGAAAGTGCTGTGGGATCATCACGGGATTGAAGAAGCAACGTGGGAAAGGCGAGACCAGATGGAGCAGCAGTATCCAGCTTTATTTCAAGGTAATATTGAATTTTGGGATGAAATTCTTTTAAGGAGGGGAGGATGTAAGGCCCAACCCTGATTTGCGTGCGATACCTCATTTCGTGTGCCCTAACCTAGATTTACGTGCCTTGACCTAGGTTTAAGAATTGTGTTCATTTTATGTGCCATGCATTGAATTATGTGCATTCGTTTAGGGTAGCATGCATTTACTTGAAAAACGTGCATTCATCTCGTAGTTCGTGTTCTACCTCGTAGTGCGTGCCCTAGACCTAGGAAAGCGTGCCCTCACGCTAATCAAGAAAGTATCTTACCCAAAGCACTAGACTATTAAACAATCCTACAAAATCCACTATCAATATTATAATCCTAATTCAACTCACTAGAAGACAAAAAGTTCACTAAACACTAAACATTCTTCATTCTTTATTCCTTATTCTTTTTGCACTTCCAACACACAATTTTATAATACTCCAATAGTTGACAAAAATTCAGATTTGGCACATGCTTTGGCCGGCCATACCAAGGCTTTTGCACAAGGTTTGAACAATTATTCAATTAATCATGCATGCTTAGACAAACTATGACACGAATGCATAAAAATTGCTCAAAACCACCTCAAGTTTCTCACCTTGCTCGACCAAACCACCTATGCCCATGCTAACATTTTAAATTTCATCTTGAAGACACAAAAAGGCTGAATTTTTATGCCCAAGGCCGACCACTTGCTCAAAATTTGCAAAGCCATCTTTTTTTTTGTCATTTCTTCTTTCTTCCTCAACCTTCTCTCTCTCCCTCTCATTCTTCTCTCTCTCTCTGCCTTGGCTGAGTTCTCACCTCCCATAGCTCATCTTCTTCACACTTTGGTCAATCAAGACAAGCATCAAGCAAGGAAAGTCGAGCAAGCTAGCTAGGATGCAAGAATCATACATGCATGTCCTTTGAAGTCTTCTATTCGGCCCTAGGTAAGTTTCTTGGTTTCCATTTCTTTTCTTCTTGTTCTAACCTCATGCATGTACTAAGAGCTTGGTCACTAAGCTAGGAAAAATAGAGAAACTCTAGTTGGAACCTCGGCTAGGCAAAGGAGAAGAAGAAAAATTTGCTTCAACAAGTTTTTGTGCATCCTCTTGGTTGATTGCTAAGGTGAGGGCTAAACCCTTTTGACAATCCTTCAAAAATCCACATGCATGCTCATAAATGTATGTCTTTGCTTCTGTACTTGAGTTATATTTTCGTTCATAAGCTTTTGCAACCATGCATGGCAAGATCTTGGCTTGAAAGTGATGATAGGTGAAGTCGGATTGTTGACAGCTCTCTGACCAGTTTGTTTTGAGGTAATTTTAGCCAGGAAAATGATGTTGAAAATGCATGAACATTGGTAGGTGATTATTTTTTCCAGTTTTTAACATTTTTCACAGAAATAGACCAAAGCTAATTTTGACTCTAAGGTCCTCAACATGGCAAATCTTTAAAATGTGTCCAAATCTGGAAATCTGGAAAAATGAAGCAGGTTTTGACAGATGCACTGACCTTCTAGAACGAATCAGATTTGACTTAGTAAATGATATTCAAAATGCATAAAATTTGGTGTGCTACAATGTTTTTCAGTTCTGGACATTTTTGTCAGAAATGGACTAAGTCTAAATCTGAACCTAAGGACCTCAAAAAAGTCAATTATCGAAATGTGTGCAAATCTGGACAGTTTTGTGCTATCCCACTGTTTCGGCTATATTGAATGATCCCGAACTCCAATTGATGCAAGGTTTGTTTCTGATTTTATTTCACTTCTTAAGCTTTAATTTGACATCTTATTCACTAGATTTGGAGATTGTTTGATTGTCCTATTGATTGTGAGAAAACAGCCTATTGCAGTAAGGGTTTCACTTAGTGTTATGCTTAGAAAAATTGTTGTGACTCCTCTTGTTGAATTAAATGCTTGGGATTGTAGCTTCGGGATGTTGTGTGGACTGTTTTGAATGTTTGAGGATGTTGAATTAAATGATGCATGGCTTGAGATTGACTTTGAGTTGGTTTGAGGTTCAAATTGCACGAATATGCGCGAAATGGAAACCCTAATGACTAGGTAGTTTTGCTAAGTGTTGATCATTTGGATATTGTGTGGAATTATATGTTTAGTAGGCTGCCCGTAAATGCCTTTATAGTCCTAAATGTGATTTTGATCATTGCATGTTGACAAATAGGCTTTTCTTGCGCCCGAACCCACGTAGATGTTATTGCATGTTGAATAATCTTATTACTTGATCACGTGGACTTCGTAATGACTTATATGGCTTGATTTACATGTGTTACATGGCTGCCCATTTAATGTTCATATAACTCTATATGCCTTTCAAGTGAAATTACTTGTTTTATCGTGCCCTGCTTGTTTACTTGTCAATGTGCAATCTTATGACTGTCCGGAGGCAACCTACTTTGTTGTCCTCCTAACGTGATATGTTAATGTCATAAATGTGCACTGCATACAAGGTTGCAACCTTTCGTGTCGGCATGGTAGCGATCATACACACCGGGCAGCATCGGGCTTGCCGGTGCACCCGTGACTACCATGGTCCTATTCCCTCTCTTGCTTGGGGGCTAGACTTCCTCGGAGAGTTGGGTCATAGGATTTTGGGGTACATCCGGAGTACACCCACCTGGCGTGTTTGGGGGATGATTTGAAGTCGGCCGCAACAACTGATTCTGGAACTGATCTGAGAGCAAAAGCTCACTGTATCCTTTTTACTGCGTGTATAAGTACTCTCGCTTGGTTCCTAGAGGACCTCGGGGAGGAAAGACTAGTATTTCTGTTCCTGTACTTATATTATTGTTATATTCATGCTTGCAAAAAGATTTCATAAGTTGAATCGGAAAATGAGTTTCAAAACCTATTTCTCGTTCCCCCTCGCTGAGTTCATAAGGACTCGCCCTCTTTTATCATCTCAGGTGATGAAGATCCAGAACAGGTACCCGAGGACGGTGTGCCTAACGATGAATCCCTGGAGTGATTGCCTGTTTGTGTGCTTTGCGTGATTATGGCTGCTTGTGAACTTTATCCTACCTGAAGACTATTTCTTTTATGTTGCTTGCTATTTGTAATGTAAAAGACCCCCGTTGTAATTTGGGGTCTAATTTTGGTTTGTACTGATATTGCTAGACAGACACTAGACACTACTTTGATCGTTTTGCTATTATTACAGCTAGTATCTATAATAGGTTATGACGTATTAGTTAAGGACTAAGTAAATAAACTTATCCAATCTTAAACAGGTACTCGCTATTAAGCTAAGATCAACAGGTACTTTTATAACGAGGATAAATAATCAAACGAGACATCGAGATAACCAATAGGCGTTTCAATTGACGTTAAATGGTAATCCTAGTTGGAAATGAAACTTGAGATTAGAAAATTTTGAGGCGTTTATAATTAGGCCAAACCAAAGAGTCCAATTACAGCCGTCATGCTGCCGGATTTTCGAAAAACTTTGGAGTCTAGACTCAAATGATAGGAGTTAAATCTTCATAAACGGTTAAGTATGTGACATGTTCTGAACGTTTAGATCACACCCTAGTCTAACCTTATAGGCCGGGTTGGGGCGTGACACGTCATGAGCTGCGAAAGGGACGACAACCTAATCCATCACATTTCTATTACCGAACGGCACCTTGGGCAAGACAACTTCGCTTCACGTAGAGGGTGGGCCCGCAAACCGAGGGCATGGGGCTTAGGACCAGGTCTCTGTCGCTCCGGTGCCCATAACTTTTGATCTGTAAGGAGTTACGCGGCGCACAGCATACCGTTGGAAAGTACTCCGAGAGCTCTACGACGGGGGTAGCAAGCCTACTCGACTGCACCTATTTTCGTATCCCAAAATCGAACGTTTTCATCAGTTTCTAGACACTTTTCTTCTTTTCAGCTATTTTTCCATCCCGGATCGTACGTCGTGAGCCGCGAAAAAGACGACAACCTAAACCATCACATTTCTATTACCGAATCCCACGCCACTTTGGGCAAGACAACTTCGTTTCACGTAACGATTGGGCCCGTAAACCGAGGGCGTGGGGCTTAGGACCATGTCTTCGTCGCTCCGATGCCCATAACTTTTGATCCGTAAAGAGTTACGCGGCGCACAGCATACCATTGGAAAGCTCTCCGACAGCTCTACGACGTGGGCAGCAAGCCTGGTCGGCTGCGCCTATTTTTGAAGCCACAAATCGAACGTTTTCATCAGTTTTTGGACACTTTTCTTCTTTTGCGCTGTTTTTCCGTCCCGGATCGTACGTCGTGAGCCGCAAAAAGGACGACAACCTAATCCATTACATTTCTATTACCGAACCCCAAGGCACCTTGGGCAAGACAACTTCGCTTCACGTAGAGGCTGGGCCCGCAAATCGAGGGTGTGGGGCTTAGGACCAGGTCTCCGTCGCTCCGGTGCCTATAACTTTTGATCCGTAAGGAGTTACGCGGCGCACAACATACCGTTGGAAAGATCTCCGAGAGCTCTACAACGGGGGTAGCAAGTCTGCTCAGCTGCGCTTATTTTCAGAGCCCAAAATCGAATGTTTTCATCAATTTCTGTACAATTTTCTTCTTTTGCGCTGTTTTTTCGTCCCTAATCGTACGTCGTGAGCCGCGAAAAGGACGACAACCTAATCCATCACATTTCTATTACCGAATTCCACGGCAACTTGGGCAAGACAACTTCACTTTACGTAGAGGTTGGGACCGCAAACTGAGGGCATGGGGCTTATGACCATGTCTCCGTCGCTCCGGTGCCCATAACTTCTGATCCGTAAGGAGTTACGCGGTGCACAGCATTCCGTTGGAAAGCTCTCCGAGAGCTCTACGACGGGGGTGGCAAGCCTGCTAGGCTGCACCTATTTTCAGACCCATAAATCGAACGTTTTCATCAATTTTTGGAGACTTTTCTTCTTTTGCGCTGTTTTTTCGTCCCGGATCGTACGTCGTGAGTCGCGAAAAGGACGATAGCCGAATCCATCACATTTCAATTACTGAATCCCATGCCACCTTGGGCAAGACAACTTCGCTTCAAGTAGAGGCTGGGCCCGCAAACTAAGGGGCGTGGGGCTGAGGACCAGGTCTTCGTCGCTCCGGTATCCATAACTTTTGATCCGTAAAGAGTTACGCGGCGCACAGTATACCGTTGGAAAGCTCTGCGAGAGCTCTATGGCGAGGGCAGCCAGCCAGCTGGGCTGCGCTTGTTTTCGGAGGCCAAAATGGAATATTTTCATCAGTTTCTGGATATTTTTCTTCTTTTGCGCTATTTTTTCGTCCCGGATCGTACGTCGTGAGCCGCGAAAAAGGCGACAACCTAATCCATCACATTTTTATTACCGAATCCCACGCCGCCTTCAGCAAGACAACTTCGCTTCACGTATATGCTGGGCCCACAACCCAAGGGCGTGGGTATTAGAACCAAGTGTCCGTCGCTCCGATGCCCATAACTTTTGATCCGTAAGAAGTTACGCGGCACACAGCATACCGTTGGAAAGCTCTCCGAGAGCTCTACGACGGGGGCAGCAAGCCTGCTATGCTGCGCCTATTTTCGAAACCCAAAATTGAACTTTTTCATCAGTTGCTGGACACTTTTCTTCTTTTGCGCTGTTTTTCCGTCCCTGATCGTACGTCGTGAGCTGCGAAAAGGATGACAACCTAATCCATCATATTTCTATTACCGAATTCCACGGCACTTGGGCAAGACAACTTCGCTTCACGTAGAGGCTGGGCCCGCAAACCGAGGGCGTGGGGCTTAGGACTATGTCTCCGTCGCTCCGGTACCCAAAACTTTTGATCCGTAAAGAGTTACGCGGCGCACAGTATACCGTTGGAAAGATCTCCGACAACTCTATGACGTGGGCAGCAAGCCCGGTCGGCTGCGCCTATTTTCGAAGGCACAAATTGAACGTTTTCATCAGTTTCTGGATATTTTTCTTCTTTTGCACTGTTTTTTCGTCCTGGATCGTACGTCGTGTGCCGCAAAAAAGACGACAACCTAATCCATCACATTTATATTACCGAATCCCACAGTACCTTGGGCAAGTCAACTTTACTTCACATAGAGGTTGGGCCCGCAAATCGAGTGCGTGGGGCTTAGGACTAGGTCTCCGTCGCTCCGCTGCCCATAACTTTTGATCCGTAAGGCATTACGCGGCGTACAACATACCGTTGGAAAGCTCTCTGAGAGCTCTACGACGGGGACAGCAAGTCTGCTCGGCTGCGCTTATTTTCGGAGCCCAAAATCGAATGTTTTCATCAATTTCTGGACACTTTTCTTTTGCGCTGTTTTTCCGTCCTTGATCGTACGTCGTGAGCCACGAAAAGGACGACAACTTAATCCATCACATTTCTATTACCGAATCCCATGGCACCTTGGGCAAGAAAACTTCGCTTCACGTAGAGGCTGGGCCCGCAAACCGAGGGCGTGGGGCTTAGGACCATGTCTCTGTCGCTCCGGTGCCCATAACTTCTGATCCGTAAGGAGTTACGCGGCGTACAGCATTCCGTTGGAAAGCTCTCCGAGAGCTCTACGATGGGGGCAGCAAGCATGCTCGGCTGCACCTATTTTCGGACCCATAAATCGAACGTTTTTATTAGTTTCTAGAGACTTTCCTTCTTTTGCTCTGTTTTTTTATCCCGGATCGTACGTCGTGAGCCGCGAAAAAGATGATAGCCGAATCCATCACATTTCTATTACCGAATCCCATGCCACCTTGGGCAAGACAACTTCGCTTCAAGTAGAGGCTGGGCCCACAAACCGAGGGCGTGGGCTTAGGACCAGGTCTCCGTCGCTCCGGTGCCCATAACTTTTGATTCGTAAAGAGTTACGTGGCGTACAGCATACCGTTGGAAAGCTCTGCGAGAGCTCTACAACGGGGGCAGCAAGCCTGCACAGCTGCACCTATTTTCGGAGCCCAAAATAGAATGTTTTCATCAGTTTTTGGACACTTTTCTTCTTTTGCGCTGTTTTTTCGTCCCGGATCGTACGTCGTGAGCCGCGAAAAAGACGACAACCTAATCCATCACATTTCTATTACCGAATCCCATGCCACATTCGACAAGACAACTTCGCTTCACGTAGAGGCTGGGCCCGCAAACCGGGGGCGTGGGGATTAGGACCAGGTCTCCGTCGCTCTGGTGCCCATAACTTTTGATCCGTAAGGAGTTACGCGGCGCACAGCATACCGTTGGAAAGCTCTCCGAGAGCTCTACGAAGGGGGCTACAAGCCTGCTATGCTACGCCTATTTTCAAAGCCCAAAATCGAACATTTTCATCAGTTGCTGGACACTTTTCTTCTTTTGCACTATTTTTCAGTCCCAGATCGTACGTCGTGAGCCGCAAAAAGGACGACAACCTAATCCATCACATTTATATTACCGAATCCCACAGCACCTTGGGCAAGACAACTTCGCTTCATGTAGAGGCTGGGCCCGCAAACTGAGGGCGTGGGGCTGAGGACCATGTCTCTATCGCTCCGGTGCCCATAACTTTTGATCGTTAAGGAGTTATGCGGCGCACAGCATATCGTTGGAAAGCTCTCCGAGAGCTCTACTGTCACGTCCCAACCCGACCTATAGAGGCTAGACTATGGTGTGAGCTAAACTTTCAAGTCATTTCGTGTACTTAACCATTTATGAAGATTTCACACTTAATGTTTTGGCCTAAACTCCAAAATTTCTCAAAAACCGGCAGCATAACGGCTGTAATTAAGCTCTTTGGTTTGGCCTAATTCTCTAAACGCCTCAAATTTTTTTTCCAATCTCAATTTCATTTCCAACTAGGATTACCATTTAACATAAATTGAATTGCCTATTGGTTATTTCAACGTCTCGTTTGATATATACCCTAGCATGATGCTATGTCTCGTTTGTTTTTTTATCCTCGTTATAAAAGTACCTGTTGATCTTAGCTTAATAGCGAGTACCTGTTTAAGGTTTGGATGGTTCATCTTACTTAGCCCTTACCTAATACTTCATAATCCTATTATAGCTATTAGCGATAATAAAAGCAAAATGACCGTAGCAGTATCTAGTGACTGTCCAGAAATATTAGTACAAACCAAAATTAGACCCCAAATTACAACCGGGGTCTTTTACATTACAACATTAAGCAACATGAAAGAAACAATCTTCAAGTAGCACAGTTTTCACAAATAGCCATAAATCAAGCAAATCACATAGGACAAACAATCACTCCAAGGAATCATCGTTAGGCACATCATCCTCAGGTACCTGTTCTTGATCTTCTTCACCAGAGATGATAAAAGAGGGTGAGTCCTTATGAACTCAGCGAGGGGGGAACGAGAAATAGGTTTTGAAACTCATTTTCCGGTTCAATCTTATGAAAACCCTTTTTGCAAGTATGATATGTATCACAAGCAAGTACATAACGTAATATAATAGTAAAGAATGCAATTACCAGACTCTCCTCTCCGAGGTCCTCTAGGGACCAAGCGAGAGTACTTATACACATAGTAAAAGGAGATGATGAGCTTTTGCCTCAGATCAATTCCAGTATCAGTTGTTGAGGCCGGCCTCAATTCATCCCCATATCACGCCAAGTGGGTGTACTCTGGATGTACTCTGAAATCCTATGACCCAACTCTCTGAGGAAGTCTAACCCCCAAGCGAGGGAGGGAATGAGACCATGGTAGTCATGGGTGCATCAACAAGCCCGATGCCGCCCGGTGTGCGTGATCGCTACCATGCCGAACTGAAAGGTTGCAACCTTATATGCAATGCACATTTATAAAATTTAATATATCACATTAGGAGGACAACAAAGTAGGTTGCCTCCGGACAGTCATAATATTGCACATTGATAAGTAAACGAGCGAGGCACAAATAGACAGGTAATTTCACTTGAAAAGCATTTGGAGTTATATGAATATTAAACCGACAGCCATGTAACGCACATAAATCAAGCCATATAACTCAATTCAAAGTCCATGTAATCAAATATCAAGATTGTATAGCATGCAACAACATCTACGTGGGCTCGGATGCAAGAAAAGCCTATTTGTCAACATGCAATGATCAAAATCACATTTAGGACTATAAGGGAAACTACGGGCAGCCTACTAAGCATATAATTCCACACAATATCTAAATGATCAACACTTAACAAGCCTACCTAGTTATTAGGGTTTCCATTTCATGCTTACCCATGTGATTAAACCCTAAGTCAACTCAAAATCAATCTCAAGCCATGCATCAATTAATTCAAACATCCCCAAGTACTCAAAACAGTACACACAACATCCCAATGTCACAATCCCAAGCAATTAATACCACACAAGAAGTTACAACAATTTTTTTAAGTATATAACCAAGTGAACCCTCACTGCAATAGGCTATTTTCCCACAATCATTAAGATAAGAAAAAAAATCTCTAATTCCAGTGAATAAGATGTCAAATTAAAGCCTAAGAAGTGAACTAAAATCAGAAACAAACCTTGTATCATTTGGAGTTCGGAATCATTAGTTACAGCCGAAACAGTGAGATAGCACAAAACTGTCCAGATTTGCATATATTTCAATAATTGACGTTTTTTAGATCCTTAGGGTCAGATTTAGCCTTAGTCCATTTCTGACAAAAAATGTCCAGAACTGAAAAATCTAGCAACACACCAAATTTCATGCATTTTGGACATCATTTACTAAGTCAAATCTGGTTCGTTCTACAAGGTCAGTGCATTTGCCAAAACCTGCTTCATTTTTCCAGATTTCCAGATTTGGACACATTTTAAAGATTTGCTATTTTGAGGACCTTAGAGTCAAAATTAGCTTCGGCCTACTTCTGCAAAAATTGTTCAAAACTAGCCAAACTAGTCACCTACCAATTTTCATGCATTTTCAACATCATTTTCCTGGCTAAACTTACCTCGAAACAACTGGTCAGAGAGCTGTCACATAATCCGACTTTACCTATCACCAATTTCAAGCCAAGATCTTGCCATGCATGGTTGAAGAAGCTTATGAACGAACATATAACTCAAGTACAGAAGCAAAGACATACATTTAAGAGCATGCATGTGGATTTTTGAAGGATTTTCAAAAGGTTTTAGCCCTCACCTTAGCAAATCAATAAGAAGATGCACAAAAACTTGTTGAAGCACAATTTTCTTCTTCTTCTTTGCCTAGCCGAGATTCCAACTTGGTTTTCTCTATTTTTCCTAGCTTAGTGACCAAGCTCTTAGTACATGCATGTGGTTAGAACAAGAAGAAAAGAAATGGAAGCTTAGTAACTCACCTAGGGCCGAAATGAAGACTCAAGAGCTTGCATGTGAGTTTTCTTGCAACCAAGCTAGCTTGGTTGAGTTCCTTTGCTTGTGGCTTGTCTTGATTAACCATATGATGATGAAGATGAGCTAAGAGGTGTATGAAGTCAGCCAAAACCGAGATTGAGAGAGAAGAATGAGAGGGAGAGAGAGAAATGTGAGGAGAGTGAGAGAAATGAGAGAAAATAGAAGCTTTTGCAATTGTTGATTCAAATGTTGGCCTTGGGCATGCAAAAATCAGATTTTGTGTCATCTTTTGAGTATCTTTTGAATTGTTTTAGCATATGTGTAAGTGAATGTTGGGTATTTAGGGATTTTAGGTAGAATATAATATAGGATATGTGTAGAGGTTTGTGAGATGTTGTCTTGTAGTGAGTTTAAAATATAATATTTAGGTGTTAGTGGATTTTGTAGAGATTTGAATTAGGATTATAATAGTAGTTAGTGGTGTTTGTAGGATTATTTTATAGTCTAGTGCTTTGTGTATGATTCTTTCTTGATTAACGTGGTGGCACAGATTCCTAGGTCTAGGGTATGAATTACGAGGTAGACACGAATTACGAGGTAAGACACGAACTTCAAGACTAATGCACAGATTCCAATGTAAATGCACGCAATCCTAGGTAAATATACGTAAACCAATACAAGGCACGTAATTCAATGCAATGCGCGTAAATCGAGGTACGACTCTTAAACCTAGGTTAGGACACACAATTCAAGGTCAGGGCACACAAAACGAGACAACGCACGCAATTCAAAGTCGGGGCACGTAAGTCGAGGATTAGGGCACATAATTCTAGGTCAAGACATGAATGACGAGGCATGCACGAAAACCAAGACAGGGCACGTAATCCAAGGTCAGTCATATCATTCTTGGTCTATGGCACACAAATCAAGGTAACATACGTTATTCAGGGTCGGGCCTCACATCTACGACGGGGGCAGCCAGCATGCTGGGCTGCGCATGTTTTAGGAGCCCAAAATCGAACATTTTCATCAGTTTCTGGACACTTTTCTTCTTTTGCGCTGTTTTTCCGTCCCAGATCGTACGTCGTGAGCCGCGAAAAGGACGATAACCTAATCCATCATATTTCTATTATCGAATCCCAAGCCACCTTGGGCAAGACAACATCGCTTCACGTACTGGTTCGGCCTACAAACCGAGGGCGTGGGGCTTAGGACCAGGTCTCCGTCGCTACGGTGCCCATAACTTTTGATCCGTAAGGAGTTATGCGGTGCACAACATACCGTTGGAAAGCTCTCCGAGAGCTCTACGACGGGGGCAGCCAGACTGCTCGGCTGCGCCTGTTTTCGGAGCCCAAAATCGAACGTTTTCATCAGTTTCTAGACACTTTTCTTCTTTTGAGCTATTTTTCTGTCCCGGATCGTAATTCGTGAGCCGCGAAAAGGACGACAACCTAATCCATCACATTTCTATAACCGAACGGCACCTTGGGCAAGACAACTTCGCTTCACATAGAGGTGGGCCCGCAAACCAAGGGCATGGGGCTTAGGACCAGGTCTCCGTCGCTCCAGTGCCCATAACTTTTGATCCGTAAAGAGTTACGCGACACACAACATACCATTGGAAAGCTCTCCGAGAGCTCTACTATGGGGGAAGCCAGCCTGCTCAGCTGCGCCTATTTTCAGAGCACAAAATCAAATGTTTTCATCTATTTTTGGACACTTTTCTTCTATTGAGCTGTTTTTCTATCCCGGATCGAACGTCGTGAGCCGCGAAAAGGACAACAATCTAAATCGAACGTTTTCATCAGTTTCTGGACACTTTTATTCATTTGAACTATTTTTTCATCCCGGATCGTACGTCGTGAGCAGCGAAAAGGACGACCACCTAATCCATCACATTTCTATTATTGAATGCCACCTTGGCCAAGACAACTTCGCTTCACGTAGAGGTTGGGCCCGCAAACCGAGGGCGTGGGGCTGAGGACCAGGTCTCCGTCGCTCTGGTGCCCGTAACTTTTTATTCGTAAGGAGTTACGCGGCGCACATCATGTCGTTGGAAAGCTCTCTGAGAGCTCTACGATGGTGGCTGCCAGCTTGCTGGGCTGCGCATGTTTTAGGAGCCCAAAATCGAACATTTGCAATAGTTTCTGAACACTTTTCTTCTTTTGCTCTGTTTTTTCGTCCCGGATCGTACATCGTGAGCCGCGAAAAGGACGACAATCTAATCCATCACATTTCTTTTATCGAATCCCATGCCACCTTGGGCAAGACAACTTCGTTTCACTTAGAGGCTGGGCGTGCAAACCGAGGGCATGGGGCATAGGACCAGGTCTCCGTCGCTCCGGTGCCCATAACTTTTGATCCGTAATTAGTTACGCGATATACAGCATACTGTTGGAAAGCTCTCCGAGAGCTCTACGACGGGGGGCAGCATGCCTGCTCTGCTGCGCCTGTTTTCAGTGCCTAAAATTGAACGTTTTCATCAGTTTCTAGACACATTTCTTCTTTTGAGCTATTTTTTCGCCCCGGATCGTATTTTGTGAGCCGCGAAAAGGACGACAACCTAATCCATCACATATCTATTACCGAACAGCACCTTGGGCAAGACAACTTCGCTTCACGTAGAGGGTGGGCCCGTAAACCGAGTGCATGGGGCTTAGGACCAGGTCTCCGTCGCTCTGGTGCCCATAACTTTTGATCCGTAAGGAGTTACGTGGCACACAGCATACCGTCGGAGAGCTCTACGACGGGCGTGCAAGCTTGCTCGACTGTGCCTATTTTCGTATTACAAAATCGAACGTTTTCATCAGTTTCTGGACACTCTTCTTCTTTTGAGCTGTTTTTCCGTCCCGAATCGTACGTCGTGAGCCGCGAAAAGGACAACAATCTAAATCGAACGTTTTCATCAGTTTCTGGGCACTTTTATTCTTTTGAGCTATTTTTCCATCCCGGATCGTACGTCGTAGCCGCGAAAAGGACGACAATCTAAATCGAACGTTTTCATCAGTTTTTGGTCACTTTTATTTTTTTGAGCTGTTTTTCCGTCCCGGATCGTACGTCGTGAGCCGCGAAAAGGACGACAACCTAATCCATCACATTTCTATTACCGAACGGCACCTTGGGAAATACAACTTCGCTTCACGTAGAGGGTGGACCCGCAAACCGAGGGCGTGGGGCATAGGACAAGATCTCCGTCGCTCCAATGCCCATAACTTTTGATCCATAAAGAGTTACGCGGCGCACAGCATACGGTTGGAAAGCTCTCCGAGAGCTCTACGATGGGGGAAGCCAGCCTGCTCGGCTGCGCCTGTTTTCAGAGCGTAAAATCGAACGTTTTCATCAGTTTGTGGACACTTTTCTTCTTTTGCGCTGTTTTTCTGTCCCGGATCGTACGTCGTGAGCCGCGAAAAGGATGACAACCTAATCCATCACATTTCTATTATCTAATCCCATGCCACCTTGGGCAAGACAACTTCGTTTCACGTAGAGGCTGGGCCTACAAACCGAGGGCGTGGGGGTTAGGACCAGGTCTCCGTCGCTCCGGTGACCATAACTTTTGATCCGTAAGGCGTTACGCGGTGCACAGCATACCGTTGGAAAGCTCAGAGAGCTCTACGACGGGGGGCAACAAGCCTGCTCGGCTGCACCTGTTTTCGGAGCCCAAAATCGAACGTTTTCATTAGTTTCTGGACACTTTTCTTCTTTTGAGCTTTTTTTGGGTCCCGGATCATACTTCGTGAGCCGCAAAAAGGATGACAACCTAATCCATCACATTTCTATTACTGAACGACACCTTGGGCAAAACAACTTTGCTTCACGTAGAGGATGGGCCAGCAAACTGAGGGCATGGGGCTTTGGACCAAGTCTCCGTTGCTCCGGTGCCCATAACTTTTCATCCGTAAGGAGTTATGCGGCGCACAACATACCGTTGGAAAGCTCTCCGAGAGCTTTACGACGGGGGCAGCAAGCCTACTCGACTGCGCCTTTTTTTGTATTACAAAATTGAACGTTTTTATCAGTTTTTGGACACTTTTCTTCTTTTGAGCTACTTTTTCGTCCCAGATCGTACGTCGTGAGCCGTGAAAAGGACGAAAATCTAAATCGAACGTTTTCATCAGTTTCTGGTCACTTTTATTCTTTTGAGCTATTTTTCCGTCCCGGATCGTACGTTGTGAGCCGCGAAAAGGACGACAGCCAAATCTATCACATTTCATTTACTGAATCCCACGCCACCTTGGGCAAGACAACTTCGCTTCATGTAGAGGCTGGGCTCGCAAACCAAGGGCGTGGGGCTGAGGACCAGGTCTCCGTCGCTCCGATGCCCATAACTTTTGATCCGTAAGGAGTTACGCGGCGCACAGCATACCGTTGGAAAGCACTCCGAGAGTTCTACGACGAGGGCAGCCAACTTCCTGGGCTACGCAAGTTTTAGGAGCCCAAAATCGAACATTTTCATCAGTTTCTGGACATTCTTCTTCTTTTGAGCTATTTTTCCTTCCCGGATTATACGTCGTGAGCCGGGAAAAGGACGACAATCTAAATCGAATGTTTTCATCAGTTTCTAGACACTTTTATTCTTTTGAGATGTTTTTCCGTCCTGGATCGTACGTCAGGAGCCGCGAAAAAGACGATAACCTAATCTATCACATTTCTATTACCGAATCCCATGCCATCTTGGGCAAGACAACTTTGCTTCATGTAGAGGATGGGCCCGTAAACCGAGGGCGTGGGCCTTAGGACCAGGTCTCCGTCGCTCTGGTGTCCATAACTTTTGATCCGTAAAGAGTTATGCGGCGCACAGCATACCGTTGGAAAGCATTCCAAGAGCACTATAACGGGGGCAGCAAGCCTGCTTGGCTGCGCCTGTTTTCGGAGTCCAAAATCGAATATTTTCATCAGTTTCTGGACACTTTTCTTCTTTTTTTGAGCTGTTTTTCCGTACCGGATAGTACGTCATGAGCCACGAAAAGGACGACAATCTAAATCGAACGTTTTCATCCGTTTCTGGACACTTTTCTTCTTTTGGGCTATTTTTTCGTCCCAGATCGTACGTCGTGAGCCGCGAAAAGGACGACAACCTAATCCATCACATTTCTATTACCGAATCCCATACCACCTTGGGCAAGACAACTTCCCTTCACACAGAGGCTGGGCCCGAAAACCGAGGGCGTGGGGCTTAGGACCAAGTCTCCGTCGCTCCGGTGCCCATAACTTTTGATCCGTAAGGAGTTACGCGGCGCACAGCATACCATTGGAAAGATCTCCGAGAGCTCTACAACAGGGGCTGCTAGCTTGCTGGGCTACGCATGTTTTAGGAGCCCAAAATCGAATATTTTCATCAGTTTCTGGACACTTTTCTATTTTTGCGCTGTTTTTTCATCCCGGATCGTACGTCGTGAGCCGCGAAAAGGACGACAACCTAATCCATCACATTTCTATTATCGAATCCCACGCCACCTTGGGCAAGACAACTTCGTTTCACGTTGAGGCTGGGCCTGCAAACCGACGGCGTGGGGCTTTGAACCAGGTCTCCGTCGCTCCAGTGCCCATAACTTTTGATCCGTAAGGAGTTACGCGGCACACAGTATATCGTTGGAAAGCTCTCCGAGAGCTCTACGACGGGGACAGCCAGCCTGCTCGGCTACGCCTGTTTTTGGAGCCCAAAATTGAACATTTTCATCAGTTTCTGGACACTTTTCTTCTTTTGAGCTGTTTTTCCATCCCAGATCGTACGTCGTGAGCCGCGAAAAGGACGACAACCTAATCCATCATATTTCTATTGCCGAATCCCAGTCCACCTTGGGCAAGACAACTTCGATTCACGCAGAAGCTGGGCCCACAAACTGAGGGCGTGGGGCTTAGGACAAGGTCTCCGTCGATCCGGTGCCCATAACTTTTGATCTGTAAGGAGTTACGCGGTGCACAACATACCGTTGGAAACCTCTCCGATAGCTCTACGATGGGGCCAGCAAGCGTGCTTGGCCACGCCTATTTTCGGATTTCAAAATCCAACATTTTCATCAGTTTCTGGAAACTTTTCTTCCTTTGTGCTATTTTTTCATCCCGAATCGTACGTCGTGAGCCGTGAAAAGGTTGACAGCCGAATCCATCATATTTCATTTACCGAATCCCACACCACCTTGCGCAAGACAACTTCACTTCATGTTGAGGCTGGGCCCGCAAACCGAGGGCGTGGAGCTGAGGACCAGGTCTCCGTCGCTCTGGTGCCCATAACTTTTGATCCGTAAGGAGTTACGTGGCGAACAGCATACCGTTGGAAAGCACTCCAAGAGATCTACGACGGGGGCAGCCAGCTTGCTAGGCTATGCATGTTTTAGGAGCCCAAACTTGAACATTTTCATCAGTTTCTGGACACTTTTCTTCTTTTGCGCTGTTTTTTCGTCCCGTCGTGAGCCGCGAAAAGGATGGCAACCTAATCCATCACAATTCTATTATCGAATCCCACGCCACCTTGGGCAAGACAACTTCGTTTCATGTAGAGGCTGGGCCTGCAGACCAAGGGCGTGGGGCTTAGGACCATGTCTCTGTCGCTACGGTGCCCATAACTTTTGATCCGTAAGGAGTTACGCGGTGCACAGCATACCATTGGAAAGATCTCCTAGAGCTCTACGACGAGGGGCAGCAAGCCTGCTCGACTGCGCCTGTTTTCGGAGCCCAAAATTAAACATTTTCATCAGTTTCTGGATACTTTTCTTCTTTTGAGCTGTTTTTCTGTCCCGGATCGTACTTCGTGAGCCGTGAAAAGGACGACAACCTAATCCATCACATTTCTATTACCGAACGGCACCTTGGGCAAGACAACTCCGCTTCACATTGAGGGTGGGCCCGTAAACCGAGGGCATTGGGCTTAGGACTAGGTCTCCGTCGCTCCGGTGCCCATAACTTTTGATCCATAAGGAGTTACGCGGTGCACAGCATACCGTTGGAAAGCTCTCCAAGAACTCTACGACGGGGGCAGCAAGCCTGCTCGACTGCGTCTATTTTCGTATTACAAAATTGAACGTTTTCATCAGTTTCTGGACACTTTTCTTCTTATGAGCTATTTTTCCGTCCCGAATTGTACGTTGTGAGCCGCAAAAAGGACGACAATCTAAATCGAACGTTTTCATCAATTTCTGGATACTTTTATTCTTTTGAGCTGTTTTTCCATCCCGGATCGTACGTCATGAGCCGCAAAAAGGACGACAACCTAATCCATCACATTTCTATTACCGAATCCCACGCCACCTTGGGCAAGACAACTTCGCTTCATGTAGAAGCTGGGCTCGCAAACCGAGGGCGTGGGCCTTAGGACCAGGTCTCTGTCGCTCCGGTGCCCATAACTTTTGATCCGTAAGAGTTTCGCAGCGCACAACATACCGTTAAAAAGCTCTCCGAGAGCTTTACGACGAGGGTAGCAAGCCTGCTCGGCTGCGCCTATTTTCGAAGCCCGAAATCGAACATTTTCATCAGTTTTTGGACACTTTTCTTCTTTTGAGCTGTTTTTTCATCCCGGATCGTACATCGTGAGCCGCGAAAAGGACGACAATCTAAATCGAACGTTTTCATCAGTTTTCGGACACTTTTCTTCTTTTGAGCTATTTTTCCGTCCAGGATCGTACGTCGTGAGCCGCGAAAAGGACGACAACCTAATCAATCACATTTCTATTACCGAACGGCATCTTGGGCAACACAACTTCTCTTCACGTACGTCGTGAGCCGCGAAAGGGACGGCAACCTAATCCATCACATTTCTATTACCGAATCTTACTCCACCTTGGGCAAGACAACTTTGGTTCACGTAGAGGATGGGCCCGCAAACCGAGGGCGTGGGGTTAGAACCAGGTCTCCGTCACTCCGGTGCCCATAACTTTTGATCCGTAAGGAGTTACGCAGCGCACAACATACCGTTGGAAAGCTCTCCGAGAGCTCTACGTTGGCCGTAGTAAGCCTGCTCTTCTATGCCTGTTTTCGGAACCCAAAATCTAACATTTTCATCAGTTTTTGGACACTTTTCTTCTTTTGCGCTGTTTTTCCGTCCCGGATCGTACGTCGTGAGCCGCGAAAAGGACGATAACCTAATCCAGCACATTTCTATTACTGAATCCCATGCCACCTTGGGCAAGACAACTTCGCTTCACGTAGAGGCTAGGACAGCAAATCGAGGGCGTGGGGCTTAGGACCAGTCTCTATGGCTCTGGCGCCCATAACTTTTGATCCGTAAGGAGTAACGCAGCGCACAGCATACCGTTGGAAAGCTCTCCAATAGCTCTACGATGGGGGCAAAAATATTGGTTGGCTGCGCCTATTTTCAAAGCCCAAAATTGAACGTTTTCATCAGTTACGGGACACTTTTCTTCTTTTGCGTTGTTTTTCCGTCATTGATCGTACGTCGTGAACCGCGAAAAGGACGACAACCTAATCCATCACATTTCTATTACTGAATCCCACTCTACCTTATGCAAGACTACTTCGGTTCACGTAGAGGTTGGGCCCGCAAACCGAGGGCGTAGGGCTTAGGACCAGGTCTCCGTCGCTCTGGTGCCCATAACTTTTGATCCGTAAGGAGTTACGCAGCGCACAGCATACCGTTGAAAAGCTGTCCGAGAGCTCTACGACGGGGGCCTCAAGCGTGCTCAGCTGCGCCTATTTGTGGAGCCCAAAATCGAACGTTTTCATCAATTTTTGGACACTTTTCTCCTTTTGCGCTGTTTTTCCATCCGGTATTGTATGTCGTGAGTCGCGAAAAAGACGACAACCTAATCCGTCACATTTCTATTACCGAATCCTGCTGCACCTTGGGCAAGATAACTTCGCTTCACGTAGAGGCTGGGCCCGCAAACGGAGGGCGTGAGGCTTAGGACCAAGTCTTCGTCGCTCCGGTGCCCATAACTTTTGATCCGTAAGGAGTTACGTTGTGCACAACATACCGTTAGAAAGCTCTCCGAGTGCTCTACGATAGGGTCAGCAATCCTGCTCGGCTGCGCCTATTTTCGAAGCCAAAAGTTGAACATTTTCATCAGTTTCTAGACACTTTTCTTCTTTTGCGCTGTTTTTTCATCCTGGATCGTACGTCGTGAGCCGCGAAATGGACGACAACCTAATCCATCACATTTTTATTTCCAAATCCCACTCCACCTTGGGCAAGACAACTTCGCTTCATGTAGTGACTGGGCCCGCAAACCGAGGGCGTAGGGCTTAGGACCAGGTCTCCATCACTTCGGTGCCCATAACTTTTGATCCGTAAGGAGTTAGGCGACGCACAACATACCGTTGAAAAGCTCTCCGAGAGCTTTATGACTGGGGGAGAAAGCCTACTCAGCTGCGCCTATTTTTAGAGCCCAAAATCGAATGTTTTCATCAGTTTCTGGACACTTTTCTTCTTTTGCGCTATTTTTCTGTCCCGGATCGTAAGTCGTGAGCCGCGAAAAGGACATAACCTAATCCATCACATTTCTATTACCAAATGCCACGCCACCTTGGGCAAGAAATTTTGCTTCCCGTAGAGGTAGGGGCTGCAAACCGAGGGCGTGGGGCTTAGGACCAGGTCTCCGTCGCTCCGGTGCCCATAACTTTTGATCCGTAAGGAGTTACGCAGCAAACAACATACCGTTGGAAAGTTTGCTTGGCTGCGCCTGTTTTTGGAGACCAAAATTGAACGTTTTCATCAGTTTCAGGACACTTTTCTTCGTTTGCGCTGTTTTTCTATCACGAATCGTACGTCGTGAGCCGCAAAAAATATGACAACCTAATCTATCACACTTGTATTACCGAATTCCACTCCACCTTGGGCAAGACAACTTCGCTTTACGTAGAGGATAGGCCTGCAAACTGAGGGAGTGGCGCTTAGGACCAGGTCTCCTTGGCTCCGGTGCCCATAACTTTTGATTTGTAAGGAGTTACGCGACGCACATCATACCGTTGAAAAGCTCTCCGAGAGGTCTACGATTGGGACAGCAAGCTTGCTTGGCTGCGCCTATTTTAGGGGCCCACAATTGAACGTTTTCATCAGTTTCGGGACAATTTTCTTCTTTTGCACTGTTTTTTCGTCCCGGATCGTATGTCATGAGCCGCGAAAAGAATGACAACCTAATCCATCACATTTCTATTACCAAATCCCACTCCACTTTGGGCAAGACAATTTCGGTTCACGTAGAGGCTGGGCCCACAAACCGAGGGCGTGGGGCTTATGACTAGGTCTTCGTCGCTCCGATGCCCATAACTTTTGATCCGTAAGTAGTTACGTGGCGCACAACATACCGTTGGAAAGTTCTCCGAGTGCTCTACGACAGGGACAGCAAGTCTGCTCAGCTACGCCTATTTTCGAAGCCTAAAATCAAAATTTTTCATCAGTTTCGGGAGAGTTTTCTTCTTTTGCACTGTTTTTCTGTCCTGGATCGTACGTCCTGAACCCCGAAACGGACGACATCCTAATCCATCAGATTTCTATTACCGAAGCCCACGCCACCATGGGCAAGATAACTTAGCTTCACGTAGAGGCTGGGCCTACGAACTGAGGGCGTGGGGCTTAAGACCAAGTCTCCGTCGCTCCGGTGCCCATAACTTTTGATCCATAAGGAGTTACGCGGAGCGCAGCATACTGTTGGAAAGCTCTCCGAGAGCTCTACGATGTTAGTAGAAAGCCTGCTAAGCTGTGCCTGTTTTTGAAGCCCAAAATCGAACGTTTTCATCAGTTTTGAGACACTTTTCCACTTTTGCACTATTTTTTCATCCTGGATCGTACGTCGTGAGCCGTGAAAAGGACGACAACCTAATCCATCACATTTCTATTACCAAATCCCACGCCACCTTGGGCAAGAAACTTCGATTCCCGTAGAGGCTGGGGTCGCAAACCGAGGGCGTGGCGCTTCGGACCAGGTCTCCGTCGCTCCGGTGCACATAACGTTTGATCCGAAAGGAGTTACGCAGCACACAACATAACGTTGGAATGCTCTCCGAGAGGTTTACGATGGGGGCAGAAAACCTGCTTGACTGTGCCAATTTTCAGAGCTCAAAATTGAACGTTTTCATCAGTTTCTGGACACTTTTCTTCTTTTGCGCTATTTTTCTTTCCCGAATCGTACGTCGTGAGCCGTGAAAAGGACGACAACCTAATCCATCACATTTCTATTACAGAATCTCATTCCACCTTGGGCAAAACAACTTTGCTTCCCGTAGAGGCTGGGCCCGCAAATTGAGAGCGTGGGGTTTAGGACCAGGTCTCTGTCACTCCAGTGCCCATAACTTTTGATCCGTAAGGAGTTACGCAGCGCACAGCTTATCGTTGGAAAGCTCTCCGAGAGCTCTACTACGGGGGCAGCGAGCCTGCTCGACTGCGCCTTTTTTCGAAGCCCAAAATTGAATGTTTTCATCAATTTCGTGATAATTTTCTTCTTTTGCGTTGTTTTTTCGTCCTGCATCGTACGTCGTGAGCCGCGAAAAGGACGACAACCTAATCCATCAGATTTCTATTACCAAATCCCACCCTACCTTGGGCAAGAAACTACGCTTCCCGCAGAGGCAGGGGCCGCAAACTGAGGGCGTGGGGCTTAGGACCAGGTCTCCGTCGCTCCAGTGCCCAAAACTTTTGATACATAATGAGTTATGCGGCACACAGCATACCGTTGATGCTCTCCGAGAGATCTACGATAGGGGCAGAAAGCCTGCTTAGTTGCGCCTATTTTCAGAGCCCAAAATCGATCGTTTGTCATCAGTATCGGGACACTTTTCTTTGTTTTGCCCTGTATTTCTATTCCGAATCGTATGTCGTGAGCCGTGAAAAGGACAACAACCTAATCCATCAAATTTCTGTTACCGAATTCCATTCCACCTTGGGCAAGACAACTTCGCTTCACGTAGAGGCTGGGCCCGCAAACCGAGGACGTGGGGCTTAAGACTAGGTCTCCGTCGCTCCGGTTCCCATAACTTTTGATCCGTAAGGAGTTATGCGACACACAACATATCGTTGGAAAGCTCTCCGAGAGCTCTACAATGGGGGTAGCAAGCCTACTCGGCTGCGCCTATTTTCGATGCAAAAAATCTAACATTTTCACCAGTTTTTGGACATTTTTCTCCTTTTGCGCTATTTTTTCATCCCGGATCGTACGTCGTGAGCCACGAAAAGGACGAAAACCTAATCCATCACATTTCTATTACCGAATCCCTCTCCACCATGGGCAAGACAACTTCGCTTCACGTAGAGGATGGGCCCGCAAATCGAGGGCGTGCGGCTTAGGACCAAGTTTCTGTTGCTCCGGTGCCCATAACTATTGATCCGTAAGGAGTTACGCAGCACACGGCATACCTTTAGACTGATACTAGACATACTATGATCATTTTTCTTTTATTATCACTAGTATCTATCATATGTTATGATGCTTAGCTAAGGAATAGGCAAACGAACTTATCCAATCTCAACAGGTACTCGCTAATAAGCTATGATCAACAGGTACATTTTGAAACGAGGATAAATGGACAAACGAGACATAGTATCATGCTAGGTTATAAATCAAACGGGACGTCGAAATAACCAATAAGCAATTCAATTGATGATAAAATAGTAAACTCTAGTCGGGAATGAACTTGAATTGAAAGTTTGAGGCTGTTAGAAAATTTAGGTCAAAACAAAGAGCCCAATTACAACCGTTATGCTGCCGGATTTCTGGAAAATTTTGGAGTCTAGAATAAAATGTTAAGTGTAAACCTCCTAGAATGATTAAGAATGTGAAAGGACTTGAATGTTTAGATCACACCCTAGTCTAACCTTTATAGGTCGGGTTGGGGCGTGACACCTTATATTAGAATGGTATTAGAGCTTAGTTTAGTAACTAGGCATTAGTCGGGTTCAACTCTCGGACCATGGGTAAAAGCCCTAAGGTAATTATAATGTCTTGTTTATATGTGTTATGTGTGCTAATGTGCTTTAATTGCTTTAAGTATTGAATATTATGTGCCTTTGTGGACCATATGTATTATGTGTCATGCACACCGACACGTTAGTGACCTCAATAATGCATGCATGCTTTTATACTCCTTCCTTGATACATGTGCATGTTATATAACCATGAATGACTGTTTATACATATAGATAGTTAGGATTAGGACTTTCAGGGAAGTGAATTTGTGCAGGACGAACGAAAAGGCTCGGTTAGAGATTTCTCGCATCTTCACAGGTACTAGATGGATAGTATGTATTATTGGATATGCATATGTATAAAATGCATAGCACAGGTATAATTGTTGAGGTAAAATTATCCCCTTATATTTGGAATACATATGCCTGTGATTAAGTTATCAATTTTATAACTATAGTGTTCTTGATTCTGTTAAACCGTTCTCCTAATTGTGGTTCAAGAATAGATGTTAAGGACATACAACTTTCCTTAGATATAAGAATATACTATTGGACATGTGGAGTAGTATATATATGTTCATATGCTTATAATGGATGTTTGACTTATGAGTTGCTTTTGAATCAAATTCTTATATCTTGAAATGGTATAATAGACTATTTATATGATCGAATCCTTACTTGATTGGAATTAAGCATCGTTGAACCTAATGAGGTGTATATTAACGAGTTTCAAGTTCACTCAATGATAAGATTGTGACCTAGAAATTAAGAGATGAACTCGTGGAAATTGACGATAGGGGTTAGATTATTAAGGCATGAATAGTGTGTTTAAGTAACTTAACAATGGATAACCTCAAGACATGTAGGCAACTCTGGAAACTAAGTTTAACAAGGCTGATGAATCTTTGGTATAACAAGATACTGAGATGTTGGAATCGAGGAATTCACGTAGCTAGAACTTGTGTTCGGAAGACTACACCTAAATGTTAGGTCGAATAGAAGTTTAAGGTATTGAATTATGCATTAGATGACTAACGTTGCTAAGGTCCTAAGTTGGATATTTGCGATATTAAGAAACACGGTATTAGTTTGGTGTCCCTCGAACTTAGCTGTAAATATGCAAGTAAGTCAATCTATGCACTCGTTGTTTGGATACCCTAGAGGATGTTAGATAGCATATATCCCTAAGTAAGACCGATGGGCCCGGTATATAAACCATGGAAATGATATTAAGCATCTGGTTGCAAGTGGAGTTGTTAGGGTATGATTTGAAATCCTAAATAGCTAATAGTGAGTATGCATGATGATTCATGGTGAACCCTAGGACCTAAGGTCGATGAGTCTTGATGCTCTTAGCTAGTTGAACACATAAATTAGAAGAATAAGATTTCATAGAGTTAAGATAGGGATGAATTAGAGTCATATTGACCCAAGAGACTATTGTTAGACCACCGTATCTATGTGCACCATTTCACATCTAGAGACTAGCGATCGGTGGACTTTGAATCGTGGTTGTTGAATAGAGGGTGAATCTTGTAGTGATAGTTAAATAAGTGGTTAATTACTTTTGAAGTTCTATTAGGTTATGTTGAAGGATGCCTCGTGGTCATAATTATTATGTTGATACAACCTTGAAGTTATCTCGCGTAAGTATTTTATGAGCTCGGTCATTACGGTACCCATTTATAGTCCTAGGATTGTTGTTGTACGGCCGGTAACCTAGTAGAGAATTGATATCACTTACAAAGCTATGAACCCAGCTTAGTAACATTAATGTTGGAGATATATTGGCGGGCATTAAGTGTTCGAAGGAATGACTAGGTCGCTAAGTGAGTAGGATCATTGTCTTCTTAAGTATGACGTAACCTTGGATTGAGGTGAGTGGAATTTATTTGAGGTTGAAACTATTCGTCTTAAGAGTCTTGGTTAAGATTGAAAGAAATTATGAAGCCTCGAGACGTGAAAATAGAGACTTGAATAAGGAATAAATTGTGGATCACAAGCTGATGAAGCTTACTTGAAAAGTTGAACTAGTGTTACATGATTAGTTTACCTATGCAATTTCGATGGCAATCTGTTGTTGATACTTGATAAACCTTAGAATTCGAGTTTAATGAATCTCAACGGTCTTTCTTCTTGATTATGAGCTTGAAGGTTAACGAAGCTGGAGAAGAATGTTAATGAATAGGAGCCTATAACCGGGAGACTAGTCATTAGAAGATTTGCTAATCTAATGTACCTACGAGATAAGGACTATGATACTACCGATAGATGACAATTTGAGATGGATTAGTTGCTTGGTGAGTTCTTCCTGAAAATAGAGTCGTATCGTGGAGATGATCTGTAACTTGTGTATGGCCTATGTGATAACAATTCTGAAGCTAGTAGATAGGATATGTAAATCGGATATAGACCTATCATCTTGAAATTAGCGTATGTCACCCTAGGATCGTGGAATTATTGTGATATTCCTTTTGAGGTATGAATGCGAGATTGACACAACATGAGTCATGATTTTGGAGTTACAGTTCTATTGTTAGAATACCGATGCAACTTTGATGACTATGTTTGAAGACTCTAACCTTAGTTAATGAACTTGACCTTAAGATCAAATGGAGAATAGAGTCGTTCAAAAAAAAGAACTATAAATGTAGATGTCACACCGAACTAAATGATTGGAGAAACATAGGAAGTGAATTGGTTATGGTAAGAGATCACCAAACACTGGACAAACCGGAGTAGGAAGAATAACAAGGGTCAGAATCCGTCTAAATGACCTCAATAGGCAAGAATGAATTTCGGGATGAAATTCTTTTAAGGAGGGGAGGATGTGAGGCCCGACCCTGAATAACGTGTGTTACCTTGATTTGCGTGCCATAGACCCCTAATTATATGACCGACCTTGGATTACATGTCCTGTCTTGGTTTTCGTGCATACCTCGTCATACATGCCTTGACCTAGAATAGTGTGCCCTAATCCCCGACTCAAGTGCGGTACCTAGAAATATGTGCCATGACCTCGATGTACGTGCGTTACCTCATTTCGTGTGCCCTAACCTTGAACTGCGTACCTTAACCTAGGTTTAAGAGTCGTACCTCGATTTGCGTGTATTACATTGAATTACGTGCCTTGCATTGGTTTACATGCATTCACCTAGGATTGCGTGCATTAGTCTTGAAGTCTGTGTCTTACCTCGTAGTTTGTGTCTACCTCGTGATTCGTGTCCTGTATTGATTTCTGTGTGTGTCTCGTAGTGCGTGCCCTAGACTTAGGAAAGCGTGCCTGCACGCTAATCAATAAAGAATCCTACACAAAGAACTAGACTATAAAATAATCCTACACAATCCACTAACCATTATTATAATCCTAATTCAAATCTCTACAAAATCCACTAACACCTAAATATTATATTTTAAACTCACTACAAGACAAAATCTCACAAATCTGTAAACATACCCTATATTCTATTCTACCTAAAATCCCTAAATACCCAACATTCTCTTACACACATGTTAAAACAATTCAAAAGATGACACAAAATCAGATTTTTGCATGTATGTTTAATTCAAAATGATTCTAGACAAGTCATGACACAAAAACACTTATCAATGCATAAAAAATTGCCCAAAACCACCTCAAGTTCCTCTAATTTTCGACCAAACCACTCATGGCCCATGCTAACATTTCAAATTCCACCTTGAAGACACAAAAATTCAGATTTGGAAGCCCAAGGCTGACCACATGCTCAAAAAATTGCAAAAGCCTCATTTTTCTCTCATTTCTCTCACTTTCCTCACATTTTCTCTCTCTCCCTCTCACTCTCTCTCTCTCCATTTCGGTTTTGGCTGAGTTCTCTCCACCTCTTAGCTCATCTTCATCATCCTATGGTGCATCAAGACAAACCACAAGCAAAGAAACTCACCCAAGCAAGCTAGGATGCAAGAAACACACATGCAAGCATTTTGAGTCACCATTTTCGGCCTAGGTGAGTTTTCTTGGCTTCCATTTCTTTTCTTCTTGTTCTAACCTCATGAATGTGCTAAGAGATTGATCACTAAGCTAGGAAAAATAGAGAAACCAAGTTGGAATCTCGGCTAAGCAAGAAGAAGAAGAGATTTGAAGCTTCAACAAGTTTTTGTGCATCTTTGTGGTTGATTGCTAAGGTGAGGGTTAAAACCTTTTGAAAACTCTTTAAAAACTCACATGCATGCTCATAAATGTGTGTATTTGCTTCTGTACTTGAGCTATATGGTCGTTCATAAGCTCAATCAACCATGCATGGCAAGATCTTGGCTTGAAAATGATGCTAGGTGAAGTCGAAATGGATGACAGCTCTCTGACCAGTCTGTTCGAGGTAAGTTTAGCTAAGAAAATAATATTGAAAATGCTTGAAAATTGGTGGGTGACTATTTTGGACAGTTTTGAACATTTTTCCCAGAAATATGCCGAAGCTAATTTTGACTCTAAGGTCCTCAAAATGGCAAATCATTAAAATGTGACCAAATCTGGAAATCTGGAAAAATGAATCAGGTTTTGGCAGATGCACTGACCTTGTGGAACGAACCATATTTGACTTAGTAAATGTTGTCCAAAATGAGTGAAATTTGGTTTTCTGCTATATTTTTCAGTTTTGGACAATTTTGTCAGAAATGGACCAAAGCTAAAACTGACTCTAAGGACCTCAAAAACGTCAATTTCTGAAAAGTGTACAAATCTGGACAGTTTTGTGCTACCTCACTGTTTCGGCTATAACTAATGATTCTGAACTCCAATTGATGCAAGGTTTGTTTCTGATTTTAGTTAACTTCTTAAGCTTTAATTTGAAATATTATTTACTGAATTTGGAGATTTTTTTATTATCCTATTGATTGTGAGAAAACAGCCTATTGCAGTAAAGGTTTTATTTAGCCATATGCTTGGAAAATTGTTGTAACCTCTCTTGTGGTACTAATTGTGTGGAAATGTGGTGTTGGGATGTTGTGTGGACTGTTTTGAACGTTTGAGGATGTTGAATTAAATGATGTATGGTTTGAGATTGACATTGAGTTGGGTTGAGTCTCAAATTGCACGAATATATTTGAAATGGAAGCCCTAACGACTAGGTAGTCTTAATAAGTGTTGATTATTTGGATATTGTGTTGGAATCATAGGCTTAGTGGGCTGCCCGTAAATGTTTTATAACTTCAAAAGTGATCTTGACCATTGCATGTTGACAATTAAGCTTTTCTTGTATCCGAACCCATGTTGATATCATTGCATGTTGAATAATCTTATCACTTGATTGCGTGGACTTTCTAATGAGTTATACGGCCTGTTTTACATGTGTTACATGGCTGCCCGTTTAATTTTCATATAACTCTATATGCCTTTCAAGTGAAATTTCCTGTCTTATCCTGTCCTGCTTGTTTATCTGTCAATGTGCAATCCTATGACTGTCCGGAGGCAACCTACTTTGTTGTCTTCCTTCTGTGAGATATATTACCTGTCATGAATGTGCATTGCATACAAGGTTGCAACCTTTCCTGTCGGCATGGTAGCGATCACGTACGCCGGGCGGCATCGGGCTTGCCGGTGTTACCGTGACCACCATGGTCCCATTCCCTCTCTCGCTTGGGGGCTAGACTTCCTCGGAGAGTTGGGTCGTAGGATTTTGGGGTATATCCGGAGTACACCCACCTGGTGTGTTTTGGGGAATGATTTGAAGTCGGCCACAACTTCTGATTCTGAAACTGATCTGAGAGCAAAAGCTTGCCGTATCCTTTTTATTATGTGTATAAGTACTCCCGCTTGGATCCTAGAGAACCTCGGGGAGGAAAGACCGGTATTCCTGTTCTGTACTTGTATTTTTGTACTTGTATTTCTGTACTTGTATTTCTGTTGTATTCATGTTTGAGAAAGGGGTTTTCATAAGTTTAACCGGAAAATGAGTTTCAAAACTTATTTCTCGTTCCCCCTCGCTGAGTTCATAAGGACTCACCCTCTTTTATGATCTCAGGTGAAGAAGAACAGGTACAGGAACCCGAACTCAATGTACCTAATGATGAACCCCTGGAGTGATTGCCTGTTATTGTTGTTTTGCTTGAACGTGACTACTTGTGTATTTTGTGCTGCTTGAAGACCATTTATCTTATGTTGCTTGTTGTTGCTAATGTAAAAGACCCCCGTTGTAATTTGGGGTCTAATTTTGGTTTGTACTTATATTAAGTAGACTGATACTAGACATACTATTATCGTTTTGCTTTTATTATCACTAGTATCTATCATATGTTATGATGCTTAGCTAAGGAATAGGCAAACGAACTTATCCAATCTCAACAGGTACTCGCTAATAAGCTATGATCAACAGGTACATTTTGAAACGAGGATAAATGGACAAACGAGACATAGTATCATGCTAGGTTATAAATCAAACGGGACGTCGAAATAACCAATAAGCAATTCAATTGATGATAAAATAGTAAACTCTAGTCGGGAATGAACTTGAATTGAAAGTTTGAGGCTGTTAGAAAATTTAGGTCAAAACAAAGAGCCCAATTACAACCGTTATGCTGCCGGATTTTCGGAAAATTTTGGAGTCTAGAATAAAATGTTAAGTGTAAACCTCCTAGAATGATTAAGAATGTGAAAGGAGTTGAATGTTTAGATCACACCCTAGTCTAACCTTTATAGGTCGGGTTGGGGCGTGACAGCTGCGCCTATTTTCAGAGCTCAAAATTGAACGTTTTCATCAGTTATGGGACACTTTTCTTCTTTTGCGTTGTTTTTCCATCCCGGATCGTACATCGTGAGCCGCGAAAAGGACGACAACCTAATCCATCACATTTCTATTACCGAATCCCACTCCACCTTGGGCAAGACAACTTCGTTTAACGTAGAAGCTAGGCTCGCAAACCGAGGTCGTAGGGCTTAGGACCAGGTCTCTGTCGCTCCGGTGCCCATAACTTTTGATCCGTAAGGAGTTACACAGCGCACAACATACCGTTGGAAATCTCTCCGAGAGCTCTACCACTATTGTGCCTTTTTTCAGAGCCCAAATTCAAATGTTTTCATCAGTTTCTGGACACTTTTCTCCTTTTGCGCAGTTTTTCCATCCCAGATCGTACGTCGTGAGAAGCGAAAAGGACGACAACCTAATCCATCACATTTCTATTACCGAATCCCACTCCACCTTGGGAAAGATAACTTCGCTTCACGTAGAGGCTGGGCCCGTAAACCGAGGGCGTGGGGCTTAGGACCAAGTCTTCGTCGCTCTGGTACCCATCACTTTTCATCCGTAAGGAGTTACGTTGTGCACATCATACTATTGGAAAGCTCTCCGGGAGCTCTACGATGGGGGCAGCATTCCTGCTTTGCTGCGCCTGTTTTTGAAGCCAAAAATCGAACGTTTTCATCAGTTTCGAGACACTTTTCTTCTTTTGCGCTGTTTTTTCATCCTGGATCGTACGTCGTGAGCCGCGAAATGGATGACAACCTAATCCATCACATTTTTGTTACCAAATCCCACTCCACCTTGGGTAAGGCAACTTCGCTTCACGTAGAGGCTGGGCCCGCAAACAGAGGGCGTGGGGCTTAGGACTATGTCTCCATCGCTTCGGTGCCTATAACTTTTGATCCGTAAGGAGTTAGGTGATGCACAACATACTGTTGGAAAGCTCTCCGAGAGCTCTACGACTGGGGTAGAAAGCCTGCTAAGCTGCGCCTATTTTCGGAGCCCAAAATCGAACATTTTCATCAATTTCTGGACACTTTTCTCCTTTTGCGCTATTTTTCCATCCCGGATCGTAAGTCGTGAGCCGCGAAAAGGACGACAACCTAATCCATCACATTTCTATTACCGAATCCCACTCCACCTTGGGAAAGACAACTTCGCTTCGCGTAGAGGCTGGGCCCATAAACCGAGGGCGTGGGGCTTAGGACCAAGTCTTCGTCGCTCTGGTACCCATCACTTTTCATCCGGAAGGAGTTACTTTGTGCACAGCATACTGTTGGAAAGCTCTCCAGGAGCTCTACGATGGGGGCAGCATTCCTGCTCTGCTGCGCCTATTTTTGAAGCCAAAAATCCAATGTTTTCATAAGTTTCGAGACACTTTTCTTCTATTGCGTTGTTTTTTCATCCTGGATCGTACGTCGTGAGCCGCGAAATGGATGACAACCTAATCCATCCCATTTTTGTTACCAAATCCCACTCCACCTTGGGTAAGACAACTTCGCTTCACGTAGAGGCTGGGCCCGTAAACCGAGGGCGTGGGGCTTAGGACCAGGTCTCCATTGCTTCGGTGCCCATAACTTTTGATCCGTACGGAGTTAGGTGACGCACAACATACCGTTGGAAAGCTCTCCGAGAGCTCTACGACTGGGGTAGAAAGCCTGCTAAGCTACGCCTGTTTTCGAAGCCCAAAATCGAACGTTTTCATCAGTTTTTGGAAACTTTTCTCCTTTTGCGCTATTTTTCTATCTCGGATCGTAAGTCGTGAGCCGCGAAAAGGACGACAACCTAATCCATCACATTTTTATTACCAAATCCCACGCCCGCCACCTTGGGCAAGAAACTTCGCTTCCCGTAGAGGTAGGGGCCGCAAACCGAGGGCGTGGGGCGTGGGGCTTAGGACCAGGTCTCCGTCGCTGCGGTGCCCATAACTTTTGATCCGTATGGAATTACGCAACACACAGCATAACGTTGGAAAGCTCTCCGAGAGCTCTACGATGGGGGGGGGGGCAAGTTTGCTCGGTTGCGCCTATTTTTGGACACTAAAATTGAACGTTTTCATCAGTTTCGCGACACTTTTCTTCTTTTGCGATGATTTTCTATCCCGGATCGTACGTCGTGAGCTGTGAAAAATACGACAACCTAATCTATCACATTTCTATTACCGAATCCCACTCCACCTTTGGCAAGACAACTTCGATTAACGTAGAGGATGAGCCTGCAAACCGAGGGTGTGGGGCTTAGGACCAGGTCTCCGTGGCTCCGTGGCCCATAACTTTTGATCTGTAGGGAGTTAAGTGGCGCACAACATACCATTGGAAAGCTCTCCCCGAGTTCTACGATGGGGGTAGCAAGCTTGCTTGGCTGCGCCTATTTTCGGAGCCCACAAATGAACGTTTTCATCAGTTTCGGGACACTTTTCTTCTTTTACGCTATTTTTTCGTCGTGGATCGTACGTCGTGAGCTGTGAAAAGGACGACAACCTAATCCACCACATTTTTATTACTGTGTCCCATGCCAGCTTGGGCAAGGCAACTTTGTTTCACGTAGAGGCTGGGACCGCAAACCGAGAACGTGGGGCTTGTGACCAGGTCTCTATTGCTCCGGTGCCCATAACTTTTGATCCATAAAGAGTTACGCGGCGCACAACATAACGTTGGAAAGCTCTCCGAGAGCTCTACGATGGGGGTAGCAAGCTTGCTTGGCTGCGCCTATTTTCGGAGCCCACAAATGAACGTTTTCATCAGTTTCGGGACACTTTTCTTCTTTTACGCTATTTTTTCGTCGTGGATCGTACGTCGTGAGCTGTGAAAAGGACGACAACCTAATCCACCACATTTTTATTACTGTGTCCCATGCCAGCTTGGGCAAGACAATGTCACTTCATGTAGATTCTGGGCCCGCAAACCGAGGGCGTGCAGTTTAGGACCAAGTCTCCGTCGTTTCGGTGCACATAACTTTTGATTCGTAAGGAGTTACGTGACGCATAGCATACCGTTGGACAGCTCTCCGAGAACTGTACAATGTGGGCCGCAAGCCTGCTAAGCTGCGCCTATTTTCGGAGCCCAAAATCGAACGTTTTCATTCATTTCTGGACAATTTTCTTCTTTCGCGCTATTTTTTCGTCCCGGATCGTACGTCGTGAGCTGCGAAAGGGACGACAACCTAATCCATCACATTTCTATTATCGAATCCCAAGCCATGTTGGGCAAGACAACTTCGTTTCACGTAGAGGCTGGGGCTGCAAACCAAGGGCGTGGGGCTTAGGACCAAGTCCCCGTCGCTCCGGTGCCCATAACTTTTGATCCGTAAGTAGTTATGCACGACACAGCATACCGTTGGAAAGCTCTCCGAGAGCTCTACGATGGGGGCAGAAAGCCTGCTTTGCTGCGGCTATTTTCGGAGCCCAAAATTGAACATGTTCATCAGTTTCTGTACAATTTTCTCCTTTTGCGGTGTTTTTTTGTCCCTGATTGTACGTCGTAAGCCGCAAAAACGACGACATCCTAATCCATCACATTTTTATTACCGAAGCCCCGCCACCTTGGGCAACATAACTTAGCTTCACGTAGAGGCTGGGCCCGCAAACCGAGGGCGTGGGGCTTAGGACCAAGTCTCCGTCGCTCCGGTGCCCATAACTTTTGATCCGTAAGGAGTTACGCGGAGCACAGCATACCGTTGGAAAGCTCTCTGAGAGCTCTACGATGATGGTAGAAAGCCTACTAAGCTGCGCCAGTTTCTGAAGCCCAAAATCGAACATTTTCATCTATTTCGAGACACTTTTCCACTTTTGCGCTATTTTTTCGTCCTGGATCGTACTTTGTGAGCCGCGAAAAGGACGACAACCTAATCCATCACATTTCTATTACCAAATTCCACGCCACCTTGGGCAAGAAACTTCGCTTCCCGTAGAGGCTGGGGCCGCAAATCGAGGGTGTAGGGTTTAGAACCAGGTCTCCATCGCTCCGGTACCCATAACTTTTGATCCATAAAGATTTACGCGGCACACAGCATACCGTTGGAATGCTCTCCGAGAGATTTGCGATGGGGGCAGAAAACCTGCTTAGCTGCGCCTGTTTTCGGAGCCCAAAATTGAACGTTTTCATTACTTTCAGGACACTTTTCTTATTTTGTGCTATTTTTCTATCCCGGATCGTATGTCGTGATCCGCGAAAAGGACGACAACCTAATCTATCACATTTCTATTAGCGAATCCCATTCCACATTGGGCAAGACAACTTCACTTCACGTAGAGGCTGGGCCCGCAAACCGAGGGCGTGGGGTTTAGGACTAGGTCTCCGTCGCTCCAATGCCTATAACTTTTGATCCGTAAGGAGTTACGCGGCGCACAACTTACCGTTGAAAAGCTCTCCGAGAGCTCTACTATGTAGGCAGCAAGCCAACTCGGCTACACCTATTTTCGAGGCCCAAAATCGAACGTTTTCATCAATTTTGGGACAGTTTTCTTCTTTTGCGTTGTTTTTCTATCCAGCATCGTACGTCGTGAGCCGCGAAAAGGACGACAACCTAATCCATCATATTTCTATTACCGAATATCATGCCACCTTGGGCAAGAAACTTCGCTTCCCATAAAGGCTGGGGCCGCAAACCTAGGGCGTGGGGCTTAGGACCAGGTCTCCGTCGCTCCGGTGCCCACAACTTTTGATACGTAAGGAGTTACGCGGCACACAGCGTATCGGTGGAATGCTCTCCAAGAGCTCTACGATAGGGGCAGAAAGCCTGGTTAGCTGTGCCTGTGTTCAGAGCCAAAAATTGAACGTTTGTCATCGATTTTGGGACACTTTTCTTGTTTTGCGCTAATTTTCTATCACGGATCGTACGTCGTGAGCCTCAAAAAGGACGACAACCTAATCCATCAAATTTCTATTACCAGATCCCATTCTACCTTGGGCAAGACAACTTCTCCTCACGTAAAGGCTGGGCCCGCAAACCGAGGGCGTGGGGCTTAAGACCAGGTCTCCGTCGCTCCGGTGCCCATAACTTTTGATCCGTAAGGAGTTACGCGGCATACAGCATACCGTTGGAAAGCTCTTTGAGAGCTCTACGATGGGGGTAGTAAGCCTTCTCGGTTGTGCCTATTTTCAAAGCCCAAAATTGAACGTTTTCTTCAATTTCGGTACACTTTTCTTCTTTTACGTTATTTTTTCGTCCTAGATCGTACGTCAGGAGCAGCGAAAAGGACGACAACCTAATCCATCACATTTATATTAGCAAATCCCACGCCACCTTGGGCAAGAAACTTCGCTTCCTATAAAGGATGAGGCCGCAAACCCAGGGCGTGGGGCTTAGGACCAGGTCTCCGTCGCTCCGGTGCCCATAACTTTTGATTCGAAAGGAGTTACGCGACATACAGCATACTGTTGGAAAGCTCTCCGAGAGCTCTACGATGGGGGCAAAAAACATACATGGATGCGCCTGTTTTCGGAGTCCAAAATTGAACATTTTCATCAATTTTGGGACACTTTTATTCTTTTGCGCTGTTTTTCTGTCCCGAATAGTACGTCGTGAGCAGCGAAAAGGACGACAACCTAGTCCATAACATTTCTATTAGCAAATCGCATGCCACCTTAGGCAAGCAACTTCGCTTCCTGTAAAGGTTGGGGCCGCAAACCGAGTGCGTACGGTTTAGGACCAAGTCTCCGTCCCTCCGGTGCCCATAACTTTTGATCCGAAAGGAGTTATGCGGCACACAGCATACCGTTGGAATGCTCTTCGAGAGCTCTACGATGGGGGCAAAAAACATACATGGCTGCGCCTTTTTTCGAAGCTCAAAATTGAACGTTTTTTTCAGTTTCGGGACACTTTTCTTTTTTTGCGTTGTTTTTTCATCCTAGATCGTACGTCGTGAGCCGCGAAAAGGACGACAACCTAATCCATCACATTTCTATTAGGAAATCCCATGCCACCTTGGGCAAGAAACTTCGCTTTCTGTGGAGGTTGGGGCCGTAAACCGAGGGCATGGGGCTTAGGACCAGGCCTCTGTCTCTCCGGTGCCCATAACTTTTGATCCGTAAGGAGTTTCGCGGCACACAGCATACCGTTGGAATGCACCCCGAGAGCTCTATGATGGAGGCAGAATACCTACTTGGTTGCGCCTATTTTCAGAGCCCAAAATCGAACATTTTAATCAGTTTTGGGATACTTTTCTTCTTTTGCGCTGTTTTTTTGTCCCGGATCGTACGTCGTGAGCCGCGAAAAGGACGACAACCTAATCCATCACATTTCTATTACCGAATCCCACTCCACCTTGGGCAAGATAACTTCGCTTCACGTAGAGGCTGGGCCTGCAAACCGATGGCGGGGGGTTTAGGACCAGGTCTCCGTCGCTCTGGTGCCCATAACTTTTGATCTGTAAGGAGTTACGTGCCGCAAAACATGCCGTTGGAAAGCTCTCCGAGAGCTCTACGATGGGGGCAACAAGATTGCTTGGCTGTGCCTATTTTCGAAGCCCAAAATTGAACATTTTCATCGGTTACGGGACACTTTTCTTCTTTTGCGTTGTTTTTCTGTCCCGGATCGTACGTCGTGAGCCGCAAAAAGGACGACAACCTAATCCATCACATTTCTATTACCGAATCCCACTTCACCTTGGGCAAGACAACTTCGATTCATGTAGAGGCTGGGCCCACAAACCGAGGTCGTAGGGCTTAGGACCAGGTCTCTGTCACTCCGGTGCCCATAACTTTTGATCCGTAAGGAGTTACGCGTCGCACAGCATACCGTTGGAAAGCTCTCCGAGAGCTCTACGATAGGGGCAGCAAGTATGCTTAGCTGCGCCTATTTTCGAAGCCCAAAATCAAACGTTTTCATTAGTTTCTGAATAATTTTCTCCTTTTGCGTTGGTTTTGGGTCCCGGATCGTACGTCGTGAGCACCGAAAAGGACGACGACCTAATCCATCACATTTCTATTATCAAATCCCATTCCACCTTGGGCAAGATAACTTCGCTTCACGTAGAGGCTGGGCCCGCAAACCGAGGGCGTGGGGCTTAAGACCAGGTCTTTGTCGCTCCGATGCCCATTACTTTTCATCTGTAAGGAGTTACATTGTGCACAGCATACCATTGGAAAGCTCTCCGGGATCTCTACGATGGGGTTAGCAATCCTGCTTCGCTGCGCCTATTGTTGAAGACAAAAATTGAACGTTTTTATCAGTTTCTGGACACTTTTCTTCTTTTGCGCTGTTTTTTCGTCCTGGATCGTACGTCATGAGCCGCGAAATGGACGACAACCTAATCCATCACATTTTTATTACCAAATCCCACTCCACCTTGGGCAAGACAACTTCTCTTCACGTAGAGGCTGGGCCCGCAAATCGAGGGCGTAGGGCTTAGGACCAGGTCTCTATATCTTCGGTGCCCATAACTTTTGATCCGTAAGGAGTTAGGTGTCGCACAACATACCGTTGGAAAGCTCTCTGAGAGCTCTACGACTGGGGCAGAAAGTCTACCAAGCTGCGCCTGTTTTCGGATCCCAAAATCGAACATTTTCATCAGTTTCTGGATACTTTTCTCCTTTTACACTGTTTTTCCGTCCTGGATCGTAAGTCGTGAGCCGCGAAAAGGACAACAACCTAATCCATCACATTTCTATTTCCAAATCCCACGCCACCTTGGGCATGAAACTTCGCTTCCCGTAGAGGTAGGGGTCGTAAATCGAGGGTATGGGGCTTAGGACCAGGTCTCTGTCGCTCCGGTGCCCATAACTTTTGATCCGTAAGGAGTTATGCAGCACATAGCATACTGTTAGAAAGCTCTCCTAGAGCTCTACGATGGGGGCAGCAAGTTTGCTCGGCTGCACCTATTTTTGGACACCAAAATTAAATGTTTTCATTAGTACGTCGTGAGCCGCGAAAAATACGACAACCTAATCTATCACATTTCTATTACCGAATCACACTCCACCTTGGGCAAGACAACTTCGATTCACATAGAGGATGGCCCGGCAAACCGAGGGCGTGGGGCTTAGGGCCAGGTCTCCGTGGCTCCGTGGCCTATAACTTTTGATCGGTAGGGAGTTACGCGGCGCACAGCATACCGTTGGAAAGCTCTCCCAGAGCTCTACGATGGGGGCGGAAAGCTTGCTTGGTTACGCCTATTTTCGGAGCCCATAATTGAACGTTTTCATCAGTTTCGGGATACTTTTCTTCTTTTGCGCTATTTTTCTGTCCCGGATCGTACGTCGTGAGTCGCAAAAAGGACGACAACCTAATCCAGCACATTTCTATTACCAAATCCCACGCCACCTTGGGCAAGACAACTTCGTTTCACGTAGAGGCTAGGACCGCAAACCGAGGGCGTGGGGCTTCGGACCAGGTCCCCGTCGCTTCGGTGCCCATAACTTTTGATCTGTAAGGAATTACATGGCACACAGCATACCGTTGGAATGCTCTCCGAGAGCTCTTCGATGGGGTCAACAAGATTGCTTGGCTGCGCATATTTTTGGAGCCTAAAATTGAACATTTTCATCAGTTACGGGATACTTTTCTCCTTTTGCGCTGTTTTTCCGTCCCTGATCGTACGTCTTGAGCCGCGAAAAAGACGACAACCGAATCCATCATATTTCTATTACCGAATCCCACTCCACCTTGGGCAAGACAACTTCGCTTCACGTAGAGGCTGGGCCCGCAAACCGAGGGCGTAGGACTTAGGACCAGGTCTCCGTCGCTTTGGTGCCTATAACTTTTGATCCGTAAAGAGTTACGCGACACGTAGCATACCAATGGAAAGCTCCCCGAGAGATCTACGACGAGGGCAGCAAGCCTGCTGGCTGCGCCTATTTTCGGAGCCCAAAATCGAACGTTTTAATCAGTTTCTGGACACCAATCTCCTTTTGCGCTGTTTTTTCATCCCGCATCGTACGTCGTGAGCCGCAAAAAGGACAACTACCTAATCCATCACATTTCAATTACCGAATACCATGCCACCTGGGGCAAGACAACGACACTTAACGTAGAGGCTGGGCCCGCAAACCGAGGGCGTGGGGCTTAGAACCAGGTCTCCGTCGCTCCGGTGCCCATAACTTTTGATCCGTAAGGAATTACGCGGCACACAGCATACCGTTGGAATGCTCTCCGAGAGTTCTTCGATGGGGTCAACAAGATTGCTTGGCTGCGCCTATTTTTTGAGCCTAAAATTGAGCATTTTCATCAATTTCTCGATACTTTTCTTCTTTTGCGCTATTTTTCTGTCCCATATCGTACGTTGTGAGCCGCGAAAAGGACGACTACCTAATCCATCACATTTCTATTACCGAATCCCATGCCACCTTGGGCAAGGAAAGTACGCTTCATGTAGAGGTTGGGCCTGCAAACCGAGGGCGTGGGGCTTATGACCAAGTCTCCGTCGCTCCGGTGCCCGTAACTTTTGATCCGTAAGTAATTACGCGGCACACAGCATACCGTTCGAATGTTCTCCGGGAGCTCTTCGATGAGGGCAGAAAACCTGCATTGCTGCGCATGTTTTCGGAGCCCAAAATAAACATTTTCATCAGTTCCGGGACACTTTTCTTCTTCTACGCTATTTTTCTGTCCCGGATCGTACGTCGTGAGCCGCGAAAAGGATGATAACCTAATCCATCACATTTTTATTAACAAATCCCATACCACCTTGGGCAAGAAACTTTACTTCCCGTAGAGGTTGGGGCCGCAAACCGAGGGCGTGGGGCTTAAGACCAGGTCTCCGTAGCTCCGGTGCCCATAACTTTTGATACGCAAGGAGTTACGCGGCACACAGCGTACCGGTGGAATGCTCTACAATAGGGGCAGAAAGCCTGCCTAGCTGCGCCTGCGTCAGAGCCGAAAATTGAACGTTTGTCATCGGTTTCTGCATACTTTTCTTATTTTACGCAGTTTTTTTATCCCGGATCGTACGTCGTGAGCCGCCAAAAGGACAACAATCTAATCCATCAAATTTCTATTACCGAATCCCATTCCACCTTGGGCAAGACAACTTCGCTTCACGTAGAGGCTGGACCCGCAAACCGAGGGTGTGGGGCTTAAGACCAGGTCTCCGTCGCTCCAGTGCCCATAACTTTTGATCTGTAGGAAGTTACGCAGCACACAGCATACCGTTGAAATTCTCTCCGAGAGCTCTACGATGGGGGCAAAAAACATACGTGGCTGCGCCTATTTTTGGAGCCCAAAATTGAACGTTTTCATCAGTTTCGGGGCACTTTTTTTCTTTTGCACTGTTTTTCAGTCTCGGATGGTACGTCGTGAGCTGCGAAAAAGACGACAACCTAATCCATCACATTTTTATTACCAAATCGCATGCCACCTTGGGCAGGAAACTTCGCTTCCTGTAAAGGATGGGGCCATAAATTGAGGGCGTGGGGCTTAGGACCAGGTCTCCGTCGCTCCGGTGCCCATAACTTTTGATCCGAAAGGAGTTACGCGACACACAGCATACCGTTGGAAAGCTCTCCGAGAGCTCTACGATAGGGGCAAAAAACATACGTGGATGCGCCTGTTTTCAGAGCCCAAAATCGAACATTTTCATCAGTTTCGGGATACTTTTCTTCTTTTGCGCTATTTTTCTGTATCGGATCGTACGTCGTGAGCCGCGAAAAGGATGACAACCTAATCCATCACATTTCTATTAACAAATCGCACCCCACCTTAGGCAAGAAACTTCGCTTCCTGTAAAGGATGGGGCCGCAAACCGAGGGCGTGGGGCTTAAGACCAGGTCTCCGTCGCTCCAGTGCCCATAACTTTTGATCCGAAAGGAGTTACGCGGCACACAGCATACCGTTGGAATGCTCTTCGAGAGCTCTACGATGGGGGAAAAGGCATACATGGCTGCGCCTGTTTTCGGAGCCCAAAATCGAACGTTTACATCAGTTTCGGGACACTTTTCTTCTTTTGCGCTGTTTTTCTGTCCCGGATCGTACGTCGTGAGCTGCGAAAAGGACAACAACCAAATCCATCACATTTCGATATGCAAATCCAACACCACCTTGGGCGAAAAACTTCGCTTCCTGTAGAGGCTGGGGCCGCAAACAGAGGGCGTGGGGCTTAGGACCAGGTCTCCGTCGCTCCGGTGGCCATAACTTTTGATCCGCAAAGAATTACGTGGCACACAGCATACCGTTGGAATGCTCCCCGAGAGCTCTACGATGGAGGCAAAAAACCCACTTGGCTGCGACTATTTTCGGAGCCCAAAATCAAACATTTTCATCAGTTTTGGGACACTTTTCTTCTTTTGTGCTATTTTTCTGTCCCGGATCGTATGTCGTGAGCCGCGAAAAGGACGACAACCTAATCCATCACATTTCCATTACCAAATCCCTCTCCATCTTGGGCAAGACAACTTCACTTCATGTAGAGGCTGGGCTCGCAAACCGAGGGCGTGGGGTTTAGGACCAGGTCTCCGTCGCTCTAGTGCCCATAACTTTTGATCCGTAAGGAGTTACGCACCGCTCAACTTACCGTTAGAAAGTTCTCCGAATGCTCTACAATGGGGTCAGCAAGCCTGCTCATCTGCGCCTATTTTCATGGCCCACAATTGAACATTTTCATCTGTTTCAGGACACTTTTCTTCTTTTGCGCTATTTTTCCGTCTCAGATCATACGTCGTGAGCCGTGAAGAAGACAAAAACCTAATCTAGCACATTTCTATTACCGAATCCCACTCTACCTTGGGCAAGACAACTTCGCTTCACTTAGAGGCTGGGCCTGCAAACTGAAGGCGTGGGGCTTAAGACCAGGTCTCCGTGGCTCTGATGCCCATAACTTTTGATTCGTATGGAGTTACGCGGCGCACAGTATACCATTGGAAAGCTCTCTGAGAGCTCTACGATGGGCTCAACAAGATTGCTTGGCTGCTCCTATTTTCGGAGCCAAAAATTGAACATTTTCATCAGTTTTGGGACACTTTTGTTCTTTTACGCTGTTTTTCCGTCCCGGATCGTACGTCGTGAGCTGCGAAAAGGACGACAACCTAATCCATCACATTTCTATTAGTGAATCCCACTCCACCTTAGGCAAGACAACTTCGGTTCACGTAGACGCTGGGCCCGCAAAGCGAGGGCGTGGGGCTTATGACCAGGTCTCTGTCGCTCCGGTACCCATAACTTTTGATCCGCAAGGTGTTATGCAGCGCAAAACATACTGTCGAAAATCATTCCGAGACCTCTACCACGGGGGAAGCAAGCCTGCTCAGCTACACATGTTTTCGGAGCCCAAAATTGAACATTTTCATTAGTTTGTGGACACTTTTCTTCTTTTGTACTATTTTTTCGTCCCGGATCATACGTCGTGAGCCGCGTAAAGGACGACAACCTAATCTATCACATTTGTATTACCGAATCCCATGGCACCTTGGGCAAGACAACTTCGCTTCACGTAAAGGATGGGCCCGCAAACCGAGGGCGTAGGAGTTAGGACCAGCTCTCTGTCGCTTTGGTGCCTATAACTTTTGATCCGTAAAGAGTTACGCAACACACAACATACCAATGGAAAACTCTCCGAGAGATCTACGACGGGGGGAGCAAGCTTGCTAGGCTGCGCCTATTTTCGGAGCCCAAAATCGAACGTTTTCATTAGTTTCTGGACACCAATCTCCTTTTGCACTGTTTTCCCGTCCCGAATCGTACGTCGTGAGCTGCTAAAAGGATGACTACCTAATCCATCACATTTATATTACCGAATCCCATGCCACCTTGGGAAAGACAACGACGCTTCATGTAGAGGCTGGGCCCACAAACCGAGGGCGTGGGGCTTAGGACCAGGTCTCCGTCGCTCCGGTGCCCATAACTTTTGATCCGTAAGGAATCACGTGGCACAAAGTATACCGTTGGAATGCTCTCTGAGAGCTCTTCGATGGGGTCAACAAGATTGCTTGGCTGTGCCTATTTTCGGAGCCTAAAATTGAACATTTTCATCAGTTTTTGGACACTTTTCTTCTTTTGCGCTGTTTTTCCGTTCAAGATCGTACGTCGTGAGCCGCGAAAAAGACGACAACCTAATCCATCACATTTCTATTACCGAATCCACCTCTACCTTGGGCAAGACAACTTCGCTTCACGTAGAGGCTGGGCCCGCAAACGGAGGGCGTAGGAGTTAGGACCAGGTCTCCGTCGCTTCGGTGCCTATAACTTTTGATCCGTAAAGAGTTACACGACACACATCATACCAATGGAAAGCTCACCGAGAGATCTACGACGAGGGCAGTAAGCCTGCTGCGCTGCGCCTATTTTCAGAGCCCAAAATCGAATGTTTTCATCAGTTTCTGGACACCTATCTTCTTTTGCGCTATTTTTTCGTCCCGGATCGTACATCGTGAGCCGCGAATAGGACAACTACCTAATCCATCACATTTCTATTAACGAATCCTATGCCACCTTGGGCAATACAACGATGCTTCACGTAGAGGCTGGGCCTGCAAACCGAGGGCGTGGGGCTTAGGACCAGGTCTCCGTCGCTCCGGTGCCCATAACTTTTGATCCGAAAGGAGTTAGGCGGCACCCAGCATACCGTTGGAAAGCTCTCCGAGAGCTCTACGAAGGGGGCAAAAAACATACGTGGCTGCGCCTATTTTCGGAGCCCAAAATCGAATGTTTTCATCAGTTTTAGGATACTTTTCCTCTTTTGCGCTATTTTTCTGTCTCAGATCGTACGTCGTGAGCCGCGAAAAGGACGACAACCTAATCCATCACATTTCTATTAGCAAATCGCATGCCACCTTGGGCAAGAAACTTCGCTTCTTGTGAAGGATGGGGCCGCAAACCGAGGGCGTGGGGCTTAGAACCACGCCTCCGTCGCTCCGGTGCCCATAACTTTTGATCCGAAAGGAGTTACGCGGCACACAGCATACCGTTGGAATGCTCTTCGAGGGCTCTATGATGGGGGCGAAAAACATACATGGCTGTGCCTATTTTCGGAGCCCAAAATCGAACGTTTTTATCAGTTTTGGGACACTTTTCTTCTTTTACGCTATTTTTCTGTCCCGGATCGTACGTCGAGAGCTGCGAAAAGGACAACAACCTAATCCATCACATTTCTCTATGCAAATCCAATGCCACCTTGGGTGAGAAACTTCACTTCCAGTAGAGGCTGGGGCCGCAAACAGAGGGCATGGGGCTTAGGACCAGGTCTCCGTCGCTCCGGTGGCCATAACTTTTGATCCGTAAGGAGTTACGCGGCACACAGCATACCGTTGGAATGCTCCCCGAGAGCTCTATGATGGGGGCAAAAAACCAACTTGGCTGCGCCCATTTTTGGAGCCCAAAATTCAATGTTTTCATCAGTTTCGGGACACTTTTCTTCTTTTGTGCTGTTTTTATGTCCTGGATCGTACGTCGTGAGCCGCGAAAAGGACGACAACCTAATCCATCACATTTCCATTACGAAATCCCTCTCCACCTTGGGCAAGACAACTTCGCTTCATGTAGAGGCTGGGCCCGCAAACCGAGGGCATGGGATTTAGGACCAGGTCTCCTTCGCTCTAGTGCCCATAACTTTTGATCCGTAAGGAGTTACACGCCGCTCAACTTACCGTTGGAAAGCTCTCCGAAAGCTCTACAACGGGGGCAGCAAGCCTGCTCTTCTGCACCTATTTTCGGGGCCCACAATTGAACATTTTCATCTATTTCGGGACACTTTTCTTCTTTTGCGCTATTTTTCAGTCCCGGATCATACGTCGTGAGCCGCGAAAAGGATGACAACCTAATCTAGCACATTTCTATTACCGAATCCCACTCCACCTTGGGCAAGACAACTTCGCTTCACTTAGAGGCTGGGCCCGCAAACCGAGGGCGTGGGGCTTAAGACTAGGTCTCCGTGGCTCTGGTGCCCATAACTTTTGATTCGTATTGAGTTACGCGGCGCACCGCATGCCATTGGAAAGCTCTCCGAGAGCTCTACGATGGGGTCAACAAGATTGCTTGGCTGCTCCTATTTTCGGAGCCAAAAATTGAACATTTTTATCTGTTTTGGGACACTTTTGTTCTTTTGCGCTGTTTTTCCGTCCTGGATCGTACGTCATGAGCCGCGAAAAGGATGACAACCTAATCCATCACATTTCTATTACTGAATCCCACTCCACCTTGGGCAAGACAACTTCGGTTCACGTAGACGCTGGGCTCGCAAAGCGAGGGCGTGGGGCTTATGACCAGGTCTCCGTCGCTCCGGCACCCATAACTTTTGATCCGCAAGGAGTTATGCGGTGCAAAACATACCGTTGAAAATCATTCTAAGAGCTCTACGATGGGGGCAGCAAGCCTGCTCAGCTGCACATGTTTTTGGAGCCCAAAATTGAACGTTTTCATTAGTTTGTGGACATTTTTCTTCTTTTGCTCTATTTTTCCGTCTCGGATCATACGTCATGAGCCGCGTAAAGGACGACAACCTAATCTATCATATTTGTATTACCGAATCCCATGCCACCTTGGGCAAGAAAACTTCGCTTCACGTAGAGGCTGGGCCTACAAACCTAGGGCGTAGGAGTTAGGACCGAGTCTCCGTCGCTTCGGTGGCTATAACTCTTGATCCGTAAAGAGTTACGCGACTCACAGCATATCAATGGAAAGCTCTCCGAGAGATCTACGACGGGGGCAGCAAGCCGGTTGGGATGCGCCTATTTTCGGAGCCAACAATCGAAAGTTTTCATTAGTTTCTGGACACCTATCTCATTTTGCGCTGTTTTTTCATCCCGGATCGTACGTCGTGAGTCACAAAAAGGATGACTACCTAATCCATCACATTTCTATTACAGAATCCCATGCCACCTTAGGCAAGACAATTGCGCTTCACGTAGAGGCTAGGCTCGCAAACCGAGGGCGTGGGGCTTAGGACCTGGTCTCCGTCGCTCCGGTACCAATAACTTTTGATCCGCAAGGAATTACGTGGCACACAGCATACCGTTGGAATGCTCTCCGAGAGCTCTTCGATGGGGTCAACAAAATTGCTTGGCTGCGCCTATTTTCAGAGCCTAAAATTGAACATTTTCATCAATTTTGGTATACTTTTCTTCTTTTGCGCTGTTTTTTCATCCCGGATCGTATGTCGTGAGCCGCGAAAAAGACGACAACCTAATCCATCACATTTCTATTACTGAATCCCACTCCCCATTGGGGAAGACAACTTCAGTTCATGTAGAGGCTGGGCCCGCAAACGAGGGCGTGGGGCTTATGACCAGGTCTCCGTCACTCCGGTACCCATAACTTTTGATCCGTAAGGAGTTACCTGGTGTACAACATACCGTTGGAAAGCATTCCGAGAGCTCTACGACGAGGACAGCAAGCTTGCTTAGCTGCACCTATTTTCAGAGCCCAAAATTGAATATTTTCATCAGTTTGTGGACATTTTTCTTCTTTTGCGCTGTTTTTTCGTCCCGGATCGTACGTCGTGAGCAGCGTAAAGGACGACAACCTAATTCATCAAATTTATATTACCGAATCCCATAAAACCTTGGGCAAGACAAATTTGCTTCACGTAGAGGCTGGGCCCGCAAACTGAGGGCGTAGGAGTTAGAACCAGGTCTCCGTCGCTTCGGTGCCTATAACTTTTGATCCGTAAAGAGTTACGCAACACACAACATACAAATGGAAAGCTCTCCAAGAGATCTACAATGGGGGTAGCAAGCTTGCTAGGCTTTGCCTATTTTTGGAGCCCAAAATCGAACGTTTTCATTAGTTTCTGGACACCAATCTCTTTTTACGCTGTTTTTCTATCCCGAATCGTACGTCGTGAGCTGCTAAAAGGACTACTACCCAATCCATCACATTTATATTACCGAATCCCATGCCACCTTGGGAAAGACAACGACGCTTCACGTAGAGGCTGGGCCAGCAAACCGAGGGCGTGGGGCTTAGGACCAAGTCTCCGTCGCTCCAGTGCCTACAACTTTTGATCCGTAAGGAATCACGTGGCACAAAGCATACCGTTGGAATGCTCTTCGAGAGCTCTTCAATGGGGTCAACAAGATTGCTTGGCTGCACCTATTTTCGGAGCCTAAAATTGAACATTTTCATCAGTTTTGGAACACTTTTCTTCTTTTGCGCTGTTTTTCCGTCCCGGATCGTACGTCGTGAGCCGCCATAAAGACGACAACCTAATCCATCACATTTCTATTACCGAATCCCACGCCACTTTTGGCAAGACAACTTCGCTTCACGTAGAGGCTGGGCCTGCAATCCAAGGGCGTAGGAGTTAGGACCAGGTCTCCGTCACTTCGGTGCCTATAACTTTTGATCCGTAAAGAGTTACGCGACACACAGCATACCAATGGAAAGCTCACCGAGAGATCTACGACAGGGGCAGCAAGCCTGCTGGGCTGCGCCTATTTTTAGAGCCCAAAATCGAACGTTTTCACTAGTTTCTAGACACCAATCTCCTTTTGCGCTGTTTTTTCATCCCGGATCGTACGTCGTGAGCCGTGAATAGGACGACTACCTAATCCATCACATTTCTATTATCGAATCCCATGCCACCTTGGGAAAGACAACGACGCTTCACATAGAGCCTGGGCCCGCAAACCGAGGACGTGGGGCTTAGGACCAAGTCTCCGTCGCTCCGGTGCCCATAACTTTTGATCCGTAAGGAATTACGCGGCACACAGCATACCGTTGGAATGCTCTCCGAGAGCTCTTCAATGGGGTGGACAAGATTGCTTGGCTGCGCTTATTTTCGGACCCTAAAATTGAACATTTTCATCAGTTTTGAGATAGTTTTCCTATTTTACGATGTTTTTTCCATCCCGGATCGTATATCGTGAGCCGCGAAAAGGACGACTATCTAATCCATCACATTTCTATTACCGAATCCCATGCCCCCTTGGGCAAGGAAACTACGCTTCATGTAGAGGCAGCCCGCAAACCGAGGGCGTGGGGCTTAGGACCAGGTCTCCGTCGCTCTGGTGCCCATAACTTTTGATCCGTAAGGAATTACGCGGCACACAACATACCGTTGGAATGCTCTCCGAGAGCTCTTCGATGAGGGTAGAAAACCTGCATTGCTGCGCATGTTTTTGGAGATCAAAATAAACGTTTTTATCAGTTTTGGGATACTTTTCTTCTTCTGCGCTATTTTTCTGTCCCGGATCGTACGTCGTGAGCCGCCAAAAGGACGACAACCTAATCCATCACATTTCTATTACCAAATCCCACACCACCTTGGGCAAGAAACTTCACTTCCCGTAGAGGCTGGGGCCACAAACCGAGGGCGTGGGGCTTAGGACTAGGTCTCCGTCGCTCCGGTGCCCATAACTTTTGATCTGTAAGAAGTGATGCGGCACACAGCATACCGTTAGAATTCTCTAAGAGAGGTCTACGATGGGGGAAAAAAACCTTCAGGCTGCGCCAATTTTCAGCGCCCAAAATCGAACGTTTTCATCAATTTTGGGATACTTTTCTTATTTTGCGCTGTTCTTCTATCCCGGATCGTATGTCGTGGGCCGCGAAAAGGACGATAACCTAATCCAGAACATTTCTATTACCGATTCCCACACCACCTTGGGCAAGACAACTTCGCTTCACGTAGAAGCTAGGCCCACAAACCGAGGGCGTAGGGCTTAGGACCAGGTCTCCGTGGCTCTGGTGCCCATAACTTTTGATCCGTAAGAAGTTACGCGGCGCACAGTATGCCGTTTGGAAGCTCTCCCAGAGCAATACGATGGAGGCAGTAAGCTTGCTTGGTTGCGCCTATTTTCGGAGCCCAAAATTGAACATTTTCATAAGTTTCAGGACAGTTTTCTTCTTTTGCGTTGTTTTTCTGTCCTGCATCATATGTCGTGAGCCGCGAAAAGGACGACTACCTAATCCATCACATTTCTATTACCAAATCCCATGCCACCTTGGGCAAGAAACTTTGTTTCCCGTAGAGGCTGGGGCCGCAAACTGAGGGCGTGGGGCTTAGGACTAGGTCTCTGGTGCCCATAACTTTTGATACGTAAAGAGTTACATGGCACACAGTGTACCGGTGGAATGCTCTCCGGGAGCTCTACGATAGGGGTAGAAAGCCTACTTAGCTGCGCCTGTGTTCAGTGCCGGAAATTGAACGTTTGTCATCGATTTTGGGACACTTTTCTTGTTTTGCGTTGTTTTTCTATCCCGGATCGTACGTCGTGAGCCGCGAAAAGAACGACAACCTAATCCATCAAATTTCTATTACCGAATCCCATTCCATCTTCAGCAAGACAACTTCGCTTCATGTAGAGGCTGGGCCCGCAAACCGAGGGCGTGGGGCTTAAGACCAGGTCTCCGTCGCTCCGGTGCCCATAACTTTTGATCTGTAAGGAGTTACGCGGCACACAGCATTCTGTTGAAAAGCTCTCTGAGAGCTCTACGATGACGGTAGCAAGCCTGCTCGGCTGTGCCAGTTTTCAAATCCCAAAATTGAACATTTTCTTTAGTTTCGGGATACTTTTCTTCTTTTGCGTTGTTTTTTCGTCCTAGATCGTACGTCGTGAGCCGCAAAAAGGACGACAACCTAATCCATCACATTTTTATTAGCAAATCCCACGCCACCTTGGGCAAGAAACTTTACTTTCTGTAAAGGATGGGGCCGCAACCCGAGGGCGTGGGGCTTTGGACTAGGTCTTCGTCGCTCTGGTGCCCATAACTTTTGATCCGAAAGGAGTTACGCGGCACACAGCATACCGTTAGAAAGCTCTCCGAGAGCTCTACGATAGGGGTAAAAAACATACGTGGCTGCTCCTATTTTTGAAGCCCAAAATTGCACGTTTTCATAAGTTTTGGGACACTTTTCTTCTTTTGCGCTGTTTTTCTGTTCCGGATCGTACTTCGTGAGCCACGAAAAGGACGACAACCTAATCCATCACATTTCTATTAGCAAATCCAAAGCCACCTTGGGCAAGAAACTTCACTACCTGTAGAGGCTGGGGCCGCAAACCGAGGGTGTAGGGCTTAAGACTAGGTCTCCGTCGCTCCGGTACCCATAACTTTTGATCCGTAAGGAGTTACGCGGCACACAACATACCGTTGGAATGCTCCCTAAGATCTCTACGATGGAGGCAGAAAACCTACTTGGCTGCGCCTGTTTTTGGAACCCAAAATCGAACGTTTTCATCAGTTTTGGGATACTTTTCTTCTTTTGTGCTATTTTTATTTCCCGGATCATACGTTGTGAGCCGCGAAAAGGTCGACAACCTAATCCATCACATTTCTATTACCGAATCCCACTCCACCTTGGGCACAACTTCGCTTCACGTAGAGGTTGGGCCCGCAAACCGAGGGCGTAGGGTTTAGGACCAGGTCTCCGTTGCTCTGGTGCCCATAACTTTTGATCCGTAAGGAGTTACGCGCCACACAACTTACCGTTGGAAAGCTCTCTGAAAGCTCTACAAAGGGGGCAGCAAGCCTACTTGTCTGCGCCAGTTTTTGGAGCCCAAAATTGAACATTTTCATCTGTTTTGGGACACTTTTCTTCTTTTGCGCTATTTTTCCGTCTCGGATCATACGTCGTGAGCCGCGAAAAGGAAGGCAACCTAATCTAGCACATTTCTATTACCGAATCCCACTCCACCTTGGGCAAGATTGCTTCGCTTCACTTAGAGGCTGGGCTGGCAAACCGAAGCCATGGGGCTTAGGACCAGGTCTCCGTGGCTCCAATGCCCATAACTTTTGATTTGTATGGAGTTACGCGGCGCACAGCATACCGTTGGAAAGCTCGCCGAGAGCTCTATGATGGGGTCAACAAGATTGCTTGGCTGCGCATATTTTCAGAGCCAACAATTGAACATTTTCATCAATTTCGGGACACTTTTGTTCTTTTGCGCTATTTTTCCATCCCGAATCGTACGTCGTGAGCCGCGAAAAGGACGACAACCTAATCCATCCCATTTCTATTACCGAATCCCACTCCTCCTTGGGCAAGACAACTTCGGTTCACGTAGAGGCTGGGCCCGCAAAGCGAGGGCGTGGGGCTTATGACCAGGTCTCTATCGCTCCGATACCCATAACTTTTGATCTGTAAGGAGTTACGAGGTGCAAAACATACCATTGGGAATCATTCTGAGAGCTCTACGACGGGGACAGCAAGGTTGCTCGGCTGCACATGTTTTCAGAGCCCAAAATTGAACGTTTTCATTAGTTTGTGGACACTTTTCTTCTTTTGCGCTATTTTTTCGTCCCGTATCGTACGTCGTGAGCCGCGTAAAGGACGACAACCTAATCTATCACATTTATATTATCGAATCCCATGCCACCTTGGGCAAGAAAACTTCGCTTCATGTAGAGGTTGGGCTCGCAAATCGAGGGTGTAGGAGTTAGGACCAGGTCTCCGTCGCTTCGGTGCCTATAACTTTTGATCCGTAAAGAGTTACGCGACTCACAACAAACCAATGGAAAGCTCTCCGAGAGATCTACGACGGGGGCAGCAAGCTTGTTGGGCTGCGCCTATTTTTGGAGCCAAAAATTGAACGTTTTAATCAGTTTCTAGACACCTATCTCATTTTGCGCTGTTTTTTCATCTCGGATCGTATGTCGTGAGTCACGAAAAGGACGACTACCTAATCAATCAAATTTCTATTAGCGAAACCCATGCCACCTTGGGCAAGACAACTGCGCTTCACGTAGAGGCTAGGCCCGCAAACCGAGGGCGTAGGGCTTAGGACCTGGTCTCCGTTGCTCCGGTGCACATAACTTTTGATCCGTAAGGAATTACGCGGCACACAACATATCGTTGGAATGCTCTCTGAGAGCTCTTCGATGGGGTCAACAAAATTGCTTGGCTGCACCTATTTTCGGAGCCTAAAATTGAACATTTTCATCAGTTTCGGGACACTTTTCTTCTTTTGAGTTGTTTTTCATCTCGGATCGTACGTCGTGAGCCGCGAAAAAGATGACAACCTAATCCATCACATTTCTATTACTGAATCCCACTCCACATTGGGGTAGACAACTTCAGTTCACGTAGAGGCTGGGCCAGCAAACCGAGGGCGTGGGGCTTATGACCAGGTCTCCGTCGTTCTGGTACCCATAACTTTTGAACCGTAAGTAGTTACACGGTGTACAACATACCGTTCGAAAAAATTCCGAGAGCTCTACGACGAGGGCAGCAAGCTTACTCAGCTGCACCTATTTTCAGAGCCCAAAATTGAACGTTTTCATCAGTTTGTGGACACTTTTCTTCTTTTACGCTATTTTTCCGTCCCGAATCGTACGTCGTGAGCCGCGTAAAGGACGATAACCTAATCCAGCACATTTCTATTACCGAATCCCATGCCACCTTGGGCAAGACAACTTTGCTTCACGTAGAAGCTAGGCCCACAAACTGAGGGCATAGGAGTTAGGACCCGGTCTCCGTGGCTCCGGTGCCCATAACTTTTGATCCGTAAGGAGTTACGCGGTGCACAACATGCCGTTAGGAAGCTCTCCCAGAGCTGTACGATGGGGGCAGCAAGCTTGCTTGGTTGCGCCTATTTTCGGAGACCAAAATTTAATGTTTTCATCAATTTTGGGACACTTTTCTTCTTTTGCGCTGTTTTTCCGTCCCAAATCGTACGTCGTGAACCGGAAAAGAGACGACAACCTAATCCATCACATTTCTATTACCGAATCCCACTCCACCTTGGGCAAGACAACTTCGGTTCACGTAGAGGCTGGGGCTACAAACCGAGGGCGTAGGAGTTAGGACCAGGTCTCCGTCGCTCCGGTGCACATAACTTTTGATCCGTAAGTAGTTACGCACCGCACAGCATACCGTTGGAAAGCTCTATGAGAGATCTACGACGGGGGCAGCAAACCTGCTTAGCTGCGCTTATTTTTGGAGCAAAAAATTGAACATTTTCATCAATTTCTAGACAATTTTCATCTTTTACGCTATTTTTCCGTCCCGGATAGTACATCGTGAGTCGCAAAAAGGACGACAACCTAATCCAACACATTTCTATTACCGAATGCCACGCCACCTTGGGCAAGACAACTTCACTTCACGTAGAGGCTGGGCCTGCAAACCGAGGGCGTGGGGCTTAGGACCAGGTCTCCGTGGGTAGGTGCCCATAACTTTTGATCCGTAAGGAGTTACGCGGTGCACAGCATACCGTTGGAAAGCTCTCCTAGAGCTCTACGATGGGGGATGCAAGCTTGCCTGGTTGCACCTATGTTCAGACCCCAAAATTGAACGTTTTCATCAGTTTCGGGATACATTTATTCTTTTGCGCTGTTTTTCCGTCCCAGATCGTACGTCGTTAGCCGCAAAAATGACGACAACCTAATCCATCATATTTTTATTACCGAATCCCACTCCACCTTGGGCAAGACAACTTCGGTTCACGTAGAGGCTGGGCCCGCAAACCGAGTGCATAGGGCTTAGGACTAGGTCTCCGTCGCTCCGGTGCCCATAACTTTTGATCCGTAAGGAGTTATGTGGCACACAACATACCGTTGGAAAGCTCTCCGAGAGCTCTACGATAGGGGCAACAATCCTACTTGGATGCACCTATTTTTGAAGCCCAAAATTGAATGTTTTCATCAGTTTAGGGACACTTTTCTTCTTTTGCGCTATTTTTTCGTCCTGGATCGTACGTCGTGAGCCGCAAAAAGGACGACAACCTAATCCATCACATTTTTATTACCAAACCCCACAATACCTTGGGCAAGAAACTTCACTTCCCATAGAGGCTGGGGCCGCAAACCTAGGGCGTGGGGCTTAGGATCAGGTCTCCGTCGCTTTGGTGCCCATAACTTTTGATCCGTAAGGAGTTACGCGACAAACAGCATACCGTTGGATTGCTCTCTGAGAGCTCTACGATGGGGGCAAAAAACTTGGTTGACTGCATGTAAAACCCAGCACGTGAGCTTATACGTAATTGCACTAATTATAATACATTTATATCATTTCATGTGCATTAGCATCAATTAATATGCATTAACAACATTCAACATGCATATTCATTGTTTTGCGTGCGAAAATGTTCAATTTCGTGCATTATGGAGTTTCACGTGTCGTAGGCATTAATTGTACTTCAAATACGTCAAGAGTAGTAACTAATTAGTTGCAAACTAACCAAAATGGCAAACTAGTAGTACACAACATAGTTGGAGGGCACTCTTGTAATTTGGCTCACTAGATATTTGATCACCTAATTTTACTATGGTTGCCCATTCAAAACACACAATACACTCTACACACACACTAAAATCCTGCACACACACTCACACACACTCATACACGATCAAAGAGGGAAAAGAGAGGGAGAGAAGAAAAGAGGAAAAGAAGAAGAAAGAAGGAAATTTCAGCCTTGTTCCAAGCTAATTCTACATCTCTCAGCTAGTCTCAAGAGTTCTTTGGCTTTCCATTGTTTCTATACTCAATTTTGAGGTGAGGGTTGTTTTTCAAAATGCTTTTCAAGATACATTAAGCATGGTCAATTATTATACTTGTGTTTAGAGCTTGATTGGGTGCTTACATGTGATATATATGTATATTTGTACTTGTTGAGAAGTGTATTGAGTTGTTGAGGGTGTTGAGGTTGTGGAGCTTGGAGCTTGAACATGAATTATTGGGTGTTGTTGGTCATTGATGTGGGATGAATTTGGTTGATTTTGAAGCCTTGTATGATGCTTAATAGCCATTTAGAACTTGTTTGTATGTTGGTAGATGGATTGGTTGTGGTATAGGTAAATTGGGTAGAATTTTGGTGTTTTTTTGTGCAGCTATCCAGGCGTTACAGCCCCTATCCGGTCGCCCGGATAGAGGCCTCAACGCTCGGCAGAAAGCTTCGATCCGGGCATTACCTGCTTCTTCCGGTCAACCTGATTAAGTCCTCAGTGCCTGGATGACTGACAACTTTGCGTAGTGATTTTGCGGAAGCCATATCTCATTTGTTTCAACTCCGAATTGAGTTTCGTTTGATTCTAGAGTTATCTAAATTCGATAAGCTTCGATTCTAGACAAAAATCAGATTAATTGAAGTTAGGGAAAGTAGTCAAATTTACCTCCTAAGTTAAGATAATGCAATAGTATCGGAAACGCTTGTATGATGAATCAACCTTTCTTGTTGACTTCCACATTTCATCTTATAAGTTCTAAATGCAAGGTATTATGATTGTTGCATGTCTACATGACTATACGAATTCTAAATGTAAGATGTTGTAAGTATTTACATGTTTATATACTAGAATATGTTAAAGATTGGTAGCATGATTATGTGATCGGAGGTAACCTACTTTGTTGCCTCCTTTACCTGTTGATGCATATATCTTGCTTGTCATGATAATGATTGCATGCGCGATGGTTGCAACCACAATTATGGGCATGGTAGCGTTCGTTTCCCCTGGGTAGCAACGGGCTACCAGTAGGTCTCAACTTCCATAGTCCCCGGTGATGATCCGGATATCACCTAATGTTTGGAGTTTGGAAAAATGATGATCATTGATTCAAGGCCGGCCGACTACAACAATTGCAAGAAAAATTGTATCATTTGATATATGGTAAACCTACCTTTGCTTAGGCCTTTGAGGATCTCGGAGGGTAGAGTGACGTGTTATTGCTTGTCTATTGATTCTTGTACTTAATTCCACTCATACATATCATGTTTTCATGGAAGGTTTTTTTCAAATGTTGAATTGTTTGCAAAAACCACCGGAGACCATTAACCCTTGCTGAGCTAAGTGTAACTTATCCCTTTATATGACAATTTTTCAGGTGAGGCCGAGGTTGAGCCTGTGCTAGGGACTCAAGTTGAAGGCGATGCTTATTTGTGTGATGAGACGGACGTTCGCTTGCTATGATTCTAGTTGCTTATAGATGGTTAAGCATATGTATTGAACTATGTTATAATTTGTACAACTTTAGGTGTTGTAATATTCTTTTGGATAATGGATTGTAAATCTTATTAATAGACTATTCTTTTGAGACCTCGTGGGCATTGATAATTGAGGCATGCCGGAGGGTTGAATGTAGGCCTTGTTTATATGAATGATCAAACTAATGAATGTTAGTGCCAATAGTTTTGGGGCACCGTTTTTGAAGTTACTTGTGGTTATTATTTATGTTTAGGTCACGAACGAATGATTGTACAGGTTATTTATCTAGTCCACGTCACGTTTTGGCCTTGTCTTGGCAACGAGTTCAGGGTCGGGGCGTGACACCTTTAGGTGGTATTAGAGCTTAGCTATTTAGCTAGGTGTAAGCTAGATTTGGAACCCCTGGTTAGTGGGTAGAAAACTTGAGATGAGAATATCTCGAAGTACTTTCAGGAACTTATGTGCTTAACGTGATATATTTGTTGTCTTTGTGTAATATAGGTGTAGGAGCATTATTAACACATGTATTTACATTAATCTCATATCATAAGGCATGCGTATTATATAATCATGAGTGGTCCATATGCTATTTTTATAGATGGCAGGTCGTAATATCCGCGCAAATGCTGGAGCACAAGGAATGGGAAATGTTGACCCGGCTAACCCCGGAATAGCCATGTTCAATATGATGGCAACTGCGTTGGATCGTATGAGTAGGGTGATGGAGCAACAAGCGAATATGAATGCGGGTAACAACAACAATAATAATAACAATGGTGGTGGCAACAACAACAATAACAACTGAGGTAGTGAAGATGACACGTTGAAAGGCTTCCTAGGGTATGGACCTTCTAAGTTCTTGGGTGAGCCTGATAGTGAGAAGGCAGAGGCGTGGCTTGCCAAGGTGGAGAAGATTTTTGTGGCCATGGATTACAATGATGAGAAGAAGGTGGCCTTTGCAACTTTCTTGCTAGAGGAGGATGCAGAGGAATGGTAGAGGAATGAGAAGGAGCGTTGGGAGCGAAATGGTACCCCAACAACATGGGCTAACTTTGTGAGGTCTTTCAAAGGAAACTACGTGTCGGAGGTGGCTCGAGAGAGAAAGGAAGAAGAGTTCCTTACTATGAGGCAAGGAAGCTTATCGGTGGTGCAATATGAAGCCCGATTCAACAAACTCGCCAAGTATTTACCGGGATTGGTCCAAACAGATAGTGCAAGGATAAAACACTTTGTTCGGGGACTAAGGCCCGAAATTCATGATTTTCTTGCATCTCACCGTTTTACTGATTATACAGAGATGGTTGATTTGGCATCGCGAGTTGAGAAGAGGAGATTGGATACTCGTGGGGGACCAAGTCAAGTGAGTAAGAGGCCAATGTTGTCACAAGCACCTCAGAGATCGTATTCAGCCCAAAGTCAAGTTAGATCAGCTCCTACCTGACTACAACCAAGTGCTTCAATTACTCAATTGGCTAGTGGTTCGTCAGGTAGCGCCACTGTTGCTAAGAATGTGGTGTGTAGTTATTGTGGTAGAAAGGGGCATGTTGAGGCCCAGTGTTGGAAGAAAATGGGCAAGTGTTTGGGGTGCGGAAGTGATCAGCATTTCGCTAAGGATTGTCCGAAACGGCAGAATCGAGGTGCACCAAATCAGGCCGTTAGGAATGCACCGGCGCAGAGAGTCCAAGCCCGGGTGTATGCTGTTGATCAAGAGGAGATTCCAGAGGCTGCAGCCGTGGTTGAAGGTACTTTCTTAATTTTACAACAACCAGTAACGGTGCTTATTGATATTGGAGCCACGCATTCTTTTATTTCACCTCAATGTGTGCATCGCATCAAGCTGCCAATAGGACCTTTATCATGTCATGTAGAAGTTAGCAATCCCATGGGCACCAAACATGTTTCTAAATATGGATGTAGAGGATGTAAAATTCAAATAAAGGACCGGGTGTTTTTGGTTGATCTCATTCTACTCCCTTTTCAAAAGTATGATGTCATATTGGGAATGGATTGGTTAGCTTGTAATTATGCCCAACTAGATTGTCGAACGAAGGTTGTAAAATTGCAAGTACCGGGTCAACCTGTGGTTGAGGTGAAAGGTAGAGGTGATTTTTCAAGTAATGCTATTGTTTCCTCTATCAAAGCTGTGAAATTAATGAGGAAGGGATGCAGTGGATACTTGGCTTATTTGATTAACAAGCCAACCGATCAAGCTAGGCTTGTAGAGGTGCCAGTGGTGAAGGAATATGTTGATGTGTTTCCGAAAGAATTACCGGGATTGCCACCAAAGAGGGAGATTGACTTTGTAATTGAGGTATTGCCGGGTACTCAACCCATCTCAAAGGCACCATATCGGATGGCCCCAACTAAATTGCAAGAATTGAAGATTCAATTGCAAGGATTGCTAGAAAAAAGATTTGTACAATCTAGTTCATCTCCTTGGGGAGCCCCAGTATTGTTCGTGAAGAAGAAAGATAGCACCTTGAGACTATGTATCGATTATCAAGGGTTGAATCATGTGACTGTTAAGAACAAATATCCCTTGCCATTGATAGATGAGCTATTTGATCAATTACAAGGAGCTAAAGTTTATTCGAAGTTTGATTTGAGGCAGGGTTACTATCAGCTTCGCATCAAGAAGGAAGATGTGCCTAAGTCAGCTTTTAGGACAGGGTACGGGCATTATGAATTTGTTGTAATGCCCTTTGGACTAACGAATGCTCCTGCTGCCTTTATGGACTTGATGCATAGGGTGTTCCAACCTTACTTGGATCAATTCGTGGTGATATTCATCGATGATATCTTGGTGTATTCTAAGACAGAGGAGGAGCATGAGAAGCATTTACATATGGTGTTACAGAAGTTGAGAGAACATCAGTTGTATGCCAAGTTTAGCAAATGCGAGTTTTGGCTTCAACAAGTTGCCTTTTTAGGGCATATAATCTCCCAAGCAGGGATAGCGGTAGATCCCTCGAAGATTGAAATGGTGCAGTCATGGAAGAGACCCGAGAATGTTACAGAGGTGCGCAGTTTTCTTGGACTAGCCGGGTACTATAGGAGGTTCGTGAAAGATTTCTCAAAGATTGCAGGACCTCTTACAAGATTGACACAAAAGAAGGTGGGCTTCAAATGGGGCAGTAAGTGTGAAAATAGCTTCCAAGAGTTGAAGAAGAGATTAACAACCGCTCCTATCTTAGCATTGCCGGAGGGAAGTCAAGGGTTTGTCATTTACAGTGATGCTTCAAAGGAGGGATTAAGATGTGTGTTAATGCAAAATAGTCAAGTCATTGCTTATGCCTCTCGGAAGTTGAAGCCCTATGAGATGAATTACCCCACACATGATTTAGAGTTGGCAGCGATAGTATTCGCATTGAAAAAGTGGAGACATTATTTATGGGGAAGCGAGTTCGAGATTTTCACCGACCACAAAAGCTTGAAATATTTATTTTCTCAAAAAGAGTTGAACATGAGGCAAAGGAGATGGATGGAACTCTTGGAGGACTACAATTGCACCATCAACTATATGCCCGAAAAAGCTAATGTGGTGGCAGATGCATTGAGCCGAAAGGCAATCTTGGCGAAGTTAGGGGTAAATGCTCATCTAATGATTCAATCATCATTGCTATCTCAAATCAAGGAAGCTCAACAACAAGATCCACAATTTTTGAAGATAAAAGAAGACAATCCGGATTTCAAACAACAAGATGGATTGTGGAGATTTCGTAACCGAGTTTGTATACCAAATGATGTAGAATTGAAGAAGAAGATACTTGAGGAAGCTCATAACACGAGGTATACAATACATCCTGGAGGAACAAAAATGTACCGAGATTTGAGACAATTCTATTGGTGGAACAACATGAAGCGGGAGATTGCGGAATTTGTGTCACGTTGCTTGACATGTCAAAGGGTTAAGGCAGAGCATCAAAGACCCACAGGACTTTTGCAACCTTTAGAGATTCCACAATGGAAATGGGAGCACATAACAATGGATTTCGTGACGGAGTTACCGAGGTTACCTCGAGGTTGTGATACTGTTTGGGTGATCGTGGATTAGTTGCAAAAATAGCCCATTTCATAGCAATGAATAAGACGGATAGCCTGGAGAAACGAGTTGATTTGTACATAGCTAACATTGTGAAATTGCATGGCATACCTATGAGCATAGTGTCTGACAGGGATCCAAGGTTCACGTCGCGGTTTTGGCAAAAGTTTCAAAGGCGTTGGGAACAAAGTTGAGTTTTAGTACAGCCTACCATCCTCAAACTGATGGGCAGTCCGAAAGGACCATTAAGATCTTGGAGGATATGCTACAAGCTTGTGCATTGGACTTTGGAGGAATATGGGAAAAATATTTCCCATTGGTAGAATTCGCCTACAACAACAGCTATCAAGCAACAATTGGCATGGCACCTTACGAGGCCTTGTACGGACGGAAGTGTAGATCTCCTCTATATTGGAGTGAGGTTGGTGAGATGAAAACCATTGATCCTACATTATTACCTGAGATGGTAGAGAAAATAGAGAATGTACAATTGATCTGAAAAAGGATGCTCACCGCACAAAGTAGGCAGAAAAGTTATGCCGATAGAAGAAGAAGAGATTTAGAGTTTGAAGTGGGTGATAAGGTGTTTCTTAAATTGTCTCCTCGAAAGGGATTGATTCGTCATGGTAAGAGTAGTAAGTTAAGTCCGAGGTATGTCGTCCGTTCGAGATTGTGAAGAAAATTAGCAAGTTAGCATACCGATTGAGTCTACCAATAAATCTTTCCGGTATACATGACGTGTTCCATATCTCGATGTTGAGGAAGTATCAACCCGACCCTTCTCATATCTTGGAGCCGGAACCGCTACAACTTCGTGAGAACCTCTCCTATGAAGAGAGGCCCGTGCGAATTTAAGATGAACAAGTATGTGAGTTGCGTAGAAAGGAGATTCCTATGGTAAAAGTATTGTGGAACAACCACGGGATTGAGGAAGCAACCTGGGAGTTACGGGATCAAATGGAGAAGCAGTATCCGGAATTATTTTCAAGGTAAGAAGAAATTGCGAGGACGCAATTCTTCTAAGGAGGGGAGGATGTAAAACCCAGCACGTGAGCTTATACGTAATTACACTAATTATAATACATTTATATCATTTCATGTGCATTAGCATCAATTAATATGCCTTAACAACATTCAACATGCATATTCATTGTTTTGCGTGCCAAAATGTTCAATTTCGTGCATTATGGAGTTTCACGTGTCGTAGGCATTAATTGTACTTCAAATATGTCAAGAGTAGTAACTAATTAGTTGCAAACTAACCAAAATGGCAAACTAGTAGTACACAACATAGTTGGAGGGCACTCTTGTAATTTGGCTCACTAGATATTTGATCACCTAATTTTACTATGGTTGCCCATTCAAAACACACAATACACTCTACACACACACTAAAATCCTGCACACACACTCACACACACTCATACACGATCAAAGAGGGAAAAGAGAGGGAGAGAAGAAAAGAGGAAAAGAAGAAGAAAGAAGGAAATTTCAGCCTTGTTCCAAGCTAATTCTACATCTCTCATCTAGTCTCAAGAGTTCTTTGGCTTTCCATTGTTTCTATACTCAAGTTTGAGGTGAGGGTTGTTTTTCAAAATGCTTTTCAAGATACATTAAGCATGGTCAATGATTATACTTGTGTTTAGAGCTTGATTGGGTGCTTACATGTGATATATATATATATGTATATTTGAACTTGTTGAGAAGTGTATTGAGTTGTTGAGGGTGTTGAGGTTGTGGAGATTGGAGCTTGAACATGAATTATTGGGTGTTGTTGGTCATTGATGTGGGATGAATTTGGTTGATTTTGAAGCCTTGTATGATGCTTAATAGCCATTTAGAACTTGTTTGTATGTTGGTAGATGGATTGGTTGTGGTATAGGTGAATTGGGTAGAATTTTGGTGTTTTTCGTACAGCATCCGGGCGTTACAGCCCGTATCCGGTCGCCCGGATAGAGGCCTCAACGCCCGGCAGAAAGCTTCGATCCGGGCATTACCTGCTTCTTCTGGTCGACCTGATTAAGGCCTCAGCGCCCGGATGACTGACAGCTTTGTGCAGTGATTTTGCAAAAGCCATATCTCATTCGTTTCAACTCTGAATTGAGTTCCGTTTGATTCTAGAGTTATCTACATTCGATAAGCTTCAATTCTAGAGAAAAATCAGATTAATTGGAGTTAGGTAAAGTAGTCAAATTTACCTCCTAATTAAGATAATGCAATAGTATAAAAAACGCTTGTATGATGAATCAACCTTCCTTATTGACTTCCACATTTCATCTTATAAGTTCTAAATGCAAGGTATTATGATTGTTGCATGTCTACATGACCATACGAATTCTAAATGTAAGATGTTGTAAGTATTTACATGTTTATATACTGGAATATGTTAAAGATTGGTAGCATGATTATGTGATCGGAGGTAACCTACTTTGTTGCCTCCTTTACCTGTTGATGCATATATCTTGCTTGTCATGATAATGATTGCATGCGCGATGGTTGCAACCACAATTATAGGTATGGTAGCGTTCGTTTCCCTTGGGTAGCAACGGGCTACCAGTAGGTCTCGACTACCATAGTCCCCGGTGATTATCCGAATATCACCTAATGTTTGGAGTTTGGAAAAATGATGATGATTGATTCAAGGCCGGCCGACCACAACAACTGCAAGGAAAATTGTATCCTTTGATATATGGTAAACCTACCTTCGCTTGGGCCCTTGAGGACCTCGGAGGGTAGAGTGACGTGTTATTGCTTGTCTATTGATTCTTGTACTTAATTGCACTCATACATATCATGTTTTCATGAAAGGTTTTTTTCAAATGTTGAATTGTTTGCAAAAACCATCGGAGACCATTAACCCTCGCTGAGCTAAGTGTAGCTCATCCCTTTATATGACAATTTTTTAGGTGAGGCCGAGGTTGAGCCTGTGCCAGGGACTCAAGTTGAAGGCAATGCTTATTTGTGTGATGAGATGGACTTTTGCTTGCTATGATTCTAGTTGCTTGTAGATGGTTAAGCATATGTATTGAACTATGTTATAATTTGTACAACTTTAGGTGTTGTAATATTCTTTTGGATAATGGATTGTAAATCTTATTAATAGACTATTCTTTTGAGGCCTCGTGGGCATTGATGATTGAGGCATGCCGGAGGGTTGAATGTAGGCCTTGTTTATATGAATGATCAAGTTAATGAATATTAGTGCCAATAGTTTTGGGGCACCGTTTTTGAAGTTACTTGTGGTTATTATTTATGTTTAGGTCACGAACGAATGATTGTACAGGTTATTTATCTAGTCCACGTCACGTTTTGGCCTTGTCTTGGCAACGAGTTCGGGGTTGGGGCGTGACACTGCGCCTAATTTTGGAGCCCAAAATCGAACATTTTCATCAGTTTCGGGACACTTTTCTTCTTTTGCGCTATTTTTTTGTCCCAGATCGTACGTTGTGAGCCGCGAAAAGGACGACAACCTAATCCATCACATTTCTATTACCAAATCCCACAACACCTTGGGCAAGAAACTTCACTTCCCGTAGAGGCTGGGGCCGCAAACCGAGGGCGTGGGGCTTAGGACCAGGTCTCCGTCGCTCCGGTGCCCATAACTTTTGATCCGTAAGGAGTTACGAGGCACACAACATACCGTTGTAATGCTCTCCGAGAGCTCTACGATGGGGGTAGAAAACCTACATTGCTGCGCATATTTTCGGAGCCCAAAATCGAATGTTTTCATCAGTTTCGGGACACTTTTCTTCTTCTGTGTTTTTTTTGTCCCGGATCGTACGTCGTGACCCGCGAAAAGGACGACAACCTAATCCATCACATTTCTATTACCAAATCCCATGCCACCTTAGGCAAGACAACTTCGCTTCACCTAGAGGCTGGGCCCTCAAACCGAGGGCGTAGGGCTTAGGACCAGGTCTTCGTGGCTCTGATGCCCATAACTTTTGATCCGTAAGGAGTTACGCGGCGCACAGCATACCGTTGGAAAGCTATCCCAGAGCTCTACGATGGGGGCAGTAAGCTTGCTCGGTTGCGCCTATTTTCGGAGCCCAAAATTGAACGTTTTCATCAGTTTCGTGACACTTTACTTTTTTTGCGCTGTTTTTCCATCCCGGATCGTACATCGTGAACCGCAAAAAGGATGACAACCTAATCCATCACATTTCTATTACCGAATCCCACTCCACCTTGGGCAAGACAACTTCGGTTCACGTAGAGGCTGGGCCCGCAAACCGAGGGCATGGGGCTTAGGACCAGGTCTCCGTCGCTCTGGTGCCCATAACTTTTGATCCGTAAGGAGTTACGCGGCGCACAGCATATCGTGGAAAGCTCTCCGAGGGCTCTACGACGGGGGCAGCAAGCATGCTCTGCTGCGCTTGTTTGCAGAGCCCAAAATTGAACATTTTCATCTGTTTCTGGAGAATTTTCTTCTTTTGCGGTGTTTCTCTGTCCCGGATCGTACGTCGTGAGCAGCGAAAAGGACGACAACCTAATCCAGCAAATTTCTATTACCGAATCCCATGCCACCTTGGGCAAGACAACTTCGCTTAACATAGAGGATGGGCCCGCAAACCGAGGGCGTGGGGCTTAGGACTAGGTCTCCATGGCTCCGGTGCCCATAACTTTTGATCTGTAAGGAGTTACGCGGCGCACAGCATACCGTTAGAAAGCTTTCTCGGGACACTTTTCTTCTTTTGCGCTATTTTTCCGTCTCGGATGGTACATCGTGAGATGCAAAAAGGACGATAACCTAATCCATCACATTTCTATTACAAAATCCCAATCAACCTTGGGCAAGACAACTTCGGTTCACGTAGAGGCTGGGCCCGCAAACCGAGGGCGTGGGGCTTAGGACCAGGTCTCCGTCGCTCCGATGCCCATAACTTTTGATCCGTAAGGAGTTACGTGGCACACAGTATACCATTGGAATGCTCTCCGAGAGCTCTACGATGGGGGCAACAAGGCTGCTCGGCTGCTGTTACGCCTGATCACGTCGTTTTGTGCTAAAAAATAGTAAGGTTAAATGATTGAAAATATTGCTTACCTTGAATTACCTCTAGCTGTGGCGAGTAGAGGGTTGATCCACAGAGATTGGGTTATCAAGTTAAGTTAAGTCCTTAATTTATAATTATTTGACTATCTCCCGTCACGGATAAGTTTGATTAAGTCCAAAAGTCCAAAAGTCCAAAAGTACGAAAGTACAGAAAATTAAGTCCAAGAAATGTCCACAAAATGTCCAAAGATACAGTAGTAACAAGGTCCAAAAGTGAATTAATCAAAAGTAATAAATTAAAGAATCACAACACTCAAATCAAAAGGGTTAATGATTCAGGGTGGTTATAGCTCGGTATACGCAAGTACAAAGTTATTGATTCAGATTAAAAGTTAAGTCCTTCAGAAATAGGGCTACAAGCTCCCACTACTGAAATGAGCCTTTAATTACGTAAGTGATAAGATTAATTAATTAACAAGACTGGATGTGTTGGTACAACCTAACGATTTCCAATCTCTCAATTAATCTTTCACTTATGTAACCTGGAGGTGTCGGTACAACCAGACTAGAATCCATCCGAGGTAGTCTCGTATTGCCACTGGTTTACAAAACCGGGCGTATATGTACTTTCAATTAAATATAACATAACTACAAGTATACGTATAATTAATCAAAGAATACTTAAAAATAAAAATACGAGACTTTAATAAATCTGAATCAAAACATATGTATAAGAATAACCTCACACATACCACCCCGAATCTCGGGTCTAGTGTGTCATGATAAACATTAAAGTACAATAAATCGTAACGTAAACCGAAATAAAAGAATACTTATCGTGTTGTACGGAATTCGGTAGACCGTTATGATGTCGGTATGTTGATAGCTCACTAGACCCTCCCCTCGGGATTAAAACTTTGCACAAAACTAAGAATAATAATTAAAACACTCAAAACTCACTTCACAAATACTAGAGTAGCACAATCTATGCTAAGAAGAGAAAAAATGGTACAAGAAAAATGAAATGAGGAAGGTGTATTTATAGGACAATTTTGGCACTATTCACGAGTACTATTCACATCGTGATGTCATCATTGTGTCAGCATGACGTCAGCTCCTAGGTCATCATTGTGTCAGCATGGCTTCATCGCCTAGGTCATCATTGTGTCAGCGTGATGTCATCAAAATGTACTATTCACGCGCTGATTTGACTATTCATCCGTTGACCATTGACTTTACTATTCATGCATTGACTTTTACTATTCATGCTCAATCGATCTTTGTTCACACGTTGACTTTTACTATTCATGCATTGACCGTTGACTTTACTATTCATGCGTTGATCGAAAGTTGACCAAAGCTTTTTCAAAGTTTTTCAGCGTCCTGAATTCGTTTCCGCACTCCGTTTGGCCAAATTCAATCTCGATTTGCTCATGGCAAAGTCGCTCGACCTTCATCCTTTAGTATTATGCTGAACTTCTTGTTCAAGTGTTGGCTTTTGTGGCCATTTTTGCTATTTCTTCTTCAGAACCTATATTGCACTAAATTTGTGTAAAATATACAATTAACCTTAAAATAATAATGCAATATACATGAATCAATGAGTTAAAATTACTAAAAATATGGATTAATCAACGCCCCAACCCGGCCTATGAAGGTTAGACTAGGGTGTGATCTAAACATTCAAGTCATATCTCGTACTTAACCGTTCATGAAAGTTTAACACTTAACTTTTTAGCCTAGACTCCATAATTTTTTCGGAAAACCGGCAGCATAACACCTGTAATTGGGCTCTTGGTTTGACCTAATTCTCTAAACGCCTGAAAATTTTCAATCTCAATTTCATTTCCAACTAAGATTACTAATCAATTGAAACACCTACTAGTTATCTCGAAGTCTCGTTTGATTAATAACCTAGCATGATACTATGTCTCGTTTGTTTGTTAATCCTCGTTACAAAAGTACCTGTTGATCTTAGCTTAACAATGAGTACCTGCTTTAAATTGGTTAGGTTCATTGCTTAATCCTTACCTGATACTTCATAATCCTATGATAGATACTAGCCAATAACGATAGCAAATCGACCATAGTAGTGTCTATTTAGTTATTATCAGTACAAGCCAAAATTAGACCCCAAATTACAACGGAGGTCTTTTACATTACAAACATTAAGCAACATGAAAAGAAATAGTCTTCAAGTAGCATAGTGTTCACAAATGGCCATAATCAAGCAAAGCACATAGGACAGGCATTCATTCCAAGGAATCATCGTTAGGCACGTCGTCCTTGGGTACCTATTCTTGATCTTCTTCACCTGAGATGATAAAAGAGGGTGAGTCCTTATGAACTCAGCGAGGGGGAACGAGTAATAGGTTTCGAAACTCATTTTCCGGTTCAACTTATGAAAACTCATTTGAAAACATGTCAAACAGAATAAGTAAGCTCATAATATAGCATATATATGCAAGTGAACACATTTACCCGTCTTTCCTCCCCGAGATCCTCTTGGAACCAAGCGAGAGTACTTAAACACATAGTAAAAAAAAAGGATACAATTTGATACGTATAGGACTCTAGAGGTAGCTCATACGGGCTCAAGAGGTAGCTCCCACCACATTTAGGTGTAGCACTTTCCCCCGCATAGCACTTACTTCCTGTCGTTCAAGTTCATTTTCAGCAACAATTGTTGCAGCCGGCTTCAATCATCCACTTTTCACGCCAAATGGGTGTACTCCGGATGTACCCTGAAATCCTACGACCCAACTCTCCGAGGAAGTCTAGCCCCCAAGCGAGATAGGGAATTGGACAATGGTAGTCACGGTTGCATCGGTAAGCCCGATGCCGCCCGGTGTGCGTGAATGCTACCACGCCAGAATGAAAGGTTGCAACCTCATATGCAATGCACATTTATGACATTTAATATATCACATTAGGAGGACAACAAAGTAGGTTGCCTCCGGGCAGTCATAAGATTGCACATTGACAAGTAAACAAGCGAGGCATGAATAGACAAGTAATTTCACTTGAAAGGCATATGGAGTTATATGAACATTAAACGGGCAGCCATGTAAACATATAATCACACACAATATCCAAAGGATCAACACTTAGCAAGTTTACCTAGTCACTAGGGTTTCCATTTCGTGGTTACCCGTGCGATTAAGCCCCAAGTCAACTCAAAATCAATCTCAAGCCATGCATCAGTTAATTCAAACATCCCCAAGTACTCAAAACAGTCCACACAACATCCCAATGCCACAATCCTAAGCATTTAATACCATGAGATAAGTTGCAACAAAGTTTCTAAGCATATAACTAAGTGAAACCCTCACTGCAATAGGCTATTTTCTCACAATCATTAAGATAAGCAAACAATCTCCAATTCCGGTGAATAAGATGTAAAATTAAATCTTATGAAATGAACTAAAGTCAGAAACAAACCTTGCATCATTTGGAGTTCGGGTCCAATAGTTATAGCCAAAACAGTGGGATTGCACAAAACTGTCCAGATTTGCACACATTTCAATACTTGTCGTTTTTGAGATCCTTAGGGTCAGATTTAGCCTTAGTCCATTTCTAACAAAAATGTCCAGAACATTTACTAAGTCAAAACTGGTTCGTTCTATAAGGTCAGTGCATCTGCCAAAACCTGCTTCATTTTTCCAGACTTTCCAGATTTGGACACATTTTAATGATTTGCCATTTTTAGGATCTTAGAGTCAAAATTAGCTTTGGCATATTTCTGTGAAATATGTTCAAAACGGGAAAAAATAGTTACCTACCAATTTTCATGCATTTTCAACATCATTTGCCTAGCCGAACTCATCTCACAACAACAAGACAGAAAGCTGTCACCAAACCCGATTTCATCTATCATTACCGTCAAGCCAAAATCTTGCCATGCATGGTTGTAAAAGCTTATAAACACACATATATATCAAGTACAGAAGCAAAGACAAACATTTAAGAGCATGCATGTGGATTTTTGAAGGATTTTCAAAAGGTTTTAGCCCTCACCTTAGCAAATCAACAAGAAGATGCACAAAACTTTGATGAAGCACAAATTTCTTCTTCTTCCTTGCTTAGCCGAGACTCCAACTCGATTTTCTCTATTTTTCCTAGCTTAGTGGCCAAGTTCTTAGTAGATGCATGTGGTTAGAACAAGAAGAAAAGAAATGGAAGCTAGCAAACTCACCAAGGCCGAAATGGTGACTCAAAGAGCTTGCATGTGTGATTCTTGCAACTTAGCTAGCTTGGTCGAGTCTCTTTGCTTGTTGCTTGTCTTGATGCACCATGGAATGATGAAGATGAGCAATGGTAAGATGAAACTCAGCCAAGGCCAAGATAAAGAGAGAAGAATGAGAGGGAGAGAGAGAAATGTGAGGAGAATGAGAGAAAATGAAAGAAAAATGATGGCTTTGCAAAAGATGAAGCATGGGTCGGCCTTGGGCATGCAAAATTTCAGATTTGTGACTTCAAGAAGCTTGAATTTTGAATCACCTAGCATGGGCAAGGAGCATTGTCGAGATTGGTGGAGTTTTGGGGAGTTTTGAGCTAATTTTTTTATGCATTTGTGTCATTAGTTGTCATAGAATGTCTAGGATTGTTAATAAATTATGCAATACTAATTCAAATACACATAGTGGTCGGCCAAGGCTAGCTTAAATTCTGAATTTTTGTCATCTTTTGAGCATTATTTAATTGTGTGTTGAAAGTGCAAAAAGAATAAAGAATAAGGAATATCTAGCTTTTTGTGAGATTTTGTCTTCTAGTAGGTTGAATTAGTAATTTAATAATAGTTAGTGGAATTTGTAGGATTAATTAATGACCTAGTGGTTCGTGTAAGATGCTTTCTTGATTAGCGTGAGGGCACACTTTCCTAGGTCTAGGACACGCACTACGAGGTAAGGCACGAACTACGAGACGAACGCACGTTATTCAAGTAAATGCACGCAACCCTAAATGAATGCACGTAATTCAATGCATGGCACACAAAACGAACACAATTCTTAAACCTAGGTCAAGGCATGTAAATCTAGGTTAGGGCACACGAAACGGACGACAACCTAATCCATCACATTTCTATTACCAAATCCCATGCCACCTTGGGCAAGAAACTTCACTTCCCGTAGAGGCTGGGGCCGCAAACCGAGGGCGTGGGGCTTAGGACTAGGCCTCCGTCACTCCGGTGCCCATAACTTTTGATCCGTAAGGACTTACGCAACACACAGCATACCGTTGGAATGCTCTCCGAGAGCTCTACGATGGGGGCACCAAGCCTACTCAACTGCGACTATTTTCAGAGCCCAAAATTGAACGTTTTCATCAGTTTCGGGATACTTTTCTTTTTTTTTTGCTATTTTTTCGTCCCGGATCATATGTCGTGAGCCGCGAAAAGGATGACAACCTAATCCAGTACATTTCTATTACCGAATTCCACGCCACCTTGGGCAAGACAACTTCGCTTCATGTAGAGGCTGGGCCCGCAAACCGAGGGCATGGGGCTTAGGACCAGGTCTCCGTGGCTCTAGTACCCATAACTTTTGAACCGTATGGAGTTACGCGGTGCACAGCATACTGTTGGAAAGCTCTCCGAGAGCTCTACGATGGGGACAACAAGATTGCTTGGTTGCGCCTATTTTAGGTGCCCAAATTTGAACAGTTTCATCAGTTTCGGGACACTTTTCTTCTTTTGCGCTATTTTTCTGTCCCGGATCGTACGTCGTGAGCCGTGAAAAAGACAACAACCTGATCCATCACATTTCTATTACCGAATCCTACTCCACCATGGGCAAGACAACTTCGATTCACGTAGAGGCTGGGCCTACAAACCGAGGGCGTGGGGCTTAGGACCAGGTCTCCGTCGCTCCGGTACCCATAACTTTTGATTTGTAAGGAGTTACACGGCGCAAAAAATACTGTTGGAAAGCTCTTCGAGAGCTCTATGACGGGGGCAACAAGCCTGCAAAGCAGGACCTATTTTTGGAGCCCAAAATCGAACGTTTTCATCAGTTTCTGGACACTTTTCTTCTTTTGCACTGTTTTTCCGTCCCGGATCGTACGTCGCGAGCCGTGAAAAGGACGACAACCTAATCCATCACATTTATATTACCGAATCCCACGCCACATTGGGCAAGACAACTTCGCTTCACATAGAGGCTGGGCCCGTAAACCGAGGGCGTGGGAGTTAGGACCAAGTCTCCGTCGCTTCGGTGCCATTAACTTTTGATCCGTAAGGAGTTACGTGACGCACAGCATACCGTTGGAAAGCTCTCTGAGAGCTCTACGACAGGGGAAGCATACCTGCACGGCTGCGCCTATTTTTATAGCCCAAAATTGAACGTTTTCATTAGTTTTTGGACACTTTTCTCCTTTTGCGTTGTTTTTCCGTCTCGGATCGTACGTCGTGAGCCGCGAAAAGGACAACAACCTAATCCATCACATTTCTCTTACCGAATCCCATGCCACCTTGGGCAAGACAACTTTGCTTCACGTAGAGGCTAGGCCCGCAAACTGAGGACGTGGGGCATAGGACCAGGTGTTCGTGGCTCCGGTGCCCATAACTTTTGATCCGTAAGGAGTTACGCAGCGCACAGCATACCATTGGAAAACTCTCCGAGAGCTCTACGATGGGGCAGTAAGCTTGCTTGGCTGCGCCAATTTTTGAAGCCCAAAATTGAAAATTTTTATCAGTTTCGGGACACTTTTCTTCTGTTGCGCTGTTTTTCCATCCCGGATCGTACGTCGTGAGCCGCTAAAAGGACGACAACCTAATTCATCACATTTCTATTACCGAATCCCACTCCACCTTGGGCAAGAAAACTTCGCTTCACGTAGAGGCTGGGCCCGCAAACCGAGGGCGTGGGGCTTAGGACCAGGTCACCGTTGCTCCGATGCCCATAACTTTTGATCCGTAAGGAGTTACGCGGCACACAGCATACTGTTAGAAAGCTCTCCGAGAGCTCTACAATGGGAGCAGAAAGCCTACTTTGCTGCACCTATTTTGGGAGCCCAAAATCAAACGTTTTCATTAGTTTTGAGACACTTTTATTCTTTTGCACTGTTTTTCTGTCCCGGATCGTACGTCGTGAGTCGCGAAAAGGACGACAACCTAATTCATCACATTTCTATTACCGAATCTCCTCCACCTTGGGCAAGATAACTTCGCTTCACGTAGAGGCTGGGCCCGAAAATCGAGGGTGTGGGGCTTAGGACCAGGTCCCCTTTGCTCCAGTGACCATAACTTTTGATCCGTAAGGACTTACGCGGAACACAGCATACCGTTGAAAAGTTCTCCCAGAGCTCTACGACGGGGGCAGCAAGTCTGCTCTGCTTGGCCTATTTTCGGAGCCCAAAATCGAACGTTTTCATTATTTTTTGGACACTTTTCATCTTTTGCGTTGTTTTTCCGTCCCAGATCGTACGTCGTGAGCCGCGAAAAGGACGACAACCTAATCTATCACATTTCTATTACTGAATCCCACGCCACATTGGGCAAGACAACTTCGCTTCACGTAGAGGCTGGGCCCGCAAAGCGTGGGCGTAGGGCTTAGGACCAGGTCTCGGTCGCTCCGGTGCCCATAACTTTTGATCCATAAGGAGTTATGTGGCGCATAGCATACTGTTGGAAAGCTCTCCAAGAGCTCTACGATGGGGGCTACAAGCATACTCTGCTGCGCCTATTTTCGGAGCCCAAAATCAAATGTTTTCATCAGTTTCTGGAAACTTTTCTTCATTTGCGTTGTTGTTCCGTCCAGGATCGTATGTCGTGAGCCGCGAAAAGGGCGACCACCTAATCCATTACATTTCTATTTCCGAATAACATGCCACCTTGGGCAAAACAACTTCGCTTCACGTAGAGGCTGGGCCCACAAACTGAGGGCGTAGGGCTTAGGACTAGGTCTCCTTTGCTCCAGTGCCCATAACTTTTGATCCGTAAGGAGTTACCCGGCGCACAGCATACCGTTGGAAAGCTCTCCGAGAGTTGTACGATGAGGGTAGCAAGCTTGCTTGGCTGCTCCTGTTTTCGGATCCCAAAATCGAACATTTTCATCAGTTTCTTGACACTTTTCTTCTTTTGTGCTGTTTTTTCATCCCGGATCATACGTCGTGAGCCGCAAAAAGGAAGACAACCTAATCCAGCACAATTCTATTACCGAATCCCATGCCACCTTGGGCAAGACAACTTTGCTTCACGTAGAGGCTGGGCCTGCAAACCGAGGGCGTGGGGATTAGGAACAGGTCTCTTTGGCTCCGGTGCCCATAACTTTTGATCCGTAAGGAGTTACGCGGCGCACAGCATACCGTTGGAAAGCTCTCCGAGAGCTCTACGATAAGGGCAGCGAATCTGCTCGGCTGCGCCAATTTTCGGAGCCCAAAATTGAACATTTTCATCATTTTGGGGATACTTTTCTTCTTTTGCGCTAATTTTCCGTCCTGGATCGTACGTCGTGAGCCTCGAAAAGGACGACAACCTAATCCATCACATTTCTATTACAAAATCTGACACCACATTGGGCAAGAAACTTCGCTTCCCATAGAGGCTTGGGCCGCGATCCGAGGGCATTGGGCTTAGGACCAGGTCTCCGTCGCTCCGGTGCCCATAACTTTTGATCTGTAAAGAGTTACGCGGCGCATAGCATACCGTTGGAAAGCTCGCCGAGAGCTCTACGACGAGGGAAGCAAGTTTGCTCGGTTGCGCCTATTTTCAGAGCCAAAAATCGAACATTTTCATCAGTTTCTTGACATTTTTCTTCTTTTGCGCTATTTTTTCATCCCGGATCGTACGTCGTGAGCAGCAAAATGGACGACAACCTAATCCAGCACATTTCTATTAGGGAATCCCATGCCACCTGGGTAAGACAACTTTTCTTTACGTAGAGGCTGGGCCCGCAAACCGAGGGCGTGGGACTTAGGAATAGGTCTCTATGGCTCTGGTGTCCATAACTTTTGATCCGTAAGGAGTTATGCGGCGCACAGCATACCGTTGGAAAGCTCTCTGAGAGCTCTACGATGGGGGCAGCAAATCTGCTAGACTGCGCTTATTTTCGGAGCCCAAAATCGAACGTTTTCATCAGTTTCGGGATACTTTTCTTCTTTTGTGCTAATTTTCTGTCCTGGTACGCGTCATGAGCCTCGAAAAGGACGACAACCTAATCCATCACATTTCTATTACCAAATCTGATGCCACCTTGGGCAAGAAACTTTGCTTCCCGTAGAGGCTGGGGCCGCGATCCGAGGGCGTGGGGCTTAGGACCAGGTCTTCGTCGCTCCGGTGCCCATAACCTTTGATCCGTAAGGAGTTACACAGCGCACAGCATACCGTTGGAAAGCTCTCCAAGAGCTCTACGATGGGGGCAGCAAACTTACTCAGCTTTGCCTATTTTCAGAGGCCAAAATCAAACGTTTTCATCAGTTTCAGGTCACTTTTCTTCTTTTGCGCAATTTTTTCGTCCTGGATCGTACGTTGTGAGCCTCGAAAAGGATGACAACCGAATCCATCACATTTCTATCACCGAATCCCACACCACGTTGGGCAAGACAACTTCGCTTCACGTAGAGGCTTGGCCCACAAACCGTGGGCGTGGGGCTTAGGACCAGGTCTCCGTCGCTCCGATGGCCATAACTTTTGATCTGTATGGAGTTACGTGGCACATAGCATACCGTTGGAATGCTCTCGTAGAGCTCTACGACAGTGGTTGGAAGCTTGATTGGCTGTGCCTATTTTTGGAGTCCAAAATTGAACGTTTTCATCAATTTCGGTACACTTTTCATCTTTTACGTTGATTTTCTGTCCTGGATCATACTTCGTGAGCCGCGAAAAGGAAGACAACCTAATCCATCACATTTCTATTATCGAATCCCACGCCACGTTGGGTAAGAAAACTTCGTTTCACGTAGAGGCTAGGCCCGCAAACTAAGGGCGTAGGGCTTAGGACCAGGTCTCCGTCGCTCCGGTGCCTATAACTTTTGATTTGTAAGGAGTTACGTGGCGCACAGCATACCGTTGGAAAGCTCTCCGAGAGCTCTACGATAGAGGCAGCAAGCCTGCTCGGCTACACCTATTTTCGGAGCCCAAAATCAAACGTTTTAATCGGTTTCGGGACACTTTACTTCTTTTGAGCAGTTTTTCAGGCCTGGATGGTACGTCGTGAGCCGCGAAAAGGACGACAACCAAATCCATCACATTTCTATTACCAAATCCCACGCCACCTTGGGCAAGATTGCATCACTTCCCGTAGAGGCTGGGGCCGTAAACCGAGGGCGTGGGGCTTTGGACCAGGTCTCCGTCGCTCCATTGCCCATAACTTTTGATCCGTAAGGAGTTACGCGGTGCACAGCATACCGTTGGAAAGTTCTTCGAGAGCTCTGCGACGGGGGCAGCGAGCCTGCACAGCTGCACCTATTTTGAGCTATTTTTTCATCCCAGATCGTACGTCGTGAGCCGCAAAAAGGACGACAACCTAATCCATCACATTTCTATTAACGAATCCTTGTCCACGTTGGGCAAGACAACTTCGGTTCACGTAGAGGCTGGGCCCCCAAAACCGAGGGCGTGGGGCTTAGGACCAGGTCTCCGTCACTCTGGTGCCCATAACTTTTGATCCGCAAGGTGTTACGTGGCACACAGCATACCGTTGGAAAGCTCTCTGATAGCTCTACGATGGCGGCAGAAAGCGTTGCTTTGCTGCGCCTATTTTCAGAGCTCAAAATTGAAAGTTTTTATCTATTTTGGGACACTTTTATTCTTTTGCACGGTTTTTCTATCCCGGATCGTACGTCGTGAGCCGCGAAAAGGATGACAACCTAATCTATCACATATCTGTTACTGAATCCTACTCCTCTTTGGGCAAGACAATTTCGCTTCACATAGAGGCTGGGCCCGCAAACCGAGGGCATACGGCTTAGGACCAGGTCTCCGTCGCTCTGGTGCCCATAACTTTTGATCCGTAAGGAGTTACGTGGCGCACAGCATACCGTTGGAAAGCTCTCCGAGAGCTCTACGACGGGGGCAGCAAGCTTGCTCGGCTGCGCCTATTTTCGGAGCCCAAAATCAAACGTTTTCATTAGTTTGTGGACACTTTTCTTCTTTTATGCTGTTTTTTCGTCACGGATCGTACGTTATGAGCCGCGAAAAGGACGGCAACCTAATCCAGCACATTTCTATTACCGAATCCTAGGCCAACTTGGGCCAGACAACTTCACTTCATGTAGAGGCTGGGCCCATAAACCGAGGGCGTGGGGCTTAGGAACAGGTCTCCGTCGCTCCGGTGCCCAGAACTTTTAACCTGAAAGGAGTTATGCGGCACACAGTATACCGTTGGAAAGCTCTCTGAGAGCTCTACGACGGGGGAAGAGATCTTGCTCAGCTGCGCTTGTTTTCGTAGCTCAAAATTGAATGTTTTCATCAGTTTTTGGACACTTTTCCTCTTTTGTGCTGTTTTTTCGTCCCGAATCGTACGTCGTGAGCCACGAAAAGGACGACAACCTAATTCAGCACATTTAAATTTTTGAATCCCACGCCAACTTGGACAAGACAACTTCGCTTCACGTAGAGGCTGGGCCCGCAAACCGAGTGCGTGGGGCTTAGGACCAGGTCTTCGTGGCTCCGGTGCCCATAACTTTTGATGCGTAAGGAGTTATGCGGCGCACAGCATACCGTTGGAAAGCTCTTCGAGAGCTCTACGACGGGGGCAGCAAGCTTGCTCGGCTACGCCTATTTTTGGAGCCCAAAATCAAACGTTTTCATTAGTTTCTGGACACTTTTCTTCTTTTGTGCTATTTTTCCGTCCCGGATCGTACGTCGTGAGCCGCGAAAAGGATGACAACCTAATCCATTACATTTCTATTACCGAATACCACATCACCTTGGGAAAGACAACTTCACTTCACATAGAGGCTATGTCCGCAAACCGAGGGCGTGGGGCTTAGGACCAGGTCTTCGTCGCTCCGTTGCCCATAACTTTTGATCTGTAAGGAGTTACGTAGCGCTCAGCATACCGTTGGAAAGCTCTCCAAGAGCTCTACGATAGGGGCAGCAAACTTGGTCGGCTGCACCCATTTTCGGATCCCAAAATCAAACGTTTTCATCAGTTTTGGGACACTTTTGTCTTTTACGCTATTTTTCGGTCCTGGATCGTACGTCGTGAGCCTCGAAAAGTATGACAACTTAATCCATCACATTTCTATTACCAAATCCCATGCTACCTTGGGCAAGAAACTTCACTTCCTGTAGAGGCTGAGGCCGCAAACCGAGGGCGTGGGGCTTAGGACCAGGTCTCCGTCGCTCCGGTACCCATAACTTTTGATCCGTAAGGAGTTATGCGGCACACAGCATACCGTTGGAATGCTTTCTGAGAGCTCTACGATGGGGGCAGAAAACCTGCTTTGCTGCGCCTATTTTTGGTGTCCAAAATCGAACGTTTAATCAGTTTTGGGATACTTTTCTTGTTTTGCATTGTTTTTCCATCACAGATCGAACGTCGTGAGCCGCGAAAAGGTCGACAACCTAATCCATCACATTTCTATTATCGAATCCCACTCCACCTTGGGCAAGATAACTTCGGTTCACGTAGAGGCTGGGCCCACAAACCGAGGGCGTAGGGCTTTGGACCAGGTCTCCGTCGCTCCGGCGTCCATAACTTTTGATCTGTAAGGAGTGACGCGGCGCATAGCATACCGTTGAAAAGCTCTCCGAGAGCTCTACGACGGAGGTAGCAAGGCTGATCGGCTACGCCTATTTTCGGAGCCCAAAATCAAAGGTTTTCATCAGTTTCTGGACACTTTTCTTTTTTTGTGCAGTTTTTCCGTCCTGAATCGTAAGTCGTGAGCCGCGAAAAGGACGACAACCTAATCCATTTCATTTGTATTATCGAATAACATGCCACCTGGGCAAGACAACTTCGCTTCACGTAGAGGCTGGGCCCGCAAACAGAGGGTGTGGGGCTTAGGACCAGGTCTCCGTCGCTCCGGTGCCCATAACTTTTGATCTGCAAGGAGTTACGCGACACACAGGATACCGTTGGAAAGCTCTCCGAGAGCTCTACGACGGGGACAGCAAGCCTGCTCTACTACGCCTTTTTTTGGAGCCCAAAATCGAACATTTTCATCAGTTTCGGGACATTTTTGTCTTTTACGTTGTTTTTCGGCTTGGATTGTACGTCGTGAGGCGCAAAAAGGACGACAACCTAATCCATCACATTTCTATTACCAAATCCCACGCCACCTTGGGCAAGACAACATCGCTTCCCGTAGAGGCTGGGGCCGCAAACCGAGGGCGTGGGGCTTAGGACCAGGTCTCCGTCACTCCGGTGCCCATAACTTTTGATCCGTAAAGAGTTACGCGGCGCACAGCATACCGTTGCAAAGTTCTCCGAGAGCTCTACAACGGGGATAGCTAGCCTTCCCTGCTGCACCGGTTTTCGGAGCCCAAAATCTACCATTTTCAACAGTTTTGGGAAAGTTTTCGTGTTTTCTGCTATTTTTTCATCCCGGATCGTACGTCGTGAGCCGCAAAAAGGACGACAAGCTAATCCAACACATTTCTATTACCCAATCCTAGGCTACCTTGGGAAAGACAACTTCGCTTCACGTAGAGACTGAGCCCGCAAACCAAGGGCGTAGGGCTAAGGACCAGGTCTCCGTTGCTCCGGTGCCCATAAATTTTGATCCGTAAGGAGTTACGTGGCGCACAGCATACCGTTGGAAAGCTCTTCGAGAGCTCTACGACCGTGGCAGCAAGCCTGCTTGGTTGCGCCAATTTTCAGAGCCCAAAATTGAACGTTTTCATCAGTTTTGGGATACTTTTCTTCTTTTACGTTGTTTTTTAGTCACGGATCGTACGTCGTGAGCCGCGAAATGGACGACTTCCTAATCCATCACATTTTTATTACCGAATCCCACTCCACCTTGGGCATGAAAAATTAGGTTAACATAGAGGCTAGGCCCACAAACCGAGGGCGTGGGGCTCAGGACCAGGTCTCCGTCTATCCGGTGCCCATAAGTTTTGATCCGTATGGAGTTACGTGTACAGCATACCGTTGGAAAACTCTCCAAGAGCTCTACGACAGGGGGAGCAAGCCTGCTCGGCTGCGCCTATTTTCGAAGCCCAAAATCGAACGTTTTCATCAGTTTCTGGACACTTTTCATCTTTTGCACTGTTTTTTCGTCCCAGATAATCGCCATGAGTAGAAAAAAGGACGACAACATAATCCATTACATTTCTATTTTTGAATACCACGCCACCTTGGGCAAGACAACTTTGCTTCACGTAGAGGTTAGGCCCGCAAACCGATGGCGTGGGACTTAGGACTAGGTCTCCATCGCTCCGATGCCCATAACTTTTGATCCGTAAGGAGTTACGCGGCGCACAGCATACCGTTGGAAAGCTCTCCAAGAGCTCTACGACTGGGGCAGCAAGCCTAATCGTCTGCGCCTATTTTCGGAGCTCAAACTAGAACGTTTTTCTCAATTTCTGGACACTTTTATTCTTTTGCGCTGTTTTTGCATCCCGGATCGTACGTCGTGAGCCGCTAAAAGGACAACAACCTAATCCATCACATTTCTATTACCTAATCCCACAACACCTTGGGAAAGACAACTTCGCTTCACATAGAGGCTGGGCCTGCAAACCGAGGGCGTGGGGCTTAAGACCAAGTCTCCGTCGCTCCGGTGCCCAAAACTTTTGATCTGTAAGGAGTTACGCGGCGCACAACATACCGTTGGAAAGCTCTCCGAGAGCTCTACGACGGGGGTAGCAACCCTGCTCGGCTGCGCCTATTCTCGGCACCCAAAATCAAACATTTTCATTAGTTTCTGGACACTTTTCTTCTTTTACGCTGTTTTTTCTTCCCGGATTGTACGTCGTAAGCCGCGAAAAGGACGACAACCTAATCCATCACATTTCTATTACCGAATCCCACTCCACCTTGGGCAAGACAACTTCGGTTCACGTAGAGGCTGGGCCCGCAAACTGAGAGCGTGGGGCTTATGACCAGGTCTCCGTCGCTCAGGTGCCCATAACTTTTGATCCGTAAGGAGTTACGTAGAGCATAGCATATCGTTGAAAAGCTCTCCGAGAGCTCTACGACAGGGGCAGCAAGGTTTATCGGCTGCGCATATTTTCAGAGCCCAAAATCAAATATTTTCATCTATTTCTGGACACTTTTCTTCTTTTGCGCTATTTTTCCATCCCGGATCGTACGTCGTGAGCCGCGAAAAGGATGACATCCTAATCCATTACATTTCTATTACCGAATAACACGCCACCTGGGCAAGACAACTTCTCTTCACGTGGAGGTTGGGCCCACAAACCGAGGGCGTAGGGCTTAGGACCAGGTCTCCATCGCTCCGGTGCCCATAACTTTTGATCTGTAAGGAGTTACGCGGCGCACAGCATACCGTTGGAAAGCTCTCTGAGAGCTCTACGACGGGGATTGCAAGCCTGCCCGACTGCCCCTTTCTTTGGATCCCAAAATCGAACGTTTTCATCAGTTTCGGGACACTTTTGTCTTTTACGCTGTTTTTCGGCCTGGATCGTATGTCGTCAGCTGTGAAAAGCACGACAACCTAATCCATTACATTTCTATTACCAAATCCCATGCCACCTTGGGCAAGACAACATCGCTTCCCGAAGAGGCTGGGGCTGCAAACCGAGGGCGTGGGGCTTAAGACGAGGTCTCTGTCGCTCCGGTGACCATAAATTTTGATCCGTAAGGAGTTACGTGGCGCACAGAATACAGTTGAAAAGTTCTCCGAGAGCTCTACGATAGGGACAGCTAGCCTGCCATGCTTCGTCGGTTTTCGGAGCCCAAAATCTAATATTTTCATCAGTTTCGGGACACTTTTCATGTTTTGCGAAGTTTTTCCGTCCTGGATCGTACGTCGTGAGCCGCAAAAAGGACTACAACCTAATCCATCACATTTCTATTACCGAATCCTAGGCTACATTGGCAAGACAAATTCACTTCACATAGACGCTGAGCCTGAAAACTGAGAGTGTAGGGCTTCGGACCAGGTCTCCGTCGCTTCGGTGCCCATAAATTTTGATCCGTAAGGAGTTACGCGGCACACAGCATACCGTTGGAAAGCTCTTCGAGAGCTCTACGACCATGGCAGCAAGCCTGCTCAGTTGTGCCAATTTTTAGAGCCCAAAATCGAACGTTTTCATCAGTTTCGGGATACTTTTCTTCTTTTACGTTGTTTTTCAGTCACGGATCGTACGTCGTGAGCCGCAAAATAGACGACAACCTAATCCATCACATTTCTATTACCGAATCCCACTCTACCTTGGGCAAGAAAACTTCGATTCACGTAGAGGCTAGGCCTGCGAACCGAGTGCGTGGGGCTCAGGACCAAGTCTCCGTCGCACTGGTGCCCATAACTTTTGATCCGTAAGGAGTTACGCGGCGCACAGCTTACCGTTGGAAAGCTCTCCGAGAGCTCTACGACAGGGATAGGAAGCCTGCTCGACTGCGCCTATTTTCGGAGCCCAAAATTGAATGTTTTCATCAATTTTTGGACACTTTTCTTCTTTTGCACTGTTTTTTCGTTTCGGATCGTACGTCGTGAGCAGCGAAAAGGACGACAACATAATCCATTACATTTCTATTACCGAATACCATGCCATCTTGGGCAAGACAATTTCGCTTAATGTAGACGCTGGGCCCGCAAACCGATGGCGTGGGGCTTAGGACTAGGTCTCCATCGCTCCGGTGCCCATAACTTTTGATCCGTAAGGAGTTACGCGGTGCACAGCATACAGTTGGAAAGCTCTTCGGGAGCTCTACAATAGGGGTAGCAAACCTGCTCGGCTGCACCAATTTTTGGAGCCCAAAATCGAACGTTTTCATCTGTTTCTGGACAATTTTCTTCTTTTGCATTATTTTTCCGTCCCGGATCGTACGTCGTGAGCCGTGAAAAGGACGACAACATAATCCATTACATTTCTATTATCGAATACCATGCCACCTTGGCCAAGACAACTTCGCTTCACGTAGAGGCTGGGCCCGTAAACCGATGGCGTGGGGCTTAGGACCAGGTCTCCATCACTCCCGTGCCCATAACTTTTGATCTGTAAGGAGTTACGCGGTGCACAGCATACCGTTGGAAAGCTCTCCAAGAGCTCTACGACTAGGGCAGAAGCCTGATCATCTGCGCCTATTTTCGGAGCCCAAACTAGAACGTTTTCTTCAGTTTCTGGACACTTTTCTTGTTTTGCGCTATTTTTCCATCCCGGATCGTACGTCGTGAGCCGCTAAAAGGACGCCAACCTAATCCATCACATTTCTTTACCTAATCCCATGCCACCTTGGGCAAGACAACTTCGCTTCACATAGAGGCTGGGCCTGCAAATCGAGGGCGCGGGGCTTAGGACCAGGTCTCCGTCGCTCCGGTGCCCATAACTTTTGATCCGCAAGGAGTTACGTGGTGCATAGCATACCGTTGGAAAGCTCTCCGAGAGCTCTATGACTGGGGCAACAACCCTGCTCGGCTGCGGCTATTTTTGGAGCCCAAAATCAAATATTTTCATTAGTTTCTGGACACTTTTCTTCTTTTGCGCTGTTTTTCCGTCCCGGATCCTATGTCGTGAGCCGCGAAAAGGACGATAACCTAATCCATCACATTTCTATTACCGAATCCCACTCCACCTTGGGCAAGACAACTTCGGTAAACGTAGAGGCTGGGCCTGCAAACCGAGGGCGTGGGGCTTAGGACCAGGTCTCCGTCGCTCCAATGCCCATAACTTTTGATTCGTAAGGAGTTACGCGGCACATAGCATACCGTTGAAAAGCACTCTGAGAGTTCTACGACGGGGGCAGCTAGGCTGATCTGCTATGCCTATTTTCGGAGCCCAAAATCAAACGTTTTTATCAGTTTTGGACACTTCTCTTCTTTTGCGCTGTTTTTCCATCCCGGATCGTACGTCGTGAACCGCGAAAAGGACAACATCCTAATCCATAACATTTCTATTACCGAATAACACGCCACCTGGACAAGACAACTTCGCTTCACGTGGAGGCTGGGCCCGCAAACCGAGGGCCTGGGGCTTAGGACCAGGTCTCCATCGCTCCGGTGCCCATAACTTTTCATTTGTAAGGAGTTACGCGGCGCACAGCATACCATTTGAAAGCTCTCCAAGAGCTCTACGAATGGATAGCAGGCCTGCTCAACTGCGCCTTTTTTCGGAGCCCAAAAATGAACGTTTTCTTAAGTTTCGGGACACTTTTGTCTTTTACACTGTTTTCTGGCATGGATCGTACGTCGTGAGCCACAAAAAGGAAGACAACCTAATCCATCACATTTCTATTACCAAATCCCATGCCACCTTGGGCAAGACAACATTGCTTCTCGTAGAGGCTGGGGCCGCAAACCTAGGGCGTAGGGCTTAGGACATCATCTCCGTCGTTCCGGTGCCCATAACTTTTGATCCGTAAGGAGTTACGTGGCGCACAACATACCGTTGGAAAGTTCTCCGAGAGTTCTACAACGGGGACAGTTAGCCTACCCTGCTGCGCCGGTTTTCGGAGCCCAAAATCTAACGTATTCATCAGTTTTGGGACACTTTTCGTATTTTGCGCTGTTTTTCCGTCCCAGATCGTATGTCGTGAGCCGCGAAAAGGACGACAACCTAATCCATCACATTTCCATTACCGAATCCTAGGCTACGTTGGGCAAGACAACTTCGCTTCACGTAGAGGCTGAGCTCGCAAACCCAGGGCGTAGGGCTTAGGACCAAGTCTCCGTCGCTCCGGTGCCCATAAATTTTGATCCGTAAGGAGTAACGCAGTGCACAACATACTGTTGAAAAGCTCTTCGAGAGCTCTATGACCGTGGCAGCAAGCCTGCTCAGTTGAGCCAATTTTTGGAGCCCAAAATCGAATGTTTTCATCAGTTTCGGGATACTTTTCTTCTTTTGCGTTGTTTTTCAGTCACGGATCGTACGTCATGAGTCGCGAAATGGATGACAACCTAATCCATCACATTTCTATTACCGAATCCCAGTCCACCTTGGGCAAGAAAACTTCTATTCACGTAGAGGCAAGGCACGCAAACCGAGGGCATGGGGCTTAGGACCAGGTCTCCGTCGCTTCGGTGCCCATAACTTTTGATCCGCAAGGAGTTACGCGGCTCACAGCATACCGTTGGAAAGCTCTCCGAGAGCTCTACGACAAGGGTAGCAAGCCTGCTCGGCTGCGCCTATTTTTGGAGCCCAAAATTGAACGTTTTCATCAGTTTCTGGACACCTTTCTTCTTTTGCACTGTTTTTCCGTCTTCGATCTTACGCGTGAGCCACGAAAAGGACGACAACATAATCCATTACATTTCTATTACCGAATACCATGCCACCTTGGGCAAGACAACTTCGCTTCACGTAGAGGCTGGGCCTGCAAACCGATGGCGTGGAGCTTAGGACCAGGTCTCCATCGCTCCGGTGCCTATAACTTTTGATCCGTAAGGAGTTACGCGGTGCACAGCATACCGTTGGAAAGCTCTTCAAGAGCTCTACGACTGGGGAAGCAAGCCTGATCATCTGCGCCTATTTTGGGAGCCCAAACAAGAACGTTTTCTTCAGTTTTTGGACACTTTTCTTATTTTTTGCTATTTTTTCATCCCGGATAGTACGTCGTGAGCCGCTAAAAGGATGACAACCTAATCCATCACATTTCTATTACCTAATCCCACGCCACCTTGGGCAAGACAACTTCGCTTCACATAGTGGCTGGGCCTGGAAACCGAGGGCACGGGGCTTAGGACCAAGTCTCCGTCGCTCTGGTGCCCATAACTTTTAATCCGTAAGGAGTTATGCGGTGCACTGCATACCGTTGGAAAGCTCTCCGAGAGCTCTACGACGGGGGCAATAACCCTGCTTAGCTGCACCTATTTTCAGAGCCCAAAATCAAACATTTTCATTAGTTTCTGGATACTTTTTTTCTTTTGCGCAGTTTTTCCGTCTCGGATCGTACGTCGTGAGCCGCAAAAAGGCTGACAACCTAATCCGTCACATTTCTATTACCGAATCCCACTCCACCTTGGGCAAGACAACTTCGGTTCACGTAGAGGCTGGACCCGCAAACCGAGGGCGTGGGGCTTAGGACCAGGTCTCCGTCGCTCCAGTGCCCATAACTTTTGATTCGCACGGAGTTACGCAGCGCATAGCATACCGTTGTAAAGCTCTCCAAGAGCTCTATGATGGGGCAGCAATGCTGATCAGCTGTGCCTATTTTCGGAGCCCAAAATCTAACGTTTTTATTAGTTTCTGGACATTTTTCTTCTTTTGCGCTGTTTTTCCGTCCTCGATCGTACGTCGTAAGCCGCGAAAAGGATGACAACCTAATCCATTACATTTCTATTACCGAATAACACGCCACCTGGGAAAGACAACTTCGTTTCACGTAAAGGCTGGGCCCGCAAACCGAGGGCATGGGGCTTAGGATCAGGTCTCCATAGCTCCGGTGCCCATAACTTTTGATCTGTAAGGAGTTACGTGGCACACAGCTTACCATTGGAAAGCTCTCCGAGAGCTCTACGACGGGGATAGCAAGCCTGCTCGATTGCGCCTTTTTTCAGGGCCCAATATCGAACGTTTTCATCAGTTTTGGGACACTTTTGTCTTTTACGTTGTTTTTCGACCTGGATCGTACGTCGTGAGCCGTGAAAAGGACGACAACCTAATCCATCACATTTCTATTACCAAATCCCACGCCACCTTGGGCAAGACAACATCGCTTCCCGTAGAGGCTGGGGTCGCAAACCGAGGGCGTGGGGCTTAGTACCAAGTCTCCGTCGCTCCGGTGCCCATAACTTTTAATCCGTAAGGAGTTACGCCGTGCACAGCATACCGTTGGAAAGTTCTCCGAGAGCTCTACGACAGGGACAACCAGCCTGCCTTGCTGCGTCGGTTTTCGGAGCCCAAATTCTAACGTTTTCATCAGTTTCGTGAAACTTTTCGTCCCGGATCGTAGGTCGTGAGTCGCGAAAAGGATGACAACCTAATCCATCACATTTCTTTTACTGAATCCTAGGCTACCTTGGGCAAGACAACTTTGCTTCACGTAGAGGTTGAGCCTGCAAACCGAGGGCGTAGGGCTTAGGACCAAGTCTCCATGGCTCTGGTGCCCATAAATTTTGATCCGCAAGGAGTTATGCGGTGCACAGCACACCGTTGGAAAGCTCTTCGAGAGTTCTACGACCGTGGCAGCAAGCCTGCTCAGTTGCGCCAATTTTTAGAGCCCAAAATCGAATGTTTTCATTTGTTTCGGGATATTTTTCTTCTTTTGCGTTGTTTTTCAGTCACGGATCGTACGTCGTGAGCCGCGAAATGGACGACAACCTAATCCATCACATTTCTATTACCGAATCCCACTCTACCTTGGGGAAGAAAACTTCAGTTCACGTAGAGGCTAGGTCCGCAAACTGAGTGCGTGGGGCTCAGGACCAGGTCTCCTTCGCTCTGGTGCCCATAACTTTTGATTCGTAAGGAGTACGCAGCGCACCGCATACCGTTGGAAAGCTCTCCGAGAGCTCTACGATAGGGATAGAAAGCCTGCTCGACTGCACCTATTTTCGGAGCCCAAAGTAGAACATTTTCATCAGTTTTCGGACACTTTTCTTATTTTGAGCTATTTTTCCATCCCGGATCGTACGTCGTGAGCCGCTAAAATGACGAAATCCTAATCCATCACATTTCTATTACCTAATCCCACGCCACCTTTGGGCAAGACAACTTCCCTTCCATAGAGGCTGGGCTCGCAAACCGAGAGCGTTGGGCTTAGGACTAAGTCTCCGTCGCTCCGGTGCCCATAACTTTTGATCCTTAAAGAGTTACGCAGCGCACAGCATACCGTTGGAAAGCACTCCGAGAGCTTTACGATGGGGGTAGCAACCCTGCTCGGCTGCGCCTATTTTCGGATAACAAAATCAAACATTTTCATTAGTTTCTGGTCATTTTTCTTTTTTTTCGCTATTTTTTCCGTCCTGGATCGTACGTCGTGAGCCTCGAAAAGGACGACAGCTTAATCAATCACATTTCTATTACCAAATCCCACGCCACCTTGGGCAAGAAACTTTACTTCCCGTAGAGGCTAGGGCCGCAAACCGAGGGCGTGGGGCTTAGGACCAGGTCTCCGTCGCTCTGGTGCCCATAACTTTGGATCCGTAAGGAGTTACTCGGCACACAACATGCCGTTTGAATGCTCTTCGAGAGCTCTACGATGGGGGTAGAAAACCTGCTTGCTGCGCCTATTTTTTGTGCCCAAAATCGAACGTTTTCATATGTTTCGGGACACTTTTAATCTTTTGCGTTGTTTTTCTGTCCCGGATCGTACTCCGTGAGCCGCGAAAATGATGACAACCTAATCCATCATATTTCTATTTCCGAATCCCACTCCACCTTGGGCAAGACAACTTCGGTTCACGTAGAGGCTGGGCTTACAAACCGAGGGCATGGGGCTTAGGACTAGGTTTCCGTCGCTCTGGTGCCCATAACTTTTGATCCGTAAAGAGTTACGCGACGCACAGCATACCGTTGAAAAGCTCTCCGAGAGCTCTAAAACTGAGGTAGCAAGCTTGATCTGCTACGCCTATTTTCAGAGCCCAAAATCAAATGTTTTCATCAGTTTTTGGACATTTTTCTGCTTTTGCGCTGTCTTTCTGTCCCGGATTATACGTCATGGGCCACGAAAAGGACGACAACCAAATCCATTACATTTCTATTACCGAATAACATGCCACCTTGGGTAAGACAACTTTGCTTCACGTAGAGGCTGGGCCCGCAAACCGAGGGCGTGGGGCTTAGGACCAGGTCTCCGTGGCTCCGGTGCCCATAACTTTTGATCTATAAGGAATTACGCGGCGCACAGCATACCGTTGGAAAGCTCTCCGCGAGCTCTACGACGGGGATAGCAAGCCTGCTCGACTGCGCCTATTTATGAGCCCAAAATTTGAATATTTTCATCAGTTTCGGGACACTTTTGTCTTTTGCGCTGTTTTTCAGCCTGGATCGTACATTGTGTGCCGCGAAAAGGACAACAACCTAATCCATTACATTTCTATTACCGAATAACACGCCACTTTGGGCAAGACAACATCGCTTCCTATAGAGGCTGGGGCCGCAAACCGAGGGCGTGGGGCTTAGGACCAGGTCTCCGTCACTCCGGTGCCCATAAGTTTGATCAGTAAGGAGTTACGCAGCGCACAGCATACCGTTAGAAAGTTCACCGAGAGCTCTACGACGGGGACAACCAGCCTATCCAGCTGCGCTGGTTTTCGTAGCACAAAATCTAACGTTTTCATCAGTTTCGGGACACTTTTCTTCTTTTGCGCTGTTTTTCCGTCCCGGATAGTACGTCGTGAGCCGTAAAAAGGACGACAACCTAATCCAATACATTTCTATTACCGAATAACACGCCACCTTGGGCCAGACAACATCGCTTCCCGTAGAGGCTGGGGCCGCAAACTGAGGGCGTGGGGCTTAGTACCAGGTCTCCGTCGCTTTGGTGCCCATAACTTTTGATCCGTAAGGAGTTACGCGGCGCACAGGATACCGTTGGAAAGCTCTCCGAGAGCTCTACGATGGGGGCAGCAACCCTGCTAGGCTGCGCCTATTTCGGAGCCCAAAATCAAATATTTTCATTAGTTTCTGGACACTTTTCTTCTTTGCGCTGTTTTTCCGTCCCGGATCGTACGTTGTGAGCCGCGAAAAGGATGACAACCTAATCCATCACATTTCTATTACCGAATTCCACTCCACCTTTGGCAAGATAAATTCGGTTCACGTAGAGGTTGGGCCCGCAAACCGAGGGCATGGGGCTTAGAACCAGGTCTCTGTCGCTCCAGTACCCATAACTTTTGATCCGTAAGGAGTTACGCGGCACATACCATACAGTTGAAAAGCTCTCCGAGAGCTCTACAACTGAGGTAGCATGCCTGATCTGCTGCGCCTATTTTCAGAGCCCAAAATCAAAATCTTTCATCAGTTTTTGGACACTTTTCTATATTTGCGCTGTCTTTCTGTCCCAGATTATACGTCGTGGGCCGCGAAAAGGACAACAACCAAATCCATTACATTTCTATTACCGAATAACATGCCACCTTGGGTAAGACAACTTTGCTTCACGTAGAGGCTGGGCCCGCAAACCGAGGGCGTGGGGCTTAGGACCAGGTCTCCGTGGCTCCGGTGCCCATAACTTTTGATCTATAAGGAATTACGTGGCGCACAGCATACCGTTGGAAAGCTATCCGTGAGCTTTACGACGGGGATAGCAAGCCTGCTCGACTGCGCCTATTTTAGGAGCCCAAAATTTGAACATTTTCATCAGTTTCGGCACACTTTTGTCTTTTGCGCTATTTTTCAGCCTAGATCGTACATTGTGTGCCGCGAAAAGGACAACAACCTAATCCATTACATTTCTATTACCGAATAACACGCCACTTTGGGCAAGACAATATCGCTTCCCGTAGAGGCTGGGGCTGCAAACCGAGGGCGTGGGGCTTAGGACCATGTCTCCGTCGCTCCGGTGCCCATAAGTTTGATCCGTAAGGAGTTACGCAGCGCACAGCATACCGTTGGAAAGTTCACCGAGAGCTCTACAACGGGGACAACCAGCCTACCCAGCTGCGCTGGTTTTCGTAGCACAAAATCTAACGTTTTCATCAGTTTCGGGACACTTTTCTTCTTTTGCGCTATTTTTTCGTCCCGGATAGTACGTCGTGAGCCGTGAAAAGGACGACAACCTAATCCATTACATTTATATTACCGAATAACACGCCACCTTGGGCCAGACAACATCGCTTCCCGTAGAGGCTGGGGCCGCAAACCGAGGGCGTGGGGCTTAGTACCAGGTCTCCGTCGCTCTAGTGCCCATAACTTTTGATCCGTAAGGAGTTACGCGGCGCACAGGATACCGTTGGAAAGCTCTCCGAGAGCTCTACGATGCGGGCAGCAACCCTCCTAGGCTACGCCTATTTCGGAGTCCAAAATCAAATATTTTCATTAGTTTCTGGACACTTTTCTTCTTTTGCGCTGTTTTTTCATCCCGGATCGTACGTCATGAGCCGCGAAAAGGATGACAACCGAATCCATCACATTTCTATTATCGAATTCCACTCCACCTTTGGCAAGATAAATTCGGTTCACGTAGAGGCTGGGCCAGCAAACTGAGGGCATGGGGCTTAGAACCAGGTCTCTGTCGCTCCAGTGCCCATAACTTTTGATCCGTAAGGAGTTACGCGGCACATACCATACTGTTGAAAAGCTCTCCGAGAGCTCTACAACTGAGGTAGCAAGCCTGATCTGCTGCGCCTATTTTCAGAGCCCAAAATCAAATATTTTCATCAGTTTTTGGACACTTTTCTGCTTTTGCGCTGTCTTTCTATGCCAGATTATACATCGTGTGCCGCGAAAAGGATGATAACCAAATCCATTACATTTCTATTATCGAATAACATGCCACCTTGGGTAAGACAACTTTGCTTCACGTAGAGGCTGGGCCCGCAAACCGAGGGCGTGGGGCTTAGGACCAGGTCTCCGTGGCTCCGGTGCCCATAACTTTTGATCTATAAGGAATTACGTGGCACACAGCATACCGTTGGAAAGCTCTCCGCGAGCTCTACGATGGGGTTAGCAAGCCTGCTCGACTGCGCCTGTTTTAGGAGCCTAAAAATTGAACATTTTCATCAGTTTCGGGACACTTTTGTCTTTTGCGCTGTTTTTCAGCCTGGATCGTACATTGTGTGCCGCGAAAAGGACAACAACCTAATCCATTACATTTCTATTACCGAATAACACGCCACTTTGGGCAAGACAACATGGCTTCCCGTAGAGGCTGGGGCCGCAAACCGAGGGCGTGGGGCTTAGGACCATGTCTCCGTCGCTCCGGTGCCCATAAGTTTGATCCGTAAGGAGTTACGCAGCGCACAGCATACCGTTGGAAAGTTCACCGAGAGCTCTACAACGGGGACAACCAGCCTACCCAGCTGCGCAGGTTTTTGTAGTACAAAATCTAACGTTTTCATCAGTTTCGGGACACTTTTCTTCTTTTGCGCTGTATTTCCATCCCGGATAGTACGTCGTGAGCCGTGAAAAGGACGACAACCTAATCCATTACATTTCTATTACCGAATAACACGCCACCTTGGGCCAGACAACATCGCTTCCCGTAGAGGCTGGGGCCGCAAACCGAGGGCGTGGGGCTTAGTACCAGGTCTCCGTCGCTCTGGTGCCCATAACTTTTGATCCGTAAGGAGTTACGCGGCGCACAGGATACCGTTGGAAAGCTCTTCGAGAGCTCTACGATGCGGGCAGCAACCCTGCTAGGCTGCGCCTATTTCGGATCCCAAAATCAAATATTTTCATTAGTTTCTGGACACTTTTCTTCCTTTGCGCTGTTTTTCTGTCCCGGATCGTACGTCGTGAGCCGCGAAAAGGATGACAACCTAATCCATCACATTTCTATTACCGAATTCCACTCCACCTTTGGCAAGATAAATTTAGTTCACGTAGAGGCTGGGCCCGCAAACCGAGGGCGTGGGGCTTAGAACCAGGTCTCTGTCGCTCCGGTGCCCATAACTTTTGATCCGTAAGGAGTTACGCGGCACATACCATACTGTTGAAAAGCTCTCCGAGAGCTCTACGATGGGGGCAGCAAGGCTGATCGGCTGCACTTATTTTCGGAGCCCAAAATCAAACGTTTTCATCAATTTTTGGACACTTTTCTTCTTTTGCGCTGTTTTTCCATCTCGGATCGTACGTCGTGAGCCGCGAAAAGGACGACAATCTAATCTATTACATTTCTATTACTGGATAACACGCCACCTGGGCAAGACAACTTCGGTTCACGTAGAGGCTGGGCCTACAAACCGATGACGTGGGGCTTAGGACCAGGTCTTCGTCGCTCCGGTGCCCATAACTTTTGATCTGTAAGGAGTTACGCATTGCACAGTATACCGTTGGAAAGCTCTCCGAGAGCTCTACAACGGGGATAGCAAGCCTGCTCAACTGTACCTTTTTTCGGAGCCCAAAATCGAATGTTTTCATCAGTTTCGGGACACTTTTGTCTTTTACGCTGTTTTTCGGCCTAGGTCGTACGTCGTCAGCCGCGAAAAGGGCGACAACCTAATCCATCACATTTCTATTACCAAATCCCATGCCACCTTGGGCAAGACAACATCGCTTCTTGTAGAGGCTGGGGCCGCAAACCGAGGGTGTGGGGCTTATAACCAGGTCTCCGTCGCTCCAGTGCCCATAACTTTTGATCCGTAAGAAATTACGCGGCGCATAACATACCGTTGGAAAGTTCTCCGAGAACTCTACGACAAAGACAGCTAGCCTGCCCTACTGCGTCGGTTTTCGGAGCCTAAAATCTAACGTTTTCATCAGTTTCGGGACACTTTTCGTCTTTTGTGCTATTTTTCTGTCCCGGATCATATGTCGTGAGCCGCGAAAAGGACGATAACCTAATCTATCACATTTCTATTACTGAATCCTAAGCTACCTTGGGCAAGACAACTTCGCTTCACGTAGAGACTGATCCCGCAAACCGAGGTCGTAGGGCTTAGGACCAGGTCTCCGTCGCTCCAGTGCCCATAAATTTTGATCCGTAAGGAGTTACGCGGCGCACAACATACCGTTGGAAAGCTCTTCCAGAGCTCTACGACTATGGCAGCAAGCCTGCTCAGTTGTGCCAATTTTCAGAGCCCAAAATCGAACGTTTTCATCAGTTTTGGGATACCTTTTTTCTTTCGCGTTATTTTTTAGTCACGGATCGTACGTCGTGAGCCGCGAAATGGACGACAACCTAATCCATGACATTTCTGTTACCGAATCCCTCTCCACCTTGGGCAAGAAAACTTCGGTTCACGTAGAGGCTAGGCCCGCAAACCGAGGGCGTGGGGCTTAAGACCAGGTTTCCGTCGCTCCAGTACCCATAACTTTTGACCCGTAAGGAGTTACGCGGCGCATAGCATACCGTTGGAAAGCTCTCCGAGAGCTCTACGATAGGGGTAGTAAGCCTAATTGGCTGCGCCTATTTTCGGAGCCCAAAATCGAACGTTTTCATCAGTTTCTGGACACTTTTCTTCTTTTGTACTGTTTTTCTGTCTCGGATCGTACGTCGTGAGCCGCGAAAAGGACGACAACATAATCCATTACATTTCTATTACCGAATACCACTCCTCCTTGGGCAAGACAACTTCGCTTCACGTAGAGGCTGGGCCCGCAAACCGATGGCGTGGTACTTAGGACCAGGTCTCCAACGATCCGGTGCCCATAACTTTTGATCTGTAGGGAATTACGCGGCGCGCAGCATACTATTGGAAAGCACTCCAATAGCTCTACGACTGGGGCAGCAAGCCTGATCATCTGCACCTATTTTCGGAGCCCAAACTAGAACGTTTTCATCAGTTTCTGAACACTTTTCTTGTTTTGCGCTATTTTTTCATCCCGGATCTTACGTCGTGAGCCATTAAAAGGACGACAACCTAATCCATCACATTTCTATTACCTAATCCCATGCCACCTTGGGCAAGACAACTTCGCTTCACATAGAGGCTGGGCCTACAAACCGAGGTCGTGGGGTTTAGGACCAGGTCCCCATCCCTCCGGTGCCCATAAGTTTTGATCCGTAAGGAGTTACATGGCGCACAACATACAGTTGAAAAGCTCTCCGAGAGCTCTACGACGGGGACAGCAACCCTGGTCGGCTGCACCTATTTTTGGAGCCCAAAATCAAACGTTTTCATCAGTTTCTAAACACCTTTCTTCTTTTGCGCTGTTTTTTGTCCCGGATCGTACGCCGTGAGCCGCGAAAAGGACAACAACCTAATCCATTACATTTCTATTACCGAATAACACGCCACCTAGGCAAGACAACTTCACTTCACGTAGAGGCTGGGCCCGCAAACCGAGGGCGTGAGGCTTAGGACCAGGTCTCCGTCGCTCCGGTGCCCATAACTTTTGATCTGTAAGGGGTTACGCGGCGCACAGCATACTGTTGGAAAGCTCTCCGAGAGCTCTACTACAAGGATAGCAAGCCTGCTCCACTGTGCCTTTTTTTGGACCCCAAAATTGAACGTTTTCATCAATTTTGGGACACTTTTGTCTTTTACGCTGTTTTTCGGCCTGGATCGTACTTCGTGAGCCGCAAAAAGGATGACAACCTAATCCATCACATTTCTATTACCAAATCCCACGCCACCTTCGGCAAGACAACATCGCTTCCCGTAGAGGCTGGGGCCGCAAACCGAGGGCGTGGGGCTTAGGACCAGGTCTCCGTCGCTCCGGGGCCCATAACTTTTGATCCGTAAGGAGTTACGTAGCGCACAGCATACCGTTGGAAAGTTCTCCGAGAGCTCTACGACGAGGAAAACTATCCTGCCCTGCTGCGCCAGTTTTCGGAGCCCAAAATCTAACGTTTTCATGGCACTTTTCGTCTTTTGCACTGTTTTTTTGTCCCGGATCGTACGTCGTGAGCCGCGAAAAGGACTACAACCTAAACTATCACATTTCTATTACCGAATCCTAGGCTGCCTTAGGAAAGACAACTTCACTTCACGTAGAGGCTGAGCCCGCAAACCGAGGGCGTAGGGCTTAGAACCAGGTCTCTGTTGCTCCGATGCCCATAAATTTTGATCTATAAGGAGTTACGTGGCGCACAGCATACCGTTGGAAAGTTCTTCGAGAGCTCTACGACCGTGGCAGCAAGCCTGCTCAGTTACGTAAATTTTTGGACCCAAAAATTGAACATTTTCATCAATTTCGGGATACTTTTCTTCTTTTGCGTTGTTTTTCAGTCACGGATCGTACGTCGTGAGCCGCGAAATGGACGACAACCTAATCCATTACATTTCTATTATCGAATAACATGTCACCTTGGTCAAGACAACTTCGCTTCACGTAGAGGTTGGGCCTGCAAACTGAGGGCGTGGGGCCTAGGCCCAGGTTTCAGTGGCTCCGGTGCCCATAACTTTTCATCTGTAAGGAGTTACGCGGTGCACAACATACTGTTGGAAATCTCTCTGAGAGCTCTACGATGTGGATAGCAAGCCTGCTCTACTGCAGCTGTTTTAGGAGCCCAAAATTGAAAGTTTTCATCAGTTTTAGGGCACTTTTCGTCTTTTGCACTGTTTTTTCGTCCCGGATCGTACGTTGTGAGCCGCGAAAAGGACGACAACCTAATCCATCACATTTCTATTACTGAATCCTAGGCTACCTTGGGCAAGAAAACTTCTCTTCACGTAGAGGCTAAGCCCGCAAACCGAGGGCATAGGGCTTAGGACCAGGTCTCCGTCGCTCCGGTGCCCATAAATTTTGATCTGTAAGGAGTTACGTGGCGCAAAACATACCGTTGGAAAGTTCTTCGAGAGCTCTACGACCGTGGCTGCAAGCCTGCTCAGTTGCGTAAATTTTTAGAGCCAAAAATCGAACATTTTCATCAATTTCGGGATACTTTTCTTCTTTTGCGTTGTTTTTTAGTCACGGATCATACGTCGTGAGCCGCGAAATGGACGACAACCTATTCCATCACATTTCAATTACCAAATTCCACTCTACCTTGGGCAAGAAGACTTCGGTTCACGTAGAGGCTAGGCACGCAAACCGAGGGTGTAGGGCTCAGAACCAAGTCTCCGTCGCTCCGGTGACCATAACTTTTGATCCATAAGGAGTTACGCGGTGCACAGCACACTGTTAGAAAGCTCTCCTAGAGCTCTACGACAAAGGTAACAAGCCTGCTAGGCTGCGCCTATTTTCGGAGCCCAAAATCGAACGTTTTCATCAGTTTCAGGACATTTTTCTTCTTTTGCACTATTTTTCCGTCCCGGATCGTACGTCGTGAGCCGTGAAAAGGATGACAACATAATCCATTACATTTTTATTACCGAATACCATGCCACCATGGGCAAGAAAATTTCGCTTCACGTAGAGGTTGGGCCCGAAAACCGATGGTGTGGGGCTTAGGACCAGGTCTCCATCGCTCCGGTGCCCATAATTTTTGATCCGTAAGAAGTTACGCGGCGCATAGCATACCGTTGGAAAGCTCTCCAAGATATCTACGATTGGGGCAGCAAGCCTGATCGTCGGCGCCTATTTTTGAAGCCCAAACTAGAACGTTTTCATCAGTTTTTGGACACTTTTCTTGTTTTGCGATGTTTTTCCATCCCAGATCGTACGTCGTGAGCCGCTTAAAGGACGACAACCTAATCTATCACATTTCTATTACCTAATCCCATGCCACCTTGGGAAAGACAACTTCGCTTCACATAGAGGCTGGGCCCGCAAACCGAGGGCGTAGGGCTTAGGACCAGGTCTCCGTCGCTCCGGTGCCCATAACTTTTGATCCGTAAGGAGTTACGCGGCGCACAGCATACCGTTGGAAAGCTCTCCGAGAGCTCTACGACGGGAGAAGCAACCCTGCTCGGCTACGCCTATTTTCGGAGCCCAAAATCAAACATTTTCATTAGTTTCTGGACACTTTTCTTGTTTTGCGCTATTTTTTCATCCCGGATCATACGTCGTGAGCCGTGAAAAGGACGACAACCTAATCTATTACATTTCTATTACCGAATACCACACCACGTTGGGCAAGACAACTTCGGTTCACGTAGAGGCTGGGCCCGCAAACAGAGGGCGTGGGGCTTAGGACCAGGTCTCCATCGCTCCGGTGCCCATAACTTTTGATCCGTAAGGAGTTACGCGGCACACAGCATACCGTTGGAAAGCTCTCCGAGAGCTCTACAACGGGAGAAGCAACCCTGCTCGGCTGCGCCTATTTTCGGAGCCCAAAATCAAACATTTTCATTAGTTTCTTGACATTTTTCTTGTTTTGCGCTATTTTTTCGTCCCGGATTGTACGTCGTGAGCCGTGAAAAGGACGACAACCTAATCTATTACATTTCTATTACCGAATACCACACCATGTTGGGCAAGACAACTTCACTTCACATAGAGGCTGGGCCTGCAAACTGATGGCGTGGGGCTTAGGACCAGGTCTCCGTCGCTCCGGTGCCCATAACTTTTGATCCGTGAGGATTTACACGGCGCACAGCATACCGTTGGAAAGCTTTCCGAGAGTTCTACGATGGGGGTAGCGTACAGCATACCGTTGGAAAGCTTTCTGAGAGTTCTACGATGGTGTAGCAAACTTGCTCAGCTGCGCCTGTTTTTGGAGCCCAAAATTGAATGTTTTCATCAGTTTCGGGCCACTTTTCTTCTTTTGAGCTATTTTTCCATCCTGGATCGTACGTCTTGAGCCTAAAAAATACTGACAACTTAATCCATCACATTTCTATTACCAAAACCCACGCCACCTTGGGCAAAAAACTTTACTTCCCATAGAGGCCGGGGTCGCAAACCGAGGGCGTGGGGCTTAGGACCAGGTCTCCGTCGCTCCAGTGCCCATAACTTTGGATCCGTAAGGAATTACTCGGCACACAGCATACCGTTGGAATGCTCTCCAAGAGCTCTACGATGGGGGCAGAAAACCTGCTTGGCTGCACCTATTTTTGGTGCCCAAAATCGATTGTTTTCATCTGTTTTAGGACACTTTTCTTCCTTTGTGCTGTTTTTCTGTCCCGAATCATACGTCGTAAGCCGCGAAAAGGACGACAACCTAATCCATCACATTTCTATTACCGAATCCCACTCCACCTTGGCCAAGACAACTTCGGTTCACGTAGAGGCTGGGCCCGCAAACCGAGCGCGTGGGGCTTAGGACCTGGTCTTCGTCGCTCCGGTGCCCATAACTTTTGATCCGTAAGGAGTTACGCGGCGCACAGCATACCGTTGAAAAGCTCTCCGAGAGCTCTACGACGGAGGCAGTAAGCCTGATTGGCTACGCCTATTTTTGGAGCCCAAAATCAAACGTTTTCATCAGTTATTGGACACTTTTCTTGTTTTTTGCTGTCTTTCCATCCCGGATTGTACGTCGCGAGCTGCGAAAAGGACGACAACCTAATCCATTACATTTCTATTACCGAATAATACGCCACCTTGGGCAAGACAACTTCGCTTCACGTAGAGGCTGGGCCCGCAAACTGAGGGCGTGGCGCTTAGGCCAAGGTCTCAGTGGCTCCGGTGCCCATAACTTTTCATCTGTAATGAGTTATGCGGCGTACAGCATACTGTTAGAAATCTCTCCGAGAGCTCTACGACGAGGATAGCAAGCCTACTCGATTGCAGCTGTTTTAGGAGCCCAAAATCGAAAGTTTTCATCAATTTCGGGACACTTTTGTCTTTTGCGCTATTTTTCGGCCTGGATCGTACGTCGTGAGCAGCGAAAAGGACGACAACCTAATCAATTACATTTCTATTACCGAATAACTTGCCACCTTGGGTAAGACAACATCGCTTCCCATAGAGGCTGGGGCCGCAAACCGAGGGCATGGGGCTTAGGACCAGGTCTCCATCGCTCCGGTGCCCATAAGTTTTGATTCGTAAGGAGTTACGTGGCGCAAAACATACCGTTGAAAAGTTATCCGAGAGCTCTACGATGGGGACAACCATCAATTTTGGGACACTTTTCTTCTTTTGCGTTGTTTTTTTGTCCCAGTTCGTACGTCGTGAGCCATGAAAATGACAACCTAATCCATCACATTTCTATTACTGAATCCTAGACTACGTTGGGCAAGACAACTTCGCTTCACGTAGAGGCTGAGCCCACAAACCGAGGGCGTAGGCCATAGAACTAGGTCTTTGTCGCTCTGGTGCCCATAAATTTTGATCCGTAAAGAGTTACGCGGTGCACAGCATACCATTGGAAAGCTCTCTGAGAGCTCTACGATAGTGATAGCAAGCCTGCTTAATTGCGCCAACTTTCGGAGCCCAAAATCAAACGTTTTTATCAGTTTCTGGATACTTTTCTTCTTTTGCATTGTTTTTCCGTCACAGATCGTACGTCGTGAGCCGCGAAAAGGACGACAACCTCATCCATTACATTTCTATTATCGAATCCCACTCCACCTTGGCCAAGACAACTTCGGTTCACGTAGAGGCTGGGCCCGTAAATCGAGGGCGTGGGGCTTAGGACCAGGTCTTCGTCGCTCCGGTGCACATAACTTTTGATACGTAAAGAGTTACACGGCGCACAGTATACCGTTGGAAAGCTTTTCGAAAGCTCTACGACGGGGGCAGTAAGCCTGCTAAGCTGCGCTAGTTTTCAGAGCCCAAAATTGAACTTTTTTATCAGTTTCTGGACACTTTTCTTCTTTTGTGCCGTTTTTCTGTCCCGGATCGTACGTCGTGAGCCGCGAAAAGGACGACAACCATATCCAGCACATTGCTATTACCGAATCCCATGCTACCTTGGGCAAGACAACTTCGTTTCACGTAGAGGCTGGGCCTGCAAACCGAGGGCGTGGGGCTTAGGACCAGGTCTCCGTGGCTCCGGTGCCAATAACTTTTGATCTGTAAGGAGTTACGCGGCGCATAGTATATCGTTGGAAAGCTCTCTGAGAGCTCTACGATTGGGGCATCAAGCTTGCTTGGCTGTGCCTATTTTCGAAGCCCAAAATTGAATGCTTTTATCAGTTTCGGGACACTTATCTTGTTTTGCGCTGTTTTTTCATCCCGGATCGTACGTCGTGAGCCGCGAAAAGGATGACAACCTAATCTATCACATTTCTATTACCAAATCCTACTCCACCTTGGGCAAGACAAATTCGGTTCATGTAGAGGCTGGGCCTGCAAACCGACGGTGTAGGGCATAGGACCAGGTCTCCGTGGCTCCAGTGCCCATAACTTTTGATCTGTACGGAGTTACGCGCCACACAGCATACAATTGGAAAGCTCTCCGAGAGCTCTACGATGGGGGCAGCAAACTTGCTTGGCTGCGCCTATTTTCGGAGAACAAAATTGAACGTTTTCATTAGTTTCTGAAAACTTTTCTTCTTTTGCGCTATTTTTCTATCCCAGATCGTACGTCGTGAGTCACGAAGAGGACGACAACCTAATCCATCACATTTCTATTACCGAATCCCATGCCACCTTAGGCAAGACAACTTCGTTTCACGTAGAGGCTGGGCCCGCAAACCGAGGGTGTGGGGCTTAGGACCAGGTCTCCGTCGCTCCAGTGCCCATAACTTTTGATCTGTAAGGAGTTACGCAGTGCACAACATACCGTTGGAAAGCTCTCCGAGAGCTCTACAATAGGGGTAGCAAGCATGTTCAGCTGCGCCTATTTTTGGAGCCCAAAATTGAACATTTTCATCAGTTTTGGGACACTTTTCTTCTTTTGCGCTATTTTTCAGTCCTAGATCGTACGTCGTGAGCCTCGAAAAGGACAACAACCTAATCCATCACATTTCTATTACCAAATCCCACGCCATCTTGGGCAATAAACTTCACTTCCTGTAGAGGCTGGGGCTGCAAACCGAGGGCGTGGGGCTTAGGACCATGTTTCCGTCGCTCCAGTGCCCATAACTTTTGAGCCTTAAGAAGTTACACGGGACACAGCATACGGTTGGAAAGCTCTCCGAGAGCTCTACGATAGGGCCAGAAAGCCTGCTTGCTCCGACAATTTTCGGAGCCCAAAATATAACATTTTCATCAGTTTCGGGATACTTTTATTCTTTTGCGCTATTTTTCTGTCGCGGATCGTACATCGTGAGCTGCGAAAAGGATGACAACCTAATCTAGCACATTTCTATTACCGAATCCCACGCCACCTTGGGCAAGACAACTTCTTTTCACGTAGAGGCTGGGGCCGCAAACTGAGGGCGTGGGGCTTAGGACCAGGTCTCCCTGGCTCCGGTGCCCATAACTTTTGATCCGTAAGGAGTTATATGTCGCACATCATACCATTGGAAAGCGCTCCGAGAGTTCTACGATGGGGGCAGCAAGCTTGCTTGGCTACGCTTATTTTCGGAGCCCAAAATTGAATGTTTTCATCAGTTTCGGGACACTTTTATTTTTTTACGTTGTTTTTCCGTCCCGAATCGTACCTCGTGAGCCGCGAAAAGGACGACAACCTAATTCATCACATTTCTATTACCGAATCCCACTCCATCTTGGGCAAGACAACTTCGGTTCACGTAGCGTTTGGGCCCGCAAACTGAGGGCGTGGGGCTTAGGACCAGGTCTCCGTGGCTCCAGTGCCCATAACTTTTGATCTGTAAGGAGTTATGTAGCGCACAACATACCGTTGAAAAGCACTCCGAGAGCTCTACGATGGGGGCAGCAAGCTTGCTCGGCTTCGCCTATTTTCGGAGCCCAAAATTGAACATTTTCATCAGTTTCTAGACATTTTTCTTCTTTTGTGCTATTTTTTTGTCCCGGATCGTACGTCGTGAGCCGCGAAAAGGGCGACAACCTAATCCATTACATTTCTATTGCCGAATCCCACACCACCTTGGGCAAGACAACTTCGCTTCACGTAGAGGCTGGGCCCGCAAACTGAAGGCGTGGGGCTTAGGACCAGGTCTCCGTCGCTCTGGTGCCCTTTACTTTTGATGTGTAAAGAGTTACGCGGCGCACAGTATACCGTTGGAAAGCTCTCCTAGAGCTCTACAATGGGGGTAGCAAGCCTGCTCGGTTGTGCCTATTTTCGGAGCCCAAAATCATACTTTTTCATCAGTTTTGGGACACATTTCTTCTTTTGCGCTATTTTTCCGTCCTGGATCGTATGTCGTGAGCCTCGAAAAGGACGACAACCTAATCCATCACATTTCTATTACCAAATCCCATGCCACCTTGGGCAAGAAACTTCGCTTCCCGTAGAGGCTGGGGTCGCAAAACCGAGGGCGTGAGGCTTAGGACCAGGTCTCCGTCGTTCCGGTGCCCATAACTTTTGATCTGTAAGGAGTTACGCGGTACACAGCCTACTGTTGGAAAGCTCTCCGAGAGCTCTACGATGGGGGCAACAAGCCTGTTGGGCTGCGCCTATTTTTGGAGCACAAAATCGAATGTTTTCATCAGTTTCTGGACACTTTTTTTCTTTTGTGCTATTTTTTCATCCCGAATCGTACGTCGTGAGCCGTGAAAATGATGACAACCTAATCCAGCACATTTCTATTACTGAATCCCAGGCCACCTTGGGCAAGAAAACTTCACTTCATGTAGAGGCCGGGCACGCAAATTAAGGGCGTAGGGCTTAGGACCAGGTCTCTGTGGCTCCGGTGCCCATAACTTTTGATCCGTAAGGAGTTACGCGGCATAAAGCATACCGTTGGAAAGCTCTCCGAGAGCTCTACGATGGGGGTAACAAGCTTGCTTGGCTGCGCCTGTTTTTAGAGCCCAAAAATGAATGTTTACATCAGTTTTGGGACACTTTTATTCTTTTGAGCTGTTTTTCCGTCCCGGATCGTACGTCATGAGCTATGAAAAGGACGACAACCTAATCTATCACATTTCTATTACCTAATCCCACTCTACCTTGGGGAAGACAACTTCAGTTCACGTAGAGGCTGGGCCCGCAAACCGAGGGCGTGGGGCTTAGGACCAGGTCTCCGTCGCTCTGGTGCCCATAGCTTTTGATCTGTAAGGAGTTACGCGGCGCACGTCATTGCATTGGAAAGCTCTCCGAGAGCTCTATGACGGGGGCAGCAAACATGATTTGCTGCGCCTATTTTTTGGAGCACAAAATCGAATGTTTTCATCACTTTTTGGACACTTTTCTTTTTTTGCGCTGTTTTTTCATCCCGGATTGTATGTCGTGAGCCGCGAAAAGAACGACAACCTAATCCATTACATTTCTATTACCGAATAACACACCACCTTGGGCAAGACAATTTCGCTTCAGGTAGAGACTGGGCCTTCAAATCGAGGGCATGGAGCTTAGGACAAGGTCTCCGTCACTCCGGTGCCCATAACTTTTGATCCGTAAAGAGTTATGCGGCACACAACATACCATTTAGAAAGCTCTCAAAGAGCTCTACGACGTGGGCAGCAAGCCTGATCGTCTGCGCCTATTTTCAAAGCCTAAAATTGAACGTTTTCATCAGTTTCTAGACACTTTTCTTCTTTTGTGATGTTTTTTCGTCCCGGATCGTACGTCGTGAGCCGCGAAAAGGACGACAACCTAATCCATCACATTTCTATTACTGAATCCCACACCATGTTGGGCAAGACAACTTCACTTCACGTAGAGGTGGGGCCCGCAAACCGAGGGTGGGGGGCATAGGACCAGGTATTCGTCGCTTTGGTGCCCATAACTTTTTATCTGTAAGGAGTTACGCAGCGCACAACATACCGTTGGAAAACTCTCTGAGAGCTCTACGATAGGGGCAGCCAGCCTGCTCGTCTGCGTCTATTTGCAGGGCCTAAAATTGAAATTTTTCATTATTTTCAGGACACTTTTCTTCTTTTGCGCTATTTTTTTGTCCCGGATCGTATGTCGTGAGCCGCGAAAAGGACGACAACCTAATCCATCACATTTCTATTACCGAATCCCACTTCACCTTGGGCAAGACAACTTCGGTTCACGTACAAGCTGGGCCCGTAAACTGAGGGCGTGGGGCTTAGGACCAGGTCTCCGTCGCTCCAGTGCCCATAACTTTTGATCCGTAAGGAGTTACGCGACACACAGTATACCGTTGGAAAGTTCTCCGAGAGCTCTATGATGGGGCCAAAAAGTCTACTTGGCTGCACCTATTTTCGGAGCCCAAAATTGAACGTTTTCATCATTTTCGGGACACTTTTATTATTTTGTGCTATTTTTCTGTCCCGGATCGTACGTCGTGAGCCGCGAAAAGGACGACAACCTAATCCATCACATTTCTATTACCGAATCCCACTCCACCTTGGGCAAGACAATTTCGCTTCACGTAAAGGCTGGGCCCACAAATCGAGGGCGTAGGGCTTAGGATCAGGTCTCCGTCACTTTTGGAAAACTACACCTAAAATGTCAAGTCGAATAGAAGTGTAAGGAATTGAATTATGCATTAGATGACTAACGTTGCTAAAGGTCCTAAGTTGGATATCGGTGATATTTAGAATCATGGTATTAATTTGGTGCCTCTCGGATTTAGTTGTGATTATGCAAAGTAAGTCATTCTATACACTCGTTATTTGGATACCCTAAAGGATATTAGGAAGCATATATCCCTAAGTATTACCGATGGACCTAATATATAAACCATGGAAATGAGATTAAAGCATTCGGTTACAAAGTGGAGTCGTTAGGGTATAGTAATCCTAAATAGCTAATAGTAAGTATGCATGATGATTCGTGGTAAAGCCTAGGACCTAAGGTCGATGAGTCTTAATGTTCTTAGCTAGTTGAACATGTAAATGAGGAGAGTAAGATTTCATATAGCTAAGATGGAAATGAATTAGAGTCATGACGACCCGAGAGACTGCTGTTAGAAAACCGTGTTTATGTGCACCGTTTCACGTCTAGAAACTAGCGGTTGGTAGACTTGGAATCGTGGTCATTGAATAGAGGGTGGATTTTGTAGTGATAGTTAAATGAGTGGTTGATTACTTTTGAAATTCTATTAGATTATATTGTAGGATGATTGTGGTTATAATTCTTATGATGACATAGCCTTGAAGTTATTTTGTGTAACAAGCTACTTGGATTAGTATGGTAAGTATCTTATGAGCTATATCATTTCGGTACCCATTTATAGTCCTAGGATTGATGTTGTACGACAGGTAACCTAGTAGAACATTGATATCACTTACATGGCTATGAACCTAGCTTAGTAACATTAATGTTGAAGATATATTGGCGGGCATTAAGTGTTCAAAGGAATGACTAGATCGCTAAGTGAGTAGGACCATTGTCTTCTTAAGTATGACGTAACCTTGGATTGAGATGAGTGGAATTTATTTGAGGTTGAAACTATTCGTCTTAGGAGTTTTGGATAAGATTAAAAGAAAATTCTAAAGCCTTGTGACTTGAAAATAGAGATTTGAATAAGGAAATAAATTGTGGATCACAAGCTGATGAAGCTTACTTGAAAAGTTGAACTAGTGCCACATGATTAGTTTACCCATGCAATTTCAATGGCAATTTGTTGGTGTTACTTAATAAACCTTAGAATTCAAGTTCAATGAATCTCAACGGTCCTTCTCCTTGATTACGAGCGTGAAGGTTAACGAAGCTGGGAAAGGATGTTAGTGAATAGGTGCCTATAACCGGGAGACTAGTCATTAGAAGACTTAATAATCTAATATACCTACGAGATAAGGGCTATGATACTATCGATAGATGACGATTTGAGATGGATTAGTTTGTTGGTGAGTTCTTCTTGAAAATAGGGTCATATTTTGGAAATGATCCATAACTTGTTTATGTCCTACGTGTTAACAATTTTGAAGCTAGTTGGTAGGATATGTAAATCGGATATCGACCTATCGTCTTGAAATTAGGGTATGTCACCATAGGATCATGGTATTATGGTGATATTCCTTTTTGAGGTATGAAGGCGAGTTTGATACAACATGAGTCAGGATTCTGGAGTTATAGTTATATAGTTAGAATACCGATGCAGCTTTGATAACTACGTTTGAAGGCTCTAACCTTAGTTAATGAACTTTATCTTAAGATCAAATGGAAGGAATAGTGTCGTTCAAAGGAAAGAACTGTAAATGTAGAGGTCACACCGAACTAAATGATTGGAGAAACATAACAAGTGAATTGGTTGTGATAAAAGATCACCAAATACGGGACGAACCGGAGTAGGAAGAATAACAAGGGTCAGAATCCATCTAGATGACCTCAATAGGCAAGAATGAATTTTGGGATGAAATTCTTTTAAGGAGGGGAGGATGTGAGGCCCGACCCCGAATAATGTGTGTTACCTCGATTTGCGTGCCATAGGCCAAGAATTAAATGACTGACCTTGGATTACGTGCCCTGTCTTGGTTTTCGTGCATGCTTCGTCATTCGTGCCTTGACCTAGAATGGTGTACCCTAATCCCCGACTGACGTGCGTTATCTCGTTTCGTGTGTCCTGACCTAGATTTGCGTGCCTTGAACTAGGTTTAAGAATCGTGTTTTGTTTTGTGTACCTTGCATTGAATTACGTGCGTTCATTTAGGGTTGCATGCATTTACTTGAAAAATGTGCATTCATCTCGTAGTGCGTGCTTTACCTCGTAGTGCGTGCCCAAAACCTAGGTAGGCATGCCCTCACACTAATCAAGAAAGCATCTTACACGAAGCACTAGATCATTAATTAATCCTACAAACTCCACTAACTAAAATTAAATTGCTAATTCAACCCACTAGAAGAAGAAATTGCACCAAAAGCTAGACATTCTTATTCTTTACTCCTTATTCTTTTGCATATCCCAAACACACAATTACAAAAATTCAGATTCTTGCAATGCCTTGGCCGACCACTTTTTGTGCATTTGTGCTTGCTTGCTTAATTTAAATTCATACCTAGACATTCTATGACAATTCTATGACACAAAGCAATAAAAAATGGCTCAAAAACCCTCCCCAATGCTCCATATTCTCGACACAAACTCCATGCCCATACTAGATGATTCAAAAATGCTTCTTGAAGACACAAAATTCTGATTTTACAAAGCCCTAGGCCAACAAGCATCAATACCCATCAAAGCTTTTCATTTTTCTTTCAATTTCTCTCTTTCTCTCATTCTTTCTCTCATTCTTCTCTCTCTCTCTCTCGGCCTTGGCTGAAATTCTTCTCTGCATAGCTTAAGTTCATCACTCAATGTTTCATCAAGACATGCAAGAAGCTAGGAGCTTGACCAAGCAAAGCTAGGAGCAAAGAAACTCACATGCAAGCTCAAAGCACTTTCATTTCGGCTTAGGTGAGTTTGTTAGCTTCCATTTCATTTTCTTCTTGTTCTAACCATATGCACCTACTAAGAACTTGGTTACTAAGCTAGGAAATTATAGAAAATCAAGTGGTCTCTCGGCTAAGCAAGGAATGGAGTCAATCTTGTGCATCCTCAAGAGTTTGTGCATCTTCTTTGTTGTCTTGCTAAGGTGAGGGCTAAAACTTCTTGAAAAGCTTTTGAAAACCACATGCATGCCTTTGAATGTCTATTTTTACCTCTGTACTTGTCATATATGTGCGTTCATGAGCTTTTATAAACATGCATGGCAAGATATTTGGCTAGAATGTGATGATAGTTGAAATCGCGTATGGGACAGCCTTCTGCCTCGCTGGTGCGGGGTGATTTTGACTAGGTAAATGAGGTTAAAAATCCGTGAAAATTGTCAGGTGACTATTTTTTCCAGTTTTGAGCATTTTTATAAGAAATAGGCCAAAGCTAATTTTGACTCTAAGGTCCTTAAAATAGAAAAATATCAAAATGTGTCCAAATCTAGAAAATCCAGGAAAATGAAGCAGGTTTTGGCAGATTCACTGTTCTTGTAGAACGAACCAGTTTTAATTTAGTAAATGACATCCAAAATGCATGAAATTTTGTGTGCTGCTAGATTCTTCAGTTATGGACATTTTTGTCAGAAATGGACTAAGGCTAAATCTGACCCTAAGGCCCTCAAAAACGACAAGTATTGAAATGTGTGCAAATCTGGACAATTTTGTGTAGTTTCACGGTTTTGGCTATAACTCTTGAACCCGAACTCCAAATGATGCGAGGTTTGTTTCTGAATTTAGTTCACTCCTTAAGCTTTAATTTGAAATATTGTTCACTGGATTTGGAGTTTGTTTTCTTGTCTCAATGATTGTGAGAATACAGTCTATTACAGTGAGGGTTTCACTTATTGATATGCTTAGAAAAATTATTGTAGCTTCTCTTGTTGTATTAAATGCTTGGGATTATGGCATTTGGATGTTGTGTTGACTGTTTTGAATACTTGAGGGTGTTTGAATTAATCAATGCATGGCTTGAGTTTAATTACGAGATGACTGGGGGCTTAATCGCACGGGTAAGCACGAATTGAAACCCTAGTGATTAGGTAAATTCGCTAAGTGTTGATCCTATGAATATCATGTTTAATTATGTAATTAGTAGGCTGCCCGTAGTTGTCCTCATAGCCCTAAACATGATTTTGATGATTACATGATTGACAAGTAGGCCTTTCTTGCACCCGGACCCACGTAGATGTCATTGCATGTTGAATAATCTTGGTATTTGATTACGTGAACTTCGAAGTGAGTTATATGACTTGATTTACATGCGTTACATGGCTGCCTGTTTAATATTCATATAACTCCATGTGCTTTATAAGTGAAATTACTTGCATATCGTGCCTCACGTGTTTAACTGTCAATGTGCAATCTTATGACTGCTCGGAGACAACCTACTTTGTTTTCCTCCAAATGTGATATATTAAATGTCATAAATGTGCATTGCATATAAGGTTGCAACCTTTCATTCTGGCATGGTAGCGTTCACGCACACCGGGCGGCATCGGGCTTGCCGGTGCAACCGTGACTACCATTGTCCAATTCCCTCTCTCGCTTGGGGGCTAGACTTCCTCGGAGAGTTGGGTCGTAGGATTTCGGGGTACATCCGGAGTACACCCATTTGGCGTGATAAGGGGATGAATTGAAGTCAGCCGCAACAACTGATACTGGAAATGAACTGAGAGCAAAAACTCACCGTATCCTTTTCACTATGTGTATAAGTACTCTCGCTTGGTTCCTAGAGGACCTCGGGGAGGAAAGACGGGTAATTGTGTTCTTTTACTTTTACATTACATTATGTACTTACTTGTGATATATGTTATGCTTGCAAAAAGGGTTTTCATAAGTTGAACCGAAAAATGAGTTTCAAAACTTATTTCTCGTTCCCCCTCGCTGAGTTCATAAGGACTCATCCTCTTTTATCATCTCAGGTGAAGAAGACCAGGAACAGATACCCGAGGACAACGTGCCTAATGATGATTCCTTGGAATGATTGCTTGCCCTACGTGCCTTACTTGACTGTGGCTATTTGTGAACGATGTATTGCTTTGAAGACTATTTCTTATATTACTTGTTGTTATTGTAAATGACCCCCGTTGTAATTTGGGGTCTAATTCTGACTTGTACCGATATGAACTAGATAGACGCCCTATTTGCCCGTTTTGCTACCTTGAATGGTAACTGCTGCAGGCTTATGAAGTACTAGATAAGAGTTAAGTAAAATGAATCTATCTAATCTTAAGCAGGTGCTCAATGGTAAGCTAAGATCAACAAGTACTTTTGTAATAGGGATTGACAAACAAACGAGGCATAGTTATCGTGCTAGGTTGTTAATCAAATGAGACCTCAAAATAGCTAGTAGGCATTTCAATTGGTGACAAATAGTAATCCGAATTGAAATCGAATTTGAGATTGAAAGTTTTGAGGCCTTTAGAAAATTAGGTCAAACTAAAGAGCCCAATTACAGCTGTTATGCTGCCGGTTTTCCAAAGAATTTGTGGAGTTTAGGCTAAAACGTTAAGCATTAAACCTTAGTGAACGATTAAGCACGTGAAATGATATGAATGTTTAGATCACACCCTAGTCCAACCTCTATAGGTCGGGTTGGGGCGTGACAGTAGAGCTCTCGGAGAGCTTTCCAATGGTATGCAGTGCGCCGCGTAACTCCTTACGGATCAAAAGTTATGGGCACCGGAGCGACGGAGACTTGGTCCTAAGCCCCATGCCCTCGGTTTGCGGGCCCAGCCTCTACGTGAAGTGAAGTTGTCTTGCCCAAGGTGGCATGGGATTCGGTAATAGAAATGGGATGGATTAGGTTGTCGTCCTTTTCGCGGCTCACGACGTACGATTCAGGACCGAAAAACAACGCAAAAGAAGAAAAGTGTCCAGAAACTGATGAAAACGTTCGATTTTGGGCTCCAAAAATAGGCGCAGCCAAGCAAGCTTGCTGCCCCCGACGTAGAGCTCTTGGAGAGCTTTCCAACGGTATGCAGTGCGCCGCGCAACCCCTTAGGGATCAAAAGTTATAGGCACCGGAGCGACGGAGACCTGGTCCTAAGCCCCACGCCCTTGGTTTGCGGGCCCAGCCTCTACGTCAAGCGAAATTATCTTGCCCAAGTTGGCATGGGATTCGGTAATAGAAATGTGATGGATTAGGTTGTCGTCCTTTTCGCAGCTCACGACGTACGATCCGGGACAGAAAAACAGCGCAAAAGAAGAAAAGTGTCCAAAAACTGATGAAAACGTTCAATTTTGGGGTCCAAAAATAGGCGCAGCTGAGCAGGATTGCTACCCTCATCGTAGAGCTCTCGGAGAGCTTTACAACGGTATGCTGTGTGCCGCGTAACTCCTTACGGATCAAAAGTTATGGGCACCGGAGAGACGGAGACCTGGTCTTAAGCTCCACACCCTCGGTTTGCGGGCCCAGTCTCTACATGAAGCGAAGTTGTCTTGCCCAAGGTGCCATGGGATTCGGTAATAGACATGTGATGGATTAGGTTGTCGTCCTTTTAGCGGCTCACGACGTACGATCTGGGACGGAAAAACAGCGCAAAAGAAGAAAAGTATCCAAAAAATGATGAAAAAATCCGATTTTAGGAACCGTAAATAGGCGCAGCCGATCAGGCTAGTTACCCCCGTCGTAGAGCTCTCAGAGAGCTTTCCAACGGTATGTCGTGCACCGCGTAACTTCTTACGGATCAAAAGTTATTGGCACCGGAGCGACGGAGACTTGGTCCTAAGCCCCACGCCCTCGGTTTGCGAGCCCAGCCTCTACGTGAAGCGAAGTTGTCTTGCCTAAGGTGGCGTGGGATTCGGTAATAGAAATGTGATGGATTAGGTTGTCAACCTTTTCACAGCTCATGACATACGATCTGGGACGGAAAAACAGTGCAAAAGAAGAAAAGTGTCCAAAAATTGATGAAAACATTCAATTTTGGGCTTCAAAACTTGGTGCAGTCGAGCAGGCTTGCTGCCCCCATCGTAGAGTTCTCGGAGAGCTTTCCAACGGTATGCTGTGCGCCGCGTAACTCCTTACGGATCAAAAGTTATGGGTACCAAAGCGACGGAAACCTGGTCCTAAGCCCCACGCCCTCGGTTTGTAGGCCCAGCCACTACGTGAAGTGAAGTTGTCTTGCCCAAGTTTTCATGGGATTCGGTAATAGAAATGTGCTGGATTAGGTTGTCGTCCTTTTCGCGGCTCATGACGTACAATACGGGACGGAAAAACAGCGCAAAAGAAGAAAAGTGTCCAGAAACTGATCAAAACGTTCAATTTTGGGCTGAAAAAATAGGCGCACCCAAGAAAGCCTACTGCCCTCGTAGTAGAGCTCTCGGAGAGCTTTCCAACGGTATGCTGTGCGCCGCGTAACCCCTTACGGATCAAAAGTTATGGGCACCGGAGCGACGGAGACCTGGTCCTAAGTCCCACGCCCTCGGTTTTCAAGCCCAGCCTCAACATGAAGCGAAGTTGTCTTGCCCAAGGTGGCATGGGATTCGTTAATAGAAATGTGATGTATTAGGTTGTCGTCCTTTTCGCGGCTCACGACGTACGATCCGGGATAGAGAAACAGCGCAAAAGAAGAAAAGTGTCCAGAAATTAATGAAAACGTTCGATTTTAGGCTCCGAAAACAAGCGCAGCCTAGCAAGCTTGCTGGCCCCGTCGTAGAGCTCTTGGAGAGCTTTCCAACGGTTTGCGCTGCGTAATTCCATACGGATCAAAAGTTATGGGCACCGGAGCGACAGAGACCTGGTACTAAGCCCCACGCCCTCAGTTTGCAGGCCCAGCCTCTACGTGAGGCGAAGTTGTATTGCACAAGGTGGCATGTAGTTTTGTAATAGAAATGTGATGGATTAGCTAGTCGTCCTTTTCGCGACTTATGACGTACGATCCGGGACGGAAAAAAAGCGTAAAAGAACAAAAGTGTCCAGAAACTGATGAAAACGTTCGATTTTGGGCTCTGAAAACATGCGCAGCATAGCAGGCTTGCTGCCCCCGTCGTAGAGTTCTCAGAGAGCTTTCCAACGGTATGCTGTGCGCCGCATAATTCCTTACGGATCAAAAGTTATGGGCACCAGAGTGACGAAGACCTGGTCTTAAGCCCCACGCCCTCGGTTTGCGGCCCAGCCTCTACGTGAAGTGAAGTTGTCTTTCCCAAGGTGGCATGGGATTCGGTAATAGAAATGGGGTGGATTAGGTTGTCATCCTTTTTGCGGCTCAGGACGTACGATCCGGGACCGAAAAACAGCGCAAAAGAATAAAAGTGTCCAGGAATTGATGAAAACGTTCGATTTTGGGCTCTGAAAACAGGCGCAGCAAAGTATGCTTGCTGCCCTCGTCGTAAAGCTCTCGAAGAGCTTTCCAATGGTATGCTGTGCACCGCGTAACTCCTTACAGATCAAACGTTAAGGGCACCAGAGCGACGGAGACCTGGTCCTAAACCCCACGCCCTCGGTTTACGGGCCCAACCTTTACGTGAAATGAAGTTGTCGTGCCCAAGTTGGCATGGGATTCGGTAATAGAAATGCGATGGATTAGATTGCCGCCCTTTTCGCAGCTCACAACGTACGATCTGGGACGGAAAAACAGAGCCAAAGAATAAAAGTGTCTAGAAACTAATGAAAATGTTCGATTTTGGGCTCTGAAAACAGGCACAGCCAAGCAGGCTTGCTGCCCCCGTCGTAGAGCTCTCGGAGAGCTTTCCAACGGTATGTTGTGCGCCGCGTAACTCCTTAAGGGCACCGGAGCGACGGAGACCTGGTCCTAAGCCCCACGCCCTCGGTTTTTGGGCCCAGCCTCTACGTGAAGGGAAGTTGTCGTGCCCAAGTTGGTGTGGGATTCTGTAATAGAAATGTGATGGATTAGGTTGTCATCCTTTTTGCGGCTCACGACGTACGATCCGGGACCGAAAAACATCGCAAAAGAAGAAAAGTGTCGAGAAACTGATGAAAACGTTCAATTTTGGGCTCCAAAAACAAGCGAGCCTAGCAGACTTGCTGTCCCCATTGTAGACCTCTCAGAGAGCTTTCCAACGGTATGCTATGCGCCGCGTTACCCGTAACGGATCAAAAGTTATAGGCACCGGAGCGACGGAGACCTAGTCCTAAGCCCTACGCCCTCGGTTTGCGGGCCCAGCCTCTACGTGAAGCGAAGTTGTCTTACCCAAGGTGGCATGTAATTCAGTTATAGAAATGTGATGGATTAGGTTGTCATCCATTTCGCGGCTCACAACGTATGATCCGGGACGGAAAAACAGCGCAAAAGAAGAAAAGTGTCCAGAAATTGATAAAAACGTTCGATTTTGGGCTGCAAAAATTGGGGTAGCCGAGCAGGCTTGCTGCCCTCATCGTAGAGCTCTCGGAGAGCTTTCCAATGGTATGCTGTGCGCAGCGTAACTCCTTACGGATCAAAAGTTATGGGCACCGGAGCGACGGAGACCTGGTCCTAAGCCCCATGCCCTCGGTTTGCGAGCCCAGCCTCTACGTGAAGTTAAGTTGTCTTGCCCAAGATGGCGTGGGATTAGGTAACAGAAATGGGATGGATTAGGTTGTCGTCCTTTTCGCGGCTCACGACGTACGATCCGGGACCGAAAAATAGCGCAAAAGAAGAAAAGTGTCCAGAAACTGATGAAAATGTTTAATTTTGGGCTCCAAAAACAGTCGCACTGTGAGGCCTGACCCCGAATAACAAGTGTTACCTAGAATTATATGACTGATCTTTTATTGCGTGCCTTGTCTTGGTTTTCGTGCTTGCTTCGTCATACGTGCCTTGACTTAAAATTGTGTGCCCTAATCCTCGATGTACTGTATACCTAGATATACGTGTCCTGACCTTGAAATACGTGCGAGACCTCAATTTGTGTGCGATACCTTATTTCGTGTGCCCTAATTTAGATTTGCGTGCCTTGACCTAGGTTTTAGAATTGTGTTCGTTTTGTGTGCCAAGCATTGAATTACGTGCATTCATTTAGGGTTGCGTGCATTTACTAGAAAAATGTGCAATCATCTCGTAGTTCGTGTCTTACCTCGTAGTGCGTGCCCTAGATCTCGAAAAGCGTGCCTTCACGCTAATCAAGAAAGCATCTTGCACGAAGCACTAGGTCATTAATTAATCCTACAAAATCCACTAACTATTATTAAATTACTAATTCAACCCACTAGAAGACAAAATCTCACAAAAAGCTAGACATTCCTTATTCTTTATTCCTTATTCTTTTTGCACTTTCAACACATAATTAAATAATGCACATAAGATGACAAAAGATCAGATTTTTTATTGCCTTGGCCGACCACTACAAGGGCTTTGTGCTTGCTTTGCATAATTCAAATCTTATTTCCAAACATTTTATGACATTCTATGACACAAATGCATAAAAAATTGCTCAAAATCTCCTCAAAACTCTACCATTCTCGACATTGCTCCCTTGCCCATGCTAAACACTTCAAAATTCAAGCATCTTGAAGACATAAATCTGAAATTTTGCTGCCCAAGGCCGAACATGCTTCATCAAATGCAAGGCTTTTGTTTTTTTTTTTTTACATTTCTCTCATCTTCCTCTCACATTTCTCTCTCTCCCTCTCATTCTTCTCTCTCTCTCTCGGCCTTGGCTGAGTTTCTTACCTTCATAGCTCATCTTCATCATACCATAGTTAATCAAGACAAGCCACAAGCAAGAAACTCGATCAAGCTAGCTAGGATGCAAGAATCACACATGCAAGCTTTTTGAGTCACCATTTTCGGCCTTGGTGAGTTTACTAGGTTCCATTTCTTTTCTTCTTGTTCTAACCACATGCATGTACTAAGAACTTGGCCACTAAGCTAGGAAAAATAGAGAGAAATCGGGTAGTGTCTTGGCTAAGCAAGGAAGAAGAAGAAAATTGTGTTTCATCAAATTTTGTGCATCTTCTTGTTGATTTGCTAAGGTGAAGGCTAAAACCTTTTGAAAATCCTTCAAAAATCCACATGCATGCTCTTAAATGTATGTCTTTGCTTCTGTACTTGAGTTATATGTGTGTTCATAAGCTTTTACAACCATGCATGGCAAGAATTTGGCTTGAAGATGATGATAGATGAAATCGGGTTTGATGACAGCTCTCTGTCTCGTTGTTTCGAGGTGAGTTTGGCTAGGCAAATGATGTTAAAAATGCATGAAAATTGGTAGGTAACTAGTTTTTCCAGGTTTGAACATTTTTCGCAGAAATAGTACAAAGCTAATTTTGACTCTAAGGTCCTCAAAATGGCAAATTATTAAAATGTGTCCAAATCTGGAAGTCTGGAAAAAATGAAGCAGGTTTTGGCAGATGCACTGACCTTGTGGAACGAACCAGTTTTGACATAGTAAATGATGTCCAAAATGCATGACATTTGGTGTGCTACTAAAATTTTCAGTTCTGGACATTTTTGTCAGAAATGGACTAAGGATAAATCTGACCCTAAGGACCTCAAAAACGACAATTATCTAAATGTGTGCAAATCAGGACAGTTTTGTGCTGTCCCACTATTTTGGCTATAACTATTGGACCTGAACTCCAAATGATGCAAGATTTGTTTCTTATTTTATTTCACTTCTTAAGCTTTAATTTTAAATCTTATTCACTGGAATTGGAGATTGTTTTCTTGTCTTAATGATTGTGAGAATACAACCTATTGCAGTAAGGGTTTCACTTAGTGTTATGCTTAGAAAAATTGTTGTAACTCCTCTTGTTGAATTAAATGCTTGGGATTGTGGCTTTGGGATGTTGTGTGGACTGTTTTGAATACTTGTGGATGTTTGAATTAATTGATGTATGGCTTGAGATTGATTTTGAGTTGACTTGGGGCTAAATTGCACGGGTAAGCACGAAATGGAAACCCTAGTGACTAGGCGAACTTGCTAAGTGTTGATCCTTTGAATATTGAGTGTAATTATATGTTTATTAGGCTGCCCGTAGTTGCCTTATAGCCCTAAATGTGATTTTGATTCGTTGCATGTTGACAAATAGGCCTTTCTTGCATCCGAACCACGTAGATTGTTGTTGCATGTTGAATAACCTTATTATTTGATTACGTGGACGTTGAAATGAGTTATATGACCTGATTTACGTGCATTACATGGCTGCCCGTTTAATGTTCATATAACTCCATATGCTTTTCAAGTGAAATTACTTGTCTATTCGTGCCTCGCTTGTTTACTTATCAATGTGCAATCTTATGACTGTCCGGAGGCAACCTACTTTGTTGTCCTCCTAATGTGTTATATTAATTGTCATAAATGTGCATTGCATACAAGGTTGTAACCTTTCATTCTGGCATGGTAGCGTTCACGCACACCGGGCAGCATCGGGCTTGCCGGTGCAACCGTGACTACCATGGTCCCATTCCCTCTCTCACTTGGGGGCTAGACTTCCTCAGAGAGTTGGGTCGTAGGATTTTGGGGTACATCCGGAGTACACCCACCTGGCGTGTTAAGGGGATGATTTGAAGTCGGTCGCAACAACTGAGAGCAAAAGCTCGCTGTATCCTTTTTCTATATATATAAGTACTCTTGCTTGGTTCTTAGAGGACCTCAGGGAGGAAAGACTGGTAATTGTGTTCCTTTACTTTACATTACGTTATGTACTTACTTGTGACATATTCATGCTTGCAAAAAGGATTTTTCATAAGTTGAACCGGGAAAAAAAATGAGTTTCAAAACTTATTTCTCGTTCCCCCTTGCTGAGTTCATAAGGACTCACCCTCTTTTTTGTCACAGGTGCAGCAGATTTGGAACAAGTACCCGAAGTAAATGTGCTTGTTGATGATTCCTTGGAGTGACTACGTGCTTTTGTGCTTTGCCTGAAAGTGGTTGCTATATGGATATTGTGTTTGATTGCAAACTGTTCATTTTATTGATGTAAATGACCCCGTTGTAATTTGGGTCTAATTTTGGCTTGTACTTATTGCAGCCGGACGAACTCTTTATTTGGTCGTTTACTTTCGTCATTTAATTAGTAGTTATCGTAGGCATTTGAACCGCTAGGTGAAGAAGTAAATAATGTAACTCTACTTAATCTCACCTAGTGATCATGCACAAGCTAAAGGATAATAGGTACTTGCATGATAGGAAATTGACAAATAAACAGGACACAGTTATCATGTTAGGCTTATTAACCAAACGAGACTTTCAAGATAAACTAGTAGGCAAATCGGTTGGTGACAAAATAGGAGTCCTTAGTGGAACTGGATTAATGATTGGAATAATTGAGGCATTTAGAAATTAGGTCAAACTAAGGAGCCAATTACAGCCGTTATGCTGCCAGTTTTCCAGAAAATTTTGGAGTTCTAGGCTAACGTTAAGCGTTAGACCTTAATGAATGATTAAGTACGTGAAATGATATGAACGTTTAGATCACACCCTAGTCTAACCTCTATAGGTCGGGTTGGGGCGTGACACCTTATATTAGAATGGTATTAGAGCTTAGTTTAGTAACTAGACATTAGTCGGGTTCAACTCTCGGACCATGGGTAGAAGCCCTAAAGTAATTATGATATCTTGTTTATATGTGTTAATGTTTGCTAATGTGCTTTAATTGCTCTGAGCATTGAATATTATGTGCTTTTGAGGACCATATGTATTATGTGTCATGCACACCGACACGTTAGTGACCTTGATAATGCATGCATGCTTTTATACTCCTTCCTTGATACATGTGTATGTTATATAACCGTGAATGACTGTTTATACACATAGATAGTTAGGATTAGGACTTTCAGGGAAGTGAATTTGTGCAGGACGAACGAAAAGGCTCGGTTAGAGATTTCTCGCATCTTCACAGGTACTCGATGGATCGTATGTATTATTGGATATGCATATATAAAATGTGTAGCACATGTATAAATGTTGAGGTAAAGTTATCCCCTTATCTTTGGAATACTCATACCTATGATTAAGTTATCAATTTTATGGCTATGAAGTTTTGATTCCGTTAAACCGTTCTTCTCATTGTGGTTCAAGTATAAAGGTTAAAGACATGCTACTTCCTTAGATATAAGGGTATACTATTAAATATGTAGAATAGTATATATTCTCATGTGCTGATAGTGGAAGTTGACTTGGAGGTTTCTTTGAATCCATTTCTCACATCTTAAAATTGGCTTGATAGACTATCTAAGAAGTTAGCAATATACTCGTACAATTGAATCCTTACTTGATTGGAATTAAGAATTGATGAATCTGATATGGTATATACTAGCGAGTTTCAAGTTCACTAAGTGTTAAGATCATGACCTAGAAATTAAGAGGTGAATTCGTGGAAGTTGACAATAGTTTACTTTTAGGGGTTAGATTATTAAGTCATGGATAGCGTATTTAAGTGAGTTAACAATGGATAACCTCAAGACATGTAGGCAGCTATGGAGACTGAGTTTAACAAGGTTGATGATTCTTTAGTATAACAAGCTATAAGAATGTTGGAATCAAGGAATTCATGTAGCTAGAACTCGTGTTTGGAAAACTGCACCTAAAATGTTAGGTCGAATAGAAGTGTTAGGTGTTGAATTTTGCATTAGATGACTAACGTTGCTGATGGCCCTAAGTTGGATATTGGTGATATTAAGAATCATGGTATCAGTTTGGTACCCTCGGATTTAGTTGTGATTATGCAAAGTAAATCATTATATACACTCGTTATTTGGATACCGTAGAGGATGTTAAGAAGCATATATCCCTAAGTAATACCAATGGACCTAATATATAAACCATGGAAATGAGATTAAAGCATTCGGTTACAAAGTGGAGTCGTTAGGGTATGATTAGTAATCCTAAATAGCTAATAGTGAGTATGCATGATGATTCATGGTGAACCCTAGGACCTAATGTCGATGAGTGTTGATACTCTTAGCTAGTTGAACATGTAAATGAGAAAAGTAAGATTTCATAGAGTTAAGATACAGATGAATTAGAGTCATAATGACCCAAAAGACTATTGTTAGACCACCGTATCTATGTGCACCGTTTCACATCTAGAAACTAGCGATCGGTAGACTTCGAATTATGGTCATTGAATAAGAGGGGTGAATCTTGTAGTGATAGTTAAATAAGTAGTTGATTACTTTTGAAGTTCTATTAGGTTATGTTGAAGGATGCCTCGTGGTCATAATTCTTATATTGATACAACCTTGAAGTTACCTCGTGTAAGTATTTTATGAGCTCGGTCAATTCGGTACGCATTTATAGTCCTAGGATTGTTGTTGTACAGCCGGTAACTTAGTAGAGCATTGATATCACTTACATGGCGATGAACCCAGCTTAGTAACATTAATGTCGAAGATATATTGGCAGGCATTAAGTGTTCGAAGGAATGACTAGGTCGCTAAGTGAGTAGGACCATTGTCTTCTTAAGTATGACGTAACCTTGGATTGAGGTGAGTGGAATTTATTTGAGGTTGAAACTATTCGCCTTAGGAGTTTTGGATAAGATTAAAAGAAAATTCTGAAGCCTTGTGACTTGAAAATAGAGATTTGAATAAGGAAATAAATTATGGATCACAAGCTGATGAAGCTTACTTGAAAAGTTGAACTAGTGCTACATGATTAGTTTACCCATGCAATTCCGATGGCAATTTGTTGGTGATACTTAATAAACCTTAGAATTCGAGTTTAATGAATCTCAACGGTCTTTCTCCTTGATTACGAGCGTGAAGGTTAACGAAGCTAGGAAAGGATGTTAGTGAATAGGAGCTTATAACCAGAAGACTAGTCATTAGAAGATTTACTAATCCAATGTACCTTCAAGATAAGAACTATGACACTACCGATAGATGATGACTTGAGATGGATTAGTTTGTTTGGTGAGTTCAACCTGAAAATAGGGTCGTATCGTGGAAATAATCCATAACATGTGTATGTCCTACGTGCTAACAATTTTGAAGCTAATAAATAGGATATGTAAATCGGATATAGACCTATCATCTTGAAATTAGCGTATGTCACCCAAGGATCATGGAATTATTGTGATATTCCTTTTGAGGTATGAATGCGAGATTGATACAACATGAGTCATGATTTTGGAGTTATAGTTAGAATACCGATGCAACTTTGATGACTATGTTTGAAGACTCTAACCTTAGTTAATGAACTTGACCTTAAGATCAAATGGAGAATAGAGTCGTTCAAAGGAAAGAACTGTAAATGTAGAGGTCACACCGAACTAAATGATTGGAGAAACATAGGAAGTGAATTGGTTGTGGTAAGAGATCACCAAACACGGGACGAACCGGAGTAGGAAGAATAACGAGGGTCAGAATCTGTCTAAATGACCTCAATAGGCAAGAATGAATTTCAGGACGAAATTCTTTTAAGGAGGGGAGGATGTGAGGCCCGACCCCAAATAACGTGTGTTACCTCGATTTACGTGCCTTAGACCTAGAATTATATGACTGATCTTTTATTGTGTGCCCTGTCTTGGTTTTCGTGCTTGCTTCATCATACGTGCCTTGACTTAGAATTGTGTGCCCTAATCCTCGATGTACTGTATACCTAGATATACGTGTCCTGACCTTGAATTACGTACGAGACCTCAATTTGCGTGCGATACCTCGTTTCATGTGCCCTAATTTAGATTTGCGTGCCTTGACGTAGGTTTAAGAATTGTGTTCGTTTTGTGTGCCAAGCATTGAATTACGTGCATTCATTTAGGGTTGCGTGCATTTACTAGAAAAACGTGCATTCATCTCGTAGTTCGTGTCTTACCTCGTAGTGCGTGCCCTAGATCTCGAAAAGGGTGCCTTCACGCTAATCAAGAAAGCATCTTGCACGAAGCACTAGGTCATTAATTAATCCTACAAAATCCACTAACTATTATTAAATTACTAATTCAACCCACTAGAAGACAAAATCTCACAAAAAGCTAAACATTCCTTATTCTTTATTCCTTATTCTTTTTGCACTTTCAACACAATTAAATAATGCACATAAGATGACAAAAGATCAGATTTTTTATTGCCTTGGCCGACCACTACAAGGGCTTTGTGCTTGCTTTGCATAATTCAAATCTTATTCCCAAACATTTTATGACATTCTATGACACAAATGCATAAAAAATTGCTCAAAATCTCCTCAAAACTCTACCATTCTCGACATTGCTCCCTTTCCCATGCTAAACACTTCAAAATTCAAGAATCTTGAAGACATAAATCTGAAATTTTGCTGCGCAAGGCCGAACATGCTTCATCAAATGCAAGGCTTTTGTTTTTTTTTTTTCATTTCTCTCATCTTCCTCTCACATTTCTCTCTCTCCCTCTCATTCTTCTCTCTCTCTTTCTCGGCCTTGGCTGAGTTTCTTACCTTCATAGCTCATCTTCATCATATCATAGTTAATCAAGGCAAGCCACAAGCAAGAAACTCGATCAAGCTAGCTAGGATGCAAGAGTCATACATGCAAGCTTTTTGAGTCACCATTTTCGGCCTTGGTGAGTTTACTAGGTTCCATTTCTTTTCTTCTTGTTCTAACCACATGCATGTACTAAGAACTTGGCCACTAAGCTAGGAAAAATAGAGAGAAATCGGGTGGTGTCTTGGCTAAGAAAGGAAGAAGAAGAAAATTGTGCTTCATCAAGTTTTGTGCATCTTCTTGTTGATTTGCTAAGGTGAGGGCTAAAACCTTTTGAAAATCCTTCAAAAATACACATGCATGCTCTTAAATGTATGTCTTTGCTTCTGTACTTGAGTTATATGTATGTTCATAAGCTTTTACAACCATGCATGGCAAGATTTTGGCTTGCAGATGATGATAGATGAAATCGGGTTTGATGACAGCTCTCTGTCTTGTTGTTTCGAGGCGAGTTTGGCTAGAAAAATGCTGTTAAAAATGCATGAAAATTGGTAGGTAACTAGTTTTTCCAGTTTTGAACATTTTTCGCAGAAATCATCCAAAGCTAATTTTGACTCTAAGGTCATAAAAATGGCAAATTATTAAAATGTGTCCAAATCTGGAAGTCTGGGAAAAATGAAGCAGGTTTTGGCAGATGCACTGACCTTGTGGAACGAACCAGTTTTGACTTAGTAAATGATGTCCAAAATGCATGAAATTTGGTGTGCTGCTAAATTTTTCAGTTCTGTCAGAAATGGACTAAGGCTAAATCTAACCCTAAGGACATAAAAAATGACAATTATCGAAATGTATGCAAATCTGGACAGTTTTGTGCAGTCCCACTGTTTTGGCTATAACTATTGGACCCGAACTCCAAATGATGCAAGGTTTGTTTCTGATTTTAGTTCACATCTTAAGCTTTAATTTGACATCTTATTCACTGGAATTGGAGATTGTTTGCTTGTCTTAATGATTGTGAGAAAACAGCCTATTGCAGTAAGGGTTTCACTTAGTGTTATGCTTAGAAAAATTGTTGTAACTCCTCTTGTTGAATTAAATGCTTGGGATTGTGGCTTTGGGATGTTGTGTGGACTGTTTGAATACTTGGGGATGTTTGAATTAATTGATGTATGGCTTGAGATTGATTTTGAGTTGACTTGGGGCTAAATTGCACGGGTAAGCACGAAATGGAAACCCTAGTGACTAGGCGAACTTGCTAAGTGTTGATCCTTTGAATATTGAGTGTAATTATATGTTTAGTAGGTTGCCCGTAGTTGCCTTATAGCCCTAAATGTGATTTTGATTCGTTGCATGTTGACAAATAGGCCTTTCTTGCATCCGAACCACGTAGATTGTTGTTGCTTGTTGAATAACCTTATTATTTGATTACGTGGACATTGAAATGAGTTATATGACCTAATTTACGTGCGTTACATAGCTGCCCGTTTAATGTTCATATAACTCCATATGCTTTTCAAGTGAAATTACTTTTCTATTCGTGCCTCGCTTGTTTACTTGTCAATGTGCAATCTTATGACTGTCCGGAGGTAACCTACTTTGTTGTCCTCTTAATGTGATATATTAAATGTCATAAATGTGCATTGCATACAAGGTTGCAACCTTTCTTTCTGGCATGGTAGCGTTCACGCACACTGGCGGCATCGGGCTTGCCGGTACAACTATGACTACCATGGTCCCATTCCTTCTCTCACTTGGGGGCTAGACTTCCTCGGAGAGTTGGGTCATAGGATTTTGAGGTACATCCGGAGTACACCCACGTGGCGTGTTAAGGGGATGATTTGAAGTTGGTCGCAACAACTGAGGGCAAAAGCTCACCGTATCCTTTTTCTATATGTATAAGTACTCTCGCTTGGTTCCTAGAGGACCTCGGGGAGGAAAGACTGGTAATTGTGTTCCTTTACTTTACATTACGTTATGTACTTACTTGTGACATATTCATGCTTGCAAAAAAGATTTTTCATAAGTTGAACCGGGAAAAAAAATGAGTTTCAAAACTTATTTCTCGTTCCCCCTCGCTGAGTTCATAAGGACTCACCCTCTTTTTTGTCACAGGTGCAGCAGATTTGGAACAAGTACCCGAAGTAAATGTGCTTGTTGATGATTCCTTGGAGTGACTACGTGCTTTTGTGCTTTGCCTGAAAGTGGTTGCTATATGGATATTGTGTTTGATTGTAAACTGTTCATTTTATTGATGTAAATGACCCCGTTGTAATTTGGGTCTAATTTTGGCTTATACTAATTGTAGCCGGACGAACTCTTTATTTGTTCGTTTACTTTCGTCATTTAATTAGTAGTTATCGTAGGCGTTTGAACTACTAGGTGAAGAAGTAAATAATGTAACTCTACTTAATCTCACCTAGTGATCATGCACAAGCTAAAGGATAATAGGTACTTGCATGATAGGAAATTGACAAATAAACAGGAGGACATAGTTATCATGTTAGACTTATTAACCAAACGAGACTTTCAAGATAAACTAGTAGGCAAATCGGTTGGTAACAAAATAAGAGTCCTTAATGGAACTGGATTAATGATTGGAATAATTGAGGCGTTTAGAAATATTAAATGTCATAAATGTGCATTGCATACAAGGTTGCAACCTTTCATTCTGGCGTGGTAGCGTTCACGCACACCAGGCGGCATCGGGCTTGCCGGTGCAACCGTGACTACCATTGTCCAATTTCCTCTCTCGCTTGGGGGCTAGACTTCCTCGGAGAGTTAGGTCGTAGGATTTCGGGGTACATCCGAAGCACACCCATTTGGCGTGATAAGGGGATGATTTGAAGTCGGCCACAACAACTGATACTGGAAATGAACTGAGAGCAAAAGCTCACCGTATCATTTTCACTATGTGTATAAGTACTCTCGCTTGGTTCCTAGAGGACCTCGGGGAGGAAAGACGGGTAATTGTGTTCCTTTACTTTTATATTATTGTTATGTACTTATTTGTGATATATTCATGCTTGCAAAAAAGGTTTTCATAAGTTGAACCGGAAAATGAGTTTCAAAACCTATTTCTCATCCCCCCTCGCTGAGTTCATAAGGACTCACCCTCTTTTATCATCTCAGGTGAAGAAGATCAATAACAGGTACCTGAGGACGATGTGCCTAACGATGATTCCTTGGAATGATTGCCTGTCCTATGTGCTTTGCTTGATTATGGCCATTTGTGAACACTATGCTGCTTGAAGACTATTTCATTTCATGTTGCTTGATGTTTGTAATGTAAAAGACCCCCGTTGTAATTTGGGGTCTAATTTTGGCTTGTACTGATAATAACTAGACAGACACTACTATGGTCGTTTTGCTATCATCACTGGTTAGTATCTATCATAGGATTATGAAGTATCAGGTGAGGACTAAGTAAAATAAACCTATCCAATCTTAAGCAGGTACCCATTGTTAAGCTAAGATCAACAGGTACTTCTGTAACGAGGACAAACAAACAAATGAGACATAGCATCATGCTAGGTTATTAATCAAACGAGACTTCAAGATAATTCGGTAATAGAAATCTGATGGATTAGGTTGTTGTCCTTTTCGCGGCTCACGACGTACGATCCGGGACGGAAAAACAGCATTAAAGAAGAAAAGTGTCCAGAAACTCATGAAAACGTTCGATTTTAGGCTCTGAAAACAAGCGCAGCCTAGCAGGATTTCTGGCCTCGTCGTAGAGCTCTCGGAGAGCTTTCCAACATTATGCTATGCACCGCGTAACCCCTTACGGATCAAAAGTTATGGGCACCGGAGCAACGGAGACCTGGTCCTAAGCCCCACGCCCTCGGTTTGCGGGACCAGCCTCTACATGAAGCGAAGCTGTCTTGCCCAAGGTGCCGTGGGATTCGGAAATAGAAATGGGATGGATTAGGTTGTCGTTCTTTTCGCGGCTCACGACATATGATCCGGGATGAAAAAACACCGCAAAAGAAGAAAAGTGTCTAGAAACTCATGAAAACGTTCGGTTTTAGGCATTGAAAACAAGCACAGCCTAGCAGGCTTGCTGGCCCTGTCGTAGAGCTCTCGAAGAGCATTCTAACGGTATGTTGTGCGCCGCGTAACTCCTTACAGATCAAAAGTTATGGGCACCGGAGCGAAGGAGACCTGGACCTAAGCCCCACGCCCTCGGTTTACGGGCCCAGCCACTACGTGAAGCGAAGTTGTCTTGCACAAGGTGGCATGTAGTTCGGTAATAGAAATGGGATGGATTAGGTTGTCGTCCTTTTCGCGGCTCACGACGTACGATCCGGGACGGAAAAACAGTGCAAAAGAAGAAAAGTGTCCAAAAACTAATGAAAACATTCAATTTTGGGCTCCGAAAATAGGCGCACCCAAGCAAGCTTGTTGCCCCCAACGTAGAGCTCTCGGAGAGCTTTCCAACTGTATGTTGTGCGCTGGGTAATCCCTTACGGATCAATAGTTATGAGCACCGAAGCGACGGAGACCTGGTCCTAAGCCCCATGCCCTCGGTTTGCAGGCCCAGCCTCTACGTGAAGGGAAGTTGTCTTGCCCAATTTGGCATGGGATTTGGAAATAGAAATGTGATGGATTAGGTTGTCGTCCTTTTCGCAGCTCACGACGTACGATTCGCGACGGAAAAACACTGCAAAAGAAGAAAAGTGTCCAAAAACTCATGAAAACATTCGATATTAGGCTCTGAAAACAAGCGCAGCCTAGCAGGATTTTTGGCCTCGTCGTAGAGCTCTCGGAGAGCTTTCCAACGGTATGCTGTACGCCGCGTAACCCCTTGCAGATCAAAAGTTATGGGCACCGGAGCGACGGAGACCTGGTCCTAAGCCCCACGCCTTCGGTTTGCAGGCCCAGCCTCTACATGAAGCGAAGTTGTCTTGCCCAAGGTACCGTGGGATTCGGAAATAGAAATTGGATTTAATTAGGTTATCGTTCTTTTCGCGGCTCACAACGTATGATCCGAGATGGAAAAACACCGCAAAAGAAGAAAAGTGTCTAGAAACTCATGAAAACGTTCGGTTTTTGGCATTGAAAACAAGCGCAGCCTAGCAGGCTTGCTGGCCCTGTCGTAGAGCTCTCGAAGAGCATTCCAACGGTATGTTGTGCGCCGCGTAACTCCTTACGGATCAAAAGTTATGGGCATAGGAGCGACGGAGACTTGGTCTTAAGCCCCACGTCCTCGGTTTACGGGCCCAGCCACTACGTGAAGCGAAGTTGTCTTGCACAAGGTGGCATGTAGTTCGGTAATAGAAATGTGATGGATTTGCTTGTCATCTTTTTTGCGGCTTACGACGTACGATCCGGGACAGAAAAAAAGCGCAAAAGAAGAAAAATGTCCAAAAACTGATGAAAACGTTCGATTTTGGGCTCCGAAAACAGGCGCACCCAAGCAAGTTTGCTGCCCCCGTCATAGAGCTATCAGAGAGCTTTCCAACGGTATGTTGTGTGCCTCGTAACCCCTTACGGATCAAAAGTTATGGGCACCGAAGCGACGGAGACCTGGTCCTAAGCCCCATGCCCTCCGTTTGCGGGCCCATCCTCTACGTGAAGCAAAGTTATCTTGCCTAAGGTGGTGTGGGATTCGGTAATAGAAATGTGATGGATTAGGTTGTCGTCCTTTTTGCAGCTCACGACGTACGATATGGGACGGAAAAACAGCGCAAAAGAAGAAAAGTATCCAGAAACTAATGAAAACGTTCAATTTTGGACTCCGAGAAAAGGCGCGACCGAGCAGGCTTGCCTCCCCCGTCGTAGAGCTCTCGGAGAGCTTTCCAACGGTATGCTGTGCATCGCGTAATTCCTTACGGATCAAAAGTTACGGGCACCGGAGCGACGGAGACCTGGTCTTAAGCCCTACGCCCTCGGGTTGTGGGCCCAGCCTTTACGTGAAGTGAAGTTGTCTTGCCTAAGGTACCGTGGGATTCGGTATTAGAAATGTGATGGATTAGGTTGTCGTCCTTTTTGCGGCTCACGACGTACGATCCAGGACGGAGAAACAGTTCAAAAGAAGAATAGTGTCCAGAAACTGCATAAATTGTTCAATTTTGGGCTCCGAAAATAGGCGCAGCTGAGCAGGATTGCTACTCCCGTCGTAGAGCTCCCTAAGAGCTATCCAACGGTATGCTGTGAGCCGCGTAACTCCTTACATATCAAAAGTTATGAGCACCGGAGCGACGGAGACCTGGTCCTAAGCCCCACGCCCGCGGTTTGCGAGCCCAGCCTCTATGTGAAGCGAAGTTGTCTTGCACAAGGTGGCATGTAGTTCGGTAATAGAAATGGGATGGATTTGGTTGTCGTCCTTTTCGCAGCTTACGACGTACGATCCAGGACGAAAAAACAGCGCAAAAGAAGAAAAGTGTCCAGAAACTGATGAAAACGTTCGATTTTGGGCTCCGAAAATAGGCGCACCCTAGCAAGCTTGCTGCCCCCGTCGTAGAGCTCTCGGAGTGCTTTCCAACGGTATGCTGTGCGCCGTGTAACCCCTTACGGATCAAAAGTTATGGGCACCAGAGCGACGGAGACTTGGTCCTAAGCCACACGCCCTCCATTTGCGGGCCCATCCTCTACGTGAAGCAAAGTTGTCTTGCCTAAGGTGGTATGGGAGTTGGTAATAGAAATTTGATGGATTAGGTTGTCGTCCTTTTCGCGGCTCACGATGTATGATACGGGACGGAAAAATAGCGCAAAAAAAGAAAAGTGTCCAGAAACTAATGAAAATGTTCAATTTTGGACTCCGAAAATAGGCGCAACCGAGTAGGCTTGCTACCCCCGTCATAGACCTCTTGGAGAGATATCCAACGGTATGTTGTGCGCCGCGTAACTCCTTACAGATCAAAAGTTATGGGCACCGGAGCGACGGGGACCTGGTCCTAAGCCCCACGCCCTCGGTTTGCAGGCCCAGGCTCTACGTGAAGCGAAGTTGTCTTGCCCAAGGTGGCGTGGGATTCGGTAATAGAAATGGGATGGATTAGGGTGTCATCCTTTTCGAGGCTCACGACGTACGATACGGGACGGAAAAATAGCGCAAAAGAAGAAAAGTTTCCATAAACTGATGAAAACGTTTGATTTTGGGCTCCAAAAACAAGAGAAACCATGCAAGCTTGCTGCACCCGTCGTAGAGCTATCGGAGATCTTTCCAACGGTATGCTGTGCACCGCGTAACCCCTTACGGATCAAAAGTTAGGGGCACCGGAGCAACGGAGACCTGGTCTAAGCCCCACGCCCTCGGTTTGCGGGCCCAGCCTCTACGTGAAGTGAAGTTTTGTTTGCCCAAGGTACCGTGGAATTCAATAATAGAAATGTGCTGGATTAGATTGCCATCCTTTTTGCAGCTTACGACGTTCGATCCGGGATGGAAAAACAGTGCAAAAGAAAAAAAGTGTCCAGAAACTGATGGAAATGTTTGATTTTAGGCTCTGAAAACATTCACAGCATAGCAAGCTTGCTGCCCCCATCGTAGAGCTCTCGGAGAGCTTTCCAACGGTATGCGGTGTGCCGCATAACTCCTTTCGGATCAAAAGTTATAGGCATCGGAGTGATGGAGACCTAGTCCTAAGCCCCACGCCCTCGGTTTGCAAGCCCAGCCTCTACGTGAAGCGAAGTTATCTTGCCCAAGGTGGTGTGGGATAAGGTAATAGAAATGTGATGGATTAGGTTGTCGTCCTTTTCGCGGCTCACGACGTACGATCCGGGACGGAAAAACAGCACAAAAGAAGAAAAGTGTCCAAAAACTCATGAAACCGTTCGATTTTAGGCTCTGAAAACAAGCGCAGCCACGCAGGATTTCTGGCCTCATCGTAGAGCTCTCAGAGAGCTTTCCAACGATATTCTTTGCGCTGCGTAACTCCTTACGGATCAAAAGTTATGGGTACCGGAGCGACGGACACCTGGTCTTAAGCCCCACGCCATCGATTTGCTGGCCCAGCCTCTACGTGAAGCGAAGTTGTGATACCCAAGGTGGCATGTAGTTCGGTAATAGAAATATGATGGATTAGGCTGTCGTCCGATTCGCGGCTTACGACGTACGATCCGGGACGGAAAAACAGTGCAAAAGAATAAAAGTGTCCAAAAACTAATGTAAAAGTTCAATTTTGGGCTCTGAAAACAGGCGCAGCAGTGCTGGCTTACTGCCCCCGTCGTAGAGCTCTCAGAGAGCTTTCCAACGGTATGGTGTGCGTTGCGTAACTCCTTACGGATCAAAAGTTATAGACATTGGAGCGACAGAGACCTGGGCCAAAGCCCCACGCCCTCAGTTTGTGGGCCCAGCCTCTACGTGAAGTGAAGTTGTCTTGCCCAAGGTGGCGTGGGATTCGGTAATAGAAATGGGATGGATTAGGTTGTCCCCTTTTCACGGCTCACGACGTACGATCCGGGACCGAAAAACAGCGCAAAAGAAGAAAAGTGTCCAGAAACTGATGAAAACTTCGATTTTGGTCTCAAAAAATAGGCGCAGCAAAGCAAGCTTGCTGCTCCTGTCGTAGAGCTCTCGGAGTGCTTTCCAACGGTATGCTGTGAGCCGCATAACTCCTTGCGGATCAAAAGTTATGGGCACCGTAGCGATGGAGACCATGTCCTAAGCCCAACGCCCTCGGTTTGCGGGCCCAGCCTATATGTGAAGTGAAGTTTTCGTGCCCAAGTAGGTGTGGGATTCGGTAATAGAAATGCGATGGATTAGGTTGTCGTCCTTTTCGCGGCTCACGACGTACGATCCGGGACAAAAAAACTGCACAAAAGAAGAAAAGTATCTAAAAACTGATGAAAACGTTCAATTTTGGGATCCGAAAACAAGCGCACCCAAGCATGCTTGCTGCCCCAGTCGTAGAGCTCTTGGAGAGCTTTCTAACGATATGATGTGCGCCGCGTAACCCCTTACGGATCAAAAGTTATGGGCACCGAAGCGACGAAGACTGGTCCTAAGCCCCACGCCCTCGGTTTGTGGGCCCAGCCTCTACGTGAAGCGAAGTTGTCTTGCCCAAGGTGGCGTAGGATTCGGTAATAGAAATGGGATGGATTAGGTTGTCATCCTTTTCGCGGCTCACGTCGTACGATACGGGACGAAAAAATAGCGCAAAAGAATAAAAGTGTCTAGAAATTAATAAAAACGTTCGATTACGGGCTCCGAAAACAGGTGCAGCCAAGGAAGCTTGCTGCCTCAGACGTAGAGCTCTCGGAGAGCTTTCCAATGGTATGCGGTGCGCTATGTAACGCCTTACGGATAAAAAGTTATGGACACCGGAGCGACAGAGACCTGGTCGTAAGCCCCACGCCCTCGGTTTGTTGGTCCAGCTTTTACGTGAAGCGAAGTTGTCGTGCCCAAGTTGGCATGGGATTCGGTAATAGAAATGTGATGGATTAGGCTGTTGTCCTTTTCGCGGCCCACGACGTACGATCCAGGACAGAAAAACAGCGAAGAAGAAGAAGAAAAGTGTCTAGAAACTGACGAAAATGATCAATTTTGATCTCCGAAAATAGGCACAGCCACGCAAACTTGCTACCCCCATCGTAGAGCTCTCGGAGAGTTTTCCAACGGTATGCTGTGCGCTGCGTAACCCCTTATAGATCAAAAGTTATGGGCATCGGAGACACGGAGACCTGGTCCTAAGCCCCATGCCCTCGGTTTGCGGGCCCAGCCTCTACGTGAAGCGAAGTTGTCTTGCCCAAGGTGACGTGGGATTTGGCAATAGAAATGTGATGGATTAGGTTGTCGTCCTTTTCGTGGCTCACGACGTACGATCCGGGACGTAAAATAAGTGCAAAAGAAGAAAAGTGTCCGGAAACTTATGAAAATGTTTGATTTTGGGCTCGAAAAATAGACGCAGCCAAGCAAGCTTGCCATCCCCGTCGTAGAGCTCTCGGAGAGCTTTCCAACGGTATGCTGTGCATCACGTAATTCCTTACAGATCAAAAGTTACGGGCACCGGAGCGATGGAGACCTGGTCCTAAGCCCCACGCCCTCGGGTTGTGGGCCAAGCCTTTACGTGAAGTGAAGTTGTCTTGCCTAAGGTGCCATGGGATTCGGTATTAGAAATGTGATGGATTAGGTTGTCGTCCTTTTTGCGGCTCACGATGTACGATCCAAGATGGAGAAACAGCTCAAAAGAAGAAAAGTGTCCAGAAACTGTTCAATTTTGGGCTCCGAAAATAGACGCAGCTGAGCAGGCTTGCTACTCTCGTCGTAGAGCTCTCTGAGAGCTATCCAACAGTATGCTATGCGCCGCATAACTCCTTACGGATCAAAAGTTATGGGCACCGGAGCTACGGAGATCTGGTCCTAAGCCCCACGCCCTCGGTTTACGAGCCCAACCTCTACGTAAAGCGAAGTTGTCTTGACTAAGGTGTCGTTGGATTCGGTAATAGAAATGTGCTAGATTAGGTTGTCGTCCTTTTCGCCGCTTACGACGTTCGATTCGGGACGGAAAAACAGAGCAAAAGAAGAAAAGTATCCAGAAACTAATGAAAATGTTCGATTTTGGGCTCCGAAACGATGCGCAGCAAATCAGGCTTGCTGCCCCCATCGTAGAGCTCTCGGAGAGCTTTCCAACGGTATGCTGTACGCCGCTTAACTCCTTGTGGATCAAAAGTTATGGACACCGGAGCGACGGAGACCTGGTCCTAAGCCCCACGCCCTCGGTTTGCGGGCCCAGCCTCTACGTGAAGTGAAGTTGTCTTGCCCAAGGTGGCATGGGATTTGGTAATAGAAATGTGATGGATTAGGTTATCGTCCTTTTCGCAGCTCACGACGTACGATCCACAACGGAAAAACAGTGCAAAATATGAAAAATATCCAGTAATTGATGAAAACGTTCAATTTTGGGCTCCGAAAATAGGCGCAGCCGAGTAGGCTTGCTACTCCCGTCGTAGAGCTCTAGGAGAGCTTTCCAACGGTATGTTGTGCGCCGCGTAACTCCTTACAGATCAAAAGTTATGGGCACCGGAGCGACGGAGACCTGGTCCTAAGCCCCACTCCCTCGATTTGCAGGCCCAGCCTCTACGTGAAGCGAAGTTGTCTTGCCCAATGTGGCATGGGATTTTTAAATAGAAATGTGATGGATTAGGTTGTCGCCCTTTTCACGGCTCACGACGTACGATCCATAACGAAAAACAGTGCAAAATAAGAAAAGTATCAAGAAATTGATGAAAACGTTCAATTTTGGGCTCTGAAAAAAGGCGCAGCCGAGTAGGCTTGCTACTCCCGTCGTAGAGCTCTAGGAGAGCTTTCCAACAGTATGCTGTGCGGTGTATAACTCCTTACGGATCAAAAGTTATTGGCACCGGAGCGACGGAGACCTGGTCCTAAGCCCCACGCCCTCAGTTTGTGGGCCCAGCCTCTACGTGAAGCGATGTTCTTTTGCCCAAGGTGGCATGGGATTTGGTAAAACAAATGTGATGGATTAGGTTGTCGTCCTTTTCGCGGCTCACGACGTACGATCCAGGACAGAAAAACAGCGCAAAAGAAGAAAAGTATCTAAAAATTGATAAAAATGTTCAATTTTAGGCTCCAAAAAAAGGAGCAACCGAGCAGGCTTGCTGTCCCTGTCGTAGAGCTCTCGGAGAGATTTCCAACGGAATGCTGTGCGCCGCATAACACCTTACGGATCAAAAGTTATGGGCATCGGAGCGACGGAGACCTGATCCTAAGCCCCATGTCCTCGGTTTATGGGCCTAGCCTCTACGTGAAGCGAAGTTGTCTTGCCCAAGGTGGCATGAGATTCGGTAATAGAAAGGTGATGGATTAGGTTGTCTTCCTTTTCGCGGCTCACGACGTACGATCCAGGAGAGAAAAACAGCGCAAAAGAAGAAAAGTGTCCAGAAACTGATGAAAACGTTCCATTTTGGACTCCAAAAATAGGTGCAGCCGAGCAGGCTTGCTATTCCAGTCGTAGAGCTCTCGAAGAGCTATCCAACGTTATGCTGTGCGCCGCGTAACTCCTCACGGATCAAAAGTTATGGGCACCGGAGCGACGGAGACTTTGTCCTAAGCCCCACGCCCTCGGTTTGTGGGCCCAGTCTTTACATGAAGTGAAGTTGTCTTGCCCAAGGTGGCGTGGGATTTGGTAATAGAAATGTGATAGATTAGGTTGTCGTCCTTTTCGCGGCTCACGACGTACGATCTAGGACGAAAAAACAGCACAAAATAAGAAAAGTATCCAAAAATTGATGAAAACGTTCAATTTTGGGCTCCGAAAATAGGCATAGCTGAGCAGGCTTGTTACGCTCGTCGTACAGCTCTCGGAGAGCTTTCCAACGATATGCTGTGTGCCGCGTAACTCCTTACGGATCAAAAGTTATGGGCACCGGAGCGACGGAGACCTGGTCCTAAGCGCTACACCCTCGGTTTGCGGGTCCAGCCTCTACGTGTAGCGATGTTGTCTTGCCTAAGGTGGTGTGAAATTCGGTAATAGAAATATGATAGATTAGGTTGTTGTTGTGAGGCCCGACCCCAATTTGCGTGCGATACCTCGTTTCGTGTGCCCTAATCTAGATTTGTGTGCCTTGACCTAGGTTTAAGAATTGTGTTCGTTTTGTTTGCCATGCATTGAATTACGTGCATTCATTTAAGGTTGCGTGCATTTACCTCAAAAATGTGCATTCATCTCGTAGTTTGTATCCAACCTCGTAGTACGTGCCCTAGACCTAGAAAAGCGTGCCCTCACGCTAATCAAGAAAGCATCTTACACAAAGCACTAGACTATTAAACAATCCTACAAAATCCACTATCAATATTATAATCCTAATTCAACTCACTAGAAGACAAATAATTCACTAAACACTAGACATTCATTATTCTTTATTCTTTGTTCTTTTTGTACTTTCAACACACAATTAAATAACACTCAAAAGATGACAAAAAATTCAGAAATTATACATGCTATAGCCGGCCATACCAAGACATTTGAGCAAGGATTAAACAATTATTCATTTAAACATGCATGCTTAGACAAACTATGACAAACACTTAACACAATGCATAAAAAATGCTCAAAACCACCTCAATTCTCCACCATTCTCGACATTACTCCCTTGCCCATGCTAAACATTTCAAAATTAAAGTATCTTGAAGACACAAAGCTGAAAATTTCAAGCCCCAAGGCCGAACATGCTCATCAAACTTCAAGGCCTTTGTTTCTTTTCATTCTCTCATTTTCCTCTCACATTTCTCTCTCTCCCTCTCATTTTTCTCTCTCCCTCTCGGCCTTGGCTGATTCTCTTCACTTCACAACTCATCTTCATCATCCTAAGGCCATTCAAGGCAAGCCCAAGCAAAGGAAAGCAAGTAGTTAGCTCAAAAGATGCATACAAGCACATAGAGTCTTCATTTCGGCCCTAGGTGAGTTTTTAAGCTTCCATTTCTTTTCTTCTTGTTCTACCTCATGCATGTACTAAGAGCTTGGTCACTAAGCTAGGAAAAATAGAGAAAATCTAGTTGGAATCTCGGCTAGGCAAAGGAGAAGAAGAAAATTGTGCTTCAACAAGTTTTGTGCATCTTCTTGGTTGATTGCTAAGGTGAGGGCTAAAATCTTTTGAAAATCCTTCAAAAATTCATATGCATGCTCATAAATGTATGTCTTTGCTTCTGTACTTGAGTTATATGTTCGTTCATAAGCTTCTTCAACCATGCATGGCAAGATCTTGGCTTGAAAGTGGTGATAGGTGAAGTCGGATTATGTGACAGCTCTCCGACCAGTGGTTTCAAGGTACGTTTAGCTAGGAAAATGATGTTGAAAAATACATGAAAATTGGTAGGTGACTAGTGTTGCCAGTTTTGAACATTTTTCGCAGAAATAGGCCGAAGCTAATTTTGACTCTAAAGTCCTCAAAATAGCAAATCTTTAAAATGTGTCCAAATCTGGAAATCTGGAAAAATGAAGCAGGTTTTGGCAGATGCACTGACCTTGTAGAACGAACCAGATTTTACTTAGTAAATGATATCCAAAATGTATGAAATTTGGTGTGCTGCTATATTGTTCAGTTCTAGACATTTTTGTCAGAAATGGACTAAGGATAAATCTGACCCTAAGGACCTCAAAAACGTCAATTATCGAAATGTGTGCAAATCTGGACAGTTTTGTGCTATCCCACTGTTTCGGCTATAACTAATGATCCCGAACTCCAAATGATGCAAGGTTTGTTTTTGATTTTATTTCACGTCTTAAGATTTAATTTGACATCTTATTCACTGGAATTGGAGATTGTTTGCTTATCCTAATTCTTGTGAGAAAACAGCCTATTGCAGTAAGGGTTTCACTTAGTGTTATGCTTAGAAAAATTATTGTAACTTCTCTTGTTGAATTAAATGCTTGGGATTGTAGCTTTGGGATTTGCGTGGACTGTTTTGAATGTTTGAGGATGTTGAATTAAAAGATGCATGGCTTGAGATTGACTTGGAGTTGGTTTGGGGCTCAAATTGCACGGATATGCACGAAATGGAAACCCTAGTGACTAGGCGAACTTGCTAAGTGTTGATCCTTTGAATATTGAGTGTAATTATATGTTTAGTAGGCTGCCCGTAGTTGCCTTATAGCCTTAAATGTGGTTTTGATCATTGCATGTTGACAAATAGACTTTTCTTTCATCCGAGGCCACGTAGATGTTGTAGCATGTTATATAATCTTATTATATGATTACGTGGACTTTGAATTGAGTTATATGGCTTGATTTACATGTGTTACATGGCTGCCCGTTTAATGTTCATATAACTCTATATACATTTCAAGTGAAATTACTTTTCTTATCGTGCCCTGCTTATTTACTTGTCAATGTGCAATCTTATGACTGTCCGGAGGCAACCTACTTTGTTGTCCTCCTAATGTGATATATTAAATGTGCATTGCATACAAGGTTGCAACCTTTCATTTTGGCATGGTAGCGATCACGCACACCGGGTGGCATCGGGCTTGCCAGTGCACCCGTGACTACCATGGTCCCATTCCCTCTCTCGCTTGGGGGCTAGACTTCCTCGGAGAGTTGGGTCGTAGGATTTTGGAGTACATCCGGAGTACACCCACCTGGCGTGTTTGGGGAATGATTTGAAGTCGGCCGCAACAACTGATTCTGGAACCGATCTGAGAGAGAAAGCTCACTGTATCCTTTTACTATGTGTATAAGTACTCTCGCTTGGTTCCTAGAGAACCTCGGGGAGGAAAGACTGGTATTTCTGTTCCTTTACTTTATATTATTATTATATTCATGCTTGCAAAAGGATTTTCATAAGTTGAACCGGAAAATGAGTTTCAAAACCTATTTCTCGTTTCCCCTTCGCTGAGTTCATAAGGACTCACCCTCTTTTATCATCTCATATGAAGAAGATCCAGAACAGGTACCCGAGGACGGTGTGCTTAACGATGAATCCTTGGAGTGATTGCCTGTCTTGTGTGCTTTGCGTGATTGTGGCTATTTGTGAACTCTATGCTACTTGAAGACTATTTCCTTTATGTTGCTTATTATTTGTAATGTAAAAGACCCCCGTTGTAATTTGAGGTCTAATTTTGGTTTGTACTGATATTGCTAGACAGACACTAGACAGCACTATGATCGTTTGCTATTATTACCGCTAGTATCTATCATAGGTTATGACGTATTAGTTAAGGACTAAGTAAATGAACCTATCCAATCTTAAACAGGTACTTGCTATTAAGCTAAGATCAACAGGTACTTTTGTAACGAGGATAAACAAACAAACGAGACGTAGTATCGTGCTAGGTTATAAATCAAACGAGACATCGAGACAACCAATAGGCATTTCAATTGATGTTAAATAGTAATCCTAGTTGGAAATAAAATTTGAGATTTCAAAATTTTGAGGCGTTTAGAGAATTAGGCCAAACCAAAGAGTCCAATTACAACCGTTATGATGCCGGTTTTCTGGAAAACTTAAGAGTTTAGACTAAAACGATAAGTATTAAATCTTCATAAATGGTTAAGTATATGACATGTCCTGAACGTTTAGATCACATCCTAGTCTAACCTTAAAGGCAGGGTTGGGGCATGATAGTCGTCCTTTTCGCGGCTCACGACGTACGATCCGGGATGAAAAAATAGCGTAAAAGAAGAAAAGTGTCCAAAAATTGATGAAAACGTTCATTTTTGGGCTCCCAAAATAGGCCCAGCTAAGCAGGCTTGCTGCCCCCATCGTAGAGCTCTCGGAGAGATTTCCAACGGTATGCTATACGCCACGTAACTCCTAAAGGATCAAAAGATATGGGCACCGGAGCGACGGAGACCTGGTCCTAAGCCCCACGCCCTCGGTTACGGGCCCAGCCTCTACGTGAAGCAAAGGTTTCTTGCCCAAGGTGGCATGGGATTTGGTAATAGAAATGTGATGGATTAGGTTGTCGTCCTTTTCGTGGCTCACGACGTACGATCCAGGACAAAAAAACAGCGCAAAAGAAGAAAAGTGTCCAGAAACTGATGAAAATGTTCGATTTTGGACTCCGAAAATAGGCGCAGCAAAGCAGGCTTGCTACTCCCGTCGTAGAGCTCTCGGAGAGCTTTCCAACGGCAAGCTGTGCGCCGCGTAACTCCTTACGGATCAAAAGTTATGGGCACCGGAGCGACGGAGACTTGGTCCTAAGCCCCACGCCCTCGGTTTGCGGGCCCAGCCTCTACGTGAAGCGAAGTTGTCTTGCCCAAGGTCGCGTGGGATTCAGTAATAGAAGTATGATGGATTAGGTTGTCGTCCTTTTCGCGGCTTACGACGTACGATCGGGGACGGAAAAACAGCGTAAAAGAAGAAAAGTGTCCAGAAATTGATGAAAACGTTCGATATTGGACTCCAAAAAAAGACGCAACCAAGCAAGCTTGCTGCCCCCATCGTAGAGCTCTCGGAGAGCTTTCCAACGGTATGCTGTGCACCGTGTAACTCCTTACGGATCAAAAGTTATGGGCACCGGAGCTACAGAGACCTGGTCCTAAGCCCCATACTCTCAGTTTGCGGGCCCACCCTCTACGTGAAGCATAGTTGTCTTGCCCAAGATGGCGTGGGATTCGGTAATAGAAATATGATGGATTAGGTTCTCATCCTTTTCGCAGCTCACGACGTACGATCTGGGACGAAAAAACAGCATAAAAGAAGAAAAGTGTCCAAAAACTGATGAAAACGTTCGATTTTGGGCTTCGAAAATAGGCACAGTCGTGCAGGCTTGCTGCCCCCGTCGTAGAGCTCTCGAAGAGCTTTCCAACGGTATGCTATGCACCGCATAACTCCTTACGGATAAAAAGTTATGGGCACCGGAGCGACGGAGACCTGGTCCTAAGCCCCACGCCCTCGGTTTGCGGGCCCAGCATCTACGTGAAGCGAAGTTGTCTTGCCCAAGGTACCGTGGGATTCGGTAATAGAAATGTGATGGATTAGGTTGTCGTCCTTTTTGCGGCTCACGACGTACGATCCGGGACGGAAAAACAGCACAAAAGAGTAAAAGTGTCGAGAAACTAATGAAAACATTTGGTTTTGGGCTCCGAAAATAGGCGCAGCTGAGCAGGCTTGCTGCCCCAGTCGTAGAGCGCTCGGAGAGCTTTCCAACGGTATGCTGTTCGCCGCGTAACTTCTTACAGATCGAAAGTTATGGGCACCGGAGCGACGGAAACCTGGTCCTAAGCCCCACGCCCTCGGTTTGCAGGCCCAGCCTCTACGTTAAGCGAAGTTGGCTTGCCCAAGGTGGCATGGGATTCGGTAATAGAAATGTGATGGATTAGGTTGTCGTCCTTTTCGCGGCTCACGACGTACGATCCAAGAAGGAAAAACAGCTCAAAAGAAGAAAAGTGTCCATAAACTAAAGAAAACGTTCAATTTTGTCTCCGAAAATAGGCGCAGCCGAGTAGGCTTGCTACTCATGTCGTAGAGCTCTCGGAGAGCTATCCAACGGTATGTTGTGCGCCGCGTACTCCTTACGGATCAAAAGTTATGGGCACCGGAGCGACGGAGACCTTGTCCTAAGCCCTACGCCCTCGGTTTGCGGGCCCAGCCTCTAGGTGAAGCGAAGTTGTCTTGCCTAAGGTGCCGTGGGATTCGGTAATAGAAATGTGATGGATTAGGTTGTCGTCCTTTTTGCGGCTCACGACATACGATCCAAGACGGAAAAACAGCGCAAATGAAGAAAAGTGTCCAAAAACTGATGAAACCATTCGATTTTGGGCTCCGAAAATAGGCGCTGTGAGGCCCGACCTCGATTTGCGTGTGATACCTCATTTCGTGTGCCTAACCTATATTTGCGTGCCTTGACCTAGGTTTAAGAATCGTATTTCATTTTGTGTGTCATGCATTGAATTTCGTACATTCATTTAGGGTTGCGTGCATTTACTTAGGAAACGTGCATTCATCTCGTAGTTCGTGTGTTACCTCGTAGTGCGTGCCCAAAACCTAGGAAAGTGTATCCTCACGCTAATCAAGAAAGCATCTTACACGAAGCACTAAGTCATTAATTAATCCTACAAATCCCACTAACTAATGTTAAATTACTAATTCAACCCACTAGAAGACAAAATCTCACAAAAAGCTCGACATTCTTTATTCTTTATTCTTTATTCTTTGCATATCCCAAACACACAATAAAATAAGCCTTGAACAAGACAAAAAAAGTCAGATTTTGCACAAGCCTTGGCCGACCACTAGGAGCTTTGAGCATGCAATCCAATTTCAAAATTTACTCCTCAAACATTCTATGATAATTTAATGACACAATGCATAAAAAAATGGCTCAAAAAACTCTCCCCAATGCACCATTCTTGACCCATTCTCAATTGTCCATGCTAAGGATTCAAAAAATGCTCCTTGAAGACACAAAAATCTGAAATTACAAGGCCCTAGGCCGACATATGCATCATTCTCTTCAAAGCCTTTCATTTGTTCTTTCATTCTTTCTTTCTTTCTCACATTTCTCTCTCTCCCTCTCATTCTTCTCTCTCTCTTTCGGTCCTAGCTGAATATTGTAGACTCCATAGCTAAGTTCTTCATCCTAAGGCTCTTCAAGACTTCCAAGCAACCAAGGAACTCGACCAAGCAAAGCTAGAGTGCAAAAGACACACATGCAAGCTCTTTGAACCTCCATTTCGGCTTAGGTGAGTTTGCTAGCTTCCATTTCTTTTCTTCTTGTTCTAACCACATGCACCTACTAAGAACTTGGTTACTAAGCTAGGAAATTAGAGAAAATCGAGTGGTGTCTTGTCTAAGCAAGGAAAAGAGTCAATCTTGTGCAACCATCAAGAGTCTTGTGCATCTTCTTGTTGTTTTGCTAAGGTGAGGGAAAAAACTTCTTGAAAATCTTTCAAAAAACCATATGCATGCCCTTAAATGTCTATCTTTACTTCTGTACTTGAGATATATGTGTGTTCATGAGCTTTTATAAACATGCATGGCAAGATTCTTGGCTAGAATGTGATGATGGATGAAATCGTGTATGTGATAGCCTTCTGTCTTCTTGGTGCGAGGTGATTTTGGCTAGGTAAATGATGTTGAAATTGCGTGAAAATTGGTAGGTAACTAGTTTTGCCAGTTTTGAACATTTTTCAAAGAAATAGGTCAAAGATAATTTTGAGTCTATAGTCCCCAAAATGGAAAAATACCAAAATGTGTCCAAATCTGGAATGTCTGGAAAAATGAAGCAGGTTTTGGCAGATTCACTGACCTTGTAGAACGAACCATTTTTAACTTAGTAAATGACATCCAAAATTCATGAAATTTGGCGTGCTGCTATATTTTTCAGTTATGGACATTTTTTTCAGAAATGGACCAAGGCTAAATCTGACCCTAAGGCCCTAACAAACGACAAGAATTGAAATGTGTGCAAATCTAGACAGTTTCGTGTAGTCTCACTCTTTTGGCTATAACTCTTGAACCCGAACTCCAAATGATGCGAGGTTTATTTCTGAATTTAGTTCACTCCTTAAGCTTTAATTTGACATCTTATTCACTGGAATTGGAGATTGTTTTCTTGTCTTAATGATTGTGAGAAAATAGTCCATTGCAGTGAGGGTTTCACTTAGTGATATGCTTAGAAAAATTATTGTAGCTTCTCTCGTTGTATTAAATGCTTGAGATTGTGGCATTGGATGTTGTGTGGACTGTTCTGAATGCTTAAGGATGTTTGAATTAATCAATGCGTGGCTTGAGTTTAATTACGAGATGACTTGGGGCTTAATTGCATGGGTAAGCACGAATTGAAACCCTAGTGACTAGGTAAATTCGCTAAGTTGTTGATTCTTTGGATATTGTGTTTGATTATATGTTTAGTAGGCTGCCCGTAGTTGCCCTCATAGCCCTAAACATGATTTCGATGATTACATGTTGATAAGTAGGCTTTTCTTGCACCCGGTCCCATGTAGATGTCGTTGTATGATGAATAATCTTATTGTTTGATTACGTGAACTTTGAAATAAGTTATATGACCTGATTTACGTGCGTTACATGGCTGCCCGTTTAATGATTCTATAACTTCATGTGCTTTTCAAGTGAATTTACTTGCCATATCGTGCCTCGCATGTTTAACTGTCAATGTGCAATCTTATGACTGCTCGGAGGCAACCTACTTTGTTGTCCTCCAAATGTGATATATTAAATGTCATAAATGTGCATTGCATACAAGGTTGCAACCTTTCATTCTGGCATGGTAGCGTTCACGCACACCAGGCGGCATCGGGCTTGCCGGTGCAACCGTGACTACCATTGTCCAATTCCCTCTCTCGGTTGGGGGCTAGACTTCCTTGGAGAGTTGGGTCGTAGGATTTTGGGGTACATCTGGAGTACACCCATTTGGCGTGATAAGGGGATGAATTGAAGTCGGCCGCAACAACTGATACCGGAAACGAACCGAGAGCAAAAAGCTCACCGTATCCTTTTCACTATGTATATAAGTACTCTCGCTTGGTTCTTAGAGGACCTCGGGGAGGAAAGACGGGTAATTGTGTTCCTTTACTTTTATATTATGTTATGTACTTACTTGTGATATATTCATGCCTGCAAAAAGGGTTTTCATAAGTTGAACTGGAAAATGAGTTTCAAAACCTATTTCTCGTTCCCCCCTCGCTGAGTTCATAAGGACTTACCCTATTTTATCATCTCAGGTGAAAAAGATCAGGAACAGGTACCCGAAGACAATGTGCCTGACAAGGATTCCTTGGAATGATTGCTTGCCTTACATGCCTTACGTGACCATGGCCATTTTGTGAACAATATGTTGTTTGAAGACTATTTCTTTTATGTTGCTTGTTGTTGTAATGTAAAAGACCCCCGTTGTAATTTGGGGTCTAATTTTGGCTTGTACTGATAATAACTAGATAGACACTACTATGGTCATTTTGCTATTGTTACTGGCTAGTATCTATCATAGGATTTATGAAGTATCAGGTAAGGATTAAGTAAAATGAACCTATCCAATCTTAAGCAGGTACTCATTGTTAAGCTAAGATCAGCAGATACTTTTGTAACGAGGATTAACAAACAAACGAGACATAGTATCATGCTAGGTTATTAATCAAACAAGACTTCGAGATAACTAGTAGGCGTTTCGATTGATGGTAAATAGTAATCTTAGTTGAAAATAAAATTTGAGGCATTTAGAGAACTAGGTCAAACTAAAGAGAGCCCAATTACAGCCGTTATGTTGCCAGTTTTTCAAAAAAATTGTGGAGTCTAGGCTAAACGTTAAGTGTTAAACTTTCATGAACGATTGAGAACGAGACATGACTTGAATGTTTAGATCACACCTTAGTCTAACCTTTTAGGCCGAGTTAGGGCGTGATAGGTGTAGCTGAGCTGGCTTGCTTCCCCCGTCGTAGAGCTCTCAGAGAGCTTTCCAACGGTATGCTGTGCGCCGCGTAACTCCTTACGGATCAAAAGTTATGGGCACCGGAGCGACGGAGACCTGGTCCTAAGCCCAACGCCCTCGGTTTGCAAGCCTAGCCTCTACGTGAAGCGAAGTTGTCTTGCCCAAGGTCGCGTGGGATTCGGTAATAGAAATGTGATGGATTAGGTTGTCGTCCTTTTCGCTACTCACGACGTACGATCCGGGACGGAAAAATAGCGCAAAAGAAGAAAAGTGTCCAAAAACTGATGAAAATGTTAGATTTTGGGCTCCGAAAAATAGCACAACCGAGCAAGCTTGCTGCCCCCGTCTTAGAGCTCTCGGAGAGCTTTCCAACCGTATGCTGTGCACAGTGTAACTCCTTACGAATCAAAAGTTATGGGCACCAGAGTGACGGAGACCTGGTCTTAAGCCCCACGCCCTCGATTTGCGGGCCCAGCCTCTACGTGAAGCGAAATTGTTTTGACCAAGGTGCCATGGGATTCGGTAATAGAAATGTGATGGATTAGATTGTCGTCCTTTTCGCGCCTCACGACGTACGATCCGGGACGAAAAAATATCGTAGAAGAAGAAAAGTGTCCAGAAACTGATGAAAATGTTCGATTTTGGGCTCTGAAAACAAGCACAGCCTAGCAGGCATCCTTCCCTCTTCATAGAGCTCTAGGAGACCTTTCCAACGATATGATGTGCGTCGCGTAACTCCTTATGGATCAAAAGCTATAGGCACCGGAGCGACAGAGACTTGGTCCTAAGCCCCACGCCCTCGGTTTGCGAGCGCAGCCTCTACGTGAAGCGAAGTTGTCTTGCTCAAGGTGGTGTGGGATTCGGTAATAGAAATGTGATGGATTAGGTTGTCATCCTTTTCGCGGCTCATGATGTACGATCCAGGACCGAAAAACAGCGTAAAAGAAGAAAAGTGTCCAAAAACTGATGAAAACGTTCAATTTTGGGATCCGAAAATAGGCACAGCCGAGCAAGCTATCTACTTCCATCGTAGAACTCTCGGAGAGCTTTCCAACGCTATGTTGTGCGGCACGTAACTCCTTACGGATCAAAAGTTAAGGGCACCAGAGCGACGGAGACCTGGTCCTAAGCCCTACGCCCTCGGTTTGCAGGCCCAGTCTCTACGTGAAGCGAAGTTGCCTTGCCTAAGGTGGCATGGGATTCGGTAATAGAAATGTGATGGATTAGGTTGTCATCCTTTTCGCGGCTCACGACGTACGATCCGGACGGAAAAACAGCGCAAAACAAGAAAAATGTCCAGAAACTGATAAAAGAATTCGATTTTGAGCTCCAAACAAAGGCACAACCGAGCAGGCTTGCTGCCCCCGTCGTAGAGCTCTCGGAGATCTTTCCAACGGTATGCTGTGTGCCGCGTAACTCTTTACGAATCAAAAGTTATGGGCACTGGAGCGACAGATACCTGGTCCTAAACCCTACACCCACGGTTTGCGGGCCCAGCCTCGACGTGAAGCAAAGTTGTCTTGCCCAATGTGACGTGGGATTCGGTAATAGAAATGTGATGGATTAGGTTGTCGTCCTTTTCGCGGCTCACAACGTACGATGGGGATAGAAAAACAGCGCAAAAGAAGAAAAGTGTCCAGAAATTGATGAAAATGTTCGATTTTGGGCTCTGAAAAATGGCACAACTAAGAAGGCTTACTGATCCCATCGTATAGATCTCGGAGAGCTTTCCAACGGTATGCTGTGCGCCGCGAAACTCCATACGGATCAAAAGTAATGGGCACCGGAGCGACAAAGACCTGGTCCTAAGCCCCAAGCCCTCGGTTTGCGGGCCCAGCCTGTATGTGAAACGAAGTTGTCTTGCCCAAGGTACCGTGGGAATCGGTAATAGAAATGTGATGGATTAGGTTGTCGTCCTTTTCGCGGCTCACGACGTGCGATCCAGAACGGAAAAACATCGCAAAAGAAGTAAAGTATCCAAAAACTAATGAAACCGTTCGATTTTGGGCTCCAAAAATAGGCGCAGTCGAGCGGGCTTGCTGCCTCCGTCCTAGAGCTCTCAGAGAGCTTTCCAACGGTATGCTGTGCGCCGCGTAACTCCTTACGGATCAAAAGTTATGGGTACCGGAGAGACGGAGACCTGGTCCTAAGCCCCACGCCCTCAGTTTGCGGGCCAAGCCTCTACATGAAGCAAAGTTGTCTTGCCCAAGGTGGCGTGGGATTCGGTAATAGAAATGTCATGGATTCGGTTGTCGTCCTTTTCGCGGCTCACGATGTACGATCCGGGACGAAAAAATAGCGCAAAAGAAGAAAAGTGTCCAGAAACTGATGAAAACGTTCGATTTTGGGCTCCGAAAATAGGCGCGGCTGAGCAAGATTGCTACCCCCGTCGTAGAGCTCTTGGAAAGCTTTTCAATGGTATATTGTGCGCCGCATAACTCCTTACGTATCAAAAGTTATAGGCGCCAGAGCGACGGGGACCTGGTCTTAAGCCCCACGCCCTCGGTTTGCGGGCCCAGCCTCTACGTGGAGTGAAGTTTTCTTGCCCAAGGTGCCATGGGATTCGGTAATAGATATGTGACAGATTCGGGTGTCGTCCTTTTCGCGGTTCATGACTTACGATCTAGGATGAAGAAAACAGCGCAAAAGAAAAAAAGTGTCCAAAAACTAATGAAAACGTTCGATTTTTTGCTCCAAAAATAGTCACAGCCGAGCAGGCTTGCTACCCCAGTCGTAGAGCTCTGGAAGAGCTTTATAACGGTATGTTGTGCGCCGCGTAACTCCTTACGGATCAAAGGTTATGGGCACCGAAGTGACGGAGACCTGGTCCAAAGCCCCACGCCCTCGGTTTGCGGGCCTAGCCTCTACGTGAAGTGAAGTTGTCTTGCCCAAGGTATCGTGGGATTCAGTAATAGGAATGAGATGGATTAGGTTGTCGTCGTTTTCGTGGTTCACGACGTACGATCTAAGACGGAAAAACAGCACAAAAGTAGAAAAGTATCGAGAAACGATGAAAATGTTCAATTTTGGGCTACGAAAACATGCGCAGCTAAGTAGGCCTGCTACATCCGTCATAGAGCTCTTGGAGAGCTTTCCAACGGTATGCTATGCGCCACGTAACTCCTTACGGATCAAAAGTTATGGGCACCGGTGCGATGGAGACCTGGTCCTAAGCCCCACACCCTCGGCTTGCGGGCCAGCCTCTACATGAAGCGAAGTTGTCTTGCCCAAGGTCTCATGGGATTCGATAATAGAAATGTGATGGATTAGGTTGTCTTCCTTTTCGCAGCTCATGACGTACGATCCGGGATGGAAAAACAGCGCAAAAGAAGAAAAGTATCCAAAAACTAATGAAAACGTTAGATTTTGGGATCCGAAAAAAGGCACAACCAAGCAGGCTTGCTGCCACCGTTGTAGAGCTCTCGGAGAGCTTTCCAACAATATGATGTGCGCCGCGTAACTCCCTTTGGATCAAAAGTTATGGGCACCGGAGCGGCGGAGACCTAGTTCTAAGCCCCACGCCCTCGGTTTGCGGGCCCAGCCTCTACGTGAAGCAAAGTTGTCTTGCCTAATGTGGCATGGGATTCGGTAATAGAAATGTGATGGATTAGGTTGTCGTCCTTTTCGCGGCTCACGACGTACGATCGAGACGAAAAAACAGCGCAAAAGAAGAAAAGTGTCCAGAAACTGATGAAAATGTTCAATTTTGGTTTCCAAAAAAAGGTGCAACCGAGCAGGCTTGCTACCCCCATCATAGAGCTCTGGTAGAGATTTCCAATGCAATGTTGTACACCGCATAACTCCTTACGGATCAAAAGTTATGGGCACCGGAGCGACGGAGACCTGGTCCTAAGCCCCACGCCCTCGGTTTGTGGGCCCAGCCTCTACTTGAAGCGAAGTTGTCATGCCCAAGGTGGCATGGGATTCGGTAATAGAAATGTGATGGATTAGGTTGTCGTCCTTTTCGCAGCTGACAACGTACGATCTGGACGAAAAAATAGCACAAAACAAGAAAAGTATCCAGAAACTTATTAAAATGTTCAATTTTGGGCTCCAAAAAATAGCGCAACCGAGCAGGCTTGCTGCCCCCATCGTAGAGCTCTCGGAGTGTTTTTCAACAGTATGCTGTGCGACGCGAAACTCTTTACGGATCAAAAGTTATGGGCACCATAGCGACGAAGACCTGGTCATAAGCCCCACGCCCTCGATTTGTGGGCCTAGCTTCTACGTGAAGCAAAGTTGTCTTTCCCAAGGTGGTGTGGGATTCGGTAATAGAAATGTGATTGATTAGGTTGTCGTCCTTTTCGCGGCTCACGACGTACGATCCAGGACGGAAAAACAGCGCAAAAGAAGCAAAGTATCAAAAAATTGATGAAACCATTCGATTTTGGGCCCCGAAAATAGGCGCAGCCTAGCGGGCTTACAACCCCCGTCGTAGAGCTCTCGGAGAGCTTTCCAACGGTATGATGTGTGCCGCGTAACTCCTTACGGATCAAAAGTTATAGGCACCAGAGAGAAGGAAACCTGGACCTAAGTCCCACACCCACGGTTTGCGGGCCCAGCCTCTACATGAAGCGAAGTTGTCTTGCCCAAGGTGACGTCGGATTCGGTAATAGAAATGGGATGGATTCGGTTGTCGTCCTTTTCGTGGCTCACGACGTACGATCCGGGACGAAAAACAGTGCAAAAGAAGAAAAGTGTCTAGAAACTGATAAAAACGTTCGATTTTGGGCTCCGAAAACAGGCGCAGCCTAGCAAGCTTGCGACCCCCGTCGTAGGGCTCACGGAGAGCTTTCCAATGGTATGTTGTGTGCCGCGTAACTCATTACGGATCAAAAGTTATGGGCGCCGGAGAGACGGAGACCTGGTCCTAAGCCCCACGCCCTCGATTTGCGGGCCCAGCCTCTACGTGAAGTGAAGTTATCTTACCCAAGGTGCCATGGGATTCGGTAATAGAAATGTGATGGATTCGGGTGTAGTCCTATTCGCGGCTCACGACGTACGATCCGGGATGAAAAAACAGCGCAAAAGAAAAAAAGTGTCCAGAAACTAATGAAAACGTTCGATTTTGGGCTGCGAAAATAGGCACAGCCGGGCGGGCTGGCAGCCCCCGTCGTAGAACTCTTGAAGTGCTTTCCAACGGTATGTTGTGTGCCACGTAACTCCTTACGGATCAAAAGTTATGGGCACCGAAGCGACGGAGACCAGGTCCTAAGCACCACGCCCTCGGTTTGTGGGTCCAGCCTCTACATGAAGCGAAGTTGTCTTGCCCTAGGTGGCTTGGGATTCAATAATAGAAATGTGAAGGATTAGGTTGTCGTCATTTTCGCAGCTAACGACGTACGATCCAGGACGGAAAACCAGTACAAAAGTAGAAAAGTATCCAGAAACTTTTGAAAATTTTCAATTTTGGGCGCCAAAAATAGGCGCAGCTGAGCAGAATTGCTACACCAGTCGTAGAGATCTCGGAGAGCTTTCCAACGGTATGCTGTGCGACGCGTAACTCTTTACGGATTAAAAGTTATGGGCACCGGCGTGACAGAGACCTGGTCCTAAGCCCCACGCCCTCGGTTTGCGAGCCCAGCTTCTACGCGAAGCGAAGTTGTTTTGCCCAAGGTACCGTGGGATTCGGTAATAGAAATGTTATAGATTAGATAGTCGTCTTTTTCGCAACTCACGACGTACGATCCGGTACGGAAAAACAGTGCAAAAGAAGAAAAGTTTCCATAAATTGATGACATTGTTCAATTTTTGGCTCCAAAAAAAGGCGCAACAGAGCAAGCTTGCTGCCCCTGTCGTAGAGCTCTTGGAGAGCTTTCCAACGCTATGCTGTACGCCACGTAACTCCTTACGGATCAAAAGTTATGGGCACCGAAGCGACAGAGACCTGGTCCTAAGCCCCACGCCCTCGGTTTGCGGGCCCAGCCTCTACGTGAAGCGAAGTTGCCTTGCCAAAGGTGGCGTGGGATTCGGTAATAGAAATGTGATGGATTAGGTTGTCGTCCTTTTCGCGGCTCACGACGTACGATCCGGACGAAAAAACAGAGTAAAAGAAGAAAAGTGTCCAAAAACTGATGAAAACGTTCGATTTTGGTCTCCAAAAAATGGCGTAATCGAGCAGGCTTGCTGCCCCATCATAGAGCTCTTGGAGAGCTTTCCAACGGTATGCTGTGCACCGCGAAACTCCTTATGGATCAAAACATATGGGCACCATAGCGACGAAGACCTGGTCCTAAGCCCCATGTCCTCGGTTTGCAGGCCCAGCCTCTACTTGAAGCGAAGTTGTCTTGCCCAAGGTGGACTAGTAATCGGTAATAGAAATGTGATGGATTAGGTTGTCGTCCTTTTCGCGGCTCACGACGTACGATCCAGGACGAAAAAACAGCGCAAAAGAAGCAAAGTATCAAAAAATTGATGAAACCGTTCGATTTCAGGCTCCGAAAATAGGCACAACCGAGCGGGCTTGCAGCCCCCGTCGTAGAGCTCTCGGAGAGCTTTCCAACGGTATGATATGCGCTGCATAACTCCTTACGGATCAAAAGTTATGGGCACCGGAGCGACAGAGACCTGGTCCTAAGCCCCACGCCCTCGGTTTGCGGGCCCAGCCTCTACGTGAAGCGAAGTTTTCTTGCCCAAGGTGGACTAGTAATCGGTAATAGAAATGTGATGGATTAGGTTGTCGTCCTTTTCGCGGCTCGCGACGTACGATCTAGGACGAAAAAACAGCGCAAAAGAAGCAAAGTATCCAAAAATTAATGAAACCGTTCGATTTCAGGCTCCGAAAATAAGCACAGCCGAGCGGGCTTGCTGCCCCCGTCATAGAGCTCTCGGAGAGCTTTCCAACGGTATGATATGCGCTGCATAATTCCTTACGGATCAAAAGTTATGGGCACCGGAGCGACAGAGACCTGGTCCTAAGCCCCACGCCCTCGGTTTGCGGGCCCAGCCTCTACGTGAAGCGAAGTTGTCTTGCCCAAGGTGGACTAGTAATCGGTAATAGAAATATGATGGATTAGATTGTCGTCCTTTTCGCGGCTCACGACGTACGATCCCGGATAGAAAAACAGCGCAAAAGAAGTAAAGTATCCAAAAATTGATGAAACTGTTCGATTTCAGGCTTCGAAAATAGGCACAGCCGAGCAGGCTTGCACCCCCGTCGTAGAGCTCTCGGAGAGCTTTCCAACGATATGTTGTGCACCGCGTAACTCCTTACGGATCAAAAGTTATGGGCACCGGAACGACAAAGACCTGGTCCTAAGCCCCATGCCCTCGGTTTGCGGGCCCAGCCTCTACGTGAAGTGAAGTTGTTTTGCCCAAGGTGCCATGGGATTCGGTAATAGAAATGTGATGGATTAGGTTGTCGTCTATTTCGCGGCTGACGAAGTACGATCCGGTACGGAAAAACAGTGCAAAATAAGAAAAGTATCCAGAAACTGATTAAAACGTTCTATTTTGGGCTCCAAAAATAGGCGCAGCCGAGCAGGCTTTCTTCCCTCGTCGTAGAGCTCTAGGAGAGCTTTCCAATAGTATGATATGCGCCGTGTAACTCCTTACGGATCAAAAGTTATGGGCACCGGAGCGACGGACACCTGGTCCTAAGCCCCACGCCCTCGATTTGCGGGCCCAGCCTCTACGTGAAGCAAAGTTGTCTTGCCTAAGATGGCAAGGGATTTGGCAATAGAAATGTGATGGATTAGGTTGTCGTCCTTTTCGCGGCTCACGACGTACGATCCAGGACTAAAAAACAGCGCAAAAAAAGAAAAGTGTCCAGAAACTAAAGAAAACGTTCAATTTTGGACTCCGTAAATAGGCGCAGCTTGATACGCTTGTTACACTTGACGTAGAGCTCTCGGAGAGCTTTCCAACGGTATGTTGTGCGCCGCGAAACTCCTTACGGATCAAATGTTATGGTAACCGGAGCGACAGAGACTTGGTCCTAAGCACCACGCCCTCGATTTGTGGGCCCAGCCTCTATGTGAAGCAAAATTGTCTTGCCCAAGGACTCGTGGGATTCAGTAATAGAAATGTGATGAATTAGGTTGTCTTCCTTTTCACGGCTCACGACGTATGATCCGGGATGAAAAAACAACGCAAAAGAAGAAAAGTGTCCAGAAACTGATGAAAACGTTAGATTTTAGGCTCCGAAAAAAGGTGCAACTGAGCAGGCTTGCTGCCCCCATCGTAGAGCTCTCGGAGAGCTTTCCAACGATATGTTGTACGCCGCATAACTCCTTACGAATCAAAAGTTATGGGCACCAGAGCGACAGAGACTTGGTCCTAAGCCCCACACCCTCGGTTTGCGGGCCCAACCTTTACGTGAAGCAAAGTATATTTGTCCAAGGTGCCGTGGGATTCGGTAATAGAAATGTGATGGATTAGGTTGTCGTCCATTTTGCGGCTCACGACGTACGAACCGGGATGGAAAAACAGCGCAAAAGAAAAAAAGTGTCCAGAAACTGATGAAAACATTATATTTTGGGCTCCGAAAATAGGCGCAGCCGAGCAGGCTTGGTACTCCTATCGTATAGCTCTGGGAGAGCTTTCCAACGCTATGCTATGCGCAGTGTAATTCCTTACGGATCAAAAGTTATGGGCGCCGGAGGGACGGAGACCTGGTCTTAAGCCCCACGCCCTCGGTTTGCGGGCCCAGCCTCTATGTGAAGCGAAGTTGTCTTGCGCAAGGTGGCGTGGGATTCGGTAATAGAAATGTGATGTATTAGGTTGTCATCCTTTTCGCAGCTCACGACGTACAATAGGAACAGAAAAACAGCGCAAAAGAAGAAAAGTGTCCAAAAACTAATGAAAATGTTCGATTTTGGGCTCCGAAAAAAGGCACAACCGAGCAGGCTTGCTGCCCTTGTCGTAGAGCTCTCGGAGAGCTTTCTAACGCTATGTTGTGCACTGCGTAACTCCTTACGAATCAAAAGTTATAGGCACCGGAGTGACGGAGACCTGGTCTTAAGCCCCATGCCCTCTGTCACGCCCTAACCCGACCTATGAAGGTTAGACTAGGTTGTGATCTAAACATTCAAGTCATATCACGTACTTAATCGTTCAAGAAGGTTTAACACTTAACATTTTAGCCTAAACTCCACAAATTCTCTGGAAAACCGGCAGCATAACGGCTGTAGTTAGGACCTTTTTGTTTGACCTAATTTCTAAACGCCTCAATTATTCCAATCATTAATCCAATTCCATTAAGGACTCCTATTTTGTCTCATCAACCGATATGTCTAGTAGTCTATCTTGAAGGTCTCGTTTGGTTAATAAGCCTATCATGATAACTATGTCCCGTTTATTTATCAATTTCCTATCATGCAAGTACTTATTATTCTTTAGTTTACAAATAAGCACCTAAGTAGAATTAGATCGAATTGACTTAGTTGATTTTTCACCTAGTGGTTTAATTGCCTACGATAGCTACTAATTAAATGGCGAAAGTAAATGACCAAATAAAGAGTTTGTCCGGCTACAATCAGTACAAGCCAAAATTAGACCCAAATTACAACGGGGTCATTTACATCAATAAAATGAACAGTTTGCAATCAAACACAATATCCATATAGCAACCACTTTCAGGCAAAGCACAAAAGCACATAGTCACTCCTAGGAATCATCAACAAGCACATTTACTTCGGGTACTGTTCCAAATCTGTTGTACCTATGACAAAAAAGAGGGTGAGTCCTTATGAATTCAGCGAGGGGGAACGAGAAATAAGTTTTGAAACTCATTTTTCCAGTTCAACTTATGAAAAATCCTTTTTGCAAGCATGAATATGTCACAAGTAAGTACATAACGTAATGTAAAAGTAAAGGAACACAATTACCCGTCTTTCCTCCCCGAGGTCCTTTAGGAACCAAGCGAGAGTACTTATACACATAGTGAAAAGGATACGGTGAGCTTTTGCTCTCAATTGTTGCGGCCGACTTTAAATCATCCCCTAATCACGCCATGTGGGTGTACTCCGGATGTACCCCGAAATCCTACGACCCAACTCTCCGAGGAAGTCTAGCCCTTAAGCGAGAGAGGGAATTGGACAATGGTAGTCACGGTTGCACCGGCAAGCCCGATGCCGCCCGGTGTGCGTGAACGCAACCATGCCAGAATGAAAGGTTGCAACCTTATATGCAATGCACATTTATGACATTTAATATATCACATTAGGAGACAACAAAGTAGGTTGCCTCCGGACAGTCATAAGATTGCATATTGACAAGTAAACAAGCGGGGCACGATAAGATAAGTAAATTCACTTGAAAAGCATATGGAGTTATATGAACATTAAACGGGCAGCCATGTAACGCACGTAAATCAAGTCATATAACTCAATTCAAAGTCCACGTAATCAAATAATAAGATTATTTAACATGCAACAACATCTACGTGGGCTCGGATGCAAGAAAGGCCTATTTGTCAACATGCAATGTTCAAAATCACATTTAGGGCTATAAGGGCAACTACGGGCAGCCTACTAAGCATATAATTACACCCAATATTCAAAGAATCAACACTTAGCATGTTTACCTAGTTGCTAGGGTTTCCATTTCGTGCTTACCCGTGCGATTAAGCCCAAGTCATCTCGCAATCAAACTCAAGCCATGTATCAATTAATTCAAACATCCCCAAGTACTCAAAACAGTCCACACAACATCCCAATGCCACAATCCAAAGCAATTAATACCACAAGAGAAGTTTCAACAAATTTCTAAGCATATAACTAAGTGAAACCCTCACTGCAATAGGCTGTTTTCTCACAATCATTAAGTCAAGAAAAAAATCTCCAATTCCAGTAAATAAGATTTCAAATTAAATATTAAGAAGAGAACTAAATTCAGAAACAAACCTTGCATCATTTGGAGTTCGGGATCAATAGTTATAGCCAAAACAGTGGGATTGCACAAAACTGTCCAGATTTGCACACATTTCAATACTTGTCATTTTTGAGGTCTTTAGGGTCAGATTTAGCCTTGGTACATTTCTGACAAAAACGTCCAAAACTGAAAAACCTAGCAGCACACCAAATTTCATGCATTTTGGATATCATTTACTAAGTCAAAACTGGTTCGTTCTACAAGGTCAGTGCATCTGCCAAAACCTGCTTCATTTTTTTCAGATTTCCAGATTTGAACACATTTTAATGATTTGCCATTTTGAGGACCTTAGAGTCAAAATTAGCTTTGGCCTATTTCTGCGAAAATTTTTCAAAACTGGAAAAAATAGTTACCTACCAATTTTCATGAATTTTTAACATCATTTGCCTAGCCAAACTCACCTCGCAACAACAAGACAGAGAGCTGTCACCAAACCCGATTTCATCTATCATCATCTTCAAGCCAAAATCTTGCCATGCATGGTCGTAAAAGCTTATGAACACACATATAACTCAAGTACAGAAGCAAGAACATACATTTAAGAGCATGCATGTGGATTTTTGAAAGATTTTCAAAAGGTTTTAGCCCTCACCTTAGCAAATCAACAAGAAGATGCACAAAACTTTGATGAAGCACAAGATTTGTTCTTTTCCTTGCTTAGCCAAGACTCCACTAGTTTTTTCTCAATTTTCCTAGCTTAGTGACAAAGTTCTTAGTAGGTGCATGAGGTTAGAACAAGAAGAAAAGAAATGGAAGCTAGGAAACTCACCTAAACCGAAATGGAAGTTCAAAGAGCTTGCATGTGTGTTTCTTGCATCCTAGCTTGTTTAGTCGAGTTTCTTAGCTTCTAGCTTGCCTTGATGAACCATGGAATGATGAAGATGAGCTATGGGGTGTATGAACTCAGCCAAAACCGAGATTGAGAGAGAAGAATGAGAGGGAGAGAGAGAAATGTGAGGAGAGTGAGAGAAATGGGAGAAAATAGAAGCTTTTGCTATTGTTGATTCAAATGTTGGCCTTGGGCATGCAAAAATCAGATTTGTGTCTCCAAGAAGCACAATTTGAATCATCCTAGCATGGGCATATGCATGTGTCGAGATTTTGGGTGCATTGGGTAGGGTTTTGGGTTAATTTTTATGCATTTTGTGTCATAGAATTGTCATAGGAATGTTGGGAATTTAGGGAATCTATGTAGAATAAAATATAGGAATGTTTGTTGATGAGTTGAATTATGAATAGAATAATAGATAGTGGGAAATGTAGGAATAGTTTAGTATTATTTTATTGTTAGTGGAGTTTGTAGAGAATTTGAATTAGGAATATAATATTGGTTAGTGGATTGTGTAGGATTCTTTCTTGATTAACGTGGTGGCACGGATTCCTAGGTCTAGGGCACGAATTACGAGGTATATACGAACTACGAGGTAAGACACGAACTTCAAGACTAATGCACGTACTTAAAGATAAATGCACGGATTCCAATGCAAATGCACGCAACCCTAGGTAAATGTACGTAAACCAATACAAGGTACGTAATTCAATGCAATGCACATAAATCAAGGTACGACTCTTAAACCTAGGTTAGGACACAAAATTCAAGGTTAGGGCACACAAAACGAGATAACGCATGCAATTCGAAGTCAGGGCACGTAAGTCGAGGATTAGGGCATATAACTCTAGGTCGAGGCACGAATGACGAGGCATGCACGAAAACCAAGATAGGGCATGTAATCCAAGGTCAGTCATATCATTCTTGGTCTATGGCACGCAAATCAAGGTAACACACGTTATTCGGGGTCGAGCCTCACATCCTCGGTTTGCAGGCCCAGCCACTACATGAAGCGAAATTGTCTTGCCCAAGGTGGCATGGGATTCGGTAATAGAAATGTTATGGATTAGGTTGTCGTCCTTTTCGCGGCTCACGACGTACGATCCGGGACGGAAAAATAGTGTAAAAGAAGAAAAGTGTCCAGAAACTGATGAAAACATTAGATTTTGGGCTCCAAAAAGAAGTGCAACCGAGCAGGCTTGCTATCCACGTCGTAGAGCTCTCAGAGAGCTTTTCAAAGGTATGCTGTGTGCCACGTAACTCCTTACGGATCAAAAGTTATGGGTACCGGAGTGACGGAAACCTAGTCCTAAGCACCACGCCCTAGGTTTGCGGGCCCAGCCTCTACGTGAAGCGAAGTTGTCTTGCCCAAAGTGGCGTGGGATTCGGTAATAGAAATGTAATGGATTATGTTGTCGTCCTTTTCGCGGCTCACGACGTACAATTCAGGACAAAAAAACAGCGCAAATGAAGAAAAGTATCCAAAAACTGATGAATCAGTTTGATTTTGGGCTCTGAAAATAGGCGCAGCTGAGCGGGCTTACTGCCCCCGTGGTAGAGCTCTAGGAGAGCTTTTCAACGGTATGCAGTGCGCCACGTAACGCCTTACGGATCAAAAGTTATGGGCACCGGAGCGACGGTGACTTGGTCCTAAGCCCCACGCCCTCGGTTTGCGAGCCCAGCCTCTACGTGAAGCAAAGTTGTTTTGCCCTAGGTGCCGTGGGATTCAGGAATAGAAATGTGATGGATTAGGTTGTCGTCCTTTTCACGGCTCACGACGTACGATCCGGGACAGAAAAATAGCGAAGAAGAAGAAGAAAAGTGTCCAGAAACTGATGAAAATGTTCAATTTTGGGCTACGAAAATAGGCGCAGCCGAGCAGGCTTGCTTCTCTTGTCGTAGAGCTCTAGGAAAGCTTTCCAATGGTATGATGTGCGCAGCGTATTAGGTTGTCGTCCTTTTCGCGGCTCACGACGTACGATCCGGGACGGAAAAACGGTGCAAAAGAAGAAAAGTGTCCAAAAACTGATGAAAACGTTCGATATTGGGCTCCAAAAATAGTTGTAGCCGAGCAGGCTTGTGCCCCCGTCGTAGAGCTCTCGGAGAGCTTTCCAACGATATGATGTGCGTCGAGAAACTCCTTGCGGATCAAAAGTTATAGACACCGTAGCGACGGAGACCTGGTCCTAAGCCCCACGCCCTCAGTTTGCAGGCCCAGCCTCTACGTGAAGCGAAGTTGTCTTGCTCAATGTGGCGTGGGATTCGGTAATAGAAATGTAATGGATTATGTTGTCGTCCTTTTCGTGGCTCACGACGTACGATCCAGGACAGAAAAACAGGGCAAATGAAGAAAAGTATCCAAAAATTGATGAATCAGTTTGATTTCAGGCTCCAAAAATAGGCGCAGCCTAGTAGGCTTGCTGTCCCCGTGGTAGAGCTCGAGAAGAGCTTTCCAACGGTATGCTGTGCACCGCGTAACGCCTTACGGATCAAAAGATATGGGCACCGGAGCGACGGAGAACTGGTCCTAAGCCCCACGCCCTCGGTTTGCGGGCCCAGCCTCTAGGGGAAGCGAAGTTGTGTTGCCCAAGGTGGCATGGGATTCGGTAATAGAAATGTGACAGATTCGGTTATCGCCCTTTTCACAGCACACGACGTACGATCCGGGATGAAAAAACAGCGCAAAAGAAGAAAAGTGTCCAGAAACTGGTGGAAACGTTCAATTTTGGGCTCTGAAAATAGGAGCAGCTAAGCCGGCATGCTATCCCCGTCGTTGAGCTCTCAGAAAGCTTTCCAACGGTATGCTGTGCGCCCCGTAACTCCTTACGGATCAAAAGTTATGGGCGCCGGAGCGACGGAGACCAAGTCCTAAGCCCTACGCCCTCGGTTTGTGGGCCCAGCCTCTACGTGAAGTGAAGTTGTCTTGCCCAAGGTGTCGTGGGGTTCGGTAATAAAAATGTGATGGTTTCGGTTGTCGTCCTTTTTGTAGTTCACGACGTACGATCCGGGATGAAAAAATAGCGCAAAAGAATAAAAGTGTCCAGAAACTGATGAAAACGATCGATTTTGGGCATCCAAAAAAGGTGCAGCCAAGCAGGTTTGCTGCCCACATCGTAGAGCTCCTGAAGAGCTTTCCAACGGTATGTTGTGCCCCGCGTAACTCCTTATGGATCAAAAGTTATAGGCACCGGAGCAATGGAGACCTGGTCCTAAGCCGCACGCCCTCGATTTGCGGGCCCAGCCTCTACATGAAGCGAAGTTGTCTTGCCCAAGGTGGCGTGGGATTCGGTAAAAGAAATGTCATGGATTAGGTTGTCATCCTTTTCTTGGCTCATGACGTACGATCCAGGACACAAAAACAGCGCAAAAGAAGAAAAGTGTCCAGAAACTAAAGAAAACGTTCAATTTTGGGCTCCAAAAATAGGCACAGCTTAGCAGGCTCGCTACACCCGTCGTAGAGCTCTCAAAGAGCTTTCCAACGATATGTTGTGCACGGCGTAACTCCTTACGGATGAAAAGTTATGGTCACCGGAGCGACGGAGACCTGGTCCTAAGCCCCACGCCCTCAGTTTACGGGCCCAGCCTCTACGTGAAGCGAAGTTGTCTTGCCCAAGGTCGCGTGGGATTCGGCAATAGAAATGTGATGGATTAGGTTGTTGTCCTTTTCGCGGCTCATGACGAACGATCCGGGACCGACAAACAGCGCAAAAGAAGAAAAGTGTCCAGAAACTGATGAGAACGTTAGATTTTGGGCTCCAAAAAAAGGCGCAACCGAGCAGGCTTGCTGCCCCCGCCGTAGAGCTCTCGGAGAGCTTTCCAACGATATGCTATGCGCCGTGTAACTCCTTACGGATCAAAAGTTATGGGCACTAGAGCAACGGAGACCTGGTCCTAAGCCCCACGCCCTCAGTTTGCGGGCCCAGCCTCTACGTTAAGCGAAGTTGTTTTGCCATTGGTGCCATTGGATTCGGTAATAGAAATGTGATGGATTAGGTTGTCGTCCTTTTCATGGCTCACGATGTACGATCCGGGACAAAAAAACAGCAAAGAAGAAGAAAAGTGTCTAGAAAATGATGAAAACGTTCGATTTTGGGCTCTAAAAATAGGCGCAGCCGAGCAGGCTTGCTTCTATCGTTGTACAGCTCTAGGAGAGCTTTCGAACGGTATGATGTGCACAGCGTATTAGGTTGTCGTCCTTTTCGCGGCTCATGACGAACGATCCGGGACGGAAAAACAGTACAAAAGAAGAAAAGTGTCCAGAAACTGATGAAAACATTAGATTTTGGGCTCCGAAAAAAGGCGCAACCGAGCAAGCTTGCTGCCCCCGTCGTAAATCTCTTGGAGAGCTTTCCAATGGTATGCTGTACGCCGCGAAACTCCTTGCGCATAAAAAGTTATGGACACCGGAGCGACGGAGACCTGGTCCTAAGCCCTCACGCCCTCGGTTTGCGTGCCCAACCTCTATGTGAAGTGAAGTTGCCTTGCCCAAAGTGTTGTGGGATTCAATAATAGAAATGTGATGGATTATGTTGTCCTCCATTTCGCGGCTCACGACGTACGATCTGGGACGGAAAAATATCGCAAAAGAAGAAAAGTATCCAAAAATTGATGAATCTGTTTGATTTTGGGCTCCGAAAATAGCCGCAGCTGAGCGGGCTTGCTGCCCCTGTCGTAGAACTCTCAGAGAGCTTTCCAAAGGTATGCTGTGCACCACGTAACTCCTTACGGATCAAAAGTTATGGGCGCCGGAACAACGGAGATATGGTCCTAAGCCCACGCCCTCGATTTGCGGGCCCAACCTCTACGTGAAGCGAAGTTGTCTTGCCCAAGGTGGCATGGGATTCGGTAATAGAAATGTGATGGATTAGGTTGTCGTCTTTTTGTAGCTCACGACATAGAGGACGGAAAAACAGCGCAAAAGAAGAAAAGTGTCTAGAAACTGGTGAAAAAGTTCAATTTTGGGCTCCAAAAACAGGCGCAGCTAAGCAGGCTTGCTGCACCTGTCGTAGAGCTCTCAGAGAGCTTTTCAACGGTATGCTGTGCGCCGCGTAACTCCTTACGGATCAAAAGTTATGGGCACCGGAACGACGGAGACCTGGTCCTAAGCCCCACGCCCTCGGTTTACGGGCCCAGCCTCTACGTGAAGTGAAGTTGTTTTGTCCTTGGTGCCGTGGGATTCGTTAATAAAAATGTGATGGATTAGGTTGTCGTCCTTTTCGCGGCTCACGACGTACGATCCGAGACGAAAAAACAGCGAAGAAGAAGAAAAGTGTCCAGAAACTGATGAAAACGTTTGATTTTGGGCTCCGAAAATAGGCGCAGCTGAGTAGGCTTGCTCCCCTCTTCATAGAGCTCTAGGAGAGCTTTCCAATGGTATGATGTGCACAGCGTATTAGGTTGTCGTCCTTTTCGCGGCTCACGACGTACGATTCGGGACGGAAACACAGTGCAAAAGAAGAAAATTGTCTTGAAATTGATGAAAGCATTCGATTTTGGGCTCCAAAAACAAGCGCAACCGAGCAAGCTTATTGCCCCCGTCGTAGAGCTCTTTGAGAGCTTTCCAACAGTATGTTGTGCGCTGCGAAACTCCTTGCGGATCAAAAATTTATGGACACTTGAGCGACGGAGACCTGGTCCTAAGACCTACGCCCTCGGTGTGCGGGCCCAGCCTCTAGGTGAAGTGAAGTTGTCTTGCCCAAGGTGGCGTGGGATTAGGTAATAGAAATGTGATGGATTCAGTTGTCATCCTTTTTGCGGCTCACAACGTACGATCCGAGACGGAAAAATAGCACAAAATAAGAAAAGTGTACAGAAACTGATGGAAACGTTCAATTTTGGGCTCCGAAAACAGGCGCAGCCTAGCAGGCTTGCTTCCCATATCGTAGAGCTCTCGTAGAGCTTTCCAACGGTATGTTGTGCGCCGCGTAACTCCTTACGGATCAAAAGTTATAGGCACCGGAGCGACAGAGACCTGGTCCTAAGCCCCATACCCTCGGTTTGCGGGCCCAGCCTCTACATGAAGGGAAGTTGTCTTGCCCAAGGTGCCGTGAGATTCGGTAATAGAAATGTGATGGATTAGGTTGTCGTCCTTTTCGCGGCTCACGACGTACGATCTGTGATGAAAAAACACCGCAAAAGAATAAAAGTGTCCAAAAATTGATGAAAACGATCGATTTTGGGCTCTGAAAATAGGCACAGCCGAGCAGGCTTTGCTACCCCTGTCGTAAAGCTCTCGAAGAGCTTTCGAACAGTATGCTTTGCGCCACGTAACTCCTTACGGACCAAAAGTTATGGGCACTGCAGCGACGGAGACCAGGTCCTAAGCCCCACGCCCTCGGTTTGCGGTCCCAGCCTCTACATGAAGCGAAGTTGTCTTGCCCAAGGTCGCGTGGGACTTGGTAATAGAAATGTGATGGATTAGGTTGTCATCCTTTTCGCGGCTCACGACGTACGATCCGGGATAGAAAAACAGCGCAAAAGAAAAAAAGTGTCCAGAAACTGATAAAAATATTAGATTTTGGGCTCCAAAAAAGGCGCAACCAAGCACGCTTGCTACCCCCAGCATAGAGCTCTCGGAGAGCTTTCCAACTATATGATGTGCGCCGCGTAACTCCTTACGAATGAAAAGTTATGGGCATCGGAGCGACGGAGACCTGGTCCTAAGCCCTACGCCTTCGGTTTGCGGGCCCAGCCTCTACGTGAAGGGAAGTTGTCTTGCCCAAGGTTGCGTAGGATTCGGTAATAAAAATGCGATGGATTACGTTGTCGTCCTTTTCGAGGCTCACGACGTACGATAAAGGACGGAAAAATAGCGCCAAAGAGGAAAAGTATCCAAAAATTGATGAAAATATACCATTTTGGGCTCCGAAAACAGGCGCAACCGAGTAGGCTTGCTACTCCCGTCGTAGAGCTCTCGGAGTGCTTTCCAACGGTGTGCTGTGCGCCACGTAACTCTTTACGGATCAAAAGTTATAGGCACCAAAGCGACGGAGACCTGCTCCTAAGCCCCACGCCCTCGGTTTGTGGGCCCAGCCGCTACGTGAAGCGAAGTTGTCTTGCTCGAGGTGGCGTTGGATTCGGTAATATAAATGTGATAGATTAGGTTGTCGTGCTTTTCACGGCTCACGACGTACGATCCGAGACGGAAAAACAGCGCAAAAAAAGAAAAGTATCCAAAAACTAATCAAAACGTTCGATTTTGGGCTCCGAAAATAGGAATAGCAAAGTAAGCTTGCAGCACCTGTCGAAGAACTCTCGGAGAGCTTTCCAACGATATGTTGTGCGTCGCGTAACTCCTTACGGATCAAAAGTTATGGGCACCGGAGCGACGGAGACTTGGTCCAAAGCCCCACGCCCTCGGTTTGCGGTCCCAACCTCTACGTGAAGCGAAGTTGTCATGCCCAAAGTGACGTGGGATTCGGTAATAGAAATGTGATGGATTAGGTTATCGTCCTTTTCGCGGCTCACGACGTACGATCTAGGACGGAAAAACAGCGCAAAAGAAGAAAAGCATCCAAAAACTGATGAAACCATTCAATTTTGGGCTCCGAAAATAGGCGCAGCCAAGCTAGCTTGCCACCCCCATCGTAGAGCTCGAGGAGAGCTTTCCAACATTATGCTGTTCGCCGCGTAACGCCTTACGGATCAAAGGTTATGGGCACCGGAGCGACGGAGACCTGGTCCTAAGCCCCACGCCCTCAGTTTGCGGGCCCAGTCTCTACGTGAAGCGAAGTTGTCTTGCCCAATGTGGCATGGGATTCGCTAATAGAAATGTGATGGATTCGGTTGTCGTCCTTTTCGCCGCTCACGACATACGATCCAGGACGGAAAAACAATGAAGAAGAAGAAAAGTGTCCAGAAACTAATGAAAACGTTCGATTTTGGGCTCCGAAAACAGGCGCAGCCGAGTAGGCTAGCTCCCCTCGTCATAGAACTCTAGGAGAGCTTTCCAACGGTATGATGTGCGCAGCGTATTAGGTTGTCGACCTTTTCGCGGCTCATGACGTACAATTCAGGACGAAAAAATAGCGCAAAAGAAGAAAAGTGTCCTGAAACTGATAAAAGCGTTCGATTTTGGGCTCCGAAAATAGACGTAGCTGAGCAAGTTTGCTGCCCCAGTCGTAGAGCTCTTTGAGAGCTTTCCAACGGCATGCTGTGCGCTGCGAAACTCCTTGCGGATCAAAAATTTATGGACACCTAAGCGACGGAGACCTGGCCGTAAGCCCCACGCCCTCGGTTTGCGGGCCCGGCCTCTACGTGAAGCGAAGTTGTCTTGCCCAAAGTGGCGTGGGATTCGGTAATAGAAATGTGATGGATTATGTTGTCGTCCTTTTCGCGTCTCACGATGTAGGATCCAGGACGGAAAAACAGCGCAAAAGAAGAAAGTATCCTAAAACTGATGAATCCATTTGATTTTGGGCTTCAAAAATAGGCACAACCGAGCGGGCTTGCTGCCCCCGTCATAGGGCTCGGGGAGAGCTTTCCAACGGTATGCTGTGCGCTGCGTAACGCCTTACAAATCAAAAGTTATGGGCATTGGAGCGACGGAGACTTGGTCCTAAGACCTACGCCCTCGGTTTGCGGGCCCAGTCTCTAGGTGAAGTGAAGTTGTCTTGCCCAAGGTGGCGTGGGATTAGGTAATAGAAATGTGACGGATTCGGTTGCCGTACTTTTCTGCGGCTCACGATGTACGATTCGGGATTAAAAAACAGCGCAAAAGAAGAAAAGTCTCCAGAAACTAATGGAAATGTTCAATTTTGGGCTCCGAAAACAGGCGCAGCCTAGCAGGCTTGCTGCCCCCGTCGTAGAGCTCTCGGAGAGCTTTCCAACGGTATGCTGTGCGCCGCGTAACTCCTTACAGATCAAAAGTTATGGGCACCAGAGCGACGGAGGCCTGGTCCAAAGCCCCACACCCTCGGTTTGCGGGCCCAGCCTCTACATGAAGCGAAGTTGTCTTGCCAAAGGTGCCGTGGGATTCGGTAATAGAAATATGATGGATTAGGTTATCGTCCTTTTCGCGGCTCACGACGTACGATCCGTGATGAAAAAACACCGCAAAAGAATAAAAGTGTCCAAAAACTGATGAAAACGATCGATTTTGGGCTCCAAAAACATGTGCAGCTGAGCAAGCTTGCTACCCCCGTCGTAGAGCTCTCGAAGAACTTTCCAACGGTATGCTGTGCGCCGCGTAACTCCTTACGGACCAAAAGTTATGGGCACTGGAGCGACGGAGACCTGGTCCTAAGCCCTACGCCCTCAGTTTGCGGGCCCAGCCTCTACGTGAATCGAAGTTGTCTTGCCCAAGGTTGCGTAGGATTCGGTAATAGAAATGTAATGGATTAGGTTGTCGTCCTTTTCGCAGCTCATGACATACGATAAAGTAAGAGAAAATAGCGCCAAAGAAAAAAAGTGTCCAAAAACTGATGAAAATGTTCCATTTTGGGCTCTGAATACAAACGCAACTGAGCAGGCTTGCTATTCCCGTCGTAGAGCTCTCGGAGAGCTTTCCAACGGTATGCTGTGCGCCGCGTAACTCCTTACGGATCAAAAGTTATGGGCACCAGAGCGACGGAGGCCTGGTCCAAAGCCCCATACCCTCAGTTTGCGGGCCCAGCCTCTACATGAAGCGAAGTTGTCTTGCCCCAGGTGGCGTTGGATTTGGTAATAGAAAAGTGATGGATTAGGTTGTCGTGCATTTCGTGGCTCACGACGTACGATCCGAACGGAAAAACAGCGCAAAAGAAGAGAAGTATCCAGAAACTGATGAAAACGTTCGATTTTGGGCTCCGAAAACAGGCGTAGCGGAGCAAGCTTGCAGCACCCGTCGAAGAACTCTTGGAGAGCTTTCCAACGATATGCTGTGTGTCGCGTAACTCTTTACGGATCAAAAGTTATAGGCACTGGAGCGACGGAGACCTGGTCCTAAGCCCCAAGCCCTCGGTTTGCGGGCCCAGCCTCTACGCGAAGCGAAGTTGTCATGCCTAAAGTGGCGTGGGATTCAGTAATAGAAATGTGATGGATTAGGTTGTCATCCTTTTTGCGGCTCACGACGTACGATCCAAGAAGGAAAAACAGCGTAAAAGAAGAAAAGTATCCAAAAACTGATCAAACCATTCGATTTTGGGATACGAAAATAGGCGCGGTTGAGCCTGCTTGATGCCCCTGTCGTAGAGCTCGAGGAGAGCTTTCCAACGGTATGCTGTGCGATGCGTAAGACCTTACGGATTGAAAGTTATGGGCACCGGAGTGACGGAGACCTGGTCCTAAGCCCCACGCCCTTGGTTTGCGAGCCCAGTCTCTATATGAAGCGAAGTTGTCTTGCCTAAGGTGGCGTGGGATTCGGTAATAGAAATGTGATGGATTCGATTGTCGTCCTTTTCACGGCTCACGACGTACGATCCGGGACGGAGAAACAGAGCAAAAGAAGAAAAGTGATCAGAAACTAATGGAAACTTTCGACTTTGGGCTTCGAAAATAGGTGTTGCCGAGCAGGCTTGCTACCCCCATCGTAGAGCTCTCGGAGAGCTTTCCAACGGTATGTTGTGCATCGCTTAACTCCTTACGGATCAAAGGTTATAGGCACCGGAGCGACGGAGACTTGGTCCCAAGCCCCACCACCTCGGTTTGCGGGCCCAGCCTTTACGTGAAGCGAAGTTGTCTTGCCCAAGGTGCCATGGGATTAGGGAATAGAAATGTGATGGATCAAGTTGTCGTCCTTTTCCCTGCTCACGACGTACGTTCCAAGATGAAAAAACAACGCAAAAGAATAAAAGTGTCCAAAAACAGATGAAAACATTCAATTTTGGAATCCAAAAATAGGCGCAGCCGAGCAGGCTTGCTGCCCCGTCGTAGAGCTCTCGAAGGGCTTTCCAACGGTATGCTGTGCGCCGCGTAATTCCTTACGGACTAAAAGTTATGGACACTAGAGCGACAGAGACCTGGTCCTAAGCCCCACGCCCTCGATTTGCGGGCCCAGCCTCTACATGAAGCGAAGTTTTCTTGCCCAAGGTGGCATGCAATTCGGAAATAGAAATGTGATGGATTGGATTGTCGTCCTTTTCGCGGCTCACAATGTATGATCCGGGACGAAAAAACAGTGCAAAAGAAGAAAAGTGTCAAGAAACTGATGAAAACGTTAGATTTTGTGCTCCGAAGAAGGATGCAACCAAGCAGGCTTGCTACCTCCGTCGTAGAGCTCTCGGAGATCTTTCCAACGGTATACTGTGCGCCGCGTAACTCCTTACGAATCAAAAGTTATGGGCACCAGAGCGACGGAGACTTGGTCCTAAGCCCCACGCCCTCGATTTGCGGGCCCAGCCTTTACGTGAAGCGAAGTTGTCCTGCCCAAGGTGCCGTGGGATTCAGTAATAGAAATGTGCTGGATTAGGTTGTCGTACTTTTTGCGGCTCACGACGTAGGATCCGGGACGGAAAAACATCGCCGAAGAAGAAAAGTATCCAGAAACTGATGAAAACGTTCGATTTTGGGCTTTGAAAAAAGGCGCAACAGAGCAGGCTTGCTGCCCCTGTCGTAGAGCTCTCAGAAAGCTTTCCAACGCTATGCTGTGCGCCGCGTTACTCCTTACGGATCAAAAGTTATAGCCACCAGAGCGACGGAGACCTGGTCCTAAGCCCCATGCCCTCGGTTTGTGGGCCCAGCCTCTACGTGAAACGAAGTTGTCTTGCCCAAGGTGGCGTGGGATTCGGTAATAGAAATGTGTTGGATTAGGTTTTCATCCTTTTCGCGGCTCACGACGTACGATCCGGGACGGAAAAACAGAGCAAAAGAAGAAAAGTGTCCAGAAACGGATGAAAACATTCAATTTTGGGCTCCGAAAATAGGCGCAGCCCAGCAGGCTTGCTGCCAGCGTCATAGAGCTCTCGGAGAGCTTTCCAACGCTATGTTGTGCGCCGCGTAACTCCTTACCGATCAAAAGTTATAGGCACCGGAGCGACGGAGTCCTGGTCCTTACCCCCACGCCCTCGGTTTGCGGGCCCAGCCTCTAGGTGAAGCGAAGTTGTTTTGCCCAAGGTGCCGTGGGATTCGGTAATAGAAATGTGATGGATTTGGTTGTCGTCCTTTTCGCAGCTCATGACGTATGATCCAGGACAGAAAAATAGCGCAAAAGAAGAAAATTATCTAGATACTGATGAAAACGTTCGATTTTGGGCTCTGAAAATAGGTGCAGCCGAGCAAGCTTGCTGCCCCTGTCGTTGAGCTCTCGGAGAGCTTTCCAACGGTATACTGTGCTCCGCGAAACTACTTGTGGATCAAAAGTTATGGGCACCGGAGCGACGGAGACCTGGTCCTAAGCCCCACGCCCTCGGTTTGCAGGCCCAGCCTCTACGTGAAGCAAAGTTGTCATGCCCAAAGTTGCATAGGATTCGGTAATAGAAATGTGATGGATTAGGTTGTCGTCCTTTTCGCGGCTCACGACGTACGATCCAGGACGGAAAAACTACGCAAAAGAATAAAAGTATCCAAAAACTGATGAAACCGTTCGATTTTGGGCTCCAAAAATAGGCGCAGCTGAGCGGGCTTGATGCCCCCGTCGTAGAGCTCGAGGAGAGCTTTCCAACGGTATGCTGTGCGCTGTGTAAGACCTTATGGATCAAAAGTTATGGGCACCGGAGTGATGGAGACCTGGTCCTAAGCCTTATGCCCTCAGAGTGCGGGCCCAGCCTCTACGTGAAGCGAAGTTGTCTTGCTCAAGGTGGCATGGGATTCAGTAATAGAAATGTGATGGATTCGGTTGTCGTTCTTTTCACGGCTCACGACGTATGATCCGGGACGGAAAAACAGTGGAAAAGAAGAAAAGTGATCAGAAACTGATGGAAACGTTCGATTTTGTGCTTCGAAAACAGGCGCAGCCGAGCAGGCTTGCTGCCCCCGTCGTGGAGCTCTCGGAGAGCTTTCCAACGGTATGCTGTGCGTCGCGTAACTCCTTACGGATCAAAGGTTATGGGCACCGGAGCGACGGAGACTTGGTCCTAAGCCCCACGCCCTCGGTTTGCGGGCCCAGCCTCTACGTGAAACGAAGTTGTCTTGCCCAAGGTGCCATGTGATTCGGTAATAGAAATGTGATGGATTAGGTTGTCGCCCTTTTCGCTACTTACGACATACAATCTGGGATGAAAAAACAGCGCAAAAGAATAAAAGTGTCCAAAAACTAATGAAAACGTTCGATTTTGGGCTCCGAAAATAGGCACAGCCGAGCAGGCTTGCTGCCCCCGTCGTAGAGCTCTCGAAGGGCTTTCCAACGGTATGCTGTGTGTGAGGCCCAACCCTGAATAACGTGTGTTATCCCGATTTACGTGCCCTATCTTGGTTCTCGTGCATGCTTCGTCATTCGTGCCTTGACCTAGAATTATGTGCCCTAATCCTCGACTTGTGTGCCCTGACTTTGAATTGCGTGCGTTACCTCATTTCATGTGCCTTAATCTAGATTTGCGCACCTTGACCTAGGTTTAAGAATTGTGTTCGCTTTGTGTGCTATGCATTGAATTACGTGCATTCGTTTAGGGTTGTGTACATTTACTAGAAAAATGTGCATTCGTCTCGTAGTTTGTGTCCTACCTCGTAGTGCGTGCCCTAGACCTAGGAAAGCATGCCCTCACGCTAATCAAGAAAGCATCTTACACGAAACACTAGGTCATTAATTAATCCTACAATTTCCGCTAACTATTATTAAACTACTAATTCAACCCACTAGAAGACAAAATCTCACAAAAAGCTAGACATTCCTTATTCTTTATTTCTTATTCTTTTTGCACTTTCAAAACACAATTAAATAATGCTCAAAAGATGACACAAAATCAGATTTTTTATAGCCTTGGCCGACTACCACATGAGTTTTGTGCTTGCTTGCTCAATTCAATTTAATTCTAGACAACTTATGACAACTCTATGACACAAATGCATAAAAAATTAGCTCAAAAACCTTTGCAAAAGCTTCCAATTCTCGACCAACTACTCCTTGCCCATGCTAGGAATTTCAAAATTCATCTTGAAGACACAAAAAAGCTGAATTTTTGCTGCCCAAGGCCAAATATGCTTCATCAATTGCAAGGCTTCTATTTTTTTTTTTTTTTTTTTTTCATTTCTCTCATTTTCCTCTCACATTTCTCTCTCTCCCTCTCATTCTTCTCTCTCTCTCTCTTGGCCTTGGCTGAGTTTCTTCCCTTCATAGCTCATCTTCATCATACCATAGTTAATCAAGACAAGCCACAAGCAAAGGAACTCGACCAAGCTAGCTAGGATGCAAGAATCACACATGCATGCTCCTTGAGTCACCATTTCGGCCTTGGTGAGTTTACTAGCTTCCATTTCTTTTCTTCTTGTTATAACCACATGCATGTACTAAGAACTTGGCCACTAAGCTAGGAAAAATAGAGAAAATCGAGTTGGAGTCTTGGCTAAGCAAGGAAGAAGAAGAAATTTGTGCTTCATCAAAGTTTTGTGCATTTTCTTGTTGATTTGCTAAGAGGTGAGGGCTAAAACTTCTTGAAAATCTTTCAAAAATCCACATGCATGCTCTTAAATGTATGTCTTTGCTTCTGTACTTGAGTTATATGTGTGTTCATAAGCTTTTACAACCATGCATGGCAAGATTTTGGCTTGAAGATGATGATAGATGAAATCGGGTTTGGTGACAGCTCCCTGTCTTGTTGTTACGAGGTGAGTTTGGCTAGGAAAATGATGTTGAAAATGCATAAAAATTGGTAGGTAACTATTTTTTCCAGTTTTGAACATTTTTCATAGAAATAGGCCAAAGCTAATTATGAATCTAAGGTCCTCAAAATGGCAAATCATTAAAATGTGTCCAAATCTGGAAGTCTGGGAAAAATGAAGCCGGTTTGGCAGATGTACTGACCTTGTAGAACGAACCAATTTTGACTTAGTAAATGATGTCCAAAATGTATGAAATTTGGTGTGCTGCTAGAATTTTCAGTTATGGACATTTTTGTCAGAAATGGACTAAGGCTAAATCGGACCCTAAGGACCTCAAAAAAGACGAGTATCGAAATGTGTGCAAATCTAGACAGTTTTGTGCAATCCCACTGTTTTGGCCATAACTATTGGACCCGAACTCCAAATGATGCAAGATTTGTTTCTAATTTTAGTTAACTTCTTAAGATTTAACTTGACATCTTATTCACTAAAATTGGAGATTTTTTGCTTGTCTTAATGATTATGATAAAACAGCCTATTACAGTGAGGGTTTCACTTAGTTATATGCTTGGAAAAATAGTTGTAACTTCTCTTGTGGTATTAATTGCTTGGGATTGTGGCATTGGGATGTTGTGTGGACTGTTTTGAGTACTTGAGGATGTTTGAATTAATTGATGCATGGCTTGAGATTGATTTTGAGTTGACTTGGGGCTTAATTGCACGGGTAAGCACGAAATGGAAACCCTAGTGACTAGGTAAACATGCTAAGTGTTGATCCTTTGGATTTTGGGTGTAATTATATGTTTAGTAGGCTGCCCGTATTTGCCTTTATAGCCCCAATGTGATTTTGATCGTTGCATGTTGACAAATAGGCCTTTTTTGCATCCGAGCCCACGTAGATGTTGTTGCATGTTGAATAATCTTATCATTTGATTACGTGGACTTTGAATTGAGTTATATGATTTGATTTACATGCGTTACATGGCTGCCCGTTTAATATTCGTATAACTCTATATGCCTTTCAAGTGAAATTACTTGTCTTATCGTGCCTCGCTTGTTTACTTGTCAATGTGCAATCTTATGACTGTCCGGAGGCAACCTACTTTGTTGTCCTCCTAATGTGATATATTAAATGTCATAAATGTGCATTGCATATAAGGTTGCAACCTTTCATTCTGGCATGGTAGCGTTCACACACACCAGGCGGCATCGGGCTTGCCGGTGCAACCGTGACTACCATTGTCCAATTCCCTCTCTCGCTTGGGGGCTAGACTTCCTCGGAGAGTTGGGTCTTAGGATTTCGGGGTACATCCGGAGTACACCCATTTGGCGTGAAAAGTGGATGATTGAAGCCGGCTGCAACAACTGTTACTGAAAATGAACTTGAACGGCAGGAAGTAAGTACTATGCGGGGGAAAGTGCTACACCTAAATGTGGTGGGAGCTACCTCTTGAGCCCGTATAAGCTACCTCTTGAGCCCGTATGAGCTACCTCTAGAGTCCTGTACGTATCAAACCGTATCTTTTTCACTATGTGTATAAGTACTCTCGCTTGGTTCCTAGAGGACCTCGGGGGGGGAGGGGGGAGGGGGGGGGAAGGGGGGGAAAGACGGGTAATTGTGTTCCTTTACTTTTATATTATTGTTCTGTACTTAATTGTGATACATCTATGCTTGCAAAAATGGGTTTTCATAAGTTTAATCGAAAAAGGATTTCAAAACATTATCTATCGTTCCCCTTGCTGAGTTTATAAGGACTCACCCTCTTTTTTGTCACAGGTTGTGAGGCCCGACCCCGATTTGCGTGCGAAACCTAACTTCGTGTGCCCTAACCTAGATTTGCGTGCCATGACCTAGGTTTGAGAATTGTATTTAGTTTTGTGTGCCTTGCATTGAATTTCGTGCATTCATATAGGGTTACGTGCGTTTACTTGAAAAACGTGCGTTCGTCTCGTAGTTCGTGTCCTGCCTCGTAGTGCGTGCCTTAGACCTAGGAAAGTGTGCCTTCACGCTAACCGAGATAGCATCTTTCGCGAAGCACTAGACTATTAAACAATCCTACAAAATCCACTAACAATATAATAATCCAAATTCCATTCACTAGAAGACAAAAATGCACCAAACACTAGACATTCCTTATTCTTTATTCTTTGTTCTTTTTGCATTTTCAACACACAACAATTAACACCCAAAAGATGACAAGAATTCAGCCATTTCATTAGCCTTGGCCGACCATACCATGGTTTTGCACAAGGTTTGAGCATTTTTTTTTAATTCTATTGCATGCAAAGACAAAATATGACATAAGGCATTAAAAAATTGCTCAAATTGCTCCCAATTTCTTCACCATTCTCGGCCATAGCATTTTGCCCATGCTTAACATTTCAAATTAAAGCATTTTGAAGACACAAAGCTGAAAATGGGCTGCCCAATGCCGACATGCTCCTCAAAAATTGCCAAGACCTTCATTTGGTTGTCATTTCTCTCATTTCCTCTCACAAACTCTCTCTCCTCTCATTCTTCTCTCTCCATTTCGGTCCTTGGCTGAACTCTCATCATCCTTGTTCATCTTCATCACACCTTGGTCGAACAAGGCAAGCAAACCATCAAGAAAACCAAGCAAACAAGCTAGAGTTCGAAAATTTCTCTTGCATGTGCATTTGAAGCTTCATTTCGGCCTAGGTGAGTTACTAAGCATCCATTTCTTTTCTTCATAGTTTAACATCGTGCTTGTGCTAAGAGTTTGAACATTAAGCTAGGAAAAATAGAGAAAAACTAGTGAGGTTCTCGGCTAAGCAAGGGAAAGGAGAAGGTTTGAGCTTCAACAAAGGGTCTTGAGCATTTTGTGGTTGATTGCTAAGGTGAGGGTTAAAAGCTTTTGAAAACTCTTTGAAATTTCACATGCATGTTCACAAATGAGTATACTTGCTTCTGTACTTGAGTTATGTGGTCGTCCATGAGCTTAAACAACCATGCATGGCAAGAACTTGGCTTGAAAATGATGCTAGGTGAAGTCGAATTTATGTGACAGCTCTCTGACCAGTCTGTTCGAGGTAAGTTTAGCTAAGAAAATGCTGTTGAAAATGCTTGAAAATTGGTGGGTGACTATTTTGGACAGTTTTGAACATTTTTCCCAGAAATAGGCCGAAGCAAATTTTGATTCTAAGGTCCTAAAAATGGCAAATCATTAAAATGTGACCAAATCTGGAAATCTGGAAAAATGAATCAGGTTTTGGCAGATGCACTGACCTTGTAGAACGAACCATATTTGACTTAGTAAATGTTGTCCAAAATGCATGAAAATTGGTTTGCTGCTATATTTTTCAGTTCTGGACAATTTTGTCAGAAATGGACCAAAGCTAAAAATGACTCTAAGGACCTCAAAAATGTCAAATTCTGAAAAGTGTGCAAATCTGGACAGTTTTGTGCTACCTCACTGTTTCAGCCATAACTAATGATTCTAGACTCCAATTGATGCAAGGTTTGTTTCTGAGTTTAGTTAACTTCTTAAGATTTAATTTGACATCTTATTCACTGAATTTGGAGATTGTTTGCTTACCCGATTGATTGTGAGAAAACAGCCTATTGCAGTGAGTGTTTCACTTAGCTATATGCATGGAAAACTATTGTAACCTCTCTTGTGGTGCTAATTGCTTGGAATTATGATGTTGGAATATTACGTGGACTGTTTTGAGTACTTGAGGATGCTGGAATGGAATGATGCATGACTTGAGAATAACCTTGAGTTGATTTAGGGTTTTAATCACACGAATAAGCATGAAATAGAAACCCTAATGACCATGTAGCTTTGCTAAGTGTTGATCTCTTGGTTATTGTGTGGAAGTTATATGCTTAGTGGGCTGCCTGCAAATGTGTTATAACTTCAATTATGGTTTTGACGATTGCATGTTGTCAAATAAGCTTTTCTTGCTACCGAACCCACGTAAATGTTGTTGCATGTTGAATAATTCGTATCACTTGATTATATGAGCTTCTTAATGAGTTATATGGCCTGTTTTACATGTGTACATGGCTGCCCGTTTGATGTTCATATGACTCTACATGCCTTTCAAGTGAAATAACTTGCCTTATCGTGCCTCGTTTGACTACTTGTCAACGTGCAATCTTACAACTGTTCGGAGGCAACCTACTTTGTTGCCCTCCTAATATGATATGTTAAATGTTATAAATGTGCATTGCATACGAGGTTGCAACCTTTCGTGTGGCATGGTAGTGTTTCACGCACGCCGGGCGGCATCGGGCCTGCCGGTGTTACCGTGACTACCATGGTCCAATTCCCTCTCTCACTTGGCATTTCACCCTCGGAGAGTTGGGTCGTAGGTTTCGGGGTACATCCGGAGTACACCCAATTGGGAGTGATAAGTGGATTACTGAAGTCGGCCGCAACAATTGATTCGAAATCGAAATTGAGAGCAAATGCTCACCGTATCCTTGAAATGATTGGTAATTGTATCCGTTTCTCGATTTGTTTCTTATAATTGCTTACTATATTATTTGTAATATGTGACATGTTTTAAAAGGGGTTTTCATAAATTGAACCGGAAAACGAGTTTCAAAACTTATTTCTCGTTCCCTCTCGCTGAGTTCATAAGGACTCACCTTCTTTTATCATCTCAGGTGAAGAAGAACAGGCACAGGAACCCGAGGATAATGTACCTAATGATGAACCCCTGGAGTGATTGCTTGTTATTGTTGTTTTGCTTGAACGTGACTACTTGTGTACCTTTTGCTGCTTGAAGACTATTTCCCTTATGATCTTTGTTGCTTGTGATGTAAAAGACCCCCGCTGTAATTTGGGGTCTAATTTTGGTTTGTACTTATTTTAAGTAGACTGATACTAGACATGACACTATGATCGTTTTGCTTTTACTACCGCTAGTATCTGTCACAGGTTATGATGCTTAGTTAAAGAATAGGTAAATGAACTTATCCAATCTCAACAGGTACTCACTAATAAGTTAAGATCAACAGGTATATTTTGAAACGAGAATAAATGGACAAACGAGACATAATATCACGCTAGGTTATAAATCAAACAGGACGTCGAATTAACCAATAGGCAATTCAACTGGTGGAGTAATAGTAATCTTAGCTGGAATTGAATTTGAGATGGTAAATTTTGAGGCTGTTAGAAAATTTAGGTCAAAACAAAGAGCCCAATTACAGCCGTTATGCTGCCGGATTTCCGGAAAAATTTTGAAGTCCAGAATAAAACATTAAGTGTTAAACCTCCTAGAATGATTAAGGATGTAAAAGGACTTGAATGTTTAGATCACACCCTAGTCTAACCTTTATAGGCCGGGTTGGGGCGTGACACAAGTACAGTAGATTTGGAACAGATACCCGAAGTAAATGTGCTTGTTGACGATTCCTTGGAGTGACTATGTGCTTTTGTGCTTTGCCTGAAAGTGGTTGCTATATGGATGTTGTGTTTGATTGCAAACTATTCATTTTATTGATGTAAATAACCCCGTTGTAATTTGGGTCTAATTTTGGGATTGTACTATCTATAACCGGACGAACTTCTTATTTAGTTATTTGCTTTCATTATCTCGAATAGTAGCTATCATAGGCAATTAACCCACTAGGTGAAAAATCAACTAAGTCAATTCTATCTAATTCCACTTTGGTGCTTATTTGTAAACTAAAGAATAATAGGTATTTGCATGATTGGAAATTGATAAATAAACGAGACATAGTTATCATGCTAGGCTTATTAACCAAACGAGACCTTCAAGATAGACTACTAGGCATATCGGTTGATGAGACAAAATAGGAGTCCTTAATGGAATTGGATTAATGATTGGAATAATTGAGGCATTTAGAAATTAGGTCAAACTAAAAGGTCCTAACTACAGCCGTTATTCTGCCAGTTTTCTGGAGAATTTGTGGAGTTTAGGCTAAAACATTAAGTGTTAAACCCTCTTGAACGATTAAGTACGTCATATGACATGAATGTTTAGATCACACCCTAGTCTAACCTTCATAGGTCGGGTTGGGGCGTGACATTGTGTGCCGCATAACTCCTTACGGACCAAAAGTTATGGGCACCGGAGCGATGGAGACCTGGTCCTAAGCCCCAAGCCCTCGGTTTACGGGCCTAGCCTCTACGTTAAACGAAGTTGTCTTGCCCAAGGTGGCGTGGGATTCGGTAATAGAAATGTGATGGATCAGGTTGTCGTCCTTTTCGCAGCTCACGACGTACGATCCGGGACAGAAAAACAGTGAAAAAAAGAAAAGTGTCAAGAAACTGATGAAAACGTTAGATTTTGGACTCTGAAAAAAGGTGCAACCGAGCAGGCTTGCTGCCCCAGTCGTAGAGCTCTCGGAGAACTTTCCAACGGTATACTATGCACCGCGTAACTCCTTACGGATCAAAAGTTATAGGCACCAGAGCGACGGAGACCTGGTCCTAAGCCCCACGCCCTCGATTTGCGGGCCCAGCCTCTACATGAAGCGAAGTTGTCTTGCCCAATGTTCCATGGGATTCGGTAATAGAAATGTGATGGATTAGGTTGTCGTCCTTTTCGCGGCTCACGACGTACGATCAGAGATGGAAAAACATCACAGAAGAAGAAAAGTGTAAAGAAACTGATGAAAACGTTCGATTTTGGGCCCTGAAAAAAGGCGCAGCTGAGCAGGCTGGCTTCCCTCATTGTAGAGCTCCAGGACAGCTTTCCAACGGTATGATGTGCACCACGTAACTCCTTACGGATCAAAAGTTATGGGCACCGGAGCAACGGAGAACTGGTCCTAAGCCCCACACCCTCGGTTTGTGGGCCCAGCCTCTACGAGAAGCAAAGGTGTCTTGCCGAATGTGCCGTGGGATTCGGTAATAGAAATGTGATAGATTAGGTTGTCTTCCTTTTCGCGGCTCACGACGTACGATCCGGGACGGAAAAACAGCGCAAAAGAAGAAAAGTATCCAGAAACTGATGAAAACGTTAAATTTTGAGCTCATAAAATAGGCGCAGCCCAGCAGGGTTGCTGCCCCAGTCGTAGAGCTCTCGGAGAGCTTTCCAACGCTATGTTGTGCACTGCGTAACTCCTTACCGATAAAAAGTATAGGCACCGGAGCGACGGAGACCTGGTCCTAAGCCCCACGCCCTCGGTTTGCGGGCCCAGCCTCTACGTGAAGCGAAGTTGTCTTGCCCAAGGTACTGTGAGATTCAGTAATAGAAATGTGATGGATTAGGTTGTCGTCCTTTTCGCAGCTCACGACGTACGATCCGGGACGAAAAAACAGCGCAAAAGAAGAAAAGTGTCCAAAAATTGATGAAAATATTCGATTTTGGGCACTGAAAACAGGCGCAGTGGAGCAAGCTTGCTGCCTCTGTCGTAGAGCTCTCGGAGAGCTTTCCAACGGTATGCTGTGCTCTATGAAACTCCTTGCGGATAAAAAGTTATGGACATCGGAGCGACGGAGACCAGGTCCTAAGCCCCACGCCCTCGGTTTGCAGGCCCAGCCTCTAAGTGAAGCGAAGTTGTCATGCCCAAAGTGGTGTTTGATTCGGTTATAGAAATGCGATGGATTAGGTTGTCGTCCTTTTCGCGGCTCACGACGTATGATCCAAGACGGAAAAACAGCGCAAAAGAAGAAAAGTATCAAAAAATCGATGAAACCGTTCGATTTTGGGCTCCGAAAATAGGCACAGCCGAGCGGGCTTGATGCCCCACTCGTAGATCTTGAGGAGAGCTTTTCAAAGGTATGCTGTGCGCCGCGAAACTCCTTACGGACCAAAAGTTATGGGCACCGGAGTGACAGAGACCTGGTCCTAAGCCCCACGCCCTCGGTTTGCGGGCCGAGCCTCTACGTGAAACGAAGTTGTCTTACCCAAGGTGGCGTGGGATTCGGTAATAGAAATGTGATGGATTAGGTTGCCATCCATTTCGCTGCTCACGACGTACGATCCGGGATGAAAAAATAGTGCAAAAGAATAAAAGTGTCCAGAAACAGATGAAAACGTTCGATTTTGGGCTCCGAAAATAGGCGCAGCCGAGCAGGCTTATTGCGCCCGTCATAGAGCTCTCGAAGGGCTTTCGAACGGTATGTTGTGCGCCGCGTAACTCCTTACGGACCAAAAGTTATGGGCACCGGAGCGACGGAGACCTGGTCCTAAGCAACACGCCCTCGATTTGCGGGTCCAGCCTCTACGTGAAACGAAGTTGTCTTGCCCAAGGTGGCGTGGTATTCGGTAATAGAAATGTGATGGATTAGGTTGTCGTCCTTTTTGCGGCTCACGACGTACGATCTAGGACGGAAAAACTGCGCAAAAGAAGAAAAGTGTCCAGAAACTGATGAAAACATTCAATTTTAGGCTCCGAAAATAGGCACAGCCAAGCAGGCTTACTGCCCTCATAGTAGAGCTCTCGAAGAGCTTTCCAACGGTATGTTGTGTGCTGCGTCACTCTTTATGGATCAAAAGTTATGGGCACCGGAGCGACGGAGACCTGGTCCTAAGCCCCACGCTCGCAGTTTGCGGGCCCAGCCTCTACGTGAAGCGAAGTTGTCTTGCCAAAGGTCGCGTGGGATTCGGTAATAGAAATGTGATGGATTAGGTTGTCGTCCTTTTTGTGGCTCACGACGTATGATCCAGGACGGAAAAACTGCGAAAAAGTAGAAAATTATCCAAAAACTGATGAAACCGTTCCATTTTGGGCTCTGAAAATAGGCGCAGCCTAGCTGGCTTGATGCCCCCATCGTAGAGCTTGAGGAGAGCTTTCCAACGGTATGCTGTGCACCATGGAAGACCTCACGGATCAAAAGTTATGGGCACCGGAGTGACGGAGACCTAGTCCTAAGCCCCACGCCCTCAGTTTGTGGGCCCAGCCTCTACGTGAAGCGAAGTTGTCTTGCCTAAGGTGGCGTGGGAATCGGTAATAGAAATGTGATGGATTTGGTTGTCGTCCTTTTCACGGATCACGACGTACGATCCTAGACAGAAAAACAGCGAAAAAGATGAAATGTGATCAGAAATTGATAGAAACATTCAATTTTGGGCTCCGAAAATAGGTGCAGTCGAGTAGGCTTGCTGCCTCCATCGTAGAGCTCTCAGAGAGCTTTCCAACGCTATGTTGTGCGTCGCGTAACTCCATACGGATCAAAGGTTATGGGCACCGGAGCGACGGAGACCTGGTCCTAAACCCCACGCCCACGGTTTGCGGGCCCAGCCTCTACGTGAAGCGAAGTTGTCTTGCCCAAGGTGCCATGGGATTTGATAATAGAAATGTGATGGATTAGGTTGTCGTCCCTTTCGCTGCTCACGGCGTACGATCCGGGATGAAAAAATATTGCAAAAGAATAAAACTATCCAGAAACTGATGAAAACATTCAATTTTGGGCTCCAAAAATAGGCGCAGCCGAGCAGGCTTGTTGCCCCATTCGTAGAGCTCTCGAATGGCTTTCCAACGGTATGCTATGCGCCGCGTAACTCCTTACGGACCAAAAGTTATGGGCACCGGAGCGACGGAGACCTGGTCCTTAGCCCTACGCCCTCGGTTTTCGGGCCCAACCTCTACGTGAAGTGAAGTTGTCTTGCCCAAGGTGGCATGAGATTCGGTAATAGAAATGTGATGGATTATGTTGTCGTCCTTTTCGCGGCTCACGATGCACGATCCAGGACAGAAAAACAGTGCAAAAGAAGAAAAGTGTCCAGAATTTGATGAAAACGTTCAATTTTGGGCTCTAAAAATAGGCTTAGCCAAACAGGCTTGCTGCCCTCGTTGTACAGCTCTCGAAGAGCTTTCTAACGGTATGCTTTGCGCCGCGTAACTCCTTACGGATCAAAAGTTATGGGCACCGGAGCGACGGAGACCTCGTCCTAAGCCCCACGCCCTCGGTTTGCGGGCCTAGCCTCTACGTGAAACGAAGTTGTCTTACCCAAGGTGGCGTAGGATTCGGTAATAGAAATGTGATGGATTCGGTTGTCATCCTTTTCGCGGCTCACGACGTACGATCTAGGACCGAAAAACAGCGAAAAAGAAGAAAAGTATCCAGAAACTGATGAAAACGTTCGATTTTGGGCTCTGAAAATAGGTACAGTCGAGTAGGCTTGCTGCCCCCGTCGTAGAGCTCTCGGAGAGCTTTCCAACGGTATGCTATGCGTCACGTAACTCCTTACGGATCAAAAGTTATGGGCATCAGAACGACGGAGACCTGGTCCTAAGCCCTATGCCCTTGGTTTGCGGGCCCAGCCTCTACGTGAAGCGAAGTTGTATTTCCCAAGGTGCAATGGGATTCAGTAATAGAAATGTGATAGATTAGGTTGTCGTCCTTTTCGCTCCTCACGACATACGATCCGGGATGAAAAAACAGTGCAAAAGAATAAAAGTGTCTAGAAACTGATGAAAACATTTGATTTTGGCCTCCTAAAATAGGTGCAGCCAAGCAGGATTGTTGCTCCTGTCGTAGAGCTCTCGAAGGGCTTTCCAACGGTATGCTGTGCGCCGCGTAACTCCTTACGGACCAAAAGTTATGGGCACCGGAGCGACGGAGACCTGGTCCTAAACCCCATGCCCTTGGTTTGCGGGCCCAGCCTCTACGTGAAACAAAGTTGTCTTGCCCAAGGTGGCGTGGGATTCGGTAATAGAAATGTGATGGATTAGGTTGTCGTCTTTTTTGCTGCTCCAACGTACGATCCAGAACGAAAAAATAGCGCAAAAGAAGAAAAGTGTCTAGAAACTGTTGAAAACATTCAATTTTAGGTTCCGAAAATAGGCGCAGCCAAGCAGGCTTGCTGCCCCCGTAGTAGAGCTCTCGAAGAGCTTTCCAACGGTATGTTGTGCGCCACGTAACTCCGTACGGATCAAAAGTTATGGGCACCTGAGCGACGGAGACCTGGTCCTAAGCCCCACGCCCTCGGTTTACGGGCCCAGCCTCTACGTAAAGCGAAGTTATCTTGCCAAAGGTCGCGTGGGATTCGGTAATAGAAATGTTATGGATTAGGTTGTCGTCCTTTTCACGGCTCACGACATACAATCCAGGACAGAAAAACAGCGCAAAAGAAGAAAATTGTCCAAAAAGTGATCAAAACGTTCGATTTTGGGCTCCGAAAATCGGCGCAGCCGAGAAGGCTTACTATTCCCGTCGTAGAGCTCTCAGAGAGCTTTCCAACGGTATGATGTGCGCCGTGTAACTCCTTACGGATCAAAAGTTATGGGCACCGGAGCGACAGAGACCTGGTCCTAAGCCCCATGCCCTCAGTTTGTGGGCCCAGCCTCTACGTGAAGCGAAGTTGTCTTGCCCAAGGTGGCGTGGGAGTCAGTAATAGAAATGTGATGGATTAGGTTGTCGTCCTTTTCGCGGCTCACGACGTACGATCTATGACGGAAAAACAACGCCAAAGAAGAAAAATGTCCAAAAACTGTTGAAAACGTTCAATTTTGGGCTCCGAAAATAGGCCCAGCCGAGCAGGCTTCTAATCCCGTCGTAGAGTTGTCACGCCCCCACCCGACCTATGGAGGCTAGACTAGGGAATGACTTAATTCTTTTACGCTATTTGTACGACTTGGTCATTTCTTACGATTAATACTTAACGTTGATTTAGAACTCCAAAAGATTTTTTGAAAATCCGGTTGTATGACGGCTATATTAAAGATCTTTGGTTTGACCTATTTTCTAAAACGGCTCAAAACTTCCAATCCTTGATTCGATTCCCACTAAAATTCCTATTTTGTCATCAGCCAATATGCCTACTAATTTATTTTGAAAGTCTCATTTGGTTAATAAGCCTAGCTTGATAACTATGTTCCATTTATTTGTCAATTTACTATTATGCAAGTACCTATTATCCTTTAGGGTACGGGTGAGTACCTAAGTGAAATTAGATAGAACTAACTTAGTGGATTAATCATCTAGTGTTTTAAACGCCTACGATAACTACTACACGAGATAATGAAAGTAAATAACCAAATAAAGATTTTGTCCAGTTATAATCAGTACAAGCCAAAATTAGACCCAAATTACAACGGGGTCATTTACATCAACGACAACAAGCAACATAAGAAATAGTCTTCAAAACAACATATCGTTCATAAAACAGGCACAATCACGTAATGCACGTAGGGCATGTAGTCACTCCAAGGAGTCATCAATAGGCACGTTATCCACGGATACTTATTTCTGATCTTCTTCACCTGTTATGATAAAAGAGGGTGAGTCCTTATGAACTCAGCGAGGGGGAACGAGAAATACGTTTTGAAACTCTTTTTCCGGTTCAACTTATGAAAAACCCTTTTTGAAAGCATGACATATAACACAAGTAAGTTTATAATGTAATATAAAAGTAAAAGAACACAATTACCCGTCTTTCCTCCCTGAGGACCTCTAGGAACCAAGCGAGAGTACTTATACACATAGTGAAAAGGATACGGTGAGCTTTTGCTCTCAGTTCATTTCCAGTATCAGTTGTTGCGGCCGACTTCAAATCATCCCCTTATCACGCCAAATGGGTGTACTCCAGATGTACCCCAAAATCCTACGACCCAATTCTCCGAGGAAGTCTAGCCCCCAAGCGAGAGAGGGAGTTGGACAATGGTAGTCACGGTTGCACCAGCAAGCTCGATGCCGCCTGGTGTGCGTGAACGCTACCACGCCAGAATGAAAGGTTGTAACCTTGAATGCAATGCACGTGTATGCCATTTAACAATTCACATTGGGAGGTCAACAAAGTAGGTTGCCTCCGAACAAGTATATGATCACATTTTGACATATTGGCATATAAGGCATTGTAAGAACATGTAATCATTTCATATATCAATTTGAAAGCAATTAAACTTCCACGGGCAGCCAAGTAATCATGTTTAAATAAGCCATAGAATGTCTTTTAACAATTCACATTAGGAGGACAACAAAGTAGGTCGCCTCCGAGCAAGTATAAGATCACATATTGACAAGTAAACGAACATGACATGCTTAACACGAATTTTTACTTTGTAAAACACATAGAGTTATATGAACATTAAACGGGCAGCCATGTAACATATGTAAATCAAGTCATATAACTCATTTCGAAGTTCACGTAATCAAATAATAAGATTATTCAACATGCAACGACAATCTACGTGGGTTCGGGTGCAAGAAAACCTACTTGTCAACATGTAATCATCAAGATCGCATTTAGGGCTACAATGGCAACTACGGGCAGCCTACTAAACGTATAATTAAGCACGATATTCATAGGATCAACACTTAGTGAATTTACCTAGTCACTAGGGTTTCCATTTCGTGCTTACCCGTGCGATTAAGCCCCAAGTCAACTCAAAATCAATCTCAAGCCATGCATCGATTAGTTCAATCATCCTCAAGTATTCAAAACAGTCCACACAACATCCCAATGCCACAATCCCAAGCATTTAATTCAACAAGAGAAGTTACAACAATTTTTCTAAGCACATCACTAAGTGAAACCCTCACTGCAATGTGCTGTATTCTCACAATCATTAAGACAAGCAAACAATCTCCAATTCCAGTGAATAAGATGTCAAATTAAATCTTAAGAAGTGAACTAAATTCAGATTCAAACCTCGCATTATTTGGAGTTCGGGTTCAATAGTTATAGCCAAAACAGTGAGATTGCACAAAACTGTCCAGATTTGCACACATTTCAATACTTGTCATTTTTGAGGTCCTTAGGGTCAGATTTAGCCTTAGTCCATTTCTGACAAAAATTTCTAGAACTGAAAAATATAGTAGCACACAAAATTTCATGTATTTTTGATATCATTTACTTAGTCAAAACTGGTTCGTTCCACAAAGTCAGTGAATCTGCCAAAACCTGCTTCAATTTTCCGGATTTTCCAGATTTGGACACATTTTAATGATTTGCCATTTTGAGTACTTTAGAATCCAAATTAGCTTTGACCTATTTCCGGGAAAAATGTTCAGAACTGGCAAAACTAGTTACCTACCAATTTTCACGCATTTTCAACATCATTTGCCTAGCCAAAATCATCTCGCACCAACAAGACAGAAAGCTGTCACAAACCCAATTTCATCTATCATCACCTTCTAACCCAAAATCTTGCCATGCATAGTTATAAAAGCTTATAAACACACATATATCTCAAGCACAGAAGCAAAGACAAACATTTAAGAGCATGCATGTGGTTTTTGAAGGATTTTCAAGAAGTTTTAGCCCTCACCTTAGCAAAACAATAAGAAGATGCACAAGATTTTGATGAAGCACAAGGTTGACTCTTTTCCTTGCTTAGCCGAGACACCACTCGATTTCTCTCTAGTTTTCTAGCTTAGTAACCAAGTTCTTAGTAGGTGCATGTGGTTAGAACAAGAAGAAAAGAAATGGAAGATAGCAAACTCACCTAAACCGAAATGGAACTTCAATAAGCTTGCATGTGATCTTTCTTGCAACTTAGCTTGCTTAGTCGAGCTTCTTAGCTTCTAGCTTGCCTTCATGAACCATGGAATGATGAAGATGAGCTACGGAGTATATGAACTCAGCCAAGGCCGAGAGAGAGAGAGAAGAATGAGAGGAAGAGATAGAAATGTGAGGAAATGAGAGAAATGAAGAAAAAATGAAGGCTTTTGCAAATGTTGATGCATATGTCGGCCTTGAGCTTTGCAATTCAGATTTTTGTGTCTTCAAGAAGCATTTTTAAATTCCTAGCATGGGCAAGGAGCTTATGTTGAGATTGGTGGAGCTTTGGAGAGGATTTTGAGCTAGTTTTTTATGCATTTGTGTCATAGAATTGTCATAGATTGTCTAGGAATTAAATTGAATTAAGCAAAGCAATCACAAAGCCCAACAAGTGGTCGGCCAAGGGATGTAGAAATCTGATTTTTTTTGTCATCTTTTGGGCATTAATTAATTGTGTGTTGAAAGTGCAAAAGAATAAGGAATGTCTAGCTTTTTGTGAGATTTTGTCTTCTAGTGAGTTGAATTAGTAATTTAATATTAGTTAGTGGGATTTGTAGGACTAATTATTGATCTAGTGCTTCGTGTAAGATGCTTTCTTGATTAGCGTGAGGGCACGCTTTCCTAGGTCTAGGGCATGCACTACGAGATGAACGCAACCCTAAATGAATGCACATAAACCAATACAAGACACGTAATTCAATGCAATGCACGTAAATTGAGGTACACCTCTTAAACTTAGGTTAGGACACGCAATTCAAGGCCAGGGCACACAAAACGAGATAACACACGCAATTCAAAGTCGGGGCACATAAGTTGAGGATTAGGGCACATAATTCTAGGTCAAGGCACGAATGACGAGGCATGCACGAAAACAAAGACAGGGCATGTAATCCAAGGTCAGTCATATCATTCTTGGTCTATGGCATGCAAATCAAGGTAACACACGTTATTTGAGGTTGGGCCTCATAGAGCTCTCGGAGAGCTTTCCAACGGTATGCTGTGCGCCGCATAACTCCTTACGGATCAAAAGTTATGGACACCGGAGCGACGGAGACCTGGTCCTAAGCCCCACGCCCTCGGTTTTCGGGCCTCGCCTTTACGTGAAGCGAAGTTGTCTTTACCAAGGTGCCGTGTGATTCGATAATAGAAATGTGATGGATTAGGTTGTTGTCCTTTTCGTGGCGCATGATGTACAATCCAGGACCGAAAAACAGCGCAAAAGAAGAAAAATGTCCAGAAACTGATGAAAACGTTCGATTTTGGGCTCCAAAAATAGGCGCAGCTGAGCAGGCTTGCTACTCCCATCGTAGAGCTCTCATAGAGCTTTCCAACGGTATGATGTGCGTCGTGTAACTCCTTACCGATCAAAAGTTATGGGCACCGGAGCGACGTAGACCTGGTCCTAAGCCCCACGCCCTCGGTTTGCGGGCTCAGCCTCTACGTGAAACGAAGTTGTCTTGCCCAAGGTGGTGTGGGATTCGGTAATAGAAATGTGATGGATTAGGTTGTCGTCCTTTTTGCGGCTCACGACGTACGATCCAGGACGGAAAAACAGCGCCAAAGAAGAAAAGTGTCCAGAAATTGATGAAAATGTTCAATTTTGAGCTCCGAAAATAGGCGTAGCCGAGCAGGCTTCTTATCTCATCGTAGAGCTCTCGGAGAGCTTTCCAACGGTATGCTGTACGCCGCGTAACTCCTTACGGATCAAAAGTTATGGGCACCGGAGCGACGGAGACCTGGTCCTAAGCCCCACGCCCTCGGTTTACGAGCCCAGCCTCTACGTGAAGCGAAGTTGTCTTGCCCAAGGTGGCATGGGATTCGGTAATAGAAATGTGATGGATTAGGTTGTCCTTTTCGTGGCTCATGACGTACGATCCGGGACGGAAAAACAACGCAAAATAAGAAAAGTGTCTAGAAACTGATGAAAACGTTCGATTTTTGGCTGCAAAAAAAGGCACAACTGAGCAGGCTTGCTGCACCTGTCATAGAGCTCTCGGAGAGCTTTCCAACGGTATACTGTGCGCCGCATAACTACTTACGGATCAAAAGTTATGGGCACCGGAGCGACGGAGACCTGGTCCTAAGCCCCATGCCCTTGGTTTGCGGGCCCAGCCTCTACGTGAAGCGATGTTGTCTTGCCCAAGGTGGCGTGGGATTCGGTGATAGAAATGTGATGGATTAGGTTGTCGTCATTTTCGCGGCTCACGACGTACGATCCGAGACGGAAAAATAGCGCAAAAGAATAAAAGTGTCCAGAAACTTATGAACACGTTCGATTTTGGGCTACGAAAATAGGCGCAACTGTCATGCCCCAATCCGGGCTATAAAGGTTAGACTAGGGTGTGATCTAAACATTCAAGTCATATCTCATACTTAATCATTCATGAAAGTTTAACACTTACGTTTTAGCCTAAACTCTATAATTTTTTGGAAAACCGACAGCATAACGGCTGTAATTGGGCTCTTTCATTTGACCTAATTCTCTAAACGCCTCAAATTTTCCAATCTCAATTTCATTTCCAACTAAGATTACTATTTACCATCAATTGAAATGCCTACTGGTTATCTCGAAGTCTCGTTTGATTAATAACCTAGCATGATACTATGTCTTGTTTGTTTGTCCTCGTTACAAAAGTACCTGTTGATCTTAACTTAACAGTGAGTACCTGCTTAAGATTGGATGGGTTCATTTTACTTAGTCCTTACCTGATATTTCATAATCCTATGATAGATACTAGCCAATAACGATAGCAAAAACGACCATAGTAGTGTCTATCTAGTTATTATCAGTACAAGCCAAAATTATACCCCAAATTACAACGGGGGTCTTTTACAATACAACAACAAACATCATAAGAAATGAAATAGTCTTCAAGCAACATTGTGTTCACAAATGGCCATAATCAAGCAAGGCACGTAGGACAAGCAATCATTCCAAGGAATCATCATTAGGCACGTCATCCTCGGGTATTTGTTCTTGGTCTTCTTCACCTGAGATGATAAAAGAGGGTGAGTCCTTATGAACTCAGCAAGGGGGAACGAGAAATAAGTTTTGAAACTCATTTTCCAGTTCAACTTATGAAAATTCCTTTTTGCAAGCATGAATATATCACAAGTAAGTGCATAACGTAACGTAGAAGTAAAGGAACACAATTACCCGTCTTTCCTCCCCGAGGTCCTCTAGGAACCAAGCGAGAGTACTTATACACATAGTGAAAATGATATGGTGAGCTTTTGCTCTCAGTTCATGTCAGTATCAATTGTTGCAGCCGACTTCAAATCATCCCCTTATCACGCCAAATGGGTGTACTCCGGATGTACCCCGAAATTCTATGACCCAACTCTCCGAGGAAGTCTAGCCCCCAGGTGAGAGAGGGTATTGAACAATGGTAGTCACGGTTGCACCAGCAAGCCCGATGCCGCCCGGTGTGTGTGAACGCTACCACGCCAGAATGAAAGGTTGCAACCTTGTATGCAATGCACATTTATGACATGTAATATATCACATTAGGAGGACAACAAAGTAGGTTGCCTCCGAGCAGTCATAAGATTGCACATTGACAAGTAAACAAGCGAGGCACGATATAACAAGTAATTTCACTTGAAAGGCACATGGAGTTATATGAACATTAAACGGGCAGCCATGTAACACATGTAAATCAAGTCATATAACTCATTTCGAAGTTCACATAATCAAATAATAAGATTATTCAACATGCAACGACATCTACATGGGTCCGGGTGCAAGAAAGGCCTACTTGTCAACATGTAATCATCAAAATCACACTTAGGGCTACAAGGGAAACTACGGTCAGCCTACTAAACATATAATTAAACACGATATTCATAGGATCAACACTTAGTAAATTTACCTAGTCATTAGGGTTTCAATTCATGCTTACTCGTGCAATTAAGCCCCAAGTCACCTCAAAATCAAACTCAAGCCATGCGTCGATTAATTCAAACACCCTCAAGTATTCAAAACAGTCCACACAACATCCCAATGCCACAATACCAAGCATTTAATACAACAAGAGAAGCTACAATAATTTTTCTAAGCATATCACTAAGTGAAACCCTCACTGCAATGGACTGTTTTCTCACAATCATTAAGACAAGCAAACAATCTCCAATTCTAGTGAATAAGATTTCAAATTAAATCTTAATAAGTTAACTAAATTTAGAAACAAACCTCACATCATTTGGAGTTCGGGTTCAATAGTTATAGCCAAAACTGTGAGACTGCACAAAACTGTCCAGATTTGCACACATTTCAATACTTGTCATTTTTTAGGGCCTTAGGGTCAGATTTAGCCTTATTCCATTTCTGAAAAATATTTCCAGAACTGAAAAATATAGCTGCACACCAAATTTCATGCATTTTGGATATCAATTACTATGTCAAAACTGGTTCGTTCTACAAGGTCAGTGAATCTGCCAAAACCTGCTTCATTTTTCCAGACTTTCCAAATTTGGACACATTTTAATGATTTGCCAATTTGAGGACCTTGGCGTCAAAATTAGCTTCGGCCTATTTCTGCAAAAAATGTTTAGAACTGGAAAAAATAGTTACCTACTAATTTTCACACATTTTCAACATCATTTACCTAGCCAAAACCACCTCGTACCAACAAGACAGAAAGCTGTCACAAACCTGATTTCATCTATCATCACATTCTAGCTAAGAATCTTGCCATGCATGTTTATAAAAGCTCATGAACACACATATATCTCAAATACAGAAGTAAAGATAGACATTTAAGGGCATGCATGTGGTTTTTTGAAAGATTTTCAAGAAGTTTTAGCCCTCACCTTAGCAAAACAACAAGAAGATGCACAAGACTCTTGATGAAGCACAAAGTTGATCTTTTCCTTGCTTAGCCGAGACACCACTCGATTTTCTCAAATTTCCTAGCTTAGTAACCAAGTTCTTAGTAGGTGCATGTGGTTAGAACAAGAAGAAAAGAAATGGAAGCTAGCAAACTCACCTAAGCCGAAATGGAGGTTCAAAGAGCTTGCATGTGTGTTTCTTGCAACCTAGCTTGCTTAGTCGAGCTCCCTAGCTTCTTGCATGCTTTGATGAACCATGAAGTGATGAAGATAAGCTATGGAGTATAGAAATTGAGCCAAGGCAAAGAGAGAGAGAAGAATGAGAGGGAGAGAGAGAGGAATGAGGGGAAATGAAAGAAATGAAAGAAAATGAAAGCTTTGCAAAGTTTGAAGCATATGTCGGCCTTGAGCTTTGCAAATTCAGATTTGTGTCTTCAAGAAGCATGGTTTTTGAATTACCTAGCATGGCAAGAGAATGGGTCGAGAATATGGGTGCATTGGGTAGGGTTTTGAGTTAGTTTTTTATGCATTTGTGTCATAGAATTGTCATAGAATGTTTGGGTTCAATTTGAATTATGCAAGCAAGCACAAATGTACACAAGGTGGTCGGCCAAGGCATGTAAAAATCTGATTTTTTTGTCATCTTTTGAGCATTATTTAATTGTGTGTTTGGAAAGTGCAAAAGAATAAGGAATAAAGAATAAGAATGTCTAGCTTTTGGTGCAATTTCGTCTTCTAGTGGGTTGAATTAGTAATTTAATATTAGTTAGTGGGATTTGTAGGATTAATTAATGACCTAGTACTTCGTGTAAGATGCTTTCTTGATTACCGTGAGGGCACACTTTCCTAAGTTTAGGGCACGCACTACGAGGTAGGGCATGAACTACAAGACAAATACACGTTTCCCAAATAAATGCACACAACCCTAAATGAATACACGTAATTCAATGCAAGGCAAACAAAACAAAACACAATTCTTAAACCTAGGTCAAAGCACGCAAATCTAGGTTAGGGTACACAAAACGAGGTATCGCACACAAATCGAGGTCGAGCCTCACATCCTCCCCTCCTTAAAAGAATTTCGTCCCGAAATTCAATATTACCTTTGAAATAAAGCTGGATACTGTTGCTCCATCTGGTCTCGCCTTTCCCACGTTGCTTATTCAACTCCATAATGATCCCACAACACTTTCACCATCGGTATAGATTTGTTGCGCAACTCCCGATCTTGCTGGTCTAGGATCCGAATGGGCTTCTCTTCATAAGACAAGTTCTCCCGAAGCTGCAACGGCTCTGGCTCCAAGATATGCGATGGATCAGGGTGATACTTCCGCAGCATCGAAACATGAAAGACGTCGTGAATATTGGAGAGGTTTTGGGGTAGTGCCAAGCGATACGCCAATTTGCCAACCTTCTCAATTATCTCAGATGGTACTACAAATCTCGGGCTCAACTTTCCACCCTTTCCGTGTTTAATCAGTCCCCTCCGGGGTGATATCTTCAAGAATACCTTGTCACCAATCTCAAACTCTAGACTCCGTCTCCGTCAGTCTGCATAACTTTTCTGCCTGCTTTGGGCAGTAAGCATCCGTTTTCGGATGAGGTGGATATTATCAACAGTCTTCATAAGTTCAGGTAGAAGGGTCGGGTCAAAAGTCTTCGTCTCACCTACTTCATCCCAGTAAATTGGGGAAAGACACTTACGTCCATACAACACCTCAAATGGGGCCATCCCGATAGTGGCCTGATAACTATTATTATAAGCGAACTCCGCTAGAGACAAATATTTCTCTGAACCTTTCCCGAAGTCTAAAACACACGCCCTTAGCATATCCTCCAGAATCTGAATAGTTCTCTCCGATTGTCCATCAGTTTGAGGGTGATAAGCCGTGCTGAAACTCAACTTCATTTCCAAAGCTTCTTGTAACCTCTTCCAAAATTGGGAGGTAAAACGAGGATCCCTATCCGATACAATACTCACAGGCATCCCGTGCAATCTTACAATCTCCGCCACATACATATCTCCCAATTTCTCAAGACTATCCTCTTTGTTCATCGTTAAGAAGTGCGCTGACTTAGTCAATCTATCCACTATGACCCAAACGGCGTCATAACCCTTTTGTGACCTGGGCAGGTCCATAACAAAGTCCATAGTTATATGTTCCCATTTCCATTGAGGAATCTCCAACGGCTGTAGTAAACCTGCTGGTCGTTGATGTTCCACTTTGACTCTCTGGCAAGTCAAACACTGTGCCACAAACTCCGCGATCTCTCTCTTCATGTTATTCCACCAATAGTGTTGCTTCAAATCCCGGTACATCTTTGTTCCGCCGGGGTGAATAGTGTATCTTGAATTATGGGCTTCTTCAAGAATCTTCTTTTTCAACTCTGGCTCATTAGGAACACAAATCCGATTCCTAAACCTCCAAACACCATCATCATGAAACTTGAAATCTGTGTTGCTTTTTTTAATCTTCTGAAACTGTTGGTCCTTCTGTTGAGCCTCTCGTAATTCAGACAACAAGGTCGATTGAACTTGTGTAGTGGCAAAAAGTAACCCTTTTTGAGTCAATTGTGGTTTCCACAAAAATGCTTTCTCCAACAACTCCTGCACCTTGACTTCTAGTTTTGCCATGCTCGCTTTTCTACTTAAGGCATCTACAACTACATTTGTTTTACCGGGCACATAATTGATTGTGCAGTTATGATCATCCAAAAGCTCCATCCACCGCCTTTGCTTCATGTTCAACTCTTTTTGTGAGAACAAGTATTTCAAGCTCTTGTGATCAGTAAACACCTCGAACTTTTTACCCCATAGATAGTGCCTCCATTTCTTGAGTGCAAACACAATAGCCGCTAACTCCAAATCATGCGTCGGGTAGTTCAATTCATACGGCTTCGGTTTCCTAGAAGCATACGCAATCACTCTACTATTTTGCATCAGCACACAACCCAATTCTTCTTTCGAAGCATCGCTATAAATTACAAAACCTTGACTCCCTTCAAGCAATGCAAGAACAGGTGCGGTAGTCAATCTTTTCTTCAACTCTTGGAAGCTGTTCTCACACTTATGATCCCACAAGAACTTTGTTTTCTTTTGAGTGAGCTTTGTAAGCGATCCCGCAATCTTAGAGAAATCCTTCACGAACCTCTGATAATAGCCGGCTAGACTAAGAAAACTCCAAACCTCTGTAACATTTTCTGGCTTCTTCCAAGACATCACCGCTTCTATCTTTGCTGGATCCACTGCTATTCCCTCTTGGGATATGATATGTCCCAAAAATGCAATCTGCTGCAACCAAAATTTGTACTTGCTAAACTTTGCATACAATTGATGCTCTCAAAGTTTCTGCAATACCAATCGCAGATGTTGTTCATGCTCAGCCTCGGATTTCGAGTATACCAAAATATCATTAATGAAGATTACCACAAATTGGTCCAAGTAGGGTTGAAACACCCTGTGCATCAAGTCCATAAAAGCTACAGGGGCATTAGTTAGTCCAAATGGCATCACCACATATTCATAATGCCCATATCTCATCCTGAAAGCTGTTTTAGGCACATCCTCCTTTTTGATCCGCAACTGATAGTACCCTTGCCTCAAGTCGAGCTTCGAATACACTTTGGCTCCCTGAAGTTGATCAAACAACTCGTCGATCAGTGGAAGTGGGTATTTATTCTTGACGGTCACTTGGTTCAATCCTCGGTAGTCAATGCATAGCCTCAGCGTTCCGTCTTTCTTCTTTACAAATAGAATTGGTGCACCCCACGGAGAAGAACTTGGTTGAACAAACCCCTTCTTCAACAATCCTTGCAATTGGTCCTTAAATTCTTGTAGCTTGACTGGTGCCATACGATAAGGGGCTTTAGATATCGGCTGGGTGCCAGGCAGTAACTCTATAATAAACTCGATCTCCAGATTTAGGGGTAAACCGGGCAATTATTCTGGAAACACATCTGCATAGTCTTTGATCACTGGCATCTCCTCCAACTTAGCTTTGTCCGACGGCTTGTTGATGAGGTAAGCTAAGTATCCACTACACCTTTTTCTCAAGGACTTCACTACTTTCGTAGATGAAATGATGGAACTCCTGGTGAAATCTCTTCAACCCATGACTTCCAATATTGGTTGACCAGGTACCTGGAACGTTACAATTTTCGTCCAGCAATCTAGTTGGGCATGATGTTTTGCCAACCAGTCCATCCCTAAGATGACTTCATAGTCTCGAAAAGGTAATACGATAAGATTGGCTGAGAATTCTCTATCTTTAATTTGGATTTTACATGCTTTACAAGCTGAGCTAGTAACAAGTTTAGAACCCATCGGAGTACCAACTTCTACTTTGTAAGGCAAACATACAACTCGTAGTTTCACACGTTGCACACATAAGGGAGTAATAAATGAATGAGTAGTACCCAGATCAATTAGCACCCTAACGGGTTGATTTAGTATGAAGAATGTACCTTCAACAACAGCGGTCTCCTCTGGAAGCTCCTCGCACTCAATAACATAAGCTCGAGCCTGAACTCTAGGAATTGGAGTCTTGCCTCTACCAGCTGGTTTAACCTGATTTTGTCCTGCTTGCCATTTAGGGCAATCCTTGATCTGATGCTGATCACTGCCGCACCGCACACAACATCCCGACTTCTTCTAGCACTAGGCCTCGGTATGCCCCTTCTTGTCACAGTAAGAACATTTGACAGACTGAGTAGCAAGTGAACTACCTGTGGATCCACGGGTGGAAGAGGCTGATAGCGCCTTAGTCGGGCCACGGTTATTAACTGGTCTGTTCTGGCTCTGGCCCTGACTACGACTCTGTCTCTAGAATTTCCTCTGTTGACCTGAAGGCTGGTATGGTTTCTTGTTCGGCTGACTCGAACCAGATCTATCAAGTTTTCTCTTCTCAACTCGGGAAGCAGCAGCAAAAGGAGCAGAATAGGTATCGAAGTCATGCAAAGCCAACTGGTCCTGAATCTCTGACCTCAATCCCGTAGTAAATTTACACATCTTCGCCTCTGGAGTACTGACCATGTATTGAGCATAGCGGGACAGTCGGTCAAAACGAGCCTCGTATTGGGCCACCGTCATGTTATCCTGGTTCAAGTGCATGAATTCCTCAATCCGCCTCTGCCTAGAAACTGCAGGTACATATTTCTCCTTGAATGCCTTAACGAAATTACCTCACAAGCGAGGTGTCTGATCAGTTTCCCAAAGTGCCTCCACAGTGTGCCACCAATGCTCGGCATCCCCGTGCAACAGAAACACATCAAACTCCACATTTTCTTCATCAGTATAATCAAGTGGCCTGAAAATCCTATCGATCTCAGACAGCCAAGCCTCTGCTTTCTCATCATCAGCTTCCCCGTGAAATTTGGATGGGCAAAAGTCAAAGAACTCCCTCATTCTGCTATGTCTCCCATGGTTACCATCATTCCTGTTGTTGTTGTTGTTATTAGTTTCACGTGCATCTTGATGTTCCATTACTCATGACATGCGATCCATGGCGTTCACCATCATGTTAAACATAGCTATGACGGGATTAGTTTGATAAGCATCTCCGGTCTCTTGGGGTTCACCGCTCCTATTAGTAGTACGGGTACTAGGGCCAGTCATCTATAGGCACATATTACGATGCATAATTTATTGAAATACGACAAACAAGAATTTAATGCATAAGATATGCAACATAATATAGATACACAATTCTAGAAACAATTAAGGCATGTTAATCACTTAAGCACATAGAGCATAGAAGACACAATTAACATTATCACACAATAACATATAGACAAGTCATCCTAATTATCTTAGGGCTCTACCCATGGTCCGAGAGTTAAACCCGGCTTAAGCAATCTAAGCTCTGATACCATTCTTCTTCTATGAGGTGTTACGCCCCAACCCAGCCTATAAAGGTTAGACTAGGGTGTGATCTAAACATTCAAGTCATATGTTGTACTTAATCGTTCATGAAAGTTTAACACTTACGTTTTAGCCTAAACTCCATAATTTTCTGAAAAACCAGCAGCATAACTGTCACGCCCCAACCCGGCCTATAAAGGTTAGACTAGGGTGTGATCTAACATTCAAGTCATATCACATACTTAACCGTTTATGAAGGTTTAACACTTAACATTTTGGCCTAAACTCCACAAATTCTCTGGAAAACCGGCAACATAACGGCTGTAATTGGGCTCCTTAGTTTGACCTAATTCTCTAATCGCTTCAAAATTTACAATCTCAAATTCATTTCCAACTAAGATTACTATTTACTGTCAATTGAAACGCCTACTAGTTATCTCAATGTCTCATTTCTTTTCATAAGGTGTCACGCCTCAACCCGGCCTATAAAGGTTAGACTAGGGTGTGATCTAACATTCAAGTCATATCACATACTTAACCGTTTATGAAGGTTTAACAGTTAACATTTTGGCCTAAACTCCACAAATTCTCCAGAAAACCGGTAGCATAACTGTCACGATCCCCTTTTTCCTATTAATTTCCTAATTAATGTAATAGTCTCTGATACCGCATTATTGAAACAAGAAGGATTACATTCAACTTACATAGATTTCAAAATCCGGGATCGTGATGCCACGGCTTAAGAAGATCACTCATCTTAGTCCACTAAGGCACAATATACTAGCCGAGTTTTAATTTGTACCGTGGGATTCGGTAATAGAAATGTGATGGATTAGGTTGTCGTCCTTTTCCCGGCTTATGACGTTCGATCCGGGATGGAGAAACAGTGCAATAGAATAAAAGTGTCCAGAAATTGGAGAAAACGTTCGATTTTGGGCTCCGAAAATAGGCACAGCCGAGCAGGCTTGCTACCTTCGTCGTAAAGTTCTCGGAGAGCTTTCTAACGGTATGCTGTGCGCCGCGTAACTCCTTACAGATCAAAAGTTATGGGCACCGAAGCGACGGAGACCTGGTCCTAAGCCCCACGCCCTCGGTTTGTGGGCCCAGCCTCTACATGAAATGAAGTTGTCTTTCCAAAGGTGGTGTGGGATTCGGTAATAGAAATGTGATGGATTAGGTTGTCGTCCTTTTTGCGGCTCACGACGTACGATCCGGGACGGAAAAACAGCGCAAATGAAGAAAAGTGTACAAAAACTGATGAAAATATTTGATTTTGGGCTCCAAGAATAGGTGCTGCATAGCAGGCTTGCTGCCCCCGTTGTAGAGCTCTCGGAGAGCTTTCCAACGGTATGTTGTGTGCCGCGTAACTCTTTACGGATCAGAAGTTATGGGCACCAGAGCGACGGAGACTTGGTCCTAGTTCCCACGCACTCGGTTTGCGGGCCCAACCTCTAAGTGAAGCAAAGTTGTCCTACCCTAGGTGCCGTGGGATTCGTTAATAGAAATATGATGGATTAGGTTGTCGTCCTTTTTGCGGCTTACAGCGTACGATCCATGACGGAAAAATAGGGCAAAAGAAGAAAAGTGTCTAGAAACTGATGAAAACATTCAATCTTGGTCTCCGAAAATAGGCGCAACCGAGCAGGCCTGCTGTTCCAGTTGTAGAGCTCTCGGAGAGCTTTCCAATGGTATGTTGTGCGCCGCGTAACTCCTTACGGATCAAAAGTCATAGGCACCGGAGCGTCAAAGAACTGGTCCTAAGCCCCATGCCCTCGGTTTGCGGGCACAGCTTCTATGTGAAGCAAAGTTGTCTTGCCCATGGTAGCGTGGGATTCGGTAATAGAAATGTGATGGATTAGGTTGTCGTCCTTTTCGTGGCTCACGACGTATGATCTGGGACGGAAAAACAGCGCAAAAGAATAAAAGTGTCCAGAAACTAAAGAAAATGTTCTATTTTGGACTCCAAAAATAGGCGCAGCTGAGCAGGCTTGCTGCCCCCGTCGTAGAGCTCTCGGAGAGCTTTCCAACAGTATGCTGTGCGCCGCATAACTCCTTACGGATCAAAAGTTATGGGCACCAGAGCGACGGAGACCTAGTCCTAATCCCCATGCCCTCGGTTTGCGGGCCCAGCCTCTACGTGAAGCAAAGTTGTCTTGCCCAAGGTGCTGTGTGATTTGGTAATAGAAATGTGATGGATTAAGTTGTCGTCCTTTTCGCGGCTCAAGACGAACGATCCGGGACGGAAAAACAGCGCAATAGAATAAAAGTGTCTAGAAACTGATGAAAATGTTCAATTTTGGTCTCTGAAAATAGGCGCAGCCGAGCAGGCTTGCTGCCCCTATCGTAAAGCTCTCGGAGAGCTTTCCAACGGTATGTTGTGCGCCGTATAACTCCTTACGGATCAAAAGTTATGGGCACCAGAGCGACGGAGACCTGGTCCTAGGCCCCATGCCCTCGGTTTGCGGGCCCAGCCTCTACGTGAAGCAAAGTTGTCTTCCCCAAGGTGCCGTGGGATTTGGTAATAGAAATGTGATGGATTAGGTTGTCGTCCTTTTCGCGGCTCACGACGTACAATCCGGGACGGCGAAACAGTGCAATAGAATTAAAGTGTCTCGAAACTATTGAAAACGTTCGATTTTGGACTCTGAAAACTGGCACAGCCGAGCAAGCTTGCTGCCCTCGTCGTAAAGCTTTCGGAGAGCTTTACAACGGTATGTTGTGCGCTGCGTAACTCCTTACGAATCAAAAGTTATGGGCACCGGAGCGACGAAGACCTAGTCCTATGCCCCACGCCCTCGGTTTGTGGGCCCAGCCTCTACGTGAAGCGAAGTTGTCTTGCCCAAGGTGCCGTAGGATTCGGTAACAGAGATGTGATGGATTAGGTTGTCGTCTTTTTCGCGGCTCAAGACGTACGATCCGGGATGGAAAAACAACGCAATAAAATAAAAGTGTCCAAAAACTGATGAAAATGTTCAATTTTGGTCCCTAAAAATAGGCGCAGCCGAGTAGGCTTGCTGCCCCCGTCGTAGAGCTCTCGGAGAGCTTTCCAACGGTATGCTGTGCGCCGCATAACTCCTTACGGATCAAAAGTTATGGGCACCAGAGCAACGGAGACCTGGTCCTAAGCCCCATGACCTCGGTTTGCTGGCCCAGCCTCTACGTGAAGCGAAGTTGTCTTGCCCAAGGTACCATGGGATTTGGTAATTGAAATGTGATGGATTAGGTTGTCGTCCTTTTCGCGGCTCACGACGTACGATCCGGGACGGAAAAACAGCGCAATAGAATAAAAGTGTCCAGAAACTGTTGAAAATGTTCGATTTTGGGCTCTGAAAACTGGCACAGCCGAGAAGGCTTGCTGCCCCCGTCGTAAAGCTTTCGGAGAGCTTTACAACGGTATGCTGTGCATCGCGTAACTCCTTACGGATCAAAAGTTATGGGCACCGGAACAACGAAGACCTAGTCCTATGGCCTACGCCCTCGGTTTACGGGCCCAGCCTCTACGTGAAGCGTAGTTGTCTTGCCCAAGGTGCCTTAGGATTTGGTAATAGAGATGTGATGGATTAGGTTGTCGTCCTTTTCTCGGTTAACGACGTACGATCCGGGAGGGAAAAACAGCACAAAAGAAGAAAAGTGTCCAGAAATTTATGAAAACATTCGATTTTGGGCTCCGAAAATAGGCGCAGCCGAGCAGGCTTGCTGCCTTGTCGTAGAGCTCTCAGAGAGCTTTCCAACGGTATGCTGTGCACCGCGTAACTCCTTACGGATCAAAAGTTATGGGCACCGGAGCGACGGAGACCTGGTCCTAATACCCATGCCCTCGGTTTGTGGGCCCAACCTCTACTTGAAGCGAAGTTGTCTTGCCCTAGGTGCCGTGGGATTCGGTAATAAAAATGTGATGGATTAGGTTGTCGTACTTTTCGCGGCTCACAACGTACGATCCAGGATGGAAAAACAGCGCAAAAGAAGAAAAGTGTCCAAAAACTGATGAAAACGTTCTATTTTGGTCTTCAAAAACAGGCGCAGTGTCACGCCCCAACCCGGCCTATAAAGGTTAGACTAGGGTGTGATCTAAACATTCAAGTCATATCTCGTACTTGACCGTTCGAGAGGGTTTAACACTTAACGTTTTAGTCTAAACACCATAATTTTCCAGAAAATCGGCAGCATAACGGCTGTAATTGGGCTCTTTAGTTTGACCTAATTTTCTAAATGCCTCAAAATTTCCGATCTCAATTTCATTTCCAACTAAGATTACTATTTACCATCAATTGAAACGCCTACTAGTTATCTCGAAGTTTTGTTGATTAATAACCTAGCATGATACTATGTCTTGTTTGTTTGTTAATCCTCGTTACAAAAGTACCTGTTGATCTTAGCTTAACAATGAGTACCTGCTTAAGATTGGATAGGTTCATTTTACTTAATCCTTACCTGATACTTCATAATCTTATGATAGGTACTAGCCAACAACGATAGCAAAAACGACCATAGTAGTGTCTATCTAGTTATTATCAATACAAGTCAAAATTAGACCCCAAATTACAATGGGGGTCATATATAATACAACAACAAGCAACATAAGAAATAGTCTTCGAGCAACACATTGTTCACAAAATGGCCATAGTCAAGTAAGGTACGTAGGGCAGACAATCATTCCAAGGAGTCATCAATGGACACGTTATCCTCGGGTGCATGTTCCTGATCTTCTTCACCTATGATGATAAAAGAGGGTGAGTCCTTATGAACTCAGCGAGGGGGAACGAGAAATACATTTTAAAACTCCTTTTTCGGTTCAACTTATGAAAACCCTTTTTGCAAGAATGACATATATCACAGGTAAGTTCATAATGTAATATAAAAGTAAAAGAATACAATTACCCGTCTTTCCTCCCTGAGGTCCTCTAGGAACCAAGCGAGAGTACTTATACACATAGTGAAAAGGATACAGTGAACTTTTGCTATTGGTTCATTTTCAGTATCAGTTGTTGCGGCCGACTTCAAATCATCCACTTATCACGCCAAATGGGTGTACTCCGGATGTACCCCGAAATCCTACGACCCAACTCTCCGAGGAAGTCTAGCCCCCAAGCGAGAAAAGGGAATTGGACAATGGTGGTCACGGTTGCACCGGCAAGCCCGATGCCGCCCGGTGTGCGTGAATGCTACAACGCCAGAATGAAAGGTTGCAACCTTGTATGCAATGCACATTTATGACATTTAATATATCACATTTGGAGGTCAACAAAGTAGGTTGCCTCCGAGCAGTCATAAGATTGCACATTAATAGTTAAACATGCGAGACACGATATGACAAGTAAATTCACTTGAAAAGCACATGGAGTTATATGAATATTAAACAGGCAGCCATGTAATGCATGTAAATCAAGTCATATAACTCACTTCGAAGTTCACGTAATCAAATAACAAGATTATTCAACATGCAACGACATTTACGTGGGTCCGGGTGCGAGATAGGCCTATTTATCAACATGTAATCATCTAAATCATATTTAGGGCTATAAGGGCAACTACGGGCAGCCTACTAAACACATAATCAAACACAATATCTAAAGGATCAACACTTAGCAAGATTACCTAGTGACTAGGGTTCCAATTCATGCTTACCCGTGCGATTAAGCCCCAAATCATCTCGCAATTAAGCTCAAGCCATATATTAATTAAATTAAACACCCTCAAGCACTCAAAACAGTCCACACAACATCCAAATGCCACAATCTCAAGCATTTAACACAACAAGAGAACTACAATAATTTTTCTAAGCATGTCACTAAGGGAAACCCTCACTGCAATGGACTGTCTTCTCACAATCATTAAGACAAGAAAAAAATCTACAATTCCAGTGAAAAAGATGTCAAATTAAAGCTTAAGTAGTGAACTAAATTCAGAAACAATCCTCGCATCATTTGGAGTTCGGGTTCAAGAGTTATAGCCAAAACAGTGAGACTACACAAAACTGTCCAGATTTACACACATTTCAATACTTGTCGTTTTTGAGGGCTTTAGGGTCAAATTTAGCCTTAGTCCATTTCTGATAAAAATGTCCAGAACTGAAAACTCTAGCATTAAACCAAATTTCATGCATTTTGGATATCATTTACTAAGTCAAAACTGGTTCGTTCTATAAGGTCAGTGAATCTGCCAAAACCTGCTTCATTTTTCCAGACTTTCCAGATTTGGACACATTTTAATGAATTGCCATTTTGAGGACCTTAAAGTCAAAATTAGATTTGACCTATTTATTCAAAAAATGTTCAGAACTGGTAAAACTAGTTATCTACCAAATTTCACACATTTTTAACATCATTTACCTAGCCAAAATCATCTCGTACCAACAAGACAGAAAGCTGTCACATACCCGATTTCATCTATCATCACATTCTAGCCAAGAATCTTGTCATGCATGTTTATAAAAGCTCATGAACACACATATATCTCAAGTACAGAAGTAAAGATAGACATTTAAGGGCATGCATGTGGTTTTTTGAAAGATTTTCAAGAAGTTTTAGCCCTCACCTTAGCAAGACAACAAAGAAGATGCTCAAACTCTTGGTGAAGCACAAAGTTGATCTTTTTCCTTGCTTAGCCGAGAAACCACTTGATTTTCTCAAATTTCCTAGCTTAGTAACCAAGTTCTTAGAAGGTGCATGTGGTTAGAACAAGAAGAAAAGAAATGGAAGCTAGCAAACTCACCTAAACCGAAATGGAAGTGCTAAAGGCTTGCATGTGCATTTCTTTGCTCCTAGCTTTGCTTGGTCGAGTTCCTTGGTTGCTTGGAAGTCTTGAAGAGCCTTAGGATGAAGAACTTAGCTATGGAGTCTACAATATTCAGCTAGGGCCGAGAGAGAGAGAAGAATGAGAGGGAGAGAGAAGAATGAGAGGAAATGAGAGAAATGAAAGAAAAATAAAAGCTTTGTTGGGCAAAGGAGCTTGTGTCGGCCTTGGGCATATAAATTTCAGACTTTTGTGTCTTCAAGAAGCATTTTGAATTATCTAGTATGGGCATGGAGCTTGTGTCGAAATGGTGGAGCTTTGGGGAGGGTTTTGAGCTAATTTTTTGTGCATTTGTGTCATAGAATTGTCATAGGATGTCTAGGAATGAATTTGAATTATGCAAGCAAGCACAAATGCTCACAAGGTGGTCGGCCAAGGCATTGCAAGAATCTGAATTTTTGTCATCTTTTGAGCATTAATTAATTGTGTTTTTGGAAAGTGCAAAAGAATAAGGAATAAAGAATAAGAATGTCTAGCTTTTGGTGCAATTTCGTCTTCTAGTGGGTTGAATTAGTAATTTAATATGAGTTAGTAGGATTTGTAGGATTAATTATTGATCTAGTGCTTCGTGTAAGATGCTTTCTTGATTAGCGTGAGAGCACGCTTTTCTAGGTTTAGGGCACGCACTACGAGGTAAGGCACGAACTACGAGATGAATGCTCGTTTTTCAAGTAAATGCACGCAACCCTAAATATATGCACGTAATTCAATGCAAGGCACACAAAATGAAACACGACTCTTAAACCTAGGTCAAGGCACGCAAATCTAGGTTAGGCACACGAAATGAGGTATCGCACGTAAATCGAGGTCGGGCCTCACACGCAGCCGAACAGGCTTGCTACTTCGGTCGTAGAGCTCTTGAACAGCTTTCTAACAGAATGCTGTGTGCAGCGTAACTCCTTACGGATCAAAAGTTATGGGCACCGGAGCGACGAAGACCTGGTCCTAAGCCCCACACCTTCGGTTTGCGGGCACAGCCTCTATGTCAAGCGAAGTTGTCTTGCCCAAGGTGGCGTGGGATTCGGTAATAGAAATGTGATGGATTAGGTTGTCATCCTTTTCGCGGCTCACGAACTATGAACTAGGACAGAAAAACAGCGCAAAAAAAGAAAAGTGTCAAAAAACTGATGAAAACGTTCTATTTTGGAATCCAAAAATAGGCGCAACCGAGCATGCTTATAGCCCCCGTTGTAGAGCTCTCGGAGAGCATTTCAACGGTATGTTGTGCACTGCGTAACTCCTTACGGATCAAAAGTATTGGGTAGCGGAGCAACGGAGTCCTCGTCCAAAGCCCCACGCCCTCGGTTTGCGGGTCCAGCCACTACGTGAAGCGAAGTAGTCTTGCCCAAGGTGCCGTGGGATTCGGTAATAGAAATGTGATGGATTAGGCTGTCGTCCTTTTCGCGGCTCACGAAGTACGATCCGGGACGGAAAAACAGCGCAATAGAATAAAAATATCCAGAAACTGATGAAAATGTTCAATTTTGGTCTCTGAAAATAGGCACAGCCGAGCAGGCTTGCTGCCCCTATCGTAGAGCTCTCAGAGAGCTTTCCAATGGTATGCTGTGCGCCGAACTCCTTACGGATCAAAAGTTATGGGCCCCGGAGCGACGGAGACCTGGTCCTAAGCCCCACGCCCTCGGTTTGTAGGCCCAGCCTCTACATGAAGCGAAGTTGTCTTGCCCAAGGTGTCATGGGATTCGGTAATAGAAATGTGATGGATTAGGTTGTCGTCCTTTTCGCAGCTCATGACGTACGATCCGGGATGGAGAAACAGCGCAATAGAATAAAAGTGTCCAAAAACTGGTGAAAACGTTAGATTTTATGCTCTAAAAATAGGTGCAGCCGAGCAGGCTTGGTGCCCCCGTCGTAAAGCTCTCTGAGAGATTTCCAACGGTATGCTGTGGGCAGCGTAACTCCTTACGGATCAAAAGTTATGGGCACCGGAGCGACGAAGACCTGGTCCTAAGCCCCACGCCTTCGGTTTGCGGGCACAGCCTCTATGTCAAGCGAAGTTGTCTTGCCCAAGGTGGCGTGGGATTCGGTAATAGAAATGTGATGGATTAGGTTGTCATCCTTTTCGCGGCTCACGAACTATGAACTAGGACAAAAAAATAGCGCAAAAAAAGAAAAGTGTCAAAAAACTGATGAAAACGTTCTATTTTGAACTCCAAAAATAGGCGCAACCGAGCATGCTTATAGCCCCCGTTGTAGAGCTCTCGGAGAGCGTTTCAACGGTATGTTATGCACTGCGTAACTCCTTACGGATCAAAAGTATTGGGTAGCGGAGCAACGGAGTCCTCGTCCAAAGCCCCATGCCCTCAGTTTGCGGGCCCAGCCTCTACGTGAAGCGAAGTTGTCTTGCCCAAGGTGCCGTGGGATTTGGTAATAGAAATGTGATGGATTAGGCGGTCGTCCTTTTCGCGGCTCATGAAGTACGATCCGGGACGAAAAAACAGCGCAATAGAATAAAAATGTCCAGAAACTGATGAAAATGTTCAATTTTGGTCTCTGAAAATAGGCGCAGCCGAGCAGGCTTACTGCCCCCATCGTAGAGCTCTCGGAGAGCTTTCCAATGGTATGCTGTGCGCCTCGTAACTCCTTACGGATCAAAAGTTATGGGCACCGGAGCGACGGAGACCTGGTCCTAAGCCCCACGCCCTCGGTTTGTGGGCCCAGCCTCTACGTGAAGCGAAGTTGTCTTGCCCAAGGTGTCATGGGATTCGGTAATAGAAATGTGATGGATTAGGTTGTCGTCCTTTTCGCAGCTCATGACGTACGATCCGGGATGGAGAAACAGCGCAATAGAATAAAAGTGTCTAAAAACTGGTGATAACGTTAGATTTTATGCTCTGAAAACAGGTGCAGCCGAGCAGGCTTGGTGCCCCCGTCGTAAAGCTCTCGGAGAGATTTCCAACGGTATGATGTGCGTCGCATAACTCCTTACGAATCAAAAGTAATAGGCACCAGAGCGACGGAGACCTGGTCTAAGCCCCACGCCCTCGATTTACGGGCCCAGCCTCTACGTGAAGCGAAGTTGTCTTGCCCAAGGTGGAGTAGGATTCGGTAATAGAAATGGGATGGATTAGGTTGTTGTCCTTTTCGCGGCTCACGACGTACGATTCTGGACGAAAAATCAGCGCAAAACAAGAAATGTGTCCAGAAACTGATGAAAATGTTCAATTTTGGGGTCTGAAATAAGGCGCAGTCGAGCAGGCTTGCTACCCCTGTCGTAGAGCTCTCGGATAGGTTTCAAACGGTATGTTGTTCGGCACATAACTCCTTACGGATCAAAAGTTATGGGGACCGGAGCGACAGAGACCTGGTCCTAAGCCCTACGCCCTCGGTTTGTGGACCCAGCCTCTACGTGAAGCGAAGTTGTCTTGCCCAAGGCACCGTGGGATTCGGTAATAGCAATGTGATGGATTAGGTTGTCGTCCTTTTTGCGGCTCACGACGTACGATCCGGGAGGAAAAACAGCGCAAAAGAATAAAAGTGTCCAGAAATTGATGAAAACGTTCGATTTTGGGCTCCGAAAATAGGCGCTGCCGAGCAGGCTTGTTGCCCTGTCGTAGAGCTCTTGGAAAGCTTTGCAATGGTATGCTGTCCGCCGCGTAACTCCTTACGGATCAAAAGTTATGGGCACCAGAGCGACGGAGACCTGGTCTTAAGCCCCATGCCCTCGGTTTGCGGGCCCAGCCTCTAAGTGAAGCAAAGTTGTCTTGCCCAAGGTGGCGTGGGATTCGGTAATAGAAATGGAATGGATTAGATTGTCGTCCTTTTCGCGGCTCACGACGTACGATCCGGGACGAAAAAATAGCGCAAAAGAAGAAAAGTACCCAGAAACTGATGAAAACTTTCAATTTTGGGTTCCGAAAATAGGTGCAGCCAAGCAAACTTGCTGCCCTCGTCATAGAGCTCTCGGAGAGCTTTTCAACGGAATGTTGTGCGCCGCGTAACTCCTTACGGATCAAAAGGTATGGGCACTGGAGCGATGGAGACCTGGTCCTAAGCCCCACGCCCTCGGTTTGCGGGCCCAGCCTCTGTGTGATGCGAAGTTGTCTTGCCCATGGTGGCGTGGGATTCGGTAATAGAAATGTGATGGATTAGGTTGTCGTCCTTTTCGCTGCTCACGACATACGATCCGGGATGAAAAAACAGCGCAAAAGAAGAAAAGTGTCCAGAAAGTGATGAAAACGTTTGATTTTGGGCTCCAAAAACAAGCGCAGCAAAGCAAGCTTGCTTCGCCCGTCATAGAGCTCTCGGAGAGCTTTCCAACGGTATGCTGTGCGCCGCGTAACTCCTTACGGATCAAAAGTTATGGGCACCCGAACGACGGAGACCTGGTCCTAAGCCCCACGCCCTCGGTTTGTGGGCCCAGCCTCTACGTGTAGCAAAGTTGTCTTGCCCAAGGTGGCGTCTAATTCGGTAATACAAATGTGATGGATTAGGTTGTCATCCTTTTCGCGGCTCACGACGTACGATCTCGGACAGAAAAATAGCGCAAAAGAAGAAATGTGTCCAGAAACTGATGAAAACGTTCGATTTTGGGTTCCAAAAACAGGTGCAGCCAAACAAACTTGCTACCCCCGTCGTAGAGCTCTCGGAGAGCTTTCCAACAGTATACTTGTGCGCTATGTAACTCCTTACGGATCAAAAGGTATGGACACCGAAGCGACGGAGGCCTGGTCCTAAGCCCCACACCCTCGGTTTGCGGGCCTAGCCTCTATGTGATGCGAAGTTGTCTTGCCCATGGTTGCGTGGGATTCGGTAATAGAAATGTTATGGATTAGGTTGTCATCCATTTCGCTGCTCACGACATACGATTCGGGACAGAAAAATAGCGCAAAAGAAGAAAAGTGTCCAGAAACTGATGAAAACGTTCGATTTTGGGCACCAAAAACAATCGCAGCCAAGCAAGCTCGCTGCCCCCGTCGTAGAGCTCTCAGAGAGCTTTCCAACGGTATGCTGTGTGCCGCGAAACTCATTACGGATCAAAAGTTATGGCCACCTGAGCGACGGAGACCTGGTCCTAAGCCCCACGCCCTCGGTTTGCGGGCCCAGCCTCTACGTGAAGCGAAGTTGTCTTGCCTAAGGTTGCATGTAATTCGGTAATAGAAATGTGATGGATTAAGTTGTCGCCCTTTTCGTGGCTCACGACGTACGATCCGGGATGGAAAAACAGCGCAAAAGAAGAAAAGTGTCCAGAAACTGATGAAAATGTTTGATTTTGGGCTCTGAAAATAGGCACAGCCGAGCAATCTTGTTGCCCCCGTCGTAGAGCTCTCGTAGAGCTTTCCAACGGTATGCTGTACGCCGTGTAACCCTTTGCGGATCAAAAGTTATGGGCACCGGAGCGACGGAGACCTGGTCCTAAGCCCCACGCCCTCGGTTTGCGGGCCCAGTCTCTATGTGAAGTGAAGTTTTCTTGCCCAAGGTGGCGTGGAATTCGGTAAAGAAATGTGATAGATTAGGTTGTCGTCCTTTTCGTGGCTCACAATGTACGATCCGGGACTGAAAAATAGCACAAAAGAAGAAAATTGTCCAGAAATTAATGAAAACGTTCGATTTTGGGCTCCAAAAATAGGCGCAACCGAGAAAGCTTGCTGCCCCCGTCATAGAGCTCTTGGAGTGCTTTCCAACGGTATGATGTGCGCCGCGTAACTCCTTACGGATCAAAAGTTATGGGCACCAGAGCGATGGAGACCTAGTCCTAAGCCCCATGCCCTCAGTTTTCGGGCCCAGCCTCTACATGAAGCGAAGTTATCTTGCCAAAGGTGGTATGGGATTCAGTAATAGAAATGTGATGGATTAGGTTGTCGTCCTTTTCGCGGCTCACGACGTATGATCCGGACGGAAAAACAATGCAAAAGAAGAAAAGTGTCTAGAAACTGATGAAAACGTTCAATTTTGGGCTCCGAAAACAGGCGCATCCTAACAGGCTTGCTGCCCCCATCGTAGAGCTCTTGGAGAGCTATCCAACAATATGCTGTGCGCCGCGTAACTCCTTATGGATCAAAAGTTATGGGCACCAGAGCGACGGAGACCTGGTCCTAAGCCCCACGCCCTCGGTTTGTGGGCCCAGCCTCTACGAGAAGCAAAGTTGTCTTGCCCAAGGTGGTGTGGGATTCAGTAATAGAAATGTGATGGATTAGGTTGTCGTCCTTTTCGTGGCTCACGACGTACGATCCGGGACGGAAAAATAGTGTAAAAGAATAAAAGTGTCCAGAAACTGATGAAAATGTTCAATTTTGGGCTCCGAAAACAGGCACAGCATTGTAGGCTTGCTGCCCCTATCATAGAGCTCTCGGAGAGCTTTCCAATGGTATGTTGTCCGCCGCATAACTTCTTACGGATCAAAACTTATGGGCACCAGAGCGACGGAGACCTGGTCCTAAGCCCCATACCCTCGGTGTACGGGCCCAACTTCTACGTGAAGGGAAGTTGTCTTGCCCAAGGTGGCGTGTAATTCGGTAATAGAAATATAATGGATTAGGTTGTCGTCCTTTTTGCGGCTCACAACGTACGATCTGAGACGGAAAAACAGCGCAAAAGAAGAAAAGTGTCAAGAAACTGATGAAAATGTTAGATTGTGGGTCCCAAAAATAGGCGCTGCAGAGCAGGCTTGGTGCCCCCCGTCGTAAAGTTCTCGAAGAGCTTTCTAACGGTATGCTGTGCACCGCGTAACTCATTAAGGATCAAAAGTTATGGGCACCGGAGCGACGAAGACCTGGTGTTAAGCCCCACGCCCTCGGTTTGTGGGCCAAGCCTCTACGTGAAATGAAGTTGTCTTGCCCAGGTGCCATGGGATTCGATAATAGAAATGTGATGGATTAGGCTGTCGTCCTTTTCGCGGCTCACGACGTACGATCCGGGACCGAAAAATAGCGCAAAAGAAGAAAAATGTCCAGAAACTGATGAAAACGTTCGATTTTGGGCTCCAAAAACTGGCACAGCCAGGCAGGCTTGCTGCCCCCGTCGTAGAGCTCTCGGATTGCTTTCCAACGGTATGCTATGCGCCACGTAACTCCTTACGGATCAAAAGTTATGGGCACGGGAGCGACGGAGACCTAGTCCTAAGCCCCACGCCCTCGGTTTGTGGGCCCAGCCTCTACATGAAGCGAAGTTGTCTTGCCCAAGGTGGCGTGGGATTCGGTAATAGAAATGGGACGGATTACGTTGTCGTCCTTTTCACGGCTCGCGACGTACGATCCGAGACAGAAAAACAGCGCAAAAGAAGAAAAGTGTCCAGAAACTGATGAAAACGTTCGATTTTGGGCTCCAAAAACAGGCGCAGCAAGGTAGGCTTACTACCCCCGTCGTAGAGCTATCGGAGAGCTTTCCAACGGCATGCTGTGCGCCGTGTAACGCCTTACGAATCAAAAGTTATGGACACCGGAGCGACGGAGACCTGGTCTTAAGCCCCACGCCCTCGGTTTGCGGGCCCGGCCTCTACGTGATGCAAAGTTTTCTTGCCCAAGGTGGCGTGGGAGTCGGTAATTGAAATGTGATGGATTAGGTTGTCGTCCTTTTCACGGCTCACGACGTACGATCTGGGATAGATAAACAGCGCAAATGAAAAATAGTGTCCAGAAACTGATGAAAATGTTCGATTTTTGGCTCTGAAAACATGCACAGCCTAGCAAGCTTGTTTCCCCCGTTGTAGAGCTCTCGGAGAGCTTTCCAACGGTATGTTGTGCGCCGCGTAACTCCTTACGGATCAAAAGTTATGGGCACCCGAGCGACGGAGACCTGGTTCTAAGCCCCACACCCTCGGTTTGCGGGCCCAGCCTCTACGTGAAGCGTAGTTGTCTTGCCCAAGGTGGCGTGAAATTCGGTAATAGAAATGTGATGGATTAGTTTGTTAACCTTTTCGAGGCTCACGACGTGCGATCTGGGATGGAAAAATAGCGCAATATAATAAAAGTGTCCAGAAACTAATGAAAATGTTCAATTTTGGGCTCCAAAAATAGGCACAACCGAGCAGGCTTACTTCCCCTATCGTAGAGCTCTCGAAGAGCTTTCCAACGGTATGCTGTGCGCCGCGTAACTCCTTACGGATCAAAAGTTATGGTCACCGGAGCGACAGAGACCTGGTCCTAAGCCCCACGCCCTCAGTTTGCGGGCCCAGCCTCTACATGAAGTGAAGTTGTCTTGCCCAAGGTGCCATGGGATTCGGTAATAGAAATGTGATGGATTAGGTTGTCGTCCTTTTCGCAGCTCACGACGTACGATCCGGGACGGAGAAACAGCGCAATAGAATAAAAGTGTCCAGAAACTCATGAAAACGTTGGATTTTGGGCTCCGAAAACAGGCGCAGCTGTGAGGCCCGACCTCGATTTGCGTGGGATACCTCGTTTTGTATGCCCTAACCTAGATTTGCGTGCCTTGACCTAGGTTTAATAATTGTGTTCGTTTTGTGTGCCATGCATTGAATTACGTGCATTCATTTAGGGTTGCGTGCATTTATTTAAAAAACGTGCGTTCGTCTTGTAGTTCGTGCCCTACCTCGTAGTACGTGTCATAGACCTAGGAAAGCGTGCCCTCACGTTAATCAAGAAAGTATCTTACACGAAGCACTAGGTCATTAATTAATTATACAAATTCCACTAACTATTATTAAATTACTAATTCAACACACTAGAAGACAAAATCTCACAAAAAGCTAGACATTTCTTATTCTTTATTCTTTATTCTTTTTGCACTTTCAACACACAATAAAATAATGCTCAAAAGATTACAAAAATTCTGAATTTAAGCTAGCCTTGGCCGACCACTATGTGTATTTGAACTAGCATTGCATAATTTATTAACAATCCTAGACATTCTGTGACAACTAATGACACAAATGCATTAAAAAAATTAGCTCAAAACTCCTCAAAACTCCACCAATCTCGACAATGCTCCTTGCCCATGCTAGGTGATTCAATATTCAAGCTTCTTGAAGACACAAATCTGAAATTTTGCATGCCCAAGGCCGACCCATGCTTCATCTTTTGCAAAGCCATCATTTTTCTTTCATTTTCTCTCATTCTCCTCACATTTCTCTCTCTCCCTCTCATTCTTCTCTCTCTCTCTCGGCCTTGGCTGAGTTTCATCTTACCATTGCTCATCTTCATCATTCCATGGTGCATCAAGACAAGCAACAAGCAAAGAGACTCGACCAAGCTAGCTAAGTTGCAAGAATCACACATGCAAGCTCTTTGAGTCACCATTTCGGCCTTGGTGAGTTTGCTAGCTTCCATTTCTTTTCTTCTTGTTCTAACCACATGCATCTACTAAGAACTTGGCCACTAAGCTAGGAAAAATAAAGAAAATCAAGTTGGAGTCTCGGCTAAGCAAGGAAGAAGAAGAAATTTGTGCTTCATCAAAGGTTTGTGCATCTTCTTGTTGATTTGCTAAGGTGAGGGCTAAAACCTTTTGAAAATTCTTAAAAAATCCATATGCATGCTCTTAAATGTTTGTCTTTGCTTCTGTACTTGAGATATATGTGTGTTTATAAGCTTTTACAACCATGCATGGCAAGATTTTGGCTTGAAGGTGATGATAGATGAAATCGGGTTTGGTGACAGCTTTCTGTCTTGTTGTTGTGAGATGCGTTTGGCTAGGCAAATGATGTTGAAAATGAATTAAAATTGATAGGTAACTAGTTTTTCCAGTTTTGAACATTTTTCGCAGAAATAGGAGAAAGCTAATTTTGAGTTTAAAGTCCACAAAATGGTAAATCATTAAAATGTGTCCAAATCTAGAAAGTCTGGAAAAATGAAGCAGGTTTTGGCAGATGCACTGACCTTGTAGAACGAACCAGTTTTGACTTTGTAAATGATGTCCAAAATGCATGAAATTTGGAGTGCTGCTAGATTTTTCCGTTCTGGACATTTTTGTCAGAAATGGACTATGTGAGGCCCGACCCCGATTTGCGTGTGATACCTAGTTTCGTGTGCCCTAATCTAGATTTGCGAGCCTTGACCTAGGATTAAGAATTGTGTTCGTTTTATGTGCCATGCATTGAATTATGTGCATTCATTTAGGTTTGCGTGCATTTACTTGAAAAACGTGCATTCGTCTCGTAGTTCGTATCCTACCTCGTAGTGCGTGCCCTAGACCTAGGAAAGCGTGCCTTCACGCTAATCAAGAAAGCATCTTACACAAAGCACTAGACTATTAAACAATCCTACAAAATCCACTATCAATATTATAATCATAATTCAACTCACTAAAAGACAAAAGTTCACCAAACACTAAACATTTCTCATTCTTTATTCCTTATTCTTTTTGCACTTTCAAGACACAATTTAAAAAATGCTCAAAGATGACAAAAATTCAGATTTGAGACTATCTTTGGCCGACCACCATGTGGTATTTTGCTTGGTTGCTCAATTCAAAATTCATTCCTAGACATACTATGACATTCTATGACACAAAATGCATAAAAATTGCTCAAAACCACCTCAATTCTCTCACCTTGCTCTACCAAACCACCTATGACCATGCTAACATTTTAAATTTCACATTGAAGACACAAAAATCAGATTTTTAATGGCCCAAGGCCGACCACAAGCTTGAAGATTGCAAAAGTTTTATTCCTTGTCATATTTTTGTCATTTCTTCATTTCTTCGTCAACTTCTCTCTCTCCTCTCATTCTCCTCACCACCTCTCGGCCTTGGCTGAGTTCTCACCATACATCTTCTTCATCATATGGTGCATCAAGTCAAACAACAAGCAAGGAAATTCGAGCAAGCTAGCTAGAGTTCGAAAATCACACATGCATGTCCTTGAAGTCTTCTATTCGGCCTAGGTAAGTTTCTTGGCTTCCATTTCTTTTCTTCTTGTTCTAACCTCATGCATGTATTAAGAGATTGGTCACTAGGCTAGGAAAAATAGAGGAAACCAAGTTGGAATCTCGGCTAAGCAAGAAGAAGAAGAGATTTGAGCTTCAACAAGTTTTTGTGCATCTTTTGTGTTGATTGCTAAGGTGAGGGCTATAACCTTTTGAAAATCCTTCAAAATTTCACATGCATGCTCATACATGTATGTCTTTGCTTCTGTACTTGAGTTATATGGTCGTTCATAAGCTTAAACAACCATGCATGGCAATATTTTGGCTTGAAAGTGGTGATAGGTGAAGTCGGATTGTTGACAGCTCTCTGACCAGCTTGTTTCGAGGTACGTTTAGCTAGGTAAATGATGTTTAAAATGCATGAAAATTGGTAGGTGAATAGTTGGGATAGTTTTGGACATTTTTCGCAGAAATAGGCCAAAGCTAATTTTGACTCTAAGGTCCTCAAAATTGCGAATCTTTAAAATGTGTCCAAATCTGGAAATCTGGAAAAAATGAAGCAGGTTTTGGTAGATGCACTGACCTTGTAGAACGAACCAGATTTCACTTAGTAAATGATGTCCAAAATGCACTAAATTTTGTGTGCTGCTATATTTTTCAATTCTGGACAATTTTGTCAGAAATGGACCAAGGCTAAATCTAACCCTAAGGACCTCAAAAACGTCAATTACTGAAAAGTGTGCAAATCTGGACAGTTTTGTGCTATTCCACTGTTTCGGCTATATCTAATGATCCCGAACTCCAATTGATGCAAGGTTTTTTTCTGATTTTATTTAACTTCTTAAGATTTAATTTGAAATCTTATTCACTGGATTTAGAGATTGTTTGTTTATCCTATTGATTGTGAGAAAACAGCCTATTGCAGTAAAGGTTTCACTTAGTTATATGCTTGGAAAATTGTTGTAACCTTTCTTGTGGTACTAATTGCTTGGAATTGTGGTGTTGGGATGTTGTGTGGACTGTTTTGAGTACTTGAGGATGTTTGAATTGAATGATGCATGACTTGAGAATGATCTTGAGTTGACTTAGGGTTTAATCACATGGTTAAGCATGAAACGGAAACCCTAATGACTAGGTAGTCTTGCTAAGTGTTGATCATTTGGATATTGTGTGGAAACTATATGCTTAGTGGGCTGCCCGTAAATGTCTTATAACTTCAAATGTGATTTTGACCATTGCATGTTGACAAATAAGCTTTTCTTGCACCCGAACCCATGTTAATGTCATTGCATGTTGAATAATCTTATCACTTGATCACGTGGGCTTCGTAATGAGTTATATGGCCTGTTTTACATGTGTTACATGGCTGCCCGTTTAATTTTCATATAACTCTATATGCCTTTCAAGTGAAATTTCCTGTCTTATCGTGCCCTGCTAGTTTACCTGTCGATGTGCACTCTTATGACTGTCCGGAGGCAACCTACTTTGTGTCCTCCTATTGTGATATATTACCTGTCATAAATGTGCATTGCATACAAGGTTGCAACCTTTCCTGTCGGCATGGTAGCGATCACGCACACCGGACGGCATCGGGCTTGCCGGTGCACCCGTGACTACCATGGTCCTATTCCCTCTCTCGCTTGGGGGCTAGACTTTCTCGGAGAGTTGGGTCGTAGGATTTCGGGGTACATCCGGAGTACACCCACCTGGCGTGTTTAGGGAATGATTTGAAGTCGGCCGCAACAACTGATTCTGGAACTGATCTTTGAGCAAAAAGCTCACCGTATCCTTTTACTATGTGTATAAGTACTCTCGCTTGGTTCCTAGAGAACCTCGGGGAGGAAAGACTGGTATTTATGTTCCTGTATCTTATATTATTGTTATATTCATGCGTGCAAAAGGATTTTCCTAAGTTGAACCGGAAAATGAGTTTCAAAACCTATTTCTCGTTCCCCCTTGCTAAGTTCATAAGGACTCACCCTCTTTTATCATCTCAGGTGAAGAAGATCCAGAACAGGCACCCGAGGACGGTGTGCCTAATGATGAATCTTTGAAGTGACTGACTTTCCTATGTGCTCTGCTTGATTTATGGCCATTTGTGAAAACTATTCTACTTGAAGACTGTTTCTTTTATGTTATTTAATGTTGTGATGTAAAAGACCCCCGTTGTAATTTGGGGTCTAATTTTGGTTTGTATTGGTATTAAGTAGACTGACACTAGATACTACTATGATCGTTTGCTATTATTACTGCTAGTATATATCATAAGTTATGACGTATTAGTTAAGGACTAAGTAAATATATCATAAGTTATGACGTATTAGTTAAGGACTAAGTAAATGAACCTATCCAATTCTAAACATGTACTCGCTATTAAGCTAAGATCAACAGGTACTTTTATAACGAGGATAAACAAACAAACGAGACATAGTATCATGCTAGGTTATAAATCAAACGAGACATCAAGATAACCAACATGCATTTCAATTGATGTTAAATAGAAATCTTAGCTGGAAATGAACTTGAGATAGTAAATTTTGAGGCATTTAGAGGATTAGGTTAAACCAAAGAGCCCAATTACAGCCGTTATGCTGCCGGTTTTCCGAAAAACTTTGGAGTTAGTCTAAAAACGATAAGTGTTAAATCTTCATAAACAGTTAAGTATGTGATATTACTTGAACGTTTAGTTCACACCCTAGTCTAACCTTATAGGCCGGGTTGAGGCGTGACACCTTAGAAGAAGGATGGTATCAGAGCTTAGATTGCTTAAGCCGAGTTTAACTCTCGGATCGTGGGTAGAACCCTAAGATAATTAGGATGAGTTGTTTATGTGTTATTGTGTGATAATGTTAAATGTGTCTTCTATATTCTATGTGTTTAAGTGATTATCATGCCTTAATTGTTTCTAGAATTGTATCTATATCATGTTGCATATCTTACGCATTAAATTCTTAATTGTCATGTTTCAATAAATTGTGCATCGTAATCTGTGCCTATAGATGGCTGGCCCTAGTACCCGCACTACTAATAGAAGCGATGAACCCCAAGAGACCGGAGATGCCTATCAAACTAATCCTGGTATAGCTATGTTTAATATGATGGCGAATGCCATGGATCGTGTATCACTTGTGATGAAGCGTCAGGATGCACGTGAAGTCAACAACAACAACAGGAATGATGGTAACCACGGGAGGCATAGCAAAATGAGAGAATTCCTTGACTTTCGCCCGTCTAAACTCCACGGAGAAGCTGATGACGAGAAGGCAGAGGCTTGGCTGTTCGAGATCGAGAAGATTTTCAGGCCACTTGATTATACTGATGAAAAGAAGGTGGAGTTTGCTGTATTTCTGTTGCACGGGGATGCTGAGCATTGGTGCACACTGTAGAGGCACTATGGGAGACCGCTCAGACACCTCGCTTATGGGGTAATTTCGTTAAGGCATTCAAGGAGAAATATGTACCTGCAGTTTCCAGGCAGAGGCAGATCGAGGAGTTCATGCATTTGACCGAGGGTAACATGACGGTAGCCCAGTACGAGGCTCGTTTTGACCGACTATCCCGTTATGCTCAATATATGGTTTGTACTCCGGAGGCGAAAATGTGGAAATTTACTGTTGGATTGAGGCTAGAGATTCAGGACCAGTTAGCTTCACATGACTTCGATACCTATTCTGCTCTCTTTGCTGCTGCCTCTCGAGTTGAGAAGAGTAAACTAGATGGAGCCGATTCGAGTCAACCGAACAAGAAACCATACCAGCCTCCAGGTCAGCAGAGGAAATTCCAGAGTCAGGGTCGTAATCAGGGCCAGAGCCAGAACAGGCCAGTGAATAACTGTGGCCCGACGAAAGCACCATCAGCCTCTTCTGCCCGAGGATCTACAGGTAGTTCACCCGTTACTCAGTCCGTCAGCTGTTCTTCTTGTGACAGGAAGGGTCATACCGAGGCCCAGTGTTGGAAGAAGTTAGGACATTGTATGAGATATGGCAGTAATTAGTATCAGATCAAGGATTGCCCTAAACGTCAGGCAGGGCAGAATCAGGGTAAACCAACCGGTAGAGGCAAGACTCCAGTTCTTAGAGTCCAGGCTCGAGCCTATGCTATTGAGTGCGAGGAGATTCCATATGAGACCGCTGTTGTTGAAGGTACATTCTTCATACTGAATCAACCTGTTAGGGTGTTAATTGACCCGGTTCTACTCATTCATTTATTACTCCCTTATGTGTGGAACGTGTGAAATTGAAAGTTGTATGTTTGCCATATGAAGTAGAAGTTGGTACTCCAATGGGTTCTAAACTTGTAACTAGTTCAGCTTGTAAAGCATGTAAAATCCAAATTAAGGATAGGGAATTCTCAGCCAATCTTATTGTATTACCTTTTCGAGATTATGAGGTCATTTTAGGGATGGACTGGCTGGCAAAACATCATGTCCAACTAGATTGCCGGGCGAAGATTATAACGTTCCGGGTACCTGATCAACCAATACTGGAGGTTATGGGTCCAAGAGATTTCACCGGGAGTTCCATCATTTCATCTACAAAAGTAGTGAAGTCCTTGAGGAAAGTGTGCAGCGGATACTTGGCTTACCTTATCAACAAGCCGTCGGATAAAGATAAGTTGGAGGAGATACATGTGATCAAAGACTATGCAGATGTGTTTCCAGAAGAATTACTCGGTTTACCCCCAAATCGGGAAATTGAGTTTGTTATAGAGTTGCTGCCTGGCACCCAGCCGATATCTAAAGCTCCCTATCGTATGGCACCGGCCGAGCTACAAGAATTGAAGGACCAATTACAAGGATTGTTGAAGAAGGGGTTTGTTCAACCGAGTTCTTCACCGTGGGGTGCGCCAGTTCTATTTGTAAAGAAGAAAGACAGAACATTGAGGCTTTTCATTGACTACCGAGGATTGAACCAAGTGACTGTCAAGAATAAATACCCACTTCCACTGATCGACGAATTATTTGATCAACTGCAAGGAGCCAAAGTGTATTCAAAACTCGACTTGAGGCAATGGTATTATCAGTTGCGGATCAAAAAGGAAGATGTGCCTAAAACGGCTTTCAGGACGAGATATGGGCATTATGAATATGTGGTGATGCCTTTTGGACTAACTAATGCCCCTGCAGCTTTTATGGATTTGATGCACAGGGTGTTTCAACCCTACTTGGACCAATTTGTGGTGATCTTCATTGATGATATTTTGGTATACTCGAAATCTGAGGCAGAGCATGAGCAACATCTGCGGTTGGTACTGCAGAAACTCCGAGAGCATCAATTGTATGCAAAGTTTAGCAAGTGTGAATTTTGGCTGCAGCAGATTGCATTTTTGGGGCATATCATATCCCAAGAGGGAATAGCGGTGGATCCAGCAAAGATTGATGCAGTGATGTCTTGGAAGAAGCCGAAAAATGTTACGGAGGTTCGGAGTTTCCTTGGTCTAGCCGGTTATTATCAGAGATTCGTGAAAGATTTCTCTAAGATTGCAGGACCGCTTACAAAGCTCACTCAAAAGAAAACCAAGTTCGTGTGGGATGATAAGTGTGAGAGCAGCTTCCAAGAGTTGAAGAAAAGATTGACTACCGCACCAGTTCTTACATTGCCTGAAGGGAGTCAAGGTTTTGTAATCTATAGTGATGCTTCGAAGGAAGGTTTGGGTTGTGTGTTAATGCAAAATGGAAGAGTGATTGCATATGCTTCTAGGAAACCGAAGCCGTATGAAGTGAATTACCCGACGCATGATTTGGAATTAGCGGCTATTGTGTTCGCACTCAAGAAGTGGAGGCATTATCTGTGGGGTAACAAGTTTGAAGTATTTACTGATCATAAGAGCTTGAAATACTTGTTCTCTCAAAAGGAGTTGAATATGAGGCAAAGGCGGTGGATGGAGCTTTTGGATGATTATAACTACACAATCAATTATGTACCCGGTAAAGCGAATGTAGTTGCAGATGCCTTAAGCAGAAAAGCAAGCATGGCGAAACTGGAAGTCAAGGTGCAGGAGTTGTTGGAGGAAGCATTTCTGTGGAAACCACAATTGATTTAGAAAGGGTTACTTTTTGCTACTACCCAAGTTCAATCGACTTTGTTGTCTGAGTTACGAGAGGCTCAACAGAAGGACCAACAATTTCAGAAGATTAAGGAAAGCAATGCAGATTTCAAGTTTCATGACGATGGTATTTGGAGGTTTAGGAACCGGATTTGTGTTCCCAATGAGCCAGAGCTGGAAAAGAAGATTCTTGAGGAAGCCCATAATTCAAGATATACTATTCACCCCGACGGAACAAAGATGTACCGGGATTTGAAGCAACACTATTGGTGGAATAACATGAAAAGAGAAATTGCGGAGTTTGTGGCACGGTGTTTGACTTGCCAGAGAGTCAAAGTGGAACATCAGGGACCCGCAGGTTTACTTCAGTCGTTGGAGATTCCTCAATGGAAATGGGAATATATCACTATGGATTTTGTTATGGACTTGCCTAGATCGCAAAAGGGTCATGACGCCGTTTGGGTCATAGTGGATAGATTGACTAAGTCGACACACTTTTTACCAATAATCAAGGAGGATAGTCCCGAGAAATTGGGAGACATGTATGTGGCGGAGATTGTAAGATTGCACGGGATGCATGTGAGTATTGTATCGGATAGGGATCCTCGTTTTACTTCCCGATTTTGGAAGAGATTGCAAGAAGCTTTGGGAACGAAGTTGAGTTTCAGCACGGCTTATCACCCTCAGACTGATGGACAATCGGAGAGAACTATTCAGATTCTGGAGGATATGCTAAGGGCGTATGTTTTGGATTTCAGAAAAGGTTGGGATAAATATCTGTCCTTAGCGGAGTTTGCCTATAATAATAGTTATCATGCCACTATTGGGATGGCCCCATTTGAGGCGTTGTATGGATGTAAGTGTCAATCCCCAATTTACTGGGATGAAGTAGGTGAGACGAAGACTTTTGACCCGACCCTTTTACCTGAACTTATGAAGACTGTTGATAATATCCACCTCATCTGGAAACGGATGCTTACCGCCCAGAGTAGGCAGAAGAGTTATGCAGACCGACGGAGACGGAGTCTCGAGTTCGAAGTTGGCGACAAGGTGTTCTTAAAGATATCACCCCGGAGGGGACTGATTAGACATGGCAAGGGTGGAAAGTTGAGCCCGAGGTTTGTAGGGCCATTTGAGATAGTTGAGAAGGTTGGCAAGTTGGCGTATGGCCTAGCACTACCCCAGAACCTCTCCAATATTCATGACGTCTTTCATGTTTCGATGCTGCGGAAGTATCATCCTGATCCGTCGCATATCTTGGAGCCAGAACCGTTGCAGCTTTGGGAGAACTTGTCTTACGAGGAGAAGCCCATTCGGATCCTAGACCAGCAAGATCGAGAGTTGCGCAACAGAACTATACCTATGGTGAAAGTGTTGTGGGATCATCATGGAGTCGAAGAAGCAACATGGGAAAGGCGAGACCAGATGGAGCAACAATATCCAGCTTTATTTCGAGGTAATATTGAATTTCGGGACGAAATTCTTTTAAGGAGGGGAGGATGTGAGGCCCGACCCCGATTTGCGTGCGATACCTCGTTTCGTGTGCCCTAATCTAGATTTGCAAGCCTTGACCTAGGTTTGAGAATTGTGTTCGTTTTATGTGCCATGCATTGAATTATGTGCATTCATTTAGGTTTGCATGCATTTACTCGAAAAACATGCGTTCGTCTCGTAGTTTGTGTCCTACCTCATAGTGCGTGCCCTAGACCTAGGAAAGCGTGCCTTCACGCTAATCAAGAAAGCATCTTACACAAAGCACTAGACTATTAAACAATCCTACAAAATCCACTATCAGTATTATAATCCTAATTCAACTCACTAAAAGACAAAAGTTTACCAAACACTAAGCATTCATCATTCTTTATTCCTTATTCTTTTTGCACTTTCAAGACACAATTTAAAAAATGCTCAAAGATGACAAAAATTCAGATTTGAGACTAGCTTTGGCCGACCACCATGTGGTATTTTGCTTGGTTGCTTAATTCAAAATTCATTCCTAGACATACTATGACATTCTATGACACAAAATGCATAAAAATTGCTCAAAACCACATCAATTCTCTCACCTTGCTCGACCAAACAACCTATGCCCATGCTAACATTTTAAATTTCACATTAAAGACACAAAAATCAGATTTTTAATGGCCCAAGGCCGACCACATACTTGAAGATTGCAAAAGTTTTATTCTTTGTCATATTTTTGTCATTTCTTCATTTCTTCCTCAACTTCTCTCTCTCCTCTAATTCTCCTCAGCACCTCTCGGCCTTGGCTGAGTTCTCACCATACCATAGCTCATCTTCTTCATCATATGGTACATCAAGTCAAACAACAAGCAAGGAAATTCGAGCAAGCTAGCTAGAGTGCGAAAATCACACATGCATGTCCTTGAAGTCTTCTATTCGGCCTAGGTAAGTTTATTGGCTTCCATTTCTTTTCTTCTTGTTCTAAACTCATGCATGTACTAAGAGATTGGTCACTAGGCTAGGAAAAATAGAGGAAACCAAGTTGGAATCTCGGCTAAGCAAGAAGAAGAAGAGATTTGAGCTTCAACAAGTTTTTGTGCATCTTTCGGGTTGATTGCTAAGGTAATGGCTAAAACCTTTTGAAAATCCTTCAAAAATTCACATGCATGCTCATAAATGTATGTCTTTGCTTCTGTACTTGAGTTATATGGTCGTTCACAAGCTTAAACAACCATGCATGGCAAGATTTTGGCTTGAAAGTGGTGATAGGTGAAGTCGGATTGTTGACAGCTCTCTGACCAGCTTGTTTCGAGGTAAGTTTAGCTAGGTAATGATGTTGAAAATGCATGAAAATTGGTAGGTGACTATTTGGGACAGTTTTGGACATTTTTTGCAGAAATAGGCCAAATCTAATTTTGACTCTAAGGTCCTCAAAATGGCGAATCTTTAAAATGTGTCCAAATCTAGAAATCTGGAAAAACTGAAGCAGGTTTTGACAGATGCACTGACCTTGTAGAACGAACCAGATTTGACTTAGTAAATGATGTCCAAAATGCATGAAATTTGGTGTGCTACTATAGTTTTCAGTTCTGGACAATTTTATCAGAAATGGACCAAGGCTAAATCTGACCCTAAGGACCTCAAAAACGTCAATGACTGAAACATGTGCAAATCTGGACAGTTTTGTGCTATTCCACTGTTTTGGCTATATCTAATGATCCCGAACTCCAATTGATGCAAGGTTTGTTTCTGATTTTAGTTAACTTCTTAAGCTTTAATTTGAAATCTTATTCGCTGGATTTGGAGATTGTTTGATTATCCTATTGATTGTGAGAAAACAGCCTATTGCAGTAAAGGTTTCACTTAGTTATATGCTTGGAAAATTGTTGTAACCTCTCTTGTGGTACTAATTGCTTGGCATTGTGGTGTTGGGATGTTATGTGGACTGTTTTGAGTACTTGAGGATGTTTGAATTGAATGATGCATGACTTGAGAATGATCTTGAGTTGACTTAGGGTTTAATCACACGGTTAAGCATGAAACGGAAACCCTAATGACTAGGTAGTCTTGCTAAGTGTTGATCATTTGGATATTGTGTGGAAATTATATGCTTAGTGGGCTGCCCGTAAATGTCTTATAACTTCAAATGTGATTTTGACCATTGCATGTTGACAAATAAGCTTTTCTTGCACCCGAACCCATGTTGATGTCATTGCATGTTGAATAATCTTATCACTTGATCACGTGGGCTTCGTAATGAGTTATATGGCCTGTTTTACATGTGTTACATGGCTGCCCGTTTAATTTTCATATAACTCTATATGCCTTTCAAGTGAAATTTCCTGTCTTATCGTGCCCTGCTTGTTTACTTGTCAATGTGCAATCTTATGACTGTCCGGAGGCAACCTACTTTGTTGTCCTCCTACTGTGATATATTACCTGTCATAAATGTGCATTGCATACAAGGTTGCAACCTTTCCTGTCGGCATGGTAGCGATCATGCACACCGGGCGGCATCGGGCTTGCCGGTGCACCCGTGACTACCATGGTCCCATTCCCTCTCTCGCTTGGGGGCTAGACTTCCTCGGAGAGTTGGGTTGTAGGATTTCGGGGTACATTCGGAGTACACCCACCTGGTGTGTTTGGGGAATGATTTGAAGTCGGCCGCAACAACTGATTCTGGAACTGATCTGAGAGCAAAAAGCTCACCGTATCTTTTTACTATGTGTATAGTACTCTCGCTTGGTTCCTAGAGAACCACGGGGAGGAAAGACTGGTATTTCTATTCCTGTATCTTATATTATTGTTATATTCATGCGTACAAAATGATTTTCATAAGTTGAACCGGAAAGTGAGTTTCAAAACCTATTTCTCATTCCCCTTCGCTGAGTTCATAAGGACTCACTCTCTTTTATCATCTCAGGTGAAGAAGATCCAAAACAGGTACCCGAGGACGGTGTGCCTAATGATGAATCTTTGGAGTGACTGCCTGTTCCTATGTGCTCTGCTTGATTTATGGCCATTTGTGAAAACTATGCTACTTGAAGACTGTTTCTTTTGTGTTATTTAATGTTGTGATGTAAAAGACCTCCGTTGTAATTTTTTTTGGTTTGTACTGGTATTAAGTAGACTGACACTAGATACTACTATGATCGTTTGCTATTATTACTGCTAGTATCTATCATAGGTTATGACGTATTAGTTAAGGACTAAGTAAATAAACATATCCAATTCTAAACAGGTACTCTCTATTAAGCTAAGATCAACATGTACTTTTGTAACGAGGATAAACAAACAAATGAGACATAGTATCATGATAGGTTATAAATCAAACGAGACATCAAGATAACCAACAGGCATTTCGATTAATGTTAAATAGAAATCTTAGCTGGAAATGAACTTGAGATAGTAAATTTTGAGGCGTTTAGAGGATTAGGTTAAACCAAAGAGCCCAATTACAGCCGTTATGCTGCCAGTTTTTTGGAAAACTTTGGAGTTAGGCTAAAAACGATAAGTGTTAAATCTTCATAAACAGTTAAGTATGTGATATTACTTGAACGTTTAGTTCACACCCTAGTCTAACCTTATAGGCTGGGTTGGGGCATGACAGACTAAGGCTAAATCTGACTCTAAGGACCACAAAAACGACAAGTATTGAAATGTGTGCAAATCTGGACAGTTTTTTGTAATCCCACTATTTTGGCTATAACTATTGGACCCGAACTCCAAATGATGCAAGGTTTGTTTATAATTTTAGTTCATTTCTTAAGCTTTAATTTGACATCTTATTCACTAGAATTGGAGATTGTTTGCTTGTCTTAATGATTGTGAGAAACAGCCTATTGCAGTGAGGGTTTCACTTAGTTATATGCTTAGAAAATTTGTTGTAACTTCTCTCGTGGTATTAAATTCTTGGGATTGTGGCATTGGGATGTTGTGTGGACTGTTTTGAGTACTTGGGGATGTTTGAATTAACTGATGCATGGCTTGAGATTGATTTTGAGTTGACTTAGGGCTTAATCGCGCGGGTAAGCACGAAATGGAAACCCTAGTGACTAGGTAAACTTGCTAAGTGTTGATTCTTTGGATATTGTATGTCATTATATGTTTACATGGCTGACCATTTAATGTTCATATAACTCCATATGCCTTTCAAGTGAAATTATTTGTCTATTCGTGCCTCGCTTGTTTACTTGTCAATGTGCAATCTTATGACTATCCGGAGGCAACCTACTTTATTGTCCTCCTAATGTGATATATTAAATGTCATAAATGTACATTGCATATGAGGTTTCAACCTTTCATTCTGGTGTGGTAGCGTTCACGCACACCGGACGGCATCGAGCTTGCCAGTGCAATCGTGACTACCATTGTCCAATTCTCTCTCTTGCTTGAGGGCTAGACTTCCTCGAAGAGTTGGGTCGTAGGATTTCGGGGTACATCCGGAGTACACCCATTTGGCATGAAAAGTGGATGATTGAAGCCGGCCGCAACAACTGTTGCTGAAAATGAACTTGAACGACAGGAAGTAAGTGCTATGCGGGGGAAAGTGCTACACCTAAATGTGGTAGGAGCTACCTCTTGAGCCCATATGAGCTACCTCTAGAGTCCTGTACGTATCAAATCGTATCCTTTTTTTTTACTATGTATTTAAGTACTCTCGCTTGGTTCCTAGAGGACCTCGAGGAGGAAAGACGGGTAAATGTGTTCACTTACATATATATGCTATATTATGAGCTTACTTATTCTGTTTGACATGTTTTCAAAGGAGTTTTCATAAGTTGAACCGAAAAATGAGTTTCGAAACCTATTACTCGTTCCCCCTCGCTGAGTTCATAAGGACTCACCCTCTTTTATCATCTCAGGTGAAGAAGATCAAGAATAGGTACCCAAGGACGACGTGCCTAACGATGATTCCTTGGAATGAATGCCTGTCCTATGTGCTTTGCTTGATTATGGCCATTTGTGAACACTATGCTACTTGAAGACTATTTCTTTTCATGTTGCTTAATGTTTGTAATGTAAAAGACCTCCGTTGTAATTTGGGGTCTAATTTTTGCTTGTACTGATAATAACTAAATAGACACTACTATGGTCGTTTTGTTATCGTTATTGGCTAGTATCTATCATAGGATTATGAAGTATCATGTAAGGATTAAGCAATGAACCTAACCAATTTAAAGCAGGTACTCATTGTTAAGCTAAGATCAACAGGTACTTTTGTAACGAGGATTAACAAACAAACGAGACATAGTATTATGCTAGGTTATTAATCAAACGAGACTTCGAGATAACTAGTAGGTGTTTTAATTGATGGTAAATAGTAATCTTAGTTGGAAATGAAATTGAGATTGGAAATTTTGAGGCGTTTAGAGAATTAGGTCAAACCAAGAGCCCAATTATAGCTGTTATGCTGCTGGTTTTCCAGAAATATTGTGGAGTCTAGGCTAAAACGCTAAGTGTTAAACTTTCATAAACAGTTAAGTACGAGATATGACTTGAATGTTTAGATCACACCCTAGTCTAACCTTCATAGGCTGGGTTGGGGCATGACACCTTAGAGAAATGGTATCAGAGCTTAGTTTACTAACTAGGCATTAGTCGGTTTCAACTCTCAGACCATGGGTAGAAGCCCTAAGGTAATTATGATATTTTATTTATATGTGTTAATGTGTGCTAATGTGCTTTAATTGCTTTGAGCATTGAATATTATGTGCTTTTGTGAACCAATGTGAACAATATTTTTAGGTGCTCAACATGCCTATGTGATTCAAGTGCACCGTATGCTTAAGTGTTTATTATGTTACAGTGGTTTCTTGTATGCTAGGCTGTATACTAGTTGTTAATGTTTTATTATACAATCCTATGCATTAAGATATGGCTGTTCCTATGTGGTATGATTATATAAGTATACCTTTGCTTCTCGTGTAACATAATTGTATATATAAACACATGTCATATTTGGGGCTACCTCTTTTAGAATGGTTGGAAGAGTTATTGGAAGTAGAGGGAGACTTCGAAGGAATGAGTTCGTGACCTTCAAACAAAGGGATTTGACGGTTGCACAGTACGAAACCCGATTGAATCAATTGTCCCAGTATGCTCCTAAAATGGTACAGACTACTGAGAAAAAGATCCAGAGATTTATTCAAGGGCTGAGATCTGAGATTCAAAATAGCTTGGCTCCTTTTCAGTTTCTCACCTATGGTGAAGTTCTTTTTGAGGAAATAAAAGCTGAGAGAGGAAAGAGTCAGGAAGTGGCAGGGTCGAGTCAACCGAGTCAAGTACAGAGCCTGGAGCAGCTACCTATTGAGAAAGTTTGCCAAGGTGGTTTAGATATTCATGTAGCTCGAGGCCCTTATGGAGGTATTACTACTACTCTAATCCCATGTTGTACTCACTGTGCACGTAGAGGTCATCTGGAGATTAACTGTTGGAAGAAAACATGAAGGTGTAACGGTTGCTGTAGTAATCAACATAAGGTCAAGGAATGCCCAAAATGACAGAGGGTGCAAGGACAGACTACGAGAGGGAGTACCCAGGGTCAAGACCAGAATTCGGGGAAGGCAACTACTACAGATTACAATCGGGTACCATAGTCAACCAATTTAGTCATGTCACATCGAGAGGCACGGTTAAACCCCATCTTGATACATCTAACTATTGCAACAAGAGGGGGCACACGGAAGCCCAATGTTGGAAGAGGTCTGGTAGATGCAAAGGATGTGGGGGTGATCAACATCGCGTCAAGAATTGTCCAAAGTGGCAAAAGAATCATGTCCAGGTTGCAAGCAGTAACCACGGTTGAAGGTAAACTTACCTATTAAACCTATAGGAAAAATATTACTTGACCTCAGTATCATCCATCCTTTATGTGCATTTCCTTAGAAACAAAGTATTGTCATGCAAGTAAAGAGGTTGCTTTATATAACGGAAGTAAAATGCAAGCATGATGATGTAAACCCTAAGACATAAGGTCAACGAGTCTTGATGCTCATAGCTAATTGAACATGTAAATGGGGAGAGTAAGATTCCACATAGTTAAAATAAATATGAATAAGAGTCATTATGACCCAAGAGACTGTTGTTAGACAACCATATTTAAGTGCACCGTTTCACGTCTAGAAACTAGCGGTTGGCGGACTTTGAGTTGTGGTTGTTGAATAGAGGACGAATCTCGTAGTGATAGTTAGATGAGTGGTTGATTACTTTTGAAGTTCTATTAGGTTATATTGAAGGATGCCTCGTGGTCATAATTCTTATGTTGATACAGCCTTGAAGTTATTTCGTGTAACAAGCTACTTGGGTTAGTATGGTAAGTATCCTATGAGCTAGATCATTCCGGTACCCATTTATAGTCCTAGGATTATTGTTGTATGACCGGTAACCTAGTGGAACATTGATATCGCTCACGTGGCTATAACCCTAGCTTAGTAGCATTACTATTGAAGATATATTGGCGGGTATTAAGTGTTCGAAAGAATGACTAGGTCGCTAAGTAAGTGGGACCATTATCTTCTTAAGTATGACGTAACCTTGGATTGAGGTGAGTGAAATTTATTTGAGGTTAAAATCATTCGCTTTAGGAGTCTTGATTAAGATTAAAAGAAATTCTGGAGCTTCGTAACTTGAAGACAGAGATTTGAATAAAGAAATAAATTGTGGGTCACAAGCTGATGAAACTTACTTGAAGAGTTGAATGAGTGCCACATGATTAGTTTACCCATGCAATTTTGACGATAGTTTGTTGGTGGTACTTAATAAGCCTTAGAGTTGAGTTTAACGAATCTCAACGGTCTTTCTCGTTGATTACGAGCGTGAAGGTTAACAAAGCCGGGAAAGGAGGTTAGTGAATAGGAGCCTGTAACTTGGAGACTAATCACTAGAAGATTTGCTAAACTAATGTACTTATGAGATAAAAAGGACTATGATACTATCGATAGATGACGACTTGAAATGGATTAGTTTGTTTGGAAGAGTTCTTCTTGAAAATAGGGTCGTATTGTGAAATGATCCATAACCTGTGTATGGCCTATGTGATAACAGTTTGAAGTAGTTGACATGGTATGTAAATCGGATATAGATTTATCATATTGAAATTAGTGTATGTCACCCTAGGATCGTGGTATTATTAGGATTTTCCTTTTGAGATATGAGTGCAAAATCGACACGACATAAGTCATGATTTGGAGTTATAGTTATATAGTTAGAATACCGATGCTGCTTTGATGACTATATATAAAGATTATAACCTTAGTTAATGAACTTGACCTTAAGATCGAATGGAGAATAGAGTCGTTCAAAGGAACGAACTACAAAAGTAGGGGTCACATCGAATTAACAATTGGAGAAAGTTTGGAAGTGAATTAGTTTTGGAAAAAGGGGATCATAGAGCGAGCATCGGCCCGGAGTAGAAATATCAATGGCCAGTACCCATCTAACTGACCTCAATATGTAAGAATGAATTTTGGGACGAAATTCTTTTAAGGAGGGGAGGATGTGAGGCTCAACCTCGATTTGCGTGCGATACCTCGTTTTATGTGCCCTAACCTAGATTTGCGTGCCTTGACCTAGGTTTAAGAATTGTGTTCGTTTTGTGTGCCATGCATTGAATTACGTGCATTCATTTAGGGTTGCATACATTTGCTTAAAAAAGGTGCGTTCGTCTCGTAGTTCGTGCCCTACCTCGTAGTGCGTGCCTTAGACCTAGGAAAGCGTGCCCTCACGCTAATCAAGAAAGCATCTTACACGAAGCACTAGATCATTAATTAATCCTACAAATTCCACTAACTATTATTAAATTACTAATTCAACCCACTAGAAGACAAAATCTCACAAAAGCTAGACATTTCTTATTCTTTATTCTTTATTCTTTTGCACTTTTAACACACAATTAAATAATGCTCAAAAGATGACAAAAAATTCAGAATTTAAGCTAGCCTTGGCCGACCACTCTGTGTATTTGAACTAGCATTGCATAATTTATTAACAATCCTAGACATTCTATGACAACTAATGACACAAATGCATAAAAAAAATTAGCTCAAAACTCCTCAAAACTCCACCAATCTCGACAATGCTCCTCGCCCAGGCTAGGTGATTCAAAATTCAAGCTTCTTGAAGACAAAAATCTGAAATTTTGCATGCTCAAGGCCGACCCATGCTTCATCTTTTGCAAAGCCATCATTTTTCTTTCATTTTCTCTCATTCTCCTCACATTTCTCTCTTTCCCTCTCATTCTTCTCTCTCTCTCTCGGCCTTGGCTGAGTTTCATCTTACCATTTCTCATCTTCATCATTCCATGGTGCATCAAGACAAGCAACAAGCAAAGAGACTCGACCAAGCTAGCTAAGTTGCAAGAATCACACATGCAAGCTCTTTGAGTCACCATTTTGGCCTTGGTGAGTTTGCTAGCTTCCATTTCTTTTCTTCTTGTTCTAACCACATGCATCTACTAAGAACTTGGCCACTAAGCTAGGAAAAATAAAGAAAATCAAGTTGGAGTCTCGGCTAAGCAAGGAAGAAGAAGAAATTTGTGCTTCATCAAAGTTTTGTGCATCTTCTTGTTGATTTGCTAAGGTGAGGGCTAAAACCTTTTGAAAATCCTTCAAAAATCCACATGCATGCTCTTAAATGTTTGTCTTTGCTTCTGTAATTGAGATATATGTGTGTTTATAAGCTTTTACAACCATGCATGGCAAGATTTTGGCTTGAAGGTGATGATAGATGAAATCGGGTTTAGTGACAGATTTCTGTCTTGTTGTTGCGAGATGAGTTTGGCTAGGACAATGATGTTGAAAATACATGAAAATTGATAGGTAACTATTTTTGCCAGTTTTAAACATTTTTCACAGAAATAGTCCAAAGCTAATTTTGAGACTAAAGTCCTCAAAATGGAAAATCATTAAAATGTGTCCAAATCTGAAAAGTCTGGAAAAATGAAGCAGGTTTTGGCAGATGCACTGACCTTGTAGAACGAACCAGTTTTGACTTAGTAAATAATGTCCAAAATGAATGAAATTTGGAGTGCTTCTAGATTTTTCAGTTCTGGACATTTTTGTCGGAAATGGACTAAGGCTAAATCTAACCCTAAGGATGTTAAAAACGACAAGTATTGAAATGTGTGCAAATCTGGACAGTTTTGTGCAATCCCACAGTTTTGGCTATAACTATTGGACCCGAACTCCAAATGATGCAAGGTTTGTTTCTGATTTTAGTTCATTTCGTAAGCTTTAATTTGACATCTTATTCACTAGAATTGGATATTGTTTGTTTGCCTTAATGATTGTGAGAAAACAGCCTATTGCAGTGAGGGTTTCACTTAGTTATATGCTTAGAAAATTTGTTGTAACTTCTCACGTGGTATTAAATGCTTGGGATTGTGGCATTGGGATGTTGTGTGGACTGTTTTGAGTACCTGGGGATCTTTGAATTAACTGATGCATGGTTTGAGATTGATTTTGAGTTGACTTGGGGCTTAATCGCACGGGTAAGCATGAAATGAAAACCCTAGTGACTAGGTAAACTTGCTAAGTGTTGATCCTTTGGATATTGTGTGTGATTATATGTTTACATGGCTGCCCATTTAATGTTCATATAACTCCATATGCCTTTCAAGTGAAATTACTTGTCTATTCGTGCCTCGCTTGTTTACTTGTCAATGTGCAATCTTATGACTGTCCGGAGGCAACCTACTTTGTTGTCCTCCTAATGTGATATATTAAATGTCATAAATGTGTATTGCATATGAGGTTGCAACCTTTCACTCTAGCGTGGTAGCGTTCACGTACACCGGGCGGCATTGGGCTTGCCGGTGCAACCGTGACTACCATTGTCCAATTCCCTCTCTCGCTTGGGGGCTAGACTTCCTCGGAGAGTTAGGTCGTAGGATTTCGGGGTACATCCGGAGTACACCCATTTGGCGTGAAAAGTGGATGATTGAAGCCAGCCGCAACAACTGTTGTTGAAAATGAACTTGAACGACAAGAAGTAAGTGCTATGCGGGGGAAAGTGCTACACCTAAATGTGGTGGGAGCTACCTCTTGAGCCCGTATGAGCTACCTCTAGAGTCCTGTACGTATCAAATCGTATCCTTTTTTTTACTATGTATTTAAGTACTCTCGCTTGGTTCCTAGAGGACCTCGGGGAGGAAAGACGGGTAAATGTGTTCACTTACATATATATGCTATATTATGAGCTTACTTATTCTGTTTGATATGTTTTCAAAGGAGTTTTCATAAGTTGAACAGGAAAATGAGTTTCGAAACCTATTACTCATTCCCCCTCGCTGAGTTCATAAGGACTCACCTTCTTTTATCATCTCAGGTGAAGAAGATCAAGAACAGGTACCCAAGGATGACGTGCCTAACGATGATTCCTTGAAATGAATGCCTGTCCTATGTGCTTTGCTTGATTATGGCCATTTGTGAACACTATGCTACTTGAAGACTATTTCTTTTCATGTTTCTTAATGTTTGTAATGTAAAAGACCCCCGTTGTAATTTGGGTCTAATTTTGGCTTGTACTGATAATAACTAAATAGACACTACTATTGTCGTTTTGCTATCGTTATTGGCTAGTATCTATCATAGGATTATAAAGTATCAGGTAAGGATTAAGCAATGAACCTAACCAATTTAAACTAGGTACTCATTGTTAAGTAAGATCAACAGGTACTTTTGTAACGAGGATTAACAAACAAACGAGACATAGTATCATGCTAGGTTATTAATCAAACGAGACTTCGAGATAACTAGTCGGTGTTTCAATTGATGGTAAATAGTAATCTTAGTTGGAAATGAAATTGAGATTGGAAATTTTGAGGTGTTTAGAGAATTAGGTCAAACCAAGAGCCCAATTACAACCGTTATGCTTCCAGTTTTCTAAAAAAATTATGGAGTCTAGGCTAAAACGTTAAGTGTTAAACTTTTATGAACGGATAAGTACGAGATATGACTTGAATGTTTAGATCACACCCTAGTCTAACCTTCATAGGCCTGGTTAGGGTATGGCAGTAGCCGAGCAGGCTTGCTGCCCCCGTCGTAGAGCTCTCGGAGAGCTTTCCCACGGTATGTTGTGCGCCGCGTAACTCCTTACGGATCAAAAGTTATTGGCACCAGAGTGACGAAGACCTGGTCCTAAGCCCCACGCCCTCGGATTGCGGGCCCAGCCTCTGCGTGAAGCGAAGTTGTCTTGCTTACAGTGGCGTGGGATTCGGTAATAGAAATGGGATAGATTAGGTTGTCGTCCTTTTCGCAGCTCACGACATACGTTCCAGGACGAAAATATAGCGTGAAAGAAGAAAAGTGTCCAGAAACTGATGAAAATGTTTGATTTTGGGCTCCAAAAACAGACGCAACCGGGTATGCTTATAGCCCCCGTCGTAGAGCTCTCGGAGAGCTTTCCAACGGTATGCTGTGCGCTGCGTAACTCCTTAAGGATCAAAAGTTATGGGCACCGGAGTAACGGAGACCTAGTCCTAAGCCCCACGCCCTCGGTTTGCGGGCCAAGCCTCTACATGAAGAGAAGTTGTCTTGCCCAAGGTGCCATGGGATTCAGTAATAGAAATGTGATGGATTAGGATGTCATCCTTTTGGAGGCTCACGACGTATGATCCGGGACGAAAAAATAGCACAAAAGAAGAAAAATATCCAGAAACTGACGAAAATGTTTGATTTTGGGCTCCAAAAATAGGCGCATCCGAGCAGGCTTGCTGCCCCCATCGTAGAGCTCTTGGATTGCTTTCCAACGATATGCTGTGCGCCACGTAACTCCTTACGGATCAAAAGTTATGGGCACCGGAGCGACGGAGACCTGGTCCTAAGCCCCACGCCCTCGGTTTGCGGGCCCAGCCTCTACGAGAAGTGAAGTTGTCTTGCCCAAGGTGGCGTGGGATTCGGTAACAGAAATGGGATGGATTAGGTTGTCGTCCTTTTCGCGACTGACGACGTACGATTCGGGACCGAAAAACAGCACAAAAGAATAAAAGTGTCCAGAAACTAATGAAAACGTTCGATTTTGGGCTTCGAAAACAGGCGCAGCAAAGCATGCTAGCTGCCCCCGTTGTAGACTCTCGAAGAGCTTTCCAACGGTGTGTTGTGCGCCGCGTAACTCCTTACGGATCAAAAGTTATGGGTACCGGAGCGACAGAGACCTGGTCCTAAGCCCCACGACCTCGGTTTGCGGGCCCAGCCTCTACGTGATGCGAAGTTGTCTTGCCCAAGGTGGCGTGGGATTCAGTAATAGAAATGTGATGGATTAGGTTGTCGTCCTTTTCGCGGCTCACGACGTACGATCTGGGACAGAAAAACAGTGCAAAAGAAGAAAACTGTCCAGAAACCAATGAAAACGTTCGATTTTGGGCTCTGAAAACCGGTGCATCCTAGCAAGCATGTTTCCATCATTGTAGTGCTCTCGGAGAGCTTTCCAACGGTATACTGTGCGCCGCGTAACTCCTTACAGATCAAAAGTTATGGGCACCCGAGCGACGAAGACCTGGTCCTAAGCCCCATGCCCTCGGTTTGCAGGCCTTGCCTCTACGTGAAGCGAAGTTGTCTTGCCCAAGGTGGCGTGTAAATCGGTAATAGAAATGTGATGTATTAGGTTGTCGTCCTTTTCGAGGCTCACGATGTACGATCCGGGATGAAAAAACAGCGCAATAGAATAAAAGTGTCTAGAAACTGATGAAAACGTTCAATTTTGGGCTCCAAAAATAGGCACAGCCGAGCAAGCTTACTGCCCTCGTCGTAGAGCTCTTGGAGAGCTTTCCAACAGTATGCTGTACGCTGTGTAACTCCTTACGGATCAAAAGTTATGGGCACCGGAGCGACGGAGACCAGGTCCTAAGCCCCACGCCCTTGCTTTGCGGGCCCAGCCTCTACATGAAGCGAAGTTGTCTTGCCCAAGGTGCCGTGGGATTCAGTAATAGAAATGTGATGGATTAGGTTATCGTCCTTTTCGCGGCTCATGACGTACGATCCGGGACGGAGAAATAGTGCAATAGATTAAAAGTGTCCAGAAACTGATGAAAACGTTCAATTTTGGGCTTCGAAAATAGGCGCAGCCAAGTAGGCTTGCTGCCCCAGTCGTAGAGCTCTCGGAGAGCTTTTCAACGGTATGCTATGCGCCGCGTAACTCCTTACGGATCAAAAGTTATGGGCACCAGAGCGACAGAGACTTGGTCCTAAGCCCCACGCCCTCAGTTTGTGGGCTAAGCCTTTGCGTGAAGCGAAGTTGTCTTGCCCAAGGTGCCATGGGATTCGGTAAAAGAAATGGGATAGATTAGGTTGTCATCCTTTACGCGGCTCACGACGTACGATCCGGGACGGAAAAATAGCGCAAAAGAAGAAAAGTATCCAGAAACTGATGAAAACGTTCAATTTTGGCTTCTGAAAACAGGCGCAGCAAAGCATGCTTGCTGCTCCCGCCGTAGAGCTCTCGGAGAGCTTTCCAACGGTATGCTGTGCACTGCGTAACTTCTTACGGATCAAAAGTTATGGGCACCGCAGCGACGGAGACCAGGTCCTAAGCCCCACGCCCTAGATTTGCGGGCCCAGCCTCTACGTGATGCGAAGTTGTCTTGCCTAAGGTGCCGTGGGATTCGGTAATAGAAATGTGATGGATTAGGTTGTTGTCCTTTTCGCAGCTCACGACGTACGATCCGAGACGGAGAAATAGCGCAATAGAAAAAAAGTGTCTAGAAACTAATGAAAACGTTCAATTTTGGACTCCGAAAACAGGCGCAGCCAAGCAAGCTTGCTGCCCCCGTCGTAGAGCTCTCAGAGAGCTTTCCAACGGTATGCTGTGCGTCGCGTAACTCCTTACGGATCAAAAGTTATGGGAACCCGAGCGATGGAGACCTGGTCTTAAACACCACGCCCTCGGTTTGCAGGCCCAGCCTCTACGTGAAGCGAAGTTGTCTTGCCCAAGGTGGCGTGTAATTCGGTAATAGAAATGTGATGGATTAGATTGTCGTCCTTTTCGAGGCTCACGACGTACGATCCGGGACGGAAAAACAGCGCAATAGAATAAAAGTGTCAAGAAATTGATGAAAATGTTCAATTTTGGGCTCTGAAAATAGGAGCAGCAGAGCAGGCTTGCTACCCCAGTCGTAGAGCTCACAGAGAGCTTTCCAACGGTATGCTGTACGCCGCGTAACTCCTTACGGATCAAAAGTTATGGGCACTGGAGCGACGGAGACCAGGTCCTGAGCCCCATACCCTCGGTTTGCGAGCCCGACCTCTATATGAAGTGTAGTTGTCTTGCCCATAGTGACGTGGGACTCGGTAATAGAAATGTGATGGATTAGGTTGTCGTCCTTTTTGCAACTCATGACGTACGATCCGGGACGGAGAAACATCGCAATAGAATAAAAGTGTCAAAAAACTGATGAAAACGTTCGATTTTGTGCTCCAAAAATAGGCGCAGCCAAGCAAGCTTGCTGCCCTCGCTGTAGAGCACTCGGAGAGCTTTCCAACGGTATGCTGTGCGCCGTGTAACTCCTTACGGATCAAAAGTTATGGGCACCAGAGCGACAGAGACTTGGTACTAAGCCCCACGCCCTCGATTTGCAGGCCCAGCCTCTACGTGATTGTATTGCCCAAGGTGGCATGTAATTCGGTAATAGAAATGTGATGGATTAGTTTGTCGTCCTTTTCGAGGCTCACGACGTACGATCTGGGATGAAAAAATAGCGCAATATAATTAAAGTGTCCAGAAACTGATGAAAACGTTCAATTTTGGGCTCCAAAAATAGGCACAGCCGAGCAGGCTTATTGCCCCCATCGTAGAACTCTCGGAGTGCTTTTCAACGGTATGCTGTGTGCCGCGTAACTCCTTACGGATCAAAAGTTATGGGCACTGGAACGACGGAGACCTGGTTCTAAGCCCCACGCCCTCGGTTTACGGGCCAAGCCTCTACGTGAAATGAAGTTGTCTTGCCCAAGGTGCTGTGGGATTCGGTAATAGAAATGTGATGAATTAGGTTGTCGTCCTTTTGGCGGCTCACGACGTACGATCTGGGACAGAAAAACAGCGCAAAAGAAGAAAATTATCTAGAAACTGATGAAAATGTTCGATTTTAGGCTCCAAAAATAGGCACAACTGAATAGGCTTGCTACCCCCGTCGTAGACCTCTCGGAGAGCTTTCCAACGATATGCTGTGCGCCGCGTAACTCCTTAAGGATCACAAGTTATGGGCACCGGAGCGACGGACACCTGGTCTTAAGCGCCACGCCCTCGGTTTACGGGCCAAGCCTCTACGTGAAATGAAGTTGTCTTTCCCAAGATGCCGTGGGATTCGGTAATAGAAATGTGATGGATTAGGTTGTCGTCTTTTTAGCGGCTCACGACGTACGATCTGGGACGGAAAAACAGCACAAAAGAAGAAAAATGTCCAGAAACTAACGAATATGTTCAATTTTGGGCTCCGAAAATAGGCGCAGCTGAGCAGGCTTACTGCCCCCGTCGTAAAGCTCTCGGATTGCTTTCCAACGGTATGCTGTGCGCCGCGTAACTCCTTACGGATCAAAAGTTATGGGCACCGGAGCGACGGAGACCTGGTCCTAAGCCCCATGCCGTCGGTTTGCTGGCCCAACCTCTACATGAAGCGAAGGTGTCTTGCCCAAGGTGGCGTGGGATTCGGTAATAGAAATGGGATGGATTAGGTTGTCGTCCTTTTCGCGGCTCACGACTTACGATCCAGGACAGAAAAATAGCACAAAAGAAGAAAAATGTCTAGAAACTGATGAAAACGTTAGATTTTGGGCTCCAAAAACTGGTGCAACCAAGCAAGTTTGCTGCATCTGTCGTAGAGTTGTCGTAGAGCTTTCCAACGATATGCTATGCGCCGCGTAACTCTTTACGGATCAAAAGTTATGGGCACCGAAGCGACGGAGACTTGGTCCTAAGCCTTACGCCCTCGGTTTGTGGGCCCAGCCTCGACGTGAAGTGAATTTTTCTTGCTCAAGATGGCTTGTAATTCATTAATAGAAATGTGATGGATTAGGTTGTCATCCATTTCGAGGCTCACCACGTACGATCTAGGACGGAGAAACAGCGCAATAGAATAAAAATGTCTAGAAACTGATGAAAACGTTCGATTTTGGGCTCCGAAAATAGGCACAACCAAGCAGGTTTGCTGCCCCCATCGTAGAGCTCTCAGAGAGCTTTCCAACTGTATGCTGTACGCCGCGTAACTCCTTACGGATAAAAAGTTATGGGCACCGGAGCGACGGAGACCAGGTCCTAAGCCCCACGCCCTCGGTTTGCGGGCCCGGCCTCTATATGAGGTGAAGTTGTCTTGCCCAAGGCACCGTGGGACTCGGTAATAGAAATGTAATGGATTAGTTTGTCGTCCTTTTCGCAGCTCACGACGTACTATCCGGGACGGAGAAACAGCATAATAGAATAAAAGTATCCAGAAACTGATGAAAACGTTCGATTTTGTGCCCCGAAAATAGACGCAACCAAGCTAGCTTGCTGCGCCCGTCGTAGAGCTTTCGGAGAGATTTCCAACGGTATGCTATGCGCCGCGTAACTCCCTACGGATCAAAAGTTATGGGCACCAGAGCGATGGAGACCTGGTACTAAGCCTCACGCCCTCGGTTTGCGGGCCCAGCCTCTGCGTGAAGCGAAGTTGTCTTGTCCAAGGTGGCGTGGGATTCGGTAATAGAAATGGGATAGATTAGGTTGTATTCCTTTTCGAGGCTCACGACGTACGATTCGGGACCAAAAAATAACGTAAAAGAAGAAAAGTGTCCAGAAACTGATGAAGACGTTCGATTTTGGGCTCCAAAAATAGGCGCAGCCGAGTAGGCTTGCTACCCCCGTCGTAGAGCTCTCGGAGAGCTTTCCAACGGTTTGTTGTGCGCCGCGTAACTCTTTAAGGATCAAAAGTTATGGGTACCGGAGCGACGGAGACCTGGTCCTACGCCCCACGCCCTCGGTTTACGGGCCAAGCCTCTACGTGAAATGAAGTTGTCTTGCCCAAGGTGCTGTGGGATTTGGTAATAGAAATGTGATGGATTAGGTTGTCGTCCTTTTAGCGGCTCACGACGTACGATCCGGGTCGGAAAAACAGCGCAAAAGAAGAAAAATGTCTAGAAACTGACGAAAACGTTCAATTTCGGGCTCCGAAAATAGACGCAGCCGAGCAGGCCGACTGCCCCTGTCGTATAGCTTACGGATTTATTTCCAACGGTATGCTGTGCACCACGTAACTCCTTACAGATCCAAAGTTATGGGCACCGGAGCGACGGAGACCTGGTCCTAAGCCCCACACCGTCGGTTTGCTGGCCCAACCTCTACATGAAGCGAAGTTGTCTTGCGCAAGGTGGCGTGGGATTCGGTAATAGAAATGGGATGGATTAGGTTTTCGTCCTTTTCGCGGCTCACGACGTACGATCCGGGAAGGAAAAATAGCGTAAAAGAAGAAAAGTGTCCAGAAACAGATGAAAACGTTAGATTTTGGGCTACGAAAACTAGCGCAGCCAAGCAAGCTTGCCGCACCCGTCGTAGAGCTCTCGGAGAGATTTCCAACCGTATGCTGTGCGCGGTGTAACTCATTACGGATCAAAAGTTATGGGCGCCGGAGCGACGGAGACCTGGTCCTAAGCCCCACGCCCTCGATTTGCAGGCCCAGCCTCTACGTGAAGCGAAGTTGTCTTGCCCAAGATGGCTTGTAATTGATTAATAGAAATGTGATAGATTAGGTTATCGTCCTTTTCGAGGCTCACGACGTACGATCCGGGACGAAAAAACAGCGCAATAGAATAAAAGTGTCCAGAAACTGATGAAAACGTTCAATTTTGGGCTCCAAAAATAGGCGCAGCCAAGCAGGCTTGCTGCCCCCGTCGTAGAGCTCTAGGAGAGCTTTCCAATGGTATGCTGTGCGCTGCATAACTCCTTACGAATCAAAAGTTACGGTCACCGGAGCAACGGAGACCTGGTCCTAAGCCCCACGCCCTTGGTTTACGGCCCCAGCCTGTACATGAAGCGAAGTTGTCTTGCCCAAGGTTCGTTGGGATTCGGTAATAGTAATGTGATGGATTAGGTTGTCGTCCTTTTCGCGACTCACGACGTACGATCCGGGACAGAAAAATAGCGCAATAGAATAAAAGTGTCCAGAAACTGATGAAAACGTTCGATTTTGGGCTCCGAAAACAGGCAAAGCAAGCTAGCTACCCCCGTCGTAAAGCTCTCGGAGAACTTATCAACGGTATGATGTGCGCTGCGTCAATCCTTACGAATGAAAAGTTATGGGCACCGGAGCGACGGAGACCTGGTCCTAAGCCCCACGCCCTAGGTTTGCGGGCCCAGCCTCTACGTGATGCGAAGTTGCCTTGCTCAAGGCACCGTGGGATTCGATAATAGAAATGTGATGGATTAGGTTGTTGTCCTTTTTGCAGCTCACGAGGTACGATCCGGGACAGAGAAACAGCGCAATAGAATAAAAGTATCGAGAAACTAATGAAAACGTTCGATTTTGGGCTCCGAAAACAGGCGCAGTCAAGCAAGCTTACTACCCCCAATCGTAGAGCTCTCAGAGAGCTTTCCAACGGTATGCTGTGCGCCGCGTAACTCCTTACGGATCAAAAGTTATGGGAACCCGAGCGACGGAGACCTGGTCTTAAGCCCCACGCCCTCAGTTTGTAGGCCCAGCCTCTACGTGAAGTGAAGTTATCTTGCCCAAGGTAGTGTGTAATTCGGTAATAGAAATGTGATGGATTAGGTTGTCGTCCTTTTCGAGGCTCACGACGTACGATCCGGGATGGAAAAACAGCGCAATAGAATAAAAGTGTCCAGAAACTGATGAAAACATTCAATTTTGGGTTCTGAAAATTGGCGCAACAGAGCAGGCTTGCTGCCCCCGTCGTAGAGCTCTCGGAGAGCTTTCCAACGGTATGCTGTACGCCGCGTAACTCTTTACGAATCAAAAGTTATAGGCAACGGAGCGACGGAGACCAGGTCCTAAGCCCCACGCCCTCGGTTTGTGGGTCCGTCCTCTATATGAAGCGAAGTTGTCTTGCCCAAGGCATCGTGGGACTCGATAATAGAAATGTGATGGATTAGGTTGTTGTCCTTTTCGCAGCTCACGACGTACGATCCAGGACGGAGAAACAGCGCAATAGAATAAAAGTGTCCAGAAACTGATGAAAACGTTCAATTTTGTACCCCGTAAATAGGCGCAGCCAAGCAGGCTTGCTGCCCACGTCGTAGAGCTCTCAGAGAGCTTTCTAACGTTATGCTGTGCGCCGCGTAACTCCTTACGGATCAAAAGTTATTGGCACCAGAGCGACGGAGGCCTGGTCCTAAGCCCCACACCCTCGGTTTGCGGGCCCAGCCTTTGCGTGAAGCGAAGTTGTCTTTCCCAATGTGGCATGGGATTCGGTAATAGAAATGGGATAGATTAGGTTGTCGTCCTTTTCGCGACTCACGACGTATGATCTGGGACGGAAAAACAGCGCAAAAGAAGAAAAGTGTCCAGAAACTGATGAAAATGTTCGATTTTGGGCTCCAAAAATAGGCGCATGCAAGTAGGCTTGCTACCCCCGATGTAGACCTCTCGGAGAGCTTTCCAACGGTATGATGTGCACCGCGTAACTCCTTAAGGATCAAAAGTTATGGGCACCGGAGCGACGGAGACCTGGTCCTAAGCCCCATGCCCTCGGTTTGCTGGCCAAGCCTCTATGTGAAACGAAGTTGTCTTGCCCAAGGTTCCGTGGGATTCGGTAATAGAAATGCAATGGATTAGGTTGTCGTCCTTTTGGCGGCTCACGACGTACGATCTGGGACGGAAAAACAGCGCAAAAGAAGAAAAATGTCCAGAAACTGACGAAAACGTTCGATTTTGGGCTCCGAAAATAGGCACAGCCGAGCAGGCTTGCTGCCCCCGTCGTATCGCACTTGGATTGCTTTCCAACGGTATGCTTTGCGCTGCCTAACTCCTTACGGATCAAAAGTTATGGGCACCAGAGCGACGGAGGCCTGGTCCAAAGCCCCACACCCTCAATTTGTGGGCCCAGCCTTTGCGTGAAGCGAAGTTGTCTTGCCCAATGTGGCGTGGGATTCGGTAATAGAAATGGGATAGACTAGGTTGTCGTCCTTTTCGCGGCTGATGACGTATGATCTGTGACGGAAAAACAGCGCAAAAGAAGAAAAGTATCCAGAAACTGATGAAAACGTTCGATTTTGGGCTCCAAAAATAGGCGCTTGCAAGTACATTTGCTACCCCCGTCGTAGACCTCTCGGAGAGCTTTCCAACGGTATGCTGTGCGCTGCGTAACTCTTTAAGGATCAAAAGTTACGGGCACTGGAGCGACGGAGACCTAGTCCTAAGCCCCACACCCTCGGTTTGCTGGCCAAGCCTCTACGTGAAACGAAGTTGTCTTGCCCAAGGTGCCGTGGGATTCGGTAATAGAAATGCGATGGATTAGGTTGTCGTCCTTTTGGCGGCTCACGACGTACGATCCGGGACGGAAAAACAGCACAAAAGAAGAAAAATATCCAGAAACTGACGAAAACATTCGATTTTGGGCTCCGAAAATAGGTGCAGCCGAGCAGGCTTGCTGCCCCCGTCGTATCGCTCTTGGTTTGCATTCCAACAGTATACTTTGCGCCGCGTAACTCCTTACGGATCAAAAGTTATCGGCACCGGAGCGACGGAGACCTGGTCCTAAGCCCCACGCCGTCGGTTTGCTGGCCCAACCTCTACATGAAGCAAAGGTGTCTTGCCCAAGGTGGCGTGGGATTCGGTAATAGAAATGGGATGGATTAGGTTGTCGTCCTTTTCGAGGCTCACGACGTACGATCCGGGATGAAAAAATAGCGCAAAAGAAGAAAAGTGTCCAGAAACTTATGAAAACGTTAGATTTTGGGCTCTGAAAACTGGCGCAGCCGCGCAAGTTTCCTGCACCGGTCGTAGAGCTCTTGAAGTGCTTTCCAACGGTATGTTGTGCGCCGCGTAACTCCTTGGGGATCAAAAGTTATGGGCACCGGAGCGATGGAGACCTGGTCCTAAGGCCCATGCCCTCAGTTTGTGGGCCCAGCCTCTACGTGAAGTGAAGTTATCTTGCCCAAGATGGCTTGTAATTCATTAATAGAAATGTGATGGATTAGGTTGTCGTCCTTTTCAATGCTCACGACATACGATCTAGGACAGAAAAATAGCGCAATAGAATAAAAGTGTCCAGAAACTGATAAAAATGTTCAATTTTGGGCTCCAAAAATAGGTGCAGCCGAGCAGGCTTGCTGCCCTCGTCGTAGAACTCTCGGAGAGCTTTCCAATGGTATGCTGTGCGCCGCGTAACTCTTTACATATCAAAAGTTATGGGCGCCGGAGCGACAGAGACCTGATCCTAAGCCCCACGCCCTCGGTTTACGGGCCCAGCCTCTACATGAAGCGAAGTTGTCTTGCCCAAGGTTCCATGGGATTCGGTAATAGAAATGTGATAGATTAGGTTGTCGTCCTTTTCGCGGCTCACGACGTACGATCCGGGACGGAGAAACAGCGCAATAGAATAAAAGTGCCCAAAACTAATGAAAATGTTCGATTTTGGTCTCTGAAAATATGCGCAGCCGAGCAGGCTTACTGCCCCCGTCGTAGAGCTCTCGGAGAGCTTTCCAACGGTATGTTGTGCACCACGTAACTCCTTACGGATCAAAAGTTATGGGCACCAGAGTGACGAAGACCTGGTCTTAAGCCCCATGCCCTCAGTTTGCGGGCCCAGCTCTGCGTGAAGAGAAGTTGTCTTGAATAAGGTGGCATCAAATTTGGTAATAGAAATGGGATAGATTAAGTTGTCGTCCTTTTCGCGGCTCACGACGTACGATCCGGGACAGAAAAATAGCGCAAAAAAAGAAAAGTGTCCAGAAACTGATTAAAACATTCTATTTTGGGCTCCAAAAACAGGCGTAGCCGAGTAGGCTTGCTGCCCCCATCATAGAGCTCTCGGAGAGCTTTCCAACGGTATGTTGTGCGCCGCGTAACTCCTTACGGATCAAAAGTTATGGGCACCGGAGCGACGGAGACCTCGTCCTAAGCCCCACGCCCTCGGTTTGCGGGCCCAACCTCTACGTGAAGCTAAGTTGTCTTGCCCAAGGTGCCGTGGGATTCGGTGATAAAAATGTTATGGATTAGGTTGTTGTCCTTTTCGCGGCTCACGACGTACGATCCGGGACGGAAAAACAACGCAAAAGAAGAAAAGTATGCAAAAATTGAGGAAAATGTTCGATTTTGGGCTCCGAAAATAGGCTCAGCCGAGCAGGTTTCTGCCTCATCGTAGAGCTCTCGGAGAGCTTTCCAACGGTATGCTGTGCGCCGCGTAACTCCTTACGGATCAAAAGTTATGGGCACCGGAGCGACGGAGACCTGGTCCTAAGCCCCACGCCCTCGGTTTGTGGGCCCAGCCTCTACGTGAAGCGAAGTTGTCTTGCCCAAAGTGCCGTGCGATTCGATAATAGAAATGGGATAGATTAGGTTGTCGTCCTTTTCGTGACTCACGACGTACGATCCGGGACGGAAAAACAGCGCAAAAGAAGAAGTGTGTCCAGAAACTTATTAAAACGTTCGATTTTGGGCTACGAAAACCAGTGCAGCCAAGCAAGTTTGCTGCCCCCGTCGTAGAGCTCTCGGAGAGCTTTCCAACGGTATGCTGTGCGCCGCGTAACTCCTTACGGATCAAAAGTTATTGGTACCGGAGCGACGGAGACCTCGTCCTAAGCCCCACGCCCTCGGTTTGCGGGCCCAATCTCTACATGAAGCGAAGTTGTCTTGCCCAAGGTGCCGTGGGATTCGGTAGTAGAAATGTGATGGATTAGGTTTTCGTCCTTTTCGCGGTTCACGACGTACGATCTGGGACGGAGAAACAGCGCAATAGAATAAAAGTGTCCAGAAACTGATGAAAACGTTCGATATTAGGCTCTGAAAATAGGAGCAACCGAGTAAGCTTACTACCCCTGTCGCAGAGCTCTCGGTGAGCTTTCCAACGGTATGCTGTGCGCCGCGTAACTCCTTACAGATCAAAAGTTATGGGTACCAGAGCGACGGAGACCTGGTCCTAAGCCCCACACCCTCGGTTTGCGGGCCCAGCCTCTACGTGAAATGACGTTGTCTTGCCCAAGGTGGCATGGGATTCGGTAATATAAATGTGATGGATTAGGTTGTCGTCCTTTTCGCGTCTCACGACGTACGATCTGGGACGGAAAAACAGCGTAAAAGTAGAAAAGTGTCCAAAAATTGATAAAAACGTTCGATTTTGGGGTTCGAAAATAGATGCAGCTGAGCGGGCTTGCTGCCCCCGTCGTAGAGCTCTCGGAGAGCTTTCCAACGGTATGCTGTGCGCCACGTAACTTATGTGGCCCGACCCCAAATAACGTGTCTTACCTCGATTTGCGTGCCTTAGACCCAGAACTGTGTGACCGATCTTGGATTACATGCCCTGTCTTAGTTTTCGTGCATGCCTCATCATACGTGCCTTGACCTAGAATTGTGTGCCCTAATCCTCGACTTACGTGCCCTAACTTCGATTTACGTGCGATACCTCATTTCGCGTGCCCTGACCTTGAATTGTGTGTCTTAACCTTGATTTAAGTGTCATGCCTTGATTTACGTGCATTGCATTGAATTACGTGCCTTGCATTGGTTTACGCGCATTCACTTAGGGTTGTGTGCATTTACCTTCGAATCTGTGCATTTGCCTTAAAGTTCGTGCCTGACCTTGTAGTTCGTGTCTACCTCGTGATTCGTGCCCAGTATTGATTTATGTGCGTGTCTCGTAGTACGTGCCCTAGACCTAGGAAAGCGTGCCCGCACGCTAATCAATAAAGAATCCTACACAAAGCACAAGACAATAAAATAATCTTACACAATCCACTAACCAATATTATATTCCTAATTCAAATTCTCCACAAAACCCACTAACTAATAAAATATTCTATCACACTCAACTAACCAATAAACTATTATAAACCTACACTTATTATAATCCAAAATATACTAACTTGAATCTGAAATTTCAGATTCTCCCTTGCATTACATGGCCAAAACAAGGCAATTTGATCAACTTTGCACAATTAAATTAAAGCCTAGACATTCTATGACACATGCACTAAGCACAATGCATAAAAAAATTCACCTACACCCTACCCAAGCATCTCATTTTCGACCCTCTCAATGCCATGCTTCATTTCAACTCAAAAAAAATGCTAAAGATGACACAAAATTCAGATTTGAAAGGCTCAAGGCCAATACACACACACACAAGCATCATTTCTCTCTCAAACTCTCTCTTTCCTCACAAACTCTCTCATTCTCTCTCATTTTCGACCATGGCTGCCTCTTGACCTTCCAAGACCTCAAGCATGCTCTCAAGATCTCTCCCAAGCTCGGCCATAGCAGCCCAAGCAAGCAAGAAGCAAGGAAGAACAGCTGATTCTGCCCTACCTGCTGTTTAGGGCAATCCTTGATCTGATGCTGATCACTGCCACATCTCATGCACCGTCTTGACTTCCTCCAACACTGGGCCTCGGAATGCCCCTTCCTGTCACAATAAGAACATCTGACAGACTGAGTAGCAGGTGAACTACCTATAGAACCGCGGGCGGAAGAGGCTGATGGCCTTTCGTCGGGCCACGGTTATTCACTGGCCTGTTCTGGCTCGGGCCCTGATTACGACTCTGAGTCTGGAATTTCCTCTACTGACCTGGAGGCTGGTATGGTTTCTTGTTCAGCTGACTCGAACCAGCTCCATCTAGTTTCCTCTTCTCAATTCGAAAGGCAGCAGCATAGAGAGCAGAATAGGTATCGAAGTCATGAGAAGCTAACTGGTCCTGAATCTCTGGCCTCAATCCAGTAGTAAATTTCCACATCTTTGCCTCTGGAGTACTAACTATATATTGAGCATAACGGGACAGTCGGTCAAAACGAGCATCGTACTGGGCCACCGTCATGTTACCCTGGGCCAAGTGCATGAACTCCTCAGCTCGCCTCTACCTGGAAACTGCAGGTACATATTTCTACTTAAATGCCTTAACGAAATTACCCCACAAGCGAGGTGTCTGATCAGTTTCCCACAGTGCCTCCATAGTGTGCCACCAATGTTCAGCATCCCCGTGCAACAAAAACACCGCAAACTCCACCTTTTCTTCATCAGTATAATCAAGTGGCCTAAAAATCTTCTCGATCTCGGACAGCCAAGCCTCTGCTTTCTTGTCATCAGCTTCTCCGTGGAATTTAGACGGGCGAAAGTCAAGGAACTCCCTCATTCTGCTATGTCTCCCGTGGTTGCCATTGTTCCTATTGTTGTTGCTGTTGTTATTGTTGGCTTCACGTGCATCTTGCCGCTCCATCACTCGTGATACACGATCCATGGCATTTTCCATCATATTAAACATAGCTATACCGGGATTAGTTTGATAGGCATCTCCGGTCTCTTGGGGTTCACCGCTCCTATTAGTAGTACGGGTACTAGGGCCAGCCATCTATAGGCACAGATTACGATGCACAATTTATTGAAATATGACAATTAAGAATTTAATGCATAAGATATGCAACATAATATAGATACAATTCTAGAAACAATTAAGGCATGTTAATCACTTAAGCACATAAACATAGAAGGCACATTTATCACACAATAACACATAGACAAGTCATCCTAATTATCTTAGGGCTCTACCCACGGTCCGAGAGTTAAACCCGGCTTAAGCAATCTAAGCTCTGATACTATTCTAGTTCTAAGGTGTCACGCCTCAACCCGGCCTATAAGGTTAGACTAGGGTGTGATCTAAACGTTCAGGACATGTCACATACTTGACCGTTTATGAAGATTTAACACCTATCGTTTGAGTCTAGACTCCAAAGTTTTCCGAAAAACCGGCAGCATGACGGCCGTAATTGGACTCTTTGGTTTGGCCTAATTTTCTAAACGCCTCAAATTTTTCTAATCTCAAGTTTCATTTCCAACTAGGATTGCTATTTGACATCAATTGAAATGCCTATTGGTTATCTCGATGTCTCATTTGATTTATAACCTAGCATGATACTATGTCTCGTTTGTTTGTTTATCCTCGTTACAAAAGTACCTGTTGATCTTAGCTTAATAGCGAGTACCTGTTTAAGATTGGATAAGTTCATTTACTTAGTCCTTAATTGATACGTCATAACCTATGATAGATACTAGCGGTAATAATAGCAAAAACGATCATAATAGTGTCTAGCGTCAGTCTACTTAATATCAGTACAAACCAAAATTAGACCCCAAATTACAACGGGGGTCTTTTACATTCGAAATAGCAAGCAATATAAAAGAAATAGTCTTCAAGTAGCACAGAGTTCACAAGTAGCCACAATCACGCAAAGCAAACAAGACAGGCAATCACTCTAAGGATTCATCGTTAGGCACACCGTCCTCAGGTACCTGTTCTGGATCTTCTTCACCTGAGATGATAAAAGAGGGTGAGTCCTTATGAACTCAGCTAGAGGGAACGAGAAATAGGTTTTGAAACTCATTTTCCGGTTCAACTTATGAAATCCTTTTGCAAGCATGAATATAACAATAACATAAGTACAAGAACAGAAATACCGGTCTTTCCTCCCCGAGGTTCTCTAGGAACCAAGCGAGAGTACTTATACAGATAGTAAAAAGGATACAATGAGCTTTTGCTCTCAGATCAGTTGCAGAATCAATTGTTGCGGCCGACTTCAAATCATCCCCCAAACACGCCAGGTGGGTGTACTCCGGATGTACCCCAAAATCCTACGACCCAACTCTCCGAGGAAGTCTAGCCCCCAAGCGAGAGAGGGAATGGGACCATGGTAGTCACGGGTGCACCGACAAGCCCGATGCCGCCCGGTGTGCGTGATCGCTACCATGTCGACAGGAAAGGTTGCAACCTTCTATGCAGTGCGCATTTATGACATTAACATATCACGTTAGAAGGACAACAAAGTAGGTTGCCTCCGGACAGTCATAAGATTGCACATTGACAAGTAAATAGGCAGGGCACGATAAAACAGGTAATTTCACTTGAAAGGCATATAGAGTTATATGAACATTAAATGGGCAGCCATGTAACACATGTAAATCAAGCCATATAACTCATTACGAAGCCCACATGATCAAGTAATAAGATTATTCAACATGCAATAACATCTACGTGGGTTCGGGTGCAAGAAAAGCCTATTTGTCAACATGCAATGATCAAAATCATATTTAGGACTATAAAGGCATTTACGGGCAGCCTACTAAACATATAATTCCACACAATATCCAAATGATCAACACTTAGCAAAACTACCTAGTCATTAGGGTTTCCATTTCGTGCATATTCGTGCAATTTGAGCCTCAAACCAACTCAAAGTCAATCTCAAGCCATGCATCATTTAATTCAACATCCTCAAACATTCAAAACAGTCCACACAACATCCCAAAGCTACAATCCCAAGCATTTAATTCAACAAGAGGAGTTACCACAATTTTTCTAAGCACAACATTAAGTGAACCCTTACTGCAATAGGTTATTTTCTCACAATCAATAGGATAATCAAACAATCTCCAAATCCAGTGAATAAGATGTCAAATTAAAGCTCAAGAAGTTAACTAAAATCAGAAATAAATCTTGCATCAATTGGAGTTCAGGATCATTAGATATAGCCGAAACAGTGGGATAGCACAAAACTGTCCAGATTTGCACACTTTTCAGTAATTGTCATTTTTGAGGTCCTTAGGGTCAGATTTAGCCTTAGTCCATTTCTGACAAAAATGTCCAGAACTGAAAAATCTTGTAGCACACCAAATTTAATGCATTTTTGATATCATTTACTAAGTCAAATCTGGTTCGTTCTACAAGGTCAGTGCATCTGTCAAAACCTGCTTCATTTTTTCCAGATTTCCAGATTTGGACACATTTTAAATATTTGCCATTTTGAGGACCATATATTCGAAATTAGCTTTGGCCTATTTCTGTGAAAAATATTCAAAACTGTCCAAACTAGTCACCTACCAATTTTCATACATTTTCAACATCATTTGTTTAGCTAAAATTACCTCGAAACAAACTGGTCAGAGAGCTGTCAACAATCCGACTTCACCTATCATCACTTTCAAGCCAAGATCTTGCCATGCATGGTTGCAGAAGCTTATGAACGAACATATAACTCAAGTACAGAAGCAAAGACATACATTTATGAGCATGCATGTGGATTTTTGAAGGATTTTCAAAAGGTTTTAGCCCTCACCTTAGCAAACAACCAAGAAGATGCACAAAAACTTGTTGAAGCTCAAATCTCTTCTACTTCTTGCTTAGCCAAGATTCCAACTTGGTTTTCTCAATTTTTCCTAGCCTAGTGATCAATCTCTTAGTACATGCATGAAGTTAGAACAAGAAGAAAAGAAATGGAAGCTTAAAACTCACCTAGGGCCGAAATGAAGGCTTCAAAGGGCATGCATGTGTGATTTTCGAACTCTAGCTAGTTTGGTTGAGCTTCTTCGATGGTTGCTTGTCTTGATGCACCAAGAATTGATGAAGATGAGCAAGGGATGGTGAGAACTCAGACAAGGCCGAGAGAGAGAGAGGGAAAATGAGAGGGAGAGAGAGAGAAATGTGAGAGGAAAGAAGAAATGACAAAAAAAATGAAGGCCTTTGCAATTTTTGATGAGCATGTTCGAACTTGAGCTTGATGAATCAGATTTTTGTGTCTTCAAGGTGGGATTTTAAAATGCTAGCATGGGCATGAAGCTTTTGGTCGAGCAAGGTGAAGAAATTGAGGAGAATTTGAGCAATTTTTTAAGCATTGATAAGTGTTTTTGTGTCATGACTTTTCTAGAATCATTTTGAATTAAACATGCATGCAAGAAACCACATAGTGGTCGGCCAAAGCTAGTCTCGAATCTGAATTTTTGTCATCTTTGTGCATTATTTTAATTGTGTCTTGAAAGTGCAAAAAGAATAAGGAATAAAGAATAAGGAATGCTTAGTGTTTGGTGAATTTTTTGTCTTCTAGTGAGTTGAATTAGGATTATAATATTGATAGTGGATTTTGTAGGATTGTTTAATAGTCTAGTGCTTTGTGTAAGATGCTTTCTTGATTAGCGTGAGGGCACGCTTTCCTAGGTCTAGGGCACGCACTACGAGGTAAGACACGAACTACGAGACAAATACACATTTTTCAAGTAAATGCACACAACCCTAAATGAATGCACGTAATTCAATGCATGGCACATATAATGAACACAATTCTTAAACCTAGGTCAAGGCACGCAAATCTAGATTAGGGCACACGAAATGAGGTATCGCACGCAAATCGAGGTCGGGCCTCACACGCAACCTAGTAGGCTTTCTGCCCATGTCGTAGAGCTCTCGGAGAGCTTTCTAACAGTATGCTGTGCGCCGCGTAACTCCTTACGGATCAGAAGTTATGGGCACCGGAGCGACGGAGACCTGGTCCTAAGCCCCACGCCCTCGGTTTGCAGGCCCAGCCTCTACATGAATCGAAGTTGTCTTGCCCAAGGTGCCGTGGGATTCGGTAATAGAAATGTGATGGATTTGGTTGTTTTCCTTTTCGCGGCTCACGACGTAAGATCCGGGACAGAAAAACAGCGAAAAAAGAAGAAAAGTATCCAAAAATTGAGGAAAACGTTCGATTTTGGGTTGCGAAAATAGGCGCAGCCGATCATACTTCTGCCTCGTCGTAGAGCTCTCGGAGAGCTTTTCAATAGTATGATGTGCGCCGCACAACTTCTTATGGATCAAAAGTTATGGGCACCGGTGCGACGGGGACCTGGTCCTAAGCCCCACGCCCTTGGTTTGCGGGCCCAGCCTCTGCATGAAGCGAAGTTGTCTTGCCCAAAGTGGCGTGGGATTCGGTAAAAGAAATGGGATGGATTAGGTTGTCGTCCTTTTCGCGGCTCACGACGTACAATCCGGGATGGAAAAACAGCGCAAAAGAAGAAAAGTGTCAAGAAACTGATCAAAATGTTCGATTTTGGGCTCCGAAAATAGGCGCAGCATAGCAGGCTTGATGCCCCCGTCGTAGAGCTCTCGGAGAGCTTTCCAACGGTATGCAGTGCACTGCGTAACTCCTTACAAATCAAAAGTTATAGGTACCTGAGCGACGGAGACCTGGTCCTAAGCCTCACGCTCTCGGATTACAGGCCCAGCCTCTACGTGAAGCGAAATTTTCTTGCCCAAGGTCGCGTGGGATTCAGTAATAGAAATGTGATGGATTAGGTTGTCGTCTTTTTCGCAGCTCACGACGTACGATCCGCGACAGAAAAACAGCGCAAAAGAAGAAAGGTGTCCAGAAACTAATGAAAACGTTCAATTTTGGGCTCCGAAAATAGGCGCAGCCTAGCATTCTTGATGCCCTCGTCGTAGAGCTCTTGGAGAGCTTTCCAACAGTATGCTGTGTGTGAAACCCCAATTTTATGCTTTAACTCGATTTACGTGTTTTATCTCGTTTTGCGTGCATTTGACCTGTTTATGTGCTATATGACCTAGAATGTTATAATTTTGATGTCAATACTCCTAATACGTGCTAAATGTGCATTCATGAAATTTTCATAAAAAACGGGATCAGAAATTTTATCGTCGATTTTTAGTAAATAGTATTTTCGAAACACGTCCGCTAAAATTTTGAAACTGGTCTTTTTAACCCTTCTAGACCTAGACCACGAACTTTAATAGACCTGTGTTTGATTAAAACGGTTTTAAAATCGGCTTAAGAATTTATTAGGGTTTTTACACCGACTTTTGCAAAAATCGAGTTTTAAGCCGACTCGGGTGAAATTGTTTGATTGTAAAACTTCTTGTCACCTAAAAATAACCTACTTGAGCTAGCTTGGGTGTTGAATAATTGTTTTGAACTTTGGTGATCAAGAAAATGCATTTAAAGACAAGAAAACACTAAAAATAATTAGTTTCCACTTTGACTTTCTTTTATTTATTTGATCTTTGCTTAATATATGATCAACACACATTAAAAACAAAGCAAAACACCACCAAAAACACACACAAAACCGTGGCTTCTTGGAGGAGAAAGATGAAGGCATTTTCAAAGTATTTTTCTCATAGATTTTGCATTTCAAAGCCGAATTGAGTGATTCAAAGCTTGAAATTGATTGTTTGGCATCCATTATACACATTTCTTGCATCAAAACACATCAAAAGTGAGAGAAAAATTCTATATCTCAAAACTCATATTTTGTGTTTATGCGTATAAATGATAATTGAATCGTTAGAATGTTAATCTGATGTAGATTATTGCTCCTTGCATGCTAGGAATCATTTAGCTGTAATACTATGAGTTTTTATCGGTTGTAGCATAATTTTTATTTTTCAGGTATTTAAATTTGATTAATTTGTTCAAAGTTGATTAAATTGAGTTGTGTTGATTGGAATCGATTGCCGTCGATTTCTAAAAGTTTGTTAATTACGTGGTAGCGCTGTTGTAATGCCAAATTTTCGATTACATTGTTCGTGTGAAAATCCGTAAAATCCAGCCAAGACATCCTAGGGTTTTAGGGTTATCGGGCATGATTTGGAGGTGTTATGGTGGATTTCCGAGAGGGCTAATGTAGTAGGTTGAATGGGTGAGTGATAGAAACTGATTTGGCAATGTTTGGGTTAGTAGAATGTAAGTTATGAATTTTTGAAGTTTAGGTTGTCATTCTTTAATTTCTTGAACGATGCCTTTAGATGATTGGGTGGTGTTTGAGTGTTGAATGGTGAGTTGTTGATGAGTAATTTAGGGTTTAATTGTGTATATGAATTTTTGAAGTTTAGGTTGTCATTCTTTAATTTCTTGAACGATGCCTTTAGATGATTGGGTGGTGTTTGAGTGTTGAATGGTGAGTTGTTGATGAGTAATTTAGGGTTTAATTGTGTATATAATGCATGTCCGGTTAGATGGCCTACTTTGTCATCTAACTAAGTTATTGTTGCTTAAATGATAATTGATGCTATCAATGATGAATAAATGATGATTGATTGATGATTGATGATGATTATGGAGTCTTGGTATATGTGTGCCACCTTTCGGGCAGCGTTGGGCTGTCGGGTTGATAACGGCATGACTGCCAGAGGCTACCCCCAGCTCGCATGACGGAGGTGTCATGGAGGGAGGGGCTAGTGAGGTACCTCGGGTGCGTGAGTAATGGGGAGTTACAAGAAGAATGGTTGAGATCGTGATGGCGTTTGGAACTACACCAACTAGAGAGAGTATCCTTTATTGAATGGTCATATAGTTATGTGATGATAGTATTATTGATGTTATTGTGTGTTTACTGACTCAAAGGATTATTCCAAGGAGTTTAGTAGACTTTTCTCGAGATCTATCGGATCCTCGCTGGGCTTATTTTATATAAGCTCACTCTCTATTATTGCATGCATACAGGTGTACTTTCGTCGGATTATGGGTACGTGCCTCCTGAAGAGGAGAATGTGGAAAATGTACCGTATGTGGATGAGTCTTAGGTGCAGGAGTCATTGCTATGAGATTATCTTAGTTGTTGTAAAATAATGTTTTGTATAATCTATTTTAAAATGTATGTATAGCCTATGAATTATGTTGGAACGGAGGCGCATAACTATGAATGAGTTGATGAAAGAATGTTTAATGTATGAAATGGTTGTGTTGTATGTTGTTAATTTGATTGTGGAGTTGGTTGGTGATTTGTGGAGTTTGATGTATGTTGTTATTAAGGGTTGGTTTAGAGCCTCGGTGTCCTAATTACTGTCGTTATACTGCCAAAATTCCGTTGCGTCCTGACTGATTGTAGGAGGGGTCGAGTTTGGGTGTGACATTTAAGTGGTATCAGAGCGCATGTTTAGCTGTCAGCCGGGGTATCCTCGGAATGTGGGTAGTGGTCTAAGCATGCAAGTATGTATTAAGTGAAAGAAAAGTGAAACATATGTTAATATGTTTATGTGATTAATTTACTTATGTGTCTAACTTTCTATGTGACCAGTATGCCTTGTGTGTTAAGTGAACTAATGTGGTCAATATGTTTTATGTGATAACGTGTCTTACGTACTCAATGTGTTGAAATTAATGTGCATTATGTGATTAATGTGTATTATGTGACAATTGTGTTTTATGTGATCAAAGTGCCTTGTGTGAAGTTAGTTGTTTATGTGGTTTTAATTGTTTATAACTAGCTTATGTGAAACAACGTGCTTTAGGTGCTCAATGTACTTTAAGTGACCAATGTGAGTTACGTGATCAACTTGTCTTATGTGAAGTTTGTTGCTTATGTGACTTTAATTGTTTATAACTTACTTCTGTGATATAACCTGTTTATGTGATGTTGGCTTCTTATATGTTGAATTGTGTGTTATGTGATAATGTTGCATTGTATGATAATTGCGCATTACGTTATACTTGTCTTTCATATGATATAGCTGCATACATGTTTTAACTCGTGAGTGACCTTTTAATGTTTAGGGTGGTTGTAAGAGCTTTCGGAAATAGAGATAGGCCATGATTTTGAATTATTATTATTCTAGAAGTTTATCAGTTAGATTTTAATTGTTATGTTTATGGATTTTAGTTTCGGCTTAGTGGATTGATCTTGATGTTCCTTTAGCGAGAATGAAGTTGTTTGAGGAAAATAGCAATGTATCTTGATGATTATAATTACTTTTGTTGCCATGTTTAACTTATTATTACTTGGAGATGAATCATAAGTTGAGGTTTCTGTGAGGTTGTGATTAGACATTTTTGGAGTCTCAACTCAGACTATTATTATTCCTTGAGGTTATTTTAGAATGAATTTATTTGAGGAATTAGTGATGTATATTTGTGAATGGAATGAAGTGTGGTATAACATGTGAATATTTCTACTATTTGAGATTGCTATATTATTAATGGATATTTTGGAGTTTTGATCTTTAAACCTTGGAAACAATTGGAGTGATTCCTGACTAAAGTTACTTTATTCGAAGATGTAATTGTTGGGAGATAGAATTATTTGAGGAAATAAGAATGCATTTCGATGGCTGAACATTTACTTGCCTACATCAAGCTTTTGGATTCTAGGTGGTATGACTTTCTAAATTGTTGATTGGGGATTCTCTTGTGTTATAATGGATTAGTATGAATCTGTATTGTGTTATCAGATTTTGGAGTCTTCATTAGTTAATCTTGTTGGGTAATCGGTGATTTATCTTGTTTGGTGATTGGTCTGGTACGGAATGTAAAATTTTGGAGTGATTTATCTTGTTTGGTGATTGTTATGACTCCTTAGGTTCACTAGATCTCCTTAGTGTCTTGTTTTGGAGAGATATAGATTGTAGGATTTGACTTAATGGTGTTTAAGTGTGTAAGTGGGACACCCTTCTTGTACTCCATAATTCTATTGGTCTTATTATTATCTTTTACTCTATTCTCACTTATTTGAGAGAGAGTTACACTTTTCTAGCATATCAATTGTTTCTTGAAAGTTTTGCTTACTGGATTAATGGATCCTATACTCATTTGACATTGCTTCTATTATTAACATTCATATTTGCTTCTTATAGCAATGTCGCTTATTGGAGTTAAGGTTTGAGACTTTTATATTTCATTCTATATCTCCAGCCATTGGTTTCAATATTTCATTTCATTCTATTACTATTTATTTGGAAGTAATTTCACCTTTGGTATACCATTTTACTTATTCGATTTAACTTGTTTGATGTACTCCTTACCTAAGTACATCATTGTCATTCTTGTTGATCTTTGTTAATCCTATTATTTTATTATTAAATTCTGAGCTATTACTTTGCTTGTAATTGCTCACTCAAAGTACTCGGCACTGTCCTATTGTTATCATTTCTTATTCGTACTTCTTTGGTATTGCGTGCTGAGATACTCTTGCCACTCATGTTTTCTATTGAATTAATCATCTCTTATTTCTTAATTTCATTTCGCCTCAAGTACAACTTACTTGTTGGTTCCTTGAACAATCATCGAGAATTGAAATATCTACTTGTTCAGGAATTTTTGTTCAACATACTCAGCACTGTTTTGATCCGTCATCATCCTTTGTTCGTACTTATTTAACTGATAGGTGCTGAGACATTTCTTATCTTAGTTATAATGCTTCCTTATTAAACTATTAACCTCTTGATTCTCTAACCTGTTTGACCTCCTGTTCACTTGATTGTTGGCTCAAATATGATTTTACATATTCGTATTTCCTTGTAAATTTCATAAGAGCCATATTCTGACCAATGTCACTTTTGAGATATTCCTTTGATCAGTAATCATTCATGTTATCGTGAATGAGTTTTTAAACCCTCGGGGTGTTCATAGAGCTCTTTTGTGTAGTAGGGGATGATTGATAATTAGTGGTGTCATGCTAAGACTTTGGAGTTGCGATTTCTTTCATATGCAATATGATATTAGGTGGGAGAGAATTATGAATTGAAGATTGTCTTGGAATTATGATAATCATCTTGCAGTCAATAGAGTTTGTTCCTTTGAGGTCTTTGGTTAGGTGTCATCCTAAGAGATAAATGAGAACTAAGAGAAATATTATTAAGTGTAACGATTGAGGATTTAACTGTCTGTCAGTTCAAGAATTGCGCGGACGTAATTTTTTTAAGGAGGGGAGAATGTGAAACCCCACTTTTATGCTTTAACTCGATTTACGTGTTTTATCTCGTTTTGCGTGCATTTGACCTGTTTATGTGCTATATGACCTAGAATGTTATAATTTTGATGTCAATACTCCTAATACGTGCTAAATGTGCATTCATGAAATTTTCATCAAAAACGGGATCAGAAATTTTATAGTCGATTTTTAGTGAATAGTGTTTTTGAAATACGTCCGCTAAAATTTTGAAACTGGTCTTTTTAACCCTTCTAGACCTAGATCACGGACTTTAATAGAGATGTGTTTGATTAAAACGGTTTTAAAATCGGCTTAAGAATTTATTAGGGTTTTTACACCGACTTTTGCGAAAATCGAGTTTTAAACCGACTCGGGTGAAATTGTTTGATTGTAAAACTTCTTGTCACCTAAAAATAACCTACTTGAGCTAGCTTGGGTGTTGAATAATTGTTTTGAACTTTGGTGATCAAGAAAATGCATTTAAAGACAAGAAAACACTAAAAATAATTAGTTTCCACTTTGACTTTCTTTTATTTATTTGACCTTTGCTTAATATATGATCAACACATATTAAAAACAAAGCAAAACACCACCAAAAACACACACAAGACCGTGGCTCCTTGGAGGAGAAAGATGATGGCATTTTCAAAGTATTTTTCTCATAGATTTTGCATTTCAAAGCCGAATTGAGTGATTCAAAGCTTGAAATTGATTGTTTGGCATCCATTCTACACATTTCTTGCATCAAAACACATCAAAAGTGAGAGAAAAATTCTAGATCTCAAAACTCATATTTTGTGTTTATGCATATAAATGATAATTGAACCGTTAGAATGTTAATCTAATGTTAGATTATTGCTCCTTGCATGCTAGGGATCATTTAGCTGTAATACTATGAGTTTTTATCAGTTGTAGCATAATTTTTATTTTTCGGGTATTTAAATTGATTAATTTGTTCAAAGTTGATTAAATTGAGTTGTGTTGATTGGAATCGATTGCCGTCGATTTCTAAAAGTTTGTTAATTACGTGGTAGCGTTGTTGTAATGTCGAATTTTCGATTACATTGTTCATGTGAAAATCCAAAAAATCCAGACAAGACATCCTAGGGTTTTAGGGTTATCGGGCATGATTTGGAGGTGTTATGGTGGATTTCCGAGAGGGCTAATGTAGTAGGTTGAATGGGTGAGTGATAGAAACTGATTTGGCAATGTTTGGGTTAGTAGAATGTAAGTTATGAATTTTTGAGGTTTAGGTTGTCATTCTTTAATTTCTTGAACGATGCCTTTAGATGATTGGGTGGTGTTTGAGTGTTGAACGGTGAGTTGTTGATGAGTAATTTAGGGTTTAATTGTGTATATGAATTTTTAAAGTTTAGGTTGTCATTCTTTAATTTCTTGAACGATGCCTTTAGATGATTGGGTGGTGTTTGAGTGTTGAATGGTGAGTTGTTGATGAGTAATTTAGGGTTTAATTGTGTATATAATGCATGTCCGGTTAGATGGCCTACTTTGTCATCTAACTAAGTTATTGTTGCTTAAATGATAATTGATGCTATCAATGATGGATAAATGATGATTGATTGATGATTGATTGATGATTGATGATGATTATGGAGTCTTGGTATGTGTGTGCCACCTCTCGGGCAGCGTTGGGCTGTCGGGTTGATAACGGCATGACTGCCAGAGGCTACCCCCAGCTCACATGACGGAGGTGTCATGGAAGGAGGGGCTAGTGAGGTACCTCGGGTGCGTGAGTAATGGGGAGTTACAAGAAGAATGGTTGAGATCGTGATGGCGTTTGGAGCTACACCAACTAGAGAGAGTATCCTTTATTGAATGGTCATATAGTTATATGATGATAGTATTATTGATGTTATTGTGTGTTTACTGACTCAAAGGATTATTCCAAGGAGTTTAGTAGACCTTGCTCGAGATCTATCGGATCCTCGCTAGGCTTATTTTATATAAGCTCACTCTCTATTATTGCATGCATACAGGTGTGCTTTCGCAGGATTATGGGTACGTGCCTCCTAAAGAGGAGAATGTGGAAAATGTGCCGTATGTGGATGAGTCTTAGGTGCAGGAGTCATTGCCATGAGATTATCTTAGTTGTTGTAAAATAATGATTTGTATAATCTATATTGAAATGTATGTATAGCCTATGTATTATGTTGGAACGGTGGCGCATAACTATGAATGAGTTGATGAAAGAATGTTTAATGTATGAAATGGTTGCGTTGTATGTTGTTAATTTGATTGTGGAGTTGGTTGGTGATTTGTGGAGTTTGATATATGTTGTTATTAAGGGTTGGTTTAGAGCCTCGGTGTCCTAATTACTGTCGTTATACTGCCGAAATTCTGTTGCGTCCTGACTGATTGTAGGAGGGGTCGAGTTAGGGCGTGACACTTTGCGCCACGTAACTCCTTACGGATCAAAAGTTATGGGCACCGGAGCGACAGAGACCTAGTCCTAAGCCCCACGCCCTCGGTTTGCGTGCCCAGCCTCTACGTGAAGTGAAGTTGTCTTGCCCAAGGTGTTGTGTAATTTGGTAATAGAAATGTGATGGATTTGGCTGTCGTCCTTTTCGCTGCTCACGACGTACGATCCGAGACGGGAAACAACACAAAAGAAAAAAAGTGTTTAGAAACTGATGAAAACGTTCAATTTTGGGCTTCGAAAATAGATGCTATCAAGCAGGCTTACTGCCCCCGTCGTAGAGCTCTTGGAGTGTTTTCCAACAGGAGGCTGTGCGCCGCGTAACTCCTTACGGAGCAAAAGTTATGGGCACCGGAGCGACGGAGACCTGGTCCTAAGCCCCAAGCCCTCGGTTTACGAGCTCAGCCTCTACGTGAAGCGAAGTTGTGTTGCCTAAGGTGGTGTGGGATTCAGTAATAGAAATGTGATGGATTAGGTTGTCGTCCTTTTCGCAGCTCACGACGTACGATCCGGGACGGAAAAACAGCGCAAAAGAAGAAAAGTGTCTAGAAACTGATGAAAATGTTCGATTTTGGACTCCGAAAATAGGCGTAGTGTAGCATGCTTGCTACCCCCGTCGTAGAGCTCTCGGAGAGCTTTCCAACGGTATGTTGTGCACCGCATAACTCCTTACGGATCAAAAGTTATGGGCACCCGAGCGACGGAGAGCTGGTCCTAAGCCCCACGCCCTCAGTTTGCGGGCCCAGCCACTACGTCAAGCGAAGTTTTCTTTCCCAAGGTGGTGTGTAATTCGGTAATAGAAATATGATGGATTAGGTTGTCGTCCTTTTCGTGGCTCACGACGTACAATCCGGGACTGAAAAACAGCGCAAAAAAAGAAAAGTATCCAGAAACTAATGAAAATGTTTGATTTTTGGCTCCGAAAATAGGTGCAGCCGAGCAAGCTTGCTGCCCTCGTCGTAGAGATCTCAGAGAGCTTTCTAATGGTATGATGTGCACCGCGTAATTCCTTACGGATCAAAAGTTATGGGCGCCGGAGCAACTGATACCTGGTCCTAAGCCCCACGCCCTCGGTTCCTGGGCCTAGCCTCTACGTGAAGTGAAGTTGTCTTGCCCAAGGTGGCATGGGTTTCGATAATAGAAATGGGATGGATTTGGTTGTCGTCCTTTTCGCGGCTCATGACGTACGATACGGGACGAAAAAACATCGAAAAAGAAGAAAAGTGACCAGAAATTGATGAAAACGTTCAATTTTGGGCTCCAAAAATAGGCGCAACCAAGCAAGCTTGCTGCCTCTATCGTAGAGCTCTCGGAGAGCTTTCCAACGCTATGTTGTGCGCCGTGTAACTCCTTACCGATCAAAAGTTATGGGTACTAGAGCGACAGAGACCTGGTCCTAAGCCCTACGCCCTCGGTTTGCGGGCCCAGCCTCTACGTGAAGCGAAGATGTCTTGCCCAATGTGGCGTAGGATTCAGTAATAGAAATGTGATGGATTAGGTTGTCGTCCTTTTCGCAGCTCACGACGTACGATCCAGGACGAAAAAATAGCGCAAAAGAAGAAATGTGTCCAGAAACTAATGAATATGTTCGATTTTGGGCTCCAAAAACAGGCGTAGCCTAGCAGTCTTGCTACCCCCGTCGTAGAGCTCTCGGAGAGCTTTCCAACGGTATGCTGTGCGCCGCGTAACTTCTTACGGATCAAAAGTTATGGGCACCAGAGCGACAGAGACCTGGTCCTAAGCCCCACGCCCTCGGTTTGCGGGCCAAGCCTTTATGTGAAGTGAAGTTGTCTTGCCCAAGGTGGCTTTTAATTCGGTAATAGAAATGTGATGGATTAGGTTGTCGTCCTTTTCGCAGCTCACAACGTACGATCTGGGACAAAAAAATAATGCAAAAGAAGAAAAGTGTCTAGAAACTGATGAAAACGTTCGATTTTGGGCTCCAAAAATAGGCGCAGCCGAGCAGGCTTGCTACCCCCGTCGTAGAGCTCTCGGAGTACTTTCCAACTGTAGGCTATGCGCCGCGTAACTCCTTACGGATCCAAAGTTATGGGCATTGGAGCGACGGAGGCCTGGTCCTAAGCCCCAAGCCCTCGGTTTACGGGCTCGGCCTCTACGTGAAGCGAAGTTGTCTTGCCCAAGGTGGCGTGGGATTCGGTAATAGAAATGTGATGGATTAGGTTGTCGTCCTTTTTGCGGCTCACGACGTACGATCCGGGATGAAAAAACAGCGCAGAAGAAGAAAAGTGTCCAAAAACTGATGAAAATGTTCGATTTTGGGCTCCAAAAACAAGCGTAGCCGAGCACGCTTGCTGCCCCCATTGTAGAGCTCTCGGAGCGCTTTCCAACGGTAAGCTATGCACTGCGTAACTCCTTACGGATCAAAAGTTATGGGCACCGGAGCGACGGAGACCTTGTCTTAAGCCCCACGCCCTGGGTTTGCGGGCCAAGCCTCTACGTGAAACAAAGTTGTCTTGCCTAAGGTGCCTTGGGATTTGGTAATAGAAATGTGATGGATTAGGTTGTCGTCCTTTTTGCAGCTCACGACGTACGATCCGGGACGGAAAAATCGAGCAAAAGAAGAAAAATATCCAAAAACTGATGAAAACCTTCGATTTTGGGCTCCGAAAATAGGTGTAGCCAAGCTGGCTTGCTGCCCCCGTCGTAGAGCTCTCGGAGAGCTTTCCAACGGTAGGATGTGCGCCACGTAACTCCTTACGGATCAAAAGTTATGGGCACCGGCGCGACGGAGACCTGGTCGTAAGCCCCAAGCGCTCGGTTTACGGGCCCAGCCTCTACGTGAAGCGAAGTTGTCTTGTAAGGCCCGACCCTAAATTTCGTGCAATACATCGTTTCGTGTGCCCTAACCTAGATTTACGTGCCTTGACCTAGATTTAAGAATTGTGTTCATTTTATGTGCCATGCATTGAATTACGTGTATTCGTTTAGGGTAGCGTGCATTTACTTGAAAAATGTGCGTTCGTCTCATAGTTCGTGTCTTATCTCGTAGTGCGTGCCCTAGACCTAGGAAAGCGTGCCCTTACGCTAATCAAGAAAGCATCTTACACAAAGCACTAGACTATTAAACAATCCTACAAAATCCACTATCAATATTATAATCCTAATTCAACTCACTAGAAGACAAAAAGTTCACTAAACACTAAACATTCTTCATTCTTTATTCCTTATTCTTTTTGCACTTCCAACACACAATTTAATAATACTCCAATAGTTGACAAAAATTCAGATTTGGCACATGCTTTGGCCGGCCATACCAAGGCTTTTGCACAAGGTTTGAACAATTATTCAATTAATCATGCATGCTTAGACAAACTATGACATAAATGCATAAAAATTGCTTAAAACCACCTCAATTTTCTCACTTTGCTTGACCAAACCACCTATGCCCATGCTAACATTTTAAATTTCATCTTGAAGACACAAAAAGGCTGAATTTTTATGCCCAAGGCCGACCACTTGCTCAAAATTTGCAAAGCCATCATTTTTTTTTTTTGTCATTTCTTCTTTCTTCCTCAACCTTCTCTCTCTCCCTCTCATTCTTCTCTCTCTCTCGGCCTTGGCTGAGTTCTCACCTCCCATAGCTCATCTTCACACTTTGCTCAATCAAGACAAGCATCAAGCAAGGAAAGTCGAGCAAGCTAGCTAGGATGCAAGAATCATACATGCATGTCCTTTGAAGTCTTCTATTCGGCCCTAGGTAAGTTTCTTGGTTTCCATTTCTTTTCTTCTTGTTCTAACCTCATGCATGTACTAAGAGCTTGGTCACTAAGCTAGGAAAAATAGAGAAACTCTAGTTGGAACCTCGACTAGGCAAAGGAGAAGAAGAAAAATTTGCTTCAACAAGTTTTTGTGCATCCTCTTGGTTGATTGCTAAGGTGAGGGCTAAAACCTTTTGAAAATCCTTCAAAAATCCACATGCATGCTCATAAATGTATGTCTTTGCTTCTGTACTTGAGTTATATGTTCGTTCATAAGCTTTTGCAACCATGCATGGCAAGATCTTGGCTTAAAAGTGATGATAGGTGAAGTTGGATTGTTGACAGCTCTTTGACCAGTTTGTTTCGAGGTAATTTTAGCCAAGCAAATGATGTTGAAAATGCATGAAAATTGGGAGGTGACTAGTTTTGCTAGTTGTGAACATTTTCACTGAAATAGGACAAAGCTAATTTTGATTGTAAGGTCCTCAAAATGGCAAATCTTTAAAATGTGTCCAAATCTAGAAATCTGGAAAAATGAAGCAGGATTTGACAGATGCACTGACCTTGTAGAACGAACCAGGTTTGACTTAGTAAATGATATCCAAAATGCATGAAATTTGGTGTGATGCAAGATTTTTCAGTGTTGGACATTTTTGTCAGAAATGGACTAAGGCTAAATCTGACCCTAAGGACCTCAAAAATGTCAATTATAGAAATGTGTGCAAATCTGGACAGTTTTGTGCTATCCCACTGTTTCGGCTATATCTAATGATCCCGAACTCCAATTGATGCAAGGTTTGTTTCTGATTTTAGTTCACTTCTTAAGATTTAATTTGAAATCTTATTCACTGGATTTGGAGATTGTTTGATTATCCTATTGATTGTAAGAAAATAGCCTATTGCAGTAAGGGTTTCACTTTGTGTTATGCTTAGAAAAATTGTTGTGACTCCTCTTGTTGAATTAAATGCTTGGGATTGTAGCTTCGGGATGTTGTGTGGACTGTTTTGAATGTTTGAGGATGTTGAATTAAATGATGCATGGCTTGAGATTGACTTTGAGTTGGTTTGAGGCTCAAATTGCACGAATATGCACGAAATGGAAATCCTAATGACTAGGTAGTTTTGCTAAGTGTTGATCATTTGGATATTGTGTGGAATTATATGTTTAGTAGGCTGTCCGTAAATGCCTTTATAGTCCTAAATGTGATTTTGATCATTGCATGTTGACAAATAGGCTTTTCTTGTGCCCGAACCCACGTAGATGTTATTGCTTGTTAAATAATCTTATTACTTGATCACGTGGACATCGTAATGAGTTATATGGCTTGATTTACATGTGTTACATGGCTGCCCGTTTAATGTTCATATAACTCTATATGCCTTTCAAGTGAAATTACCTATTTTATCGTGCCCTGCTTGTTTACTTGTCAATGTGCAATCTTATGACTGTCCGGAGGCAACCTACTTTGTTGTCCTCCTAACGTGATATGTTAATGTCATAAATGTGCACTGCATACAAGGTTGCAACCTTTCCTGTCGGCATGGTAGCGATCAAGCACACCGGGCGGCAACCGGCTTGCCGGTTCACCCGTAACTACCATGGTCCCATTCCCTTTCTCGCTTGGGGGCTAGACTTCCTCTGAGAGTTGGGTCGTAGGATTTCGGGGTACATCCGCAGTATACCCACCTGGCATGTTTGGGGGATGATTTGAAGTCGGCCGCAACAACTGATTCTGGAGCTGATCTGAGAGTAAAAGCTCACTATATCCTTTTTACTGCGTGTATAAGTACTCTCGCTTGGTTCCTAGAGGACCTCGGGGAGAAAAGACTGGTATTTCTATTCCTGTACTTATATTATTGTTATATTCATGCTTGCAAAAGGATTTCATAAATTTCATTGGAAAATGAGTTTCAAAACCTATTTCTCGTTCCCCCTCGCTGAGTTCATAAGGACTCACCCTCTTTTATCATCTCAGGTGATGAAGATCCAGAACAGGTACCCGAGGACGGTGTGCCTAACGATGAATCCCTGGAGTGATTGGCTGTTTGTGTGCTTTGCGTGATTATGGCTACTTGTGAACTTTATCCTACCTAAAGACTATTTATTTTATGTTGCTTGCTATTTGTAATGTAAAAGACCCCCGTTGTAATTTGGGGTCTAATTTTGGTTTGTACTGATATTGCTAGACAGACACTAGACACTACTTTGATCGTTTTGCTATTATTACCGCTAGTATCTATCATAGGTTATGACATATTAGTTAAGGACTAAGTAAATGAACTTATCCAATCTTAAACAGGTACTCGCTATTAAGCCAAGATCAACAGGTACTTTTATAATGAGGATAAACAATCAAACGAGACATCGAGATAACCAATAGGCGTTTCAATTGAAGTTAAATGGTAATCCTAGTTGGAAATGAAACTTGAGATTAAAAAATTTTGAGGCGTTTAGAGAATTAGGCCAAACCAAAGAGTCCAATTACAGCTGTCATACTGCCAAATTTTTAAAAAACTTTGGAGTCTAGACTCAAACGACAGGAGTTAAATCTTCATAAACGGACAAGTATGTGACATGTTCTAAACGTTTAGATCACACCCTATCTAACCTTATAGGCCGGGTTGGGGCGTGACATGTCTTGCCCAAGGTGGCGTGGGATTCGGCAATAGAAATGTGATGGATTAGGTTGTCATCCTTTTCGCGGCTCACGACATACGATCCGGGATGGAAAAACAGCGCAAAAGAAGAAAAGTGACGAGAAATTGAGGAAAACATTCGATTTTGGGCTCCGAAAATAGGGGCAGCCGTGCAGGCTTTTGCCCCGTCGTAGAGCTCTCGGAGAGCTTTCCAACGGTATGCTGTCTGCCGCGTAAATCCTTACGGATCAAAAGTTCTAGGCACCGGAGTGACGGAGACCTGGTCCAAAGCCACATGCCCTCGATTTACGGGCCCAGCCTCTACGTGAAGTGAAGTTGTCTTGCCCAAAGTGGCGTGGGATTCGGTAATAGAAATTGGATGGATTAGGTTGTCGTCCTTTTCGCGGCTCACGACGTACGATTCGGGACAGAAAAATAGCGCAAAAGAAGAAAAGTGTCCAGAAACTTATGAAAATGTTCAGTTTTGGGCTCCGAAAATGGGGGCAGCCGAGCAGGTTTGCTGCCCCCGTTGTAGAGCTCTCGGAGAGCTTTCCAACGGTATGCTGTGCGCCGCGTAACTCCATAAGGATCAAAGGTTATGGGCACCGGAGCGACAGAGACCTGGTCCTAAGCCCCAAGCCCTCGGTTTACGGGCCCAGTCTCTACGTGAAGTGAAGTTGTCTTGCCCAAGGTGGTGTGTAATTCGGTAATAGAAATGTGATGGATTAGGTTGTCATCCTTTTCGCGACACACGACGTATGATCCGGGACAGAAAAACAACGCAAAATAAGAAAAGTGTCCAAAAACTTATGAAAATGTTCGATTTTGGGCTTTGAAAATAGGCACAGTCAAGCAGGCTTGCTGCCCCCGTCGTAGAGCTCTCGAAGAGCTTTCCAATAGTAGGCTGTGCGCCGCGTAACTCCTTACGGATCAAAAGTTATGGGCACCGGAGCGACGGAGACCTGGTCCTAAGCCCCACGCCCTCGGTTTGCGGGCCCAACCTCTACATGAAGTGAAGTTGTCTTGCCCAAGGTGGCGTGGGATTCAGTAATAGAAATGGGATGAATTAGGTTGTCGTCCTTTTCGCGGCTCACGACAAACGATCCGGGACAGAAAAATAGCGCAAAAGAATAAAAGTGTCCAGAAATTGAGGAAAACATTCGATTTTGGGTTCTGAAAATAGGCACAGCCGAGCAGGTTTCAGCCCCGTCGTAGAGCTCTTGAAAAGCATTCCAACGGTATGCTGTGTGCCGCGTAACTCCTTACGGATCAAAAGTTATGGGCACCGGAGCAACGAAAACCTGGTCCTAAGCCCCACGTCGTCGGATTGCGGGCCCAGCCTCTACGTCACTCAAGGTTGTCTTACGTGAAGTGAAGTTTTCATGCCCAATGTGTCGTGGGATTCGGTAATAGAAATGTGATTGATTAGGTTGTCATCCTTTTCGCGACTGACGCCGTACGATCCGGGATTAAAAAACAGCGCAAAAGAAGAAAAGTGTCCCAAAACTGATGAAAATGTTTGATTTTGGGCTCCGAAAATAGGCGTAGAAGAGTAGGCTTACTGCCCCTGTCGTAGAGCTCTCAGAGAGCTTTCCAAAGGTATACTGTACGACGCGTAACTCCTTACGGATAAAAAGTTATGGGCAAATGAGCGATAGAGACCTTGTCCCAAGCCCCATGCCCTCGGTTTGCGGGCTCAGCCTCTACGTTGAGCGAAGTTGTCTTGCCCAAAGTGCCATGGGATTCGATAATAGAAATGTGATGGATTAGGTTGTCGTCCTTTTTGCGGCCCACGACGTACGATCCGAGACGAAAAAACAGTACAAAATAAGAAAAGTGTCCCAAAACTGATGAAATCATTCGATTTTGGGCTCCGAAAATAGGCGCAGCTGAGCAGGCTTGCTGCCCCCGTCGTAGAGCTCTCAGAGAGCTTTCCAATTGTATGTTGTGCGCCGTGTAACTCTTACAGATCAAAAGTTATGGGCACTGGACTGACGGATACTTGGTCCCAATCCCCACGCCCTCGGTTTATGGGCCTAGCCTCTACGTGAAGTAAATTTGTCATGCCCAAGGTGTCGTTCGATTCGGTAATAGAAATGTGATGGATTAGGTTGTCGTCCTTTTTGCTGCTCACGACGTATGATCCGGGACGGAAAAACATCGTAAAAGTAGAAAAGTTTCTAGAAATTGATGAAAACATTCGATTTTAGGTTCTGAAAATATGCGCAGCCGAAGATGCTTGCTACCTTCGTCGTAGAGCTCTCGGAGAGCTTTCCAACGGTATGCTGTACGCTGTGTTAATGCTTACAGATCAAAAGTTATGGGCACCGGAGCGACAGATACCTAGTGACAAACCTCGGTTTGCGGGCCCAACCTCTACATCAAGTGAAGTTTTCATGCCCAAGGTGTCGTGGGATTCGGTAATAGAAATGTGATTGATTAGGTTGTCGTCCTTTTCGCGGCTGACGACGTACGATCCGAGACGAAAAAATAGTGCAAAAGAAGAAAAGTGTCCCGAAATTGATGAAAACGTTTGATTTTCGTCTCGAAAAACAAGTGCAGCCAAGCAGGCTAGCTGCCCCCATCGTAGAGCTCCCAGAGAGCTTTCCAACGGTATGCTGTACGACACGTAACTCCTTACGGATCAAAAGTTATAGGCAAATGAGCGACGGATATCTAGTCCCAAGCCCCACGGTCTCGGTTTGCGGGCCTAGCCACTACGTGAAGCGAAGTTGTCTTGCCCAGAGTACTGTGGGATTCGATAATAGAAATGTGATGGATTAGGTTTTCGTCCTTTTTGCGGCTCACGACATACGATCCGGGACCAAAAAACAGTGCAAAAGAAGAAAAGTGTCCCAAAACTGATGAAAACATTCGATTTTGGGCTTCGAAAATACGCGCAGCCAAGCAGGCTTGCTGCCGCCATCGTGGAGCTCTTAGAGAGCTTTCCAACGATATGCTGTTTACCGCGTAAATCCTTACGGATCAAAAGTGATGGGCACCGGAGTGACAGAGACCTAGTCCCAAGCCCCACGCCCTCGGTTTGTGGGCCCAGTCTCTACGTGAAGCGAAGTTGTCGTGCCCAAGGTGTCGTGGGATTCGATAATAGAAATGTGATGGATTAGGTTGTCGTCCTTTTCTAGGCTCACGACGTACGATCCGGGACGAAAAAATAGTGCAAAAGTAGAATAGTTTCCCAAAATAGATGAAAATGTTCGATTTTGGGCTCCGAAAATATGCACAGCTGAGCAGGCTTGTTGTCCCCATCGTAGAGCTCTTGGAGAGCTTTCCAACAGTATGTTGTGCACCGCGTAACTCCTTAAGGATAAAAAGTTATGGACACCAGAGCGACAGATACCTGGTCACAAAGCCCACGCCCTCGGTTTGCTAGCCCAACTTCTATGTGAAGTGAATTTGTCATGCCCAAGGTGTCATGGGATTCGGTAATAGAAATGTGATTGACTAGGTTGTCATTTTTTTCGCGGCTAACGACGTACGATCCGGGATGAAAAAACAACGCAAAAGAAGAAAAGTATCCCGAAACTGATGAAAACATTTGATTTTGGGCTCCAAAAATAGGCGCAACAAAGCAAGCTGGCTGCCCCCGTCGTAGAGCTGTCCGAGAGCTTTCCAACGGTATGCTGTATGACGCGTAACTCCTTACGGATCAAAAGTTATGGGCAAAGGAACGACGGAGACCTGGTCCCAAGCACCATGCCCTCGGTTTGTAGGCCCAGCCTCTACGTGAAGTGAAGTTGTCTTGCCCAAGGTGTCATGCGATTCGATAATAGAAATGTGGTGGATTAGGTTGCCGTCATTTTCCAGGCTCACGACGTACGATCCGGGACTGAAAAACAGCGTAAAAGAAGAAAAGTGTCCCGAAACTGATGAAAATGTTCAATTTTGGGCTCCAAAAATAGGCACTGCTGAGCAAACTTGCCACCCCAGTCGTAGAGCTCTCGGAGAGCTTTCCAACGGTATGTTGTGCGCCGCATAACTCCTTACGGATCAAAAGTTATGGGCACCGGAGCGACGGAGACCTGGTCCCAAGCCCCACGCCCTCGGTTTGCAGGCCCAGCCTCTATGTGAAGCGAAGTTATCTTGCCCAAGGTGCCGTGGGATTGGATAAGAAAAATGTGATGGATTAGGTTGTCGTCCTTTTCGCTGCTCACGACGTACGATCCAGGATGAAAAAACAGCGCAAAAGCAGAAAAATTTCCTGAAACAGATGAAAATGTTCAATTTTGGGCTCCGAAAATGTGCGCAGCCAAACAGGTTTACTGCCCCCGTCGTAGAGCTCTCAGAGAGCTTTCCAACGGTATACTGTGCGCCGCGTAACTCCTTAAGGATCAAAAGTTATGGGCACCGGAGCGACAGATACCTGGTCACAAGCCCCACGCCCTCGGTTTGCCGACCCAGCCTCTACATGAAGTGAAGTTGTCATGCCTAAGGTGTCGTGGGATTCGGTAATAGAAATGTGGTTGATTAGGTTGTCATCCTTTTCGCGGCTGGCGATGTACGATCCGGGATGAAAAAACAGTGCAAAAGAAGAAAAGTGTGCCAAAACTGATGAAAATATTTGATTTTGGGCTCCGAAAATAGGCGCAGCCGAGCAAGTTGGCTGCCCCGGTCGTAGAGCTCTCGGAGAGCTTTCAAACGTTATGCTGTGCGACGCGTAACTCTTTACGGATCAAAAGTAATGGGCAAAGGAGCGACGGAGACCTGGTCCCAAGCCCCATGCCCTCGGTTTGCGGGCCCAGCCTCTACGTGAAGCAAAGTTGTCTTGTGAGGCCCGACCTCGATTTGTGCGATACCTCATTTCGTATGCCCTAACCTAGAATTACGTGCCTTGACCTAGGTTTAAGAGTCTTGTCTCGTTTTATATGCCTTGCATCGAATTACGTGTATTCATTTAGGGTTGCGTGCATTTGCTTGGGAAACGTGCATTCGCCTTGTTGTTCGTGCTTTACCTCGTAGTGTGTGCCCTAAACCTAGAAAAGTGTGCCCGCATGGTAATCAAGAAAGCATCTTACATGAAGCACTAGATTATTAATTAATCCTACAAATTCCACTAACTAATATTATAATCCTAAATCAACTCACTAGAAGACAAAATTTCACCAAAAGCTAAACATTCTTATTCCTTATTCTTTATTCTTTTGCATATCCCAAGCACACACAATAAAATAATGCTCAAAACATAACCAAATTCAGATTTGAACATTGCTTTGGCCGACCATATGATGCAAGTTGACAAGCCTTTGCATAAATTAAAACTAAGCCGAGACAAACTATGACATAATCACTTCAAACAATGCATAGAAAGCTCCAAAAATACCCTACCATGCATGCTTGTCTCGGCCTCCTTACCATTGTGTCTCCTCACAATTCAAATTGCTCAACATAACAACACAAAATCAGAATTTTGAGAGCATAGGGCCGACACACACACACAAACATTTCATTTTCCTCAAAACATTCTCTCTTTCTCTCATCTTCTCTCACCCTCTTGGCCATGGTTGCTTCATGACTCTCCATAGCTTAAGTTCATCTCCTAAGGTTCACCTAGGCACCCAAGGACTCTAGGAAGCTCGACCAAGCAAGCAAGAAGCCAGAAACGCATGCAAGCACACAAAAACCCTTCATTTCGGCCCTAGGTATGTTTGATAGCTTTTCTTTCATCTCCCTTTTGTTCTAACCACATGCACATACTAAGAACATGATAACTCAGCTAGGAATTAAGGAAATCAAGCAATCTCTCTCGGCCAAGCAAGGAGAGAAGACCTTTTTGTGCATCTCCAAGAATTTTGAGCATCATTTGTCATCAATAGGCTAAGGTGAGGGCTAAAACTCTTTTAAAAGCTTTCAAAAACCACATGCATGCCTTCATATGTCTACATTTACCTCTGTACTTGTTGTATATGTGTGTACATAAGCTTATGTAACCATGCATGGCAAGATATTTGGTTAGAACCTGAAGATAGGTAAAATCGCGTAGCTGGCAGATTTCTGACTTGGTAGAGCGAGGTGCATTTGACCTAGTAAATGATGTTGAAAATTCGTAAAAATTGGTAGGTGACTATTTTTACTAGTTCTGAGAATTTTTCATAGAAATATGCCAAGGCCAATTTTGACTCTAAGGTCTCCAAAATGGCAAAACATCAAAAGGTGTCTAAATCTGGAAAATCAGGGAAAATGGAGCAGGTTTTTGGCAGTTCACTGTTCTTGTAGAACGAAACAGTTTTTACCTAGTAAATTATATTTAAAATGCATGAAATTTGGTAGGTTGATATATTTTTCAGTTTTGGACATTTTTTTTCAGAAATAGACTAAAGCTAAATCTGACCCTAAGACCCTAAAAAATGGCAAGTATTGAAATATGTATGAATCTGGACTGTTTTACGTAGTCTCACGGTTTTAGCTATAACTCTTGAATCCAAACTCCAAATGATGCGAGGTTTGTTTCTGGATTTAAATCACTCATTAAGATTTAATTTGAGAGTTTTTTCACTGGAATTGGAGATTGTTTGCTTGTCTAAATGATTATGAGAAAACAGACCATTGCAGTGAGGTTTTTATTTAGTGATATGCTTTGAAAAATGTTGTAACTTCTCTTGTGGTATTGAATGCTTGGGATTGTGGCACTTGGATGTTGTGTGGACTGTTTTGGATGATTGAGAATGTTTTAATTAATCGATGCATGGCTTGGGTTTAACTACGTGACAACTTGCAGCTTAATCACACGTGTAAGCATGAATTGAAACCCTATTGACTATGAAAACTCGCTAAGTGTTGATCCTATGGTTATTGTGTCTAATTGTGTGATTAGTGGGCTGCCTAATAAATGTTAAGTATGCTTGAAATATGATTCCCAATGATTACATGTTGATAAGTAGACTTTTCTTGCACCCAGTCCCATGTAGACGTCGTTGCATGCTTGTATAAACTTATTACTTGATTATGTGAACCCCAAAATGAGTTATATGACTTGATTTACATGTGTTACATGGCTTCCCATTTAATATTCATATACCTCCATGTGTATTACAAGTGAAATTAAATGTCAAGCATGCCTTGTGTGTTTACTTGTCAACGTGTGATCTTATAATTGCTCAGAGGCAACCTACTTTGTTGTCCTCCTAATGTGATATGTTAAATGTTATAAATGTGCATTGCATACAAGGTTGCAACCTTTCATTGTGGCATGGTAACGTTTCACGAACGCCGGGCGGCATAGGGTTTACCGGTGCTCCTATTACTACCATGGTCCAATTCTCTCTCTCGCTTGGCATTCCACCCTCGAAGAGTTGGGTCATAGGTTTTCGGGGTACATTTAGAGTACACCTAATTGGGAGCGATAAGTGGATTATTGAAGTCGGCCGCAACCATCATTATCGAAAATGATATAGAGAGCAAATGCTCACCGTATCCTTGAAATGATTGGTAATTGTATCTTCTGCTCAATTTGATTCATATACTTTGCGTACCTTACTACTTGTGATACGTGACATGTTTTTAAAAGGGGATTTTCATAAGTTCAACCGAAAAATGAGTTTCAAAACATATTTCTCGTTCCCTCTCGCTGAGTTCATAAGGACTCACCCACTTTTATCATCACAGGTGAAGAAGATCAGGAACAGGTACCCGAGGATAACGTGCCTATTGATGACTCCTTGGAGTGATTACCTGCCCTACGTGCCTTACTTGACTGTGGTCATTTTGTGAACGATATGTTTGTTTTGAAGATTATCTCTTACGTTGTTATTGTAAAAGACCCCCGTTGTAATTTGGGGTCTAATTTTGATTTGTACTGATTATAACTAGACAGACACCCTATTTAATCGTTTTGCTACTTGATTAGTAACTACTACAGGCTTATGAAGTATTAGGTAAAGGGCTAAGTAAAATGAATCCATCCAATCTTAAACAGGTACTCATTTGTAAGCTAAGATCAACAGGTACTTGTGTAACATGAATTGACACATAAACGAGACATAGCTTCCATGATAGGTGTTAATCAAACGAGACTTGAGATAAATAGTAGACATATCAATTGGTGATAAATAGTAATCTTAGTTGGAATCAAATTTGAGATTGAATATTTTGAGGCATTTAGAAAATCATCTCAAACTAAGAAGCCAATTACAGCTGTTATGCTTCCAGTTTTCTAGAGAATTTTTGGAGTTCTAGTCTAACGGATAAGCTTAATCTTCGTTAATCAGTTATAGTTGTAAAAGAAGGTGAATGATTAGATCACACCCTATTCTAACCTCCATAGGTTGGGTTGGGGGCGTGACAATAGTCGAGCAGGCTTGCTGCACCCGTCGTAGAGCTCTCGGAGAGCTTTCAAACGATATGATGTGCGACGCATAACTCCTTACGGATCAAAAGTTATGGGCAAATGAGTGACAGAGACCAGGTCCCAAGCCCCACGCCCTCGGTTTGCGGGCCCAACCTCTACGTGAAGCAAAGTTATCTTGCCCTAGGTGCCGTGGGATTCGATAATAGAAATATGATGGATTAGGTTGTCGTCCTTTTCTAGGCTCACGACATACGATCCAGCAAGGAAAAACAGCGCAAAAGAAGAAAAGTGTCCCAAAACTGAAGAAAACGTTCAATTTTGGGCTCCGAAAATAGGTGCAGCTGAGTAGGCTTGCTGCCCCCATCGTACTACTGTCGGAGAGCTTTCTAACGGTATGTTGTGCGCCACGTAACTCCTTACGGATCAAAAGTTATGATCACTGGAGCGATGGAGACCTGGTCCCAAGCCCCATGCCCTCGGTTTGTAGGTCCAGCCTCTACGTGAAGCGAAGTTGTCAAGCCCTAGGTGCCATGGGATTTGATAAGAGTTATGTGAAGGATTAGGCTGTCGTCCTTTTCTAGGCTCATGACGTACAATTCGGGAAGAAAAAACAACGCAAAAGAAGAAAAGTGTCCTAAAACTGATGAAAACGTTCAATTTTGAACTACGAAAATAGGCGCAACCGAGCAGGCTTGTTTCCCCAGTCGTAGAGCTCCCAGAGAGCTTTCCAACGGTATGTTGTGCACCGTGTAACTCCTTACGGATCAAAAGTTATGGGCACGGGAGCGACGGAGACCTGGTCCCAAGCCCCACGCCCTCAGTTTGCGAGCCCAACCTCTACGTGAAGTGAAGTTGTCTTGCCTAAGGTGCCGTGAGATTCGATAATAGAAATGTGATGGATTAGGTTGTCATCCTTTTCGCGGCTCACGACGTATGATCCGGGAAAAAAACACAGCGCAAAAGAAGAAAAGTTTCCCGAAACTAATGAAAACGTTCGATTTTGGGCTTCGAAAATAGGCGTAGCCGAGCGGGCTTGCTACCCCCATCATAGAGCTCTCGGAGAGTTTCCAACGGTATGCTGTGAGCCGCGTAAGTCCTAACGGATCAAAAGTTATGGGCACTGGAGCGACGAAGACTTGGTCCCAAGCCCCACGTCCTCGGTTTGCGGGCCCAACCACTATGTGAAGCGAAGCTGTCTTGCCCAAGGTGCCGTGGGATTCAATAATAGAAATGTGATGGATTAGGTTGTCGTCCTTTTCGCTACTCACGACGTACGATCCGGGATGAAAAAATATCGCAGAAGTAGAAAAGTTTCCCGAAATAGATGAAAACGTTCGATTTTGGGCTCCAAAAATATGAGCAGCTGAGCAAGCTTGATGCCCCCGTCGTAGAGCTCTCAGAGAGCTTTCCAATGGTATGTTGTGCACCGCGTAACTCCTTACGAATCAAAAGTTATAGGCACCGAAGCGACAAAGACATAGTCCCAAGCCCCACGCCCTCGGTTTTCGTGCCCAGCCTCTACGTGAAGCGAAGTTGTCTTGCCCAAGGTGCCGTGGGATTCGATAATAGAAATGTGATGGATTAGGTTGTCGTACTTTTCTCTACTCACGACGTACGATCCGGGATGAAAAAACAATGCAAAAGAAGAAAAGTATCCCTAAACTGATGAAAATATTTTATTTTGGTCTCTGAAAATAGGTGCAGCCGAGCATGATTGCTTCCCCCGTCGTAAAGCGCCCAGAGAGCTTTCCAACGGTATGTTGTGCGACGCAGAACTCCTTACGGATCAAAAGTTATGGGCAAAGAAGCGACAGAGACCTGGTCCCAAGCCCCATGCCCTCAGTTTGCGAGCCCAGCCTTTATGTGAAGCGAAGTTGTCTTGCCCAAGGTGCCGTGAGATTTGATAATAGAAATGTGATGGATTAGGTTGTCGTCCTTTTGTAGGCTCACAACGTACGATCCGAGATGAGAAAAACACCACAAAAGAAGAAAAGTGTCCCGAAACTGATGAAAATGTTTGATTTTGGGCTTCAAAAATAGGCGCAGCCAAGCAGGCTTGCTGCCGCAGTCGTAGAGCTCCTGGAGAGCTTTCCAACGGTATGCTGTGCGCCACGTAAATTCTTACAGATCAAAAGTTATGGGCACTGGAGCGACGGAGACCTAGTCCAAAGCCCCACGCCCTCGGTTTGTGGACCCAACCTCTACGTGAAGCGAAGTTGTCTTGCCTAAGGTGCCGTGGGATTCGATAATAGAAATGTGATCGATTAGGTTGTCGTCCTTTTCTAGGCTCACAACATACGATTTGGGACGAAAAAATAGCGTAAAAGTAGAAAAGTTTCCCGAAATAGATGAAAACGTTCAATTTTGGGCTCTGAAAATATGCATAGCAGAGCAGGCTTGCTGCCCCTATCGTAGAGCTATCGGAGAGCTTTCCAACAGTATGTTGTGCGCAGCGTAACTCCTTAAGAATCAAAAGTTATGGGCACTGGAGCGACAGATACCTGGTCACAAGCCCCGCACCCTCAGTTTGCGGGCCTAACCTCTACGTCAAGTGAATTTGTCATGCCCAAGGTGTCGTGGGATTCGGTAATAGAAATGGGATTGATTAGGTTGTCGTCGTTTTCACGGCTGACAACATACGATCCAGGATGAAAAAATAGCGCCGAAGAAGAAAATTATCTCGAAACTGATGAAAATGTTTGATTTTGGGCTCCAAAAATAGGAGCAGCTGAGCAAGCTTGTTGCCTCCGTCGTAGAGCTCTCAGAGAGCTTTCCAACGATATGTTGTGTGACGCGTAACTCCTTACGGATCAAAAGATATGGGCAAAGGAGCGACGGAGACCTGGTCTCAAGCCCCACGCCCACGGTTTGTGGGCCTAGCCTCTACGTGAAGCGAAGTTGTCTTGCCCTAGATGCCGTGGGATTTGATAATAGAAATGTGATAGATAAGGTTGTCGTCCTTTTCTAGGCTTACGACATACGATCCAGGAAGGAAAAACAGAGCAAAAGAAGAAAAGTGTCCTAAAACTGATGAAAACGTTCGATTTTGGGCTCCGAAAAAATGGCAGCAGAGCAGGCTTGTTGCCCCCATCGTAGTGCTCTTGGAGAGCTTTCCAACAGTATGATGTGCGCTGCGTAACTCCTTACGGATCAAAAGTTATGGGTATTAGAGCGACGGAGATCTGGTCCTAAGCCCTACGCCCTCTATTTGCGGGCCAAGCCTCTATGCGAAGTGAATTTGTCATGCCCTAGGTGCCGTGGGATTTGATATTAGATATCTAAAGGATTAGGTTGTCGTCCTTTTCTAGGCTTACGACGTACAATCCGGGAATGAAAAACAGCGCAAAAGAAGAAAAATGTACCAAAATTGATGAAAACTTTTGATTTTGGGCTCTGAAAATAGGCACAACCAATCTGGCTTGATTCACCAGTCGTAGAGCTCTCGGAGAGCTTTCCAACGGTATGCTGTGTACAGCGTAACTCCTTACGGATAAAAAGTTATGGGCACTGAAGCGACGGAGACCTGGTCCCAAGCCCCACGCCCTCGATTTGTGGGCCCAGCCTCTGCGTGAATCGAAGTTGTCTTGCCCAAAGTACAATGGGATTCGATAGTAAAAATGTGAGGGAATAGGTTGTCATCCTTTTCGCTGCTCACAACGTACGATCCGGGAAGGAAAAACAGCGCAAAAGAAGAAAATTGGCCCAAAATTGATGAAAACGTTCGATTTTGGCCTTCGAAAATAGGCAAAGCCAAGCAAGCTTGCTGCCCTCGTCGTAGAGCTCTCGGAGAGCTTTCCAACGGTATACTGTGCACTGCGTAACTCCTTACGGATCAAAAGTTATGGGCACCAGAGTGACGAAGACTTGGTCCCAAGCCCCACGCCCTCGATTTGCGGGCCCAGCCTCTGTGTGAATCGAAGTTGTCTTGCCCAAGTTATAGTGGGATTCGATAGTAGAAATGTGATGGAATAGGTTGTCGTCCTTTTCGCTGCTCACAACGTACGATCTGGGACCGAAAAATAGCGTAAAAAAAGAAAACTGTCCCGAAACTTATGAAAACGTTCAATTTGGGCTTCGAAAATAGGCGCAGCCGAGCGGCTTGCTGCCCCCATCGTAGAGCTCCCAGAGAGCTTTCCAACGGTATGCTGTGCGACGCGTAACTCCTTACGGATCAAAAGTTATGGGCAAAGGTATGACGGAGACTTGGTCCCAAGCCCCATGCCCTCGGTTTGCGAGCCCAGCGTTTACGTGAAACGAAGTTGTCTTGCCCAAGGTACCGTGGGATTCGATAATAGAAATGTGATGGATTAGGTTGTCATCCTTTTCCAGGCTCACGACGTATTATCCGGGATGAAAAAACTGCACAAAAGAAGAAAAGTGTCCCAAAACTGATGAAAACGTTCGATTTTGGGCTTCAAAAACTAGCGCAGCCAAGCGTGTTGCTGCCGACGTCGTAGAGCTCTCGGAGAGCTTTCCAACGGTATGCTGTGCGTCGCGTAAATCTTTACATATCAAAAGTTATGGGCACCGGAGCAACGGAGACCTGGTTCTAAGCCCCACGCCCTCGGTTTGCGGGCCCAGCCTCTACGTGAAGCGAAGTTGTCCTACCCAAGGTGCCGTGGGATTCGATAATAGAAATGTGATGGATTAGGTTGTCGTCCTTTTCTAGGCCCACGACGTACGATCCGGGATGAAAAAATAGCTCAAAAGTAGAAAAGTTTCCTGAAATAGATTAAAAAGTTTGATTTTGGGCTCCGAAAAAATACACAGCCAAGCGGGCTTGCTGCCCTCTTCGTAGAGCTCTCGAGAGCTTTCCAACGGTATGTTGTGCGCTGCGTAACTTCTTAAGGATCAAAAGTTATGGGCACTGGAGTGACGGAGACATGGTCCTAAGCCCCATGCCCTCGGTTTGCGGGCCTAGCCTTTATGTGAAGCGAAGTTGTCTTGCCCAAGGTGCCGTGGCATTCGATAATAGAAATGTGATGGATTAGGTTGTCGTCCTTTTCGTTGCTCACGGCGTACAATCCGGGATGAAAAACTAGCTTAAAAGAAGAAAAGTATCACTAAACTGATGAAAATGATTGATTATGGGCTCCAAAAATAGAAGCAGCCGAGCAGGCTTGCTAACCCCGTCGTAGAGCTCCTAGATAGCTTTCCAACGGTATGCTGTGCGACGCGTAACTCCTTACGGATCAAAAGGTATGGGCAAAGGAGCGATGGAGACATGGTCCCAAGCCCCATTCCCTCGGTTTGCGGGCCCAGCCTTTACATGAAGCGAAGTTGTCTTGCCCAAGGTGCCATGGGATTCGATAATAAAAATGTGATGGATTAAGTTGTCGTCCTTTTCTACGCTCATGACGTACGATTCGGGACGAAAAAATAGCATAACAGAAGTAGAGTGTCCCGAAACTGGTGAAAACGTTCGATTTTGGGCTTCGAAAATTGGCGTTGCCGAGCGGGATTGCTACCGCCGTCGTAGAGCTCTCGGAGAGCTTTCCAACGGTATACTATACGCCGTGTAAATCCTTACAGATTAAAAGTTATGGGAACCGGAGCGACGGAGACCTGGTCCCAAGCTTCACGCACTCGGTTTGCGGGCGCAGCCTCTACGTGAAGTGAAGTTGTCTTGCCAAAGGTGTCATGGGATTCGATAATATAAGTGTGATGGATTAGGTGGTCATCCTTTTCTAGGCTCACGATGTACGATTCATGACGAAAAAATAGCGCAAAAGTAGAAAAGTTTCACGAAATAGATGAAAATGTTCGATTTTGGACTCCGAAAATATGTGAAGCCGAGCAGGCTTGTTGCCCCTGTCGTAGAGCTCTTGGAGAGCTTTCCAACGGTATATTGTGCGCCACATAACTCCTTAAGGATCAAAAGCTATGGGCAAAGGAGCGACGGAGACCTGGTCCTAAGCCCCATGCCCTCGGTTTGTGGGCCCAGCATTTATGTGAAACGAAGTTGTCTTGCCCAAGGTGACGTGGGATTCGATAATAGAAATGTGATGGATTAGGTTGTCATCCTTTTCCAGGCTCACGACGTACTATCCGAGACGAAAAAACAGCACAAAAGAATAAAAGTGTCCCAAAACTGATGAAAACGTTCGATTTTGGGCTTCAGAAACTAGCGCAGCCAAGCGAGTTGCTGCCGACGTCGTAGAGCTCTCGCAGAGCTTTCCAACGGTATGCTGTGCGTCGCGTAAATCCTTACAGATCAAAAGTTATGGGCACCGGAGCGACGGAGACCTGGTTCCAAGCCCCACGCCCTTGGTTTGCGGGCCCAGCCTCTACGTGAAGCGAAGTTGTCTTGCCCAAGGTGCTGTGGGATTCGATAATAGAAATGTGATGGATTAGGTTGTCGTCCTTTTCTAGGCCCACGACGTACGATCCGGGAAGAAAAAATAGTGCAAAAGTAGAAAAGTTTCTCGAAATAGATCAAACGTTCGATTTTGGGCTCCGAAAAAATACGCATCCAAGCGGGCTTGCTGCCCCTTTCGTAGAGCTCTCAAGAGCTTTCCAACGGTATGTTGTGTGCTGCGTAACTCCTTACGGATCAAAAGTTATGGGCACTAGAGCGACGGAGACATGGTCCTAAGCCCCACGCCCTCAGTTTGCGGGCCCAGCCTTTATGCAAAGCGAAGTTGTCTTGCCCAAGGTGCCATGGCATTCGATAATAGAAATGTGATGGATTAGGTTGTCATCCTTTTCGCAGCTCACGACGTACGATCCGGGATGAAAAACTAGCTTAAAAGAAGAAAAGTATCACTAAACTAATGAAAATGATTGATTATGGGCTCCGAAAATAGACGCAGCCGAGCAGGCTTGCTGACCCCGTCGTAGAGCTCCTAGATAGCTTTCCAACGGTATGCTGTGCGACGCGTAACTCCTTACGGATCAAAAGTTATGGGCAAATGAGCGATGGAGACGTGGTCCCAAGCCCCATGCCCTCGGTTTGTGGGCCCATCCTTTACATGAAGCGAAGTTGTCTTGCCCAAGGTGCCGTGGGATTCGATAATAAAAATGTGATGGATTAGGTTGTCGTCCTTTTCTATGCTCATGACGTACGATCCGGGACGAAAAAACAGCATAAAAGAAGTAGAGTATCCCGAAACTAGTGAAAACGTTCGATTTTGGACTTCGAAAACATGCGCTGCCGAGCGGGCTTGCTGCCGCTGTCGTAGAGCTCTCGGAGTGCTTTCCAACGGTATGCTATACGCCGCGTAAATCCTTACAGATCAAAAGTTATGGGCACCGGAGCGACGGAGACCTGGTCCCAAGCCTACGCACTCGGTTTACGGGCGCAGACTCTACGTGAAGCGAAGTTGTCTTGCCAGAGGTGTTGTGGGATTTGATAATAGAAATGTGATGGATTAGGTGGTCATCCTTTTCTACGCTCATGATGTACGATTTCGGGACGAAAAAATAGCGCAAAAGTAGAAAAATTTCTCGAAATAGATGAAAACGTTCAATTTTGGACTCCGAAAATATGTACAGCCTAGCAGGCTTGATGCTCCTGTCGTAGAGCTCTCGGAGAGCTTTCCAACGGTATGTTGTGCGTTGCGTAAATCCTTACAGATCAAAAATTAAGGGCACCGAAGCTACGGAGACTTGGTCCCAAGCCCTACGCCCTCGGTTTACGGGCCCAATCTCTACGTGAAGCGAAGTTGTCTTGCCGAAGGTTTCATGGATTCGGTAATAGAAATGTGATTGATTAGGTTGTCGTCCTTTTTGCGGCTGACGAAGTACGGTCCTGGAAGAAAAAATAGTGCAAAAGAAGAAACGTGCCCCAAAATAGATGAAAACGTTTGATTTTGGGCTCCAAAAACAAGCACAGCCGAGTATGCTTGTTGCCCCTGTCGTAGAGCTCTCGGAGAGCTTTCCAACGGTATGTTGTGCACCGCGTAACTCCTTAAGAATCAAAAGTTATGGGCACCGGAGCGACAAAGACCCGGTCCTAAGGCGCACGCCCTCGGTTTGCGGTCCAAGCCTCTACGAGAAGCAAAGTTGTCTTGCCTAAGCTGCAGCGGGATTCGATAATAAAAATGTGATGGATTAGGTTATCTTCCTTTTTACAGCTCACGACGTACGATCCGAAACAAAAAAACACCGCAGAAGAAGAAAAATGTCCCGAAACTGATGAAAACGTTCAATTTTGGGCTTCGAAAATAGGCGCAGCTGAGCGGGCTTGCTGCCCCGGTCGTAGAGCTCTCAGAGAGTTTCCAACGGTTTGCTATGCGGCGCATAAATCCTAACGGATCAAAAGTTATGGGCACCGGAGCGACGGAGACCTGGTTCTAAGCCCCACACCCTCGGTTTGCGGGCCTAGCCTCTAAGTGAAGCGAAGTGGTCTTTTCCAAGTTGCCGTGCGATTCGATAATAGAAATGTGATGGATTAGGTTGTCATCCTTTTCGCTACTCATGACGTACGATCTACGATGAAAAAACATCACAAAAGTTGAAAAGTTTCTCGAAATAGATGAAAAAGTTTGATTTTGGGCTCCGAAAGTATTTGTAGCCGAGCAGGCTTCTAGCCCTCGTCGTAGAGCTCTCGGAGAGCTTTCCAATGGTATGTTGTGCACCATGTAACTCCTTACGGATCAAAAGTTATGGGTACCGGAGCAACAGAGACATGGTCTCAAGCCCCACGCCCTCGGTTTGCGAGCCCAGCCTCTACGTGAAGCGAAGTTGTCTTGCCCAAGGTGCCGTGGGATTCGATAAAAGAAATGTGATGGATTAGGTTGTCGTCCTTTTCGCTGCTCACGACGTACGATTCGGGATTAAAAAAAAGTGCAAAAGTAGAAACATTCCTAAAATAGATGAAACATTCGATTTTGGCCTCTGAAAATATGCGTAGCCGAGCAGGCTTGCTGCCCCCGTCGTAGAGCTCTCGGTGAACTTTCCAACTATATGCTATGTGCCGCGTAACTCCATACAGATCAAAAGTTATGGGCACCGGAGCGGTGGAGACATGGTCCCAAGCCCCACGCCCTCGGTTTGCACGCCCAACCTCTACGTGAAGCGAAGTTGTCTTGCCCAAGGTGCAGTGGGTTTCGATAATAGAAATGTGATGGATTAGGTTGTCGTCCTTTTTGCTGCTCACGACATACAATCCGGGACAGAAAAACAGCGCAAAAGAAGAAAAATGTCCCCAAAATGATGAAAATTATTGATTATGGGCTCCGAAAACAAGCACAGCCTAACAGGCTTGCTGCCCCCGTCGCAGAACTCCCAGAGAGCTTTCCAACGGTATGCTGTGTGACGCGTAACTTCTTACGAATCAAAAGTTATGGGCAAAGGAACGACGGAGACCTAGTCCCAAGCCCCATGCCCTTGGTTTGCGGGCCCAGCCTTTACATGAAGCGAAGTTGTTTTGCCCAAGGTGCTGTGGGATTCGATAATAGAAATGTGATGGATTAGGTTGTCGTCCTTTTCTAGGCTCACGACCTACTATCCGGGATGAAAAAATAGCGCAAAAGTTGAAAAGTGTCCCAAAACCTGTGAAAATGTTCGATTTTGGGCTTCGAAAACTGTTGCAGCCGAGCGGACTTGCTGCCGCCGTCGTAGAGCTCTCGGAGAGCTTTCCAACGGTATCCTGTGCGCCGCGTAAATCCTTACAGATCAAAAGTTATGGGCACCGGAGTGACGAAGACCTGGTCCCAAGCCCCACGACCTCGGTTTGCGGGCCCAGCCTCTACGTGAAGCAAAGTTGTCTTGCCCAAGGTGCCATGGGATTCGATAATAGAAATATGATGGATTTGGTTGTCTTCCTTTTCTAGGCTCACGACGTACGATCCGGGATGAAAAAACAGTGCAAAAGTAGAAAAGTTTCCCGAAATAGATGAAAACGTTCAATTTTGGGCTCTGAAATTATGCACAGCCAAGCAGGCTTGTTGCCCTTGTCGTAGAGCTCTCGGGGAACTTTACAACAGTATGTTGTGCACAGCATAAATCATTAGAGATCAAAAGTTATGGGCACCGGAGCGACGGAGACCTGGTCCCAAGCCCCACGCCCTCAGTTTGTGGAACCAGCCTCTACGTGAAGCGAAGTTGTCTTGCCCAAGGTGCCGTGGGATTTGATAATAAAAATGTAATGGATTAGGTTGTCGTCCTTTTCTAGGCTCACAACGTACGATCCGGGATGAAAAAATAGCGCAAAAGTAGAAAAGTTTCCCGAAATAGATGAAAACGTTCAATTTTTGGCCCTGAAAATATGCACATCAAAGCAGGCTTGCTGCCCCTTTCGTAGAGCTCTCAGAGAGCTTTCCAACTGTATGCTGTGTGCCGCGTAACTCCTTAAGGATCAAAAGTTATGGGCACCGGAGCGACAGATACCTGGTCACAAGCATCACGCCCTCAGTTTGCAGCCCCATCCTCTACGTGAAGTGAACTTGTCATGCCCAAGGTGTCATGGGATTCAGTAATAGAAATGTGATTAATTAGGTTGTCGTCCTTTTCGTGGCTGACGACATACGATCTGGGATGAAAAAACAGCGCAAAAGATGAAAAGTGTCTCAAAACTGATGAAAACGTCTGATTTTGAGCTCCGACAATAGGCGGAGCTGAGCAGGGTTGCTGCCCCCGTCGTAGAGCTCTCGGAGAGCTTTCCAACGGTATGCTATGCGATGCGTAACTCCTTACTGATAAAAAGATATGGGCAAAGGAGCGATAGAGTCCTGGACCCAAGCCCCACGCCCACGGTTTGCGGGCCCAGCCTCTACGTGAAGTGAAGTGTCTTGCCCTAGGTGCCATGAGATTCGATAATAGAAATGTGATGGATTCGTCCTTTTCTAGGCTTACGACATACGATCCGGGAAAGAAAAACAGCGCAACAAAAGAAAAATGTCCAAAAACTAATGAAAACGTTTGATTTTGGGCTCCGAAAATAAGCGCAGCCGAGCAGGCTTGCTGCCTCTATCGTAGTGCTCTTGGAGAGCTTTCCAACGGTATGCTGTACGCTGCGTAACTCCTTACGGATCAAAAGTTATGGGCACCGGAGCGACAGAGACATGGTCCCAAGCCCCACGCCCTCGGTTTGCGAGCCCAGCCTCTACGTGAAGCTAAGTTGTCTTGCCCAAGGTGCCGTGGGATTCGATAAAAGAAATGTGATGGATTAGGTTGTCGTCCTTTTCGCTGCTCACGACGTACGATCCGAGAAGAAAAAAAAGTGCAAAAGTAGAAAAATTTCCTGAAACAGATGAAATGTTCAATTTTGGCCTCTGAAAATATTCGTAGCCTAGTAGGCTTGCTGTCCCCGTCGTAGAACTCTCAGCGAGCTTTCCAACAGTATGCTATGCGCCGCGTAACTCCTTACGAATCAAAAGTTATGGGCACCGGAGCGACGGAGACATGGTCCCAAGCCCCACGCCCTCGATTTGCGGGCCTAGCTTCTACGTGAAGCGAAGTTGTCATGCCCAAGGTGCCGTGGGTTTCGATAATATAAATGTGATAGATTAGGTTTTCGTCATTTTCGCTACTCACGACGTACAATCTGGAACAGAAAAACAGCGCAAAAGAAGAAAAGTGTCTCCAAACTGATGAAAATTATTGATTATGGGCTCCGAAAATAGGCACAGCCTGGCAGTCTTGCTGCCCCGTCGTAGAGCTCCCAGAGAGCTTTCCAATGGTAAGCTGTGCGACGTGTAACTTTTTACGGATCAAAAGTTATGGGCAAAGGAATGACGGAGACTTGGTCCCAAGCCCCATGCCCTTGGTTTGTGGGCCCAGCCTTCACATGAAGCGAAGTTGTCTTGCCCAAGGTGCAGTAGGATACGATAATATAAATGTGATGGATTAGGTTGTCGTTCTTTTCTAGGCTCACGACGTACTATCCAAGATGAAAAAATAGCGCAAAAGTAGAAAAGTGTCCCGAAACTGGTGAAAACGTTCGATTTTGAGTTTCCAAAACTGGCGCAGCGAAGCAGGCTTGCTGCCGTCGTCGTAGAGCTCTCGGAGAGCTTTCCAACAGTATGTTGTACGCCGCGTAAATCCTTACAGATCAAAAGTTATAGGCACCAGAGCGACAGAGACCTAGTCCCAAGCCCCACGCCCTCGGTTTACGGGCCCAGCCTCTACGTGAAGTGAAATTGTCTTGCCCAAGGTGCCGTGGGATTCGATAATAGAAATGTGATAGATTAGGTTGTCTTCCTTTTCTAGGCTCACGACGTACGATCCGGGATGAAAAAACAGCGCAAAAGTAGAAAAGTTTCCCCAAATAGATGAAAACGTTCAATATTGGGCTCCGAAAATATGCACAGCCAAGTAGGGTTGTTGCCCTTGTCGTAGAGCTCTCGGAGAGCTTTACAACAGTATGCTATGCGCAGTGTAAATCTTTAGAAATCAAAAGTTATGGGCACGAGAGCGACGGAGACCTGGTCCCAAGCCCTATGCCCTCGGTTTGTGGAACCAGCCTCTACGTGAAGCGAAGTTGTCTTGCCCAAGGTGCCGTGGGATTTGATAATAGAAATGTGATGGATTAGGTTGTCGTCCTTTTCTAGGCTCATGACGTACGATCCGGGATTAAAAAACAGCGCAAAAGCAGAAAAGTTTCTCAAAATAGATGAAAACGTTCGATTTTGGGCTCTGAAAATATGCACAGCAAAGCAGGCTTGCTGCCTCTTTCGTAGAGCTCTCGGAGAGCTTTCCAACTGTATGCTGTGTGCCGCGTAACTCCTTAAGAATCAAAACTTATAGGCACCGGAGCGACAGATACCTGGTCACAAGCCTCACGCTCTCAGTTTGCGGCCCCAACCTCTACGTGAAGTGAAGTTATCATGCCCAAGGTGGCATGGGATTTGGTAATAGAAATATGATTAACTAGGCTGTCGTCCTTTTCGCGGCTGACGACGTACGATCCGGGATGAAAAAACAGCGTAAAAGAAGAAAAGTATCTCGAAACTGATGAAAATGTTTGATTTTGAGCTCCAAAAATAGGCAGAGCTGAGTAGGGTTGCTGTCCCCATCGTAGAGCTCTCAGAGAGCTTTCTAACGGTATGCTATGCGATGAGTAACTCCTTACGGATCAAAAGATATGGGCACCGAAGCGACGGAGACCTGGTCCCAAGCCCTACGTCCTCGGTTTGCGGGCCCAGCCTCTACGTGAAGCGAAGTTGTCTTGCCCAAGGTACCGTGGGATTCGATAGTAAAAATGTGATGGATTAGGTTGTCATCCTTTTCGCAGCTCTGGACGTACGATTCGAGACGAAAAAATATCGCAAAAGAAGAAAAGTGTCCCGAAACTAATGAAAACATTTGATTTTGGGCTTTAAAAATAGGCGCAGCCGAGCAGGCTTGTTACCCCCATCGTAGAGCTCTCGTCGAGCATTCCAACGGTATGCTGTGCGATCCGTAACTCCTTACGGATCAAAAGGTTTAGGCACCGGAGCAACGGAGACCTGGTCCCAAGCCCCACGCCCTCGATTTGCAGACCCAGCCTCTACATGGATCGAAGTTGTCTTGCCCAAGGTGCCGTGGGATTCGATAATAGAAATGTGATGGAATAGGTTGTCGTCCTTTTCTAGGCTTACGACGTATGATCCGGGGTCAAAAAACAGCACAAAAAAAGAAAAATGTTCTGAAACTGATGGAAACTTTCGATTTTGGGCTTCAAAAACAGGCGCAGCTAAGCGGGTTGCTGCCGTCGTCGTAGAGCTCTTGGAGAGCTTTCCAACGGTATGCTGTGCACCGCGTGAATCCTTACAGATCAAAAGTTATGGGCACCGAAGCGACGGAGACCTGGTCCCAAGCCCCACGCCCTCGGTTTGCGGTCCCAGCCTCTACGTGAAGAGAAGTTTTCTTCCCCAAGGTGTCGTGGGATTTGATAATAGAAATGTGATGGATTAGGTTGGCTTACTTTTCGCGGCTCATGACGTACGATCCGGGACGAAAAGACAGCGCAAAAAAAGAAAAGTGTCATTAAACTGACGAAAATGTTTGATTTTGGGCTCTAAAAATAGTCGCAACCTAGCAAGCTGGCTTCCCCCATCGTAGAGCTCTCAGAGACCTTTCCAATGGTATGCTGTGCGACTTGTAACTCCTTACGGATCAAAAGTTATGGGCTAAGGAGCAAAAGAGACCTGGTCCCAAGCGCTATGCCCTCGGTTTACTGGCCCAGTTTCTACATGAAGTGAAGTTGTCTTGCCCAAGGTGCTGTTGGATTCGATAATTAAAATGTGATGGATTAGATTGTCGTCCTTTTCTAGTCTCACGACGTACGATCCAGGACTGATAAACAACGCAAAAGAAGAAAAGTATCTCAAAACTGATGAAAACGTTAGATTTTGGGCTCTGAAAACAGGCACAGGCGAACAGGCATACTTCCCACATCGTAGAGCTCTCGGAGAGCTTTCCAATGGTATGTTGTGCGCCGCGTAACTCCTTATAGATCAAAAGTTATGGGCATCGGAGTGACGGAGACATGGTCCCAAGCCCCACACCCTCGGTTTATGTTCCCAGCCTCTATGTGAAGTGAAGTTGTCTTGCCCAAAGTGCCATGGGTTCGATAATAGAAATGTGATAGATTAGGTTGTCGTCCTTTTCGTTGCTCATGATGTATGATCCTGGACGAAAAAATAGTGCAAAAGTAGAAAAGTTTCCTGAAACAGATGAAAACGTTCGGATTTGGGCTCCAAAAATATGCGCAGCCAAGCATGCTTGCTGCCCTCGTCGTGGAGCTCTCGGAGAGCTTTCCAACGGTATAATGTGCGCCGCGTAACTCCTTAAGGATAAAAAGTTATGGGTACCGAAGCGACAAAAACCTGGTCACAAGCCCCACACCCTCGGTTTGCGGGCCTAACCTCTACGTGAAGTAAAGTTGTCATGCCCAAGGTGTCATGGGATTCGGTAATAGAAATGTGATTGATTAGGCTGTTGACCTTTTCGCAGCTGACAACGTACGATCCGGGATTAAAAAACAGCGCAGAAGAAGAAAAGTGCCCTGAAACTGATGAAAACGTTTGATTTTGGGATCTGAAAACAGGCGTAGCTGAGAAGGCTTGTTGCCCTTGTCGTAGAGCACTCGGAGAGCTTTCCAACAGTACGTTGTGCGCCATGTAACTCTTTAAGGATCAAAAGTTATGGGCATCGGAGCGACGGAGACTTGGTCCCATGCCCCACTAACTTGGTTTGCGGGCCCAGCCTCTACGTGAAGCGAAGTTGTCTTTCCCAAGGTGCTGTGGGATTCGATAATAGAAATATGATGGATTAGGTTGTCGTCCTTTTCTTGGCTCACGAAGTACAATCCGGGACGGAAAAACAGTGCAAAAGAAGAAAAGTGTCCCAAAACTGATGAAAACGTTCGATTTTGGGCTCTGATAACAAGCGCAGCTACGCAAGCTTGCTGCCCCCTTCGTAGTGCTCTTGGAGAGCTTTCCAACGGTATGATGTGCGTCGTGTAAATCTTTACAGATCAAAAGTTATGGGCACCGGAGCGACGGAGACCTGGTCCCAAGCCCCACACCCTCGGTTTGTGGACCCAGCCTCTACGTGAAGCGAAGTTGTCTTGCCCAAGGTGCCGTGGGATTCGATAATAGAAATGTGATAGATTAGGTTGTCGTCCTTTCCTACTCTCACGACGTACGATCCGGGATGAAAAAACAGCGCAAAAGTAGAAAAGTTTCCTAAAATATATGAAAACGTTCGATTTTGAGATCCAAAAATATGCACCGCAAAGCAAGCTTGCTGCCTTTTTCGTAGAGCTCTCAGAGAGCTTTCCAACGGTATGCTGGGCGTCGCGTAACTCCTTAAGGATCAAAAGTTATGGGCACTAGAGCGACAGATACCTGGTCACATGCCCCACGCCCTCAGTTTGCGGGCCCAACCTCTACGTGAAGTGAAGTTGTCTTGCCCAAGGTGTCGTGGGATTCGGTAATAGAAATGTGATTGATTAGGCTATCGTCCTTTTCGCGGCTAACGACGTACGATCCAAGATGAAAAAATAGCGTAAAAAAAGAAAAGTGTCTTGAAACTGATGAAAACTTTTGATTTTGTTCTCCGAAAATAGGCGGAGTTAAGCAGGCTTGCTGCCTCCGTCGTAGAGCTCTCGGAGAGCTTTCCAACGGTATGCTATGCGACGCGTAATTCCTTACTGATCAAAAGATATGGTCAAAGGAGCGACGGAGACCTGGTCCCAAGCCCCACGCCAAGGTTTGCGGGTCCAGCCTCTACGTGTAGTGAAGTTGTCTTGCCCTAGGTGTCGTGAGATTCGATAATAGAAATGTGATGGATTCGTCCTTTTCTAGGCTTACGACATACGATTCGGAAAGGAAAAACAACGCAAAAGAAGAAAAGTGTCCCAAACCTGATGAAAAGTTCGATTTTGTGCTCTGAAAATAAGCACAGGTGAACAGGCTTGCTGCCTCCATCGTAGTGCTCTTGGAGAGCTTTCCAACGGTATGTTGTGTGCTGCGTAACTCCTTACGGATCAAAAGTTATGGGCACCGAAGCGACGGAGACCTGGTCCCAAGCCCCACGCCCCCGATTTGCGGGCCCAGCCTCTACATAAAGCGAAGTTGTCATGCCCTAGGTGTCATGGAATTCGATAATAGTTATGTGAAGGATTAGGTTGTCGTCCTTTTCTAGGCTCACGACGTACAATCCAGGAAGGAAAAAGAGCGCAAAAGAAGAAAAGTGTCCGAAAATTGATGAAAACGTTCGATTTTGGGCTCCGAAAGTAGGCGTAGACGAGCTGGCTTCCTACCCTAGTCGTAGAGCTCTCGGAGAGCTTTCCAACGGCATGCTGTGCACCGCGTAACTCCTTACGGATCAAAAGTTATGGGCACCGGAGCGACGGAGACCTGGTCCTAAGCCCTACGTCCTCGGTTTGTGGGCCCAGCCTCTACGTGAAACGAAGTTGTCTTGCCCAAGGTACCATGGCATTCGATAATAAAAATGTGATGGATTAGGTTGTCATCCTTTTCGCGGCTCACGACGTATGATCCGGGATGAAAAAATAGTGCAAAAGAAGAAAAATGTCCCGAAACTGATGAAAACGTTCGATTTTGGGTTTCAAAAATAGGCGCAGCCGAGCGGGCTTGCTTCCCCTATCGTAGAGCTCTAGGAGAGCATTCCAACGGTATGCTGTGCGACGCATAACTCCTTATGGATCAAAAGTTATGGGCACCAGAACGACGGAGACCTGGTCCCAAGCCCCATGCCCTCGATTTGCAGGCCCAGCCTCTACATGAATCGAAGTTTTCTTGCCCAAGGTGCCATGGGATTCGATAATAGAAATGTGATAGATTAGGTTGTCGTCCTTTTCTAGGCTCACGACGTACCATCTGGGACGGAAAAATAGCACAAAACAAGAAAAGTGTCCCGAAACTGATGGAAACGTTCGAATTTGGGCTTCGAAAGCAGGCGCAGCCATGCGGGTTGCTACCGTTGTCATAGAGCTCTCACAAAGCTTTAAAACGGTATGCTGTGCACCTCGTAAATCCTTACAGATCAAAAGTTATGGGCACCGGAGCAACGGAGACCTGGTCCCAAGCCCCACGCCCTCGGTTTACTGTCCCAGCCTCTCCGTGAAGCGAAGTTGTCTTGGCCAAGGTATCATGGGATTTGATAATAGAAATGTGATGGATTAGATTGTCTTACCTTTCGCTACTCACGACGTACGATCCGGGATGGAAAAATAGCGAAAAAGAAGAAAAATGTCCTTAAACTGATGAAAATGTTTGATTTTGGGCTCTGAAAATAGGCGCAGCCTAACAAGCTGGCTGCCCCCGTCGTAGAGCTCTCAGAGACCTTTCCAACGGTATGCTGTGCGACACGTAACTCCTTACGGATCAAAAGTTATAGGCAAATGAGTGATAGAGACCTGGTCCCAAGCGCCATGCCCTCGATTTGCAGGCCTAATTTCTACATGAAGTGAAGTTGTCTTGCCCAAGGTGGTGTTGGATTCGATAATTGAAATGTGATGGATTAGGTTGTCATCCTTTTCTAGGCTCACGACGTACGATCCGTGATGGAAAAACAACGCAAACGAAGAAAAGTATCCCGAAACTGATTAAAACCTTCGATTTTGGGCTTCGAAAGCAGGCGCAGCCATGCGGGTTGATACCGATACCGTTGTCATAGAGCTCTCGCAGAGCTTTAAAACGGTATGCTGTGTACCTCGTAAATCCTTACAGATCAAAAGTTATGGGCACCGGAGCGACGGAGACCTGGTCCCAAGCCCCACGCCCCCGATTTGCGGGCCCAGCCTCTACATAAAGCGAAGTTGTCATGCCCTAGGTGTCATGGAATTCGATAATAGTTATGTGAAGGATTAGGTTGTCGTCCTTTTCTAGGCTCACGACGTACAATCCAGGAAGGAAAAAGAGCGCAAAAGAAGAAAAGTGTCCAAAAATTGATGAAAACGTTCGATTTTGGGCTCCGAAAGTAGGCGTAGACGAGCTGGCTTCCTACCCTAGTCGTAGAGCTCTCGGAGAGCTTTCCAACGGCATGCTGTGCACCGCGTAACTCCTTACGGATCAAAAGTTATAGGCACCGGAGCGACGGAGACCTGGTCCTAAGCCCTACGTCCTCGGTTTGTGGGCCCAGCCTCTACGTGAAACGAAGTTGTCTTGCCCAAGGTACCATGGCATTCGATAATAAAAATGTGATGGATTAGGTTGTCATCCTTTTCGCGGCTCACGACGTATGATCCGGGATGAAAAAACAGCGCAAAAGAAGAAAAGTGTCCCGAAACTGATGAAAACGTTCGATTTTGGGTTTCAAAAATAGGCGCAGCCGAGCGGGCTTGCTTCCCCTATCGTAGAGCTCTAGGAGAGAATTCCAACGGTATGCTGTGCAACGCATAACTCCTTATGGATCAAAAGTTATGGGCACCAGAACGACGGAGACCTGGTCCCAAGCCCCATGCCCTCGATTTGCAGGCCCAGCCTCTACATGAATCGAAGTTTTCTTGCCCAAGGTGCCATGGGATTCGATAATAGAAATGTGATGGATTAGGTTGTCGTCCTTTTCTAGGCTCACGACGTACCATCCGGGACGGAAAAATAGCACAAAACAAGAAAAGTGTCCCGAAACTGATGGAAACGTTCGATTTTGGGCTTCGAAAGCAGGCGCAGCCATGCGGGTTGCTACCGTTGTCATAGAGCTCTCGCAGAGCTTTAAAACGGTATGCTGTGCACCTCGTAAATCCTTACACATCAAAAGTTATGGGCACCGGAGCAACGGAGACCTGGTGCCAAGCCCCACGCCCTCGTTTACGGTCCCAGCCTCTCCGTGAAGCGAAGTTGTCTTGGCCAAGGTGTCATGGGATTTGATAATAGAAATGTGATGGATTAGATTGTCTTACTTTTCGCTACTCACGACGTACGATCCGGGATGGAAAAATAGCGAAAAAGAAGAAAAAAGTCCTTAAACTGATGAAAATGTTTGATTTTGGGCTCTGAAAATAGGCGCAGCCTAACAAGCTGGCTGCCCTCGTCGTAGAGCTCTCAGAGACCTTTCCAACGGTATGCTGTGCGACACGTAACTCCTTACGGATCAAAAGTTATAGGCAAATGAGCAATAGAGACCTGGTCCCAAGCGCCATGCCCTCGATTTGCGGGCCTAATTTCTACATGAAGTGAAGTTGTCTTGCCCAAGGTGGTGTTGGATTCGATAATTGAAATGTGATGGATTAGGTTGTCATCCTTTTCTAGGCTCACGACGTACGATCCGGGATGGAAAAACAACGCAAAAGAAGAAAAGTATCCCGAAACTGATGAAAACCTTCGATTTTGGTCTCTGAAAACAGGCGCAGGTGAACAGGAATGCTGCCCCCTTCGTAGAGCTCTCGGAGAGCTTTCCAATGGTGTGCTGTACACCGCGTAACTCCTTACGGATCAAAAGTTATGGGCACTGGAGCGACAGAGACCTGGTCCCAAGCCCTACGTCCTCGGTTTGCAGGCCTAGCCTCTACGTGAAGCGAAGTTGTCTTGCCCAAGGTGTCATAGGATTCGAGAATAGAAATGTGATGGATTAGGTTGTCGTCTTTTTCGCCGTTCACGACATACGATCCTGGATGAAAAAATAGCACAAAAGTAGAAAAGTTTCCAGAAAAAGATGAAAACGTTTGATTTTGGGCTCCGAAAATATACGCAGTCAAGCAGGCTTGCTGCCCTCGTTGTAGAGCTCTCGGAGAGCTTTCCAACGGTATGCTATGCGCCGCGTAACTTCTTAAGGATCAAAAGTTATGGGCACCAGAGCGACAGATACCTGGTCACAAGCCCCACGCCCTCGGTTTGCGGGCCTAGCCTCTACGTGAAGTGAATTTGTCATGCCCAAGGTGTCGTGGGATTCTGTAATAGAAATGTGATTGATTAGGTTGTCGTCCTTTTCGTGGCTATTGACGTACGATCTGAGATGAAAAAATAGCGCAAAAGAAGAAAAGTGTCCTGAAGCTAATGAAAACTTTTGATTTTTGGCTCCAAAAACAGGCACAGCTGAGCAGGTTTGCTGCCCCTGTCGTAGAGCTCTCGGTGAGCTTTCCAACGGTATGATGTGCTACGCGTAACTCCTTACGGATCAAAAGTTATGGGCAAAGGAGCAACGGAGACCTGGTCCCAAGCCCTACGTCCACAGTTTGCGGGCCTAGCCTCTACGTGAAGCGAAGTTGTCTTGCCCTAGGTGCCGTGGGATTCGATAATAGAAATGTGATAGATTAAGTTTTGTCCTTTTCTAGGCTCACGACGTACGATCCGGGAATGAAAAACAGCGTAAAAGTAGAAAAGTGTCCCAAAACTAATGGAAACGTTTGATTTTGGGCACCGAAAATAGGCGCAGCCGAGCAGGCTTGTTGTCCCAGTCATAGAGCTCTTGGAGAGCTTTCCAACGGTATGTTGTGCACCGCATAACTCCTTACGGATCAAAAGTTATGGGCACCGGAGCGGCAGAGACATGGTCCTAAGCCCCACGCGCCCTCGGTTTGCGGGCCCAGCCTCTACGTGAAGCGAAATTGTCTTGTGAGGCCCGACCTCGATTTGTGTGTGATACCTCGTTTCGCGTGCCTTGATTTAGATTTAAGAATTGTGTTTTGTTTTGTGTGCCTTGCATTGAATTACGTGCATTCATTTAGGGTTGCGTGCATTTACTTGGGAAACGTGCACTCGTCTCGTAGTTCGTGCTTTGCCTCGTAGTGCATGTCCAAAACCTAGGAAAGCGTGCCCTCACGCTAATCAAGAAAGCAGCTTACACGAAGCACTAGGTTATTAATTAATCCTACAAATCCCACTAACTAATATTAAAATGCTAAGTCAATGCACTAGAAGACGAAATTGCACCAAAAGCTAGATATTCTTTATTCTTTATTCTTTATTCTTTGCATGTCCCAAACACACAATAAAATAAGCCTTGAACAAGACAAAAAATTCAGATTTGAGCACATCTTTGGCCGACCACTAGGAGCTTTGTGCATGCAATTTAATTTCAAATTCTACTCCTAAACATTCTATGACAATTCTATGACACAAAGCAATAAAAAAAATTAGCTCAAAACCCTCCTCAAAGCTCCATATTCTCAACACAAGCTCCATGCCCATACTAGATAATTCAAAATGCTTCTTGAAGACACAAAAGTCTGAAATTTACATGCTCAAGGCCGACACAAGCATCTATGCCCATCAAGCTTTCATTTTCTTTCATTTTCCTTCATTTCCTCTCACTCCTCTCTCTCTTGGCCTTGGCTGAATTTCTACACTCCATAGCTTATCTTCATCACTCCATGGTTCATGAAGGCAAGCAAGAAGCTAGGGAGCTCGACTAAGCAAGCTAGGTTGCAAGAAACACACATGCAAGCTCTTTGAACCTCCATTTCGGCTTAGGTGAGTTTGCTAGCTTCCATTTCTTTTCTTCTTGTTCTTACCACATGCACCTACTAAGAACTTGGTTACTAAGCTAGGAAATTAGAGAAAATCGAGTGGTGTCTCAGCTAAGCAAAGAAAAGAGTCAACCTTGTGCAACCATCAAGAGTCTTGTGCATCTTCTTGTTGTTTTGCTAAGGTGAGGGCTAAAACTTCTTGAAAATCTTTCAAAAAACCACATGCATGCCCTTAAATATCTATCTTTACTTCTGTACTTGTGATATATGTGTGTTCATGAGTTTTGTAAACATGCATGGCAAGATTTTTGGCTAGAATGGGATGATAGATGAAATCGGGTATGTGACAGCCTTCTGCCTTGTTGGTGCGAGGTGATTTTGACCAGGTGAATGATGTTGAAAATGCATGAAAATTGGTAGGTAACTAGTTTTTCCAGTTGTGATAATTTTTCACAGAAATAGGCCAAATCTAATTTTGACTCTAAAGTCCTCAAAATGACTAATTATCAAAATGTGTCCAAATTTGGAAAGTCTGAAAAAATGAAGCAGGTTTTGGCAGATTCACTGACCTTGTAGAAAGAACCAGTTTTAACTTAGTAAATGACATCCAAAATGCATGAAATTTGGTGTGATGCTATAGTTTTCAGTTCTGGACATTTTTGTCAGAAATGGACCAAGGCTAAATCTGACCCTAAGGCCCTCAAAAACGACAAGCAGTGAAATGTGTGCAAATTTGGACAGTTTTGTGTAGTCTCACTGTTTTGTCTATAACTATTGAACCCGAACTCCAAATGATGCGAGGTTTGTTTCTGAATTTATTTCACTCCTTAAGCTTTAATTTGACATCTTGTTCACTGGAATTGGAGATTGTTTGATTGTCTTAATGATTGTGAGAAAACAGTCCATTGCAGTGAGGGTTTCACCTATTGATATGCTTAGAAAAATTAATGTAGCTTCCCTTGTTGTATTAAATGCTTGGGATTGTGGCATTTGGATGTTTTGTGGACTGTTTTGAATGCTTGAGGGTGTTGGAATTAATCAATGCATGGCTTGAGCTTAATTACGAGATGACTTGGGGTTTAATCGCACGGGTAAGCACGAATTGAAACCCTAGTAACTAGGTAAACTTGCTAAGTGTTGATCCTTTGGATATTGTGTTTGATTATGTGTTTAGTAGGCTGCCCGTAGTTGTCCTCATAGCCCTAAACATGATTTCGATGATTACATGTTGATAAGTAGGCTTTTCTTGCACCTGGTCCCACGTAGATGTCGTTGCATGATGAATAATCTTATTGTTTGATTACATGAACTTTGAAATGAGTTATATGACTTGATTTACGTGCGTTACATGGCTACCCGTTTAATGTTCATATAACTCCATGTGCTTTTCAAGTGAATTTACTTGTCATATCGTGCCTCGCGTGTTTAACTGTCAATGTGCAATCTTATGACTGCTCGAAGGCAACCTACTTTGTTGTCCTCCAAATGGGATATATTAAATGTCATAAATGTGCATTGCATACAAGGTTGCAACCTTTCATTCTGGAGTGGTAGCGTTCACGTACACCGGGCGGCATCGGGCTTGCCGGTGCAACCATGACTACTATTGTCCAATTCCCTCTCCCGCTTGAGGGCTAGACTTCCTCGGAGAGTTGGGTCATAGGATTTTGGGGTACATCCGAAGTACACCCATTTGGCGTGATAAGGGGATGATTTGAAGTCGGACGCAACAACTGATACTGGAAACGAACTGAGAGCAAAAGCTCACTGTATCCTTTTCACTATGTGTATAAGTACTCTCGCTTGGTTCCTAGAGGACCTCGAGGAGGAAAGACGGGTAATTGTGTTCTTTTACTTTTACATTACATTATGTACTTACTTGTGATATATTCATGCTTGCAAAAAGGATTTTTCATAAGTTGAACCAGAAAATGAGTTTCAAAACTTATTTCTCGTTCCCCATCGCTGAGTTCATAAGGACTCACCCTCTTTTATCATCTCAGGTGAAGAAGACCAAGAACAGGTACCCGAGGACGACGTACCTAACGATGATTCCTTGGAGTGATTGCTTGCCCTACGTGCCTTACGTGACTATGGTCATTTTGTGAACAATATGTTGTTTGAAGACTATTTCATTTCTTATGATGCTTGCGATTGTAATGTAAAAGAGCCCCGTTGTAATTTGGGGTCTAATTTTGGCTTGTACTGATGATAACTAGATAGACACTACTATGGTCATTTTTGCTATCGTTATTGGCTAGTATCTATCATAGGATTATGAAGTAACAGGTAAGGATTAAGTAAAATGAACTTATCCAATCTTAAGCAGGTACTCATTGTTAAGCTAAGATCAACAGGTACTTTTGTAACGAGGATTAACAAACAAACGAGACATAGTATCATGCTAGGTTATTAATCAAACGAGACTTCAAGATAACTAGTAGGCGTTTCGTTTTATGTTAAATAGTAATCTTAGTTGGAAATGAAATTCGAGGCGTTTAGAGAACTAGGTCAAACTAAAGAGCCCAATTACAGCCGTTATGCTGCCGGTTTTCCGAAAAAATTATGGAGTCTAGGTTAAACATTAAGTGTTAAACTTTCATGAATGATTGAGTACGAGACATGACTTGAATGTTTAGATCACACCCTAGTCTAACCTTTATATGCCGGGTTGGGGCGTGACAGTCTTGCCTAAGGTGTCGTGGGATTCGATAATAGAAATGTGATGGGTCAGGTTGTCGTCCTTTTCGCTGCTCACGACGTATGATCTGGGATGAAAAAATAGTGCAAAAAAAGAAAAGTGTCCCTAAACTGATGAAAATGATTGATTATGGGCTCCGAAAATAAGCGCAGCCAAGCAGGCTTGTTGCCCCTGTAGTAGAGCTCCCGGAGAGCTTTCCAACGGTATGTTGTGCGATGCATAACTCCTTACGGATCAAAAGTTATGGGAAAAGGAACGACGGAGACCTGGTCCCAAGCCCAATGCCATCGGTTTGCGGGCCCAGCCTTTACTTGAAGCGAAGATGTCTTGCCTAAGGTGCCGTGGGATTCGATAATAGAAATGTGATGGATTAGGTTGTCATCCTTTTCTAGGCTCACGACGTATGATCCGGGAAGAAAAAACAGCGCAATGGAAGAAAAGTGTCCCGAAACTGGTGAAAACGATTGATTTTGGGCTTCAAAAACTGTTGTAGCCGAGCGGGCTTGCTGTCACCGTCGTAGAGCTCTCGGAGAGCTTTCCAACTGTATGCTGTGCGCCGCGCAAATCCTTACAGATCAAAAGTTATGGGCACCGAAGCGACGAAGACCTGGTCCTAAGCCCCACGTCCTCGGTTTGCGGGCCCAACCTCTATGTGAAGCGAAGTTGTCTTGCCCAAGGTGCCATGGGATTCGATAATAGAAATGTGATGGATTAGGTTGTCGTCCTTTTTCTAGGCTTATGACGTACGATCCGGGACGAAAAAACAGCGCAAAAGTAGAAAAGTTTGCTGAAATAGATGAAAACGTTCAATTTTGGGCACTGAAAATATGTACAGCAGGGCAGGCTTGTTGCCTTTGTCGTAAAGCTCTCGGAGAGCTTTCCAACGGTATGTTGTGTGCCGCGTAACACCTTAAGGATCAAAAGTTATGGGCATCGAAGCGAAAGATACCAGGTCACAAGCCCCACGCCATCGGTTTGCGGGCCCAACCTCTACGTGAAGTAAAGTTGTCATGCCCAAGGTGTCGTGGGATTCGGTAATAGAAATATGATTGATTAGGTTGTCGTCCTTTTCGTGGCTGACGACGTATGATCCTGGATGAAAAAACAGCGCAAAAGAAGAAAAGTGTCCCGAAACTGATGAAAACGTTTGATTTTGGGCCCCGAAAATAGGCCCAGCCGAGCAGGCTCGCTGCCCCCGTCGTAGAGCTCTCGGGGAGTTTTCTAACGGTATGTTGTACGATGCGTAACTCCTTACGGATAAAAACTTATAGGCAAATGAGCGACGGAGACCTGGTCCCAAGCCCCACGCCCTCAGTTTGCGGGCCCAGCCTCTACGTGAAATGAAGTTGTCTTGCCCAAAGTACCATGGGATTCGATAATAGAAATGTGATGGATTAGGTTATCGTCCTTTTTGCTGCTCACTACGTATGATCTTGGACGAAAAAATAGCGCAAAAGTAGAAAAGTTTCCTAAAACAGACGAAAACATTCTATTTTGGTCTCCAAAAAAATGAGCAGGCAAGCAGGCTTGCTGCCCCCGTCGTAGAGCTATCGGAGAGCTTTCCAACGGTATGCTGTGTGCTGCGTAACTCCTTAATGATCAAAAGTTATGGGCACCAGAGCGACAGATACCTTGTCACAAGCCCCACGCCCTCGGTTTGCGAGCCCAGCCTCTACGTGAAGTGAAGTTGTCATTCCCAAGGTGTCGTGGGATTCAGTTATAGAAATGTGATTGATTAGGTTATCGTCCTTTTCGCGGCTGACGACGTACGATTCGGGACGAAAAAATAGCACAAATGAAACTGATGAAAACTTTTGATTTTGGGCTCCGAAAACAAGCATAGCCGAGCAGGCTTGCTGCCCCTATCGTAGAGCTCTCGGAGAGCTTTCCAACGGTATGTTGTGCAACGCGTAACTCCTCACGGATCAAAAGTTATGGACAAATGAGCGAAGGAGACCTGGTCCTAAGCCCCACGCCAATTGTTTGCGGGCCCAGCCTCTATGTGAAATGAAGTTATCTTGCCCTAGGTGCCGTGGGATTCGATAATAGAAATGTGATGGATTAGGTTGTCGTCCTTTTCTAGGCTCACGACATATGATCCGGGAAGGAAAAACAGCACAAAAGAAGAAAAGTGTCCCAAAATTGATGAAAACGTTCGATCTTGGGCTCTGAAAATAGGCGCAGCTAAGCAGCCTTGCTGCTCCCATCGTAGTTCTCTCGGAGAGCTTTCCAACGGTATGTTGTGCACTGCGTAACTCCTTACGAATCAAAAGTTATAGGCACCGGAGCGACGGAGACTAGGTCCCAAGCACCACGCCCTCGATTTGCAGGCCCAGCCTCAACGTGAAACGAAGTCGTCTTGCCCAAGGTACCATGAGATTCGATAATAGAAATGTGATGAATTAGGTTGTTGTCCTTTTCGCGGCTCATAACGTACGATCCGGGAAGGAAAAATAGCGCAAAAGAAGAAAAGTGTCCCGAAATTGATAAAAATGTTTGATTTTGGGCTTCAAAAATAGCCGCAGCTGAGCGGGCTTGCTACCCCCGTCGTAGAGCTCTCAAAGAGTTTCCAAGTGTATGTTGTGCACCGCGTAAATCCTGACAGATCAAAAGTTATGGGCACCGGAGCAACGGAGACCTGGTCTCAAGCCCTACGCCCTCGGTTTGCGGACACATCCTCTACGTGAAGCGAAGTTGTCTTGCATAAGGTGCCGAGGGATTCGATAATAGAAATGTGATGGATTAGGTTGTCGTCCTTTTCGTTGTTCACGACGTATGATCCGGGATGAAAAAACAGGGCAAAAATAGAAAAGTTTACCGAAACAGATGAAACTTTCGATTTTGGACTCAGAAAATATGCGCAGCCGAGCAGGCTTGCTGCCCCCGTTGTTGACCTCTCGGCGAGCTTTCCAACGGTATGCTGTGTACCGCGTATCTGCTTATGGATCAAAAGTTATGGGTACCGGAGCGACGGAGACATGATCCCAAGACCCACGCCCTCGGTTTGCGGGCCCAGCCTCTACGTGAAGCGAAGTTGTCTTGCCTAAGGTGCCGTGGGATTCGATAATAGAAATGTGATGGATTAGTTTGTCGCCCTTTACGCTGCTCACGACGTACGATAAGGGATGAAAAAACAGCGCAAAAGAAGAAAAGTGTCCCTAAATTGATGAAAATGATTGATTATGGGCTCCAAAAATAGGCGCACCCAAGCAGGCTTGCTGCCCCCGTCGTAGAGCACCTGGAGAGCTTTCCAACAGTATGCTATGCGACGCGTAACTCCTTACGGATCAAAAAGTTATGTGCTAAGGAGCGACAGAGACCTGGTCCCAAGCCCTATGCCCTCGGTTTGCGGGCCCAGCCTCAACGTGAAGTGAAGTCGTCTTTCCCAAGGTGCCATGAGATTCGATAATAGAAATGTGATGGATTAGGTTGTTGTCCTTTTCGCGGCTCATAACGTACGATCCAGGAAGGAAAAATAGCGCAAAAGAAGAAAAGTGTCCCAAAATTGATGAAAATGTTTGATTTTGGGCTTCGAAAATAGCCGTAGCCGAGCGGGCTTGCTACCCCCATTGTAGAGCTCTCGGAGAGTTTCCAACTGTATGTTGTGCGTCGCGTAAATCCTGACGGATCAAAAGTTATGGGCATCGGAGCAACGGAGACTTGGTCTCAAGTCCTACGCCCTCGTTTTGTGGACACATCCTCTACGTGAAGCGAAGTTGTCTTGCCCAAGGTGCCGAGGGATTCGATAATAGAAATGTGATGGATTAGGTTGTCGTCCTTTTCGCTGCTCACGACGTATGATCCGGGATGAAAAAACAACGCAAAAATAGAAAATTTTACCGAAACAGATGAAACTTTCGATTTTGGACTCAGAAAATATGCGCAACCGAGCAGGCTTGCTGCCCCCGTCGTAGACCTCTCGGCGAGCTTTCCAACGGTATGTTGTGTGCCGCGTATCGACTTACGGATCAAAAGTTATGGGCACCGGAGTGACGGAGACATGATCCCAAGACCCACGCCCTCGGTTTGCCGGCCCAGCCTCTACGTGAAGCGAAGTTGTCTTGCCCAAGGTGCCATGAGATTCGATAATAGAAATGTGATGGATTAGTTTGTCGTCCTTTACGCTGCTCACGACGTACGATAAGGGACGGAAAAACAGCGCAAAAGAAGAAAAGTGTCCCTAAATTGATGAAAATGATTGATTATGGGCTAAAAAAATAGGCGCACCCAAGCAAGCTTACTGCCCCCGTCGTAGAGCACCTGGAGAGCTTTCCAACGGTTTGCTATGTGACGCGTAACTCCTTACGGATCAAAAGTTATGTGCTAAGGAGCGACGGAGACCTGGTCCCAAGCCCTATGCCCTCGGTTTCCGGGCCCAGCCTTTACTTGAAGCGAAGTTGTTTTGCCCCAGGTGCCGTGGGATTCGATAATAGAAATGTGATGGATTAGGTTGTCGTCCTTTTCTAGGCTCACGACGTACAATCCGGGACGACAAAATAGCATAAAAGAAGAAAAGTGTCCCAAAACTGGTGAAAACATTCAATTTTGGGATTCGAAAACTGGCACAGCAAAGCGGGCTTGCTGCCTCCGTCGTAGAGCTCTCGGAGAGCTTTCCAACGGTATGCTGTGCGCCGCGTAAATCCTTACAAATCAAAAGTTATGGGCACTGGAGCGATGGAGACCTGGTCCTAAGCCCCACGTCCTCGGTTTGCGGACCCAGGCTCTATGTGAAGCGAAGTTGTCTTGCCCAAGGTGCCGTGGCATTCGATAATAGAAATGTGATGGAATAGGTTGTCGTCCTTTTCTAGGATCACGACGTACGATTCGGGATGAAAAAATAGCACAAAAGTAGAAAAGTTTCCCAAAATTGATGAAAACGTTCGATTTTAGGCTCCGAAAATATGCACAGCCGAGCAGGCTTGTTGCCCCTGTCGTAGAGCTCTCGGAGAGCTTTCCAACGGCATGTTGTGCGCCGTGTAACTACTTAAGGATCAAATGTAATAGGCACCGAAGCGACAAATACCTGGTCACAAGCCCCAGGCCCTCAGTTTGCAGTCCCAACCTCTACGTGAAGTGAAGTTGTCATGCCCAATGTGTCGTGGGATTTGGTAATAGAAATGTGATTGATTAGGTTGTTGTCCTTTTCGTGGCTGACGACGTACGATCCGGGATGAAAAAATAGCGCAAAAGAAGAAAAGTGTTCCGAAACTGATGAGAACGTTTGATTTTGGGCTCCGAAAATAGGCACAACTGAGTAGGATTGCTGCCCCCGTCGTAGAGTTCTCGGGGAGCTTTCCAACGGTATGTTGTACGACACGTAACTCCTTACGGATCAAAACTTATGGGCAAAAGAGCGACGGAGACCTGGTCCCAAGTCCCACGCCCTCGGTTTGCATGCCCAACCTCTACGTGAAACGAAGTTGTCTTGCCCAAAGTGCAGTGGGATTCGATAATAGAAATGTGATGGATTAGGTTGTCGTCCTTTTCACTGTTCACGACGTACGATCCTGGATGAAAAATTAGGGCAAAAGTAGAAAAGTTTCCTGAAACAGACAAAAACGTTCTATTTTGGGCTCCAAAAATATGCGCAGCCAAGCGGGCTTGCTACCCCCGTCGTAGAGCTCTCGGAGAGCTTTCCAACGGTATGTTGTGTGCCTCATAACTCCTTAATGATCAAAAGTTATGGGCACCAGAGCGACAGATACCTGGTCACAAACCCTACGCCCTCGGTTTACGGGCCCAGCCTCTACGTGAAGTGAAGTTGTCATGCCCAAAGTGTTGTGGGATTCAGTTATAGAAATGTGATTGATTAGGTTGTCGTCCTTTTCGCGGCTGATAACGTACGATCCGAGATGAAAAAATAGCACAAAAGAAGAAAAGTGTCCCGAAACTGATGAAAACTTTTGATTTTGGGCTCCGAAAACAAGCACACAGCCGAGCAGGCTTGCTGCCCCCATCGTAGAGCTCTCGGAGAGCTTTCCAACGGTATGCTGTGCGATGCGTAACTCCTTACGGATCAAAAGTTATGGACAAATGAGCGACGGAGACCTGGTCCCAAGCCCCACGCCAACGGTTTGTGGGCCTAGCCTCTAGGTGAAATGAAGTTTTCTTGCCGTAGGTGTTGTGGGATTAGATAATGGAAATGTGATGGATTAGGTTGTCATCATTTTCTAGGCTCACGACGTACGATCTGAGAAGGAAAAACAGCGCAAAAGCAGAAAAGTGTCCCAAAACTGATGAAAACGTTCGATTTTGGGCACCAAAAATAGGCGCAGCCGAGCAAGCTTGCTGCTCCCGTCATAGTTCTCTCGGAGTGCTTTCCAACAGTATGCTGTGCGCCGCTTAACTCCTTACGGATCAAAAGTTATGGGCATCAGAGTGACGAAGACATGGTCCCAAGCCCCACGCCCTCGGTTTGCGGGCCCAGCCTCTACGTGAAGCGAAGTTGTCATGCCCTAGGTGCTGTGGGATTTGATAAGAAAAATGTGAAGGATTAGGTTGTCGTCCTTTTCTAGGCTCACGACGTACGATCCGGGAAGGAAAAATAGCGCAAAAGAAGAAAAGTGTCCCAAAATGGATAAAAGCGTTCGATTTTGGGCTCTGACAATAGGCGCAGCCTAGCACGCTTGATGCCCCAGTCATAGAGCTCTCGTAGAGCTTTCCAACAGTATGTTGTGCACTGCGTAACTCCTTACGAATCAAAAGTTATGGGCACCGGAGCGACGGAGAACAGGTCCCAAGCTCTACGCCCTCGGTTTGCGGGCTGAGCCTCTACGTGAAGCAAAGTTGTCTTGCCCAAGGTGCCATTGGATTCGATAATAGAAATGTGATGGATTTGGTTGTCATCCTTTTCGCGGCTCATAATGTACGATCTGGGACAGAAAAATAGCGCAAAAGAAGAAAAGTGTCCCGAGACTGATGAAAATGTTCGATTTTGGGCTTCGAAAATAGGCGCAGCCGAGCGGGATTGCTGATTTCGTCGTAGAGCTCTCGGAGAGATTCCAACTGTATGTTGTGCGCTGCGTAAATCCTGACGGATCAAAAGTTATGGGCACCGGAGCAACGGAGACTTGGTCCCAAGCCCTACGCCCTCGGTTTGCGGACACAGCCTCTACGTGAAGCGAAGTTGTCTTGCCCAAGGTGCTGTAGGATTCGATAATAGAAATGTGATGGATTAGGTTGTCGTCCTTTTTGCTGCTCACGACGTACGATCTGAGACAAAAAAATAGTGCAAAAGTAGAAAAGTTTCCTGAAACAGATGAAAGTTTCAATTTTGGGCTCTGAAAATATGCGTAGCCGAGCAGGCTTGCTACCCCCATCATAGAGCTCTCGGCGAGCTTTCCAATGGTATGCTATGTGCCGCGTATCTCCTTACGGATCAAAAGTTATGGGCACCGGAGCGACGGAGACATGGTCCCAAGACCCACGCCCTCGGTTTGCGGGCCCAGCCTTTACGTGAAGCGAAGTTGTCTTCCCCAAGGTGCCATGGGATTCAATAATAGAAATGTGATGGATTAGTTTGTCGTCCTTTTTGCTGCTCACGACGTACGATAAGGGACAAAAAAACAGCGCAAAAGAAGAAAAGTGTCCCTAAACTAATGAAAATGATTGATTATGGGCTCCGAAAATAGGCGCACCCAAGCAGGCTTGCTGCCCCCGTCATAGAGCTCCTGGAGTGCATTCCAACGGTATGCTGTGCGACGCGTAACTCCTTACGGATCAAAAGTTATGGGCAAAGGAGCGATGGAGACCTGGTCCCAAGCCCCATGCCCTCGTTTTGCGGGCCTAGGCTTTACATGAAGCGAAGTTGTCTTGCCTAAGGTGCCGTGGGATTCGATAATAGAAATGTGATGGATTAGGTTGTTGTCTTTTTCTAGGCTCACGACGTACAATCCGAGACGAAAAAATAGCGAAAAGAAGAAAAGTGTCCTGAAACTGGAGAAAACGTTTGATTTTGGGCTTCGAAAATTGGAGCAGCCGAGCGGGCTTGCTGCCTCCGTCGTATAGCTCTCGAAGAGCTTTCCAACGGTATGCTGTGCGCCGCATAAATCCTTACAGATCAAAAGTTATGGGCACTGGAGCGACGGAGATCTTGTCCCAAGCCCCACGCCCTCAGTTTGCAGGCCCAGCCTCTACGTGAAGCAAAGTTGTCTTGCCCAAGGTGCCGTGGGATTCAAGAATAGAAATGTGATGGATTAGGTTGTCGTCCTTTTCTAGGATCACGACGTACGATCCAGGACGAAAAAACAGCGTAAAAGTAGAAAAGTTTCCCAAAATTGATGAAAACGTTCGATTTTGGGCTTCGAAAATATGCACAGCCAAGAAGGCTTGTTGCCCCTGTCGTAGTGTTCTCGTAGACCTTTCCAACGGTATACTATGCGCCGCGTAACTCCTTAAGGATCAAAAGTTATGGGCACCGAAGCGACAGATACCTGTTCACAAGCCCCACACCCTCGGTTTGCAGGCCCAACCTCTACGTGAAGTGAAGTTGTCATGTCACGCCCCAACCCGGCCTATAAAGGTTAGACTAGGGTGTGATCTAAACATTCAAGTCCTTTCAAGTACTTAATCGTTCAAGGAGGTTTAACACTTAACGTTTATCCTAGACTCCAAAATTTTTTCGGAAAACTGGCAGCATAACGGCTGTAATTGGGCTCTTTGGTTTGACCTAGTTCTCTAAACACCTCAAAATTTACCATCTCAATTCCATTTCCAACTAAGATTACTATTTTACCGTCAATTGAATTGCCTATTGGTTATTTCGACATCCCGTTTGATTTATAACCTAGCATGATACTATGTCTCGTTTGTTTGTTTGACCTCGTTTCAAAATATACATGTTTAAGATTGGATAAATTCATTTACTTAGTCCTTACTAATGCACCATAACCTATGATAATACTAGCTGTAATAAAAGCATAACGATCATAGTAATGTCTAGTATCAGTCTACTTAATATAAGTACAAACCAAAGTTAGACCCCAAATTACAACGGGGGTCGTTTACATCATGACATCGAGTAACACAAAAGGGAATAGTCTTCAAGTAACATAAAGTTCACAAGTAGTCACGTTCAAACAAAACAACAATGACATGCAATCACTCCAGGGGTTCATCATTAGGCATATTGTCCTCGGGTACCTGTACCTGTTCTTCTTCACCTGTGATGAAAAAGAGGGTGAGTCCTTATGAACTCAGCAAGGGGGAAATGAGAAATACGTTTTGAAACTCATTTTTCGGTTCAATTATGAAAACTCCTCTTGAAAACATGTCACGTATTACAAATAATAAGGTACGCAAATATATGAAACAAATCGAGTAACAGATACATTTACCAATCATTTCAAGGATACGGTGAGCATTTGCTCTCAATATCAATTTCGATTCATTTGGTGCGACCGACTTCAATTATCCACTTATCGCTCCCAATTGGGTGTACTCCGGATGTACCCTGAAACCTACAACCCACCTTTCCAAGGGTGGAATGCCAAGCGAGAGATGGAATTGGACCATGGTAGTCACGGAAGCACCGGCAAGCCCTATGCCGCCCGGCGTTCGTGAAACGCTACCATGCCACAATGAAAGGTTGCAACCTCATATGCAATGCACATTTATAACATTTAACATATCACATTAGGAGGACAACAAAGTAGGTCGCCTCCAAACAGTTATAAGATCGCACGTTGTCAAGTAGTCAAACAAGGCACGATAAGACAAGTAATTTCACTTGAAAAGCATATGGAGTCATATGAACATTAAACGGGCAGCCATGTAACACATGTAAGTCAAGCCATATAACTCATTTCGAAGTCCACGTAATCAAGTGATACGATTATTCAACATGCAATAACATCTACGTGGGTTTGGTTGCAAGAAAAGCTTATTTAACAACATGCAATGGTCAAAATCACATTTGAAGTTATAAGACATTTACGGGCAGCCCACTAAGCATATAATTTCCACACAATATACAAATGATCAATACTTAGTAACTACCTAGTCATTAGGGTTTCCATTTCGTGTATATTCGTGCAATTTGAGCCTCATCCCAACTCAAAGTCAATCTCAAACCATGCATCATTTAATTCAACATCCTCAAACATTCAAAACAGTCCACACAACATCCCGAAGCTACAATTCCAAGCATTTAATTCAACAAGAGAAGTCACCACAATTTTTCTAAGTACAACATTAAGTGAAACCCTTACTGCAATAGGCTGTATTCTCACAATCAATAGGATAATAAAACAATCTTCAAATCCAGTGAATAAGATGTCAAATTAAATCTTAAGAAGTTAGCTAAAATCAGAAACAAACCTTGCATCAATTGGAGTTCGAAATCATTAGTTATAGCCGAAACAGTGAGGTAGCACAAAACTGTCCAGATTTGCACACTTTTTAGAAATTGACGTTTTTGAGGTCCTTAGGGTCAGTTTTAGCCTTGGTCCATTTCTGAAAAACTTGTCCAGAACTGAAAAATATAGAAGCACACCAATTTTTATGCATTTTTGACATCATTTACTAAGTCAAATATGGTTCGTTCCACAAGGTCAGAGCATCTGCCAAAACCTGCTTCATTTTTCCAGATTTCCAGATTTGGTCACATTTTAAAGATTTGCCATTTTGAGGACCTTAGAGTCAAAATTAGCTTCGGCCTATTTCTGGAAAAAAATGTTCAAAACTGTCCAAACTAGTCACCTACCAATTTTAATTCAATTTAAACATCATTTTCCTAGCTAAACTTATCTCGAAACAGACTGGTCAGAGAGCTGTCAACAATTTCGACTTCACCTAGCATCATTTTCAAGCCAAGATCTTGCCATGCATGGTTGTTTAAGCTTATGAACGACCATATAACTCAAGTACAGAAGCAAATACACACATCTATGAACATGCATGTGAATTTTTGAAGAGTTTTCAAAGGGTTTTAACCCTCACCTTAGCAATCAACCACAAGATGCTCAAAAACCTTGTTGGAGCACAACCTTCTTCCTTTCCTTGCTTAGCCGAAAACCCAACTAGCTTTTCTCTATTTTTCCTAGCTTAGTGGTCAATCTCTTAGCACATGCATGACGTCATAACATGAAGAAAACAAATGGATGCCAAGAAGCTCACCTAGGCCGAATAGAAGTCTTCAAAGCACATGCATGAGAATTTTTGAACTCTAGCTAGCTTGCTTCGACTTTCTTGATGGTTGCTTGACTTGATTAACTATGTTGTGAGGAAGAGAAGCTATAGAGGTAGTAATGTGCAGCTAGGGCCGAGAGAGAGAGAGAAATGAGAGGGAGAGAGAGAAGAATGAAAGAGAATGAAAGCTTAAGCATTTGGTCGGCTATTTGCCTTGCAAGAATTCTGATTTTTGTGTTATTCTTTTGAGCATTTGAATTATCTAAGCATGGGATTTAAGTGGGCCGAGAATGAGCAAGAATTTGAGGCAAAAAGGAAAGTGAAATTTTTAGAAAATGGTGGCATGCTTGTCTCGGCCTTGGGCTTGGAAAAATGCAGAATTTTTTGTCTTCAAGAGCATATTTGAATCATCTTTTAGCATGGTTGATTTTTGAAATAGCAAAATGTGCACAAATCCTCACATGGTCGGCCAAGCATGTGGGAAATTCTGAATTTTGTCTTGGTTAAGCTTATTTTATTGCTTGTGTTTGGGAGTGCAAAAAGAAAAGGAATAAAGAATGAAGAATGTTTAGTGTTTGGTGCATTTTTTGTCTTCTAGTGAGTTGAATTAGGATTATTATATTGATAGTGGATTTTGTAGGATTGTTTAATAGTCTAGTGCTCCGTGAAAGATGCTTTCTTGATTAGCGTGAAGGCACGCTTTTCCAGGTCTAGGGCACGCACTACGAGATAGGACACGAACTACAAGATGAACGCACATTTTTCAAGTAAATGCACGCAACCCTAAATGAATGCACGTAATTCAATGCATGGCACATAAAATGAACACAATTCTTAAACCTAGGTCATGGCACGCAAATCTAGGTTAGGGCATACGAAGTGAGATTTCGCACGCAAATCGGGGTCGGGCCTCACATGTCATGCCTAAGGTGTCGTGGGATTCGGTAATAGAAATGTGATTGATTAGGTTGTCGTCCTTTTGGCGGCTGATGACGTACGATCCGGGATGAAAAAATAGCGCAAAAGAACGAAAGTTTCCCGAAAATGATGAAAACGTATGATTTAGGGCTCTGAAAATAGGTGCAGCCGAGGAGGCTTGCTACCATCGTCATAGAGCTCTCAGGGAGCTTTCCAACGGTATGCTGTACGACGCGTAACTCCTTATGGATCAAAAGTTATGGGCAAAGGAGCGACGAAGACCTGGTCCCAAGCCCGACGCCCCCGGTTTGCGGGACCAGCCTCTACGTGAAACGAAGTTGTCTTGCCCAAAGAGCCATGGGATTCGATAATAGAAATGTGATGAATTAGGTTTTCGTCCTTTTCGTGACTCACGACGTACGATCAGGGATGAAAAAATAGCGTAAAAGAAGAAAAGTATCCCGAAACTGATGAAAATGTTCAATTTTGGGCTTCAAAAACAAGCGCAGCCGAGCGGGCTTACTGCCGCCGTCATAGAGCTCTCAGAGAGCTTTCCAACGGTATGTTATGCACCGCGTAAATCGTTACGGATCAAAAGTTATGGGCATCGGAGCGACGGAGACCTGGTCCCAAGCCCCACACCCTCGGTTTGCGGGCCCAGCCTCTATGTGAAGCGAAGTTGTCTTGCCCAAGGTGCCATGGGATTCGATAATAGAAATGTGATGGATTAGGTTGTCGTCCTTTTAGCTGCTAACGACGTACGATCTGGGACCAAAAAATAGTGCAAAAGTAGAAAAGTTTCATGAAACAGATGAAACGTTCGATTTTGGGCACTGAAAATATGCGCAGCCAAGCAGGCTTGTTGCCCACATCGTAGAGATCTCGGTAAGCTTTCCAACGGTATGCTGTGTGCCGCATAACTCCTTACGGATCAAAAGTTATAGGCACCGGAGCGGTGGAGATATGGTCCCAAAACTTATGCCCTCGGTTTGCGGGCCCAGCCACTATGTGACACGAAGTTGACTGGCCCAAGGTGCCATGGGATTCGATAATAGAAATGTGATGGATTAGGTTGTCGTCCTTTTCGCTGCTCACGACGTACGATACGGGACGGAAAAACAGCGCAAAAGAAGAAAAGTGTCCCTAAACTGATGAAAATGATTGATTATGGGATCTGAAAAAAGGCGCAGCTGAGCAGGCTTGCTGCCCCCGTCATAGAGCTCCCGGAGAGCTTTACAAAGGTATGCTGTGCAATGTGTAACTCCTTACAGATCAAAAGTTATGGGCTAAGGAATGACGGAGACCAGGTCCCAAGCCCTATGCCCTCGGTTTGCGGGCCCAGCCTTTACTTGAAGCGAAGTTGTCTTGCCCAAGGTGCCATGGGATTTGATAATAGAAATGTGATGGATTAGGTTGTCGTCTTTTTCTAGGCTCACGACATACAATCCGGGATGAAAAAATAGCGCAAAAGAAGAAAAGTCTCCCGAAACTGTTGAAAATGTTCGATTTTGGGCTTCAAAAACTGGCGCAGCCGAGCGGGCTTGATGCCGCCATCATAGAGCTCTCGAAGAGCTTTCGAATGGTATGTTGTGCGTCGCGTAAATCCTTATAGATCAAAAGTTATGGGCACCGGAGCGACGTAGACTTGGTCCTAAGCCCCACGCCCTCGGTTTGCTGGCCCAGCCTCTACATGAAGCGAAGTTGTCTTGCCCAAGGTGCCATGGGATTCGATAATAGAAATGTGATGGATTATGTTATCGTCCTTTTCTAGGCTCACGACGTACGATCCGGGACGAAAAAACTGCGCAAAAGTAGAAAAGTTCCCCCAAATAGAGGAAATGGTTCGACTTTGGGCTCCGAAAATATGCACAGCCGAGAGGGCTTGTAGCCCTTGTCGTAGACCTCTCAGAGAGCTTTCCAACGGTATGTTGTGCGCCGCGTAACTCCTTAAGTATCAAAAGTAATGGGCACCGAAGCGATAAATACCTGGTCACAAGCCCCACACCCTCGGTTTACGAGCCCAACCTCTATGGGAAGTGAAGTTGTCATGCCCAAGGTGTCGTGGGATTCGGTAATAGAAATGTTATTGATTAGGTTGTCATCCTTTTCGCGGCTGACAACGTACAATCCGGGACGAAAAAACAGCGCAAAAGAAGAAAAGTTTCCTGAAACTAATGAAAATGTTTGATTTTGGGCTCCGAAATAAACCACAGCCGAGCAGGCTTGCTGCCCCCGTCGTAGAACTCTCGGGGAGCTTTCCAACGATATGCTGTACGACGCGTAACTCCTTACGGATCAAAAGTTATGGGCAAAGGAGCGACGGAGACTTGGTCACAAGCCCCACGCCCTCGGTATACGGGCCCTGCTTCTAGGTGAAGTGAAGTTGCCTTGCCCAAAGTACCGTGGGATTCGATAATAGAAATGTGATGGATTAGGTTGCCGTCCTTTTCGTGGCTCACCACGTACGATTTGGGATAAAAAAACAGCGCAAGAGCAGAAAACTGTCCCAAAACTTATGAAAACGTTCAATTTTGGGCTCCAAAAATAGGCGCAGCCTAACGGGCTTTCTTCCGCCGTCATAGAGCTCTCGGAGAGCTTTACAACGGTATATTGTGCGCCGCGTAAATCCTTTCGGATTTAAAGTTATGGGCACTGGAGCGACAGAGACTTGGTCTCAAGCCCCACGCCCTCGGTTTGCAGGCCCAGCCTCTACGTGAAGCGAAGTTGTCTTGCCCAAGGTACCGTGGAATTCGATAATAGAAATGAGATGGATTAAGTTGTCGTCCTTTTCGCTGCTCATGACGTACGATCCGGGATAAAAAAACAGCACAAAAGTAGAAAAGTTTCATGAAAAAGATGAAACATTTGATTTTGGGCACTGAAAATATGTGCAACCGAGCAGGCTTGCTGCCCCCATCGTAGAGCTCTCAGCGAGCTTTCCAACAGTATGCTGTGTGCTGCGTAACTCCTTACGGATCAAAAGTTATGGGCACCGGAGTGGCGGAGACATGGTCCTGAGACCTACGCCCTCGGTTTGCGGGCCTAGCCTCTATGTGAATCGAAGTTGTCTTGCCCAAGGTGCCGTGGGATTCAATAATAGAAATGTGATGGATTAGGTTGTCATCCTTTTCGCTGCTCACGATGTATGATACGGGACGGGAAAACAGCGCAAAAGAAGAAATGTGTCCCTAAATTGATGAAAATGATTGATTTTGGGCTCCGAAAACAAGCGCAGCCAAGCAGGCTTGCTGCCCCCGTCGTAGAGCTCCCGGAGAGCTTTCCAACGGTATGCTGTGCGACGCGTTACTCCTTACGGATCAAAGTTATGGGCAAAGGAGCGACAGAGACTTGGTCCCAAGCCCCATGCCCACGGTTTGCGGGCCTAGCCTTTACATGAAGAGAAGTTGTCTTGCCCAAGGTGCCATGGGATTCGATAATAGAAATGTGATGGATTAGGTTGTCATCCTTTTCTAGGCTCACGACGTACAATCCGGGATGAAAAAACAGCGCAAAAGAAGAAAAGTGTCCCAAAACTGGTGAAAACGTTCGATTTTGGGCTTTCAAAACTGGCGCAGCTAAGCGGGTTGCTGCCACTGTCATAGAGCTCTCGGAGAGCTTTCCAACGGTATGTTGTGCGCCGCGAAAATCCTTACAGATCAAAAGTTATGGGCACTAGAGCGACAGAGACCTGGTCCCAAGCCCTACGCCATTGGTTTGCGGGCCCGGCATCTACGTGAAGCGAAGTTGTCTTGCCCAAGGTGGCATGGGATTCGATAATAGAAATGTGATTGATTAGGTTGCCGTCCTTTTCTAGGCTCACGACGGACGATTCGGGATGAAAAAATAGTGCAAAAGTAGAAAAGTTTCCCGAAATAGATGAAAACGTTCGAATTTGGCCTCCGAAAATATGCACAGCCAAGCAGGCTTATTGCCCCTATCGTAGAGTTCTAGGAGAGTTTTCCAACAGTATGCTGTGTGACGCGTAACTCCTTAAGGATCAAAAGTTATGGGCATCGAAGCGTCAGATACCTAGTCACAAGCCCCATGCCCTCGGTTTGCGGGCCCAACCTCTACGTGAAGTGAAATTGTGATGCCCAAGGTGTCGTGGGATTCGGTAATAGAAATGTGATTGATTAGGTTGTTGTTCTTTTCGCGGCTGACGACATTCGATCTGGGATGAAAAAATAGTGCAAAAGAAGAAAAGTTTCCCAAAATTATTGAAAACATCTGATTCTGGGTTCCGAAAATAGGCACAGCTGAGCAGGCTTGCTGTCTCCATCGTAGAGCTCTCTGATAGCTTTCCGACGGCATGCTGTACGACGTCTAACTTCTTACGGATCAAAAGTTATGGGCAAAGGTGCGACGGAGACCTGGTCCCAAGCCCCAAGCCCCCAGTTTGCGGGCCTAGTCTCTACGTGAAGCGAAGTTGTCTTGCCCAAGATGCCATGGGATTCGATAATAGATATGTGATGGATTAGGTTGTCGTCCTTTTCCTAGCTCACGACGTACGATCCAGGAAGGAAAAACTGGGCAAGAAAAGAAAAGTGTCCTAAAACTGATGAAAACATTCAATTTTGGGCTCCGAGAAGAGGCGCAGCTGACCATGCTTGCTGCCCCCGTCGTAGAGCTCTCAAAGAGAATTCCAATGGTATGCTAAGCGCCGCGTAACTCCTTGCGGATCAAAAGTTATGGGCACCGGAGCGACAGAGACATAATCCCAAGCCCCATGCCCTCGGTTTGCGGGACCAACCACTACATGAAGCGAAGTTGTCTTGCCCAAGGTGCTGCGGGATTAGATAATAGAAATGTGATGGATTAGGTTGTCGTCCTTTTCGTGGCTCACGACGTACGATCCAGGATGGAAAAATAGTGCAAAAGAAGAAAAGTATCCCGAAACTATTGAAAATGTTTGATTTTGGCATCCGAAAATAGGCGTAGTGATGCAGACTTGCTGCCCTCGTCGTAAAGCTCTCGGAGAGCTTTCCAACGGTATGATGTGTGCCGCGTAACTCCTTACGGATCAAAATTTATGGGCACTGGAGCGACGAAAACCTAGTCCCAAGCCCTACGCCCTCGGTTTGTGGGCCTAGCCTCTACGTGATGCGAAGTTGTCTTGCCCAAGGTGCCATGGGATTCGATAATAGAAATGTGATGGATTAGATTGTCGTCCTTTTCTAGGCTCACGACGTACAATCCGGGAAGGAAAAACTGCGTAAGAGAAGAAAAGTGTCCCAAAATTGATTAAAACGTTTGATTTTGGGCTCCGAACAGAGCCACAGCTGAGCATACTTGTTACCCCCATTGTAGAGCTCTTGGAGAACATTCCAACGGTATGCTATGTTCCGTATAACTCCTTACGGATCAAAAGTAATGGGAACCGGAGCGACAGAGACATGGTCCCAAGCCCCACGCCCTTGGTTTGCGGGCCGAACCTATACATGAAGGGAAGTTGTCTTGCCCAAGGTGGTGCAGGATTAGATAATAAAAATGTGATGGATTAGGTTGTCGTCCTATTCACGGCTCACGACGTACGATCCGGGACCGAAAAACATCGCACAAGAAGAAAAGTATCGTGAAACTATTGAAAATGTTCGATTTTGGGCTCCAAAAAAAGGGGTAGTTGAGCAGGCTTGCTACTCCCGTCGTAGAGCTCTCGGAGAGCTTTCCAACAGTATTCTGTGTGCCGCGTAACTCCTTACGGATCAAAATTTATGGGCACTGGAGCGACGGAGACCTGGTCCCAAACACCACGTCGTCGGTTTGTAGGCCCAGCCTCTATGTGAAGCGAAGTTGTCTTGCCCAAGGTGCCATGGGATTCGATAATAGAAATGTGATGGATTTGGTAGTCTTCCTTTTCGCCGCTCACGACGTACGATCAGGGATGAAAAACTAGCTCAAAAAAAGAAAAGTATCCAAAAACTAATGAAAACGTTCGATTTTGGGCTCTAAAAAAATGCGCAGCCAAGCAGGCTTGCTGCTCCCGTCGTAGAGCTCTCGGATAGCTTTCCAACGGTATGTTGTGCACCGCGTAACTCCTTACGGATCAAAAGTTATAGGCACCGGAGCGACGGAGACCTGGTCCCAAGTCCCACGCCCTCGGTTTGTAGGCCCAGCCTCTATGTGAAGTGAAGTTGTCACGCCTAAGGTGTCATGGGATTCGGTAATAGAAATGTGATGGATTAAGTTGTCGTCCTTTTCGCGGCTCACGACGTACGATCCAGGACAGAAAAATAGAGCAATAGTAGAAAAGTGTCCCGAAACTAATGAAAATGTTCAATTTTGGGCTCCGAAAATAGGTACAGAAGAGCAAGCTTGCTGCCCCCGTTGTAGAGCTCTCGTAAAGCTTTCCAACGGTATGCTGTGCACCACGTAACTCCTTACGGATCAAACGTTATGGGCACCAGAGCAACTGATACCTAGTTGTAAGTCCCACGCCCTTGGTTTGCGGGCCCAGCCTCTATGTGAAGTGAAGATGTCATGCCCAAGGTGTCATGGGATTCAATAATAGAAATGTGATTGATTTGGTTGTCGTCCTTTTCGCGGCTGACGACGTACGATCCTGGACCAAAAAATAGCACAAAAGAAGAAAAGTGTCCCGAAATTGAAGAAAAAGTTCAATTTTGGGCTTCAAAAATAGGCGCAGCCGAGCAAGCTTCCTGCCCCCGTCATAGAGCTCAGGAAGAGCTTTCCAACGGTATGCTGTGCGACGCGCAACTCCTTACGGATCAAAAGTTATGGGCAATTGAGGGACGGAGACCTGGTGCCAAGCCCCACGCCCTCGGTTTGCGGGCCCAGCCTCTACGTGAAGCGAAGTTTTCTTGCCCAAGGTGCCATGGGATTCGATAATCGAAATGTGATGGATTAGGTTGTTGTCCTTTTCTAGGCTCACGACGTACAATTCGGGAAGGAAAAATAGCGCAAGAGAAAAAAGTATCTCAAACCTGATGAAAACATAAAATTTTGGGCTTCAAAAATAGGCGTAGCCAAGCAGGCTTGCTTCCCCCGTCGAAGAGCTCTTGGAGAGCTTTCCAATGGTATGCTATGCGCCACGGAACTCCTTACGAATCAAAAGTTATGGGCACCGGAGCGACGAAGACATGGTCCTAAGCCCCACGCCCCCGGTTTCCGGGCCCAGCCTCTACGTGAAGCGAAGTTGTCTAGCCCAAGGTGCCATGGGATTGGATAAAAGAAATGTGAAGGATTTGGTTGTCGTCCTTTTTCATGGCTCACGACGTACGATCCGAGATTAAAAAACATCGCAAAAGAAGAAAAGTGTCCAAAAACTTATGAAAATGTTCGATTTTGGGCTTTGAAAATAGGCGCAGCCGAGCAGGATTGCTTCCCCCGTCGTAGAGCTCTCGGAGAGCTTTCCAACGATATACTGTGTGCTGCGTAACTCCTTACAGATCAAAATTTATGGGCACCGGAGCGACGGAGACATGGTCCCAAGCCCCACGCCCCCGGTTTACTGGCCTAACCTCTACGTGAAGCGAAGTTGTCTTGTCCAAGGTGCCATAGGATTCGATAAACGAAATGTGATGGATTAGGTTGTCGTCCTTTTCGCGGCTCACGACTTACGATCCGGGACGGAAAAACATTGAAAAAGAAGAAAAGCGTCCCAAAACTGTTGAAAACGTTCAATTTTGAGCTCTGAAAATAGGCACAGCCGAGTAGGCTTACTGCCCCCATCGTAGAGCTGTCGGAGAGTATTCCAACGGTATGTAGTGCACCACGAAACTCCTTACGGATCAAAAATTATAGGCACCGGAGCGACAAATACCTGGTCACAAGCCCTACGCCCTTAGTTTGCGGGCCCAGCATCTACGTGAAGTGAAGTTGTCATGCTCAAGGTGTCGTGGGATTCGGTAATAGATATGTGATTGATTAGGTTGTCATCCTTTTCGCGGTTGACGACGTACGATCCGTGACGAAAAAACAGCGCAAAAGAAGAAAAGTGTCCCGAAACTAATGAAAACATTCAATTTTGGGTTTCGAAAATAGGCGTAGCTGAGTAGGTGTGCGGCCCCCGTTGTAGAGCTCTCTGAGACGTTTCCAACGGTATGCTGTGCGCCACGTAACTCCTTACGAATCAAAAGTTATAGGCATCGGAGCGACGGAGACCTGGTCCTAAGCCCCACGCCCTCGGTTTGCGGGCCTAGCCTCTACCTGAAGCGAAGTTGTCTTGCCCAAGGTGCCGTGGGATTCGATAATAGAAATGTGATGGATTAGGTTGTCGTTCTTTTCGCAGCTCACGACGTACGATCCGGGATAGAAAAACAGCGCAAAAGAAGAAAAGTGTCCCGAAAGAAATGAAAATGTTTGATTTTGGGCTCCGAAAATAAGCGCAGCTGAGCAGGATTGCTGCCTCCATCGTAGAGCTCTTGGAGAGATTTCTAATAGTATACTGTACGACGCGTAACTCCTTACGGATCAAAAGTTATGGGCAAAGTAGCGACGGAGACCTGGTCCTAAGCCCCATACCCTCGGTTTGCGGGCCCAGCCTCTACGTGAAGCGAAGTTGTCTTGCCCAAGGTGCCATGGGATTCAAAATTAGAAATGTGATGGATTAGGATGTCGTCCTTTTCTAGGCTCACGACGTACGATCCGGGAAGAAAAAATAGCGCAAGAGAAGAAAAGTATCCCACAACTAATGAAATCGTTCAATTTTTGGCTCCGAATATAGGCGCAGCCGACCTGGCTTGTAGCCCCAGTCGTAGAGCTCTCGGAGAGCTTTCTAACAGTATGTTGTGCGATGCGTAACTCCTTACAAATCAAAAGTTATTGGAATCGGAGCGACAGAGACATGGTCGCAAGCCCCACGCCCTCGATTTGCGGGCCCAGCCTCTACATGATGCGAAGTTTTCTTGCCCAAGGTGCCGTGGGTTTCGATAATAGAAATGTGATGGATTAGGTTGTCGTCCTTTTCTTGGCTCACGACGTAAAATCCAGGAAGAAAAAATAGCGCAAGAGAAGAAAAGTGTCCAAAAATTGATGAAAACGTTCGATTTTGGGCTCTGAAAACAGGTGCAACCTAGTAGGCTTGCCAGCCCCGTCATAGAGCTCCCAGAGAGCTTTCAAACGGTATGCTGTGCGATGTGTAACTCCTTACGGATCAAAAGTTATGGGCAAAGGAGCGACGGAGACCAGGTCCCAAGCCCTATGCCCTCAGTTTGTGGGCCCAACCTCTACGTGAAGCGCATTTATCTTGCCCTAGGTGCCGTGGGATTCAATAACAGAAATGTGATGGATTAGGTTGTCGTCCTTTTCTAGGCTCACGACGTACGATCCAGGAATTAAAAACAGCGCAAGAGAAGAAAAGTGTCACAAAACTGATGAAAATGATCGATTTTGGGCACTAAAAACCGGGGCAGCCGAGCAGGCTTGCTGCCCCCGTCCTAGAGCTCTTGGAGAGCTTTCCAACGGTATGTTGTGCACCGCGTAACTCCTTACGGATCAAAATTTATCGGCACCAGAGCGACAGAAACATGGTCCCAAGCCCTACGCCCTCGGTTTGCGGGCCCATCTTCTATGTGAACCGAAGATTTCTTGTCCATGGTGCCATGGGATTCTATAATAGAAATGTGATGGATTAGATTGTCATCCTTTTCTAGGCTCACGACGTACGAACAGGGAAGGAAAAATAGCGCAAGAGAAGAATAGTATCCCAAAACTGATGAAAACGTTCGATTTTGAGCTCCGAAAACAGGCGCAGCCGAGCAGGCTAGCTCCCCTCATCACAGAGCTCTCGAAGACCTTTTCACCAGTATGCTGTGCGCCGCGTAACTCGTACGGATCAAAAGTTATGGGCACCGGAGCGACGGAGCCGTGGTCCCAAGCCCCACACCCTCGGTTTGCTGCCCAGCTTCTACGTGAAGCAAAGTTGTCTTGCCCAAGGTGCCATGGGATTCGATAATAGAAATGTGATGGATTAGGTGGTCGTCCTTTTCTAGGGTCAAGACGTACGATCCGGGAAGGAAAAATAGCGCAAGAGAAGAAAAGTGTCCAAAAATTGATGAAAACGTTTGATTTTGGGCTCCAAAAAAAGGCGCAGCCAAACAAGCTAGCAGCCCCTGTCGTAGAGCTCTCGGAGAGCTTTCCAACGGTCTGCTGTGCGACGCGTAAGTCCTTATGGATCAAAAGTTATGGGCAAAGGAGCGATGGAGACCTGGTCCCACGCCCTATGCCCTCGTTTTGCGGGCCCAGCCTTTACATGAAGCGCAGTTGTCTTGCCCAAGGTCTCATGGGATTTGATAATAGAAATGTAATTGATTAGATTTTCATCCTTTTCTAGGCTCACGACATACGATCTGGGAAGGAAAAACAGCGCAAGAGCAAAAAAGTGTCCTAAAACTGATAAAAACGTTTGATTTTGGGCTCCGAAAATAGGCACAGCTAAGCAAGCTTGCTGCCCCTGTCGTAGAGCTCTCGGAGAGCTTTTCAACGGTATGTTGTGCGCCACGTAACTCCTTACGGATTAAAAGTTATGGGCACCAGAGCGATAGATACCTGGTCACAAGCCCCATGCCCTCGGTTTACGGGCCCAGCCTCTATGTGAAGGAAAATTGTCATGCCCAAGCTGTTGTGGGATTCGGTAAGAGAAATGTGATTGATTAGGTTGTCGTCCTTTTCGCGGTTGACGACGTACGATATGGGACGGAAAAATAGCGTAAAAGAAGAAAACTGTCCCAAAATTGATGAAAACATTCAATTTTGGGGTCCGAAAACTGGCGCAGCAAAACCGGCTTGCTACCCCCGTCGTAGAGCTCTGGGAGAGCTTTCCAATGTTGTGTTGTGCGCCGCATAACTCCCTATGGATCAAAAGTTATGGGCAAAGGAGCGATGGAGACCTGGTCCCAAGCCCCACGCCCTCGGTTTGCAGGCCCAGCCTCTCCGTGAAGCGAAGTTGTCTTGCCCAAGGTATTGTGGGATTCGATTATAGAAATTTGATGGATTAGGTTGTCGTCCTTTTCTAGGCTTACGACATACGATCCGGGAAGGAAAAATAATGCAAAAGAAGAAAAGTGTCCCAAAACTGATGAAAACATTCAATTTTGGGCTCTAAAAATAGACACAGCCGAGTAGGCTTGTTGCCCCCATCGTAGCACTCTCGGAGAGCTTTCCAACAGTATGCTGTGCGCCGTGTAACTCCTTACAGATAAAAAGTTATGGGCATCGAAGTGACGGAGACCTGGTCCCAAGCCCTACGCCCTCGGATTGCGGGCCTAGCCTCTATGTGAAGCGAAGTTGTCTTGCCCAAGGTGGCATGGGATTCGATATTAGAAATGTGATGGATTAGGTTGTCGTCCTTTTCGCGGCTCACGACGTTCGATCCGGGACAGAAAAATAGTGCAAAAAAAGAAAAGTGTCCCGAAACTAATGAAAACATTCAATTTTAGGCTCCGAAAAGAGGCACGACTAAGCAAGTTTGCTGCCCCAGTCGTAAAGCTCTCGGATAGCTTTCTAACAGTATGTTGTGCGCCACGTAACTCCTTACGGATCGAAAGTTATGGGCACCGGAGCGATAGAGACCTGGTCCCAAGCCCTACGCCCTCGGTTTGCTGGCCCAGCCTCTACGTGAAGTGAAGTTCTCATACCCAAGGTGTCGTGGGATTCGGTAATAGAAATGTGATGGATTAGGTTGTTGTCCTTTTCGTGGCTCATGACATACGATCCGGGACGGAAAAACAGCGCAAACGTAGAAAAGTATCCCGAAACTGATGAAAATGTTCATTTTTGGGCTCCAAAAACAGACACAGCCGAGAAGACTTACTGCCTCTGTCGTAGAGCTCCCGGAGAGATTTCCAACGGTATGCTGTACGCCACGTAACTCCTTACGGATCAAAAGTTAAGGGCACCGGAGCGACTGATACCTGGTCACAAGCCCCACGCCCTCGGTTTGCGGGCCTAGCCTTATAGTAAAGCGAAGTTGTCTTGCCCAAGGTGCCGTGGGATTCAGTAAAATAAATGTGATGGATTAGGTTGTCGTCCCTTTCACGGCTCACGACGTACGATCCGGGATGGAAAAACAGCGCAAAAGAAGAAAAGTGTCCCGAAATAGAAGAAAAAGTTCAATTTTGGCTTCGAAAATAGGCGCAGCCGAGCAGGCTTCCTGCCCTCGTCGTAGAGCTCTCGGAGAGCTTTCCAACGGTATATTGTGCGACGCATAACTCCTTACGGATCAAAAGTTATGGGCACCGGATTGACGGAGACCTGGTCCAAAGCCCCACACCCTCGATTTGCGGGCCCAGCCTCTACTTGAAGTGAGGTTGTCATGCCCAAGGTGTCGTGGAATTCGGTAATAGAAATGTGATTGACTAGGTTGTCATCATTTTCGCGGCTGACGACGTACGATCTGGGACGGAAAAATAGCGCAAAAGAAGAAAAGTGTCCCAAAACTGATGAAAACGTTCTATTTTGGGCTCCGAAAATAGGTACATCCATGCAGGCTTGCTGCCCCCGTCATAGAGCTCTCGAAGAGCTTTCCAACGGTATGCTGTGTGTCACGTAACTCCTTACGGATCAAAAGGTATGGGCACCGGAGCGACGGAGACCTGGTCCTAAGCCCCATGCCCTCGGTTTGCGGGCCCAACCTCTACGTGAAGCGAAGTTGTCTTGCCCAAGGTTGTCACGCCCCAACCCGGCCTATAAAGGTTAGACTAGGGTGTGATCTAACATTCAAGTCATATCACATACTTAACCGTTCATGAAAACTTAACACTTAATGTTTTAGCCTAAACTCCAAAATTTTCTGGAAGATCGGCAGCATAACGACTGTAATTAGGCTCTTTGGTTTGACCTAATTCTCTAAACGCCTCAAATCTTCCTATCTCAATTTCATTTCTAACTAAGATTACTGATTACCATCAATTGAAATGCCTACTGGTTATCTCAATGTCTCGTTTGATTAATAACCTAGCATGATACTATGTCTCGTTTGTTTGTTTATCCTCGTTACAGAAGTACCTGTTGATCTTAGCTTAACAACGAGTACCTGCTTAAGATTGGATAGGTTCATTTACTTAGTCCTTACCTGTTACGTCATAATCCTATGATAGATACTAGCAGTAATAATAGCAAAATGATCATAGTAGTGTCTAGTGTCTGTCTAGTTAATATCAGTACAAATCAAAATTAGACCCCAAATTACAACGGGGCTCTTTTACATTACAAACATTGAATAACATAAAAAGAAATGGTCTTCAAGTAGCATAGTTTTCACAAATAGCCATAATCACGCAAAACACATAGGACAGGCAATCATTCCAAGGAATCATCGTTAGGCACATCGTCCTCTGGTACCTGTTCTTGATCTTCTTCACCTGAGATGATAAAAGAGGGTGAGTCCTTATGAACTCAGTGATGGGGAACGAGAAATAGGTTTTGAAACTCATTTTTCGGTTCAACTTATGAAAATATTTTTGCAAGCATGAATATAACACAATTAAGTGCATAACAATAATACAAAAGTAAAGGAACACAATTACCGTCTTTCCTCCCCGAGGTCCTCTAGGAACCAAACGAGAGTACTTATACACATAGTTAAAAGGATACGTTGAGCTTTTACTCTCAGTTCATTTCCAGTATCAGTTGTTGCGGCCGACTTCAAATCATCCCCTTATCACGCCAAGTGGGTGTACTCCGGATGTACCCCGAAATCCTATGACCCAACTCTCCGAAGAAGTCTAGCCCCCAAGTGAGAGAGGGAGTTGGATAGTGGTAGTCATGGTTGCACCGGCAAGCCTGATGCCGCCGGGTGTGCGTGAACGCTACCACGCCAGAATGAAAGGTTGCAACCTTGTATGCAATGCACATTTATGACACTTAATATATCACATTAGGAGGATAACAAAGTAGGTTGCCTCCGGACAGTCATAAGATTGCACATTGACAAGTAAACAAGCAAGGCACGATAAGACACGTAATTTCACTTGAAAGGCATATGGAGTTATATGAACATTAAATGGGCAGCCATGTAACGCACGTAAATCAGGTCATATAACTCATTTCAACGTCCACGTAATCAAATAATAACGTTATTCAACATGCAACAACAATCTACGTGGGTTCGGATGCAAGAAAAGCCTATTTGTCAACATGCAATGATCAAAATCACCTTTAGGCTATAAGGGCAACTACGGGCAGCCTGCTAAACATATAATTACACTCAATATTCAAAGGATCAACACTTAGCAAGTTCACCTAGTCACTAGGGTTTCCATTTCGTGCTTACCCGTGCGATTAAGCCTCAAGTCAACTCAAAATCAATCTCAAGCCATGCATCAATTAATTCAAACATCCCCAAGTATTCAAAAAAGTCCACACAACATTTCAATGCCACAATCCCAAGCAATTAGTACCACAAGAGAAGTTACAACAAATTTTCTAAGCATATAACTAAGTGAAACCCTCACTGCAATAGGCTGTATTCTCACAATCATTAAGGCAAGAAAAAAATCTCCAATTCCAGTGAATAAGATGTCAAATTAAAGCTTAAGAAATGAACTAAAATCAGAAACACACCTTGCATCATTTGGAGTTCGGATCCAATAGTTATAGCCAAAACAGTGGGATTGCACAAAACTGTCCAGATTTGCACACATTTCAATATTTGTCGTTTTTGAGGTCCTTAGGGTCAGATTCAGCCTTAGTCCATTTCTGACAAAAATGTCCAGAACTGAATAATCTAGCAGTAAACCAAATTTCATGCATTTTTGACATCATTTACTAAGTCAAAACTGGTTTGTTCCACAAGGTCAGTGCATCTGCCAAAACCTACTTCATTTTTTCCAGACTTCCAGATTTGGACACATTTTCATGATTTTCCATTTTGAGGACCTTAGAATCAAAATTAGCTTTGGCATATTTCTGTGAAAAATGTTCAAAACTGGAAAAACTAGTTACCTGCCAATTTGAATGCATTTTCAACATCATTTGCCTAGCCAAACTCACCTCTCAACAACAAGACAGAGAGCTGTCACCAAACCCGATTTCATCTATCATCATCTTCAAGCCAAAATCTTGCCATGCATGGTTGTAAAATCTTATGATACAGAAGCAAAGACAAACATTTAAGAGCATGCATGTGGATTTTTGAAGGATTTTCAAAAGGTTTTAGCCCTCACCTTAGCAAATCAACAAGAAGATGCACAAAACATGATGAAGCTCAAATTTCTTCTTCTTCCTTGCTTAGCCAAGACACCACCCGATTTCTCTCTATTTTTCCTAGCTTAGTGACCAAGTTCTTAGTAGGTGCATGTGGTTAGAACAAGAAGAAAAGAAATGGAAGCTAGTAAAACTCACCAAGGCCGAAATGGTTGTTCAAAGGGCTTGCATGTGTGATTCTTGCATCCTAGCTAGCTTGATCGAGTCTCCTTGCTTGTTGCTTGTCTTGATTAACTATGGTGTGATGAAGATAAGCTATGAAGGGAAGAAACTCAGCCAAGGCCGAGAGAGAGAGAGAGAAGAACGAGAGGGAGAGAGAGAAATGTGAGAAGAATGAGAGAAATGAAAGAAAAATGATGGCTTTGCAAAAGATGAAGCATGTTCGGCCTTGGGCATAGCAAAAATCAAATTTGTGACTTCAAGAAGCTTGAATTTTGAAGTGTTTAGCATGGGCAAGGGAGCATTGTCGAGAATGGCGGAGTTTTGAGGAGGTTTTGAGCAATTTTTTTAATGCATTTGTGTCATAGAATTGTCATAAGTTGTCTAGAATTAATTTGAATTGAGCAAGCAAGCATAAAAACCCACATGGTGGTCAGCCAAGGCATCAAAAATCTGATTTTTTGTCATCTTTTGAGCATTATTTAATTGTGTGTTGAAAGGGCAAAAAGAATAAGGGATAAAGAATAAGGAATGTCTAGCTTTTTGTGAGATTTTGTCTTCTAGTGGGTTGAATTAGTAGTTTAATAATAGTTAGTGGAATTTGTAGGATTAATTAATGACCTAGTGCTTCGTGTAAGATGCTTTCTTGATTAGCGTGAGGGCACGCTTTCCTAGGTCTAGGGCACACACTACGAGGTAGGGCACAAACTACGAGACGAACACACGTTTTTCAAGTAAATGCACGCAACCTTAAATAAATGCACGTAATTCAATGCATGGCACACAAAACGAACACAATTCTTAAACTTAGGTCAAGGCACGCAAATCTAGATTAGGGCACACGAAACGAGGTATCGCACGCAAATCGAGGTCGGGCCTCACATCCCAAGGTACCGTGGGATTCGATAATAGAAATGTGATGGATTAGATTGTCGTCCTTTTCGCGGCTCACGACGTACGATCCGGGATGAAAAAATAGCGCAAAAGAAGAAAAGTGTCCCGAAACTGATGAAAACGTTCGATTTTGGGCTTTAAAAATAGGCGCAATTGTGAGGCCCGACCTCGATTTGCGTGCGATACCTCGTTTCGTGTGCCCTAACCTAGAATTACATGCCTTGACCTAGGTTTAAGACTCGTGTCTCATTTTATATGCCTTGCATCGAATTACGTGCATTCATTTAGGGTTGTGTGTAGTTGCTTGGGAAACGTGTATTCGTCTCGTAGTTCATGCTTTACCTCGTAGTGCGTGCCCTAAACCTAAGAAAGCATGCCCGCACGCTAATCAAGAAAGTATCTTACACGAAGCACTAGATTATTAATTAATCCTACAAATTCCACTAACTAATATTATAATCCTAAATCAACTCACTAGAAGACAAAATTTCACCAAAAACTAAACATTCTTATTCTTTGTTCTTTATTCTTTTGCATATCCCAAGCACACACAATAAAATAATGCTCAAAATATAACAAAATTCCGATTTGAACATTGCTTTGGCCGACCATATGATGCAAGTTGATAAGCCTTTGCATAAATTTAAACTAAGCCTAGACAAACTATGACATAATCACTTTAAACAATGCATAGAAAGCTCCAAAAATACCCTACCATGCATGCTTGTCTCGGCCTCCTCACCCTTGTGTCTCCTCACAATTCAAATTGCTCAACATAACAACACAAAATCAGAATTTTGAGAGCATAGGGCCGATACACACACACAAACATTTCATTTTCCTCAAAACATTCTCTCTTTCTCTCATCTTCTCTCACCCTCTCGGCCATGGTTGCTTCATGACTCTCCATAGCTTAAGCTCATCTCCTAAGGTTCACCTAGGCACACAAGGACTCTAGGAATCTCGACCAAGCAAGCAAAAAGCCAGAAATGCATGCAAGCACACAAAAACCCTTCATTTCGGCCCTAGGTATGTTTGATAGCTTTTCTTTCATCTCCCTTTTGTTCTAACCACATGCACATACTAAGAACATGATAAGTCAGCTAGGAATTAAGGAAATCAAGCAATCTCTCTTGGCCAAGCAAGGAGAGAAGACCTTTTTGTGCATCTCCAAGAATTTTGAGCATCATTTGTCATCAATAGGCTAAGGTGAGGGCTAAAACTCTTTTAAAAGCTTTCAAAAACCACATGCATGCCTTCATATGTCTACATTTACCTCTGTACTTGTTGTATATGTGTGTACATGAGCTTATGTAACTATGTATGACAAGATATTTGGTTAGAACCTGAAGATAGGTAAAATCGCGTAGTTGGCAGATTTCTGACTTGGTAGAGCGAGGTGCATTGGACCTAGTAAATGATGTTGAAAATGTGTGAAAATTGGTAGGTCACTAGTTTTACCAGTTATGAGCATTTTTCATAGAAATAGGCCAATGCCAATTTTGACTCTAAGATCTCCAAAATGGCAAAACATCGAAAGGTGTCTAAATCTGAAAAATCTGGGAAAATGGAGCAGGTTTTTGGCAGTTTACTGTCCTTGTAGAACGAAACAGTTTTGACCTAGTAAATGATATTTAAAATGAATGAAATTTGGTAGGTTTCTATACTTTTCAGTTCTGGACATTTTTGTCAGAAATAGACTAAATCTAAATCTGACCCTAAACCCTCAAAAATGGCAAGTATTGAAATATGTACAAATCTGGACAGTTTTGCGTAGTCTCACGGTTTTAGCTATAACTCTTGAATCCGAACTCCAAATGATGCGAGGTTTGTTTCGTGATTTAAATCACTCATTAAGATTTAATTTGACATTTTGTTCACCGAAATTGGATATTTTTTGCTTGTCTAAATTATTGTGGGAAAATAGACCATTGCAGTGAGGTTTTTATTTAGTGATATTCTTTGAAAAATATTGTAACTTCTCTTGTGGTATTGAATGCTTGGGATTGTGGCACTTGGATGTTGTGTGGACTGTTTTGTATGATTGAGGATGTTTTAATTAATCGATGCATGGCTTGGGTTTAATTACGTGACAACATGCGGCTTAATCACACGTGTAAGCATGAATTGAAACCCTATTGACTATGAAAACTCGCTAAGTGTTGATCCTATGGTTATTGTGTCTAATTGTGTGATTAGTAGGCTGCCTAATAAATGTTAAGTATGCTTGAAATGTGATTCCCAATGATTACATGTTGATAAGTAGACTTTTCTTGCACCCGGTCCTATGTAGACGTCGTTGCATGCTTGTATAAATTTATTACTTGATTACGTGAACCCCGAAATGAGTTATATGACTTGATTTACATGTGTTACATGGCTGCCCATTTAATATTCATATACCTCCATGTGTATTACAAGTGAAATTAAATGTCAAAGCATGCCTAGTGTGTTTACTTGTCAACGGGCGATCTTATAACTGCTCGGAGCCAACCTACTTTGTTGTCCTCCTAATGTGATATGTTAAATGTTATAAATGTTCATTGCATACAAGGTTTCAACCTTTCATTGTGGCATGGTAGCGTTTCATGAATGCCGGGCGGCATAGGGCTTACCGGTGCTCCCGTGACTACTATGGTCCAATTCCCTCTCTCGCTTGGCATTCCATCCTCAGAGAGTTGGGTCGTAGGTTTTCGGGGTACATCCGGAGTACACCCAATTGGGAGTGATAAGTGGATTATTGAAGTCGGCCGCAACAATCATTATCGAAAATGATATTGAGACCAAATGCTCACCGTATCCTTGAAATGATTGGTAATTGTATCTTATGCTAAATTTGATTCATATACTTTGCGTACCTTACTACTTGTGATACGTGACATGTTTTTAAAAAGGGTTTTTCATAAGTTCAACTGGAAAATGAGTTTCAAAACATATTTCTCGTTCCCCCTCGCTGAGTTCATAAGGACTCACCCTCTTTTATCATCACAGGTGAAGAAGATCAGGAACAGGTACCCGAGGATAACGTGCCTATTGATGATTCCTTGGAGTGATTGCCTGCCCTACGTGCCTTACTTGACTATGGCCATTTTGTGAACGATATGTTTGTTTTGAAGATTATCTCTTATGTTGTTTGTCGTTGTTATTGTAAAAGACCCCCGTTGTAATTTGGGGTCTAATTTTGATTAGTACTGATTATAACTAGACAGACACCCTATTTGATCATTTTGCTACTTGATTAGTAACTACTACAGGCTTATGAAGTATTAGGCAAATGGCTAAGTAAAATGAATCAATCTAATCTTAAGCAGGTACTCATTTGTAAGCTAAGATCAATAGGTACTTGTATAACTGGAATTAACACATAAACGAGACATAGTTGTCATGCTAGGTGTTAATCAAACGAGACTTGAGATAAATAGTAGACATATCAATTGGTGATAAATAGTAACCTTAGTTGGAATCGAATTTCAGATTGAATATTTTGAGGCTTTTAGAAAATCAGGTCAAACTAAGAAACCAATTACAGACGTTATGATGTCGGTTTTTCAGAGAATTTATGGAGTTCTAGTCTAATGGATAAGCTTAATCTTCGTTAATCAGTTATAGTCGTAAAAGAACGTGAATGATTAGATTACACCCTAGTCTAACCTCCATAGGTCGGGTTGGGGGCGTGACAGCAGCCGAGAAAGCCTGCTACCCCCGTCGTAGAGCTCTCGGAGAGCTTCCCAACGGTATGTTGTGTGACGCGTAACTCTTTACGGATCAAAAGTTAAGGTCAAAGGAGAGTCGGAGGCCTGGTCCCAAGCCCCACGCCCTCGGTTTGCGGGCCCAGCCTCTACATAAAGCGAAGTTGTCTTGCCCAAGGTGCCGTGGGATTCGATAATAGAAATGCGATGGATTAGGTTGTCGTCCTTTTCTAGGCTCATGACGTATGATCCGGGAAGGAAAAACAGTGCAAGAGAAGAAAAGTGTCCCAAAACTGATGAAAACGTTCGATTTTGGGCTCCGAAAATAGGCGCAGCCAAGCAACCATGCTGCCCCATCGTAGAACTCTTGAAGATCTTTCCAACGGTATGTTTTGCGCCGCGTAACTCCTTATGGATCAAAAGTTATGAGCACCGGAGTGACGGAGACATGGTCCCAAGCCCCAAGCCCTCAGTTTTCGGGCCTTGCCTCTATGTGAAGCGAAGTTGTCTTGCCCAAGGTGCCGAGGGATTCGATAATAGAAATGTGATGGATTAGTTTGTCGTCCTTTTCGCGACTCACGACGTACGATCAGGAACCGAAAAATAGTGCAAAAGAAGAAAAGCGTCCTAAAACTGATGAAAATATTTGATTTTGTGCTCCGAAAATAGGTGCTGCCAAGCAGGTATGCTGCCCCCGTCGTAGAGCTCTCGAAGAGCTTTCCAACGGTATGTTGTGCAACGCGTAACTCCTTATGGATCAAAAGTTATGGGCAAAAGAGCGACGGAGACCTTGTCCCAAGCCCCATGCCCTCGGTTTGCGGGCCCAGCCTCTATGTGAAGCGAAGTTGTCTTGCCCAAGGTGCCGCTGGATTCGGTAATAGAAATGTGATGGATTAGGTTGTCGTCCTTTTCTAGGCTCACGACTTACGATCCGGGAAGAAAAAAATACGCAAGGGAAGAAAAGTGTCCCAAAATTGATGAAAATGTTCAATTTTGGGCTCCGAATACAGGCGCAGCCGAGCAGCCTTGCTCCCCGCATCGTAGAGCTCTCGGAGAGCTTTCCAACGGTATGTTGTGCGCCGCATAACTCCATACGGATCAAAATTTATGGGCACCGGAGCGACGGAGACATGGTCCCAAGCCCCATGCCCTCGGTTTGCGGACCTAGCCGCTACGTGAAGCTAAGTTGTCTTGCCCAAGGTGCCATGGGATTCGATAATAAAAATGTGATGGATTAGGTTGTTGTCCTTTTCTAGGCTCTCGACGTACGATTCGGGAAGGAAAAATAGCGCAAGAGAAGAAAAGTGTCCCAAAACTGATGAAAACGTTCGATTTTGGGCTCTGAAAACAGGCGCAGCTAAGCAAGTTGGCTACCCCCGTCCTAGAGCTCTCAGAGAGCTTTTCAACGGTACGCTGTGCGTCGCATAACTCCTTACGGATCAAAAGTTGTGGGCACCAGAGTGATAGAAACCTGGTCACAAACCCCATGCCCTCGGTATGCGGGCCCAACCTCAACGTGAAGTGAAGTTGTCATGCCCAAGGTGCTGTGGGATTCGATAAGAGAAATGTGATGAATTGGGTTGTCGTCTTTGTCTAGGCTCATGACGTACGATCCGGGATGGAAAAACAGCGCAAGAGAAGAAAAATATCCAAAAACTGATGAAATCATTCGATTTTGGGCTCCGAAAACAGGCGCAACCTAGCAGGCTTGCTCCCCTCTTCGTAGAACTCTCGAAGAATTTTTCAACTGTATGCTGTGCGCTGTGTAACTCTTTACGGATCAAAAGGTATGGGCACCGGAGCGACGGAGACATTGTCCTAAGTCCCACGCCCTCGGTTTGCGGGCCTAGCCACTAAGTAGCGAAGTTGTTTTGCCCAAGGTGCCATGGGATTCGATAATAGAAATGATAGATTAGTTTGTCGTCCTTTTCTAGGCTCAAGACGTACGATAAGGGAAGGAAAAACAACGGAAGAGGAGAAAGTGTCCTAAAACTGATGAAAACGTTCGATTTTGGGCTCTGAAAACAGGCGCAGCCGAGCAAGCTTGCAGCCCCCGTCGTAGAGCTCTCGGAGAGATTTCCAGCGGTATGCCGTGCAACGTGTAACTCCTTATGGATCAAAAGTTATGGGCAAAGGAGGGACGGAGACCTGGTCCCAAGCCCCATGCCCTCGGTTTGCGGGCCCAGCCTCTTTGTGAAGCGCAGTTGTCTTGCCCAAGGTGCCATGGGATTCGATAATAGAAATGTGATGGATTAGGATGTCGTCCTTTTCTAGGCTCACGACGTACGATCCGCAAAGGAAAAATAGCGCAAGAGAAGAAAAGTGTCCCAAAACTGATGAAAACATTCGATTTTGGGCTCTAAAAATAGGCACAGTCGGGCAGGCTTGCTGCCCCGTCGTAGAGCTCTCGGAGAGCTTTCCAATGGTATGCTGTGCGCCGCGTAACTCTCTACGGATCAAAAGATATAGGCACCGGAGCGACGAAGACATGGTCCCATATCCCACGCCTTCGGTTTGCAAGCCGAGCCACTACGTGAAGCGAAGTTGTCTTGCCCAAGGTGCCATGGGATTCGACAATAGAAATGTGATGGATTAGGTTGTCGTCTTTTTCTAGGCCCATGACGTACGATCCGGGAAGAAAAAATAGCTCAAGAGAAGAAAAGTATCCCAAAACAGATAAAATCGTTCTATTTTGGGCTTAGAAAATAGGCACAGCCGAGCAGGCTTGTTCCCTCCTTTGTAGAGCTCTCGGAGAGCTTTCCAACGGTATGTTGTGCGCCACGTAACTCCTTACGGATCAAAAGTTATGGACACCAGAGCGACGGAGACATGGTCCCAAGCCCCACGCCCTCGGTTTGTAGGCCCAGCCTCTACGTGAAGCGAAGTTATCTTTCCCAAGGTGCTGTGGGATTCGATAATAGAAATCTGATAGATTAGGTTGTCGTCCTTTTCTAGGTTGAAGACGTACGATCCGGGAAGGAAAAACAGCGCAAGTGAAGAAAAGTGTCCCAAAACTGATGAAAACATTTGATTTTGGGCTCCGAAAACTAATGCAGAAAAGCAAGCGTGCTGCCCTCGTCGTAGTGCTCTCGGAGAGCTTTCCAACGATATGCTGTACGCCGTATAACTCCTTACGATCAAAAGTTATTGGCACCGAAGCAACGGAGAAATGGTCCCAAGCCCCACGCCCCCAGTTTCTAGGCCCAGCCTCTACGTGAAGCGAAGTTTTCTTACCCAAGGTGCTGTGGGATTCGATAAAAGAAATGTGATGGATTAGGTTGTCGTCCTTTTCGCAGCTTATGACGTACGATCCGGGACCGAAAAATAGCGCAAAAGAAGAAATGTGTCCCAAAATTGATGAAAATGTTCAATTTTGGGCTCTGAAATTAGGTGCAGCAAAGCAGGTTTGCTACTCCCGTTGTAGAGCTCTCGGAGAGCTTTCCAACGGTATGCTATGCGCCACGTAACTCCTTACGAATCAAAAGTTATGGGCACCGGAGCGACAGATACCTGGTCATAAGCCCCACGCCCTCGGTTTGCGGGCCCAGCCTCTACATGAAGTAAAGTTGTCATGCCCAAGGTGTCGTGGGATTCGGTAATGGAAATGTGATTGATTAGGTTGTTGTCCTTTTCACGGCAGACGACTACGATCTGGGACAAAAAAACAGCGCAAAAGAACAAAAGTGTCCCGAAATAGATGAAAACATTTGATTCTAGGCTTCGAAAATAGGCGCAGCCGAGCAGGCTTGCTGCCCCTGTCGTAGAGCTCTTGGAGAGCTTTCCAACGGTATACTGTGAGCCACGTAACTCCTTACGGATCAAAGGTTATGGGCATCGTAGCAACGGAGACCTGGTCCCAAGCCCCATGCCCTTGGTTTGCGGGCCCAGCCTCTACGTGAAGCGAAGTTTTCTTGCCCAAGGTGCCATGGGATTCAATAATAGAAATATGATGGATTAGCTTGTCGTCATTTTCGTGGCTGACGATGTACGATCTGGGACCCAAAAACAACGCAAAAGAAGAAAAGTGTCCCGAAACTGATGAAAACATTTGATTTTGGGCTCCAAAAATAGGCGCAGCTGAGCAGGTTTGCTACCCCCGCCGTAGAGCTCTCAGAAACCTTTCCAATGGTATGTTGCATGACGCGTAACTCCTTACGGATCAAAAGTTATGGGCAAAGGAGAGACAGAGACCTGGTCCCAAGCCCCATGCCTTCGGTTTACGGGCCCAGCCTCTACGTGAAACGAAGTTGTCTTGCCCAAAGTGACATGGGACTTGATAATAGAAATGTGATGGATTAGGTTGTCATCCTTTTCCTGGCTCACGACGTACGATCCGGGAAGAAAAAACAGCGCAAGAGAAGAAAAGTGTCCCAAAATTGATGAAAACATTCAATTTTGGGCTACGAATACTGGCGAGGCCGAGCAGGCTTGCTCCCTCCGTCGTTGATCTCTCGGAGAGCTTTCCCACGGTATGCTGTGTTCCGCGTTACTCTTTACGGATCAAAAGTTATGGGCACCGGAGCGACGGAGACATTGTCCCAATCCCCACGCCCTTGGTTTGTGGGCCCAACCTCTACGTGAAGTGAAGTTTTCTTGCCCAAGATGCTATGGGATTTGATAATAGAAATGTGATGGATTAAGTTGTCGTCCTTTTCTAGGCTCACGACGTACGGTCCGAGAAGGAAAAACAGCGCAAGAGAAGGAAAATACCCCAAAACTAATGAAAATGTTCAATTTTGGGCTCCAAAATTAGGCGCAGCCGAGCAGGCTTGCTCCCCCCGTCGTAGAGCTCTCGGAGAGCTTTCCAAGGGTCTACTGTGCGCCGCATAACTCCTTACGGATCAAATGTTATGGGCATCGGAGCGACGGAGACATGGTCCCAAGCCCCACGCCCTCAGTTTGCTGGCCCAGCCTCTACGTGAAGCGAAGTTGTCTTGCCCAAGGTGCCGTTGGATTCGACAATAGAAATGTGATGGATTAGGTTGTAGTCCTTTTCTAGGCTTAAGACGTACGATCCGTGAAGGAAAAACAGCGCAAGAGAAGAAAAGTGTCAAAAAACTGAAGAAAACGTTCGATTTTGGGCTCTAAAAATAGGCGCAGCCTATCAACCTTGTAGCCGCTGTCGTAGAGCTCTCAGAGTGCTTTCCAACGGTATGTTGTGCGCCACGTAACTCTTTATGGATCAAAAGTTATGGGTATCGAAGCGACGGAGACCTGGCAGCAAGCCCCACACCCTCGGTTTGCGGGCCCAACCTCTACGTGAAGCGAAGTTGTCTAGCCCAAGGTGCCGTGGGATTCGATAATAGAAATGTGATGGATTAGATTGTCGTACTTTTCGTGACTCACGAAGTACGAACCGGGACGAAAAAATAGCTCAAAGAAGAAAAGAGTGCCGAAACTGATGAAAACGTTCGATTTTGGGCTTTAAAAATAGGCGCAGCCGAGCAGGTTTTCTACCCCGTAGTAGAGATCTCAAAGAGCTTCCCAACAGTATGCTGTGCGATGCGTAACTCATTATGGATCAAAAGTTATGGGCAAAGGAGCGACGGAGACCTGGTCCCAAGCCCCACACCCTCAGTTTGCGGGCCCAGCCTCTACGTGAAGCGAAGTTGTCTTGCCCATGGTACCGTGGGATTTGATAATAGAAAAGTGATGGATTAGGTTGTCGTCCATTTCTAGGCTCACGACGTACGATCCAGGAATGAAAAACAGCGCAAGAGAAGAAAAGTATCCCAAAACTGATGAAAACATTCGATTTTGGTCTCAAAAAATAGGCGTAGCCAAGCATACCTGTTGCCCCCGTCGTAGAGCTCTCCAAGAGCTTTTCAACGGTATGCTGTTCGCCGCGTAACTCCTTACGGATCAAAAGTTATGGGCACCAGAGCGACAGAGACATGGTCTTAAGCCCCACGCCCTTCGGTTTGCGGGCCTGGCCTATACGTGAAGCGAAGTTGTCTTGTCCAAAGTGCCGTGGGATTCGATAATAGAAATGTAATGGATTAGGTTGTCGTCCTTTTCTAGGCTCCCGACGTACGATCCGAGAAGAAAAAATAGAGCAAGAGAAGAAAAGTGTCCAAAAATTGATGAATACGTTCGATTTTGGGCTCCAAAAATAGGTGCAGCCGAGCAGGCTTGCTACCCCCGTCGTAGAGCTCTCAGAGAGCTTTCCAACGGTATGCTGTGCGACACGTAACTCCTTACAGATCAAAACTTATGGGCAAAGAAGCGATGGAGACCTGGTCTCAAGCCCCATGCCCTCGGTTTGCGGGCCCAGCCTCAACGTGAAGCAAAATTGTCATGCCCAAGGAGCCGTGGGATTCGATAATAGAAATGTAATGGATTAGGTTGTCTTCCTTTTCTAGGCTCCCGACGTACGATCCGGGAAGAAAAAATAGAGCAAGAGAAGAAACGTGTCCAAAAACTGATGAATACGTTCGATTTTGGGCACCGAAAGTAGGTGCAGCCGAGCAAGCTTGCTACCCCCGTCGTAGAGCTCTCAGAGAGCTTTCCAACGGTATGTTGTGCGATGCGTAACTCCTTACTGATCAAAAGTTATAGGCAAAGGAGCGATAGAGACCTGGTCCCAAGCCCTATGCCCTTGGTTTGCGGGCCCAGCCTCTACATGAAGCGAAGTTATCTTGCCAAAGGTGACATGGGATTTGATAATAGAAATGTGATGGATGAGGTTGTCGTCCTTTTTCAGGCTCATGACATACGAACCGGGAATGAAAAACAGTGCAAGAGATGAAAAGTGTCTCAAAATTGATGAAAACGTTAGATTTTGGGCTCTGAAAACAGACACAACCCAGTAGGCTTGCTCCGCCCATCGTAGAGTTCTCGAAGAGCTTTCCAACGGTATGGTGTGCGCCACGTAACACCTTGCAGATCAAATGTTATGGGCACCGGAGCGATGGAGACATGGTCCCAAGTCCCAAGCCCCACGCCCTCGATTTGCGGGCCCAGCCTTTACGTGTAGCGAAGTTGTCTTTCCTAAGGTTCCATGGGTTTCGATAATAGAAATGTGATGGATTAGGTGGTCGTCCTTTTCTAGGCTCAATACGTACGATCCGGGAAGAGAAAACAACGCAAGAGATGAAAAGTGTCCCAAAATTGAAGAAAACGTTCAATTTTGGGCTCCGAAAACATGCGCAGCTGAGCAAGCTTGCAGCCCCTGTCGTAAAGCTCTCGGAGTGCTTTCCAACGGTATGTTGTGCGACGCGTAACGCCTTATGGATCAAAAGTTATGGGCAAATGAGCGACGGAGACCTGGTCCCAAGCACCATGCCCTCGGTTTATGGGCTTAGCCTCTACGTGAAGCGCAATTGTCTTGCCCAAGGCACCGTGGGATTCGATAATAGAAATGTGAGGGATTAGGTTGTCGTCCTTTTCTAGGCTCACAACGTACGATCCGGGATGGAAAAACAGTGCAAGAGAAGAAAAGTGTCACAAAACTAATGAAAACATTCAATTTTGGGCTCTCAAAATAGGCACAACCGAGTAGGCTTGCTGCCCCAGACGTAGAGCTGTCGGAGTGCTTTCCAACGGTAGGCTGTGTGACACGTAACTCCTTATGGATCAAAAGTTAGGGAAAAGGAGCGACGGAGACCTGGTCCCAAACACCATGGCCTTGGTTTGCGGGCTCAGCCTCTACGTGAAGCACAGTTGTCCACCCCAAGGTGCCGTGGGATTCGATATTAGAAATGTGATGGATTAGGTCGTCGTCCTTTTCTAGGCTCACGACGTATGATCCGGTAAGGAAAAAGAGCGCAAGAGAAGAAAAGTGTCCCAAAACTGATGAAAACATTCGATTTTGGGCTCTGAAAATAGGCACAACCGAGCAAGCTTGCTACCCCCATCGTAGATCTCCCAAAGAGCTTTCCAACAGTATGCTATGCGCCGCGTAACTCCTTACGGATTAAAAGTTATGCGCACCGGAGCGACGGAAACATGGTCCCAAGCCTCACGTCCTCGGTTTGCAGACCCAGCCTCTACGTGAAGCGAAGTTGTCTTGCCCAAGATGCCATGGGATTTGATAATAGAAATGTGATGGACTAGGTTGTCATTCTTTTTTAGGCTCACAACGTACGATCCGAGAAGGAAAAACATCGCAAGAGAAGAAAAGTGTCCCAAAACTGATGAAAACGTTCGATTTTGGGCTCTAAAAATAGGCGCAGCCGAGCAAGCTTGCTACCCCCGTCGTAGAGCTCTCGGAGATGTTTTCAACTGTATGATGTGCGCCATGTAACTCCTTACATATCAAAAGTTATGGGCACAAGAGCGACATATACCTGGTCACAAGCCCCACGCCCTCAGTTTACGGGGCCAGCCTCTACGTGAAGTGAAGTTGTCTTGCCCAAGGTGTCATGGGATTCGGTAATAGAATGTGATTGATTAGGTTGTCGTCCTTTTCGCGGCTGACTACGTATGATCCGTGATGGAAAAATAGTGCAAAAAAAAAGTGTCCTGAAACTGATGAAAACGTTCGATTTTGGGCTCCGAAAATAGGCGTATTTAAGCCAGCTTGTTGCCCTCGTCGTAGAGCTCTGGGAGAGATTTCCAACGGTATGCTGTGCGCCGCGTAACTCCTTACGGATCAAAAGTTATGGGCAAAAGAACGACGGAGACTTGGTCCCAAGCCTTACGCCCTCAGTTTGCGGGCCTAGCCTCCACATGAAGCGAAGTTGTCTTGCCCAAGATGCTGTGGGATTCGATAATATAAATGTGATGGATTAGGTTGTCGTTCTTTTCTAGGCTCACAACGTACGATCCGGGAAGGAAAAATAGCGCAAGAGAATAAAAGTGTCCTAAAACTGATGAAAACGTTCAATTTTGGGCTCCGAAAATAGGCGTAGCCGAGCAAGCTTGCAGCCCCCGTCGTAGAGCTCTCGTAGAGCTTTTCAACGGTATGCTGTGCACCATGTAACTCCTTACAGATCGAAAGTTATGGGCACAAGAGCGACATATACCTGGTCACAAGCCCCACGCCCTCAGTTTACGGGGCCAGCCTCTACGTGAAATGAAGTTGTCTTGCCCAAGGTGCCTTGGGATTCGATAATAGAAATGTGATAAATTAGGTTGTCATCATTTTCTAGGCTCATGATGTACGATCCGGGAAGGAAAAACAGTGCAAGAAAAGAAAAGTATCACGAAACTGATGAAAACGTTCGATTTTGGGCTCTGAAAACTAGAGCAGAAAAACAAGCGTGCTGCCCTCGTCGTAGAGCTCTCATAGAGCTTTCCAACGATATGTTGTACGCCACATAACTCCTTACGGATCAAAAGTTATTGGCACCGGAACAACGGAGAAATGGCCCCAAGTCCCACGCCCCCGGTTTGCGGGCCCAGCCTCTATGTGAAGCGAAGTTTTCTTACCCAAGGTGCCATGGGATTCGATAAAAGAAATGTGATGGATTAGGTTGTCGTCTTTTTCGCGGCTCACGACGTACAATCCGGGATGAAAAAACAGTGCAAAAGAAGAAATGTGTCCCAAAACTGATGAAAATGTTCCATTTTTGGCTCTGAAATTAGGCGCAGCCGAGTAGGTTTGCTGCCCCCGTCGTAGAGCTCTCGGAGAGCTTTTCAACGGTATGTTGTGCGCCATGTAATTCCTTACGAATCAAAAGTTATGGGCACCGGAGCGGCAGATACCTGGTCACAAGCACCATGCCCTCGGTTTGCGGGCCCAGCCTTTACATTAAGTGAAGTTGTCATGCCCAAGGTGTCGTGGGATTCGGTAATAGAAATGTGATTGATTAGGTTGTCATTTTCGCGGCTAACGACTACGATCCAGGACGAAAGAACAACGCAAAAGAAGAAAAGTGTACCGAAACAGATGAAAACATTCGATTTTGGGCTCTGAAAATAGGCGCAGTGTAACTCCTTACGGATCAAAAGTTATGGACAAAGGAGCGACGAAGACCTGGTCCCAAGCCCTATGCCCTCGGTTTGCGAGCCCAGCCTCTACGTGAAGCGAAGTTGTCTTGCCCAAGATGTTGTGGGATTCGATAATAGAAATGTGATGGATTAGGTTATTGTTCTTTTCTAGGCTTACAAAGTACGATCCGGGAAGGAAAAATAGCGCAAGAGAATAAAAGTGTCCTAAAACTGATGAAAACGTTCGATTTTAGGCTCCGAAAATAGGCGTAGCGAGCAAGCTTGCTGCCCCCGTCGTAGAGCTCTCAGAGAACTTTTCAACGGTATATTGTGAGCCACGTAACTCCTTACAGATCAAAGGTTATGGGCACCGTAGCGACGGAGACCTGGTCCTAAGCCCCACGCCCTCGGTTTGCAGGCCCAGCCTCTATGTGAAATGAAGTTGTCTTGCCCAAGGTGCCGTGGGATCCAATAATAGAAATGTGATGGGTTAGCTTGTCATCCTTTTCACAGCTGACGACGTACGATCCGGGACTGAAAAACAGTGCAAAAGAAGAAATGTGTCCCAAAACTGTTGAAAACATTTGATTTTGGGCTCCAAAAATAGGCGCAGCTGAGCAGGTTTACTACCCCCATCGTAGAGCTCTCAGAGAGCTTTCCAACGGTATGTTGTGCGACGCATAACTCCTTACGGATCAAAAGTTATGGGCAAAGGAGAGACGGAGACCTAGTCCCAAGCCCCATGCCTTCAGTTTGTGGGCCCAGCCTCTACATGAAGCGAAGTTGTCTTGCCCAAGGTGACATGGGATTTGATAATAGAAATGTGATGGATTAGGTTGTCATCCTTTTCTAGGCTCACGACGTACGATCCAAGAAGGAAAAACAACGCAAGAGAAGAAAAGTGTCCCAAAATTGATGAAAACATTCAATTTTAGGCTACGAATACTAGCGAAGCCAAGCAGGCTTGCTCCCTCCGTCGTTGTGCTCTCGGAGAGCTTTCCAACGGTATGCTGTGCTCCGCGTAACTCCTTAGGGATCAAAAGTTATGGGCACCGGAGCAACGGAGACATTGTCCCAATCCCCACACCCTTGGTTTGCGGGCCCAACCTCTACGTGAAGCGAAGTTGTATTGCCCAAGGTGCCGTGGGATTCGATAATAGAAATGTGATGGATTAGGTTGTCATCCTTTTCTAGGCTCACGACGTACGGTCTGAGAAGGAAAAACAGAGCAAGAGAAGGAAAATACCCCAAAACTAATGAAAATGTTCGACTTTGGGCTCCAAAAATAGGCGCAGCCGAGCAGGCTTGCTCCCCCCGTCGTAGAGCTCTTGGAGAGCTTTCCAACGGTATGTTGTGCGCCGCGTAACTCTATATGGATCAAATGTTATAGGCATCGGAGTGACGGAGACATGGTCCCAAGCCCCACGCCCTCGGTTTGCTGGCCCAGCCTCTACGTGAAGCGAAGTTCTCTTGCCCAAGGTGTCGTTGGATTCGATAATAGAAATGTGATGGATTAGGTTGTAGTCCTTTTCTAGGCTCAAGACGTACGACCCGGGAAGGAAAACCAGAGCAAGAGAAGAAAAGTGACCCAAAATTGAAGAAAACGTTCGATTTTGGGCTCTAAAAATAGGTGCAACCTAGCAACCTTGTAGCCCGTATCGTAGAGCTCTTGGAGTGCTTTGCAACGGTATGCGGTGCGCCACGTAACTCCTTATGGATCAAAAGTTTTGGGCACCGAAGCATCGGAGACTTGGCTGCAAGCCCTGCACCATCAGTTTTCGGGCCCAGCCACTACGTGAAGCGAAGTTGTCTAGCCCAAGGTGCCATGAGATTCGATAATAGAAATGTGATGGATTAGATTGTTGTACTTTTCGCGGCTCACGACATACGATCTGGGACGAAAAAATAGCGCTAAGAAGAAAATTGTACCAAAACTGATGAAAACATTCAATTTTGGGCTTTAAAAATAGGCACAGCCGAGCAGGTTTGCTACCCCGTCGTAGAGATCTCAAAGAGCTTTCCAATGGTATGCTGTGCGACGCGTAACTCATTATGGATCAAAAGTTATGGGCAAAGGAGCGACGGAGACCTGGTCTTAAGCCCCACACCCTCGGTTTGCAGGCCCAGCCTCTACGTTAAGCGAAGTTGTCTTGCCCAAAGTGACGTGGGATTCGATAATAGAAAAGTGATGGATTAGGTTGTCTTCCATTTCTAGGCTCACGACGTACGATCCGGGAATGAAAAGCAGCGCAAGAGAAGAAAAGTGTCCCAAAACTGATGAAAACGTTCGATTTTGGGCTCAGAAAATAGGCGTAGCCAAGCATACTTGCTGCCCCCGTCGTAGAGCCCTCCGAGAGCTTTCCAACGGTATGATGTTCGCTGCGTAACTCCTTACAGATCAAAAGTTATGGGTACTAGAGCGACGGAGACATGGTCCCAAGCCCCACGCCCTCGGTTTGCGGGCCTGGCCTATACGTGAAGCGAAGTTGTCTTGTCCAAGGTGCCGTGGGATTCGATAATAGAAGTGTAATGGATTAGGTTGTCGTCCTTTTCTAGGCTCCCGACGTACGATCCGGGAAGAAAAAACAGAGCAAGAGAAGAAAAGTGTCCAAAAATTAATGAATACATTCGATTTTGGGCTCTGAAAATAGGCACAGTCGAGCAGGCTTGCTACCCCCGTCGTAGAGCTCTCAGAGAGCTTTCCAACTGTATGCTGTACGACGCATAACTCCCTACATATCAAAAGTTATGGGCAAAGGAGCGACGGAGACTTGGTCTCAAGCCCCATGCCCTCGGTTTGCAGGCCTAGCCTCAACGTGAAACGAAATTGTCATGCCCAAGGTGCCGTGGAATTCAATAATAGAAATGTAATGGATTAGGTTGTCATCCTTTTCTAGGCTCCCTATGTACGATCCGGGAAGAAAAAACAGAGCAAGAGAAGAAAAGTGTCCAAAAATTGATGAATACGTTCGATTTTGGACTCCAAAAACAGGCGCAGCCGAGCAGGCTTGCTACCCCCGTCATAGAGCTCTCAGAGAGCTTTCCAACGGTATGTTGTGCGACGTGTCACTCCTTACTGATCAAAAGTTATGGGCAAAGGAGTGACAGAGACCTGGTCCCAAGCCCCATGCGCTCGGTTTGCGGGCCCAGCCTCTACATGAAGCGAAGTTGTCTTGCCAAAGGTGCTGTGGGATTTGATAATAGAAATGTGATGGATTAGGTTGTCGTCCTTTTCTAGGCTCACGACGTACAAACCGGGAATGAAAAATAGCGCAAGAGAAGAAAAGTGTTCCAAAACTGATGAAAACGTTAGATTTTGGGCTCTGAAAAAAGACACAACCTAGCAGGCTTGCTCCGCCCGTCGTAGAGTTCTCGAAGAGCTTTCCAATGGTATGGTGTGCGCCACGTAACACCTTGCGGATCAAATGTTATGGGCACTGGAGCGACGGAGACATGGTACTAAGCCCCAAGCCCTACGCCCCCGGTTTCCGAGCCCAGCCTCTACGTGAAGCGAAGTTGTCTTGCCCAAGGTGCCATGGGTTTCGATAATAGAAATGTGATAGATTAGGTTGTCGTCCTTTTCTAGGCTCAAGACATACGATCCGGGAAGGGAAAACAGCGCAAGAGATGAAAAGTGTCCCAAAACAGAAGAAAATGTTCGATTTTGGGCTCCGAAAACATGCGCAACCGAGCAAGCTTGCAGCCCCAGTCGTAGAGCTCTCGGAGTGCTTTCCGACGGTATGCTGTGCGACGCGTAATGCCTTATGGATCAAAAGTTATTGGCAAAGGAGCGACAGAGACCTGGTCCCAAGCACCATGCCCTCGGTTTGCGGGCTCAGCCTCTACGTGAAGCGTAATTGTCTTGCCCAAGGTGCAGTGGGATTCGATAATAGAAATGTGAGGGATTAGGTTGTCATCCTTTTCTAGGCTCACAACGTATGATCCGGGAAGGAAAAACATCGCAAGAGAAGAAAAGTATCACAAAACTAATGAAAACATTCGATTTTGGGCTCTCAAAATAGGCACAACCGAGCATGCTTGCTGCCCCTGTCGTAGAGCTGTCGGAGTGCTTTCCAACGGTATGCTGTGCGACGCGTAACTCCTTATGGATCAAAAGTTAGGGCAAAGGAGCGACGGAGACCTAGTCCCAAACACCATGGCCTCGGTTTACGGGCTCAGCCATTACGTGAAGCGCAGTTGTCCACCCCAAGGTGCCGTGGGATTCGATATTAGAAATGTGGTGGATTAGGTCATCGTCCTTTTCTAGGCTCACGACGTATGATCCGGGAAGGAAAAAGAGCGCAAGAGAAGAAAAGTATCCCAAAACTGATGAAAACATTCGATTTTGGGCTCTGAAAATGGGCACAACTGAGCAGGCTTGCTACCCCCGTCGTAGAGCTCCCGGAGAGCTTTCCAACGGTATGCTGTGCACCGCATAACTCCTTACGGATTAAAAGTTATGTGCACCGGAGCGACAAAGACATGGTCCCAAGCCTCACGCCCTCGGTTTGCAGGTCCAGCCTCTACGTGAAGCGAAGTTGTCTTGCCCAAGATGCCATGGGATTCGATAATAGAAATGTGATGGATTAGATTGTCATTCTTTTCTAGGCTCACAACGTACGATCCGGGAAGAAAAACAACGCAAGAGAAGAAAAGTGTCCCAAAACTGATGAAAACGTTCGATTTGGGGCTCCGAAAATAGGCGCAGCCAAGCAAGCTTGCTACCCCTGTCGTAGAGCTCTCGGTGAGCTTTTCAACGGTATGTTGTGCGGCATGTAACTCCTTATAGATCAAAAGTTATGGGCACAAGAGCGACATATACCTGGTCACAAGCCCCACGCCCTCGGTTTACGGGGCCAGCCTCTACTTGAAGTGAAGTTGTCATGCCCAAGGTGTCATGGGATTCGGTAATAGAAATGTGATTGATTTGGTTGTCGTCCTTTTCGCGGCTGACGACGTACGATCCGTGATGGAAAAATAGTGCAAAAAAAGAAAAGTGTCCTAAAACTGATGAAAACGTTAGATTTTGGACTCCGAAAATAGGCGCATCTAAGCCAGCTTGCTACCCCCGTCGTAGAGCTCTGGGAGAGCTTTCCAACGGTATGCTGTGCACCGCGTAACTCCTTACGGATCAAAAGTTATGGGCAAATGAGTGACGGAGACCTGGTCCCAAGCCCTACGCCCTCGGTTTGCGGGCCCAGCCTCTACGTGAAGCGAAGTTGTCTTTCCCAAGGTACCATGGGATTCGATAATAGAAATGTGATGGATTAGGTTCTCGTCCTTTTCTAGGCTCACGACGTACGATCCGAGAAGGAAAAACAGCACAAAAGTAGAAAAGTGTCCCAAAACTTATGAAAACGTTCAATTTTGGGCTCCGAAAACAGGCACAACCGAGCAAGCTTGTTGCCCCCATCGTAGAGCTCTCGTAGAGCTTTCCAACGGTAAGTTGTATGCCGCGTAACTCCTTACGGATCAAAAGTTATGGGCACCGGAGCGACGGAGACCTAGTCCCAAACCCCACGCCCTCGGTTTGTAGGCCTAGCCTCTACGTGAAGCGAAGTTGTCTTACCTAAGGTGCCGTGGGAATCGATAATAGAAACGTGATGGATTAGGTCATCCTCCTTTTCGCGGCTCATGACGTACGATTCGGGACAAAAAAATAGTGCAAAAGTAGAAAAGTGACCCGAAATTGATGAAAATGTTCAATTTTCGGCTACGAAAACAGGCGCAACCGAGCAGGCTTGTTGCCCCCATCGTAGAGAGCTTTCCGACGGTATGCTGTGCGCCTCGTAAATCCTTACGGATCAAAAGTTTTGGGCACCGGAGCGACGGAGACTAGGTCCTAAGCCCCACGCCCTTGGTTTGCGGGCCCAGCCTCTACGTGAAGTAAAGTTGTCTTGCCCAAGGTGCCGTGGGATTCGATAATAGAAATGTGATGGATTAGATTGTCGTCCTTTTCGCTGCTCACGATGTACGATCCGGGCCGAAAAAATAGCGCAAAAGTTGAAAAGTTTCCCAAAATTGATGAAAACGTTCGATTTTGGGCTCTGAAAATAGGCCTAGCCAAGTAGGCTCACTACTCCCATCGTAGAGCTCTCGGAGAGCTTTCCAACGGTATGCTGTGTGCCGCGTAACTCCTTATGGATCAAAAATTATAGGCACTAGAGCGATAGATACCTGGTCACAAGCCCCACGTCCTTGGCTTGCGGGCTCAGCCTCTACGTGAAGTAAAGTTATCATGCCCAAGGTGTCGTGGCATTCGGTAATAGAAATGTGATTAATTAGGTTATCATCCTTTTCGCGGCTGACGACGTACGATCCGGGACAAAAAAACAGTGCAATAGAAGAAAAGTATCCCAAAACTGATGAAAACGTTTGATTTTGGGCTCCGAAAATAGGCGCAGCCGAGCAGGCTTGCTACACGTGTCGTCGAGCTCTCGGAGAGCTTTACAACGGTATACTGTGCACCGCGTAACTCCTCACGGACCAAAAGTTATAGGCAAAGGAGCGACAGAGACTTGGTTCCAAGCCCCACGCCCTCGGTTTACGGGCCCAGCCTATACGTGAAGCGAAGTTGTCTTGCCCAAGGTGCCATGGGATTCGATAATAGAAATGTGATGGATTAGGTTGTATTCCTTTTCTAGGCTCACGACGTACGATCCGGGAAGGAAAAATAGCGCAAGAGAGGAAAAGTGTCCTAAAACTAATGAAAACGTTTGATTTTGGGATCCGAAAATAGGCGCATCCGAGCAGGATTGCTACCTCTGTCGTAGAGCTCTCGGAGAGCTTTACAACAGTATGCTGTGCACCACGTAACTCTTTACGGATCAAAAGTTATAGGCACCGGAGCGACAGAGACATGGTCCCATGCCCCACGCCCTTGGTTTGCTGGCCCCGCTTCTACGTGAAGCGAAGTTATCTTGCCCAAGGTGCCATGGGATTCAACAATAGAAATGTGATGGATTAGGTTGTCTTCCTTTTCGCGGCTCACGACGTACGACCCGGGACGGAAAAACTGCGCAAAATAAGAAAAGTATCCCGAAACTGATGAAAACGTTCGATTTTGGGTTCAAAAAATAGGTGCAGCCTAGCAGGCTTGCTGCCCCCATCGTAGAGCTCTCAGAGTGCTTTGCAACGGTATATTGTACGACGCGTAGAGCTCTCGGATAGCTTTACAACGGTATGTTGTGCGCCGTGTAACTCCTTACGGATCAAAAGTTATGGGCACCAGAGTGACGGGGACATGGTCCCATGCCCCATGCCCTTGGTTTGCTAGCCCAGCCTCTACGTGAAGCGAAGTTGTCCTACCCAAGGTGCCATGGGATTTGTTAATAGAAATGGGATGTATTAGGTTGTCGTTCTTTTCACGGCTCACGACATACGATCAGCGACGGAAAAACAGCACAAAAGAATAAAAGTGTCCCGAAACAGATGAAAACGTTTGATTTTGGGCTTCGAAAAATGGCGCAGCCGAACTGGATTGCTGCCCCCGTAGTAGAGCTCTCAGAGAGCTTTCCAACTATATGTTGTGTGCCGCGTAACTCCTTACGGATCAAAAGTAATGGGCACCAAAGCAACGGAGACTGGGTCCCAAGCCCCACGCCCTCGGTTTACGGGCCCAGCCTCTACGTGAATCGAAGTTGTCTTGCCCAAGGTGCCGTGGGATTCGATAATAGAAATGTGATAGATTAGGTTGTCATCCTTTTCGCGGCTCACGACGTACAATCCGGGACGGAAAGACAGTGCAAAAGTAGAAAAGTGTCCCGAACCTAATGAAACCGTTCGATTTTGGCTCCAAAAATAGGCGCTATTGAGCAGGCTTGTAGCCCCCGTCATAGAGCTCTCGGAGAGCTTTCCAACGGTATACTGTGCGACGCGTAACTCCTTACGGATCAAAAGTTATGGGCAAAGGAGCGACGGAGACCTAGTCCCAAGCCTCATGCCCTCGGTTTGCGGGTCCAGCCTCTACGTGAAGCGTAGTTGTCTTGCTCAAGGTACCGTGGGATTCGATAATAGAAATGTGATAGATTAGGTTGTCGTCCTTTTCTAGGCTCACGACGTACGATCCGGGAAGGAAAAACAACGAAAGAGAAGAAAAGTGTCCCAAAACTGATGAAAACGTTTGATTTTGGGCTCTGAAAACTGGCGCAGCTATCAGAGCTTAGTTTACTAACTAGGCGTTAGTCAGGTTCAACTCTTGGACCATGGGTTGAAGCCCTAAGGTAATTATGATGTCTTATTTATATGTGTTAATTTGTGCTAATGTGCTTTAATTGCTTTGAGCATTGAATATTATGTGCTTTTGTGAACCAATGTGAACAATATTTTTAGGTGCTCAACATGCCTATGTGATTCAAGTGCACCGTATGCTTAAGTGTTTATTATGTTACATTGGATTCTTGTATGCTAGGCTGTATACTAGTTGTTAATGTTTTATTATACAATCCTATGCATTAAGATATGATTGTTCCTATGTGGTATGATTATATAAGTACACCTTTGCTTCTTGTGTAACATAATTGTATATATAAACACATGTCAAGTACGTGATATGACTTGAATGTTAGATCACACCCTAGTCTAACCTTCATAGGTCAGGTTGGGGTGTGACAGCAGCTGAGCAAGCTTGCTGCCCTTGTCGTAGAGCTCTCGGAGAGCTTTCCAACGGTATGCTGTGCGCCGCGTAACTCCTTACAGATCAAAAGTTATGGGCACCAGAGCGACAGAGACATAGTCCCAAACCCCACGCCCTCGGTTTACGGGCCCAGCCTCTACGTGAAGCAAAGTTGTCTTGCCCAAGGTGTCATGGGATTCGATAATAGAAATGTGATGGATTAGGTTGTCGTCCTTTTCTAGGCTCACGACGTACGATCCGGGAAGGAAAAACATCGCAAGAGAAGAAAAGTGTTCCAAAACTGATGAAAACGTTCAATTTTGGGTTTCGAAAATAGGCGCAGCAGAGCAAGCTTGGTGCCCTCGTCGTAGAGCTCTCGGAGAGCTTTCCAACGGTATGCTGTGCCCTATGTAACTACTTACGGATCAAAAGTTATGGGCACCGGAGCGATGGAGACCTGGTCCCAAGCCCCACACCCTTGGTTTGCAGGCCTAGCCTCTCCGTGAAGCGAAGTTGTCTTGCCCAAGGTGCTGTGGGATTCGATTATAGAAATTTGATGGATTAGGTTGTCGTCCTTTTCTAGGCTCACGACGTACGATCCGGGAAGGAAAAACAACGCAAAAGAAGAAAAATGTCCCAAAACTGATGAAAATGTTCAATTTTGGGCTCTGAAAATAGACGCAGCCACCCCCGTCGTAGAGCTCTTGGAGAGCTTTCCAACGGTATGCTGTGCGCCGCGTAACTCGTTACGGATGAAAAGTTATGGGCACCGGAGCGGCGGAGACCTGGCCCAAGCCCCAAGCCCTCGGATTGCGGGCCCAGCCTCTACGTGAAGTGAAGTTGTGTTGCCCAAGGCGCCGTGGGATTCGATATTAGAAATGTGATGGATTTGATTATCGTCCTTTTCGCGGCTCACGACGTACGATCCGGGATAAAAAAACAGCGCAAAAGAAGAAAAGTGTCCTGAAACTGATGAAAACATTCAATTTTGGGCTCCAAAAATAGGCACGGATGAGCAAGCTTGCTGCCCCAATCGTAGAGCTCTTGGATAGCTTTCTAACGGTATGCTGTGCACCGCGTAACTCCTTACGGATCTAAAGTTATGGGCTTCGGAGCGACATAGACCTGGTCCCGAGCCCCATACCCTCGGTTTGCAGGGCCAGCCTCTATGTGAAGTGAAGTTCTCATACCCAAGGTATCGTGGGATTCGGTAATAGAAATATGATGGATTAGGTTGTCGTCCTTTTCGCAGCTCATGACGTACGATCCGGGACAAAAAAATAGCGTAAACGTAGAAAAGTGTCCCGAAACTGATGAAAATGTTCAATTTTGGGCTCCAAAAATAGACGTAGCCGAAAAGGCTTGTTGCCCCTGTCGTAGAGCTCCTGGAGAGCTTTCCAACGGTATGCTGTGCACCACGTAATACCTTACGGATCAAAAGTTATAGGCACAGGAGCGACTGATACCTGGTTACAAGCCCCATGCCCTCGGTTTGCGGGCCCAACCTCTACGTGAAACGAAGTTGTCTTGCCCAAGGTGCCATGGGATTCAATAAAAGAAATGTGATGGATTAGGTTGTTGTCCTTTTTGCGGCTCACGACGTACGATCCGGGACGAAAAAATAGCGCAAAAGAAGAAAAGTGTCCCGAAACAGAAAAAAAAAGTTCAATTTTTGCTCCGAAAACAGGTGCAGCTGAGCAGGCTTCCTGCCCTTGTCGTAGAGTTCGAGGAGAGCTTTCCAATGGTATGCTATGCGATGCGTATCTCCTTACGGATCAAAAGTTATGGGCAATGGAGCGACAGAGACCTGGTCCGAAGCCCCATGCCCCCGATTTGCGGGGCCAGCCTGTACTTGAAGCGAAGTTGTCTTGCCCAAGGTGCCGTGGGATTCAATAATAGAAATGTGATGGATTAGGTTGTCATTCTTTTCTAGGCTCACGATGTACAATCCGGGAATGAAAAACAGCGCAAGAGAAGAAAAGTATCCCAAAGCTGATGAAAACGTTCGATTTTGGGCTCCAAAAATAGGCGCAACTAAGCAATCTTGCTTCCCCCATCGTGGAGCTCTCGGAGAGCTTTCCAACGATATGCTGTGCACCGCGTAACGCCTTACGGATCAAAAGTTATGGGCACCGAAGCGACGGAGACATAGTCCTAAGCCCCACGCCCCCGGTTTGTAGGCCCATTCTCTACGTGAAGCGAAGTTGTCTTGCCCAAGGTGCCATGGGATTCGATAAAAGTAATATGATGGATTAGGTTGTCATCCTTTTCGCGTCTCACGACGTACGATCCGGGACGGAAAAACAATGCAAAAGAAGAAAAGTGTCCAAAAACTGATGAAAATGTTCAATTTTGGGCTCCGAAAATAGGCGCAGCCAAGCAATCTTGCTGCCCCCGTCGTAGAGCTCTCGGAGAGCTTTCCAACGGTATGCTGTGCGCCACGTGACTCCTTACGGATCAAAAGTTATGGGCACCGGATCGACAAATACGTGGTCACAAGCCCCACGCCCTCAGTTTGCGGGCCCAACCTCCATGTGAAATGAGGCTGTCATGCCCAAGGTGTCATGGGATTCGGTAATAGAAATGTTATTGATTAGGTTGTCGTCCATTTCGCGGTTGACGTCATACGATCCGGGATAGAAAAATAGCGTAAAAGAAGAAAAGTGTCCCAAAACTGATGAAAACGTTCTATTTTGGGCTCCGAAAATAGGCGCATCCATGCAGGCTTGCTGCCCCCGTCGTAGAGCTCTCGGAGAGCTTTCCAACGGTATGTTGTGTGCCATGTAACTCCTTACGGATCAAAAGTTATGGGCACCGGAGCTACGGAGACCTGGTCCCAAGCCCCACACCCTCGGTTTGCGGGCCCAGCCTTTACGTAAAGCGAAGTTGTCTTGCCCAAGGTGCTGTGGGATTCGATAATAAAAATGTGATGGATCAGATTGTCGTCTTTTTCGCGGCTCATGACGTACGATCCGGGATGAAAAAATAGCGTAAAAGAAGAAAAATATCCCAAAACTGGTGAAAACATTCGATTTTGGGCTTTAAAAATAGGCGCAGCTATGAGGCCCGACCTCGATTCGCGTGCTATACCTCGTTTCGTGTGCCTTAACCTAGAATTGCATGCCTTGACCTAGGTTTAAGAGTCGTGTCTCATTTTATGTGCCTTGCATTGAATTATGTGCATTCATTTAGGGTTGCGTGCAGTTGCTTGGGAAACTTGTATTCGTCTCGTAGTTCGTGCTTTATCTTGTAGTGCGTGCCCTAAACCTAAGAAAGCGTACCCGCACGCTAATCAAGAAAGTATCTTACACGAAGCACTAGATTATTAATTAATCCTACAAATTCCACTAACTAATATTATAATCCTAAATCAACTCACTAGAAGACAAAATTTCACTAAAAGCTAAACACTCTTATTCTTTATTCTTTATTCTTTTGCATATCCCAAGCACACACAATAAAATAATGCTCAAAACATAACAAAATTCCGATTTGAACGTTGCTTTGGCCGACCATATGATGCAAGTTGATAAGCCTTTGCATAAATTAAAACTAAGGCTAGACAAACTATGACATAATCACTTCAAACAATGTATAGAAAGCTCCAAAAATACCTTACCATGCATGCTTGTCTCAGCCTCCTCACCATTGTTTCTCCTCACAATTCAAATTGCTCAACATAACAACACAAAATCAGAATTTTGAGAGCATAGGGCCGACACACACACACAAACATTTCATTTTCCTCAAAACATTCTCTCTTTCTCTCATCTTCTCTCACCCTCTCGGCCATGGTTGCTTCATGACTCTTCATAGCTTAAGCTCATCTCCTAAGGTTCATCTAGGCACACAAGGACTCTAGGAAGCTCGACCAAGCAAGCAAGAAGCCAGAAATGCATGAAAGCACACAAAAACCCTTCATTTCAGCCCTAGGTATGTTTGATAGCTTTTCTTTCATCTCCCTTTTGTTCTAACCACATGCACATACTAAGAACATGATAAGTCAGCTAGGAATTAAGGAAATCAAGCAATCTCTCTCGGCCAAGCAAGGAGAGAAGACCTTTTTGTGCATCTCCAAGAATTTTGACCATCATTTGTCATCAATAGGCTAAGGTGAGGGCTAAAACTATTTTAAAAGCTTTCAAAAACCACATGCATGCCTTCATATGTCTACATTTACCTCTGTAATTGTTGTATATGTGTGTACATGAGCTTATGTAACCATGCATGGCAAGATATTTGGTTAGAACCTGAAGATAGGTAAAATCGCGTAGCTGGCAGATTTCTGACTTGGTAGAGCGAGGTGCATTGACCTAGTAAATGATGTTGAAAATGAATGAAAATTAATAGGTAACTATTTTTTCCAATTATGAACATTTTTTGTAGAAATAGGCCAAGGCCAATTTTGACTCTAAGATCTCCAAAATGGCAAAACATCGAAAGGTGTCTAAATCTGAAAAATCTGGGAAAATGGAGCAGGTTTTTGGCAGTTCACTGTCCTTGTAGAACGAAACAGTTTTGACCTAGTAAATGATATTTAAAATGCATGAAATTTGATAAGTTGCTATAATTTTCAATTCTGGACATTTTTGTCAGAAATAGACTAAATCTAAATCTGACCCTAAACCTTCAATAATGGCAAGTATTGAAATATGTACAAATCTGGACAGTTCTGCGTAGTCTCACGGTTTTAGCTATAACTCTTGAATCCGAACTCCAAATGATGCGAGGTTTGTTTCTGAATTTAAATCACTCATTAAGATTTAATTTGACATTTTGTTCACTGGAATTGGAGATTTTTTGCTTGTCTAAATGATTGTGGGAAAACAGACCATTACAGTGAGGTTTTTATTTAGTGATATGCTTTGAAAAATATTGTAACTTCTCTTGTGGTATTGAATGCTTGGGATTGTGGCACTTGGATGTTTTGTGGACTGTTTTGGATGATTGAGGATGTTTTAATTAATCGATGCATGGCTTGGGTTTAATTATGTGACAACTTGCGGCTTAATCACACGTGTAAGCATGAATTGAAACCCTATTGACTATGAAAACTAGCTAAGTGTTGATCCTATGGTTATTGTGTCTAATTGTGTGATTAGTGGGCCGCCTAATAAATGTTAAGTATGCTTGAAATGTGATTCCCAATGATTTCATGTTGATAAGTAGACTTTTCTTACACCCGGTCCCATGTAGACGTCGTTGCATGCTTGTATAAATTTATTACTTGATTACGTGAACCCCGAAATGAGTTATATGAATTGATTTACATGTGTTACATTGCTTCCTGTTTAATATTCATATACCTCCATGTGTATTACAAGTGAAATTAAATGTCAAAGCATGCCTCGTGTGTTTACTTGTCAACGTGCGATCTTATAACTGCTCGGAGGCAACCTACTTTGTTATCCTCCTAATGTGATATGTTAAATGTTATAAATGTGCATTGCATACAAGGTTGCAACCTTTCATTATGGCATGGTAGCGTTTCACGAATGTCGGGCGGCATAGGGCTTGCCGGTGCTCCCGTGACTACCATGGTCCAATTCTCTATCTCGCTTGGCATTTCATCCTCGGAGAGTTAGGTCGTAGGTTTTCGGGGTACATCCGGAGTACACCCAATTGGGAGAGATAAGTGGATTATTGAAGTCGGCCACAACCATCGTTATCGAAAATGATATTGAGAGCAAATGCTCACCGTATCCTTGAAATGATTGGTAATTGTATCTTCTGCTCAATTTGATTCATATTCTTTGCGTTCCTTACTACTTGTGATACGTGACATGTTTTTAAAAGGGGTTTTTCATAAGTTCAATCGGAAAATGAGTTTCAAAACATATTTCTCGTTCCCCCTCGTTGAGTTCATAAGGACTCACTCTCTTTTATCATCACAGGTGAAGAAGATCAAGAACAGGTACCCGAGGATAACGTGCCTATTGATGACTCCTTGGAGTGATTGCCTGCCCTACGTGCCTTACTTGACTATGGCCATTTTGTGAACGATATGTTTGTTTTGAAGATTATCTCTTATGTTGTTTGTCGTTGTTATTGTAAAAGACCCCCATTGTAATTTGAGGTCCAATTTTGATTAGTACTGATTATAACTAGACAGACACCCTATTTGATCGTTTTTCTACTTGATTAGTAACTACTATAGGATTATGAAGTATTAGACAAAGGGCTAAGTAAAATGAATCAATCCAATCTTAAGCAGGTACTCATTTGTAAGCTAAGATCAACAGGTACTTGTGTAACTGGAATTGACACATAAACGAGACATAGTTGCCATGCTAGGTGTTAATCAAATGAGACTTGAGATAAATAGTAGACATATGAATTGGTGATAAATAGTAACCTTAGTTGGAATCGAATTTGAGATTGAATATTTCGAGACGTTTAGAAAATCAGGTCAAACTAAGAAGCCAATTACAGACATTATGCTGTCAGTTTTTCGGAGAATTTTTGGAGTTCTAGTCTAACGGATGAGCTGAATCTTCGTTAATCAGTTATAGTCGTAAAAGAACGTGAATGATTAGATCACACCCTAGTCTAACCTCCATAGGTCGGGTTGGAGGCTTGACAGCAGATGAGCAAGCCTGCTGCCCCCGTCGTAGAGCTCTCAGAGAGCTTTCCAATGGTATGTTGTGCGACCCGTAACTCCTTACGAATCAAAAGTTATGGGCAAATGAGCGACGGAGACCTTGTCCCAAGCTCCACGTCCTCGGTTTGTGGGCCCAGCCTCTACGTGAAGCGAAGTTGTCTTGCCCAAGGTGCCATGGGATTCGATAATAGAAATCTGATGGATTAGTTTGTCGTCCTTTTTGAGGCTCACGACGTACGATCAGGGACTGAAAAGCAGCGCAAAAGAAGAAAAGTGTCCCAAAATTGATGAAAATATTTGATTTTGGGCCCCAAAAATAGGCGAAGCTAAGCAGGCATGCTAACCCTATCGTAGAGCTCTCGGAGAGCTTTCCAACGGTATGTTGTACGATGCGTAACTCCTTATGGATCAAAAGTTATGGGCAAAAGAGTGACGGAGACCTGGTCCCAAACCCCATGCCCTCGGTTTGCAGGCCCAGCTTCTACATGAAGCGAAGTTGTGTTGCCCAAGGTGCCATGGGATTCGCTAATAGAAATGTGATGGATTAGGTTGTCGTCCTTTTCTAGGCTCACGACTTACGATCCGGGAAGAAAAAATAGCGTAAGAGAAGAAAAGTGTCCCAAAATTGATAAAAATGTTCAATTTCGGGCTTCAAATACAAGTGCAGCCGAGCAGGCTTGTTCCCTCCCCCCCTCCCCCGTCGTAGAGCTCTTGGAGAGCTTTCCAATGGTATGTTGTGCGCTGCATAACTCCGTACATATCAAAAGTTATGGACACTGAAGCGACGGAGACATGGTCCCAAGCCCCACGCCCTCGGTTTGCGGACCCAGACTCTACGCGAAGCTAAGTTGTCTTGCCCAAGGTGCCGTAGGATTCGATAATAGAAATGTGATGGAATTAGGTTATCGTCCTTTTCTAGGCTCATGACGTACGATCCGGGAAGGAAAAACAGCGCAAGAGAAAAAAAGTGTCCCAAAACTGATGAAAACATCCGATTTTGGGCTCTGAAAATGGGCGTAGCTGAGCAAGCTGGCTGCCCCCGTCGTAGAGCTCTCGGAGAGCTTTCCAACGGTATGCTGTGCGCCGCATAACTCCTTACGGATCAAAAGTTATGGGCACCGAAGTGACAAAAACCTGGTCACAAGCCCCACGCCCACGGTTTGCGGTCCCAACCACTAAGTGAAGTGAAGTTTTCATGCCCAAGGTACCGTGGGATTCGATACGAGAAATGTGATGGATTGGGTTGTCGACTTTTTTTGGGCTCATGACATATGATCCGGGATGGAAAAACAGCGCAAGAGAAGAAAAGTATCCCAAAACTGATGAAATCGTTCAATTTTGGGCTCAGAAAATAGGCGCAGCCAAGCAGGCTTGCTCCCACCTTCGTAGAGCTCTCGGAGAGCTTTCCAACGGTATGTTGTGTGCTGCGTAACTCCTTACGGATCAAAAGTTTTGGGCACCATAGTGATGTAGATATGGTCCCAAGCCCCACGCCCTCGGTTTGTGGGCCCAGCCTCTACGTGAAGCTAAGTTGTCTTGCCCAAGGTGCCGTGGGATTCAATAATAGAAATATGATGGATTAGGTTGTCGTTCTTTTATGGGCTCATGACGTACGATCCGAGAAGGAAAAATAGCGCAAGAGAAGAAAAGTATCCCAAAACTGATGAAATCATTCGATTTTGGACTCCGAAAACAGGCGCAGCCTAGCAGGCTTGCTCCCCCTTTTGTAGAGCTCTCGGAGAGCTTTCCAACGGTATGTTGTGTACCGTGTAACTCCTTACGGATCAAAAGTTATGGGCACCGGAGCGACGGAGACATGGTCCCAAGCCCCACGCCCTCGGTTTGCGGGCCTAGCCTCTATGTGAAGTGAAGTTGTATTACCCAAGGTACCATGGGATTCGATAATAGAAATGATAGATTAGGTTGTCGTCCTTTTCTAGGCTCCAGACGTACGATCCGGGAAGGAGAAACAGCGCAAGAGGAGAAAAGTGTCTCAAAACTAACGAAAATGTACGATTTTGGGCTCCGAAAATAGGCGCAGCCGAGAAAGCTTGCAGCACCAATCGTAGAGCTCTCGGAGAGCTTTCCAACGGTATGCTGTGCAACGCGTAACTCCTTACGGATCAAAAGTTATGGGCAAATGAGGGATGAAGACTTGGTCCTAAGCCCCATGCCCTCGGTTTGCGGGCCCAGCCTCTATGTGAAGCGTAGTTGTCTTGCCTAAGGTGCCATGGGATTCGATAATAAAAATGTGATGGATTAGGATGTCGTCCTTTTCTAGGCTCACGACGTACGATCCGGGAAGGAAAAACAGCGCAAGAGAATAAAAGTGTCCTAAAACTGATGAAAACATTCGATTTTGGGCTCTAAAAATAGGCATAGTCGAGCAGGCTTGTAGTCCCCGTAGTAAAGCTCTCAGAGAGCTTTCCAACGGTATGTTGTGCGCCGCGTAACTCCTTACGGATTAGAAGATATGGGCACCGGAGCGACGAAGACCTGGTCCCATGCCCCACGCATTCGGTTTGCGGGCCCAGCCTCTACGTGAAGCGAAGTTGTCTTGCCCAAGGTGCCCTGGGATTCGATAATAGAAATGTGATGGATTATGTTGTCATCTTTTTCTAGGCTCATGACGTACGATCCGGGAAGAAAAAATAGCGCAAGAGAAGAAAAGTATCCCAAAACTGATGAAATCGTTCGATTTTGGGCTCAGAAAATAGGCGTAGCCTAGCAGGCTTGCTTCCCCCTTTGTAGAGCTCTTGGAGAGCTTTCCAACGGTATGTTGTGCGCCGTGTAACTCCATACGGATTAAAAGTTATGGGTACCAGAGCGACGGAGACATGGTTCCAAGCCCCATGCCCTCAGTTTGCAGGCCCAGCCTTTACGTGAAAAGAAGTTGTCTTGCCCAAGGTGCTGTGGGATTCAATAATAGAAATGTGATGGATTAGGTTGTCATCCTTTTCTAGGCTGAATACGTACAATCCAGGAAGGAAATGCAACGCAAGTGAAGAAAAGTGTCCCTAAACTGATGAAAACGTTCAATTTTGGGCTCTAAAAATAGGCGCAGCCGAGCAAGCTTGTAGCCCCCGTCGTAGAGCTCTCGGAGAGATTTCCAACAGTATGCTGTGCGACGCGTAACTCCTTATGAATCAAAAGTTATGGGCAAAGGAGCGACGGAGACCTAGTCCCAAGCCCTACGCCCTCGACTTGCGGGCCCAGCCTCTACGTGAAGCGAAGTTGTCTTGCCCAAGGTGACGTGGGATTCGATAATAGAAAGGTGATGAATTATGTTGTTGTCCTTTTCTAGGCTCACGACGTACGATCCGGGAAGGAAAAATAATGCAAGAGAAGAAAAGTATCCTAAAACTGATGAAAACGTTCGATTTTGGGTTCCGAAAACTGGCGTAGAAAAGCAAGCGTGCTGCCCTCGTCCTAGAGCTCTTGGAGATCTTTCCAACGATATGTTGTGCGCCGCATAACTCTTTACGGATCAAAAGTTATTGGCACCGGAGCAACGGAGACATGGTCCTAAGCCCCACGCCACCGGTTTGCAGGCCCAGCCTTTACGTGAAGTGAATTTTTTTTACCCAAGGTGCCTTGGGATTCGATTAAAGAAATGTGATGGATTAGGTTGTCATCCTTTTCGCGGCTCGTGACGTACGATCTGGGATGAAAAAACAATGCAAAAGAAGAAATGTGTCCCAAAACTGATGAAAATGTTCAATTTTGGGCTCTGAAAATAGGCACAGCTGAGCAGGTTTGCTGCCCCCGTCGTAAAGCTCTCGAAGAGCTTTCCAACGGCATGCTGTGCGCCACGTAACTCCTTACGGATCAAAGGTTATGGGCACCGGAGCAACAGATTGTCACGCCCCAACCCGGCCTATAAAGGTTAGACTGGGGTATGATCTAAACATTCAAGTCACGTCTCGTACTTAACCGTTCATGAAGATTTAACACTTAACATCTTGGCCTAAACTCCAAAATTTTTCGGTAAACCGGCAGCATAACGGCTGTAATTGGGCTCTTTGGTTTGACCTAATTCTCTAAACGCCTCAATTATTCCAATCATTAATCCAATTCCATTAAGGACTCCTATTTGACACCAACCGATTGGCTAACTAGTTTACCTTGAAAGTCTCGTTTGGTTAATAAGCCTAACATGATAACTATGTCCTGTTTATTTGTCAATTTCCTATCATGCAAGTACCTATTATCATTTAGTTTGCAAATGAGCACCTAAGTGAAATTAGACAAAATTAACTTAGTTGATTGTACATCTAGTGGTTTGAATGCCTATGATAACTACTAATTAAGAAAACGAAAGCAAACAACCAAATAAAAGTTCGTCCGGTTATAGATAGTACAATCCCAGAATTAGACCCAAATTACAACGGGGTCATTTACATCAATAGACAACGAGCAACATAAAAGAAATAGTCTTCAAGTAGCATAGTTCACAAATAGCCAAAATCACACAAAGCACACAAGACAGGTAATCACTCCAAGGAATCATCGTTAGGCATATCGTCCTCGGGTACCTGTTCTTGATCTTCTTCGCCTGAGATGATAAAGAGGGTGAGTCCATATAAACTCAGCGAGGGGGAACGAGAAATAAGTTTTGAAACTCATTTTCCGGTTAAACTTATGAAAATCCCTTTCTCAAACATGAATACAACAGAAAAACAAGTACAGAAATACAAGTACAGAAATACGAGTACAGAACAGGAATACCGGTCTTTCCTCCCCGAGGTTCTCTAGGAACCAAGTGGGAGTACTTACACACATAATAAAAAGGATACGGCGAGCTTTTTCTCTCAGATCAAGTCAAGTAACAGGAGTTGCGGCCGACTTTAATTCATCCCCAAAACACGCCAGGTGGGTGTACTCCGGATGTACCCCGAAAGCCTACGACCCAACTCTCCAAGGGTGAATACCAAGCGAGAGAGGGAATTGGATCATGGTAGTCACGGTAACACCGGCAAGCCCGATGCCGCCCGGCGGATGTGAAACGCTACCATGCCACACGAAAGGTTGCAACCTCGTATGCAATGCACATTTATAACATTTAACATATCACATTAGGAGGACAACAAAGTAGGTTGCCTCCGAGCAATCATAAGATCGCATGTTAACAAGTAGTCGAACGAGGCACGATAAGACAAGTAATTTCACATAAGAGGCATATGGAGTTATATGAACATTAATTGGGCAGCCATGTAACACATGTAAAACAGGCCATATAACTCATTAAGAAGTCCACACAATCAAGTGATAAGATTATTCAACATGCAATGATATCAACATGGGTTCGGATGCAAGAAAAGCTTATTTGTCAACATGCAATGGTCAAGATCACTTTTGAAGTTATAAAACATTTACGGGCAGCCCACTAAGCATATGATTCCAACACAATATCCAATTGATCAACACCTATTAAGACTATTGAGTCATTAGGGTTCCCATTTCATGCTTAATCAAGTGATTAAAACCCTAAGTCCACTCAAGATCATTATCAAGTCTTGCATCATTTAATTCAACATCCTCAAGTGCTCACAACAGTCCACATAACATCCCAACACCATATTTCCACACAATTAGTGTCACAAGAGAGGTTACAACAATTTTCCAAGCATATGGCTAAATAAAACCTTTACTGCAATAGGCTGTTTTCTCACAATCAATAGGATAATCAAACAATCTCAAAATTCAGTAAATAAGATTTCAAATTAAAGCTTAAGAAGTTAACTAAAATCAGAAACAAACCTTGCATCAATTGGAGTTCAGAATCATTAGTTATAGCCGAAACAGTGAGGTAGCACAAAACTGTCCAGATTTGTACACTTTTCAGAAATTGACATTTTTGAGGTCCTTAGAATCCGTTTTAGCTTTGGTCTATTTCTGACTAAATTGTCAAGAACTGAAAAATCTAGCAGTACACCAAATTTCACGTATTTTGAAAAATATTTACTAAGTCAAATATGGTTCGTTCCACAAGGTCAGTGCATCTGCCAAAACCTGATTCATTTTTCCAGATTTCCAGATTTGGTCACATTTTAATGATTTGCCATTTTGAGGACCTTAGAATCCAAATTAGCTTCGGCCTATTTCTGTGAAAAATGTTCAAAACTGTCCAAACTAGTCACCCACCAATTTTCAAGCATTTTAAACATCATTTTCTTAGCTAAAATTACCTCGAACAGACTGGTCAGAGAGCTGTCATCCATTTCGACTTCACCTAGCATCATTTTCAAGCCAAGATCTTGCCATGCATGGTTGTTTAAGCTTATGAACGACCATATATCTCAAGTAAAGAAGCAATTACACACATTTATGAGCATGCATGTGAGTTTTTAAAGAGTTTTCAAAAGATTTTAACCCTCACCTTAGCAATCAACCACAAAGATGCACAAAAACTTGTTGAAGCTTCAAATCTCTTCTTCTTCTTGCTTAGCCGAGATTCCAACTTGGTTTCTCTATTTTTCCTAGCTTAGTGATCCATCTCTTAGCACATGCATGAGGTTAGAACAAGAAGAAAAGAAATGGAAGCTTAAAAACTCACCAAGGCCGAAAATGGTGACTCAAAATGCTTGCATGTGTGTTTCTTGCATCCTAGCTTGCTTGGGTGAGTTTCTTTGCTTGTGGTTTGTCTTGATGCACCATAGGATGATGAAGATGAGCTAAGAGGTGGAGAGAACTCAGCCAAAACCGAAATGGAGAGAGAGAGAGAGAGGGAGAGAGAGAAAATGCGAGGAAAGTGAGAGAAATGAGAGAAAAATGAGGCTTTTGCAATTTTTTTAGCATGTGGTCAGCCTTGGGCTTCCAAATCTGAATTTTTGTGTCTTCAAGGTGGAATTTGAAATGTTAGCATGGGCCATGAGTGGTTTGGTCGAAAATGAAGGAAATTGAGGTGGTTTTGGGCAATTTTTTATGCATTGATAAGTGTTTTTGTGTCATGACTTGTCTAGAATCATTTTGAATTAAACATGCATGCAAAAATCTGATTTTGTGTCATCTTTTGAATTGTTTTAACATGTGTGTAAGAGAATGTTGGGTATTTAGGGGTTTTAGGTAGAATAGAATATAGGGTATGTTTAAAGGTTTGTGAGATTTTGTCTTGTAGTGAGTTTAAAATATAATATTTAGGTGTTAGTGGATTTTGTAGAGATTTGAATTAGGATTATAATAATAGTTAGTGGATTGTGTAGGATTATTTTATTGTCTTGTGCTTTGTGTAGGATTCTTTATTGATTAGCGTGGTGGCACGGATTCCTAGGTCTAGGGCACGAATTACGAGGTAGACACGAACTACGAGGTAAGACACCAATTTTAAGACTAATGCACGTACTTCAAGATAAATGCACGGATTCTAATGCTAACACACACAACCCTAGGTGAATGAACGTAAACCAATACAAGGCACATATTTCAATGCAATGCATGTAAATCAAGACATGACTCTTAAACCTAGGTTAAGACACGTAGCTCAAGGTTAATGCACACGAAACGAAGAGACACACGCAAATCAAGGTCTCGCACGTAAATTAAGGTCATGGCATGTTTATCTAGGTATCGCACGGCACGTATATCGAGGATTAAGGCACAGAATCTAAGGTCAATTATATCATTCTTGGTCTATGGCACGCAAATCAAGATAATACACGTTATTCGGGGTCGGGCCTCACACAGATACCTTGTTACAAGCCCCACGCCCTCGGTTTGTGGGCCCAGCCTCTATGTGAAGTGAAGTTGTCATGCCCAAGGTGTCGTGGGATTCGGTAATAGAAATGTGATTGATTAGGTTGTTGTCCTTTTCGCAGCTGACGACGAACGATCCGGGACGGAAAAACAGCGAAAAGAAGAAAAGTGTCCCGAAACATATGAAAACATTCAATTTTGGGCTCCGAAAATAGGTACAGCCGAGCAGGCTTGTTGCCCCCGTCGTAGAGCTCTCGGAGAGCTTTCCAACGGTATACTGTGAGCCACGTAACTCCTTAAGGATCAAAAGTTATAGGCACCGTAGCGACAGATACCAGGTCCCAAGCCCCACGCCCTCGGTTTACGGGCCCAGCCTCTACGTGGAGCGAAGTTGTCTTGCCCAAGGTACCGTGGGATTCAATAATAAAAATGTGATGGATTAGGTTGTTGTCCTTTTCGCAGCTGACGACGTACGATACGGGACAGAAAAACAGCGCAAAAGAAGAAAAGTGTCCTGAAACTGATGAAATTTTTTTGATTTTGGGCTACAAAAATAAGCGCTGTTGAGCAGGTTTGTTGCCCCCGTCGTAGAGCTCTCAAAGGGCTTTCCAACGGTATGTTGTGCGACGCGTAACTCCTTACGGATCAAAAGTTATGGGCAAGGGAGCGACAAAGACCTAGTCCCAAGCCCCATGCCTTCGGTTTGCGTGCCAAGCCTCTACATGAAGCGAAGTTGTCTTGCCCAAGGTGTCATGGGATTCGATAATAGAAATGTGATGAATTAGGTTGTCGTCCTTTTCTAGGCTCACGACGTACGATCCTAGAAGAAAAAATAGCACAAGAGAAGAAAAGTATCCTAAAACTGATGAAAACGTTCAATTTTGGACTACGAATACCGGTGAAGCCGAGCAGGCTTGCTCCCTCTGTCGTTGAGCTCTAGGCAACAATATGCTGTGCTTTGCGTAATTCCTTACGGATCAAAAGTTATGGGCACCGGAGCAACGGAGACATTGTCCAAAGCCCTACGCCCTTGGTTTGCGGGCCTAACCTCTACGTGAAGCGAAGTTGTCTTGCCCAAGGTACCGTGGGATTCGATAATAGAAATGTGATGGATTAGGTTGTCGTCCTTTTCTAGGCTCACGACGAACGATCCGAGAAAGAAAAACAGCGCAAGAGAAGGAAAATGCCCCAAAATTGATGAAAACGTTCGATTTTGGGCTCTGAAAATAGGCGCAGCCGAGCAGGCTTGCTCCCCCCGTCGTAGAGCTCTTGGAGTACTTTCCAATGGTATGCTGTGCGCCCATAACTCCTTACGGATCAAAAGTTAGGGCACCGGAGCGACGGAGACCTGGTCGCAAACCCCACGCCCTCGGTTTGCGGGCCCAGCCATTACGTGAAGTTTAGTTGTCTAGCCCAAGGTGCCATGGGACTCGATAATTGAAATGTGATAGATTAGATTGTCGTACTTTTCGCGGCTCACGACGTACGATCTGGGATGAAAAAATAGCGCAAAAGAAAGAAAATGCACCAAAACTGATGAAAACATTCGATTTTGGTCTCCGAAAATAGGTGCAGCTGAGTAAGCTTGCTCCTCCCGTTGTAGAGCTCTCAGAGAGCTTTTTGACGGTATGCTGTGCGACGCGTAACTCCTTATGGATCAAAAGTTATAGGTAAAGGAGCGATGGAGACTTGGTCCCAAGCCACACGCCCTCGGTTTGCGGGCCCAGCCTCTACGTGAAGTGAAGTTGTCTTGCCCAAGGTACCGTGGGATTCGAAAATAGAAATGTGATGGATTAGGTTGCTGTCCTTTTCTAGGCTCACGACGTACGATATGGGAATAAAAAACTGCGCAAGAGAAGAAAAGTGACCCAAAACTGATGAAAACGTTCGATTTTGGGCTCTAAAAACAGGCGCAGCCAAGCATGCTTATGCCCCCGTCGTAGAGCTCTCCGAGAGCTTTTCAACGGTATGCTATGCACCACGTAACTCCTTACGGATCAAAAGTTATGGACACCAGAGCGACGGAGACATGGTCCTATGCCCCACTCCGTCGGTTTGCGGGCCTAGCCTATACGTGAAGCGAAGTTGTCTTGCCCAAGGTGCCGTGGGATTCGAAAATAGAAATGTGATGGATTTGGTTGTCGTCCTTTTCGCTGCTCACGACGTATGATCCGTGACAGAAAAACAACGCAAAAGAAGAAAAGTGTCCCAAAACTGATGAAAATATTTGATTTTGGGCTCCGAAAATAGGCATAGCTGAGTAGGATTTCTTCCCCCGTCGTAGAGCTCTCAGAGAGCTTTCCAATGGCATGCTGTACGATGTGTAACTCCTTACAGACCAAAAGTTATGGGCAAAAAAGCGACGGAGACCTGGTCTTAAGCCCCATGCCCTCGATTTGCGGGCTCAGCCTCTACATGAAGCGAAGTTGTCTTGCCCAAGGTACCATGGGATTCGATAATAAAAATGTAATGGATTAGGTTTTCGTCCTTTTCTAGGCTCACGACGTACGATCCGGGAAGAAAAAACAGCGCAAGAGAAGAAAAGTGTCCAAAAATTGATGAAAACGTTCGAGTTTGGGCTCCGAAAATAGGCGCAGCTGAGTAGGATTGCGGCCCCTGTCGTAGAGCTCTCAGAGAGCTTTCCAACGGTATGTTGTGTGATGCGTAACTCCTTACTGATCAAAAGTTATGGGCAAAGGAGCGACAAAGACCTGGTCCCAAGCCTCATGCCCTCAGTTTTCGGGCCCAGCCTCTACGTGAAACGCAGTTGTTTTGCCCAAGGTGTCGTGGGATTCGATAATAAAAATGTGATGGATTTGGTTGTCGTCCTTTTTCAGGCTCACGACGTACGATCTGGCAATGAAAAACAGCGCAAGGGAAGAAAAGTATCCCAAAACTGATGAAAGCATTCGATTTTGGGCTCTGAAAAAAGGCAAAGCGGGCATGGCTTGTTGCCCCCGTTGTAGAGCTCTCGGAGAGCTTTTCCAACAGTATGCTGTGAGCCTCGTAACTCCATACAGATCAAAAGTTATGGGCACGGGAGTGACGGAGACATGGTCCCAAGCCCCACGCCCTCGGTTTGCGGGCCCAACCTCTACGTGAAGCGAAGTTATCTTGCCCAAGGTGCCATGTGATTTGATAATAGAAATGTGATGGATTAGGTTGTCGTCGTTTTCCAGGCTCACGACGTACGATCCGGGAATGAAAAACAGCGTAAGAGAATAAAAGTGTCCCAAAACTGATGAAAACGTTCGATTTTGGGCTTTGAAAATAGGCCCAGCCGAGCAGGCTTGCTCCGCAGGTCGTAGAACTCTCGGAGAGCTTTCCAACGATATGGTGCGCGTCGCGTAACTTATTACGGATCAAATGTTATGGGCACCGGAGCGATGGAGACATGGTCCCAAGCCCCACGCCCTCGGTTTGCGGGCTTGGACTATATGTGAAGCGAAGTTGTCTTGCCTAAGGTGCCGTGAGATTCGATAATAGAAATGTGATGGATTAGGTTGTCGTCCTTTTCTAGGCTCAAGACGTACGATCCGAGAATGAAAAACAGCGCAAGAGAAGAAAAGTATCCCAAAACTGAAGAAAATGTTCGATTTTGGGCTCCGAAAACATGCGCAGCCAAGCAAGTTTGCAGCCCCCATCGTAGAGCTCTCGGAGTACTTTCTAACGGTATGTTGTGTGACGCGTAACGCCTTATGGATCAAAAGTTATGGGAAAAGGAGCGACGGAGACCTGGTCCCAAGCACCATGCCCTCGGTTTGCGAGCTCAACCTCTACATGAAGCGCAGTTGTCTTGCCCAAGGTGCCGTGGGATTCGATAATAGAAATGTGATGGATTAGGTTGTCATCCTTTTCTTGGCTCACGACGTACGATCCGGGAAGGAAAAACAGCGCAAGAGAAGAAAAGTATCCCAAAACTAATGAAAACATTCGATTTTGGGCTCTCAAAATAGGCACAACCGAGCAGGCTTGCTGCCTCCGTCGTAGAGCTCTCGGAGTGCTTTCCAACAGTATGCTGTGCGACGCGTAACTCCTTATGGATCAAAAGTTAGGGCAAAGGAGCGACAGAGACCTTTTCCTAAGCACCATGCCCTCGGTTTGCGGGCTCAGCCTCTACATGAAGCGCAGTTGTCTTCCCCAAGGTGCCGTGGGATTCGATAATAGAAAGGTGATGGATTTGTTCGTCGTCCTTTTCTAGGCTCACGACGTACAATCCGGGAAGGAAAAACAACGCAAGAGAAGAAAAGTATCCCAAAATTAATGAAAACATTTCATTTTTGTCTCTGAAAATAGGCACAACTGAGCAAGCTTGCTACTCCCGTCGTGGAGCTCTCGGAGATCTTTCCAATGGTATGCTGTGCATCGTGTAACTCCTTACGGATTAAAAGTTATGCGCACCGGAGCGACGGAGACAAGGTCCCAAGCCTCACGCCCTCGGTTTGCAGGCCCAACCTCTACGTGAAGCGAAGTTGTCTTGCCCAAGGTGCCATGGGATTCGATAATATAAATGTGATGGATTAGGCTGTCGTCCTTTTCTAGGCTCACGACGTACGATCCGGGTAGGAAAAACAGCGCAATAGAAGAAAAGTGTCCCAAAACTGATGAAAACGTTCAATTTTGGGCTCAAAAATAGGTGCAGTCGAGCAAGCTTGTTGCCCTCGTCGCAGAGCTCTCGGAGAGCTTTTCAACGGTATGTTGTGCGCCATGTAACTCCTTACAGATCAAAAGTTATGGGCACAAGAGCGACATATACCTGGTCACAAGCCCCACGCCCTCGGTTTACAGGGCCAACCTCTACGTGAAGTGAAGTTGTCATGGCCAAGGTGTCAATTGCATTCGGTAATAGAAATATGATTGATTAGGTTGTCGTCCTTTTCGCGGCTGACGACGCACGATCCGGGATGGAAAAACAACGCAAATGAAGAAAAGTGTCCTGAAATTGATGAAAACATTCGATTTTGTTCTCTGAAAACAGGCGCAACTAAGCCAGCTTGCTGCCCCCGACGTAGAGCTCTGGGAGAGCTTTCCAATGGTATGTTGTGCGCCGCGTAACTCCTTACAGATCAAAAGTTATAGGCAAAGGAGCGACGGAGACCTGGTCCCAAGCCCAATGCCCTCAGTTTACGGGCCCAGCCTCTACGTGAAGCGAAGTTGTCTTGCCTAAGGTACCATAGGATTCGACAATAGAAATGTGATGGATTAGGTAGTCGTTCTTTTCTAGGCTCACAACATACAATCCGAGAAGGAAAAATAGCACAAATGTAGAAAAGTGTCCCAAAACTTATGAAAACGCTCGATTCTGGGTTCCGAAAACAGGCGCAGCCGATCAAGCTTGTTGCCCCCATCGTAGAGCTCTCGTAGAGCTTTCCAATGGTAAGTTGTGCGCCGCGTAACTCCTTGCGGATCAAAAGTTATGGGCACCGGAGTGACGAAGACCTAGTCCCAAACCCCACGCCCTCGGTTTGCTGGCCCAACCTCTACATGAAGCAAAGTTTCCTTGCCTAAGGTACAGTAGGATTCGATAATAGAAATGTGATGGATTAGGTCATCCTCCTTTTCGCGGCTCACGACGTACGATCTGGGACGAAAAAATAGTGCAAAAGGAGAAAAGTGACCCAAAACTGATGAAAATGTTTGATTTTGGGCTCCGAAAATAGGCGCAGCTGAGCAGGCTTGTTGCCCCCGTCGTAGAGCTCCCGGAGAGCTTTCCTACGGTATGTTGTGCTTCTCGTAAATCCTTACGGATCAAAAGTTATGGCATCGGAGCGACGGAGACCAGGTCCCAAGGCCCATTCCCTCGGTTTATGGGCCCAACCTCTATGTGAAGTGAAGTTGTCTTGCCCAAGGTGCAGTGGGATTCGATAATAGAAATGTGATGGATTAGGTTGTCGTCCTTTTCGCTGCTCACGACGTACGATCCGGGCTGAAAAAATAGCTCAAAAGTAGAAAAGTTTCCCAAAACTGATGAAAACGTTTGATTTTGGGCTCCGAAAATAGGCCTAGCCAAGTAGGCTCGTTACCCCAGTCGTAGAGATCTCGGAGAGCTTTCCAACGGTATGTTGTGCACCGCGTAACTCCTTAAGGATCAAAAGTTATGGGCACTGGAGCGATAGATACCTGGTTACAAGCCCCATGCCCTTGGTTTGCGGGCCCAGCCTCCGCGTGAAGTAAAGTTGTCATGCCCAAGGTATCGTGGCATTCGGTAATAGAAATGTGATTAATTAGGTTGTCTTCCTTTTCGCAGTTGACGACGTACGATCCGGGATAAAAAAATAGCGCAAAAGAAGAAAAGTATCCCAAAACTGATGAAAACGTTTGATTTTGGGCTCCGAAAACAGGTGCACCCGAGCAGACTTGCTATACCCATCGTAGAGCTCTCGGAGAGCTTTACAACGGTATGTTGTGCGTCGCGTAACTCCTTATGGACCAAAAGTTATGGGCAAATGAGCGATAGAGACCTGGTTCCAAGCCCCACGCCCTCGGTTTGTGGGCCCAGCCTATACGTGAAGTGAAGTTGTCTTGCCCAAGGTATAGTGGTATTCGATAATAGAAATGTGATGGATTAGGTTGTAGTCCTTTTCAAGGCTCATGACATACGATCCGGGAAGTAAAAACAGCGCAAGAGAAGAAAAGTATCCCAAAACTGATGAAAACATTTGATTTTGGGATCCGAAAATAGGAGCATCTGAGCAGGCTTGCTGCTTCCGTCATAGAGCTCTCGGAGAGCTTTACAACGGTATGCTGTGCACTGCGTAACTTCATACGGATCAAAAGTTATGGGAACCGGTGCGACGGAGACATGGTCCCATGCCCCACGACTCTGTTTGCTGGCCCAGCCTCTACGTGAAGCGAAGTTATCTTGCCCAAGGTGCCATGGGATTCAACAATAGAAATATGATGGATTAGGTTGTCGTCCTTTTCGCTGCTCATGATGTATGATCCGGGACGGAAAAACTGCGCAAAAGAAGAAAAGTATCCTGAAACTAATAAAAACGTTCGATTTTGGGTTCAAAAAATAGGTGCGGCCTAGCAGGCTTGCTGCCCCCGTCATAGAGCTCTCGGAGAGCTTTCCAACGGTATGCTGTATGATGCATAGAGCTCTCGGAGAGCTTTATAACTGTATGTTGTACGCCACGTAACTCTTTACGGATCAAAAATTATGGGCACCAGAGTGACGGAGACATGGTCCCATGCCCTACGCCCTCGGTTTGCTGGCCCAGCCTCTACGTGAAGCGATGTTGTCCTTCCCAAGGTGCCATGGGATTTGATAATAGAAATGGGATAGACTAGGTTGTCGTCCTTTTCGTGGCTCATGATGTACGATCCGCGACGAAAAAATAGTACAAAACAAGAAAAGTATCCCGAAATAGATCAAAGCGTTTGATTTTGGGCTTCGAAAAATGGCGCAGCCGAATTGGATTGCTACCCCCGTGGTAGAGCTCTTAGAGAGCTTTCCAACGGTATGCTGTGCATCGCGTAATTCCTTACGAATCAAAGTAATGAGCACCAGAGCGACGGAGACTGGGTCCCAAGCCCCACGCCCTCGGTTTGCGAGCCCAGCCTCTACGTGAAGCGAAGTTGTCTTGCCTAAGGTGCCGTGGGAATGGATAATAGAAATGTGATGGATTAGGTTATCATCCTTTTTGCGGCTCACGACGTATGATCTGGGACGGAAAGACAGCACAAAAATAGAAAAGTGTCCAAAACCTTATGAAACTGTTCGATTTTGTCACCGAAAATAAGCGCTGTTGAGCAGGCTTGCTGCCCCCATCATAGAGCTCTCGGAGAGCTTTCCAACGGTATGCTATGCGACGCGTAACTCCTTACGGATCAAAAGTTATGGGCAAAGGAGCGACAGAGACCTGGTCCCAAGCCCTATGCCCTCAGTTTGTGGGCCCAGCCACTACGTGAAGTGCAGTTGTCTTGCTCAAGGTACCGTGGGATTCGATAATAGAAATGTGATGGATTAGGTTGTCGTCCTTTTCTAGGCTCACGACGTACGATCCGGGAAGGAAAAACAACGCAAGAGAAGAAAAGTATCCTAAAACTGATGAAAACGTTCGATTTTGGGCTCTGAAAACAGGCGCAGATGAGCGAGCTCGCTACCCCAGTCGTAGAGCTCTCGGAGAGCTTTCCAACGGTATGCTGTACACCGCGTAACTCCTTACGGATCAAAAGTTATGGGCACCAGAGCTACGGAGACATAGTCCTAAACCCCACGCATTCGATTTGTGGGCCCAGCCTCTACGTGAAGCGAAGTTGTCTTGCACAAGGTGTCGTGGGATTCGATAATAGAAATGTGATGGATTAGGTTGTCGTCCTTTTCTAGGCTCACGACGTACGATCCGGGAAGGAAAAACAGCGCAAGAGAAGAAAAGTGTTCCAAAACTAATAAAAACATTAGATTTTGGGCTCCAAAAATAGGCGCAGCAGAGCAAGCTTACTACCCCCGTCGTAGAACTCTCGGAGAGCTTTCCAACGGTATGCTGTGCCCCACGTAACAGCTTACGGATCAAAAGTTATAGGCACCGGAGCGACGGAGACCTGGTCCCAAGCCCCGCGCCCTCAGTTTGCGGGCCCAGCCTCTACATTAAGCGAAGTTGCCTTGCCCATGGTGCCATAGGATTCGATAATAGAAATGTGATGGATTAGCTTGTCGTCCTTTTCGCTGCTCACGACGTACGATATGGGACGGAAAAAACATAGCAAAAGTTGAAAAGTATCCCAAAACTGATGAAAACGTTCAATTTTGGTCTCTGAAAAGAGGCGCAGGAGAGTAGGCTTGCTACCTCCGTCGTAGAGCTCTGGGAAAGCTTTCCAACGGTATGCAGTGCCCCGCGTAACTCCTTACGGATCAAAAGTTATGGGCAAATGAGCGACGGAGACCAGGTCCCAAGCCTCATGCCCTCTGTTTGCGGGCCCAGACTCTACGTGAAGCAAAGTTGTCTTGCCCAAGGTGCCATGGGATTCGATAATAGAAATGTGATGGATTAGGTTATCGTCCTTTTCTAGGCTCACGACGTACGATCCAGAAGGAAAAAAAGCGCAAAAGAAGAAAACTGTGCCAAAACTGATGAAAATGTTCAATTTTGGGCTCCAAATGCAGGCGCAGCCGAGCAGGCTTGCTGCCCCCGTCGTAGAGCTCTCTAAGAGCCTTCCAGCAGTATAATGTGCGCCGCAAAACTCCTTACATATCAAAAGTTAAGGGCACCAGAGCGACGGAGACCTGGTCCCATGCCCCACGCCCTCGATTTGCAGGCCCGACCTTTACGTGAAGCGTAGTTGTCTTGACCAAGGTGCTGTGGGATTCGATAATAAAAATGTGATGGATTAGGTTGTCGTCATTTTTGCGGCTCACGACGTACAATCCGGGACAGAAAAACAGCGCAAAAGAAGAAATGTATCCCGAAACAAATGAAAACGTTCAATTTTGGGATTTGAAAATTGGCGCAGCCTAGCAAGTTGGCTGCCCCAGTAGTAGAGCTCTTGGAGAGCTTTCCGACGGTATACTGTGCACCGCGTAAATCCTTACGTATCAAATGTTATGGTCACTGGAGCGACGGAGACATGGTTCCAAGGCCTATGCCCTCGGTTTGCCGGCCCAGCCTCTACGTGAAGCGAAGTTTTCTTGGCCAAGATGCCGTGGGATTCGATAATAGAAATGATAGATTAGGTTGTCGTCCTTTTCTAAGCTCAAGATGTATGATCCGGAAAGGAAAAACAGCGCAAGAGGCGAAAAGTATCCCAAAACTGATGAAAACGTTCGATTTTGGGCTCCGAAAATAGGCGCAGCCTAGCAAGCTTGTAGCCCCCGTCGTAGAGCTTGCGGAGAGCTTTCCAACGATATATTGTGCGACGCGTAACTGCTTATGGATCAAAAGTTATGGGCAAATGAGCGACGGAGACTTGGTCCCAAGCCCCTGCCCTCGGTTTGCGGGCCCAGCCTCTATGTGAAACGCAGTTGTCTTGCCCATGGTGCCATGGGATTCGATAATAGAAATGTGAAGGATTAGGTTGTCGTCCTTTTCTAGGCTAACGACGTACGATCCGGGAAGGAAAAATAGCGCAAGAGAAGAAAAGTGATCCAAAACTAATGAAAATATTCGATTTTGGGCACTAAAAATAGGCACAGCCGAGCAGGCTTGCTGCCCCCGTCGTAGAGCTCTAGGAGAGCTTTCCAATGGTATGTTGTGCACCGCGTAACTCCTTACAGATCAAAAGATATGGGCACCGGAGCGACGAAGACATGGTCCCATGCCCCACGCCTTCGGTTTGCGGGCCCAGCCTCTACGTGAAGCGAAGTTGTCTTGCCCAAGGTGCCATGGGATTCGATAATAGAAATGTGATGGATTAGGTAGTTTTCTTTTTCTAGGCTCATGACGCACGATCCGGGAAGGAAAAACAGCGCAAGAGAGGAAAAGTATCCCAAAACTGACGAAATCGTTCGATTTTCAACTTAGAAAACAGGCGCAGCCAAGCAGGCTTGCTCCCATCTTCGTAGAGCACTCGGAGAGCTTTCCAACGGTATGTTGTGCGCCGCGTAACTCCTTACGGATCAAAAGTTATGGGCACCAAAGCGACGGAGACATGGTCCCAAGCCCCACAGCCCGGTTTGCGGGCCCAGCCTCTTCGTGAAGCGAAGTTGTCTTTGCCAAGGTGCCATGGGATTCGATAATAGAAATGTGATGGATTAGGTTGTCGTCCTTTTCTAGGCACACGTACGATCTGGGAAGGAAAAACAGTGCAAGAGAAGAAAAGTATCCCAAAATTGATGAAATCATTCGATTTTGGGCTCCGAAAACATGCGCAGCACAGCAAGCTTCTTCCCCCCTTCGTAGAGCTCTTGGAGAGCTTTCCAACGGTATGCTGTGCGCCGCGTAACTCCTTACGGATCAAAAGATATGGGCATCGGAGCGACGAAGACATGGTCCCATGCCTCACGCCTTCGGCTTACGGGCCCAGCCTCTATGTGAAGCGAAGTTGTCTTGCCCAAGGTGCCGTGGGATTCGATAATAGAAATGATAGATTAGGTTATCGTCCTTTTTTAGGCTCAAGACGTACGATCTGGGAAAGAAAAACAGTGCAAGAGGATAAAAGTGTCCCAAAACTGATGAAAACATTCAGTCGAGGGGTCTAAAAATAGGCACAGCTGAGCAGGCTTGCTGCCCCCGTCGTAGAGCTCTCGAAGTGCTTTCCAACAGTATGTTGTGCGCCCCGTAACTCCTTACAGATCAAAAGATATGGGCACCGGAGCGATGAAGACATGGTCCCATGCCCCACGCCTTCGGTTCGCAGGCCCGGCCTCTACGTGAAGCGAAGTTGACTTGCCCAAGGTGCCATGGGATTCTATAATAGAAATGTGATGGATTAGGTGGTCGTCATTTTCTAGGCTCATGACGTACGATCCGGGAAAGAAAAACAGCGCAGGAGAAGAAAAGTATCCCAAAACTGATGAAATCATTCAATTTTCGGCTCAGAAAACAGGCACAACAGAGAGGGCTTGCTCCGCCCTTCGTAGATCTCCCGAATAGCTTTCCCACGGTATGCTTTGCACCACGTAGCTCCTTACGGATCAAATGTTATGGGCACCAGAGCGACGGAGACATGGTCCCAAGCCCCACGCGCTCGGTTTGCAAGCCCAGCCTCTATGTTTAGCGAAGTTGTCTTGTCCAAGGGGCCATGGGATTTGATAATAGAAATGTGATGGATTAAGTTGCCATCCTTTTCTAGGCTCACATCGTACGATCCAGGAAGGAAAAACAGCGCAAGAGAAGAAAAGTATCTCAAAACTGATGAAATCGTTCGATTTTGTGCTTCGAAAATAGGAGCAGCCTAGCTGGTTTGCTCCCCTCTTTGTAGAGCTCTCGGAGAGTTTCCAACGGTATGCTGTGTACCGCGTAACTCCTTACGGATCAAAAGATATGGGCTCCGAAGCGACGAAGACATGGTCCCATTCCCCACGCCTTCGGTTTGCGGGCCCAGCCTCTATGTGAAGCGAAGTTGTCTTGCCCAAGGTGCTGTGCGATTCGATAATAGAAATGATAGATTAGGTTGTCGTCCTTTTCTAGGCTCAAGTATTACGATCCGGGAAAGAAAAACAGCGCAAGAGGAGAAAAGTGTCCCAAAACTGATGAAAACATTCAATTTTATGCTCCGAAAATAGGCGCAGCCGAGCAAGCTTGTAGCCCCTGTCGTAGAGCTTTCAGAGAGCTTTCCAACGCTATGTTGTGTGACGCGTAACTCCTTATGGATCAAAAGTTATGGGCAAAGGAGCGACGGAGACTTGATCCTAAGCCCCATGCCCTCGGTTTGTAGGCCCAGCCCCTATGTGAAGCGTAGTTGTCTTGCCCAAGGTGCCATGGGATTCGATAATGGAAATGTGATGGATTAGGTTGTCGTCCTTTACTAGGCTCACGACGTACGATCCAGGAAGGAAAAACAGTGTAAGAGAAGAAAAGTGTCCCAAAACTGATGAAAACATTCAATCTTAGACTTTAAAAATATGCACAGCCGAGCTGGCTTGCTGCCCCGTCGTAGAGCTCTCGGAGAGCTTTCCAACAGTATGTTGTGCGCCACGTAACTCTCTACAGATCAAAAGATATGGGCACCGGAGCGACGAAGACATGGTCCCATGCCTCACGCCTTCGGCTTACGGGCTAAGCCTCTATATGAAGCGAAGTTGTCTTGCCCAAGGTGCCGTGGGATTTGATAATAGAAATGATAGATTAGGTTGTCGTCCTTTTTTAGGCTCAAGACGTATGATCTGGGAAAGAAAAATAGTGCAAGAGGAGAAAAGTGTCCCAAAACTGATGAAAACATTCAATCGAGGGCTCTAAAAATAGGCATAGCCGAGCAGGCTTGCTGCCCCCGTCGTAGAGCTCTCGAAGAGCTTTCCAACAGTATGTTGTGCACCACGTAACTCTTTACAGATCAAAAGATATGGATGCCGGAGAGATCAAGACATGGTCCCATGCCCCACGCCTTCGGTTCGCGGGCCCAGCCACTACGTGAAGCGAAGTTGTCTTGCCCAAGGTGCCGTGGGATTCGATAAAAGAAATGTGATGGATTAGGTGGTCGTCATTTTCTAGGCTCATGACGTATGATCTAGGAAGGAAAAACAGCGCAAGAGAAGAAAAATATCCCAAAACTGATGAAATCATTCAATTTTTGGCTCAGAAAACAGGCACAACAGAGAGGGCTTGCTCCGCCCTTCGTAGAGCTCCTGGAGAGCTTTTTAACAGTATGCTTTGCACCACGTAACTCCTTACAGATCAAAAGTTATGGGCACCAGAGCGACGGAGACATGGTCCCAAGCCCCATGCCCTCGGTTTGCAGGCCCAGCCTCTATGTTTAGCGAAGTTGTCTTGTCCAAGGGGCCGTGGGATTTGATAATAGAAATGTGATGGATTAAGTTGTCGTCCTTTTCTAGGCTCACAACGTACGATCCGGGAAGGAAAAACAGCGCAAGAGAAGAAAAGTATCCCAAAACTGATGAAATCGTTCAATTTTGTGCTTCGAAAATAGGAGCAGCCTAGTTGGTTTGCTCCCCTCTTTGTAGAGCTCTCGGAGAGTTTCCAACGGTTTGCTGTGCGCCACGTAATTCCTTACGGATCAAAAGATATGGGCACTGGAGCGACGAAGACATGGTCCCTTGCCCCACGCCTTCGGTTTGCGGGCCTAGCCTCTATGTGATGCGAAGTTGTCTTGCCTAAGGTGCCGTTGGATTCGATAATAGAAATGATAGATTAGGTTGTCGTACTTTTCTAGGCTCAAGTATTACGATCCGGGAAAGAAAAACAGCGCAAAAGGAGAAAACTGTCCCAAAACTGATGAAAATATTTGATTTTATGCTCCGAAAATAGGCGCAGCTGAGCAAGCTTGCAGCCCCTGTCGTAGAGTTTTCGGAGAGCTTTCCAACGCTATGTTGTGCGACGCGTAACTCCTTATAGATCAAAAGTTATGGGCAAAGGAGCGACGGAGACTTGATCCTAAGCCCCTTGCCCTCAGTTTGCGGGCCCAGCCCCTATGTGAAGCGCAGTTGTCTTGCCCAAGTTGCTATGGGATTCGATAATGGAAATGTGATGGATTAGGTTGTCGTCCTTTTCTAGGCTCACGACGTACGATCCGGGAAGAAAAAACAGCGTAAGAGAAGAAAAGTGTCCCAAAACTGATGAAAACATTCAATCTTGGGTTTTAAAAATATGCACAGCCGAGCTGGCTTGTTGCCCCGTCGTAGAGCTCTCGGAGAGTTTTCCAACAGTATGTTGTGCGCCGCGTAACTCTCTATAGATCAAAAGATATGGGCACCGGAGCGACGAAGACATGGTCCTATGCGCCACGCCTTCGGTTCACGGGCCAAGCCTCTACGTGAAGCGAAGTTGTCTTGCCCTAGGTACCGTTGGATTCGATAATAGAAATGTGATAGATTAGGTTTTCTTTTTTTTTCTTGGCTCATGACGTACGATCCGGGAAGGAAAAACAGCACAACCAAAGAAAAGTATCCCAAAACTGATGAAATCATTCGATTTTCAGCTCAGAAAATAGACGCAGCCGAGCAGGCTTTCTCCCCTCTTTGTAGAGCTCTCGGAGAGCTTTCCAACGGTATGCTGTGCGCAGCGTAACTCCTTACGGATCAAAAGTTATGGGCACCAGAGTGACGGAGATATGGTCCCAAGCCCCACGCCCTCGGTTTGTGGACCCAGCCTCTACGTTAAGCGAAGTTGTCTTGCCCAAGGTGTCGTGGGATTCGATAATATAAATGTGATGGATTAGGTTGTCATCCTTTTCTAGGCTCACGACGTACGATCCGGAAAGGAAAAACAACGCAAGAGAAGAAAAGTATCCCAAAACTGATGAAATCGTTTGATTTTGTGTTCCGAAAACAGGCGCAGTCTAGCAGGTTTGCTCCCCCCTTCGTAGAGCTCTCGGAGAGCTTTCCAACGGTATGCTGTGCGCCGCGTAACTTCTTACGGATCAAAAGATATGGGCACCGGAGCCACGAAGACATGGTCCCATGCCCCACGCCTTCAGGTTACGGGCCCAGTCTCTATGTGAAGTACAATTGTCTTGTCCAAGGTGCCATGGGATTCGATAATATAAATGTTAGTTTAGGTTGTCGTCCTTTTCTAGGCTCAAGACGTACGATCCGGGAAAGAAAAATAGTGCAAGAGGAGAAAAGTGTCCCAAAACTGATTAAAATGTTCGATTTTAGGCTTCGAAAATAGGCACAACAAAGCAATCTTGCAGCACCCGTCGTAGAGTTCTCGGAGAGCTTTCCAACAGTATCTTGTGGGACGCGTAACTCCTTATGGATCAAAAGTTATGGGCAAATGAGCGACATAGACCTGGTCTCAAGCCCCATGCCCTCGGTTTGTGGGCCCAGCCTTTATGTGAGGCGCAGTTGTCTTGCCCAAGGTGCCATGGGATTCGATAATAGAAATGTTATGGATTAGGTTGTCGTCCTTTTCTAGGCTCACGACGTAGGATCCGGGAAGGAAAAATAGCGCAAGAGAAGAAAAGTGATCCAAAACTGATGAAACATTCGATTTTGGGCGCTACAAATAGGCACAGCCGAGCAAGCTTGCTGCCCCCGTCGTAGAGCTATAGGAGAGCTTTCCAACGGTATGTTGTGCACCGCGTAACTCCTTGCAGATCAAAAGATATGGGCACCGGAGCGACGAAGACATGGTCCCATGCCCCACGCCTTCGGTTCGCGGGCCCAGCCTCTACGTGAAGCGAAGTTGTCTTGCCCAAGGTACCATGGGATTCGATAATAGAAATGTGATGGATTAGGTAGTTTTCTTTTTCTAGGCTCATGACACACGATCCGGGAAGGAAAAACAGCGCAAGAGAAGAAAAGTATCCCAAAACTAACGAAATCATTTGACTTTCAGCTTAGAAAACAGGCACAGCCGAGCAGGATTGCTCCCCTCTTCGTAGAGCTCTCGGAGAGCTTTCCAACGGTATGCTGTGCGCCACATAACTCCTTACGGATCAAAAGTTATGGGCACCAGAGCGACGGAGACATGGTCCCAAGCCCCACGCCCTCTGTTTGCGGGCCCAGTCTCTACGTGAAGCAAAGTTGTCTTTGCCAAGGTGCCTTGGGATTCGATAATAGAAATGTGATGGATTAGGTTATCGTCCTTTTCTAGGCTCACGACGTATGATCCGGGAAGGAAAAACAGCGCAAGAGAAGAAAAGTATCCCAAAATTGATAAAATTATTCGATTTTAGGATCTGAAAACATGCGCAGCTTAGCAAGCTTGCTCCTCCCTTCGTAGAGCTCTAGGAGAGCTTTCCAACGGTATGTTGTGCGCCATGTAATTCCTTACGGATCAAAAGATATGGGCACCGAAGCGACGAAGACTTGGTCCCATGCCTCACGCCTTCGGCTTACGGGCCCAGCCTCTATCTGAAGCGAAGTTGTCTTGCCCAAGGTACCGTGGGATTCAACAATAGAAATGATAGATTAGGTTGTCGTCCTTTTTTAGGCTCAAGACGTACGATCCGGGAAAGAAAAACAGTGCAAGAGGAGAAGAGTGTCCCAAAATTGATGAAAACATTCAATCGAGGGCTCTAAAAATAGGCACAACCGAGCAGGCTTGCTGCCCCTGTCGTAGAGCTCTCGGAGAGCTTTCCAACAGTATGTTGTGCGCCACGTAACTCCTTACAGATCAAAAGATATGGGCACCGGAGCGATGAAGTCATGGTCCCATGCCCCACGCCTTCGGTTCGCTGGCCCAGCCTCTACGTGAAGCGAAGTTGTCTTGCCTGAGGTGCCATGGGATTCGATAATAGAAATGTGATGGATTAGGCTGTCGTCATTTTCTAGGCTCATGATGTACGATCAGGGAAGGAAAAACAGCGCAAGAGAAGAAAAGTATCCCAAAACTGATGAAATCGTTCAATTTTCGGCTCAGAAAACATGCGCAACAGAGAGGGATTGCTCCGCCTTTCGTAGAGCTCTCGGAGAGCTTAACAACGGTATGTTTTGCACCACGTAACTCCTTACAGATCAAAAGTTATGGGCACCAGAGCGATGGAGACATGGTCCCAAGCCCCACGCCCTCGGTTTGCAGGCCCAGCCTCTATGTTAAGCGAATTTGTCTTGCCCAAGGGGCTGTGGGTTTCGATAATAGAAATGTGATGGATTAAGTTGTCATCCTTTTCTAGGCTCACAACGTACGATCCGGGAAGGAAAAACAGCGCAACAGAAGAAAAGTATCCCAAAACTGATGAAATCATTCAATTTTGTGCTTCGAAAACATGAGCAGCCTAGCAGGTTTGCTCCCCCATTTGTATAGCTCTCGGAGAGCTTTCCAACGATATGTTGTGCGCCGCGTAACTCCGGATCAAAAGATATGGGCACCGGAGCGACGAAGACATGGTCCCATGCCCCACGCCTTCGGTTTGCGGGCCCAGCCTCTATGTGAAGCGAAGTTTTCTTGCCCAAGGTGCTGTGGGATTTGATAATAGAAATGATAGATTAGGTTGTCGTCCTTTTCTAGGCTCAAGTATTACGATCCGGGAAAGAAAAACAGCGCAAGAGGAGAAAAGTGTCCCAAAACTAATGAAAACATTCAATTTTGGGCTCTAAAAATAGGCGCAGCTGAGCAAACTTGCAGCCCCTGTCGTAGAGCTTTCGGAGAGCTTTCCAACGCTATGTTGTGCGGCGCGTAACTCCTTATGGATCAAAAGTTATGGGCAAATGAGCCACGGAGACTTGGTCCTAAGCCCCATGCCCTCGGTTTGCAGGCCCAGCCCCTATGTGAAGCGCAGTTGTCTTGCCCAAGGTGCTATGGGATTCGATAATGGAAATGTGATGGATTAGGTTGTCGTCCTTTTCTAGGCTCACGACGTACGATCCGGGAAGAAAAAATAGCGCAAGAGAAGAAAAGTGTCCCAAAACTGATGAAAACATTCAATCTTAGGCTTTAAAAATATGCACAGCCGAGCTGGCTTGCTGCCCCGTCGTAGAGCTCTCGGAGAGCTTTCCAACAGTATGTTGTGCGCCGCGTAACTCTCTACAGATCAAAAGATATGGGCACCGAAGCGACGAAGACATGGTCCCATGCCCCACGCCTTCGGCTCGCGGGCCTAGCCACTATGTGGAGCGAAGTTGTCTTGCCCAAGGTACCGTGGGATTCGATAATAAAAATGTGATGGATTAGGTTTTCATCTATTTCTAGGCTCATGACGTACGATCCGGGAAGGAAAAACAGCGCAACAGAAGAAAAATATCCCAAAACTGATGAAATCGTTCGATTTTGTGCTTCAAAAACTGGAGCAGCTTTGCTGGTTTGCTCCCCCCTTTGTAGAGCTCTCGGAGAGCTTTCCAACGGTATGATGTGTGCCGCGTAACTCCTTACGGATCAAAAGATATGGGCACCGGAGCGACGAAGACATGGTCCCATGCCCCACTCCTTCGGTTTGCGGGCCCAGCCTTTATGTGAAGCGAAGTTGTCTTGCCCAAGGTGCCATGGGATTTGATAATAGAAATGATAGATTAGGTTGTCGTCCTTTTCTAGGCTCAAGTATTATGTTCCGCGAAAGAAAAACAGCACAAGAGGAGAAAAGTGTCCCGAAACTGATGAAAACATTCGATTTTGGGCTCCAAAAATAGGCGCAGCTGAACAAGCTTGCAGCCGCTGTAGTAGAGCTTTCGGAGTGCTTTCCAACGCTATGTTGTGCGACGCGTAACTCCTTATGGATCAAAAGTTATGGGCAAAGGAGCGACAGAGACTTGGTCCTAAGCCCCATGCCCTCGGTTTGCAGGCCCAGCCCCTATGTGAAGCGCAGTTGTCTTGCCCAAGGTGCCATGGGATTTGATAATTGAAATGTGATAGATTAGGTTGTAGTCCTTTTCTAGGCTCACGACGTACGATCCGGGAAGGAAAAACAGCGCAAGAGAAGAAAAGTGTCCCAAAACTGATGAAAACATTCAATCTTGGGCTTTAAAAATATGCACAGCTGAGCTGGCTTGCTGCCCCGTCGTAGAGCTCTCGGAGAGCTTTCCAACAGTATGTTGTATGCCGCGTAACTCTCTACAGATCAAAAGATATGGGCACCGGAGCGACGAAGACATGGTCCCATGCCCCACGCCTTTGGTTCGCGGGCCTAGCCTCTACATGGAGCGAAGTTGTCTTGCCCAAGGTACCGAGGGATTCGATAATAGAAATGTGATGGATTAGGTTTTCGTCTATTTCTATGCTCATGACGTACGATCCGGGAAGGAAAAATAGCGCAACAGAAGAAAAGTATCCCAAAACTGATGAAATAATTCGATTTTCGGCTCAGAAAATAGATGCAGCCGAGCAGGCTTTCTCCCCTCTTCGTAGAGCTCTCAGAGAACTTTCCAATGGTATGTTGTGCACCGCGTAACTCCTTACGGATCAAAAGTTATGGGCACCAGAGTGACGGAGATATGGTCCCAGGCCCCACGCCCTCGGTTTGCGGACCCAGCCTCTACGTTAAGTGATGTTGTCTTGCCCAAGGTGTCATGGGATTCGATAATAGAAATGTGATGCATTAGGTTGTCGTCCTTTTCTAGGCTCACGACGTACGATCCGGAAAGGAAAAACAGCGCAAGAGAAGAAAAGTATCCCAAAATTGATGAAATCGTTCGATTTTGTGCTCCGAAAACAGGGGCAGCCTAGCAGGCTTGCTCCCTTCTTCGTAGAGCTCTCGGAGAGCTTTCCAACGGTATGCTGTGTGCCGCGTAACTTCTTACGAATCAAAAGATATGGGCACCGGAGCGACGAAGACATGGTCCCATGCCCCACGCCTTCAGTTTGCGGGCCCAGCCTCTATGTGAAGTGCAATTGTCTTGCCCAAGGTGCCGTGGGATTCGATAATAGAAATGATAGATTAGGTTGTCGTCCTTTTCTAGGCTCAAGACGTACGATCCGGGAAAGAAAAACAGCGCAAGAGGAGAAAAGTATCCCAAAACTGATTAAAATGTTCGATTTTAGGTTTCGAAAACAGGCGCAGCTGAGCAATCTTGCAGCCCCCGTCGTAGAGTTCTCAGAGAGCTTTCCAACGGTATTTTGTGCGATGCATAACTCATGGATCAAAAGTTATGGGCATAGGAGCGACCGAGACCGGGTCTCAAGCCCCATGCCCTCAGTTTGTGGGCCCACCCTTTATTTGAGGCGCAGTTGTGTTGCCCAAGGTGCCATGGATTCGATAATAGAAATGTTACGGATTAGGTTGTCGTCTTTTTCTAGGCTCACGACGTACGATCCGGGAAGGAAAAACAGCGCAAGAGAAGAAAAGTGTCCCAAAACTGATGAAAACATTCGATTTTGGGCTCTGAAAATAGGCACAGCCGAGCAGGCTTCCTACCCTTGTCGTAGAGCTCTCGTAGAGCTTTCCAACGGTAAGTTGTGCGCCGCGTAATTCCTTACGGATCAAAAGATATGGGCACCGGAGCGACGAAGACATGGTCCCATTCCCCACGCCTTTGGTTTTCGGGCCAAGCTTCTATGTGAAGCAAAGTTGTCTTGCCCAAGGTGCCATGCGATTTGATAATAGAAATGTGATGGATTAGGTTGTCGTCTTTTTCTAGTCTCATGACGTACGATCCGGGAAGGAAAAACAGCGCAAGAGAAGAAAAATATCCCAAAATTAATGAAATCGTTCGATTTTGGGCTCAGAAAATAGGCGCAGCCGAGCAGGCTTGCTCCTCTCTTCGTAGAACTCTCAGAGAGCTTTCCAACGGTATGTTGTGCGCCACGTAACTCCTTACGGACAAAAAGTTATGGGCACCACAGCGACGGAGACATGGTCCCAAAACCCACGCCCTCGGTTTGCGGGCCCTACCTTTATGTGAAGCGAAGTTGTCTTGCCCAAGGTGCTGTGGGATTCGATAATAGAAATGTGATGGATTAGGCTGTCGTCCTTTTCTAGGTTGAAGACGTACGATCCGGGAAGGTAAAACAGCGCAAGTGAAGAAAAATGTCCAAAAACTGATGAAAACGTTTGATTTTGGGCTCCGAAGACAGGCGCAACCGAGCAAACTTGTAGCCCCCGTCGTAGAGCTCTCGGAGAGCTTTATAACGGTATGCTATGCGACGCGTAACTCCTTATAGATCAAAAGTTATGGGCAAATGAGCGATGTAAACCTGGTCCTAAGCCCCAAGCCCTCGATTTGCCAGCCCAGCCTCTATGTGAAGCGCAGTTGTCTTGCCCAAGGTGCCATGGGATTCGAAAATAAAAATGTGATAGATTAGGTTGTCGTCCTTTTCCAGGCTCACAACGTACTATCCGTTAAGGAAAAACAGCGCAAGAGAAGAAAAGTGTCCCAAAACTGATAAAAACATTCAATCTTAGGCTCTAAAAATAGGCATAACCGAGCAGGCTTGCTACCCCCATCGTAGAGCTCTCGGAGAGCTTTCCAACAGTATGATGCGCGCCACGTAACTCCTTACAGATCAAAAGATATGGGCACCGGAGCGACGAAGACATGGTCCCATGCCCAACGCCTTCGGTTCGCGGGCCCAGCCTTTACGTGAAGCGAAGTTGTCTTGCCCAAGGTGCCATGGGATTGGATAATAGAAATGTGATGGATTAGGTTGTCGTCTTTTTCTAGTCTCATGACGTACGATCCGAGAAGGAAAAACTGCGCAAGAGAAGAAAAGTATCCCAATACTGATGAAATCGTTCAATTTTCGCCTCAGAAAATAGGCGCAGCCGAGCGGGCTTACTACCCTCTTCGTAGAGCTCTCGGAGAGCTTTCCAACGGTATGCTGTGTGCCATATAACTCCATACGGATCAAAAGTTATGGGCACCAGAGCGACGAAGATATGGTCTCAAGCCCCATGCCCTCGGTTTGCGGGCCCAGCCTCTACGTTAAGAGAAGTTGTCTTGCCCAAGGTGTCATGGGATTCAATAATAGAAATGTGATGGATTAGGTTGTCGTCCTTTTCTAGGCTCACGACGTATGATCCGGGAAGGAAAAACAGCGCAAGAGAATAAAAGTATCCCAAAACTGATGAAATCATTTCATTTTGTGCTCCGAAAATAGGCGCAGCCTAGCAGGCTTGCTACCCCCTTTGTAGAGCTCTCGAAGAACTTTCCAACGGTATGCTGTGCGCCGCGTAACTCTTTATGGATCAAAAGATATGGGCACCGGAGCGACAAAGACATAGTTCCATGCCCCACGCCTTCGGTTTACGGGCCCAGCCTCTATGTGAAGAGAAGTGGTCTCATCCAAGGTACCGTGGGATTCGATAATAGAAATGATAGATTAGGTTGTCGTCCTTCTCTAGGCTCAAGACGTATGATCCGGGAAAGAAAAATAGCGCAAGAGGCGAAAAGTGTCCCATAACTGATGAAAACGTTCGATTTTGGGCTCCGAAAATAGACGCAGACGAGCAAGCTTGATGCCCACGTTGTAGAGCTCTGCGAGAGCTTTCCAACGGTATGTTGTGCGATGCGTAACTCCTTACGGATCAAAAGTTATGCGTAACTCCTTATGTGAAGCGCCGTTGTCTTGCCCAAGGTGCCATTGGATTCGATAATAGAAATGTGATGGATTAGGTTGTCGTCCTTTTCTAGGCTCACGACGTACGATCCGGGAAGGAAAAACTGCGCAAGAGAAGAAAAGTGTTCCAAAACTGATGAAAACATTCGATTTTAGGCTCTAGAAATAGACACAGCCGAGCATGCTTGCTACCCCCGTCGTAGAGCTCTCGGAGAGCTTTCCAACGGTAAGCTGTGCGCCGCCTAACTCCTTATGGATCAAAAGATATGGGCACCGGAGCGACGAAGACATGGTCCCATACCCCACGCCTTCGGTTTCCGGGCCTAGCCTCTACGTGAAGCGAAGTTGTCTTGCCCAAGGTGCCGTGGGATTCGACAATAGAAATGTGATGGATTAGGTTGTCGTCTTTTTCTAGTCTCAGGTCATACGATCCGGGAAGGAAAAACAGTGCAAGAGAAGGGAAGTATCCTAAAACTGATAAAATCATTCGATTTTTGGCTCAGAAAATAGGTGCAGCCGAGCAGGCTTGCTCCCCCATACGTAGAGCTCTCAGAGAGCTTTCCAATGGTATGCTGTGCACCGCGTAACTCCTTACGAATCAAAAGTTATGGGCACCAGAGCGACAGAGACATGGTCCTAAGCCCCACGCCCTCGGTTTGCAGGCCCTGCCTCTACGTGAAGTGAAGTTGTCTTGCCCAAGGTGCTGTGGGATTCGATAATAGAAATATGATGGATTAGGCTATCGTCATTTTCTAGGGTGAAGACGTACGATCCGAAAATAAAAAACTGCGCAAGTGAAGAAAAGTATCCCAAAACTGATGAAAGGGCTCCGAAGACAGGTGCAACAGAGCAAACATGCAGCCCCCGTCATAGAGCTCTCGGAGAGCTTTCTAACAGTATGCTGTGCGACGCGTAACTCCTTATGGATAAAAAGTTATGGGCAAATGAGCAACGGAGACCTGGTCCCAAGCCCCACGCCCTCGGTTTGCGGGCCCAGCCTCTACGTGAAGCGAAGTTGTCTTGCCCAAGGTGCCATACGATTCGATAATAGAAATGTGATGGATTAGGTTGTCATCTTTTTCTAGTCTCATGACATACGTTCCGGGAAGGAAACACAGTGCAAGAGAATAAATGTATCCCAAAACTGATAAAATCGTTTGATTTTGGGATTATAAAACAGGCTCAGCCGAGCAGGCTTGTTCCTCCCTTCGTAGAGCTCTCAGAGAGCTTTCCAACAGTATGTTGTGCGCCACGTAATTCCATACGGATCAAGAGTTATGGGCACCAGAGCGATGGAGACATGGTCCCAAGCCCCACGCCCTCGGTTTGCAGGCCCTGCCTCTACGTGAAGCGAAGTTGTCTTGCCCAAGGTGCTGTGGGATTCGATAGTGAAAATGTGATGGATTAGGCTGTCGTCCTTTTCTGGGCTAAAGACGTACGATCCTGGAAGGAAAAACAGCGCAAGTGAAGAAAAGTGTCCCAAAACTGATGAAAACGTTCGATTTTGGGCTCCAAAGACAGGCGCAACCCAGGAAACTTGAAGACCCCGTCGTAGAGCTCTCAAAGAGCTTTCCAACGGTATGCTGTGCGACACGTAACTCCTTATGGATCAAAAGTTATGGGCAAAGGAGCAACGGAGACCTAGTCCCAAGCCCTACGCCCTCGGTTTTCTGGCCGAGCCTCTACGTGAAGCGAAGTTGTCTTGCCCAAGCTACCGTGGGATTCAATAATAGAAATGTGAGGAATTAGGCTATCGTCCTTTTCTATGCTCACGGCGTACGATCCGGGAAGGAAAAACAGAGCAATAGAAGAATAGTGTCCCGAAACTGATGAAAACGTTTGATTTTGGGTTTCGAAAATAGGCGGAGAAAAGCAAGCGTGCTGCCCCTGTCGTACAGCTCTCGGAGAGCTTTCCAACGATATGCTTTACGCAGCATAACTCCTTATGGATCAAAAGTTATTGGCACCAGAGAGACGGAGACATGGTCTCAAGCCCCACGCCCCCGGTTTAAGGGCCCAGCCTGTACGTGAAGTGAAGTTGTCTTGCCCAAGGTGCTGGGGGATTCGATAAAATAAATGTAATGGATTAGTTTGTCGTCCTTTTCGCGGCTCACGACTTACGATCTGGCATGAAAAAACAGCACAAAAGAAGAAATATATCCCAAAAATGATGAACACGTACGATTTTGGCCTCTAAAAATAGGCGCAGTCGAGCAGGTTTTGTCACGCCCCAACTCGACCCCACCTACGATCAGTCAGGACGCAACGGAATTTCGGCGGCATAACGACAGTAAACAGATTTCCGAGGTTCTAAACCAACCTCATATAAACATCATACATCCAGTAATTCCTCAATACAAACAACAACATACAACACAACCATATTATACAATAAAACATCCTCGTTATACGCCTCCGTTCCAACATGACATACAATACCTCAACTTTATCATACATTTCAAAAGTAAGTTGAGACACAACTACAATTTAACCATAGACAAAAGGAAGCCACTAAATTAACATCATTTGGTTCATCATCTTTTCAACAACTATTACACTAAGAACCGTAAAGCATATAAAAGTCCATTAAGCTAATATACATGACGTTTAACAACATAGAATCATGGATAAGACTCAGGGACATATGACTCATCCACGAAAGGCACGTTTTCCACATTCTCCTCTTCAGGAGGCACGTACCCGTAATCTTGTGAAAGTACACCTGAAACATGCATTAATAGAGAGTGAGCTTATATACATAAGCCCAGTGAGGATCCGATAGATCTCGACAGTATTCACTACGCTCCTTGGATTTAGTCCTTTGAGCAAGTAAACACACAACAACATATTAACATAAATAAAGCTATCATCACATAACTATATAACCAATCAATAAGGATACTCTATTTGGTGTAGCTCCAAACGCCATCACGATCTCAACCGTTCTTCTTATAACTCCCCATTACTCACGCACCCGAGGTACCTCACTAGCCCCTCCCTCCATGACACCTCCGTCATGCGAGCTGGGGGTAGCCTATGGCAGTCATGCCGTTATCAACCCGACAGCCCGACGCTGCCCGAGAGGTGGCACACACATACCAAGACTCCATATTCATCAATCACACATCAATCAATCAATCAATTGGGAGATCAGCAACAAGAGTGCCCGATTCCCGCATTCAATAATAATCAATCAATAACATCAATATAACATCAATAATAAATTAAACAACAAACAACGTAGTTAGATGACAAAGTAGGCCATCTAACCGGACATGCATAATATACATAATTAAACTCTAAATTACTCAACAACAACTCACCATTCATCACTCGAACACTACCCAACCATCTAAAGGCATCGTTCAAGAAATTAAAGAATGACAACCTAAACTTCTAAAATTCATAACTTACAATCTACTAATCCAAACATTGCCAAATCAGTTCCTATCACTCACCCATTCAACCTACTACATTAGCCCTCTCGGAAATCCACCATAACACCTCCAAATCATGCCCGATAACCCTAAAATCCTAAGATGTCATGGCTGGATTTTCCGGATTTTCACACAAACAACGTAATCGAAAATTCGTCATTACAACAGCGGTAACACGTAATTATCAAGTATTTAGAAATCGATGGCAATCGATTTCGAGCAACGCAACTCAATTAAATCAACTTTGAACATTTTAATCAAAATTAAATACCCGAAAAATAAAAATTATGCTATATCCGACAGAAACTCGTAGTATTAGTATATAATGATCCCTAGCATGCAAGGAGCAATAATCTAACATCAGATTACAATTCTAACGGTTCAATCTTCATTTATACGCAAAAACACAAAAATGACATTTTGAGATCTAGAATTTTTCTCTCACCTTAGATGCGATATAAGCCTAGGAATGCGTGCTATGCGTGCCCAACAAGCAGAATCCAAGTCGGTGCGAAGTTTCACGGACAAAAACTAGGTTTTTCTTTGAAAAATTGGATTGAAAGCTTGAGTTTTTCTCTTCTCTTTTCTCCCTCTTTTCTCTCGGCAATGTGTGTGTGTGTGATGGTGTTTTTGTGTTGTGTGAGTGTGTGTTGAGGAAATTAGCTTATATGGTCAATTAATTAATTAAAGTCAAAGTTATTTTAATAGGTATTTTTGTGTTTTTAATGACTTTAATTGCATTTTAGTGCTCACCAAGTTAAAAATAATTATGCAACCCCCAAAATATCACAAGTGGATTATTTTTAGGTGACAAGAAGTTTTACATTCAAAGAATTCCACCCGAGTCGGCTTAAAACTCGATTTTCGCGAAAGTCGGTGTAAAAACCCTAATAAATTCTTAAGCCGATTTTAAAACCGTTTTCATCAAACACAGGTCTATTAAAGTCCGTGGACTAGGTCTAGAAGGGTTAAAAAGACCAGTTTCAAAATTATAGCGGACGTGTTTCGAAAACACTATTCACTGAAAATCGACGATAAAATTTCTGACTCCGTTTTTGATGAAAATTTCATGAATGCACATTTAGCACGTATTAGAAGTATTGACATCAAAATTATAACTTTCTAGGTCCTATAGCACATAAACAGATCATATGCACACAAAACGAGGCAAAGCACGTAAAACGAGATAAGCAAGAAAGTGGGGTTTCACAGGTTTGCTACCTCCGTCGTAGAGCTCTCGGAGAGCTTTCAAATGGTATGTTGTGCGCCGAGTAACTCCTTACGGATCAAAACCTATGGGCACCGGAGCGACGGAGACATGGTCCCAAGCCCCATGCCCTTGGTTTGCGGGCTCAGCCTCTAAGTGAAACAAAGTTGTCTTGCCCAAGGTGCCATGGGATTCAATAATAGAAATGTGATGGATTAGGTTGTCGTCCTTTTCTAGTCTCACGACGTACGATCCGGGAAGGAAAAACATCGCAAGAGAAGAAAAGTGTCCCAAAACTAACGAAAACATTCGATTTTGGGCTCTCAAAATAGGCACAACCGAGCAGACTTGTTACCGCCGTCGTAGAGCTCTCGGAGTGCTTTCCAACGGTACGCTGTGCGACGCATAACTCCTTATGTATCAAAAGTTATGGGCAAAAAAGCGACGGAGACATGGTCCCAAGCACCATGCCCTCGGTTTGCGGGCCCAGCCTCTACGTGAAGCGAATTTGTCTTGCCCAAGGTGCCATGGGATTCGATCATTGAAATGTGATGGATTTTGCAGCCGTCCTTTTTCTAGGCTCATGACGTACGAACCGGTAAGGAAAAATAGCGCAAGAGAATAAAAGTATCCCAAAAATGATAAAATCGTTCAATTTTGGGCTTAGAAAACAGGCTCAGCCGAGCAGGCTTGTTCCCCCCTTCGTAGAGCTCTTAGAGAGCTTTCCAACGGTATGTTGTGCGCCGTGTAACTCCATACAGATCAAAAGTTATGGGCACCAGAGCGGCGGAGACATGGTCCCAAGCCCCACCCCCTCGGTTTGCTGGCGCTGCCTCTACGTGAAGTGAAGTTGTCTTGCCCAAGGTACTGTGGGATTCGATAGTGGAAATGTGATGGATTAGGCTGTCGTCCTTTTCTGTGCTGAAGACGTACGATCCGGGAAGGAAAAAGAGCGCAAGTGAAGAAAAGTGTCCCAAAACTGATGAAAACGTTCCATTTCGTTCTCCAAAGACAGGCGCAACCGGGCAAGGTTGCAGACCCCGTCGTAGAGCTCTCAAAGAGCTTTCCAACGGTATGCTGTGCGACACGTAACTCCTTATGGATCAAAAGTTATGGGCAAAGGAGCAACGGAGACCTAGTCCCAAGCCCTACGCCCTCGGTTTTCTGGCCGAGCCTCTACGTGAAGCGAAGTTGTCTTGCCCAAGCTACCGTGGGATTCAATAATAGAAATGTGAGGAATTAGGCTATCGTCCTTTTCTATGCTCACGGCGTACGATCCGGGAAGGAAAAACAGAGCAATAGAAGAATAGTGTCCCGAAACTGATGAAAACGTTTGATTTTGGGTTTCGAAAATAGGCGGAGAAAAGCAAGCGTGCTGCCCCCGTCATAGAGCTCTCGGAGAGCTTTCCAACGATATACTTTACGCAGCATAACTCCTTATGGATCAAAAGTTATTGGCACTGGAGAGACGGAGACATGGTCTCAAGCCCCACGTCCCCGGTTTAAGGGCCCAGCCTCTACGTGAAGTGAAGTTGTCTTGCCCAAGGTGCTGGGGGATTCGATAAAATAAATGTAATGGATTAGGTTGTCGTCCTTTTCACAGCTCACGACTTACGATCTGGCATGAAAAAACAGCACAAAAGAAGAAATATATCCCAAAAATGATAAACTCGTTCGATTTTGGCCTCTGAAAATAGGCACAGTCGAGCAGGTTTGCTACCTCCGTCGTAGAGCTCTCGGAGAGCTTTCCAACGGTATGTTGTGCGCTGAGTAACTCCTTACGGATCAAAACCTATGGGCACTGGAGCGACGGAGACATGGTCCCAAGCCCCATGCCCTCGGTTTGCGGGCTCAGCCTCTACATGAAGCAAAGTTGTCTTGCCCAAGGTGCCATGGGATTCAATAATAGAAATGTGATGGATTAGGTTATCATCCTTTTCTAGGCTCACGACGTACGATCCGGGAAGGAAAAACAGCGCAAGAGAAGAAAAGTGTCCCAAAACTAACGAAAACATTCGATTTTGGGCTCTTAAAATAGGCACAACCGAGCAGACTTGTTACCGCCGTCGTAGAGCTCTCGGAGTGCTTTCCAACGGTACGCTGTGTGACGCGTAACTCCTTATGGATTAAAAGTTATGGGCAAATAAGCGACGGAGACCTGGTCCCAAGCACCATGCCCTCGGTTTGCGGGCTCAGCCTCTACGTGAAGCGTAGTTGTCTTGCCTAAGGTGCTGTGGGATTCGATAAGAGAAATGTGATGGATTTTGTAGCCGTCCTTTTTCTAGGTTCATGACGTACGAACCGGGAAGGAAAAATAGCGCAACAGAATAAAAGTGTCCCAAAACTGATGGAAACAATCGATTTTGGGCTCTAAAAATACGCACAACTGAGCATTCTTTTACCCTCGTCGTAGAGCTCTCGGAGAGCTTTCCAACGATATGCTGTGCGCCGAGTAACTCCTTACGAATCAAAAGTTATGGGCACCGGAGCGATGGAGACATGGTCCTAAGCCCCACGCCCTCGGTTTGCTGGCCCAGCCTCTACGTGAAGCGAAGTTGTCTTGCCCAAGGTCCCGTGGGATTCGATAATAGAAATGTGATGGATTAGGTTGTCTTCCTTTTCTAGGCTCAAGACGTATGATCCGGGAAGGAAAACCATAGCACGAGAAGAAAAGTGTCCCAAAACTGATGAAAACGTTCGATTTTGGGCTCCAAAGACAGGCGCAACCGAGCAAACTTGAAGCCCCCGTCGTAGAGCTCTCAAAGAGCTTTCCAACGGTATGCTGTGCGACGCGTAACTCCTTATGGATCAAAAGTTATGGGCAAAGGAGCAACGGAGACCTAGTCCTAAGTCCTACGCCCTCGGTTTTCTAGCCGAGCCTCTACGTGAAGCGAAGTTGTCTTGCCCAAGCTGCCGTGGGATTCGATAATAGAAATGTGATGAATTAGTCTGTCGTCCTTTTCTATGCTCACGACGTACGATCCGGGAAGGAAAAATAGTGCAATAGAAGAAAAGTGTCCCGAAACTGATGAAAACATTCAATTTTGGACTCTGGAAATAGACACAGCTGAGCAGACTTGCTACCCCCATCGTAGAACTCTCGGAGAGCTTTCCCACAGTATGCTGTGCGCCGCGTAACTCCTTACGGATCAAAAGATATGGGTAGTGGAGCGGCAAAGACATGGTCCCAAGCATCACGCCCTCGGTTTCTGGGCCCAGCCTCTACGTGAAGCGAAGTTGTCTTGCCTAAGGTGCCGTGGGATTCGATAATAGAAATGTGATGGATTAGGTTGTCGTCCTTTTCTAGGCTCACGACGTACGATCCGGGAAGGAAAAACAGTGCAAGAGAAGAAAAGTGTCCCAAAATTGATGAAAATGTACGATTTTGGGCTCCAAATATAGGGGCAGCCGAGCAAGCTTGTTGCTCCCGTCATAGAGCTCTCGTAGAGCTTTTCAACGGTATGTTGTGCGCCATGTAACTCCTTACAGATCAAAAGTTATAGGCACTAGAGCGACAAATACCTGGTCATAAGCCCCACGCCCACGCTTTCCGAGGCCAGCCTCTACGTGAAGTGAAGTTGTCATGCCCAAGGTGTCATGGGATTCGATAATAGAAATGTGATTGATTAGGTTGTCGTCCTTTTCACAGCTGACGACGTACGATCTGGGATGGAAAAACAGCGCAAAAGAAGAAAAGTGTCCTAAAACTGATGAAAACGTTCAATTTTGGGCTCCGAAAATAGGCGCAGCCAAGCCAACTTCCTGCACCTGTCGTAGAGCTCTGGGAGAGCTTTCCAAGTAATGTTGTGCACCGCGTAACTCCTTACGGATCAAAAGTTATGGGCAAAGGAGCGACGGAGACCTGGTCCCAAGCTCCACGCCCTCGGTTTGCGGGCCCAGCCACAATGTGAAGCGAAGTTGTCTTGCCCAAGGTACCATGGGATTCGACAATAGAAATGTTATGGATTAGGTTGTCGTCCTTTTCTAGGCTCACGACGTACGATTTGGGAAGGAAAAACAGCGCAAAAGAAGAAAAGTGTCCCAAAACTAAAGAAAACGTTCAATTTTGGGCTCCGAAAATAGACGCAGCCGAGGAGGCTTGTTGCCCCCATCGTAGAGCTCTCGTTAAGCTTTCCAACAGTAAGTTGTGCGCCGCGTAACTCCTAACGGATCAAAAGTTATAGGTACCGGAGCAACGGAGACCTAGTCTGAAGCCCTACGACCTCGGTTTGCGGGCCCAGCCTCTACGTGAAGCGAAGTTGTCTTGCCCAAGGCGCCATGGGATTTGATAATAGAAATGTGATGGATTAGGTTATCGTCCTTTTCTAGGCTCACGACGTACGATCCCGGAGGGAAAAATAGCGCAAAAGTAGAAAAGTTTCCCAAAATAGATGAACACGTTTGATTTTGGGCTCCGAAAATAGGCCCAGCTAAACAGGCTCGCTACCCTCGTCATAGAGCTCTCAGTGAGCTTTCCAACGGTATGTTGTACGCCGCGTAACTCCTTAAGGATCAAAAATTATGGGCACTGGAACGATAGATACCCGGTCACAAGCCCCACGCCCTTGGTTTGCGGGCCCAGCCTCTACGTGAAGTGAAGTTGTCATGCCCAAGGTGTCGTGGCATTCGGTAATAGAAATGTGATTGATTAGGTTGTCGTTCATTTCGCAGCTGACGACGTACGATTCGGGATGAAAAAACCCCGCAAAAGAAGAAAAGTATCTTGAAACTGATGAAAACGTTTGATTTTGGGCTCCGAAAAGAGACGCAGCAGAGCAAGCTTGTGGCCCTCGTTGTAGAGCTCTCGGAGAGCTTTCCAACGTTATGTTGTGCGACATGTAACTCCTTACGGACCAAAAGTTATGGGCAAAGGAGCGACAGAGACCTAGTTCCAAGCCCCACGCCCTCGGTTTGTGGGCCCAGCCTCTACGTGAAGTGAAGTTGTCATGCCCAAGGTGCCGTGGGATTTGATAATAGAAATGTGATGGATTAGGTTGTCGTCCTATTCGCGGCTCATGACATACGTTCCGTGACAGAAAAATAGCGCAAAAGAAGAAAAGTATCTCGAAATTGATGAAAACGTTCGATTTGGGCTCCAAAAACAGGCGCAGCCGAGCAAGCTTGCTGCCCCTGTTGTATAGCTCTCGGAGTACCTTCCAACGGTATACTGTTCACCGCGTAACCACTTACGAATCAAAAGTTATAGGCACCGAAGCTACGGAGAACTGGTCCCAAGCCCCACGTCCTCGGTTTGCTGGCCCAGCCTCTACGTGAAGTGAAGTTGTCGTGCCCAAGGTGCTATGGGATTCGATAATAGAAATGTGATGGATTAGGTTGTCGTCCTTTTCACAGCTCACGACGTATGATTCGTGATAGAAAAACAGCGCAAAAGAAGAAAAGTGTCCCGAAATTGATGAAAACGTTCGATTTTGGGCTTGGAAAATAGACGCAGCCGAGCATGCTTGTTGCCCCCATCGTTAAGCTCTCGGAGAGCTTTCCAACGGTATGTTGTGCGCCACGTAAATCCTTACGGATCAAAAGTTATGGGCACCAGAGCGACGGAGACCTGGTCCAAAGCCCCACGCCCTTGGTTTGTGGGCCCAGCCTCTACGTGAAGCGAAATTGTCTTGCCCAAGGTACCGTGGGATTCGATAATAGAAATGTGATGGATTAGGTTGTCATCCTTTTCACTGCTCACGACGTACGATCCGGGACGAAAAGAGAGCGCAAAAGTAGAAAAGTTTTGCGAAATAGATGAAAACGTTCAATTTTAGGCTTCGAAAAATGGCGCAACCGAACAGGATTGCTACCACCGTAGTAGAGCTCTCGGGGAGCTTTGCAACGGTATGTTGTGTGCCGTGTAACTCCTTACGGATCAAAAGTAATGGGCACCAAAGCGACAGAGACTAGGTCCTAAGCCCCACGACCTCGGTTTGCGGGCCCAGCCTCTACGTGAAGCGAAGTTGTATTGCCCAAGGTGCCGTGGGATTCGACAATAGAAATGTGATGGATTAGGTTGTCGTCCTTTTCTATGCTCACGACATACGATCCGGGAAGGAAAAACAACATAAAAGAAGAAAAGTGTGCCAAAACTGATGAAAATATTCGATTTTGGGCTCCGAAAATAGGCGCAGCCAAGCAGTCTTCCTGCCCTCGTCGTAGAGCCCTCGGAGAGCTTTCCAACGGTATGTTGCGCACCGCGAAACTCGTTACGTTTCAAAAGTTATGGGCATCGGAGCGACAGAGACCTGGTCCCAAACCCTATGCACTCGGTTTGCGGGCCCAGCCTTTACGTGAAGCGAAGTTGTCTTGCCCAACGTGCCATGGGATTCGATAATAGAAATTTGATGGATTAGGTTGTCGTCCTTTTCGCTACTCACGACGTACGATCCGGGATGAAAAAACAGCGTAAAAGTAGAAACGTTTCCTGAAATAGATTAAAACGTTCAATTTTGGCCTCCGAAAATAGACGCAGCTGAGCAGGCTTGTTGTCTCCGTCATAGAGCTCTCAGAGAGCTTTCCAACAATATGTTGTGTGCCGCGTAACTCCTTAAGGATCAAAAGTTATGGGCACTAGAGCGATAGATACCTGGTCACAAACCCACGCCCTCGGTTTGCCGGCCCAGCCTTTACTTGAAGTGAAGTTGTCATGCCCAAGGTGTCGTGCCATTCGGTAATAGAAATGTGATTGATTAGATTGTCTTCCTTTTCGTAGCTGACGATGTATGATCCGGGACAAAAAAATAGTGCAAAAGAATAAAGTGTCCCAAAACTGATGAAAACGTTTAATTTTGGGCTCCAAAAATAGGCGTAGCTGAGCAGGCTTACTGCCCCCTTCGTAGAGCTCTCGGAGAGCTTTCCAACATTATGCTGTGTGACGCGTAACTCCTTATGGATCAAAATTTATCGACAATGGAGCGACAAAGACCTGGTCCCAAGCCCCACGCCCTCGGTTTGTGGGCCCAGCCTCAACGTGAACCGAAGTTGTCTTGCCCAAGGTGCCGTGGGATTCGATAATTGAAATGTGCTGGATTAGGTTGTCGTCCTTTTCGCGGCTCATGACGTACGTTCCGGGATAGAAAAATAGCGCAAAAGAAGAAAAGTGTCTCAAAATTGAAAAAAACGTTCGATTTTGGCCTCCAAATACAGGCACAGCTGAGCAGGCTACTGCCCCTCTCTTTGAGCTCTCGGAGAACTTTCCAACGGTATGTTGTGCGCCGCGTAACACCTAACGGATCAAAAGTTATGGGCACAAGAGCGACATATACCTGGTCACATGCCCCACGCCCTTGGTTTGCGGGCCCAGCCTCTGCGTGAAGTGAAGTTGTCATGCCCAAGGTGTCATGGCATTCGGTAATAGAAATGTGATTGATTAGTTTGTCGTCCTTTTCGCAGCTGACGACATACGATCCGAGATAAAAAAATAGCAGAAAAGAAGAAAAGTGTGTCGAAACTGATAAAAACGTTTGATTTTGGGATCCGAAAATTGGCGCAGCCGAGCATTCTTGTTGCCCCCGTCGTAGAGCTCTCAGAGAGCTTTCCAACAGTATGCTGTGCAACGTGTAACTCCTTATGGATCAAAAGTTTTGGGCAAATGAGCGATGAAGACCTAGTACCAAGCCCCACGCCCTTGGTTTGCGGGCCCAGCCTCTACATGAAGCGAAGTTGTCTTGCCCAAGGTGCCTTGGGATTCGATAATAGAAATGTGAAGGATTATGTTATCGTCCTTTTCTAGGCTCGAGACGTACGATCCGGGAATGAAAAACAGCGCAAGAAAAGAAAAGTTTCTCAAAACTGATGAAAACGTTCGATTTTGAGCTTCAAAAATAGGCGCATCCAAGCAGGCTTGCAGCCCCTGTCGTAGAGCTCTCGGAGAGCTTTCCAACGGTATGCTACGCCGCGTAACCCCTTACGGATCAAAAGTTACAGGCACCAGACTGACGGAGACATGGTCCCAACCTCTACGCCCTCGGTATGCTGGCCCAGCCTCTACATGAAGTGAAGTTTTCTTGCCTAAAGTGCCGTGGGATTCGATAATAGAAATGTGATGGATTAGGTTGTCGTCCTTTTCACGATTCATGACGTACGATCCAGGACAGAAAAACGGCGCAAAAGAAGAAAGGTGTCCCAAAACTGATGAAAACATTCGATTTTAGGCTACAAAAATAGACGCAACCAAGAAGGTGTGCAGTCCCCGTCGTAGAGCTCTCGGAGAGCATTCCAACGGAATGATGTGCGTCGCGTAACTCCTTACGGATCAAAAGTTATGGGCACCAGAGCGACGAAAACTTGGTCCCAAGCCCTACGCCCTCAGTTTGCGGGCCCAGCCTCTACGTTAAGCGAAGTTGTCTTGCCCAAGGTGCCATGGGATTCGATAATAGAAATCTGATGGATTAGGTTGTTGTCCTTTTCGCAGCTCACGACGTACGATCCAGGACGGAAAAACATTGCAAAAGTAGAAAAGTGTCCGAAACTGATGAAAATGATCAATTTTGGGGTCCGAAAATAGGTACAGCCAATTAGGCTTACTACCCCCATCGTAGAGCTCTAAGAGAGCTTTCCAACGGTATGTTGTGCGCCGCGTAACTCCTTATGGATCAAAAGTTATGGGCACAGGAGTGACAGATACCTAGTCACAAGCCCCACACCCTCGATTTGCGGGCCCAGCTTCTACGTGACCAAGGTGTCATGGGATTCAGTAACAGAAATGTGATTGCTTAGGTTGTCATCTTTTTTGCAGCTGACGACGTAGATCTGAGAAGAAAAAACAACGCAAAAGAAGAAAAGTGTCCCGAAACTGATGAAAATGTTCGATTTTGCGCTCCTAAAATAAGTTCAGCCAAGCAGACTTGTTGCCCTAGTCGTAGAGCTCTCGGAGAGCTTTCCAACAGTATGTTGTGCAATGCATAACGTCTTATGGATCAAAAGTTATGGGCAAAGGAGTGACAGAGACCTAGTCCCAAGCCCCATGCCCTCGGTTTGCGGCCCAGCCTCTACTTGAAGCAAAGTTGTCTTGCCCAAGGTGCCATGGGATTCGATAATAGAAATGTGATGAATTAGGTTGTCGTCCTTTTCTAGGCTCACGACGTATGATTAGGGAAGGAAAAACAGCGCAAGAGAAGAAAAGTGTCTCAAAATTGATGAAAATATTGAATTTTGGGCTCCGAAAATAGGCGCAGCCAAGCAAGCTTGCTACCCCCATCATAGAGATCTCGGAGAGCTTTCCAACGATATGCTGTGCGCCGCGTAACTCCTTACGGATCAAAAGTTATGGGCACTGGAGGGACGGAGACATGGTCCCAATCCCCACGCCCCTGGTTTGCGGGCCCAGCCTCTATGTGAAGCGAAGTTGTCTTGCCCAAGGTGCCGTGGGATTCGATAATAAAAATGTGATGGATTAGGTTGTCGTCATTTTCGCGGCTCACGACGTACGATCCGAGACAAAAAAAACAGCGCAAAAGAAGAAAAGTATCCCAAAATTAATGAAAACATTTGATTTTTGGCTCTGAAAACAGGCACAGCAAAGCAGACTTACTGCCCCTGTCGTAGAGCTCTCAGAGAGCTTTCCAATGGTATACTGTGCGCTGCGTAACTCCTTGCTGATCAAAAGTTATGGGTAAACGAACGACGGAGACTTGGTCCCAAGCCCCACGCCCTCGGTTTGCGGGCCCAGCCTCTATGTGAAGCGAAGTTGTCTTGCCCAAGGTGCCGTGGGATTCGATAATAAAAATGTGATAGATTAGGTTGTCGTCCTTTTCGCGGCTCACGACGTACGATTCGAGATAAAAAAATAGTGCAAAAGAAGAAAAATGTCCTAAAATTAATGAAAACATTCGATTTTTGGCTTTGAAAACAGGCACAGCCAAGCAGACTTACTGCCCCCGTCGTAGAGCTCTCGGAGAGCTTTCCAACGGTATACTGTGCGCTGCGTAACTCCTTGCGGATCAAAAGTTATGGGTAAAGGAACGACGAAGACTTGGTCCCAAGCCCCACGCCCTCGGTTTGCAGTCCCAGCCTCTACATTAAGCGAAGTTGTCTTGCCCAAGGTGCCGTGGGATTCGATAATAGAAATGTAGTGGATTAGGTTGTCGTCCTTTTCCAGGCTCACGACGTACGATCCGGGAAGGAAAAACATCGCAAGAGAAGAAAAGTGTCCCAAAACTGATCAAAACGTTTGATTTTGAGCTCTGAAAACAGACGCAGCCGAGTAGGCTTGCTGCCACGGTCGTAGAGCTCTCGGAGTACTTTCCAACGCTATACTGTGCACCGCGTAACTCCTTACGGATCAAAAGTTAAGGGCACCGGAGCGACGAAGACATGGTCCCAAGCTCCACGCTCTCGGTTTGCAGGCCCAACCTCTACGTGAAGTGAAGTTGTGTTGCCCAGGTGCCGTGGGATTCGATAATAGAAATGTGATGGATTAGGTTGTCGTCCTTTTCACGGCTCACGACGTACAATCCGGGATGAAAAAATAGTACCAAAGAAGAAAAGTGCCTGAAACTGATAAAAATGTTCGATTTTGGGCTCTAACAACAGGCACAGCCGAATAGGTCTGCTGCCCCCATCATAGAGCTCTCGGAGAGCTTTACAACAGCAACTCTTTACGGATCAAAAGTTATGGGCACCGGAGCGACGGACACCTGGTAGCAAGCCCTACGCCCTCGGTTTGCGGGCTTAACCTCTACATGAAGCGAAGTTGTCTTGCCCAAGGTGTCGTGGGATTCTATAATAGAAATGTGATGGATTAGGTTGTCATCCTTTTCGCTGCTCATGACGTACGATCCAGGACGGAAAAACATAGCAAAAGTAAAAAAGTGTCCTGAAACTGATGAAAATGTTTGATTTTGGGCTCCGAAAATAGGCGCAGCCGAGCAGGCTTGCTACCCCCATCGTAGAGCTCTCAGAGACCTTTCCAACGGTATGCTGTGCGTCACGTAACTCCTTACGGATGAAAAGTTCTATGCACCGGAGCGATGGAGACCTGGTCCCAAGCCCCACGCCCTCGGTTTATGGGCACAGCCTTTACGTGAAGCGAAGTTGTCTTGCCCAAGGTGCCATGGGATTCAATAATAGAAATGCGATGGATTAGGTTGTTGTCCTTTTCTAGGGTCACGACGTACGATTCGGGAAGGAAAAACAGCGCAATAGAAGAAAAGTGTCCCAAATCTAATGAAAATATTCAATTTTGGGCTCTGAAAACAGGTGCAGCAGAGTAGGCTTGTTGTCCCCGTTGTAGAACTCAGGGAGAGCATTCCAACGGTATGCTGTGCCCCACGTATGTCCTTACGGATCAAAAGTTATGGGCAAAGGGGTGACGAAGACTAGGTCCCAAGCCCCACGCCCTTGGTTTGCGGGCCTAGCCTCTACGTGAAGTGAAGTTGTGTTTCCCAAGGTGTCGTGGGATTCGATAATAGAAATATGATGGATTAGGTTATCGTCCTTTTCTAGGCTAACAACGTACGATCTGGGAAGGAAAAAATAGCGCAAAAGAAGAAATGTGTGCCAAAACTGATAAAAATGTTCAATTTTGGATTCCGAAAATAGGCGCAGCCAAGCAGGCTTGCTGCCCCCGTCGTAGCGCTCTCGGAGAGATTTCCAACTGTATGTTGTACGCCGCGAAAGTCCTTACAGATCAAAAATTATGGGCAAACGAACAACAGAGACCATGTCTCACGCACCACGCCCTCGGTTTGCGGGCCCAGCCTCTACGTGTAGAGAAGTTGTCTTGCCCAAGGTGCTGTGGGATTTGATAATAGAAATGTGATGGATTAGATTGTCGTCCTTTTCTGGGCTCACGACGTACGATCCGGGAAGAAAAAACAGCGCAAGAGAAGAAAGGTGTCCCAAAATTGATGAAAACATTCAATTTTGGGCTCCGAAAATAGGAGCAGCAGAGCAGGCTTGTTGCCCACATCGTAGAGCTCCCAGAGAGCTTTCCAACAGTGTATTGTGTGCCGCGTAACTCCTTACGGATCAAAAGTTATCGGCACCGGAGCAACGGAGACATGGTCCTATGCTCCAGATCCTCGGTTTACGAGCCCAGCCTCTACGTGAAGTGAAGTTGTCTTGCCCAAGGTGCTGTGGGATTCAATAATAGAAATGTGATGGATTAGGTTGTCGTCCTTTTCGCGGCTCACGATGTACGATCCGGGACGAAAAAACAACGCAAAAGAAGAGAAGTGCCCAAAACTGAAGAAAACATTCGATTTTGGGCTCCAAAAATAGGCCCAGCCGAGCAAGCTTGCTGCCCACGTCATAGAGCTCTTGGAGAGCTTTGCAACGGTATGCTGTGCGCTGCGTAACTCCATACAGATCAAAAGTTATTTGCACCGGAGCGATGAAGACCCTGTCCCAAGCCCCACGCCCTCAGATTGCAGGCCCAGCCTCTACGTGAAGTGAAGTTGTGTTGCCCAAGGTGCCGTGGGATTCGATAATAGAAATGTGATTGATTAGGTTGTCATTCTTTTCGTGGCTCACGACGTACGACCCGGGACGGAAAAACAGCGCAAAAGAAGAAAAGTGTCCCGAAACTGATGAAAATGTTCGATTTTATGCCACAAAAATAGGCGCAACCAAAAAGGTAAGCAGTGCACGTCGTAGAGCTCTTGGAGATCTTTCTAACGGTATGTTGTGCGCCACGTAACTCCATACGGATCAAAAGTTATGGGCACCGGAGCGACGGAGACCTGGTCCCAAGCCCCACGCCCTCGGTTTGCGGGCCCAGCCTCTACATGAAGCAAAGTTGTCTTGCCTAAGGTGCCATGGGATTCGATAATAGAAATGTGATGGATTAGGTTGTCATCCTTTTCGCGGCTCACGACGTACGATCCAGGACGGAAAAACATCGCAAAAGTAGAAAAGTATCCCGAAACTGATGAAAATGTTCAATTTTGGGCTCCGAAAATAGGTGTAACCGAGCAGACTTGTTGCCCCCGTCGTAGAGCTCTCCGAGAGCTTTCCAACGGTATGCTGTGCGCCGCGTAACTCCTTATGGATCAAAAGTTATAGGCACCGGAGCGACGGAGACCTGGTCCCAAGCCCCACGCCCTCGGTTTGTGGGCCCAGCCTTTACGTGAAGCGAAGTAGTCGTGCCCAAGGTGCCCTGGGATTCGATAATAGAAATGTGATGGGGTAGGTTGTCATCCTTTTCGCTGCTCACAAAGTACGACCCAGGACGGAAAAAGGGCGAAAAAGAATAAAAGTATCCCGAAACTAATGAAAATATTTGATTTTAGGCTACAAAAACAGGCGCAGCCAAAAAGTCGTGCAGTCCCCGTCGTAGAGCTCTCGGAGAGCTTTCCAACGGTATGTTGTGCACCGCGTAACTCCTTACGGATCAAAAGTTATGGGCACCGGAGCGACGGAGATCTGGTCCCAAGCCCCACCCCCTCGGTTTGCGGGCCCAGTCTCTACGTGAAACGAAGTTGTCTTGCCCAAGTTGCCGTGGGATTTGATAATAGAAATGTGATGGATTAGGTTGTCATCCTTTTCGCGGCTCACGATGCACGATCCAGGATGGAAAAACATCGCAAAAGTAGAAAAACATCCTAAAATTGATAAAAATGTTCGATTTTGAACTCCGAAAATAGGTGCAGTCGTGTAGGCTTGCTGCCCCTGTCATAGAGCTCTCAGAGAGCTTTCCAACGGTATGATGTGCGCCGCGTAACTCCTTACGGATCAAAAGTTATGGGCACCGGAGCGACAGAGACCTGGTCCCAAGCCCCACACCCTCGGTTTGCGGGGCCAACCTCTATGTGAAGCAAAGTTGTGTTGTGAGGCCCGACTTCAATTTGCCAGCGATACCTCGTTTCGTGTGTCCTTAATCGAGATTTACGTGCCTTGACCTAGGTTTAAGAGTCGTGTTTCGTTTTGTGTGCCTTGCATTGAATTACGTGCATACATTTAGGGTTACGTGTATTTATTTTGGAATTGTGCATTCATCTCGTAGTTCGTGCCTTATCTCGTAGTGCGTGCCCTAGACCTAGGAAAGCATGCCTATACGCTAATCAAGAAAGCATTGTACACGAAGCACTAGATCATTAATTAATCCTACAAATTCCACTAACTAATATTAAAATGCCAATTCAACTCACTAGAAGACGAAATCTCACAAAAAGCTAGACATTCTTATTCTTTATTCCTTATTCTTTTGCACATCCCAAACACACAATTAAATAATGGTCAAAAGATGACAAAAATTCAGAATTTTGCAAGCCTTGGCCGACCACTTTTTGCATTTGTGCTTGCTTTACATAATTCAAAATTAAACCTAGACATCCTATGACAAGCTCGTGACAAATCACTTCAAAAATGCATAAAAAAATTAAACCAAAGCTCCACAATCTCGGCACACTCAAATTGCCCATGCTAGACAATTCAAATTATGCTCCTTGAAGACACAAATTCTGAATTTTGCAAGCCCTAGGCCGACACATGCATCAAATTCTTCAAGCTTTTCATTTTCTTTCATTCTTTCTCTCTTTCTCTCATTTTTCTCTCACTCTCTCATTTCTTCTCACTCTCTCTCGGCCCTTGGCTGCAATTCTACTCTCCATAGCTTGAGTTCATCATCCTAAGGTTCATCAAGGCATTCAAGATACTAGGAAGCTCGACCAAGCAAGCTAGAATGCAAATGACACACATGCAAGTTCATTCGGCACTTAGGTATGGTTGATAGCTCCTATTTCATTTCCTTTTTGTTCTAGCCACTTGTACATACTAAGAACATGGTTACTAAGCTAGGAATTAGAAAATCTCAAGTTGTCTCTCGGCTAAGCAAGGAAAAAGGACGACCTTGTGCATCATCAAGAGTTTTGTGCATCTTCATTGTTGTCTTGCTCAGGTGAGGGCTAAAACTCTTTTGAAAAGCTTTCAAAAATCACATGGATGCCTTTAAATGTCTATTTTTACCTCTGTACTCATGATATATGTCTATACATGAGCTTTTGTAAACATGCATGGCAAGGTATTTGGCTAGAATGTGAAGATAGGTGAAATCGCGTATTTGGCAGCTTTCTGTTCTGTTGGAGCGAAGTGAATTTGACCAAGTAAATGATGTTGAAATGCATGAAAATTGGTAGACAACTCTTTTCGCCAGTTCTGAGAATTTTTCGTAGAAATAGGCCAAAGCTAATTTTGACTCCAAGGTCCCCAAAATGGCAAAACATCGAAAGGTTTCCAAATCTGGAAAATCTGGGAAAATGAAGCAGGTTTTGGCAGATTCACTGTTCTTGTAGAACGAACCGATTTTTACTTAGTAAATGATATCCAAAATGCATGAAATTTGGTGTACTACTATGTTTTTCAGTCATGGACATTTTTATCAGAAATGGTTGATAGCTCCTATTTCATTTCCTTTTTGTTCTAGCCACTTGCACATACTAAGAACATGGTTACTAAACTAGGAATTAGAGAATCTCAAGTTGTCTCTCGGCTAAGCAAGGAAAAAGGACGACCTTGTGCATCATCAAGAGTTTTGTGCATCTTCATTGTTGTCTTGCTAAGGTGAGGGCTAAAACTCTTTTGAAAAGCTTTCAAAAACCACATTCAAGCCTTTAAATGTCTACCTTTACCACTGTACTCGTGATATATGTATGTACATGAGCTTTTGTAAACATGCATGGCAAGATATTTGGCTAGAATGTGAAGATAGGTGAAATCGCGTATTTGGCAGCTTTCTGTTCTGTTGGAGCAAAGTGAATTTGACCAAGTAAATGATGTTGAAAATTCTTTAAAATTGGTAGGCGACTCTTTTTGCCAGTTATGAGCATTTTTCATAGAAATAGGTCAAAGCTAATTTTGACTCTAAGGTCCCCAAAATGGCAAAACATCGAAAGATGTCCAAATCTGGAAAATCTGGGAAAATGAAGCAGGTTTTGGCAGATTCACTGTTCTTGTAGAACGAACCGGTTTTGACTTAGTAAATGATATCAAAAATGCATGAAATTTGGGGTACTACTAGATTTTTCAGTTCTGGACATTTTTGTCAGAACTAGACTAAGGAAAAATATGACACTAAGGTCCTCAAAAACGGCAAGCATTGAAATGTGTACAAATCTGGACAGTTTTGCATAGTCTCACGGTTTTGGCTTTTACTCTTGAACCCGAACTCCAAATGATGCAAGGTTTGTTTGTGGATTTAGTTCACTCCTTAAGATTTAATTTGACATTTTGTTCACTAGAATTGGAGATTGTTTGCTTGTCTCAATGATTGTGAGAAAATAGACTATTGCAGTAGGGTTTTCATCTAGTGATATGCTTTGAAAATTATTGTAACTTCTCTTGTTGTATTAAATGCTTGGGATTGTGGCACTTGGATGTTGTGTGGACTGTTTTTAATGCTTGAGAATGTTTTAATTAATTGATGCATGGCTTGAGTTTAATTACATGACAACATGGGGCTTAATCACACGGGTGAGCATGAATTGAAACCCTAATGACTAGGAAAACTTGCTAAGTGTTGATCCTATGGATATCGTGTTTAATTATGTGATTAGTAGGCTGCCTGCAGTTGCCCTTATAGCCCTAAATGTGATTCCGATGATTACATGTTCACAAGTAGGCCTTTCTTGCACCCGTTCCCACGTAAACGTCGTTGCATGTTGTATGACCTTATTATTTGATTACGTGAACTTCGAAATGAGTTATATGACTTGATTTACATGTGTTACATGGCTGCCCATTTAATATTCATATAACTCCATGTGCTTTATAAGTGAAATTACTAGTCAAATCGTGTCTCGCATGTTTACTTGTCAATGTGCAATCTTATGACTGCTCGGAGGCAACCTACTTTGTTGTCCTCTTAATATGATATATTAAATGTCATAAATGTGCATTGCATACAAGGTTGCAACCTTTCATTCTGGCGTGGTAGCATTTCACGCACACCGAGCGGCATCGGGCTTGCCGGTGCAACCGTGACTACCATTGTCCAATTCCCTCTCTCGCTTGGGGGCTAGACTTCCTCAGAGAGTTGGGTCATAGGATTTCGGGGTACATCCGGAGTACACCCATTTCGCGTGATAAGTGGATGATTTGAAGTCGGCCGCAACAATTGATACTGGAAGTAAACTGAGAGCAAAAGCTCACCGTATCATTTTCACTATGTGTATAAGTACTCTCGCTTGGTTCCTAGAGGAACTCGGGGAGGAAAGACGGTTAATTGTGTTCTTTTACTCTTATATTACATTATGAACTTACTTGTGATATATGTCATGCTTACAAAAGGGTTTTCATTAGTTGAACCGGAAAAAGAGTTTCAAAACTTATTTCTCGTTTCCCTTCGCTGAGTTCATAAGGACTCACCCCCTTTTATCATCTCAGGTGAAGAAGACCAGGAACAGGTACCCGAGGACAATGTGCCTAATGATGACTCCTTAGAATGATTGCTTGCCCTACGTGCCTTACTTGACTATGGCCATTTTGTGAACGATATGTTGCTTGAAGACTATTTCTTATGTTGCTTGTTAGTGTATTGTAAATGACCCCCGTTGTAATTTGGGGTCTAATTTTGGGTTGTACTGATCCTAACTATATAGATACTCTTATGTTTGTTTTTGCTATCACTACTGGTTAGTATCTATCACAGGCTTATGAAGTATCATGTAAAGGATTAAGTAAAATGAATCTATCCAATCTTAAGCTGGTACTCATTGTTAAGCTAAGATCAATAGGTGCCTTTGTAACAAGAATTAACAAACAAACGGGACATTGTATCATGCTAGGTTATTAGTCAAATGAGACTTAGAGATAACTAGTAGGCGTTTCGATGGGTGATAAATAGTAATCATAGTTGGAAATAAAATTGAGATGAAAAATTTTGAGGCGTTTAGAAAATTAGGTCAATCTAAAGGGCCCAATTACAGCCGTTATGTAGTCGATTTTCTGGAGTATTTGTGGAGTTTAGGCAAAACGTTAAGTATTAAACCTTCATGAACAATTAAGTACGTGAAAAGACTTGAATGTTTAGCTCACACCCTAGTCTAACCTCTATAGGTCTGGTTGGGGCGTGATATGTGTTGCCCAAGGTGCCGTGGGATTCGATAATAGAAATGTGATGGATTAGGTTGTCGTCCTTTCGGCCGCTCACGACATACGACCTGGGACGGAAAACAACGCAAAAGAAGAAAAGTGTCCCAAAACTGATGAAAACGTTCGATTTTAGGCTACAAAAATAGGCGCAGCCAATAGGGCATGCAGTCCCCATCGTAGAGCTCACAGAGAGCTTTCCAACGGTATGCAGTGCGCCACGTAACTCATTACGGATCAAAAGTTAAGCGCACCAGAGCGACGGAGACCTGGTTCCAAGCCCCACGCCCTCGGTTTGCGGCCCCAACCTCTACGTGAAGCGAAGTTGTGTTGCCCAAGGTGCTATGGGATTCGATAATAGAAATGTGATGGATTAGGTTGTCATCCTTTTCGCGGCTCACGACGTACGACCCGGGACAAAAAAATAGCGCAAAAGAAGAAAAGCGTCCCAAAACTGATGAAAACATTCGATTTTAGGCTACAAACACAGGCGCAGCCAAAAAAGCGTTTAGTCCCCGTCGTAGAGCTCTTGGAGAGCTTTCCAACATTAAGCTCAAAAGTTATGGGCATCGGAGCGACGGAGACCTGGTCCCAAGCCCCAAGCCCTCGGTTTGTGGGCCCAGCCTCTATGTGAAGTGAAGTTGTCTTGCCCAAGGTGTCGTGGGATTCGATAATTGAAATGTGATGGATTAGGATGTCGTCCTTTTCGCGGCTCACGACGTACGACCCGGGACGGAAAAACGGCGCAAAAGAAGAAAAGTGTCACCAAACTAATGAAAATGTTTGATTTTAGGCTACAAAAATAGGCGCAGCCAAAAATGCGTGAAGTCCACATCGTAGAGCTCTCGGAGAGCTTTCCAACGGTATGCTATGCGCCGCGTAACTCCTTACGGATCAAAAGTTATGGGCACCGGAGCGACGGAGACCTAGTCCCTAGCCCCACGCCCTCGGTTTGCGGGCCCAGCCTCCATGTGAAGTGAAGTTGCCTTGCCCAAGGTGTCGTGGGATTCAATAATAGTAATGTGATGGATTAGGTTGTCATCTTTTTCGCGGCTCACGACGTACGATCCAGGACGAAAAAATATTACAAAAGTAGAAAAGTGTCCTGAAACTGATGAAAATATTTGATTTTGGGTTATGAAAATAGGTGCAGCCGAGCAGGCTTGTTGCCCCCGTCGTAGAGCTCTCAAAGAGCTTTCCAACGGTATGCTGTGCGCCGCGTAACTCCTTACGGATCAAAAGTAATGGGCACCGGAGCGACGGTGACCTAGTCCTAAGCCCCACGCCCTCGGTTTGTGGGCCCAGCCTCCACGTGAAGCGAACTTGTCTTGCCCAAGGTGCCGTGGGATTCAATAATAGTAATGTGATGGATTAGGTTGTCATCCTTTTCGCGGCTCGCGACGTACGATCCAGAATGAAAAACCATTGCAAAAGTAGAAAAGTGTCATGAAACTAATGAAAATATTTGATTTTGGGCTCCGAAAACAGGTGTAGCCGAGCAGGCTTGCTGCCCTCGTCGTAGAGCTCTTAGAGAGCTTTCCAACGGCATACTGTGCGACGCGTAACTCCTTGCGGATCAAAAGTTATGGGCACTGGAGCAACGGAGACCTGGTCCCAAGCACCACGCCCTCGGTTTGCGGGCCCAGCCTGTACGTGAAGCAAAGTTGTGTTGCCCAACGTTCCGTGGGATTCGATAATAGAAATGTGATTGATTAGGTTGTCATCCTTTTCGCGGCTCACGACGTACGACCTGGGACGGAAAAACAACGCAAAAGAAGAAAAGTATCCCGAAACTGATGAAAACGTTAGATTTTAGGATACAAAAATCAATGCAGCCAAAAAGGCGTGTAGTCCCTGTCGTAGAACTCTCGGAGAGCTTTCCAACGGTATGTTGTGCGCCGCGTAACTCCTTACGGATCAAAAGTTATGGGCACCGGAGCGACGAAGACCTGGTACCAAGCCCCACGCCCTCGGTTTGCGGGACCAGCCTTTACGTGAAGCGAAGTTGTCTTGCCCAATGTGCTGTGGGATTGGATAATAGAAATGTGATGGATTAGGTTGTCATCCTTTTTGTGCCTCACAATGTACGATCCATGACGGAAATACATCGCAACAGTAGAAAAGAGTCCTGAAACTAATGAAAATGTTCAATTTTGGGCTTCGAAAATAGGTGCAGCCAAGCAGGTTTGCTGCCCCCGTCGTAGAGCTCTTAGAGAGCTTTCCAACGGTATGTTGTGCGCCGCGTAACTCCTTACGGATCAAAAGTTGTAGGCACCGGAGCGATAGAGACCTGGTCCCAAGCCCCACGCCCTCGGTTTGCGGGCCCAGTCACTACGTGTTGTGAAGTTGTGTTGCTCAAGGTGCCTGGGATTCTATAATAGAAATGTGATGGATTAGGTTGTCGTCCCTTTCGCGACACACGACGTACGACCCGGGATGGAAAACAGCGCAAAAGAAGAAAAGTGTCCCGAAACTAATGAAAACGTTCGATTTTAAGCTACAAAAACAGGCGCTGCCAAAAAGGCGTGCAGTCCCTGTCGTAGAGCTCTCGGAGAGCTTTCCAACGGTATGCAGTGCACCGCGTAACTCCTTACGGATCAAAAGTTATGGGCACCGGAACAACGGAGACTTGGTCCCAAGCCCCACGCCCTCGGCTTGCCTGTGATAACCCGAACCCGGCATGCATTTAATAGCACTTGACTGCATTTGATTAAATGTTTAATTAGTTAAATCAACCAATTTGCACTATTTTCATATTTCTTTTGGAAGCATTTAGTAATTATATATTGAATAATTGAAAGGTTGTTATCTACTTCTATTAATTATAGTAATTGAATTTATTCTCTTGTGATTAATTAAGTGTTATCTTAAATGTCAGGGTTTAATTGTGTTTGACTATGTGTTTATGTTAACCTTCATTTGTAGTTTAATGTTAACTTCATAATTTTTTTTAGATGTTCTAGAAATAGTTAAATTGATTATTATAAATGAATATTGATTACCTTGATTGTTTTGATTACTTTAGTAATCGGTTTTGGTTGTTTTGCGTTAAAATTACTCGGTTTTCAAATAAATGAGAAAAGTAACTCCGAGCCGGAGTAAATTTTAAACTATGCTGCTTTCCAAAAATGATATATTTCTTAGATTCTTTGAGAATTAATAGTTATTCTTTTATTGTCGCAACGTGCATTGCATATCGAGGGCGTTAGCTAGAAAACGGATTCTAGTCCTCAGCAAATAATGAAACTAGTATTTAGATGACTTAAATTTTGTATTTTAATTGTTGTTAGCTAGAATTAAAATTATGTTACATGTTTTAGCCCTAAAATGCCTAAAATAAGCCTATTTGACCAAGTTAAGTTAGTTTGACCAAAGCTTGACCAATTTGACTTGTTGCCTCTTTTAAAATAGCTTAAAATAGCACAAAAATAAAAAAGAAAAGAGCTGAAAACAGAGTAGCCATGGCCGAAAAAATAAGGAGAAGAAAAAAAGAAAATTCAACTTCAATTTTTCGATTCTTCGCGAGGGCTTCCACGGGGTGGTTTCCGAGGCACTCTACGAGGTTTTCCTAGCGTCTAGGAGCGTCTAAGGTGAGGGTTTCATCGTTATTTGCGCATTTATACATTGTGTATGTTAACTTTGTCAATTTTTATATTTATCCGTAGATCGTTATTTAAAGCGATTTGATGCTTCTAGAATGTTCCTTGGCATTTGTAGAACATGTATTTATAGCTTTGTAACATTTTCTGCGGTTAAATGTTGTGATTGCAAATTAAATTGTTAATTGAATAGTGTTTTATGAATAGTAAAACCTTGAAACGTTGAAGTTGCGCTATTATGCTTTTTGTTGATGTAGAAATGTGCTAGGTACGCTAGAATGCTAAAATGTGTGGTTTGTTTGGGTTGCGTAGTGGAAAAAATGAGAATTATGCCTTTGGGAAAGTCGGGGTCATTTTGGTCGACTTTAGCGTTTTCTCATTTTGCGTGTTGGCATTGCTTCGGGAAGCCATGGAAGCACTTTTGGTGCGATTATGGCGTTGGTTGGGTGTTTGGTTGTTATAGTTGTAGTTCAAATGAGAAAGGAGGAAATCGGGGCTTTGCGCGAGTTCTAGGGTAAAATAAGGTTTCGGGGTCTTTAGACGTGCCTTATGGTGACCTAGGAGGGTTGGCGAAGTTGGTTTCCAGAACTCGTGGCTCGTTTGGAAATGGTAGCGTTTTGATAGTTGGGGCCGATTTGTGTTTTTGTGTGTTTTCTTGTCTTTATGCTTATAGAATGCTTAGAATTACTTGTTTGAGTTGTTTTGGATTGAATTGCTTATCAAATTGCTGCTATTGCGTGAGAGAGTAACCTACTTTGTTATTCTCCCACGTGTGGCTTTATCGCTTGTTTATCGCCTTGTATCGAGTCTTGCATTGCATAGTGTCTCGTGCGTGAGTGATGGGCCTCTCTGGGTAGCCTTGGGTTGCCAGTGTTGGTTGCTCTAGCTCCGCTGCTATTCCCTTTCTCGCTTGGGTTGCCTCCCAAGGAGATTTGGGTCGTAGAATTGATGGATACTTCCGGGGTATTCCAAACTGGTGTTATAAGGTGGTTTGGGCCGGCGCGTCATCGTTAAATTCATCGGAATCGTGATCGGTACATTACTCGCTCAAGTGAACCATAGCCTTCAAAGTGTGGTATAGCTTTGATTGGTTGTGTTAATGCTTTCTTTAGTTGTTTAATTGTATTGTTGTTTATATTGTATGCCTTTTATTGATTGTATTGCTTAACTATACCTTTTTGCATTGCACAATCTTCTTTCTCTCCAATTCGATATATGTCTCGCCCTCACTGAGTATACGTGTTGTGTATACTCACTCCTCACCACCACATTTCAGGAAAAGTCATGTTAGCTGGAAGTTCGTGATTTCGTGGAAGTTGTTGCCTAAAGAGTTGTCTTGCGTGCCTATGTGGCTTGAGTGTCGAAGTTGTGAAGTTATATGCTTTCATATGTTGTATGTATTTAATGCTAAAAGTATGTAATTTAAGTTTCATTAGATTGTTGAAGTAGTTTGATAAGTTAGATTATGTATCTAGTTATTATAACTTAACTTCAAATGCATGTTTGTAATGTCCAAAAGAAAAGAACTAGAATGGCATGATAGTCTATTTTATGTAGTAGCTTAGTATGGTTTAATTTTCAAGTTTGAATGTACTTGTCAAAATGAAAAGAGATAGGTTAGCTTTTAAATTTGAAATGTATGTATACGTGCTGAGTTTAAATTGTTGAGAACCGAGGCTCGGATGGCCTTGAGGAAGTTTTGTATGGTTGGACACGGTGTTGGTCCATTTAAATGCTATTACAGGTTTTACATTTTGCCTAGAAACAGGGGAGACTCTGTCCGTTTTCCCTGAAAATTTATGCCCGGGTTTGGTTTGTGTTGTGATTAGATCGATTGACAGAACTCCCGGTCTCGAGAGGGATCGGGGTGTTACATTGCCGGCCCAGCCTTTACGTGAAGCGAAGTTGTGTTGTCCAAGATACCTTGGGATTCGATAATAAAAATGTGATGGATTAGGTTGTCGTTCTTTTCGCGGCTCAAGACGTACGACCCGGGACAGAAAAACAGCATAAAAGAAGAAAAGTGTCCCGAAGCTGTTGAAAACGTTCAATTTTTGGGCTACAAAAACAGGCGCAGAAAAAAGTTTTGCAGTCCACGTCGTAGAGCTCTCGGAGAGCTTTCCAACGGTATGCTGTGCGCTGCGTAACTCCTTACGGATCGAAAGTTATGGGCACCAGAGCGACAGAGACCTGGTCCTAAGCCCCACGCCCTCGGTTTATAGGCCCAGCCTCTACGTGAAGCGAAGTTGTCTTGCCCAAGGTACCGTGAGTTCGATAATAGAAATGTGATGGATTAGATTGTCATCCTTTTCGCAGCTCACGACGTACGATTTAGGACGGAAAAATATCGCAAAAGTAGAAAAGTGTCCCGAAACTGATGAAAATGTTCAATTTTGGGCTCCGAAAATAGGTGCAGCCGAGCAGGCTTGCTGCCCCCGTCGTAGAGCTCTCATAAATCTTTCTAACGGTATGCTGTGCGCTGCGTAACTCCTTACAGATCGAAAGTTATAGGCACCGGAGCGATAGGGGCTTGGTCCCAAGCCCCACGCCATCGGTTTGCGGGCCCAGCCTTTTCATGAAGTGAAGTTTTCTTGCCCAAGGTGCCATGGGATTCGATAATAGAAATGTGATGGATTAGTTCGTCGTCCTTTTCGCGGCTAACGACGTACAACCCGGGACGAAAAAACAGAGCAAAAGAAGAAAAGTGTCCCGAAATAGATGAAAACGTTCAATTTACGGCTACAAAAATAGGCACAGCCAAAAAGTTGTGAAGTCCCCGTCGTAGAGCTCTCGGAGAACTTTCCAATGGTATGTGGTACGTCGCGTAACTCCTTACGGATCAAAAGTTATGGGCACCGGAGTGACGGAGACCTGGTCCCAAGCCCCATGCCCTCGGTTTACGGGCCTAGCCTCTACGTGAAGCGAAGTTGTCATGCCCAAGGTGCCGTAGGATTCAATAATAGTAATGTGATGGATTAGGTTGTCATCCTTTTCGCGGCTTACGACGTATGATCCAGGATGGAAAACCATCGCAAAAGTAGAAAAGTATCCAAAAACGGATGAAAATGTTTGATTTTGGGCTCTGAAAATAGGTGTAGCCGAGCAGGCTTGCTGCCCCCGTCTTAGAGCTCCCAGAATGCTTTCCAACGGTATGCTGTGCGCCGCGTAACTCCTTACGGATCAAAAGTTATGGGCACCGGAGTGATGGAGACCTGGTCCCAAGCCCCACGCCCTCGATTTGCGGGCCCAGCCTCTACGTGAAGCAAAGTTGTGTTGCCTTAGGTGCCATGGGATTCAATAATAGAAATGTGGTTGATTAGGTTGTCGTCCTTTTCGCGGCTCACGACGTACAAACCGGGACGAAAAGAAACAGTGCAAAAGAAGAAAAGTGTCCTGAAACTGATGAAAACATTCGATTTTAGGCTACAAATATAGGAGCGGCCAAAAAGACGTGCAGTCCCCATCGTAGAGCTCTCAAAGCGCTTTCCAACAGTATGTTGTGCACCGCATAACTCCTTATGGATCAAAAGTTATGGGCACCGGAGCGACGGAGGCCTGGTCCCAAGCCCCATGCCCTCGGTTTGCGGGCCCAGCCTCTACGTGAAGTGAAGTTGTCTTGCCCAAGGTGTCGTGGGATTCGATAATAGAAATGTGATGGATTAGGTTGTCATCCTTTTCGCGGCTCACGACGTACGATCCAGGATGGAAAAACATCACAAAAGTAGAAAAGTGTACCAAAATTGATGAAAATGTTCAATTTTGGGCTCCGAAAATGGGTGCAGCCGAGCAAGCTTGCTGCCCCCGTCGCAGAGCTGTCAGAGAGTTTTCTAACGGTATGTTGTGCGCCGCGTAACTCCTTACGGATCAAATGTTATGGGAACCGGAGCGACAGAGACTTGGTCCCAAGCCCCACGCCCTCGGTTTGCGGGCCCAACCTCTGCGTGAAGTGAAGTTGTGTTACCCAAGGTGCCGTGGGATTCGATAATAGAAATGTGATAGATTAGGTTGTCGTCCTTTTCGCGGCTCACGACGTACGACCCGGGACAGAAAAATAGTGCCAAAGAAGAAAAGTGTCCCGAAACTGATGAAAATGTTCGATTTTAGGCTACAAAAACAGGCGCAGCCAAAAAGGCGTGTAGTCCCCGTGGTAGAGCTCTCAGAGAACTTTCCAACGGTATGATGTGCGCCGCGTAACTCTTTACGAATCAAAGTTATGGGCACCGGAGCGACGGAGACCTGGTCCCAAGCCCCACACCCTCGGTTTACGGCCCAGCCTCTACGTGAAGCGAAGTTGTCTTACCCAAGGTGTCGTGGGATTCGATAATAGAAATGAGATGGATTAGGTTGTCATCCTTTTTGCGGCTTACGACCTACGATCCTTGACGGAAAAATATCGCAAAAGTAGAAAAGAGTCCCGAAACTGATGAAAATTATTGATTTTGCACTCCGAAAATAGGTGCAGCCGAGCAAGCTTGTTGCCCCTGCCTTAGAGCTCTCAGTGAGCTTTTCAACGGTATGCTGTGCGCCGCGTAACTCCTTACGGATCAAAAGTTATGCGCTCCAGAGCGATGGATACCTGGTCTCAAGCCCCACACCCTCGGTTTGTGGGTCCAGCCTCTACATGAAACGAAGTTGTGTTGCCCAAGCTTTCGTGGGATTCGATAATAGAAATGTGATGGAGTAGGTTGTCGTCCTTTTCGCGGCTCATGATGTACGACCCGGGACCGAAAAACAACGTAAAAGAAGAAAAGTATCCCGAAACTGATGAAAACGTTGGATTTTAGGCTACAAAAACAGGCGCTGCCAAAAAGGCGCGCAGTCCCATCATAGAGCTCTCGGAGAGCTTTCCAACTGTATGCTGTGCGCCGCGTAACTCCTTACGGATCAAAAGTTATGGGCACCGGAACGACAAAGACCTAGTCCCATGCCCCACCCTCCCGGTTTACGGGCCCAGCCTCTACGTGAAGCGAAGTTGTGTTGCCCAAGGTGCCATAGGATTCGATAATAGAAATGTTATGGATTAGGTTGTCATGCTTTTCGCGGCTCACGACGTACGATCCAGGACGGAAAAACGTCGCAAAAGTATAAAAGTGTCCTGAAACTGATAAAAATGTTCAATTTTGGGATCCAAAAATAGGTGCAGCCGAGCAAGCTTGTTGCCCCCGTCGTAGAGCTCTCAGTGAGCTTTCCAACGGTATGTTGTAAATCGCATAACTCCTTACGGATCAAAAGTTATGGGCACCAGAGCGACGGAGACCGGGTCCCAAGCCCCATACCCTCGGTTTGCGGGCCAAGCCTCTACGTGAAACGAAGTTGTGTTGCCCAAGGTACTATGGGATTCGATAATAGAAATGTGATGGATTAGGTTGTTGTCCTTTTCGAGGCTCACGACGTACGACCCGGGACGAAAAAACAGCACAAAAGAAGAAAAGTGTCCCAAAACTGATAAAAATGTTCAATTTTAGGCTACAAAAATAGGCGCAGCCAAAAAGACATGTAGTCCCCGTTGTAGGGATCTCAAAGAGCTTTCCAACGGTATGCTGGGCGCTGTGTAACTCCTTACAGATCAAAAGTTATGGGCACCGGAGCGACGGAGACCTGGTCCCAAGCCCCACACCCTCGGTTTGCGGGCCCAGCCTCTACGTGAAGCGAAGTTGTGTTGCCCAAGGTGCGGTGGGATTCGATAATAGAAATGTGATGGATTAGGTTGTCATCCTTTTCGCGGCTCACCACGTACGATCCAGGATGGAAAAACATCGCAGAAGTAGAAAACTATCTCGAAACTGATGAAAATGTTCGATTTTGGGCTCTGAAAATGGGTGCAGCAGAGCAGGCATGGTTCCCCCGTCGGAGAGCTCTCAGAGAGCTTTCCAACAGTATGTTGTGCGCCGTGTAACTCCTTACGGATCAAAAGTTATGGGCACCGAAGCGACAGAGACCTGGTCCCAAGCCTCGCGCCCTCGGTTTGCGGGCCCAGCCTCTACGTGAAGCGAAGTTGTGTTGCCCAAGGTACCATGGGATTCCATAATAGAAATGTGATAGATTAGGTTGTCTTCCTTTTTGCGGCTCACGATGTACGACTCGGGACGAAAAAATAGCGTAAAAGAAGAAAAGTGTCCCAAGATTGATGAAAATGTTCGATTTTAGGCTACAAAAACAGGCGTAGCCGAAAAGGCATGCAGTCCACGTCGTAGAGCTCTCAGAGAGCTTTCCAACGGTATGATGTGCTCCGCGTAACTCCTTACGAATCAAAAGTTATGGGTACCGGAGAGACAGAGACCAGGTCCCAATCCCCACGCCCTTGGTTTGCGGCCCAGCCTCTACGTGAAGTGAAGTTGTCTTGCCCAAGGCGCTGTGGGATTCGATAATAGAAATGAGATGGATTAGGTTGTCATCCTTTTCACGACTCACGACGTACGATGCAGGATGGAAAAATATCGCAAAAGTAGAAAAGAGTTCCGAAACTAATGAAAACATTCAATTTTGCGCTCTGAAAATAGGTGCAGCCGAGCAGGCTTGCTGCCCTCGTCCTAGAACTCTCAAAGGCCTTTGCAACGGTATGCTGTGCGCCGCGTAACTCCTTACAGATCAAAAGTTATTGGCCCCGGAGCGACGGAGACCTGGTCTCAAGCCCCACGTCCTCAGTTTGCGAGCCCAACCTCTACATGAAACGAAGTTGTGTTGCCCAAGGTGCCACTGGATTCGATAATAAAAATGTGATGGATTAGGTTGTCATCCTTTTCGAGGCTCACGACGTACGACCCGGGATGGAAAAACAGCGCAAAAGAAGAGAAAAGTGTCCCAAAACTGATGAAAACGTTCAATTTTAGCCTACAAAAATAGGCGAAACCAAAAATGCATGCAGTCCCCATCGTAGAACTCTCGGAGAGCTTTCCAACGGTATGCAGTGCGCCGCGTAACTCCTTACTGATCAAAAGTTATGGGCACCGGAGCGACAGAGACTTGGTCCCAAGCCCCACGCCCTCGGTTTGCGAGCCCAGCCTCTACGTCAAGCGAAGTTGTATTGCCCAAGTTACCGTGGGAATCGATAATAGAAATGTGATGGATTAGGTTATCGTCCTTTTCGCGGCTCACGACGTACAACACGGGACGGAAAAATAACGCAAAAGAAGAAAAGTGTCCCGAAATTGTTGAAAGCGTTCAATTTTAGGCTACAAAAATAGGTGTAGTGTGAGGCCCAACCCCGAATAACGTATGGTACCTTGATTTGCTTGCCATAGACCAAGAATGATATGACTGACCTTGGATTACGTGCCCTGTCTTGGTTTTCATGCATGTCTCGTCATTCGTGCCTTGACCTAGAATTATGTGCCCTAATCCTCGACTTACGTGCCCCAACTTTGAATTGAGTGCGTTGTCTCGTTTTGTGTGCCCTGACCTTGAATTGTGTGTCCTAACCTAGGTTTAAGAGTCGTACCTTGTTTTACGTGCATTGCATTGAATTACATGTCTTGTATTAGTTTACGTACATTTACCTAGGGTTGCATGCATTTGCATTGGAATACGTGCATTTATCTTGAAGTACGTGCATTAGTCTTGAAGTTCGTGTCTTACCTCGTAGTTCGTGTTTACCTCGTAATTCGTGCCCTAGACCTAGGAATCCGTGCCACCACGTTAATCAAGAAAGAATCCTACACAAAGCACTAGACTATAAAATAATCCTACAAACACCACTAACTATTATTATAATCCTAATTCAAATCTCTACAAAGGCCACTAACACCTAAATATTATATTTTAAACTCACTACAAGACAAAATCTCACAAACCTCTAAACATATCCTATATTCTATTCTACCTAAAATCCCTAAATACCCAACATTCTCTTACACACATGCTAAAATAATTCAAAAGATGCTCAAAAGATGAGACAAAATCTGATTTTTGCATGCCCAAGGCCAACATTTGCATCAACAATTGCAAAAGCTTCTATTTTCTCTCATTTCTCTCACTCTCCTCACATTTCTCTCTCTCCCTCTCATTCTTCTCTCTCAATCTCGGTTTTGGCTGAGTTCATACACTCTTAGCTCATCTTCATCATCATATGGTTAATCAAGACAAGCCACAAGCAAAGGAACTCAACCAAGCTAGCTAGGTTGCAAGAAAACTCACATGCAAGCTCTTGAGTCTTCATTTCGGCCCTAGGTGACTTACTAAGCTTCCATTTCTTTTCTTCTTTTTCTAACCACATGCATGTACTAAGAGCTTGGTCACTAAGCTAGGAAAAATAGAGAAAACCAAGTTGGAATCTCGGCTAGGCAAAGAAGAAGAAGAAAATTGTGCTTCAACAAGTTTTTGTGCATCTTCTTGTTGATTTGCTAAGGTGAGGGCTAAAACCTTTTGAAAATCCTTCAAAAATCCACATGCATGCTCTTAAATGTATGTCTTTGCTTCTGTACTTGAGTTATATGTTCGTTCATAAGCTTCTTCAACCATGCATGGCAAGATTTTGGCTTGAAAGTGATGATAGGTGAAGTCGGATTATGTGACAGCTCTCTGACCTGTTGTTTCGAGGTGAGTTTGGTTAGGCAAATGATGTTTAAAATGCATGAAAATTAGTAGGTGACTATTTTAGCCAGTGTTGAACATTTTTCACAGAAATAAGCCAAAGCTAATTTTGACTCTAAGGTCCTCAAAATGGTAAATCTTTGAAATGTGTCCAAATCTGGAAATCTGGAAAAATGAAGCAGGTTTTGGCAGATGCACTGACCATGTAGAACGAACCAGATTTGACTTAGTAAATAATGTCCAAAATTCATGAAATTTGGTGTGCTGCTATATTTTTCAGTTCTGAACATTGTTGTCAGAAATGGACTAAGGCTAAAACTGACCCTAAGGACCTCAAAAACGTCAATTATTGAAATGTGTGCAAATCTGGACAATTTTGTGCTATCTCACTGTTTCGGCTATAACTAATGATCCCGAACTCCAAATGATGCAAGGTTTGTTTCTGATTTTAATTCACTTCTTAAGATTTAATTTGACATCTTATTCACTAGAATTGGAGATTTTTTGCTTATCTTAATGATTGTGGGAAAACAGCCTATTGCAGTGAGGGTTCACTTGGTTATATGCTTAGAAAAATTGTTGTAACTTCTCGTGTGGTATTAATTGCTTGGGATTGTGACATTGGGATGTTGTGTGGACTGTTTTTAGTACTTGGGGATGTTTGAATTAATTGATGCATGGCTTGAGATTGATTTTGAATTGACTTAGGGTTTAATCACACGAGTAAGCACGAAATGGAAACCCTAATGACTAGGTAGTCTTGCTAAGTGTTGATCATTTGGATATTGTGTGGAATTATATGCTTAGTAGGCTGCCCGTAGATGCCCTTATAGTCCTAAATGTGATTTTGATCATTGCATGTTGACAAATAGGCTTTTCTTGCATCCGAGCCCACGCAGATGTTGTTGCATGTTATATAATCTTATTATTTGATTACGTGGACTTTGAATTGAGTTATATGACTTGATTTATGTGCGTTACATGGCTGTCCGTTTAATGTTCATATAACTCCATGAGCTTTTCAAGTGAAATTACTTGTCTATCCGTGCCTCGCTTGTTTACTTGTCAATTGGCAATCTTATGACTGTTCGGAGACAACTTACTTTGTTGTCCTCCTAATGTGATATATTAAATGTCATAAATGTGCATTGTATATAAGGTTGCAACCTTTCATTCTAGCATGGTAGCGATCACGCACACCGGGTGGCATCGGGCTTGCCGGTGCACCCGTGACTACCATGGTCCCATTCCCTCTCTCGCTTGGGGGCTAGACTTCCTCGAAGAGTTGGGTCATAGGATTTTAGGGTACATCCGGAGTACACCCCCCTGGCGTGTTAAGGGGATGATTTGAAGTCGGCCGCAACAACTGATTCTGGAAATGAACTGAGAGCAAAAGCTCACCGTATCCTTTTTACTATGTGTATAAGTACTCTCGCTTGGTTCCTAGAGAACCTCGGGGAGGAAAGACGGGTAATTGTGTTCCTTTACTTTTGTATTATTATTCTGTACTTAATTGTGTTATATTCATGCTTGCAAAAGGATTTTCATAAGATTGAACTGGAAAATGAGTTTCAAAGCCTATTTCTCGTTTCCCCCTCGCTGAGTTCATAAGAACTCACCCTCTTTTATCATCTCAGGTGAAGAAGATCAAGAACAGGTACCTGAGGACGATGTGCCTAATGATGATTCTTTGGAGTGATTGCCTGTCATATGTGCTTTGCTTGATTTATGGCCATTTTTGAAAACTGTGCTACTTGAAGACTGTTTCTTTCATGTTGCTTAATGTTGTAATGTAAAAGACCCCCGTTGTAATTTGGGGTCTAATTTTGGGTTTGTACTAATATTTCTAGACAGTCACTAGATACTGCTACGGTCGTTTTGCTTTTATTATCGCTAGTAGCTATAATAGGATTATGAAGTATTAGGTAAGGGCTAAGTAAGATGAACCATCTAAACCTTAAATAGGTACTCGCTATTAAGCTAAGATCAACGGGTACTTTTATAACGAGGATAAACAAACAAACGAAACATAGCATCATGCTAGGGTATAAATCAAACGAGATGTCGAAATAGCCAATAGGTAATTCAATTGATGTTAAATGGTAATCCTAGTTGGAAACGAAATTGAGATTGGAAAAATTTGAGGCGTTTAGAGAATTAGGCCAAACCAAATAGCTCAATTACAACCATTATGCTGCCAGTTTTCCAGAAATTTTGGAGTTTAGGCCAAAACATTAAGTGTGAAATCTTCATAAACGGTTAAGTATGCGAAATGACTTGAAAGTTTAGCTCATACCCTAGTCTAGCCTCTATAGGTTGGGTTAGGGCGTGACACCTTGAAAAAAATGCGTGTAGTCCCCGTCGTAGAGCTCTCGGAGAGCTTTCCAACGGTATGCTGTGCACCGCGTAACTCTTTACGAATCAAAAGTTATGGGCACCAGAGCGACGGAGACCTTGTCGGAAGCCCCACGCCCTCAGTTTACCGGCCCAGCCTCTACGTGAAGCGAAGTTGTCTTGCCCAAGGTGCCATGAGATTCGATAATAGAAATGTGATGGATTAGGTTGTCATCTTTTTTGCAGCTCACGACGTACGATCCAAGACGGAAAAACGTCGCAAAGGTAGAAAAGTGTCATAAAACTGATGAAAATGTTCGATTTTGGGCTCCGAAAATAGGTACAGCCGAGCAAGCTTGCTACCCCAGTTGTAGAGCTCTCAGAGAGCTTTCCAAAAGTATGTTGCACGCCGCGTAACTTCTTACGGATCAAAAGTTATAGGCACCGAAGCGACGAAAACCTGGTCCCAAGCCCCACGCCCTCGGTTTGCGGGCCCAGCCTCGATGTGAAGCGAAGTTGTGTTGCCCAAGGTGGTGAGGGATTCGATAATCGAAATGTGATGATTAGGTTGTCGTCCTTTTCGCGGTTGACGACGTACGACCCGGGACAGAAAAACAGCGCAAAAAAGAAAAGTGTCCCGAAACTGATGAAAACGTTCGATTTTAGGCTACAAAAACAGGCGCAGCCAAAAAGACGTGCAGTCACCATCGTAGAGCTCTTGGAGAGCTTTCCAATGGCATGCAGTGCGCCGCGTAACTCGTTACGGATCAGAAGTTATGGTCACCAGAGTGACAGAAACCTAGTCCCAAACCCCACACCCTCGGTTTGCGAGCCCAACCTCTACGTGAAACGAAGTTTTATGGTGCAAGGTACCGTGGGATTCGATAATAGAAATGTGATGGATTAGGTTGTCATTCTTTTCGCTGCTCACGACATACGACCTGGGACGAAAATACAGCGCAAAAGAAGAAAAGTGTCCCGAAACTGTTAAAAACGCTCAATTTTAGGCTACAAAAATAGGTGCAGAAAAAAATTTGTGCAGTCCCCGTCGTAGAGCTCTCGGAGAGCTTTCCAACGGTATGTTGTGCGGCGCGTAACTACTTACGGATCAAAAGTTATGGGCACTAGAGCGACGGAGACCTGGTCCCAAGCCCCACGCCCTCGGTTTGCGGGTCCAGCCTCTACGTGAAGCGAAGTTGTGTTTCCCAAGGTGCCATGAGATTCGATAATAGAAATGTGATGGATTAGGTTGTCATCCTTTTCGCGGCTCACGACGTACGATCCAGGACGGAAAAACGTCGCAAAAGTAGAAAAGTGTCCTAAAACTGATGAAAATGTTCAATTTTGGGCTCTAAAAATTGGTACAGCCAAGCAAGCTTGCTGCCGCCGTCGTAGAGCTCTCAGAGAGCTTTCCAACGGTATGTTGTGCGCCGCGTAACTCCTTACGGATCAAAAGTTATAGGCATCGGAGTGACGGAGACCTGGTCCCAAGCCCCACGCCCTCGGTTTGCGAGCCCAGCCTCTACGTGAAGCGAAGGTGTGTTTCCCAAGGTGTCGTGGGACTAGATAATCGAAATGTGATGGATTAGGTTGTCGTCCTTTTCGCGTCTCATGACGTATGACCCGGGACGAAAAAACAGCGCAAAAAAAGAAAAGTGTCCCGAAACTGATGAAAACATTCGATTTTAGGCTATAAAAACAGGCGCAGCCAAAAAGGCGAGTAGTCCCCGTCGTAGAGCTCTCAAAGAGCTTTCCAACAGTATGATGTGCGTCGCGTAACTCCTTACGGATCAAAAGTTATGGGCACCGGATCGACAGAGACCTGGTCTCAAGCCCCACGCTCTCGGTTTGCGTGCCCAGCCTCTACGTGAAGTGAAGTTGTGTTGCCTAAGGTGCCGTGGGATCCAATAATAGTAATGTGATGGATTAGGTTGTCATCCATTTCGCGGCTCGCGACGTACGATCCAGGACGGAAAAACAACGCAAAAGTAGAAAAGTGTCCCGAAACTGATGAAAATATTCAATTTTGGGCTCCGAAAACAAGTACAGTCAAGTAGGCTTTCTGCCCCTGTCGTAGAGCTCTCAGAGAGCTTTCCAACGGTATGCTGTGCGCTGCGTAACTCCTTTCAATCTCAATTTTTTTTTCCAATCTCAATTTCACTTCCAACTAGGATTACTATTTACCATCAATTGAAACGGCTACTAACTATCTCGACGATGCGTTGATTATTAACCTAGCATAATACTATGTCTAGTTTGTTTGTTTATTCTTGTTATGAAAGTGTCTGTTGATCTTTGCTTAACAACGAGTACCTGCTTAAGATTTGATTGGTTCATTTTACTTAGCCCTTACCTAATACTTCACGATCCTATTATAGATACTAGCAGTAATAATAGGAAAATAACCATAGTAGTGTCTAGTGTCTGTCTAGTTAATATCAGTACAATCCAAAATTAGACCCCAAATTACAACGGGAGTCTTTTACATTACACATCAAGGAACATCAAAAGAAATAGTCTTCAAGTAGCATAGTTCACAAATAGGCATAATCCTTATGAACTCAGCGAGGGGGAACGAGAAATAGGTTTTGAAACTCATTTTCCGGTCCAACTTATGAAAATCCTTTTACAAGCATGAATATAATACAATTAAGTTTATAACAATAATATAAAGTAAATGAACGCAATTACCAGTCTTTCCTCCCCGAGGTTCTTTAAGAACCAAGCGAGAGTACTTATACATATAGTAAAAGGATACGGTGAGGTTTTGCTCTCAGTGGTTGCGGCCAACTTCAAATCATCCCCTTAACATGCCAAATGGGTGTACTCCGGATGTACCCCGAAACCTACGACCCAACTCTTCGAGGAAGTCTAGCCCCCAAGCGAGAGAGGGAATTGGTACCATGGTAGTCACAGGTGCACCGCCAAGCCCGATGCCGCCCGGTGTGCGTGATCGCTACCATGCCAGAATGAAAGGTTGCAACCTTGTATGCAATGCACATTTATGACATTTAATATATCACATTAGGAGGACAACAAAGTAGGTTGCCTCCGGACAGTCATAAGATTGCACATTGACAAGTAAACAAGCGAGGCACAAATAGACAATTAATTTCACTTGAAAAGCATATGGAGTTATATGAACATTAAACGGGCAGCCATGTAACACACGTAGTTCAAGTCATATAACTCATTTCAACGTCCATGTAATCAAATAATAAGGTTATTCAACATGCAACAATAATCTACATGGTTCGGATGCAAGAAAGGCCTATTTGTCAACATGCAACGAATCAAAATTACATTTAGGGATATAAGGCAACTACGGGCAGCCTACTAAACATATAATTACACCCAATATTCAAAGGATCAACACTTAGCATGTTTACCTAGTTGTTAGGGTTTCTATTTCGTGCTTACCCGTGCGATTAAGCCCCGAGTCCACTCAAATCAATCTCAAGCCAAGAATCAATTAATCCAACATCCCCAAGTACTCAAAACAGTCCACATAACATCCCAATGCCACAATCCAAAACAATTAATACCACAAGAGAAGTTACAACAATTTTCTAAGCATATAACAAAATGAAACCCTCACTGCAATAGGCTGTTTTCTCACAATCATCAAGTCAAGCAAAAAATCTCCAATTCCATTAAATAAGATTTCAAATTAAATCTTAAGATGTAAACTAAAATTAGAAACAAACCTTGCATCATTTGGAGTTCAGGATCAATAGTTATAGCCGAAACAGTGGGATAGCACAAAACTGTCCAGATTTGCACACATTTCAATAATTGACATTTTTGAGGTCCTTAGGGTCAGATTTAGCCTTAGTCCATTTCTGACAAAAATGTCCAGAACTGAAAAACATAGCAGCACTCCAACTTTCATGCATTTTGAACATATTTACTAAGTCAAAACTGGTTCGTTCCACAAGGTCAGTGCATCTGCCAAAACCTGCTTCATTTTTTCCAGACTTCCAGATTTGGATACATTTTAATGATTTGCCATTTTGAGGACCTTAGAGTCAAAATTAGCTTTGGCCTATTTCTGTGAAAAATGTTCAAAACTGGCAGAACTAGTCACCTAACAATTTACATGCATTTCCAACATCATTTGCCTAGCCAAACTCACCTCGAAACAACAAGTCAGAGAGCTGTCACACAATCTGATTTCACCTATCATCATTTTCAAGCCAAAACCTTGCCATGCATGGTTGAGGAAGCTTATGAACACACATATATCTCAAATGCAGAAGAAAAGACATACATTTAAGAGCATACATGTGGATTTTTGAAGGATTTTCAAAAGGTTTTAGCCCTCACCTTAGCAAATCAACAAGAAGATGCACAAAACTTTGATGAAGCTCAAATTTCTTCTTCTTCTTTGCCTAGCTGAGATTCCAACTTGATTTTCTCTATTTTTCCTAGCTTAGTGACCAAGCTCTTAGTACATGCATGTGGTTAGAACAAGAAGAAAAAAAATGGAAGCTTAGAAACTTAACTAGGGCCGAAATGAAGACTCAAAGGACATGCATGTGTGATTCTTGCATCCTAGCTAGCTTGCTTGAGTTTCTTTGATTGTTGCTTGTCCTGATGCACCATGAATTGATGAAGATGAGCAAAGGCAAGAGTAAACTCAGCCAAGGCTGAGAGAGAGAGAGAAGAATGAGAGGGGGAGAGAGAAGATTGAGAGGAAAGTGAGAGAAATAAAAAAAATAAAAAAAAAGCACAAGCCTTGCTATTGATGAAGCATGTTCGGCCTTGGGCAGCAAAATTTCATCATTTTGTCTTCAAGAGCATATTTGAAATTCCTAGTATGGGCAAATAATGTTTGGTCGAGCAAGGTGGGCTTTTACAAGGGTTTTGAGCAGTTTTTTATGCAATTGTGTCATAGGATTGTCATAAGTTGTCTAGAATCAATTTGAATTGAGCAAACATGCACAAATACCACCTAGTGGTCGGCCAAGGCTATAAAAATTCTGATTTTTTGTCATCAATTGGAGTATTATTTAATTGGGTGTTGGAAGTGCAAAAAGAATAAGGAATAAAGAATGAAGAATGCTTAGTGTTTAGTGAAATTTTGTCTTCTAGTGAGTTGAATTAGTAATTTAATAATAGTTAATGGATTTTGTAGGAATAATTAATGACCTAGTGCTTTGTGCAAGATGCTTTCTTGATTAGCGTGGGGGCACGCTTTCCTAGGTCTAGGGCATGCACTACGAGGTAGGACACGAACTACGAGATGAACGCACGTTTTTCTAGTAAATGCACGCAACCCTAAATGAATGCACGTAATTCAATGCATGGCACACCAAATGAACACAATTCTTAAACCTAGGTCAAGGCACGCAAATCTAGATTAGGACACACAAAACGAGGTATCGCATGCAAATCGAGGTCGGGCCTCACATCCTCCCCTCCTTATAAGAATTTCGTCCCGAAATTCAATATTACCTTTGAAATAAAGCTGGATATTGCTGCTCCATCTGGTCTCGCCTTTCCCACATTGCTTCTTCAACTCCATGATGATCCCACAGCACTTTCACCATCGGTATAGTTTTGTTGCACAACTCCAGATCTTGCTGGTCTAGGATCCGATTGGGCTTCTCCTCGTATGACAAGTTCTCCCGAAGCTGCAACGGCTCTGGCTCCAAGATATGCGACGGATCAAGATGATACTTCCATAGCATCGAAGCATGAAAGACGTCGTGAATATTGGAGAGGTTCTGGGGTAGTACCTGGCGATACGCCAATTTGCCAACCTTCTCAATTATCTCAAATGGTCCTACAAACCTCGGGCTCAACTTTCCACCCTTGCCGCATTTAATCAGTCCCCTCCGAGATGATATCTTCAAGAACACCTTGTCGCCAACCTCGAACTCGAGACTCCGTCTCTGTCGGTCTGCATAACTCTTCTGCCTGCTCTGGACGGTAAGCATCCGTTTTCGGATGAGGTGGATATTATCAACAGTCTTCATAAGTTCGGGTAAAAGGGTCGGGTCAAAAGTCTTCGTCTCACCTACTTCATCCCAGTAAATTGGGGATCGACACTTTCGTCCATACAATGCCTCAAATGGGGCCATCCCGATAGTGGCCTAATAACTATTATTATAAGCGAACTCCGCTAGAGATAGATATTTCTCCCAACCTTTCCCGAAGTCTAAAACACTCGCCCTCAGCATATCCTCCAGAATTTGAATAGTCATCTCCGATTGTCCGTCAGTCTGAGGGTGATAAGCCGTGCTGAAACTCAGCTTCGTTCCCAAAGCTTCTTGCAATCGCTTCCAAAATCGGGAAATAAAACGAGGATCCCTATCCGATACAATACTCACAGGCATCCCGTGCAATCTTACAATCTCCGCTACATATATATCTCCCAATTTCTCAAGACTATCCTCCTTGTTCATCGGTAAAAAGTGCGCTGACTTAGTCAATCTATCCACTATGACCCAAACGGTGTCATGACCCTTTTGTGACCTGGGCAGGTCCATAACAAAGTCCATAGTTATATGTTCCCATTTCTATTGAGGAATCTCCAACGGTTGAAGTAAACCTGCAGGTCGTTGATGTTCCGCTTTGACTCTCTGGCAAGTCAAACACCGTGCCACAAACTCCGCAATTTCTCTTTTCATGTTATTCCACCAATAGTGTTACTTTAAATCCCGGTACATCTTTGTTCCACCGGGATGAATAGTGTATCTTGAATTATGGGCTTCTTCAAGAATCTTCTTTTTCAGCTCTGGCTCATTGGGAACACAAATCCGATTCCTAAACCTCCAAACACTATCATCATGAAACTTGAAATCTCCATTGCTTCGTTTAATCTTCTGAAATTGTTGGTCCTTCTGTTGAGCCTCTCGTAATTCAGACAACAAGGTCGATTGAACCTGAGTAGTGGCAAAAAGTAACCATTTCCAAGTCAATTGTGGTTTCCACAAAAATGCTTCCTCCAACAACTCCTGCACCTTGACTTCCAGTTTTGCCATGCTCACTTTCCTACTTAAGGCATCTGCAACTACATTTGCTTTACCAGGCACATAATTGATTGTCCAGTTATAATCATTCAAAAGCTCCATCCACCGCCTTTGCCTCATATCTCATCCTGAAAGTCATTTTAGGCACATCTTCCTTTTTGATTCGCAACTGATAGTACCCTTGCCTCAAGTCGAGTTTCGAATACACTTTGGCTCCTTGAAGTTGATCAAACAACTCGTCGATCAGAGGAAATGGATATTTATTCTTGACAATCACTTGGTTCAATCCTCGATAATCAATGCATAGCCTCAACGTTCCGTCTTTCTTCTTCACAAATAGAACTGGTGCACCCCACGATGAAGAACTTGGTTGAACAAACCCCTTCTTCAACAATCCTTGCAATTGGTCCTTCAATTCTTGTAGCTCGGCCGGTGCCATACGATAGGGAGCTTTAGATATCGGCTGGGTGCCAGGCAGTAGCTCTATAACGAACTCGATCTCCCGATTTGGGGGTAAACCAGGCAATTCTTCTGGAAACACATCCGCATAGTCTTTGATCACTGGTATCTCCTCCAACTTAGCTTTATCCGACGGCTTGTTGATGAGGTAAGCTAAGTATCCGCTACACCCTTTTCTCAAGGACTTCACTACTTTCGTAGATGAAATGATGGAACTCCCGGTGAAATCTCTTCGACCCATAACCTCCAGTATTGGTTGACCAGGTACCCGGAACGTTATAATCTTCATCCGGCAATCTAATTGGACACGATGTTTTGCCAACTAGTCCATCCCTAAAATGACTTCATAGTCTCGAAAAGGTAATACAATAAGATTGGCTGAGAATTCCCTATCTTTAATTTGGATTTTACATGCTTTACAAGCTGAGCTAGTAACAAGCTTAGAACCCATTGGAGTACCAACTTCTACTTCGTATGGCAAACATACAACTTTCAGTTTCACACGTTCCACACATAAGGGAGTAATAAATGAATGAGTAGCACCCGGGTCAATTAGCACCCTAACAGGTTGATTCAGTATGAAGAATATACCTTCAACAACAGCGGTCTCATCTGGAATCTCCTCGCACTCAATAGCATAAGCTCGGGCCTGAACTCTGGGAACTGGAGTCTTGCCTCTACCAGCTGGTTTAACCTGATTCTGTCCTGCCTGCCGTTTAGGGCAATCCTTGATCTGATGTTGATCACTGCCACATCTCATACATCGTCCTAACTTCTTCCAGCACTGGGTCTCGGTATGACCCTTCTTGTCACAGTAAGAACAGCTGACAGACTGAGTAGCAGGTGAACTACATGTGGGTCCGTGGGTAGAAGAGGTTGATGGCGCTTTAGTCGGGCCACGGTTATTCACTGGTCTATTCTGGCTCTGGCCCTGATTACGACTCTGACTCTGGAATTTCTTCTGCTGACCTGGAGGCTGGTATGGTTTCTTGTTCGGCTGACTCGAATCGGCTCTATCTAGTTTCCTCTTCTCAACTCGAGAAGCAGTAGCAAAGAGAGCAGAATAGGTATCAAAGTCATGAGAAGCCAACTGGTCCTGAATCTCTGGCCTCAATCCAGTAGTAAATTTCCACATCTTCGCCTCCAGAGTACTGACCATATATTGAGCATAACGGGACAGTCGGTCAAAATGAGCCTTGTACTGGGCCACAGTCATGTTACCCTAGGTCAAGTGCATGAACTCCTCAATCCGCCTCTGCCTGGAAACTGCAGGTACATATTTCTCCTTGAATGCCTTAACGAAATTACCCCACAAGCGAGGTGTCTGATCAGTTTCCCACAGTACCTCCATAGTGTGCCACCAATGTTCAGCATCCCCGCGCAACAGAAACACCGCAAACTCCACCTTTTCTTCATCAGTATAATCAAGTGGCCTGAAAATCCTCTCGATCTCGGACAGCCAAGCCTCAGCTTTCTCATCATCAGCTTCCCCGTGGAATTTGGACGAGCGAAAGTCAAGGAACTCCCTCATTCTGCTATGTCTCCCGTGGTTACCATCGTTCCTGTTGTTGTCGTTGTTGGCCTCACGTGCATCTTGGCGCTCCATCACTCATGATACGCGATCTATGGCATTTTCCATCATGTTAAACATAGCTATGCCGGGATTAGTTTGATAAGCATCTCCGGTCTCTTAGGGTTCACCGCTCCTATTAGTAGTACGGGTGCTAGGGCCAGCCATCTATAGGCACAGATTACGATGCACAATTTATTGAAATATGACAATTAAGAATTTAATGCATAAGATATGCAACATCATATAGATACAATTCTAGAAACAATTAAGGCATGCTAATTACTTAAACACATAAAACATAGAAGGCACATTTAACATTATCACACAATAACATATAAACAAGTCATCCTAATTATCTTAGGGCTCTACCCATGGTCCGAGAGTTAAACCCGGCTTAAGCAATCTAAGCTTTGATACCATTCTAATATAAGGTGTCACGCCCCAACCCGGCCTATAAGGTTAGACTAGGGTGTGATCTAAACATTCAGGTCACATCACACACTTAATCATTTATGAAGATTTAGCACTTAATTTTTTAGCCTAAACTCTAAAATTTTTCAGAAAACCGGCAGCATAATGGCTGTAATTGGGCTCTTTGGTTTGGCCTAATTCTCTAAACGCCTAAATTTTTTTTTCCAATCTCAATTTCACTTCCAACTAGGATTACTATTTACCATCAATTGAAACGGCTACTAACTATCTCGACGACGCGTTGATTATTAACCTAGCATAATATTATGTCTCGTTTGTTTGTTTATTCTTGTTATGAAAGTGCCTGTTGATATTTGCTTAACAACGAGTACCTGCTTAAGATTTGATTGGTTCATTTTACTTAGCCCTTACCTAATACTTCACGATCCTATTATAGATACTAGCAGTAATAATAGGAAAATAACCACAGTAGTGTCTAGTGTCTATCTAGTTAATATCAGTACAACCCAAAATTAGACCCCAAATTACAACGGGGGACTTTTACATTACACATCAAACAACATCAAAAGAAATAGTCCTCAAGGAGCATAGTTCACAAATAGCCATAATCACGCAAGACACATAGATAGGACAGGCAATCACTCCAAGGAATCATCATTAGGCACATCGTCCTCAGGTACCTGTTCTTGATCTTCTTCACCTGAGTTGATAAAAGATGGTGAGTCCTTATGAACTTAGCGAGGGGGAACGAGAAATAGGTTTTGAAACTCATTTTTCGGTTCAACTTATGAAAATCCTTTTGCAAGCATGAATATAATACAATTAAGTATATAACAATAATATAAAGTAAATGAACGCAATTACCAGTCTTTCCTCCCCGAGGTTCTCCAGGAACCAAGCGAGAGTACTTATACATATAGTAAAAGGATACGGTGAGCTTTTGCTCTTAGTGGTTGCGGCTGACTTCAAATTATCCCCTTAACACGCCAAATGGGTGTACTTCGGATGTACCCCGAAACCTACGACCCAACTCTCCGAGGAAGTCTAGCCCCCAAGCGAGAGAGGGAATTGGTACCATGGTAGTCACGGGTGCACCGGCAAGCCCGATGCCGCCCGATGTGCATGATCGCTACCATGCCGGAATGAAAGGTTGCAACCTTGTATGCAATGCACATTTATGACATTTAATATATCACATTAGGAGGACAACAAAGTAGGTTGCCTCCGGACAGTCATAAGATTGCACATTGACAAGTAAACAAGCGAGGCACAAATAGACAATTAATTTCACTTGAAAAGCATATGGAGTTATATGAACATTAAACGGGCAGCCATGTAAAGCACGTAGTTCAAGTCATATAACTCATTTTAACGTCCATGTAATCAAATAATAAGGTTATTCAACATGCAACAATAATCTACATGGTTCGGATGCAAGAATGGCCTATTTGTCAACATGCAACGAATCAAAATCACATTTAGGTATATAAGGCAACTACGGGCAGCCTACTAAACATATAATTACACCTAATATTCAAAGGATCAACACTTAGCATGTTTACCTAGTTGTTAGGGTTTCTATTTCGTGCTTACCCGTGCGATTAAGCCCCGAGTCCACTCAAATCAATCTCAAGCCAAGAATCAATTAATCCAACATCCCCAAGTACTCAAAACAGTCCACATAACATCCCAATGCCACAATCCAAAACAATTAATACCACAAGAGAAGTTACAACAATTTTCTAAGCATATAACAAAATGAAACCCTCACTGCAATAGGCTGTTTTCTCATAATCATCAAGTCAAGCAAAAAATCTCCAATTCCAGTAAATAAGATTTCAAATTAAATCTTAAGAATTGAACTAAAATCAGAAACAAACCTTGCATCATTTGGAGTTCGGGATCAATAGTTATAGCCGAAATAGTGGGATAGCACAAAACTGTCCTGATTTGCACACATTTCAATAATTGACGTTTTTTAGGTCCTTAGGGACAGATTTAGCCTTAGTCCATTTCTGACAAAAATGTCCAGAACTGAAAAACATAGCAGAACACAAAATTGTATGCATTTTGAACATCATTTACTATTTCAAAACTGGTTCGTTCCACAAGGTCAGTGCATCTGCCAAAACCGGCTTCATTTTTTCCAGACTTCCAGATTTGGACACATTTTAATGATTTGCCATTTTGAGGACCTTAGAGTCAAAATTACTTTGGCCTATTTCTGTGAAAATTTTTCAAAACTGGAAGAACTAGTCACCTACAATTTACATGCATTTCCAACATCATTTGCCTAGCCAAACTCACCTCAAAACAACAAGTCAGAGAGCTGTCACACAATCCGATTTCACCTATCATCATTTTCATGCCAAAACCTTGCCGTGCATGGTTGAGGAAGCTTATGAACACACATATATCTCAAATTCAGAAGCAAAGACATACATTTAAGAGCATGCATGTGGATTTTTGAAGGATTTTCAAAAGGTTTTAGCCCTCACCTTAGCAAATCAACAAGAAGATGCACAAAACTTTGATGAAGCTCAAATTTCTTCTTCTTATTTGCCTAGCCGAGATTCCAACTTGATTTTCTCTATTTTTCCTAGCTTAGTGACCAAGCTCTTAGTACATGCATGTGGTTAGAACAAGAAGAAAAGAAATGGAACTTAGAAACTTACCTAGGGCCGAAATGAAGACTCAAAGGACATGCATGTGTGATTCTTGCATCCTAGCTAGCTTGCTTGAGTTTCTTTGATTGTTGCTTGTCTTGATGTACCATGAATTGATGAAGATGAGCAAAGGCAAGAGTAAACTCAGCCAAGGCCGAGAGAGAGAGAGAGAAGAATGAGAGGGAGAGAGAGAAGATTGAGAGGAAAGTGAGAGAAATAAAAAATAAAAAAAGCACAAGCCTTGCTATTGATGAAGCATGTTCGGCCTTGGGCAACAAAATTTCAGCATTTTGTGTCTTCAAGAGCATATTTGAAATTCCTAGTATGGGCAAAGAATGTTTGGTCGAGCAAGGTGGGCTTTTACAAGGGTTTTGAGCAATTTTTTATGCAATTGTGTCATAGGATTGTCATAAGTTGTCTAGAATCGATTTGAATTGAGCAAACATACACAAATACCACCTAGTGGTCGGCCAAGGCTATAAAAATTCTGATTTTTTGTCATCTATTGGAGTGTTATTTAATTGGGTGTTGGAAGTGCAAAAAGAATAAGGAATAAAGAATGAAGAATGCCTAGTGTTTAGTGAAATTTTGTCTTCTAGTGAGTTGAATTAGTAATTTAATAATAGTTAGTGGATTTTGTAGGATTAATTAATGACCTAGTGCTTCGTGCAAGATGATTTCTTGATTAGCGTGAGGGCACGCTTTTCCAGGTCTAGGGCACGCACTACGAGATAAATATACATTTTTCTAGTAAATGCACACAACCCTAAATGAATGCACGTAATTCAATGCATGGCACACCAAACGAACACAATTCTTAAACCTAGGTGAAGGCACGCAAATCTAGATTAGGGCACACGAAATGAGGTATCGCACGCAAATTGAGGTCGGGCCTCACACTACGTGAAACAAAGTTGTGTTGCCCAAGGTGCCGTGGGATTCGATAAAATAAACGTGATGGATTAGGATGTCCTTTTCGCGGCTCACGACGTACGATCCAGGAAGGAAAAACATCACAAAAGTTGAAAAGTATCCCGAAATTGATGAAAATGTTCGATTTTTATCTCCGAAAATGGGTGCAGCTGAGCAGGCTTGCTCTCCCATCGTAGAGCTCTCAGAGAGCTTTTCAACAGTATGTTGTGCACCGCATATCTCTTTACGAATCAAAAGTTATGGGCACCGGAGCGACAAAGCCCCATGCCCTCGGTTTGCGGGCCCAGCCTCTACGTGAAGCAAATTTGTGTTGGCCAAGGTGTCGTGGGATTCAATAATAGAAACATGATGGATTTGGTTGTCATCCTTTTCGCGGCTCACGACGTACGGCCCGGGACGAAAAAACAGTGCAAAAGAAGAAAAATGTCCCGAAACTAATGAAAACGTTCAATTTTAGGCTACAAAAATAGGCACAGCGAAAAAGGCATGCAGTCAATGTCGTAGAGCTCTCAGAGAGCTTTCCAACGGTATGATGTGCGCCGCATAACTCCTTACGGATCAAAAGTTATGGGCACCGGAGCGACGGAGACCTGGTCCCAAGCCCCACGTCCTCGGTTTGCGGGCCCAGCCTCTACGTGAAGCAAAGTTATCTTGCCCAAGGTGCCATGGGATTTGATAATAGAAATGTGATGGATAGGATGTCATCCTTTTCGCGGCTCACGACGTACGATCCAGGAAGGAAAAACATCGTAAAAGTAGAAAAGTATCCCGAAACTGATGAAAATGTTCAATTTTTATCTCCGAAAATGGGTGCAGTTGAGTAAGCTTGCTGCCCCCCATCGTAGAGCTCTCAGAGAGCTTTCCAACAGTATGTTGTGCGCCGCATATCTCCTTACGAATCAAAAGTTATGGGCACCGGAGCGACGGAGACCTGGTCCCAAGTCCCACGCCCTCGGTTTGCAGGCCCAGCCTCTACGTGAAGCGAAGTTGTGTTGCCCAAGGTGTTGTGGGATTCAATAATTGAAATGTGATGGATTAGGTTGTCGTCCTTTTCGTGGCTCACGACGTACGACCCGGGACAAAAAAATAGCACAAAAGAAGAAAAGTATCCCGAAACTGATGAAAACATTCGATTTTAGGCTACAAAAACAGGCGCAGCCAAAAAGACGAGCAGTCTCCGTCGTAGATCTCTCAAAGAGCTTTCCAATGGTATGATGTGCGCCGCGTAACTCCTTACGGATCAAAAGTTATAGGCACCCGAGCGACGGAGACTTGGTCCCAAGCCCCATGCCCTCGGTTTGCGGGCCCAGCCTCTAAGTGAAGCGAAGTTGTCTTGCCCAAGGTGCCGTGGGATTCAATAATAGTAATGTGATGGATTAGGTTGTCATCCTTTTCGTGACTCACGACATATAATCCAGGACGGAAAAACATCACAAAAGTAGAAAAGTGTCCCGAAACTGATGAAAATGTTCGATTTTGGGCTCCGAAAACAGGTGCAGCTGTGAGGCCCGACCCCGAATAACGTGTGTTACCTCGACTTGCGTGCATTGCATAGGATTACTTGCATTCACCTAGGATTACGTGCATTAGTTTTGAAGTACGTGCCTTAGCCTTGAAGTTCGTGTCTTACCTCGTAGTTCGTGTCTATCTCATGATTCGTGCCCCATATTGATTTCTGTGCGTGTCTCGTAGTACGTGTCATAGACATAAGAAAATCATGTCCGCACGCTAATCAATAAAGAATCCTACACAAAGCACTAGACTATAAAATAATTCTACAAACACCACTAACTATTATTATAATCCTAATTCAAATCTCTACAAAATCTACTAACAATAAACAATTCAATCTACACAAACACCTAAACATTCTTTATTCTTTATTCTTACCCAAAACCAATGCACCTCAAATTTCACCCTTATTATAATCTATAATGTATTAAATAGAATCTGAAATTTCAGCAATTTGCAAGCCCTTGGCCGGCCATAACAAGCTAATAAGACCAAAGTTTGAACAAATTATTTTAATCCATGCATGCTTGGACCAACCTTACACAATGTCATATTTTTTTCTTGAACCCAAGGCACCTTTTGCTAACTACTAAGCTACCATTCTTGGCCCTTGCAAAAGACATGCCAAAACAATTCAAAAATGCATTGGTGACACAAATAATTCAGCCTTGTATAGCCTCAAGGCCGACCACATGCATCAAAATTGCAAAAGGCCTTCATTCCTTGTCATTTTCTTCTTTCTTCCTCACACTTCTCTCTCTCCCTCTCATTCTTCTCTCTCTCTCTCGGCCTTGGCTGAATATCTTCACCTCCTAGCTCATCTTCATCATCCTATGGTTAATCAAGGCAAACCACAAGCAAAGGGACTCAACTAAGCTAGCTAGGTTGCAAGAAAACTCACATGCAAGCTCTTGAGTCACCATTTTCGGCCTAGGTAAGTTTCTTAGTTTCCATTTCTTTTCTTCTTGTTCTAACCACATGCATGTACTAAGAGCTTGGTCACTAAGCTAGGAAAAATAGAGAAAATCAAGTTGGAATCTCGGCTAAGCAAAGAAGAAGAAGAATTTTGTGCTTCAACAAGTTTTGTGCATCTTCTTGTTGATTTGCTAAGGTAAGGGCTAAAACCTTTTGAAAATCCTTCAAAAATCCACATGCATGCTCTTAAATGTATGTCTTTGCTTCTGTACTTGAGTTATATGTGTGTTCATAAGCTTTTACAACCATGCATGGCAAGATTTTGGCTTGAAGTTGATGATAGATGAAATCGGGTATGTTGACAGCTCTCTGACTTGTTGTTGCGAGGTGAATTTGGCTAGGAAAATGATGTTGAAATTGCATGGAAATTGGTAGGTGACTATTTTTTCCAGTTTTGAACATTTTTCACAGAAATAGGCCAAAGCTAATTTTGATTCTAAAGTCCTTCAAACGGCAAATCATTAAAATGTGTCCAAATCTGGAAGTCTGGAAAAATGAATCAGGTTTTGGCAGATGCTCTGACCTTGTGGAACGAACCAGTTTTGACTTAGTAAATGATGTTCAAAATGAACAAAATTTGGTGTGCTGCTAGGTTTTTCAGTTCTGGACATTTTTGTCAGAAATGTACTAAGGCTATATCTGAACTGAAGGACCTAAAAAACGACAAGTATTTAAATGTGTGCAAATCTGGACAGTTTTGTGCAAACCCACTGTTTTCGCCATAACTATTGATCTCGAACTCCAAATGATGAAAGGTTTGTTTCTGATTTTAGATCACTTCTTAATATTTAATTTGACATCTTATTCATTGGAATTGGATATTTTTTGCTTGACTTAATGATTGTGAGAAAACAGCCTATTGCAGTAAGGGTTTCACTTAGTTATATGTTTAGAAATTTGTTGTAACTTCTCTTGTGGTATTAATTGCTTTGGATTGTGCCAATGGGATGTTGTGTGGACTGTTTTGAGTACTTGGGGATGTTCGGATTAATTGATGCTTGGCTTGAGATTGATTTTGAGTTGACTTGAGGCTTAATCGCACGGGTAAGCACGAAATGGAAACCCTAGTGACTAGGCGAACTTGCTAAGTGTTGATCCTTTGAATATCGAGTGTCATTATATGTTTAGTAGGCTGCCCATAGTTGCCTTATAGCCCTAAATGTGATATTGATTCGTTGCATCTTGACAAATAGGCCTTTCTTGCATCCGAGCCCACGTAGATGTTGTTGCATATAAAATAATCTTATTATTTGATTACGTGGACTTTGAGTTGAGTTATATGACTTGATTTACGTGTGTTACATGGCTGCCCGTTTAATGTTCATACAACTCCATATGCTTTTCAAGTGAAATTACTTGTCTTATCGTGCCTTGCTTGTTTACTTGTCAATGTACAATCTTATGACTGTCCGGAGGCAACCTACTTTGTTGCCCTCCTAATGTGATATATTAAATGTCATAAATGTGCATTTCATACAAGGTTGCAACCCTTCATTCTGGCATGGTAGCGATTATGCAAACCGGGCGGCATTGGGCTTGCCGGTGCACCCGTGACTACCATGGTCCCATTCTCTCTCTCGCTTGGGGGCTAGAGTTCCTCGGAGAGTTGGGTTGTAGGATTTTGAGGTACATCTGGAGTACACCCACTTGGCATGTTAAGGGGATGATTTGAAGTCGGCCGCAAGAATTGATTCTGGAAATGAACTGAGAGCAAAAGCTCACTGTATCCTTTTTACTATGTGTATATGTACTCTTGCTTGGTTCCTAGAGAACCTCAGGGAGGAAAGACGGGTAATTGTGTTCCTTTACTTTTGTATTACTATTTTGTACTTTATTGTGTTATATTCATGCTTGCAAAAAGGATTTTCATAAGTTGAACCGAAAAATGAGTTTCAAAACCTATTTCTCGTTCCCCCTCGCTGAGTTCATAAGGACTCACCCTCTTTTATCATCTCAGGTGAAGAAGATCAAGAACAGGTACCCGAGGACAACGTGCTTGTTGATGATTCCTTGGAGTGACTACGTGCTTTTGTGCTTTGCCTGAAAGTGGTTGCTATATAGATGTTGTGTTTGTTTGCAAACTATTCATTTTATTGATGTAAATGACCCCTTTGTAATTTGGGTCTAATTTTGGCTTGTACTGATTATAACCGGACGGACTCTTTATTTGGTTGTTTACCTTCGTCGTTTAATTAGTAGTTATCGTAGGCGTTTGAGCCGCTAGGTGAAGAAGTAAATAATGTAACTCTACTTAATCTCACCTAGTGATCATGTACAAGCTAAAGGATAATAGGTACTTGCATGATAGGAAATTGACAAATAAACAGGGCATAGTTGTCATGTTAGGCTTATTAACCAAGCGAGACTTTCAAGATAAACTAGTAGGCAAATCGGTTGGTGACAAAATAGGAGTCCTTAATGGAATTGGATTAATGATTGGAATAATTGAGGCGTTTAGAAATTAGGTCAAACTAAGGAGCCAATTACAGCCGTTATGCTGCCGATTTTCTGAAAAAAATTTTGAGTTCTAGGCTAACGTTAAGCGTTAAACCTTAATGAACAATTAAGTACGTGAAATGATATGAACGTTTAGATCACACCCTAGTCTAACCTCTATAGGTCAGGTTGGAGCGTGACACCTTATATTAGAATAGTATTAGAGCTTAGTTTACTAACTAGGCATTAGTCGGGTTCAACTCTCGGACCATGGGTAGAAGCCCTAAGCTAATTATGATGTCTTGTTTATATGTGTTAATGTGTGCTAATGTGCTTTAATTGCTTTGAGCATTGAATATTATGTGCTTTTGAGGACCATATGTATTATGTGTCATGCACACCGACATGTTAGTGACCACGATAATGCATGCATGCTTTTATACTCCTTCCTTGATACATGTGCATGTTATATAACCGTGAATGACTGTTTATACACATAAATAGTTAGGATTAGGACTTTTAGGGAAGTGAATTTGTGCAAGACGAACGAAAAGGCTCGGTTAGAGATATCTGGCATATTTACAGGTACTCGATGGATTGTATGTATTATTGGATATGTATATATATAAAATGCGTAGCACAGGTATAATTGTTGAGGTAAAGTTATCTCTTTATCTTTGGAATACCCACACCTGTAATTAAGTTATCAATTTTGTAGCCATAAAGTTCTTGATTCTGTTAAACCATTATTCTAATTGTGGTTCAAGAATAAATGTTAAGGACATACAACTTTCCTTAGATATAAGAATATACTATTGGACATGTGGAGTAGTATATATATGTTCATATGCTTATAATGGAAGTTTGACTTAGGAGTTGCTTTTGAATCAAATTCTTATATCTTAAAATGGTATAATAGACTATTTATATGATTGAATCCTTACTTGATTGGAATTAAGCATCGTTGAACCTAATAAGGTGTATATTAACGAGTTTCAAGTTCACTCAATGGTAAGATTGTGACTTAGAAATTAAGAGATGAACTCGTGGAAATTGACGATAGGGGTTAGATTATTAAGGCGTGAATAGTGTGTTTAAGTAACTTAACAATGGATAACCTCAAGACATGTAGGCAACTCTAGAGACCGAATTTAACAAGGTTGATGATTCTTTAATATAACAAGATATAAGGATGCTGGAATCGAGGAATTCACGTAGCTAGAACTCGTGTTCGAAAGACTACACCTAAATGTTAGGTCAATAGAAGTGTAAGGTATTAAATTATGCATTAGATGACTAACATTGCTAAAGGTCCTAAGTTGGATATGGGTGATATTTAGAATCATGGTACTAATTGGGCGCCCCTCAGATTTAGTTGTAATTATGCAAAGTAAGTCATTCTATTTACTCGTTGTTTGGATAACCTAGAAGATGTTAAAAAGCATATATCCCGTAGTAAGACCGATGGACCTAGTATATAAACCATGGAAATGAGATTAAAGCATCCGATTGCAAAGTGGAGTCGTTAGGGTATGAATAGTAATCCTAAATAGCTAATAGTGAGTATGCATGATGATTCATGGTGAACCCTAGGGCCTAAGATCAATGAGTCTTGATGCTCTTAGCTAGTTGAACATGTAAATGAAGAGAGTAAGATAGAGATGAATTAGAGTCATAATGACCCAAGAGACTATTATTAGACCACCGTATCTATGTGCACCGTTTCACATCTAGAAACTAACGATTGGTAGACTTCGAATTGTGGTCGTTGAATAGAGGGGTGAATCTTGTAGTGATAGTTAAATGAGTCGTTGACTACTTTTGAAGTTCTATTAGATTATATTGTGGTTATAATTCTTATGTTGACACAGCCTTGAAGTTATTTTGTGTAACAAGCTACTTGGATTAGTATGGTAAGTATCTTATGAGCTAGATCATTTCGGTACCCATTTATAATCCTAGGATTGTTGTTGTACGGCCGATAACCTAGTAGAGCATTGATATCACTTACATGGCGATGAACCCAGCTTAGTACCATTAATGTCGAAGATATATTGGCGGGCATTAAGTGTTCGAAAGAATGACTAGGTCGCTAAGTGAGTAGGACAATTGTCTTCTTAAGTATGACGTAACCTTAGATTGAGGTGAGTGGAGTTTATATGAGGTTGAAACTATTCGCCTTCGGAGTTTTTGATAAGATTGAAAGAAATTATGAAGCCTCGAGACGTGAAAATAGAGATTTGAATAAGAAAATAGATTGTAGATCATAAGCTGATGAAATTTACTTGTAAGAGTTGAACTAGCGCAACAGGATTAGTTTACCCATGCAATTTCAATGACAATTTGTTGGTGGTGCCTAATAAACCTTAGAGTTTGAGTTTAACGAATCTCAACGGCCTTTCTCATTGATTACGAGCGTGAAGGTTAACAAAGCCGGGAAAGGATGTTAGTGAATAGGAGCTTATAACTGGAAGACTAGTCATTAGAAGATTTACTAATCCAATGTACCTTCAAGATAAGAACTATGATACTACCGATAGATGACGACTTGAGATGAATTAGTTTGTTTGGTGAGTTCAACCTGAAAATAAGGTCGTATCGTGGAAATAATCCATAATATGTGTATGTCCTACGTGCTAACAATTTTGAAGCTAGTAGATATGATATGTAAATCGAATATAGACCTATCATCTTGATATTAGCGAATGTCACCTTAGGATCATGGAATTATTGTGATATTCCTTTTGAGGTATGAATGCGAGATTGATACAACATGAGTCATGATTTTGGAGTTATAGTTATATTGTTAGAATACCGATGCAACTTTGATGACTATGTTTGAAGACTCTAACCTTAGTTAATGAACTTGACCTTAAGATCAAATGGAGAATAGAGTCGTTCAAAGGAAAGAACTGTAAATGTAGAGGTCACACCGAACTAAATGATTGGAGAAACATAGGAAGTGAATTGGTTGTGGTAAGAGATCACCAAACACGGGACGAACCGGAGTAGGAAGAATAACAAAGGTAAGAATCCGTCTAAATGACCTCAATAGGCAAGAATGAATTTCGGGACGAAATTCTTTTAAGGAGGGGAGGATGTGAGGCCCGACCCCGAATAACGTGTGTTACCTCGACTTGTGTACATTGCATAGGATTACGTGCATTCACTTAGGATTACGTGCATTAGTCTTGAAGTACGTGCCTTAGCCTTGAAGTTCGTGTCTTACCTCGTAGTTTGTGTTTACCTCGTGATTCGTGCCCCATATTGATTTATGTGCGTGTCTCATGGTACGTGTCATAGACATTGGAAAATCGTGTCCGCACGCTAATCAATAAAGAATCCTACACAAAGCACTAGACTATAAAATAATCCTACAAACACCACTAACTATTATTATAATCCTAATTCAAATCTCAACAAAATCCACTAACAATAAACAATTCAATCTACACAAACACCTAAACATTCTTTATTCTTTATTCTCACCCAAAACCAATGCACCTCAATTTTCACCCTTATTATAATCTATAATGTATTAAATAGAATCTGAAATTTCAGCAATTTACAAGCCCTTGGCCGGCCATAACAAGCTAATAAGACCAAAGTTTGAACAAATTATTTTAATCCATGCATGCTTGGACCAATCTTACACAATGTCATATTTTTTCTTGCACTCAAGGCACCTTTTGCTAACTACTAAGCTACCATTCTTGGCCCTTGCAAAATACATGCCAAAACAATTCAAAAATGCATTGGTGACACAAATAATGCAGCCTTGTATAGCCTCAAGGCCGACCACATGCATCAAAATTGCAAAAGGCCTTCATTCCTTGTCATTTTCTTCTTTATTCCTCACACTTCTCTCTCTCCCTCTCATTCTTCTCTCTCTCTCTCGGCCTTGGCTGAATCTCTTCACCTCCTAGCTCATCTTCATCATCCTATGGTTAATCAAGGCAAGCCACAAGCAAAGGGACTCAACTAAGCTAGCTAGGTTGCAAGAAAACTCACATGCAAGCTCTTGAGTCACCATTTTTGGCCTAGGTAAGTTTCTTAGTTTCCATTTCTTTTCTTCTTGTTCTAACCACATGCATGTACTAAGAGCTTGGTCACTATGCTAGGAAAAATAGAGAAAATCAAGTTGGAATATCGGCTAAGCAAAGAAGAAGAAGAAATTTGTGCTTCAACAAGTTTTGTGCATCTTCTTGTTGATTTGCTAAGGTGAGGGCTAAAACCTTTTGAAAATCCTTCAAAAATCCACATGCATGCTCTTAAATGTATGTATTTGCGTCTGTACTTGAGTTATATGTGTGTTCATAAGCTTTTACAACCATGCATGGCAAGATTTTGGCTTGAAGTTGATGATAGATGAAATCGGGTATGTTGACAGCTCTCTGACTTGTTGTTGCGAGGTGAGTTTGGCTAGGAAAATGATGTTGAAAATGCATGAAAATTGGTAGGTGACTAGGTTTTCCGGTTTTGAACATTGTTCGCAGAAATAGGCCAAAGCTAATTTTGACTCTAAGGTCCTCAAAATGGCAAATCATTGAAATGTGTCCAAATCTGGAAGTCTGGAAAAATGAAGCAGGTTTTGGCAGATGCACTGACCTTGTGGAACGAACCATTTTTGACTTAGTAAATGATGTCTAAAATGCATTAATTTTGGTGTGCTACTAGGTTTTTCAGTTCTGGACATTTTTTCCAGAAATGGACTAAGGCTAAATCTGACCCTAATGACCTCATAAACGACAAGTATTGAAATGTGTGCAAATCTGGACAGTTTTGTGCAATACCACTGTTTTGGCCATAACTATTGATCTCGAACTCCAAATGATGCAAGGTTTGTTTCTGATTTTAGTTCACTTCTTAAGATTTAATTTGACATCTTATTCACTGGAATTGGAGATTTTTTGCTTTACTTAATGATTGTGAGAAAACAGCCTATTGCAGTAAGGGTTTCACTTAGTTATATGCTTAGAAATTTGTTGTAACTTCACTTGTGGTATTAATTGCTTTGGATTGTGCCATTGGGATGTTGTGTGGACTGTTTTCAGTACTTGGGGATGTTTGGATTAATTGATGCTTGGCTTGAGATTGATTTTGAGTTGACTTGAGGCTTAATCGCACGGGTAAGCACGAAATTTTCCCTAGTGACTAGGTGAACTTGCTAAGTGTTGATCCTTTGAATATTGAGTGTCATTATATGTTTAGTAGGCTTCCCGTAGTTGCCTTATAGCTCTAAATGTGATATTGATTCGTTGCATGTTGACAAATAGGCCTTTCTTGCATCCGAGCCCACGTAGATGTTGTTGCATATAAAATAATCTTATTATTTGATTACGTGGCCTTTGAGTTGAGTTATATGACTTGATTTACGTGCATTACATGGCTGCCCGTTTAATGTTCATATAACTCCATATGCTTTTCAAGTGAAATTACTTGTCTTATCGTGCCTTGCTTGTTTACTTGTCAATGTGCAATCTTATGACTGTCCGGAGGCAACCTACTTTGTTGCCCTCCTAATGTGATATATTAAATGTCATAAATGTGTATTGCATACAAGGTTGCAACCTTTCATTCTGGCATGGTATTGATCACGCACACAAGGCGATATCGGGCTTGCCGGTGCACCAGTGACTACCATGGTCCCATTCCCTCTCTCGATTGGGGGCTAGACTTCCTCGGAGAGTTGGGTCATAGGATTTCGAGGTACATCCGGAGTACACCCACTTGGCGTGTTCAGGGGATGATTTGAAGTCGGCCGCAAGAACTGATTCTGGAAATAAACTAAGAGCAAAAGCTCACTGTATCCTTTTTACTATGTGTATAAGTACTCTCGCTTGGTTCCTAGAGAACCTCGGGGAGGAAAGACGGGTAATTGTGTTCCTTTACTTTTGTATTACTATTCTGTACTTAATTGTGTTATATTCATGCTTACAAAAAGGATTTTCATAAGTTGACCCGGAAAATGAGTTTCAAAACCTATTGCTCGTTCCCCCTCGCTGAGTTCATAAGGACTCACCCTCTTTTATCATCTCATGTGAAGAAGATCAAGAACAGGTACCTAAGGACGACATGCTTATTGATGATTCCTTGGAGTGACTATGTGCTTTTGTGCTTTGCCTGAAAGAGGTTGCTATATAGATGTTGTGTTTGTTTGCAAACTATTCATTTTATTGATGTAAATGACCCCGTTGTAATTTGGGTCTAATTTTAGCTTGTACTAATTATAACCAGATGAACTCTTTATTTGGTTGTTTACTTTCGTCATTTAATTAGTAGTTATCGTAGGCATTTGAACCGCTAGGTGAAGAAGTAAATAATGTAACTCTACTTAATCTCACCTAGTGATCATGCACAAGCTAAAGGATAATAGGTACTTCATGATAAGAAATTGACAAATAAACAGGACTTAGTTATCATGTTAGGCTCATTAACCAAACGAGAATTTCAAGATAAACTAGTAGGCAAATCGGTTGGTGAAAAAATAAGAGTCCTTAATGGAATTGGATTAATGATTGGAATAATTGAGGCGTTTAGAAATTAGGTCAAACTAAGGAGCCAATTACAGCCGTTATGCTGCCAGTTTTCTGAAAAAAATTTGGAGTTCTAGGCTAACGTTAAGCGTTAAACCTTAATGAACAATTAAGTACGTGAAATGATATGAACGTTTAGATCACACCCTAGTCTAACCTCTATAGGTCGGGTTGGGGCGTGACACCGTATATTAGAATAGTATCAGAGTTTAGTTTACTAACTAGGCATTAGTCGGGTTCAACTCTCGGACCATGGGTAGAAGCCCTAAGGTAATTATGATGTCTTGTTTATATGTGTTAATGTGTGCTAATGTGCTTTAATTGCTTTAAGCATTGAATATTATGTGCTTTTAAGGACCATATGTATTATGTGTCATGCACACCGACATGTTAGCGACCTCGATAATGCATGCGTGCTTTTATACTCCTTCCTTGATACATGTGCATGTTATATAATCGTGAATGACTGTTTATACACATAGATAGTTAGGATTAGGACTTTTAGGGAAGTGAATTTGTGCAGGACAAACGAAAAGGCTCGGTTAGAGATTTCTAGCATCTTTACAGGTACTCGATGGATCGTATGTATTATTGGATATGTATATATATAAAATGCGTAGCACAGGTATAATTGTTGAGGTAAAGTTATCTATTTATCTTTGGAATACCCATACCTGTAATTAAGTTATCAATTTTGTAGCCATAAGTTCTTGATTCTGTTAAACTGTTCTTCTAATTGTGGTTCAAGAATAAATGTTAAGGACATACAACTTTCCTTAGATATAAGAATATACTATTGGACATGTGGAGTAGTATATATATGTTCATATTCTTATAATGGAAGTTTAACTTAGGAGTTGCTCTTGAATCAAATTCTTATATCTTAAAATGGTATAATAGACTATTTATATGATTGAATCCTTACTTGATTGGAATTAAGCATCGTTGAACCTAATAAGGTGTATATTAACGAGTTTCAAGTTCACTCAATGGTAAGATTGTGACCTAGAAATTAAGAGATGAACTCGTGGAAATTGACGATAGGGGTTAGATTATTAAGGCATGAATAGTGTGTTTAAGTAACTTAACAATGGATAACCTCAAGACATATAGGCAACTCTAGAGACCGAATCTAACAAGGTTGATGATTCTTTAATATAACAAGATATAAGGATGCTGGAATCGAGGAATTCACGTAGCTAGAACTCGTGTTCGAAAGACTACACCTAAATGTTAGGTCTAATAGAAGTGTAAGGTATTAAATTATGCATTAGATGACTAACGTTGCTAAAGGTCCTAAGTTAGATATGGGTGATATTTAGAATCATGGTACTAATTGGGTGCCCCTCGGATTTAGTTGTAATTATGCAAAGTAAGTCATTCTATGCACTCGTTGTTTGGATAACCTAGAAGATGTTAGAAAGCATATATCCCGAAGTAAGACCGATGGACCTAGTATATAAACCATGGAAATGAGATTAAAGCATCCGATTGCAAAGTGGAGTCGTTAGGGTGTGAATAATAATCCTAAATAGCTAATAGTGAGTATGCGTGATGATTCATGGTGAACCCTAAGGCCTAAGGTCAATGAGTCTTGATGCTCTTGTGCCATTGGGATGTTGTGTGGACTGTTTTAAGTACTTGGGGATGTTCGGATTAATTGATGCTTGGCTTGAGATTGATTTTGAGTTGACTTGAGGCTTAATCGCACAGGTAAGCACAAAATGAAAACCCTAGTGACTAGGCGAACTTGCTAAGTGTTGATCCTTTGAATATTGAGTGTCATTATATGTTTAGTAGGCTGCCCGTAGTTTCCTTATAGCTCAAAATGTGATATTGATTCGTTGCATCTTGACAAATAGGCCTTTCTTGCATCCGAGCCCACGTAGATGTTGTTGCATGTAAAATAATCTTATTATTTGATTACGTGGACTTTGAGTTGAGTTATATGACTTGATTTACGTGCGTTACATGACTGCCCGTTTAATGTTCATATAACTCCATATGCTTTTCAAGTGAAATTACTTGTCTTATCGTGCCTTGCTTGTTTACTTGTCAATGTGCAATCTTATGACTGTCCGGAGGCAACCTACTTTGTTGCCCTCCTAATGTGATATATTAAATGTCATAAATGTGCATTGCGTATAAGGTTGCAACCTTTCATTCTGGCATGGTTGCGATCACGCACACCAGGCGGCATCGGGCTTGCTGGTGCACCCGTGACTACCATGGTCCCATTCCCTCTCTCGCTTGGGAGCTAGACTACCTCAGAGAGTTGGGTCGTAGGATTTCAGGGTACATCCGGAGTACACCCACTTGGCGTGTTAAGGGGATGATTTGAAGTCGGCCGCAAGAACTGATTCTGGAAATGAACTAAGAGTAGAAGCTCACCGTATCCTTTTTACTATGTGTATAAGTACTCTCGCTTGGTTCCTAGAGAACCTCGGGGAGGAAAGACGGGTAATTGTGTTCCTTTACTTTTGTATTACTATTCTGTACTTAATTGTGTTATATTCATGCTTGCAAAAAGAATTTTCATAAGTTGAACCGGAACATGAGTTTCAAAACCTATTTCTCATTCCCCCTCGATGAGTTCATAAGGACTCACCATCTTTTATCATATCAGGTGAAGAAGATCAAGAACAGGTACCCGAGGATGACGTGCTTGTTGATGATTCCTTGGAGTGACTACGTGCTTTTGTGCTTTTCCTGAAATTGGTTGCTATATAGATGTTGTGTTTGTTTACAAACTATTCATTTTATTGATGTAAATGACCCCGTTGTAATTTGGATCTAATTTTGGCTTGTACTGATTATAACCGGACGAACTCTTTATTTGGTTGTTTACTTTCGTCGTTTAATTAGTAGTTATCGTAGGCGTTTGAACCGATAGGTGAAGAAGTAAATAATGTAACTCTACTTAATCTCACCTAGTGATCATGCACAAGCTAAATGATAATAGGTACTTGCATGATAGGAAATTGACAAATAAACAGAACATAGTTATCATGTTAGGCTTATTAACCAAATGAGACTTTCAAGATAAACTAGTAGGCAAATTGGTTGGTGACAAAATAGGAGTCCTTAATGGAATTGGATTAATGATTGGAATAATTGAGGCGTTTCGAAATTAGGTCAAACTAAGGTACCAATTACAGCCGCTATGCTGCCAGTTTTCTGAAAAAAATTTGGAGTTCTAGGCTAATGTTAAGCGTTAAACCTTAATGAACGATTAAGTACGTGAAATGACATGAACGTTAGATCACACCCTAGTCTAACCTCTATAGATTGGGTTGGGGCGTGACACCTTATATTAGAATGGTATCAGAGCTTAGTTAACTGGCCCGGCCTCTACGTGAAGCGAAGTTGTGTTGCCCAAGGTGCCGTGGGATTCAATAATAGTAATGTGATGGATTAGGTTGTCATCCATTTCGCACCTCGCGACGTACGATCCAGGACGGAAAAATATCACAAAAGTAGAAAAGTGTCCTGAAACTGATTAAAACGTTCGATTTTAGGCTATAAAAATAGGCGCAGCCAAAAAGGCGAGCAATCCTCTGTCGTAGAGCTCTCAGAGAGCTTTCCAACGGTATGCTGTGCGCCGCATAACTCCTTACGGATCAAAAGTTATGGGCACCGGAGCGACGGAGACCTGGCCCTAAGCCCCATGCCCTCGGTTTGCGGGCCCAGCCTCTACGTGAAGAAAAGTTGTGTTGCCCAATGTGCCATGCGATTCGATAATAGAAACGTGATGGATTAGGTTGTCGTCCTTTTCGCGGCTCACGACGTACAACCCGGGACGAAAAACCAGTGCAAAAGAACAAAAGTGTCCCAAAACTGATGAAAACGTTCGATTTTAGGCTAAAAAATAGGCGCAGCCAAAAAGGCAAGCAGTCCCCATCGTAGAGCTCTCAGAGATCTTTCCAACGGTATGATGTAGGCCGCGTAACTCTTTACGGATCAAAAGTTATGGACAACGGAGTGACGGAGACCTGGTCCCAAGCCCCACGCCCTCTGTGTGCGAGCCCAGCTTCAATGTGAAGCGAAGTTGTCTTGCCCAAGGTGCCGTGGGATTCAATAATAGTAATGTGATGGATTAGGTTGTCATCCTTTCCGCGGCTCACGACGTACGATCCTGAATGAAAAAACATCACAAAAGTAGAAAAGTGTCCCGAAACTGATGAAAATGTTCGATTTTGGGCTCCGAAAACAAGTACAGCCAAGTAGGCTTGCTGCCCCCATCGTAGAACTCTCAGAGAGCTTTCCAACTGTATGTTGTGCGCCACGTAACTCCTTACGAATCAAAAGTTATGGGCACTGGAGTGACGAAGACATGGTGCTAAGACCCACGCCCTAAGTTTGCGGGCCCAGCCTCTATGTGAAGCGAAGTTGTGTTGCCCAAGGTGCTGTGGGATTCGATAATCGAAATGTGATGGATTAGGTTGTCCTCCTTTTCCCGGCTCATGACGTACGACCCGGGACGAGAAAACAACACAAAAAAAGAAAAGTGTCCCGAAACTGATGAAAATGTTCAATTTTAGGCTATAAAAACAAGCGCAGCCAAAAAGTAGAGCAGTTCCCATCGTAGAGCTCTCAAAGAGCTTTTCAACGGTATGATGTGCGCCGCGTAACTCCTTACGGATCAAAAGTTATGGGCACCGGAGCGACGGAGACCTGGTCCCAAGCCCTACGCCCTCGGTTTGCTAGCCCAGCCTCTACGTGAAGCGAATTTTTCTTGCCCAATGTGCCATGGATTCGATTATAGAAATGTGATGGATTAGGTTGTCATCCTTTTCGCGGCTCACGACGTACAATCCAGGACGAGAAAACATCGTAAAAGTAGAAAAGTGTCCCAAAACTGAAGAAAACGTTTGATTTTAGGCTATAAAAATAGGCGCAGCCAAAAAGGCGAGCAGTCCCCATCGTAGAGCTCTCAAAGAGCTTTCCAACAGTATGATGTGCGTCGCGTAATTCCTTACAGATCAAAAGTTATGGACACCGGAGCGACGGAGACCTGGTCTCAAGCCCCACGCCCTCAGTTTGCGGGCCCAGCATCTACGTGAAGCGAAGTTGTGTTGCCCAAGGTAACGTGAGATTCAATAATAGTAATGTGATGGATTAGGTTGTCATCCATTTCGCGGCTGGCGACGTACGATCCATGACGAAAAAATATCGCAAAAGTAGAAAAGTGTCCCGAAATTGATGAAAATGTTCGATTTTGGTCTCTAAAAATAGGTACAGTCGAGTAGGCTTGCTGACCCTGTCGTAGAGCTCTCAGAGAGCTTTCCAACGGTATGTTATGCGCCGCGTAACTCCTTACGGATCAAAAGTTATGGGCACCAAAGTGACGGAGAACTAGCCCCAAGCCCCACGCCCTTGGTTTGCGGGCCCAGCCTCTATGTGAAGCATAGTTGTGCTGCCCAAGGTGTCGTACGATTCGATAATAGAAACGTGATGGATTAGGTTGTCGTCCTTTTCGCGGCTCACGACGTACAACCCGGGATGAAAAACCAGTCCAAAAGAACAAATGTGTCCCAAAACTGATGAAAACGTTCGATTTTAGGCTAAAAGACAAGCGCAGCCAAAAAGGCAAGTAGTCCCCATCGTAGAGCTCTCAGAGAGCTTTCCAACGGTATGATGTAGGCCGCGTAACTCTTTACGGATCAAAAGTTATGGGCAACGGAGTGACGGAGACTTGGTCCCAAACCCCACACCCTCGGTTTGCGAGCCCAACCTCTATGTGAAGCGAAGTTGTCTTGCCCAAAGTGCCGTGGGATTCAATAATAGTAATGTGATGGATTAGGTTGTCATCCTTTCCGCGGCTCACGACGTACGATCTTGGACAGAAAAACATCACAAAAGTAGAAAAGTATCCCGAAACTGATGAAAATGTTTGATTTTGGGCTCCGAAAACAGGTGCAGGCGAGTAGGCTTGCTGCCCCCGTCGTAGAACTCTCAGAGAGCTTTCCAACTGTATGTTGTGCGCCGCGTAACTCCTTACGAATCAAAAGTTATGGGCACCGGAGCGACGGAGACATGGTCCTAAGACCCACGCCCTCAGTTTGCGGGCCCAGCCTCTATGTGAAGCGAAGTTGTGTTGCCCAAGGTGCTGTTGGATTCGATAATCAAAATGTGATGGATTAGGTTGTCGTCCTTTTCGCGGCTCACGACGTACGACCCTGGTCGAAAAAACAGCGCAAAAAAAGAAAAGTGTCCTGAAACTGATGAAAACGTTCAATTTTAGGCTATAAAAACAAGCGCAGCCAAAAATTAGAGCAGTTCCCGTCGTAGAGCTCTCAAAGAGCTTTTCAACGGTATGATGTGCGCCGCGTAACTCCTTACGGATCAAAAGTTTTGGGCACCGGAGCGACGGAGACTTGGTCCCATGCCCCACGCCCTCGGTTTACGGGCCCAGCCTCTACGTGAAGTGAATTTTTCTTGCCCAATGTGCCATGAATACGATTATAGAAATGTGATGGATTAGGTTGTCATCCTTTTCGCGGCTCACGACGTACAATCCAAGACGGAAAAACATCGCAAAAGTAGAAAAGTGTCCCGAAACTGAAGAAAACGTGTGATTTTAGGCTATAAAAATAGGCGCAGCCAAAAAGGCGAGCAGTCCCCGTCGTAGAGCTCTCAAAGAGCTTTCCAACGGTATGATGTGCATCGCGTAACTCCTTACAGATCAAAAGTTATGGACACCGGAGCGACGGAGACCTGGTCTCAAGCCCCACGCCCTCGGTTTGCGGTCCCAGCCTTTACGTGAAGCGAAGTTGTATTGCCCAAGGTACCGTGGGATTCAATAATAGTAATGTGATGGATTAGGTTGTCATCCATTTCGCGGCTCGCGACGTACGATCCATGACGAAAAAACATCTCAAAAGTATAAAAGTGTCCCAAAATTGATGAAAATGTTCGATTTTGGGCTCCAAAAACAGGTACAACCAAGTAGGCTTGCTTCCCCTGTCGTAGAGCTCTCAGAGAGCTTTCCAACGGTATGTTATGCGCCGCGTAACTCTTTACGGATCAAAAGTTATGGGCACCAAAGTGACGGAGAACTAGCCCCGAGCCCCACGCCCTTGGTTTGCGGGCCCAGCCTCTATGTGAAGCATAGTTGTGCTGCCCAAGGTGTCGTGCGATTCGATAATAGAAACTTGTTGGATTAGGTTGTCGTCCTTTTCGCGGCTCACGACGTACAACCCGGGACGAAAAACCAGTGCAAAAGAACAAAAGTGTCCTAAAATTGATGAAAACGTTCGATTTTAGGCTAAAAAATAGGCGCAGCCAAAAAGGCGAGCAATCCCCATCGTAGAGCTCTCAGAGAGCTTTCCAACGGTATGATGTAGGCCACATAACTCTTTACGGATCAAAAGTTATGGGCAACGGAGTGACGGAGACCTAGTCCCAAGCCCCACGCCCTCGGTTTGCGAGCCCAGCCTCTATGTGAAGCGAAGTTGTCTTGCCCAAGGTGCCGTGGGATTCAATAATAGTAATGTGATAGATTAGGTTGTCATCCTTTCCGCGGCTCACGACGTACGATCCCGGACCTGAAAACATCAGAAAAGTAGAAAAGTGTCCCAAAACTAATGAAAATGTTTGATTTTGGGCTCTGAAAACAGGTGCAGCCAAGTAAGCTTGCTGCCTCCGTCGTAGAACTCTCAGAGAGCTTTCCAACTGTATATTGTGCGCCGCGTAATTCCTTACGGATCAAAAGTTATGGGCACCGGAATGACGTAGACCTCGGTTTGCGGGCACAACCTCTACGTGAAGTGAATTTTTCTTGCCCAATGTGCCATGGGATTCAATTATAGAAATGTGATGGATTAGGTTGTCATCCTTTTCGCGGCTCACGACGTACGATCTAGGACGGAAAAACATCGAAAAAGAAGAAAAGTGTCCCAAAACTGAAGAAAACGTTTGATTTTAGGCTATAAAAATAGGCGCAGCCAAAAAGGCGAGCAGTTCCCGTCGTAGAGCTCTCAAAGAGCTTTTCAACGGTATGATATGCGTCGCGTAACTCCTTACAAATCAAAAATTATGGACACCGGAGCGACGGAGACCTGGTCTCAATCCCCACACCCTCAGTTTGCGGGCCCAGCCTCTACATGAAGCAAAGTTGTGTTGCCCAAGGTACCGTGGGATTCAATAATAGTAATGTGATGGATTAGGTTGTCATCCATTTCGCGGCTCGCGACGTACGATCCAGGATGAAAAAACATCGCAAAAGTAGAAAAGTGTCCTGAAATTGATAAAAATGTTCGATTTTGGGCTCTGAAAATAGGTACAGCCGAGTAGGCTTGCTGCCCCTGTCGTAGAGCTCTCAGAGAGCTTTCCAACGGTATGTTATGCGCCGCGTAACTCCTTACTGATCAAAAGTTATGGGCACCAAAGTGACGGAGAGCTAGCCCCAAGCCCCACGCCCTCGATTTGCGGGCCCTGCCTCTACGTGAAGCAAAATTGTGTTGCCCAAGGGGTCGTGGGTTTCGATAATAGAAACATGATGGATTAGGTTGTCGTCCGCTTTGCTGCTCACGACGTACGACCCGGGATGAAAAAATAGCGCAAAAGAAGAATAGTATCCCGAAACTGATGAAAAAGTTCGATTTTAGGATACAAAAACAGGTGCAGCCAAAAAGGCGTGCAGTCCCCGTCGTTGAGCTCCCAGAGAGCTTTCCAACGGTATGATGTGCGCCGCGTAACTCCTTACGGATCAAAAGTTATGGGCACCGGAGCGACGGAGACCTAGTCCCCAGCCCCATGCCCTCGGTTTGCGAGCCCAGCCTCTACGTGAAGCGAAGTTGTCTTGCCCAAGGTGCCATGGGATTCAATAATAGTAATGTGATGGATTAAGTTGTCATCCTTTTCGCGGCTCACGACATATGATCCAGGACGGGAAAAAATCACAAAGTAGAAAAGTGTCCCGAAACTGATGAAAATGTTCGATTTTGGGCTCCGAAAACAGGTGCAGCTGAGTAGGCTTGCTGCCTCCGTCGTAGAACTCTCAGAGAGCTTTCCAACGGTATGCTGTACGCCGCGTAACTCCTTACGGATCAAAAGTTATGGGCACCGGAGTGATAGAGACCTGGTCCCAAGCCCCATGCCTTCAGTTTGCAGGCCCAGCCTCTACGTGAAGCAAAGTTGTGTTTCCCAAGGTGCAGTAGGATTCAATAATTGAAACGTGATGGATTAGGATGTCATCCTTTTTGCGGCTCACGACGTACGATCCAGGAAGGAAAAACATCGCAAAATTAGGAAAGTATCCCAAAACTGATGAAAATGTTGGATTTTTATCTTTGAAAATGGGTGCAGCTGAGTAGGCTTACTTCCCCAGTCGCAGAACTCTTAGAGAGCTTTCCAACAATATCCTGTGCGCCGCATATCTCCTTACGGATCAAAAATTATGGGCACCGGAGCGACAGAGACCTAGTCCCAAGCCCATGTCCTCGGTTTGCGGGCCCAACCTCTACGTGAAGCAAAGTTGTATTGCCCAAGGTGCCTTGGGATTCGATAATAGAAACGTGATGGATTTGGTTGTCGTCCTTTTCGCGACTCACGACGTACGACCCGGAATGAAAAAACAGCGCAAAAGAAGAAAAATGTCCCGAAACTCATGAAAATGTTCAATTTTAGGATACAAAAATAGGCGCAGCCAAAAAGACGAGCAGTCCCCGTCGTAGATCTCTTAAAGAGCTTTCCAATGGTATGATGTGCGCCGCGTAACTCCTTACGGATCAAAAGTTATGGGCACCGGAATGACGGAGACCTGGTCCCAATCCCCACGCCCTCGGTTTGCGGGCCCAGCCTCTAAGTGAAGCAAAGTTGTCTAGCCCAAGGTGCCGTGTGATTCAATAATAGCAATGCGATGAATTAGGTTGTCATCCATTTAGCGGCTCACGACGTACAATCCAGGACAGAAAAACATCGCAAAAGTAGAAAAGTGTCTCGAAACTAATGAAATTGTTTGATTTTGGGCTCCAAAAATAGGTGCAACTGAGTAGGCTTGCTGCCATCTGTCGTAGAACTCTCAGAGAGCTTTCCAACGGTATGCTGTGCGCCGCGTAACTCCTTACGGATCAAAAGTTATGGGCATCGAAGTGACGAAGATTTGGTCCAAAGCCGCACGCCCTCGGTTTGCGGGCCCAACCTCTACGTGAAGCAAAGTTGTGTTGCCCAAGGTGCCGTGGGATTCGATAATAGAAACGTGATGAATTAGGTCATCGTCCTCTTCGCGGTTCACGACGTACGACCCAGGACGGAAAAACAGCGCAAAAGAAGCAAAGTATCCCGAAACTGATGAAAGCTTTCGATTTTAGGCTACAAAAACAGGCACAGCCAAAAATATGTGCAGTCCCTGTCGTAGAGCTCTCGGAGAGCTTTCCAACAGTATGCAGTGCACCGCGTAACTCCTTACGGATCAAAATTTATAAGCACCGGAGAGACAGAGACCTGGTCCCAAGCCCCACGCCCTCGGTTTGCAGGCCCAGCCTCTACATGAAGCGAAGTTGTCTTGCCCAAGGTGCCGTGGGATTCAATAATAGTAATGTGATGGATTAGATTGTCATCCTTCTCGCGGCTCATGACGTACGATCTAGGACGGAAAAACATCACAAAAGTAGAAAAATGTCCCAAAACTGATGAAGATGTTCAATTTTGGGCTCCAAAAATAGGTGCCGCCGAGTAGGCTTGTAGCCCCCATCGTAGAGCTCTCATAGAGCTTTCCAACAATATGTTGTGCGTCGCGTAACTCCTTGCATTTAAAAAGTTATAGGCACCGGAGTGACAGAGACCTGGTCCCAAGCCCCACGCCCTCGGTTTATGGGCCCAGCCTTTACGTAAAGCGAAGTTGTCTTGCCCAATGTGCCTTGGGATTCGATAATGGAAATGTGATGGATTAGGTTGTTGTCCTTTTCGCGGCTCACGACGTACATCCCGGGACAGAAAAACAACACAAAAGAAAAAAAGTATCCCGAAACTAATAAAAACATTCAATTTTAGGCTACAAAAATAGACACAACCAAAAAAGCGTGAAGTCGCGATCGTAGAGCTCTCGGAGAGGTTTCCAACGGTATGCTGTAAGCCGCGTAACTTCTTACGGATCAAAAGTTATGGGCACCAGAGCGACGGAGACCTGGTCCCAAGCCCCATGCCCTCGGTTTACGAGCCTAACCTCTACGTGAAGCGAAGTTGTCTTGTCCGAGGTGCCATGGGATTCAATAATAGTAATGTGATGGATTAGGTTGTCATCCTTTTCGCGGCTCACGACGTATGATCCAGAACGAAAAAACATCTCAAAGGTAGAAAATTGTCCCAAAACTGATGAGAATGTTCGATTTTGGGCTCCAAAAACAGGTTCAGCTGAGTGGGCTTGCTGCCCCCGTCGTAGAGCTCTCAGAGAGCTTTCCAACGGTATATTGTGCGCCGCGTAACTCCTTACGGATCAAAAGTTATGGGCACCGGAGTGACGGAGACCTGGTCCCAAGCCCCACGCCCTTGGTTTGCGGGCCCAGCCTCTACGTGAAGCAATGTTGTGTTGCCCAAGGTCCTGTAGGATTCGATAATAGAAATGTGATGTATTAGGTTGTAGTCCTTTTTGCCACTCACGACGTACGACCCGGGAAGGAAAAACAGCGCAAAAGAAGAAAAGTGTCCTAAAATTGATGAAAACGTTCAATTTTAGGCTACCAAAACAGGCGCAGCCAAAAAGGCGTGTAGTCCCCGTCATAGAGCTCTCACAGAGCTTTCCAACGGTATGATGTGCACCGCGTAACTCCTTACGAATCTAAATTTGGGGCTCCGGAGCGATGGAGACCTGGTCCCAAGCCCTACGCCCTCGGTTTGCGGGCCCAGCCTCTACATGAAGTGAAGTTGTCTTGCCCAAGGTGCAATGGGATTCGATAATAGAAATATGATAGATTAGGATGTCATCCTTTTCGCGGCTCACGACGCACGATCCAGGACGAAAAAACATCGCAAAAGTAGAAAAGTATCCCGAAACTGATGATAATGTTCGATTTTTATCTCTGAAAATGGGTGCAGCCGAGCAGGCTTGCTACCCCTGTCGCAGAGCTCTCATAGTGCCTTCCAACAATATGTTGTGCACCGCTTATCTCCTTACGGATCAAAACTTATGGGCACCAGAGCGACGGAGACCTGGTCCTAAGCCCTACGCCCTCGGTTTGCGGACCCAGCCTCTATGTGAAGCAAAGTTGTGTTGCCCAAGGTGCAGTGGGATTCAGGAATTGAAATGCGATGGATTAGGTTGTTGTCCTTTTTGCGGCTCACGACGTACGACGCGGGATGAAAAAATAGCACAAATGAAGAAAAGTATCCCGAAACTGATTAAAACGTTCGATTTTAGGCAACAAAAATAGGCGCAGCCAAAAAGGCGAGCAGTCCCCGTCGTAGAGCTCTCAGAGAGCTTTCCAACGGTATAATGTGCGCTGCGTATCTCCTTACGGATCAAAAGTTATGGGCACTGGAGCGACGGAGACCTGGTCCCAAGCCCCACACCTTTGGCTCGCGGGCCCAACCTCTACGTGAAGCGAAGTTGTCTTGCTCATGGTGACGTGAGATTCAATAATAGTAATGTGATGGATTAGGTTGTCATCCTTTTCGTGGCTCACGACACACGATCCAGGACGGAAAAACATCACAAAAGTAGAAAAGTGTCTCGAAACTGATGAAAATATTCAATTTTGGGCTCTGAAAATAGGTGCAGCCGAGTAGGCTTGCCACCCCCGTCGAAGAACTCTCAGAGAGCTTTTCAACAGTATGATGTGCGCCGCGTAACTCCTTACGGATCAAAAGTTATGGGCACCGGAGCGACGGAGACCTGGTCCCAACCCCCACGCCCTCGGTTTGTGGGCCCAACCTCTACGTGAAGCGAAGTTGTCTTGCCCAAGGTGCCGTGGGATTCAATAATAGTAATGTGATGGATTAGGTTGTCATCTTTTTTGCGGCTCACGACGTACGATTCAGGACGAAAAAACATAACAAAATCAGAAAAGTGTCCCAAAACTGATGAAAATGTTCAATTTTGGGCTCTGAAATTAGGTGCAGCCAAAAAGGCGTGTAGTCCCCATCGTAGAACCCTCGGAGAGCTTTCTAACGAAATGCTGCGCGCCGCGTATTTCTTTACGGATCAAAAGTGATGGGCACTAGAGTGACGGAGACCTGGTCCCAAGCCCCACGCCCTCGGTTTGCAGGCCCAGCCTCTACGTGAACCGAAGTTGTCTTGCCCAAGGTGCCATGGGATTCGATAATAGAAATGTGATGGATTATGTTGTCATCTTTTTCGCGGCTCACGACGTACGATCCAAGACGGAAAAACTTTGTAAAAGTAGAAAAGTGTCCCAAAACTGATGAAAATGTTCGATTTTGGGCTCCAAAAATAGGTGCAATTGAGTATGCTTATTGCCCCTGTCGTAGAGCTCTCAGAGAGCTTTCCAACGGTATGCTGTGCGCTGCGTAACTCCTTATGGATCAAAAGTTATGGGTGCCAGAGCGACGGAGACCTAGTCCCAAGCCCCACGCCCTCGGTTTGCAAGCCCAACCTCTACGTGAAGCGAAGTTGTCTTGCCCAAGGTGCCATGGGATTTGAAAATAGAAATGTGATGGATTAGGTTGTCATCCTTTTCGCGGCTCACAACGTACGATCCAGGATTGAAAAACATCGCAAAAGTAGAAAAGTTTCTCAAAAATTATGAAAACTTTAGATTTTGGGCTCCGAAAACAGGTGCAGCCGAGTACGCTTGTTGCCCCCGCCGTAGAGTTCTCAGAGATCTTTCCAACGGTATGATGTGTGCCGTGTAACTCCTTACGGATCAAAAGTTAAGGGGCACCGGAGCGACGGAGGCCTGGTCCCAAGCCCCACGCCCTCGGTTTGTGGGCCCAGCCTCTACGTGAAACGAAGTTATCTTGCCCAAGGTTCTGTGGGATTCGATAATAGAAATGTGATGGATTAGATTGTCATCCTTTTCGCGGCTCACGACGTACGATCCAGGATGGAAAAATATCGCAAAAGTAGAAAAGTGTCCCAAAACTAATGAAAATGTTCAATTTTGGGCTTCAAAATGGGTACAGCCAAGCAAGCTTGCTGCCCCCGTCGCAGAGCTCTCAGAGAGCTTTCCAACGGTATGCTGCGTGCCGCGTAACTCCTTACGGATCAAAAGTTATGGGCATTGGAGCGACGGAAACTTGGTCCCAAGCCCCACGCCCTCGGTTTTTTAGCCCAGCCTCTACGTGAAGCGAAGTTGTGTTGCCCAAGGTGCCGTGGGATTCGATAATAGAAATGTGATGGATTAGATTGTCGTCCTTTTCGCGGCTCACGAGGTACGACCTTGGACGGAAAAGTAGTACAAAAGAAGAAAAATAGCCCAAAATTGTTGAAAACGTTTGATTTTAGGCTACAAAAATATGCGTAGCCAAAAAGTCGTGTAGTCCCCGTCGTAGAGCTCTCGGAGAGCTTTCCAACATTATGCTTTGCGCCGCGTAACTACTTACGGATCAAAAGTTATGGGCACCGAAGTGACGGAGGCCTGGTCCTATACCCCACACCCTCGGTTTCTGGGTCCAACCTTTACATGAAGCGAAGTTGTCTTGCCCAAGGTGCCATGTTATTCGATTATAGAAATATGATGAATTAGGTTGTTATCCTTTTCGCGGCTCATAACGTACGATCCAAGACGGAAAAACATCGCAAAAGTAGAAAAGTGTTACGAAATTGATGAAAATGTTCAATTTTGGGCTCCGAAAATAGGTGCAGCCGAGTAGGCTTGTTGACGCCGTCGTAGAGCTCTTAGAAAGCTTTTCAACAGTATGTTGTGCACTGCGTAATTCCTTACGGATCAAAAGTTATGGGCACCGGAGCGACGGAGACCTGGTCCCAAGCCCCACGCCCTCGGTTTCCGAGCCTAGCCTCTACGTGAAGCGAAGTTGTGTTGCCCAAGGTACCGTGGGATTCGTTAATAGAAATGTTATGGATTAGGTTGTCGTCTTTTTCGCGGGTCACGACATACGACCCGGGACGGAAAAACAGCTCAAAAGAAGAAAAATATCCTGAAACTGATGAAAACGTTCAATTTTAGGCTAAAAAATAGGCACAGCCAAAAAGGTGTGCAGTCCCAGTCGTAGAGCTTTCGGAGGGCTTTCCAATGATATGCTGTGCACCGCGTAACTCCTTACGGATCAAAAGTTATTAGAACCGGAGCGACAAAGACCTGGTCCCCAGCCCCACGCCCTCAGTTTGCAGGCCCAGCCTCTACGTGATGCAAAGTTGTGTTGCCCAAGGTGCCGTGGGATTCAATAATAATAATGTGACGCATTAGGTTGTCATCCTTCTCGCGGTAATCGACGTACGATCCAAGACCGAAAAAACATTGCAAAAGTAGAAAAGTGTCCCAAAACTGATGAAAATGTACAATTTTCGGCTCCGAACACAGGTGCAGCCAAGTAGGCTTGCAGCCCCCATCGTAGAGCTCTCAAAATGCTTTCCAACGGTATGTTGTGCTCCGCGTAACTCCTTACTGATCAAAAGTTATGGGCACCGGAGCGACGGAAACCTGGTCCCAAGGCCCACGCCCTCGGTTTGCGAGCCCAGCCTCTATGTGAAACGAAGTTGTGTTGCCCAAGATGCCGTGGGATTCGATAATAGAAATGTGATGGATTAGGTTCTCGTCCTTTTTGCTGCTCACGACGTACGACCCGAGACGAAAAAACAGCACAAAACAAGAAAATTATCCCAAAATTGATGAAAATGTTCGATTTTAGGTCACAAAAACCGGCATAGCCAAAAAGGCATTCAGTCCCCGTCATAGAGTTCTCAGAGAGCTTTCCAACGATATGTTGTGCACCGCGTAACTCTTTACGGATGAAAAGTTATCGGCACCGGAATGACGGAGACCTGGTCCCAAGCCCCACGCCCTCAGTTTGCGGGCCCAGTCTCTACGTGAAGCGAAGTTTTCTTGCCCAAGGTGCCGTTTGATTCGATAATAGTAATGTGATGTATTTGGTTGTCATCCTTTTCGCAGCTCACGACGTACGATCCAGGAGGAAAAAACATCACAAAACTAGAAAAGTGTCCTGAAACTGATGAAAATATTCGATTTTGATCTCCAAAAATAGGTGCAGCAGAGTAGGCTTGCTGCCCCTGTCGTAGAACTCTTAGAGAGCTTTCCAACGATATGCTGTACGCCGTGTAACTCCTTACGGATCAAAAGTTATGGGCACCGGAGCGACGGAGACCTGGTCTCAAGCCCCACGCCCTCGGTTTGCGGGCCAAGCCTCTACGTGAAGCGAAGTTGTGTTGCTGAAGTTGATGTGGGATTCGATAATAGAAATGTGATGGATTAGGTTGTCGTCATTTTTTCGGCTCACGACGTACGATCCGGGATAGAAAAACTGCGCAAAAGCATAAAAATATCCCAAAACTGATGAAAACGTTCGATTTTAGGCTACAAAAAAGGCACAGCCAAAAAGTAGTTCAGTCCCTGTCGTAGAGTTCTCGGAGAGCTTTCCAATGGTGTGTTGTGCGCCGCCTAACTCCTTACGGATGAAAAGTTATGGGCACCGGAGTGACGGAGACCTGGTCCTAAGCCCCACGCTCTCGGTTTGCGGGTCCAGCCTCTAGGTGAAGCGAAGTTGTCTTGCCCAAGTTGCCATGGGATTCGATTATAGAAATGTGATGGATTAGGTTATCATCCTTTTTGCGGCTCACGACGTACGATCCAAGACGAAAAAACATCGCAAAAGTAAAAAAGTGTCCAGAAACAGATGAAATGTTTGATTTTGGGCTCCAAAAATAGGTGCAGCCGAGTAGGCTTACTGCCCCCGTCTTAGAGCTCTCAGAGAGCTTTCCAACGGTATGTTGTACGACGCGTAACTCCTTATGGATCAAAAGTTATGGGCACTGGAGTGACGGAGACCTAGTCCGAAGCCCCACGCCCTCAGTTTGCAGGCCTAGCCACTATGTGAAGCGAAGTTTTCTTGTACAAGGTTCCATGGGATTCGATAATAGAAATGTGATGGATTAGGTTGTCATCCTTTTCGCGGCTCCCGTCGTACAATCCATGACGGAAAAATATCGCTAAAGTAGAAAAGTGTCCCAAAATTGATGAAAATGTTCGAATTTGGGCTCTGAAAATAGGTGCAGCCTAGTAGGCTTACAACCCCCGTCGTAGAGCTCTCAGAGAGCTTTCCAACGGTATGCTGTGCGCCGTGTAAATCCTTACGGATCAAAAGTTATGGGCACTAGAGCGACGGAGACCTGGTCCCAAGCCCCACGCCCTCGATTTGCGGCTCTTGACGTATGACCCGGGACAGAAAAACAGCGCAAAAGAAGAAAATTGTCCTGAAACTGAAGAAAACATTCGATTTTAGGCTACAAAAAAGGAACAGCCAAAAAGGTGTGCAGTCCCTATCTTAGAGCTCTCAGAGAGCTTTCCAACGGTATGTTGTGCGCTGCGTAACCCCATACGGATCAAAAGTTATGGGTACCTGAGTGACGGAGAGTTGGTCCCAAGCCTCACGCCCTCAGTTTGCTGGCCCAACCTCTGCGTGAAGCGATTTGTCTTGCCCAAGGTGCGATGGGTTTCGATTATAGAAATGTGATGGATTAGGTTGCCATCCTTTTCGCGGCTCACAACGTACGATCCAAGACGAAAAAATATCGCAAAGGTAGAAAAATGTACCGAAACTGATGAAAATGTTCGATTTTGGGCTCCAAAAACAGGTGCAGCCGAGTAGGCTTGCTATCCTTGTCGTAGAACTCTTGGAGAGCTTTCCAACGGTATGTTGTACGCTGCGTAACTCCTTACGGATCAAAAGTTATGGGCACCGGAGCGACGGAGACCTGGTCCTAAGCCCCACACCCTCGGTTTGCGGGCCCAGCCTCTACATGAAGCGAAGTTGTCTTGCCCAATGTGCCATGGGATTCGTTAATAGAAATGTGATGGATTAGGTTGTCATCCTTTTCGAGGCTCACGACGTACGATCCAAGACGAAAAAACATCGCAAAAGTAGAAAAGTGTCCCGAAGCTTATGAAAATGTTCGATTTTGGGTTCTGAAGATAGGTGCAGCCGAGTAGGTTTGTTGCCCACGTCGTAGAGCTCTCGGAGAGCTTTTCAACGGTATGCTGTGCGCCGCGTAACACGTTACGGATCAAAAGTTATGGGCACCGGAGCGACGGAGACTTGTTCCCAAGCCCCATGCCCTTGGTTTGCGGGCCTAGCCTCTACATGAAGTGAAGTTGTGTTGTCCAAGGTGCCATGGGATTCGCTAATAGAAATGTGATGGATTAGGTTGTCATCCTTTTCGCGGCTCACGACGTATTACCTGGGACGGAAAAACAGCGTAAAAGAAAAAAAATGTACCGAAACTGATGAAAACTTTCGATTTTAGGTTACAAAAACAGGCGCAGCCAAAAAGACGTGCAGTCCCCGTCGTAGAGCTCTCGGAGAGCTTTTCAACGGTATGTTGTGCACCGCGTAACTCCTTACGGATCAAAAGTTATAACCACCGGAGCGACGGAGACCTGATCCCAAGCCCCACGCCCTCGGTTTGCGGGCCCAACCTCTACGTGAAGTGAAGTTATCTTGCCCAATGTGCCGTGGGATTCAATAATAGTAATATGATGGATTAGGTTGTCATCGTTTTTACGGCTCACGACGTACGATCCAGGACGGAAAAACATAGCAAAAGTAGAAAAGTGTCTCGAAACTGATGAAAATGTTCGATTTTGCCATCCAAAAATTGGTACAGCCGAGCAAGCTTGCTACACCCATCGTAAAGCTCTCAAAGATCTTTCAAACGGTATGCTGTGCGTTGCGTAACTCCTTACGAATCAAAAGTTAAAGGCACCAGAGTGACGGAGACCTGGTCCCAAGCCCCAGGCCCTCGGTTTGCTGGCCCAGCCTCTACGTGAAGCGAAGTTGTCTTGCCCAAGGTGCCATGGGATTCGATAACAGAAATGTGATGGATTTGGTTGTCATCCTTTTCGCGGGTCACGACGTATGATCCAAGACGGAAAAACATCGCAAAAGTAGAAAAGCGTCCCGAAATGAAAGAAAATGTTCAATTTTGGGCTCCGAAAATAGGTGCAACTGACCAGGCTTGCTGCCCCGGTCGTAGAGCTCTCAGAGAGCTTTCTAACAGTATGCTGTGCACCGCGTAACTCCTTACGGATGAAAAGTTATAGGCAACAGAGCGACGGAGATCTGGTCTCAAGCCCACGCCCTTGGTTTGCGGGCCCAGCCTCTACGTGAAGCGAAGTTGTGTTGCCCAAGGTGCCGTGGGATTCGATAATATAAATATGATGGATTAGGTTGTCATCCTTTTCGTTGCTCACGACGTACGATCCAAGACGAAAAACATTGCAAAAGTAGAAAAGTGTCCCAAAACTGATGAAAAAGTTTGATTTTGGGCTCCGAAAACAGGTACGACCAAGCAAGCTTGCTGCCCCGTTGTAGAGTTCTCAGAGAGCTTTTCAACGGTATGCTGTGCGCCGCGTAACGCCTTACAGATCAAAAGTTACGGGCACCGGAGCGACAAAGACCTGGTCCCAAGCCCCACGCCCTCGGTTTGCTGGCCCAGCCTCTACGTGAAGCGAAGTTATGTTGCCCAAGGTGTCTTGGGATTCGATAATAAAAATGTGATGGATTAGGTTGTCGTTCTTTTTGCGGCTCACGACGTACGACCCGGGACGTAAAAATAGCACAAAAGAAAAAAAATATCCTAAAACTTTTGAAAACGTTCAATTTTAGGCTACAAAAAAGGCACAGCCAAAAAGGCATGCAGTCCTCGTCGTAGAGCTCTCGGAGAGCTTTCCAACGGTAGGCTGTGCGGCGCGTAACTCCTTACGGATCAAAAGTTATGGGCACCGGAGTTATGGAGACTTGGTCCCAAGCCCTGCGCCCTCAGTTTGTGGGCCTAGCCTTTTCGTGAAGCGAAGTTGTCTTGCCCAACGTGCCATGGGATTCGATAACAGAAATATGATGGATTAGGTTGTCATCCTTTTCGCAGCTCACGACGTACGATCAATGACGAAAAAACATCGCGAAAGTAGAAAAGTGTCCCAAAATTGATGAAATTGTTCAATTTTACACTCCGAAAATATGTGCAGCCGAGCAGGCTTGCTGCCCCCGTCGTTGAGCTCTCAGAGAGCTTTCCAACGGTATGTTCTGCGCTGCGTAACTCCTTACGGATCAAAAGTTATAGGCACCGGAGCGATGGAGACCTGGTCCCAAGCCCCACTCCCTTGGTTTGCGGGCCTAGCCTCTACGTGAAACGAAGTTGTCTTGCCTTAGGTGACGTGGGATTCGATAATAGAAATGTGATGGATTAGGTTGTCATCTTTTTCGCGTCTCACGACATACGATCCAGGGCCGAAAAATATCACAAAAGTAGAAAAGTGTCCTGAAACTTATGAAAATGTTCGATTTTGGACTCCGAAAACAGGTGCAGCCGAGTAGGCTTGTTGCCCCTGTCGTAGAGCTCTCAGAAAGCTTTCCAACAGTATGTTGTGCGTCACGTAACTCCTTACGGATCAAAAGTTATGGGCATAGGAGCGACAGAGACCTGGTCCCATGCCCCACGCCCTCGGTTTGCGGGCCCAGCCTCCACGTGAAACGAATTTGTCTTGCCCAAAGTACCGTGGGATTCAATAATAGTAATGTGATGATTAGGTTGTCATCGTTTTCGCGGCTCACGACGTATGATCCAGGAAGGAAAAACATCGCTAAAGTAGAAAAGTATCCCCAAACTGTTGAAAATGTTTGATTTTGGGCTCCAAAAATAGATGTAGCTAAGTAGGCTTGCTGCACCCATCGTAGACCTCTCAGAGAGCTTTCCAACGATATGTTGTGCACCGCGTAACTCCCTACGGATCAAAAGTTTTGGTCACCGGAGCGACGGAGACCTGGTCCCAAGCCCCACGCCCTCGGTGTGCTGGCCTAGCCTCTACGCGAAGCGAAGTTGTGTTGCCCAAGGTGCCATGGGATTCGTTAATAGCAATGTGATGGATTAGGTTGTCGTCCTTTTTGTGGCTAACAACGTACGACCCAGGATGAAAAAATAGCGCAAAAGAAGAAAAATGTCCCGAAACTGACAAAAATGTTCGATTCTAGGCTACAAAAATAGGAGCAGCTAAAAAGGCGTGCAGTCCCCGTCATAGAACTCTCGGAGTGCTTTCCAACGGTATGTTGTACGCCGCATAACTCCTTATGGATTAAAAGTTATGGGCACCGGAGTGACGGAGACCTGGTCTAAAGCCCCATGCCCTCGGTTTGCGGCCCCAGCCTCTATGTGAAGCGAAGTTGTCTTGCACAAGGTGCCATGGGATTCGATAATAGAAATGTGATGGATTAGGTTGTCTTCCTTTTCGCGGCTCCCGACGTACGATCCAGGATGGAAAAACATCACAAAAGTATAAAAGTGTCCCGAAATTGATGAAAATGTTCAAATTTGGGCTCCGAAAATACGTGCAGCCTAGTAGGCTTACTGCCCCCGTCGTAGAGTTCTCAGAGAGCTTTCCAACGGTATGCTGTGCGTCGCGTAACTCCTTACGGATCAAAAGTTATGGGCATCGGAGCGACAGAGACCTGGTCCCAAGCCCCACGCCCTCGATTTGCGGGCCCAACCTCTACGTGAAGTGAAGTTGTGTTGCTCAAGGTACTGTGGGATTCGATAATAGAAATGTGATGAATTAGGTTGTTGTCCTTTTTGCGACTCACGACATACGACCCAAGACGGAAAAACTGCGCAAAAGCAGAAAAATGTCCCAAAACGAATGAAAACATTCAATTTTAGGCTACAAAAACTAGCGCAACGAAAAAGGCGTTCAGTCCCCGTCGTAGAGTTCTCGAGGAGCTTTTCAACGGTATGCTGTGCGCCGCGTAACTCCTTACGGTTTAAAAGTTATGGGCACCGGAGTGACGGAGACCTGGTCCCAAGCCCCACACCCTCGGTTTGCGGGCCTAGCCTCTACGTGAAGCAAAGTTGTCTTGCCCAATGTGCCATAGGATTTAATTATAGAAATGTGATGGATTAGGTTGTCATCCTTTTCGCGGCTCACGACGTACGATCCAAGACGAAAAAACATCGCTAAAGTAGAAAAGTCTCCTGAAACTGATGAAATGTTTGATTTTGGGCTCTGAAAATAGGTGCAGCCGAGTAGGCTTGCTGCCCCCGTCGTAGAGCTCTCAGAGAGCTTTCCAACGGTATGCTGTGCGCCGCGTAACTCCTTACGGATCAAAAGTTATGGTCACCGGAGCGACGGACACCTGGTCCCAAGGCCATCGCCCCCGGTTTGCGGGCTTAGCCTCTACGTGAAGCGAAGTTGTGTTGCCCAAGGTGCCGTGGGATTCGTTAATAGAAATGTGATGGATTAGGTTGTCGTCCTTTTTGCAGCTAACGACGTACGACCCGGGACAAAAAAATAGCGCAAAAGAAGAAAAATGTCACGAAACTGATGAAAACATTCGATTCGAGGCTACAAAAACAGGTTCAGCCAAAAAGGTGTGCAGTCCCCGTCGTAGAACTCTCGGAGAGCTTTCCAACAGTATGTTGTACGCCACGTAACTCCTTAGGGATCAAAAGTTATGGGCACCGGAGTGACAAAGACCGGGTCCGAAGCCCCATGCCCTCAGTTTGCGGGCGAAGCCTCTATGTGAAGCGAAGTTGTCTTGCACAAGGTGCTATGGGATTCGATAATAGAAATGTGATGGATTAGGTTGTCATCCTTTTCGCGGCTCACGACGTACGATTCAGGACGAAAAAACATCGCAAAAGTTGAAAAGTGTCACGAAACAAATGAAAATTTTTGATTTTGGGCTCCAAAAATAGGTGCAGCTATGTAGGCTTGTTGCCCCGTCGTAGAGCTCTCAGAGAGCTTTCCAACGGTATGCTGTGCGCCGCGTAACTCCTTACGGATCAAAAGTTATGGGCACCGGAGCGACAGAGACCTGGTCCCAAGCCCCACGGCCACGGTTTGCGGGCCTAGCCACTACTTGTAGCGAAGTTGGGTTGCCCAAGGTGTCGTGGAATTCGTTAATAGAAATGTGATGGATTAGGTTGTCGTCTTTTTCGCGGCTCTCGACGTACGACCCGGGACGAAAAAATAGCGCAAAAGAAGAAAAATGTCCCAAAATTGAAGAAAATGTTCGAGTTTAGGTCACAAAAATAGGAACAGCTAAAAAGGCATGCAGTCCCCGTCGTAGAGCTCTCGGAGAGCTTTCCAACGGTATGCTGTGCGCCACGTAACCCTTACGGATCAAAAGTTATGGGTACCGGAGTGACGGAGAGCTGGTCCTAAGCCCCACGCCCTCAGTTTGCAGGCCCATCCTCTACGTGAAGTGATTTGTCTTGCCCACGGTGCGATGGGATTCGATTATAGAAATGTGATGGATTAGGTTGCCATCCTTTTCTCGGCTCACAACGTACGATCCAAGACGGAAAACATCACAAAAGTAGAAAAGTGTCTCGAAACTGATGAAATGTTCGATTTTGGGCCCCGAAAACATGTGCAGCTGAGTAGGCTTGTTGCCCTTGTCGTAGAGCACTCAGAGAGCTTTCCAACGGCATGCTGTGCGCCGCGTAGCTCCTTACGGATCAAAAGTTATGGGCACCGGAGCGACGGAGACCTGGTCCCATGCCCCACGCCCTTTGTTTGCGGGCCTAGCCTCTACGTGAAGCGAAGTTGTGTTGCCCAAGGTGCCGTGGGATTCGTTAATAGAATTGTGATGGATTAGGTTGTCGTCCTTTTCACGGCTAACGACGTACGACCCGAGACAAAAAATTAGTGCAAAAGAAGAAAAATGTCGCGAAACTGATGAGAACGTTTGGTTCTAGGCTAATAGAAAAATAGGTGCAGCCAAAAAGGTGTGTAGTCCCTTTCGTAGAACTCTCGGAGAACTTTCCAACGGTATGTTGTACGCCGCGTAACTCCTTACGGATCAAAAGTTATGGGCACTGGAGTGACGGAGACCTGGTCATAAGCCCCACGCCCTCGGTTTGTGGGCCCAGCCTCTACGTGAAGCGAAGTTGTCTTGCCCAAGGTGCCACGGGATTCGATAATAGAAATACGATGGATTAGGTTGTCATCCTTTTCGCGGCTCACGACATACGATCCAAGATGAAAAAATATTGCAAAAGTAGAAAAGTGTCGCGAAACTGATGAATATGTTTGATTTTGGGTTCCGAAAATAGGAGCAGCCCAGTTGGTTTGTTGCCCCCGTCGTAGATCTCTCAAATAGCTTTCCAACGGTATGCTGTGCGTCGCGTAATTCGTTACGGATCAAAAGTTGTGGGCATCGAAGCGACGGAGACCTGGTCCCAAGCCCCACGCCCTCGGTTTGCGGGCCTAGCCTCTACGTGAAGCAAAGTTTTGTTCCCCAAAGTGCCATGGGATTCGCTAATAAAAATGTGATGGATTAGGTTATCGTCCTTTTTACGGCTCGCGACATGTGATCCGGAATGAAAAAATAGCGCAAAAGAAGAAAATTGTCCCGAATCTGATGAAAACTTTCGATTTTAGGCTACAAAAGCAGGCGCAGCCAAAAAGACGTGCAGTCCCCGTCGTAGAGCTCTCGAAGAGCTTTCCAACGGTAGGCTGTGCGCCGCGTAACTCCTTACGGATCAAAAGTTATGGGTACCGGAGTGACGGAGAGCTGGTTCAAAGCCCTACGCCCTCGGTTTGCAGGCCCATCCTCTACGTGAAGTGATTTGCCTTGCCCAAGGTGCAATGGGATTCAATTATAGAAATGTGAGGGATTAGGTTGTTACCCTTTTCGCGGCTCACGACGTACGATCCAAGATGAAAAAACATCGCAAAAGTAGAAAAGTGTCCCGAAAATGATGAAAATTTTCGATTTTGGCCTCTGAAAACAGGTGCAGCCAAGTAGGCTTACTGCCCTTGTCGTAGAGCTCTCACAGAGCTTTCCAACGGTATACTGTGCGCTGCGTAACTCCTTACGGATGAAAAGTTATGGGCACCGGAGCGACGGAGACCTGGTCCCAAGCCCCACGCCCTCGATTTGCGGGCCCTACCTCTATGTGAAGCGAAGTTGTGTTGCCCAAGGTGTCGTCGGATTCGATAATAGAAATGTGATGGATTAGGTTGTCGTCCTTTTTGCGGCTCACGACATACGACCCGGGACGAAAAAAACTGCGCAAAAGCAGAAAAATGTCCTAAAACTGTTGAAAACATTCAATTTTAGGCTACAAACACTGACGCAGCCAAAAAGGCGTTCAGTCCTCGTAGTAGAGTTCTCAGAGAGATTTCCAACGGTATGTTGTGCGCCGCGTAACTCCTTACGGAGGAAAAGTTATGGGCACCGGAGTGACGGAGACCTGGTCCCAAGCTCCACGCCCTTGGTTTGCGGGCCCAGCCTCTACGTGAAATGAATTTGGCTTGCCCAATGTGCCTTGGGATTCGATTATAGAAATGTGATGGATTAGGTTTTCATCCTTTTCGCGGCTCACGACGTACAATCCAGGACAAAAAAATATCGCAAAAGTAGAAAAATGTCCCTAAACAGATGAAAATATTTGATTTTGGGCTCAGAAAATAGGTGCAGCCATGTAGGCTTGTTGCCCCCGTCGTAGAGCTCTCAGAGAGTTTTCCAACGGTATGATGTGCGCCGCGTAACTCCTTAGAATCAAAAGTTATGGGCACCGGAGTGACGGAGACCTGGTCCCAAGCCCCACGCCCTCTGTTTGCTGGCCTGGACTCTACGTGAAGCAAAGTTGTATTGCCCAAGGTGCCGTGGGATTCGTTAATAGAAATGTGATGGATTAGGTTGTCATCCTTTTCGCCGTTAACGACGTACGACCCGGGACAAAAAAATAAATCAAAAGAAGAAAAATGTCCCGAAACTAATGAAAACGTTCAGTTCTAGGCTAGAAAAATAGGCCCAGCCAAAAAGTCTTGTAGTCCCCGTCATAGAACTCTCGGAGAACTTTCCAACGGTATGTTGTACGCCGCGTGACTCCTTACGGATCAAAAGTTATGGGCACTAGTGTGACGGAGACTTCTCATAAGCCCCACGCCCTTGGTTTGCGGGCCCAGCTTCTATGTGAAGTGAATTTGTCTTGCCCAAGGTGCCATGGGATTCGATAATAGAAATGTGATAGATTAGGTTGTCATCCTTTTCGCAGCTCACGACGTACGATCCAGGATGAAAAAACATCGCAAAAGAAGAAAAGTGTCCCGAAACTTGTGAAAATGTTCGATTTTGGTTTTCGAAAATAGGTGCAGCCGAGTTAGTTTGTTGCCCCCGTCGTAGATCTCTCAGATAGCTTTCCAACGGTATGTTGTGCGCCGCGTAACTCGTTACGAATCAAAAGTTATGGGCACCGGAGCGACGGAGACCTGGTCCCAATCCCCACGTCCTTGGTCTGTGGGCCTAGCCTCTACGTGAAGTGAAGTTTTGTTGCCCAAGGTACAGTGGGATTCGCTAATAGAAATGTGATGGATTAGGTTGTCGTTCTTTTCGCGGCAAAAGAAGAAAAATGTCCCGAAACTGATGAAAACTTTCGATTTTAGGCTTAAAAAATAGGCGCAGCCAAAAAGATGTGTAGTCCCCGTCGTAGAGCTCTCGGAGAGCTTTGCAACGGTATGCTGTGCGCCGCGTAACTCCTTACAAATCAAAAGTTATGGGTACCGGAGCGACGGAGAGCTGGTCCCAAGCCCTGCGCCCTCGGTTTGCAGGCCCATCCTCTACGTGAAGTGATTTGTCTTGCCCAAGGAACGATGGGATACGATTATAGAAATGCGATGGATTAGGTTGCCACCCTTTTCGTGGCTCACGACGTACGATCCAAGGCTAAAAAATATCGCAAAAGTAGATAAGTGTCCCAAAACTTATGAAAATATTCAATTTTGGGCTCCGAAAATAGGTGCAGCCGAGTAGGCTTGCTGCCCTTGTCGTAGAGCTCTCAGAGAGCTTTCCAACGGTATGCTGTGCGCCGCGTAACTCCATACGGATCAAAAGTTATGGACACCGGAGCGACGGAGACCTGGTCCCAAGCCCCACGCCCTCTATTTGCGGGCCTAGCCTCTACGTGAAGTGAAGTTGTATTGCCCAAGGTACCGTGGGATTCGTTAATAGAAATGTGATGGATTAGGTTGTTGTCCTTTTCGCGGCTAACGACGTACAACCCGGAACGGAAAAATGGAGCGAAAGAAGAAAAATGTCACAAAACTGACGAAAACGTTCGGTTCTACGCTATAAAAAAAGGCGCAGCCAAAAAGGCGTGTAGTCCCCGTCGTAGAACTCTTGGAGGGCTTTCCAATGGTATGTTGTACGCCGCGTAACTCCTTACGGATCAAAAGTTATGGGCAACAGAGTGACGAAGACCTGGTCATAAGCCCCACGCCCTCGGTTTTTGGGCCCAGCCTCTACATGAATCAAAGTTGCCTTGCCCATGGTGCCATGGGATTCGATAATAGAAATGTGATGGATTAGGTTGTCATCCTTTTCGCGGCTCATGACGTACGATCTAGGACGAAAAAACATCGCAAAAGTAGAAAAGTGTCCCGAAACTTATGAAAATGTTCAATTTTGGGTTCTGAAAATAGGTGCAGCTGAGTTGGTTTCTTGCCCCCGTCGTAGAGCTCTCAGATAGCTTTCCAACGATATGTTGTGCGCCCCGTAACTTGTTACGAATGAAAAGTTATTGGCACCGAAGCGACAAAGACCTGGTCCCAAGCCCTACGCCCTCGGTTTACGGGCCTAGCCTCTACGTGAAGCGCAGTTTTATGGCCCAAGGTGCCGTGGGATTCGGTAATATAAATGTGATGGATTAGGTTGTCGTCTTTTTCGCGGCTCTCGACGTACGACCCGGGACGAAAAAACATCTCAAAAGAAGAAAAATGTCCCGAAACTGATGAAAAATTTCGATTTTAAGCTACAAAAATAGGTGCAGCCAAAAAGACGTGCAGTCCCCGTCATAGAGCTCTCGGAGAGCTTTCCAACGGTAGGTTCTGCGCCGCATAACTCCTTACGGATCAAAAGTTATGGGTACTGGAATGACGGAGAGCTAGTCCCAAGCCCCACGCCCTCGGTTTGCAGGCCCATCCTCTACGTGAAGCGATTTGTCTTGCCCAAGGTGAGATGGGATTCAATTATAGAAATGTGATGGATTAGGTTGCCATCCTTTTTGCGGCTCACGACGTACGATCCAAGACGAAAAAACATCGTAAAAGTATAAAAGTGTCCCAAAATTGATGAAAATGTTTAATTTTGGGCTCCAAAAATAGGTGCATCCGAGTAGGCTTGCAGCCCTTGTCGTAGAGCTCTCACAGAGTTTTCCAACGGTATACTGTGCGCCGCGTAACTCCTTACAGATCAAAAGTTATAGGCACCGGAACAACGGAGACCTGGTCCCAAGCCCCACGCCCTTGATTTGCGGGCCTAACCTCTACGTGAAGCGAAGTTGTGTTGCCCATGGTACCGTCGGATTCGATAATAGAAATGTGATAGATTAGGTTGTCGTCCTTTTTGCGGCTCAGGACATACAACCCGGGACGAAAAACAGCGCAAAAATAGAAAAATGTCCCAAAACTGTTGAAAACATTCGATTTTAGACTACAAAAACTGTCGCGGCCAAAAAGGCATTTAGTCCTTGTTGTAGAGTTCTCAGAGAGATTTCCAACTGTATGTTGTGCGCTGCGTAACTCCTTACAGATGAAAAGTTATGGGCACCGGAGTGACAGAGACCTGGTCCCAAGCCTCACGCCCTCGGTTTACGGGCCCAGCCTCTACGTTAAGCGAATTTGTCTTGCCCAATGTGCCTTGGGATTCGATTATAGAAATGTGCTGGATTAGGTTTTCATCCTTTTCGCGGCTCATGATGTACGATCCAGGACAAAAAAACATCGTAAAAGTAGAAAAGTGTCCCGAAACATATGAAAATGTTTGATTTTGGGCTCCAAAATTAGGTGCAGCCATGTAGGCTTGTTGTCCCCGTCGTAGAGCTCTCAAAGAGCTTTCCAACGGTATGTTGTGCGCTGCTTAACTCCTAATGGATCAAAAGTTATGGGCACCGGAGCGAAGGAGACCTGGTCCCAAGCCCCACGCCCTATGTTTGCAGGCCTAGCCTCTACGTGAAGCGAAGTTGTGTTGCCCAAGGTGCCGTGGGATTCGTTAATAGAAATGTGATGGATTAGGTTGTCGTCCTTTTCGCCATTAACGACGTACAACCCGGGACGAAAAAATAGAGCAAAAGAAGAAAAATATTCCGAAACTCATGAAAACGTTCGGTTCTAGGCTACAAAAATAGGCGCAGCCAAAAAGACGTGTAGTCCCCGTCGTAGAACTCTCAGAGAGCTTTCCAACGGTATGTTGTACGCCGCATAACTCATTACGGATCAAAAGTTATGGGCACTAGAGTGATGGAGACTTGGTCATAAGCCCCACGCCCTTGGTTTGCGGGCCTAGCCTCTACGTGAAGCGAATTTGTCTTGCCCAAGGTGCCATGAGATTCGATAATAGAAATGTGGTGGATTAGGTTGTCATCCTTTTCGCAGCTCACGACGTACGATACATGATGAAAAAACATCGCAAAAGTAGAAAAGTGTCCCGAAACTTTTTAAAATATTCGATTTTGGGTTCCGAAAATAAGTGCAGCCGAGTTGGTTTGTTGCCCCCGTCGTAGATCTCTAAGATAACTTTCCAACGGTATGCTATGCACCACGTAACTCGTTACGGATCAAAAGTTATGAGCACCGGAGCGACAGAGACCTGGTCCCAAGCCCTAAGCCCTTGGTTTGCAGGCCTAGCCTCTACGTGAAGCGAAGTTTTGTTTCCCAAGGTGGCGTAGGATTCGCTAATAGAAATGTGACGGATTGGGTTGTCGTCCTTTTCGCGGCTCACGACGTACGACTTGGGACGGAAAAATAGCGCAAAAGAAGAAAAATGTCCTGAAACTGATGAAAACTTTCGATTTTAGGCTACAAAAACAGGCGCAGCCAAAAAGACGTGTAGTCTCCGTCGTAGAGCTCTCGGAGAGCTTTTCAACGGTATGTTGTGCGCTGCGCAACTCCATACAAATCAAAAGTTATGGGTACCGGAGCGATGGAGAGCTGGTCCCAAGCCCCACGCCCTCGGTTTGCAGGCCCATCCTCTACGTGAAGCGATTTGTCTTGCCCAAGGTGCGATGGGATACGATTATAGAAATGTGATGGATTAGGTTGCCACCCTTTTCGTGGCTCACGACGTACGATGCAAGGCAGAAAAACATCACAAAAGTAGAAAAGTGTCCCAAAACTGATGAAAATATTCAATTTTGGGCTCCGAAAACAGGTGCAGCTGAGTAGGCTTGCTGCCCTTCGTAGAGCTCTCAGAGAGCTTTGCAATGGTATGCCGTGCTCCGCGTAACTCCTTACGGATCAAAAGTTATGGACAACGGAGCGACGGAGATCTGGTCCCAAGCCCCACGCCCTCTGTTTGTGAGCTTAGCCTCTACCTGAAGTGAAGTTGTGTTGCCCAAGGTACCGTGGGATTCGTTAATAGAAATGTGATGGATTAGGTTGTTGTCCTTTTCGCGGCTAACGAAGTACGACCCGGGACGAAAAAATGGAGCAAAAGAAGAAAAATGTCACGAAATTGACAAAAACGTTCGGTTCTAGGCTATAAAAAAAGGCGCAGCCAAAAAGGCGTGTAGTCCCTGTCGTAGAACTCTCGGAGAGCTTTCCAATGGTATGTTGTACGCCGCGTAACTCTATACGGATCAAAAGTTATGGGCAAAAGAGTGACGGAGACCTAGTCATAAGCCCCACGCCCTCGGTTTTTGGGCCCAGCCTCTACGTGAATCGAAGTTGCCTTGCCCATGGTACCATGGGATTCAATAATAGAAATGTGATAGATTAGGTTGTCATCCTTTTCGCGGCTCATGACGTACGATCTAGGACGAAAAAACATCGCAAAAATAGAATAGTGTCCCGAAACTTATGAAAATGTTCAATTTTGGGTTCCGAAAATAGGTGCAACTGAGTTGGTTTGTTGCCCCCGACGTAGAGCTCTTAGATAGCTTTCCAACGATATGTTGTGCGCCCCGTAACTTGTTACGGATCAAAAGTTATGGGCACCGAAGCGACGGAGACCTGGTCCCAAACCCTATGCCCTCGATTTGTGGGCCTAGCCTCTACGTGAAGCGAAGTTTTATGGCCCAAGGTGCCGTGGGATTCAGTAATAGAAATGTGATGGATTAGGTTATCGTCCTTTTCGTGGCTCACGACGTACGACTCGGGACGGAAAACAGCGCAAAAGAAGAAAAATGTCCCGAAACTGATGAAAACTTTCGATTTTAGGCTACAAAAACAGGCGCAGCCAAAAAGACGTGCAGTCCGCGTCGTCGAGCTCTCGGAGAGCTTTCCAACGGTAGGCTATGGGCCGCGTAACCTATTGCGGATCAAAAGTTATGTGGACCGAAGTGACGGAGAGCAGGTCCCAAACCCCACGCCCTCGGTTTGCACGCCCATCCTCTACATGAAGTGATTTGTCTTGCCCAAGGTGCGATGGGATTCAATTATAGAAATGTGATGGATTAGGTTGCCATCCTTTTTGCGGCTCACGACGTACGATCCAAGATGAAAAAACATCAAAAAATGAGAAAAGTGTCTTGAAACTGATGAAAATGTTCGATTTTGGGCTCTGAAAACAAGTGCAACCTAGTAGGCTTGCTGCCCTTGTCGTAGAGCTCTCAGAGAGATTTCCAACGGTATGCTGTGCGCCGCGTAACTCCTTACGGATCAAAAGTTATGGGCACCGGAGCGACGGAGACCTAGTCCCAAGCCCCACGCCCTCGACTTGCGGGCCTAACCTCTACGTGAAGCGAAGTTGTGTTGCCCAAGGTGCCCTCGGATTCGATAATAGAAATGTGATAGATTAGGTTGTCGTCCTTTTTGCGGCTCACGACATACGACCCGGGACCTAAAAACAGCGCAAAAGCAGAAAAATGTCCCAAAACTGTTGAAAACATTCGATTTTAGGCTACAGAAACTGGCGCAGCCAAAAAGGCGTTCAGTCCTTGTCGTAGAGTTCTTGGATAGATTTCCAACGGTATGCTGTGCGCCGCGTAACTCCTTACGGATGAAAAGTTATAGGCACCGGAGTGACGGAGACCTGGTCCTAAGCCCCACGCCCTCGGTTTGCGGGCCCAGCCTCTACGTGAAGCGAATTTGTCTTGCCCAATGTGCCTTGGGATTCGATTATAGAAATGTGATGGATTAGGTTTTCATCCTCTTTGCGACTCACGACGTACGATCCAGGACGAAAAATCATCACAAAAGTAGAAAAGTGTCCCGAAACAGATGAAAATGTTTGATTTTGGGCTCCAAAATTAGGTGCAGCCATGTAGGCTTATTGCCCCCATCGTAGAGCTCTCAGAGAGCTTTCCAACGGTATGTTGTGCGCCGCGTAACTCCTTACAAATCAAAAGTTATGGCCACTGGAGCGACAGAGACATGGTCCCAAGCCCCACGGCCTCTGTTTGCGGGCCTAGCCTCTACGTGAAGCGAAGTTGTGTTGCCCAAGGTGCCATGGGATTCGTTAATAAAAATGTGATAGATTAGGTTGTCGTCCTTTACGCCGTTAACGACGTACGACCCGGGATGAAAAAATAGAGCAAAAGAAGAAAAATGTCCTGAAACTGATGAAAATGTTCGGCTCTATGCTACAAAAATAGGCGCAGCCAAAAAGGCGTGTAGTCCCCGTCGTAGAACTCTAGGAGAGCTTTCCAACGGTATGTTGTATGCCGCATAACTCCTTACGGATCAAAAGTTATGGGCACTAGAGTGACGGAGACTTGGTCATAAGCCCCACGCCCTCGGTTTGCGGGCCCAGCCTCTACGTGAAGCGAATTTTTCTTGCCCAAGGTGCCATGAGATTCGATAATAGAAATGTGCTGGATTAGGTTTTCATCCTTTTCGCGGCTCATGATGTACGATCCAGGACAAAAAAACATCGTAAAAGTAGAAAAGTGTCCCGAAACATATGAAAATGTTTGATTTTGGGCTCCAAAATTAGGTGCAGCCATGTAGGCTTGTTGTCCCCGTCGTAGAGCTCTCAAAGAGCTTTCCAACGGTATGTTGTGCGCTGCTTAACTCCTAATGGATCAAAAGTTATGGGCACCGGAGCGAAGGAGACCGGGTCCCAAGCCCCACGCCCTATGTTTGCGGGCCTAGCCTCTACGTGAAGCGAAGTTGTGTTGCCCAAGGTGCCGTGGGATTCGTTAATAGAAATGTGATGGATTAGGTTGTCGTCCTTTTCGCCATTAACGACGTACAACCCGGGACGAAAAAATAGAGCAAAAGAAGAAAAATATTCCGAAACTCATGAAAACGTTCGGTTCTAGGCTACAAAAATAGGCGCAGCCAAAAAGACGTGTAGTCCTCGTCGTAGAACTCTCAGAGAGCTTTCCAACGGTATGTTGTACGCCGCATAACTCATTACGGATCAAAAGTTATGGGCACTAGAGTGATGGAGACTTGGTCATAAGCCCCACGCCCTTGGTTTGCGGGCCTAGCCTCTACGTGAAGCGAATTTGTCTTGCCCAAGGTGCCATGAGATTCGATAATAGAAATGTGGTGGATTAGGTTGTCATCCTTTTCGCAGCTCACTACGTACGATACAGGATGAAAAAACATTGCAAAAGTAGAAAAGTGTCCCGAAACTTTTTAAAATATTCGATTTTGGGTTCCGAAAATAAGTGCAGCCGAGTTTGTTTGTTGCCCCCGTCGTAGATCTCTAAGATAACTTTCCAACGGTATGCTATGCACCACGTAACTCGTTACGGATCAAAAGTTATGAGCACCGGAGCGACAGAGACCTGGTCCCAAGCCCTAAGCCCTTGGTTTGCAGGCCTAGCCTCTACGTGAAGCGAAGTTTTGTTGCCCAAGGTGGCGTAGGATTCGCTAATAGAAATGTGACGGATTGGGTTGTCGTCCTTTTCGCGGCTCACGACGTACGACTTGGGACGGAAAAACAGCGCAAAAGAAGAAAAATGTCCTGAAACTGATGAAAACATTCGATTTTAGGCTACAAAAACAGGCGCAGCCAAAAAGACGTGTAGTCTCCGCCGTAGAGCTCTCGGAGAGCTTTACAACGGTATGTTGTGCGCTGCGCAACTCCATACAAATCAAAAGTTATGGGTACCGGAGCGATGGAGAGCTGGTCCCAAGCCCCACGCCCTCGGTTTGCAGGCCCATCCTCTACGTGAAGCGATTTGTCTTGCCCAAGGTGCGATGGGATACGATTATAGAAATGTGATGGATTAGGTTGCCACCCTTTTCGTGGCTCACGACGTACGATGCAAGGCAGAAAAACATCACAAAAGTAGAAAAGTGTCCCAAAACTGATGAAAATATTCAATTTTGGGCTCCGAAAACAGGTGCAGCTGAGTAGGCTTGCTGCCCTTCGTAGAGCTCTCAGAGAGCTTTGCAATGGTATGCCGTGCTCCGCGTAACTCCTTACGGATCAAAAGTTATGGACAACGGAGCGACGGAGATCTGGTCCCAAGCCCCACGCCCTCTGTTTGTGAGCTTAGCCTCTACCTGAAGTGAAGTTGTGTTGCCCAAGGTACCGTGGGATTCGTTAATAGAAATGTGATGGATTAGGTTGTTGTCCTTTTCGCGGCTAACGAAGTACGACCCGGGACGAAAAAATGGAGCAAAAGAAGAAAAATGTCACGAAACTGACAAAAACGTTCGGTTCTAGGCTATAAAAAAAGGCGCAGCCAAAAAGGCGTGTAGTCCCTGTCGTGGAACTCTCGGAGAGCTTTCCAATGGTATGTTGTACGCCGCGTAACTCTATACGGATCAAAAGTTATGGGCAAAAGAGTGACGGAGACCTAGTCATAAGCCCCACGCCCTCGGTTTTTGGGCCCAGCCTCTACGTGAATCGAAGTTGCCTTGCCCATGGTACCATGGGATTCAATAATAGAAATGTGATAGATTAGGTTGTCATCCTTTTCGCGGCTCATGACGTACGATCTAGGACGAAAAAACATCGCAAAAATAGAATAGTGTCCCGAAACTTATGAAAATGTTCAATTTTGGGTTCCGAAAATAGGTGCAACTGAGTTGGTTTGTTGCCCCCGACGTAGAGCTCTTAGATAGCTTTCCAACGATATGTTGTGCGCCCCGTAACTTGTTACGGATCAAAAGTTATGGGCACCGAAGCGACGGAGACCTGGTCCCAAACCCTATGCCCTCGGTTTGTGGGCCTAGCCTCTACGTGAAGCGAAGTTTTATGGCCCAAGGTGCCGTGGGATTCAGTAATAGAAATGTGATGGATTAGGTTATCGTCCTTTTCGTGGCTCACGACGTACGACCCGGGACGGAAAACAGCGCAAAAGAAGAAAAATGTCCCGAAACTGATGAAAACTTTCGATTTTAGGCTACAAAAACAGGTGCAGCCAAAAAGACGTGCAGTCCGCGTCGTCGAGCTCTCGGAGAGCTTTCCAACTATAGGCTATGGGCCGCGTAACCTATTGCGGATCAAAAGTTATGTGGACCGAAGTGACGGAGAGCAGGTCCCAAACCCCACGCCCTCGGTTTGCACGCCCATCCTCTACATGAAGTGATTTGTCTTGCCCAAGGTGCGATGGGATTCAATTATAGAAATGTGATGGATTAGGTTGCCATCCTTTTTGCGGCTCACGACGTACGATCCAAGATGAAAAAACATCAAAAAATGAGAAAAGTGTCTTGAAACTGATGAAAATGTTCGATTTTGGGCTCTGAAAACAAGTGCAACCTAGTAGGCTTGCTGCCCTTGTCGTAGAGCTCTCAGAGAGATTTCCAACGGTATGCTGTGCGCCGCGTAACTCCTTACGGATCAAAAGTTATGGGCACCGGAGCGACGGAGACCTAGTCCCAAGCCCCACGCCCTCGACTTGCGGGCCTAACCTCTACGTGAAGCGAAGTTGTGTTGCCCAAGGTGCCCTCGGATTCGATAATAGAAATGTGATAGATTAGGTTGTCGTCCTTTTTGCGGCTCACGACATACGACCCGGGACCTAAAAACAGCGCAAAAGCAGAAAAATGTCCCAAAACTGTTGAAAACATTCGATTTTAGGCTACAGAAACTGGCGCAGCCAAAAAGGCGTTCAGTCCTTGTCGTAGAGTTCTTGGATAGATTTCCAACGGTATGCTGTGCGCCGCGTAACTCCTTACGGATGAAAAGTTATGGGCACCGGAGTGACGGAGACCTGGTCCCAAGCCCCACGCCCTCGGTTTGCGGGCCCAGCCTCTACGTGAAGCGAATTTGTCTTGCCCAATGTGCCTTGGGATTCGATTATAGAAATGTGATGGATTAGGTTTTCATCCTTTTTGCGACTCACGACGTACGATCCAGGACGAAAAATCATCACAAAAGTAGAAAAGTGTCCCGAAACAGATGAAAATGTTTGATTTTGGGCTCCAAAATTAGGTGCAGCCATGTAGGCTTATTGCCCCCATCGTAGAGCTCTCAGAGAGCTTTCCAACGGTATGTTGTGCGCCGCGTAACTCCTTACAAATCAAAAGTTATGGCCACTGGAGCGACAGAGACATGGTCCCAAGCCCCACGGCCTCTGTTTGCGGGCCTAGCCTCTACGTGAAGCGAAGTTGTGTTGCCCAAGGTGCCATGGGATTCGTTAATAAAAATGTGATAGATTAGGTTGTCGTCCTTTACGCCGTTAACGACGTACGACCCGGGATGAAAAAATAGAGCAAAAGAAGAAAAATGTCCTGAAACTGATGAAAATGTTCGGCTCTATGCTACAAAAATAGGCGCAGCCAAAAAGGCGTGTAGTCCCCGTCGTAGAACTCTAGGAGAGCTTTCCAACGGTATGTTGTATGCCGCATAACTCCTTACGGATCAAAAGTTATGGGCACTAGAGTGACGGAGACTTGGTCATAAGCCCCACGCCCTCGGTTTGCGGGCCCAGCCTCTACGTGAAGCGAATTTTTCTTGCCCAAGGTGCCATGAGATTCGATAATAGAAATGTGATGGATTAGGTTTTCATCCTTTTCGCGGCTCACGACGTACGATCCAGGATGAAAAAACATCACAAAAGTAGAAAAGTGTCCCAAAACAGATGAAAATGTTTGATTTTGGGCTCCAAAATTAGGTACAGTCATGTAGGCTTGTTGCCCCCATCGTAGAGCTCTCAGAGAGCTTTCCAACGGTATGTTGTGCGCTGCGTAACTCCTTACGGATCAAAAGTTATGGGCACCGGAGTGACGGAGACCTGGTCCCAAGCCCCACGCCCTCTGTTTGCGGGTCTAGCCTCTATGTGAAGTGAAGTTGTGTTGCCCAAGATGCCGTGGGATTCGTTAATAGAAATGTGATGGATTAGGTTATCGTCCTTTTCGCCATTATCGACGTACAACCCGGGACGAAAAAATAGAGTAAAAGAAGAAAAATATCCCGAAACTCATGAAAACGTTCGGTTCTAGGCTACAAAAATAGGCGCAGCCAAAAAGGCGTGTAGTCCCCGTCGTAGAACTCTCACAGAGCTTTCCAACGGTATGTTGTATGCCGCAAAACTCCTTACGGATCAAAAGTTTTGGGCACTAGAGTGACGGAGACTTGGTCATAAGCCCCACGCCCTGGGTTTGCTGGCCCAGCCTCTACGTGAAACGAATTTGTCTTGCCCAAGGTGCCATGAGATTCGATAATAGAAATGTGATGGATTAGGTTGTCATCCTTTTCGCAGCTTACGACGTATGATCGAGGATGAAAAAACATTGCCAAAGTAGAAAAGTGTCCCGAAAGTTTTGAAAATGTTCGATTTTGGGTTCCGAAAATAAGTGCAGCCGAGTTGGTTTGTTGCCCCCGTCGTAGATCTCTCAGATAACCTTCCAACGGTATGTTGTGCGCCGCGTAACTCGTTACGGATCAAAAGTTATGAACACCGGAGCGACGGAGACCTGGTCCCAAGGCCCAAGCCCTTGGTTTCCGGGCCTAGCCTCTACGTGAAGCGAAGTTGTGTTGCCCATGGTGCCGTCGGATTCGATAATAGAAATGTGATGGATTAGGTTGTCGTTCTTTTTGCGGCTCAGGACATATAACCCGGGACGAAAAAACAACGCAAAAGCAGAAAAATGTCCTAAAACTGTTGAAAACATTCGATTTTAGACTACAAAAACTGGCGCAGCCAAAAAGGCGTTTAGTCCTTGTCGTAGAGTTCTCAGAGAGATTTTCAACTGTATGTTGTGCACCGCGTAACTCCTTACGGATGAAAAGTTATGGGCACCGGTGTGACGGAGACTTGGCCCCAAGCCTCACGCCCTCGGTTTACGGGCCCAACCTCTATGTTAAAAGAATTTGTCTTGCCCAATGTGCCTTGGGATTCGATTATAGAAATGTGCTGGATTAGGTTTTCATCCTTTTCGCGGCTCATGACGTACGATCCAGGATGAAAAAACATCGTAAAAGTAGAAAAGTGTCCCAAAACAGATGAAAATGTTTGATTTTGGGCTCCAAAATTAGGTGCAGCCATGTAGGCTTGTTGCCCTCGTCGTAGAGCTCTCAGAGAGCTTTCCAACGGTATGTTGCGCGCTGCGTAACTCCTTACGGATCAAAAGTTATGGGCACCGGAGCGACGGAGACCTGGTCCCAAGCCCCACGCCCTCTGTTTGCGGGCCTAGCCTCTACGTGAAGCGAAGTTGTATTGCCCAAGGTGCCGTGGGATTCGTTAATAGAATGTGATGGATTAGGTTGTCGTCCTTTTCGCCATTAACGACGTACAACCCGGGATGAAAAAATAGAGCAAAAGAAGAAAAATATCCAGAAACTCATGAAAACGTTTGGTTCTAGGCTACAAAAATAGGCGCAGCCAAAAAGACGTGTAGTCCCCGTCGTAGAACTCTCAGAGAGCTTTCCAACGGTATGTTGTACGCCGCATAACTCCTTACGGATCAAAAGTTATGGGCACTAGAGTGACGGAGACTTGGTCATAAGCCCCACGCCCTTGGTTTGCGGGCCCAGCCTCTACGTGAAGCGAATTTGTCTTGCCCAAGGTGCCATGAGATTCGATAATAGAAATGTGATGGATTAGGTTGTCATCCTTTTCGCAGCTCACGACGTACAATCCAGGATGAAAAAACATCACAAAAGTAGAAAAGTGTCCCGAAACTTTTGAAAATATTCGATTTTGGGTTCCGAAAATAAGTTCAGCCGAGTTGGTTTGTTGCCCTCGTCGTAGATCTCTTAGATAACTTTCCAACGGTATGCTGTGCACCACGTAACTCGTTACGAATCAAAAGTTATGAGCACCGAAGCGATGGAGACCTGGTCCCAAGCCCTAAGCCCTTGGTTTGCGGGCCTAGCCTCTACGTGAAGCGAAGTTTTGTTGCCCAAGGTGGCGTAGGATTCGCTAATAGAAATGTGACGGATTAGGTTGTCGTCCTTTTCACGGTTCACGACGTACGACCCGGGACGGAAAAACAGCGGAAAAGAAGAAAAATGTCCTGAAACTAATGAAAACTTTCGATTTTAGGCTACAAAAATAGGCGCAGCCAAAAATACGTGCAGTCTCCGTCGTAGAGCACTCGGAGAGCTTTACAACGGTATGTTGTGCGCTGCGCAACTCCATACAGATCAATAGTTATGGGTACCGGAGCGACGGAGTGCTAGTCCCAAGACCCACACCCTCGGTTTGCAGGCCCATCCTCTACGTGAAGCGATTTGTCTTGCCCAAGGTGCGATGGGATTCGATTATAGAAATGTGATGGATTAGGTTGCCACCCTTTTCGTGGCTCACGACGTACGATCCAAGACGGAAAAACATCACAAAAGTAGAAAAGTGTCCCAAAACTGATGAAAATATTCGATTTTGGGCTTCGAAAACAGGTGCAGCCGAGTAGGCTTGCTGCCCTTCGTAGAGCTCTCAGAGAGCTTTGCAATGGTATGCTGTGCGCCGCGTAACTCCTTACGGATCAAAAGTTATGGACAACGGAGCGACGGAGACCTGGTCCCAAGCCCCATGCCCTCTGTTTGCGGGCTTAGCGTCTACCTGAAGTGAAGTTGTGTTGCCCAAGGTACCGCGGGATTCGTTAATAGAAATGTGATGGATTAGGTTGTTGTCCTTTTCGCGGCTAACGACATACGACCCGGGATGAAAAAATAGAGCAAAAGAAGAAAAATGTCACGAAACTGACGAAAACGTTCGGTTCTAGGCTATAAAAAAAGGCGCAGCCAAAAAGGCGTGTAGTCCCTGTCGTAGAACTCTCGGAGAGCTTTCCAATGGTATGTTGTACGCCGCGTAACTCTATACGGATCAAAAGTTATGGGCAACAGAGTGACGGAGACCTAGTCATAAGCCCCACGCCCTCGGTTTTTGGGCCCAGCCTCTACGTGAATCGAAGTTGCCTTGCCCATGGTGCCATGGGATTCGATAATAGAGATGTTATGGATTAGGTTGTCATCCTTTTCGCGGCTCATGACGTACGATCTAGGACGAAAAAACATCGCAAAAATAGAATAGTGTCCCGAAACTTACGAAAATGTTCAATTTAGGGTTCCGAAAATAGGTGCAGCCGAGTTGGTTTGTAACCCCCGTCGTAGAGCTCTTAGATAGCTTTCCAACGATATGTTGTGCGCCCCGTAACTTGTTACGGATGAAAAGTTATGGGCACCGAAGCGACGGAGACCTGGTCCCAAGCCCTATGCCCTCGGTTTGTGGGCCTAGCCTCTACGTGAAGCGAAGTTTTATGGCCCAAGGTACCGTGGGATTCAGTAATAGAAATGTGATGGATTAGGTTGTCGTCCTTTTCGTGGCTCACGACGTACGACCCGGGACGAAAAAACAGCGCAAAAGAAGAAAAATGTCCCGAAACTAATGAAAACTTTCGATTTTAGGCTACAAAAACAAGCGCAGCCAAAAAGACGTGCAGTCCGCATCGTCGAGCTCTTGGAGAGCTTTCCAACGGTAGGCTGTGGGCCGCGTAACTTCTTGCGGATCAAAAGTTATGGGTACCGAAGTGACGGAGAGCTGGTCCCAAGCCCCACGCCCTCGGTTTGCAGGCCCATCCTCTACGTGAAGTGATTTGTCTTGCCCAAGGTGCGATGGGATTCAATTATAGAAATATGATGGATTAGGTTGACATCCTTTTTGCGGCTCATGACGTACGATCCAAGATGAAAAAACATCGCAAAAGGAGAAAAGTGTCCTGAAACTGATGAAAATGTTCGATTTTGGGCTCCAAAAATAGGTGTAGCCGAGTAGGCTTGCTGCCCTTGTCGTAGAGCTCTCAAAGAGCTTTCCAACGGTATGCTGTGCGCCGCGTAACTCCTTACGGATCAAAAGTTATGGGCACTGGAGCGACGGAGACCTGGTCCCAAGCCCCACGCCCTCGACTTGCTGGCCTAACCTCTACGTGAAGCGAAGTTGTGTTGCCCAAGGTGCCCTCGGATTCGATAATAGAAATGTGATAGATTAGGTTGTCGTCCTTTTTGCGGCTCACGACATACGACCCGGGACCGAAAAATAGCGCAAAAGCAGAAAAATGTCCCAAAACTGTTGAAAACATTCGATTTTAGGCTACAAAAACTGGCGCAGCCAAAAAGGCGTTCAGTCCTTGTCGTAGAGTTCTCGGATAGATTTCCAACGGTATGTTGTGCGCCGCGTAACTCCTTACGGATAAAAAGTTATGGGCACCGGAGTGACGGAGACTTGGTCCCAAGCCCCACGCCCTCGGTTTGCGGGCCCAGCCTCTACGTGAAGCAAATTTGTCTTGCCCAATGTGCCTTGGGATTCGATTATAGAAATGTGATGGATTAGGTTTTCATCCTTTTTACGGCTTACGACGTACAATCCAGGACAAAAAATCATCACAAAAGTAGAAAAGTGTCCCGAAACAGATGAAAATGTTTGATTTTGGGCTCCAAAATTAGGTGCAGCCATGTAGGCTTGTTGCCCCCGTCGTAGAGCTCTCAGAGAGATTTCCAACGGTATGTTGTGCGCCGCGTAACTCCTTACAAATCAAAAGTTATGGGCACTGGAGCGACGGAGACCTGGTCCCAAGCCCCACGGCCTCTGTTTGCGGGCCTAGCCTCTACGTGAAGCGAAGTTGTGTTGCCCAAGGTGCCATGGGATTCATTAATAGAAATGTGATGGATTAGGTTGTCGTCCTTTACGCCGTTAACGACGTACGACCCGGGACGAAAAAATAGAGCAAAAGAAGAAAAATGTCCTGAAACTGATGAAAATGTTCGGTTCTAAGCTACAAACATAGGCGCGGCCAAAAAGGCGTGTAGTCCCCGTTGTAGAACTCTAGGAGAGCTTTCCAACGGTATGTTGTATGCTGCATAACTCATTACGGATCAAAAGTTATGGGCACAAGAGTGACGGAGACTTGGTCATAAGCCCCACGCCCTCGGTTTGCGGGCCCAGCCTCTATGTGAGGTGAATTTTTCTTGCCCAAGGTGCCATGAGATTCGATAATAGAAATGTGATGGATTAGGCTTTCATCCTTTTCGCGGCTCAAGACGTACGATCCAGGACGAAAAAACATCGCAAAAGTAGAAAAGTGTCCCAAAACAGATGAAAATGTTTGATTTTGGGCTCCAAAATTAGGTGCAGCCATGTAGGCGTGTTGCCCCCATCGTAGAGCTCTCAGACAGCTTTCCAACGGTATGTTGTGCGCTGCGTAACTCCTTACGGATCAAAAGTTATGGGCACCGGAGCGACGGAGACCTGGTCCCAAGCCCCACGCCCTCAGTTTGCGGGCCTAGCCTCAACGTGAAGCGAAGTTGTGTTGCCCAAGATGCTGTGGTATTCGTTAATAGAAATGTGATGGATTAGGTTATCTTCCTTTTCGCCATTATCAACGTACAACCCAGGACGAAAAAATAGAGCGAAAGAAGAAAAATATCTCGAAACTCATGAAAACGATCGGTTCTAGGCTACAAAAATAGGAGCAACCAAAAATCCGTGTAGTCCCCGTCGTAGAACTCTCAGAGAGCTTTCCAACGGTATGTTGTACGCCGCATAACTCCTTACGGATCAAAAGTTATGGGCACTAGAGTGACGGAGACTTGGTCATAAACCCCACGCCCTTGGTTTGCTGGCCCAGCCTCTACGCAAAGCGAATTTGTCTTGCCCAAGGTGCCATGAGATTCGATAATAGAAATGTGATGGATTAGGTTGTCATCCTTTTCGCAGCTTACGACGTACGATCGAGGATGAAAAAACATTGCCAAAGTAGAAAAGTGTCCCGAAAGTTTTGAAAATGTTCGATTTTGGGTTCCGAAAATAAGTGCAGTCGAGTTGGTTTGTTGCCCCCGTCGTAGATCTCTCAGATAACTTTCCAACGGTATGTTGTGCGCCGCGTAACTCGTTACAGATCAAAAGTTATGAGCACCGGAGCGACGGAGACTTGGTCCCAAGGCCCAAGCCCTTGGTTTGCGGGCCTAGCCTCTACGTGAAGCGAAGTTTTGTTGCCCAAGGTGCCGTAGGATTCGCTAATAGAAATGTGATGGAGTAGGTTATCGTCCTTTTCGCGGTTCACGACGTACGACTCATGACGAAAAAACAGCGCAAAAGAAGAAAAATGTCCTGAAACTGATGAAAACTTTCAATTTTAGGCTACAAAAATAGGCGCAGCCAAAAAGACGTGCAGTCCCCATCGTAGAGCTCTCGGAGAGCTTTACAACGGTATGCTGTGCGCCGCGTAACTCCATACAGATCAAAAGTTATGGGTACCGGAGCGACGGATAACTGGTTCCAAGCCCCACGCCCTCGGTTTGCAGGCCTATCCTCTACGTGAAGCGATTTGTCTTGCCCAAGGTGCGATGGGATTCGATTATAGAAATGTGATGGATTAGGTTCCCACCCTTTTCGTGGCTCACGACGTACGATCCAAGGCGAAAAAACATCACAAAAGTAGAAAAATGTCCCAAAACTGATGAAAATATTCGATTTTGGGCTCCGAAAACAGGTGCAGCCGAGTAGGCTTACTGCCCTTGTCGTAGAGCTCTCAGAGAGCTTTCCAATGGTATGCTGTGCGCCGCGTAACTCCTTACGGATCAAAAGTTATGGACACCGGAGCGACGGAGACCTGGTCCTAAGCCCCACGCCCTCTGTTTGCGGGCTTAGCCTCTATGTGAAGTGAAGTTGTGTTGCCCAAGGTGACGTGGGATTCGTTAATAGAAATGTGATGGATTAGGTTGTTGTCCTTTTCGCGGCTAATGACGTACGACCCGGGACGGAAAAATGGAGCAAAAGAAGAAAAATGTCACAAAACTGACAAAAATGTTCGGTTCTAGGCTATAAAAAAATGCGCAGCCAAAAAGGCGTGTAGTCCCCGTCGTAGAACTCTCGGAGAGCTTTCCAATGGTATGTTGTACGCCGCGTAACTCCTTACGGATCAAAAGTTATGGGCAACGGAGTGACGGAGACCTGGTCATAAGCCCCACGCCCTCGGTTTGCGGGCCCAGCCTCTACATGAATCGAAGTTGCCTTGCCCATGGTTCCATGGGATTCGATAATAGAAATGTGATGGATTAGGTTGTCATCCTTTTCGCGGCTCACGACGTACGATCTAGGACGAAAAAACATTGCAAAAGTAGAAAAGTGTCCCGAAACTTATGAAAATGTTCAATTTTGGGTTCCGAAAATAGGTGCAGCCGAGTTCGTTTGTTGCCCCCGTCGTAGAGCTCTCAGATAGCTTTCCAACGAAATGTTATGCGCCGCGTAACTTGTTACAGATCAAAAGTTATGGGCACCGAAGCGACGGAGACCTGGTCCCAAGCCCCACGCCCTAGGTTTGCGGGCCTAGCCTCTACGTGAAGCGAAGTTTTGTGGCCCAAGGTGCCATGGGATTTGGTAATAGAAATGTGATGGATTAGGTTGTCGTCCTTTTCGTGGCTCACGACGTACGACCCGGGACGGAAAAACAGCGCAAAAGAAGAAAAATGTCCCGAAACTGATGAAAACTTTCGATTTTAGGCTACAAAAACAGGCGCAGCTAAAAAGACGTGCAGTCCGCGTAGTCGAGCTCTCAGAGAGCTTTCCAACGGTAGGCTGTGGGCCGCGTAACTTCTTGCGGATCAAAAGTTATGGGTACTGAAGTGACGGAGAGCTGGTCCCAAGCCCCACGCCCTCGGTTTGCAGGCCCATCCTCTACGTGAAGTGATTTGTCTTGCCCAAGGTGCGATGGGATTCGATTATAGAAATGTGATGGATTAGGTTGCCATCCTTTTTGCGGCTCACGACGTACGATCCAAGATGAAAAAACATCGCAAAAGTAGAAAAGTGTCTTGAAACTGATGAAAATGTTCAATTTTGTGCTCCGAAAATAGGTGCAGCCGAGTAGGCTTGCTGCCCTTGTCGTAGAGCTCTCAGAGAGCTTTCCAACGGTATGCTGTGCACCGCGTAACTCCTTGCGAATCAAAAGTTATGGGCACCGGAGCGTCGGAGACCTGGTCCCAAGCCCCACGCCCTCTGTTTGCGGGCCTAGCCTCTACGTGAAGCGACGTTGTGTTGCCCAAGGTGCCGTGGGATTCGTTAATAGAAATGTGATGGATTAGGTTGTCGTCCTTTTCGATGCTAACATCGTACGATCCGGGACTGAAAAATAGAGCAAAAGAAGTAAAATGTCCCGAAACTGATGAAAATGTTTGGTTCTAGGCTACAAAAATAGGCGTAGCCAAAATGGTGTGTAGTCCCCGTCGTAGAACTCTCAGAGAGCTTTCTAACGGTATGTTGTACGCTGCGTAACTCGTTACGGACCAAAAGTTATGGGCGCCGCAGTGACAGACACTTGGTCATAAGCCCCATGCCCTCGGTTTGCGGGCCCAGACTCTACGTGAAGCGAAGTTGTCTTGCCCAAGGTGCCATGGGATTTGATAATAGAAATGTGCTGGATTAGGTTGTCATCCTTTTCGCGGCTAACGACGTACGATCTAGGATGAAAAAACATCACAAAATTAGAAAAGTGTCCCGAAACTGATGAAAATGTTCGATTTTGGGTTCTGAAAATAGGTGCAGCCGAGTTGGTTTGTTGCCTCCGTCGTAGAGCTCTCAAATAGCTTTCCAACAGTATGCTGTGCGTTGCGTAACTCGTTACGGATCAAAAGTTATGGGCACCGGAGCGACGGAGACCTGGTCCCAAGCCCATGCCCTCGGTTTGCGGGCCAAGCCTCTACGTGAAGCGAAGTTTTGTTGCCCAAGGTGCCGTGAGATTCGCTAATAGAAATGTGATGGATTAGGTTGTCATCCTTTTCGCGGCTCACGACGTACGACCAGGGACAAAAAAACAGCGCAAAAGAAGAAAAATGTCCCGAAACTGATGAAAACTTTCGATTTTAGGCTACAAAAACAGGCGCAGCCAAAAAGACGTGCAGTCCCCGTCATAGAGCTCTCGTAGAGCTTTCCAACGGTATGCTGTGCACCGCGTAACTTGTGACGCCCAAGATTTTAGCCATACATTTATTGACTGTTGCATCTATTGTTTGCGCATTTCCTTCTGTGCTTTATTTACTGGCTTATTTAGCTACTATTCATCCCGTTTTCAAACTATATTCTATTAGTGAATTAGCATTTTTATTAAATCACATTAATTGTTAGAGGAGTGGGAAAAATGTGCAATTGAGCTAGAGGCGATAGGAGAGCCCGTTTAGAAAATGTTTTTAGTAGTTAAGTGAATAGTATTACGTAACAAACTTAGAGATTTAAATAACTAACATTACTTTTCACCTTAGGCTCGTTTTTAAGTTAATAACGCGCATTCTAGTGACCTTTTAAATACCCAAACTTAACCCCACCTCAACTTAACCTTATATAATTCACCTAAGCTCATTAAAACACAAAAAAAAAAGAACAAATGTGCAGGAATTACTGTAGCAGGGCCGAAAATACCAAAGGAGAAGGAAAAGAGGAGATTTTGCTTCAACAACCTTGCATCTTGAGCTCCTAGCTTGATCTTGGGAGGGTTTTGAGCATCCTAGGGCCTTCAACAAGCTTCCTTGTCTTCAAAAATTGTGAGGGAGATGCATTTTATTATTTTTAAAGTTTATGTTCATATGTTGAATTTTCTTGATTTGTCAATTATAGCTATAAAACTTGTTATGAATGGTTATTATGAGTACATTAGAGCCTACAGAGTTAACTTTCATAGCTTGATAAGGAATTCTATGGTTGAATGTAGAGATTGAAGGAAGATGACGATGAATAGTGCCTAGAATTAGGGTTTTGAGAAAAATTGCTAATTAGCTTAAATTGAGGGTTCAATTAGGTGCTCTAGATCCTAGTGAAGTTAGTTGAAAAGCCCCGTGAGGTTGAATCACTCGAAACCGAACTTAATTGCATAAATAGGCAACTTTAAAAAGGGGACTTTTTCCGTTGAGCAATCCGGGAAAGTTTAGGCATTGATTCGGGTATCCTTGAGCTATGGAAGCACCTTTGGTGCTTTCGTTTCGTGGAAATGGGGTTCGGTTAGTATAGTTGTAGTTCAAACCCGTTCGGGGCCTTCCCGAACTTTTGTTTCTAAAATGAGTTTTTATGATCCTAAAAGGTGCCTTTGGGCTTAATTAAGAATATAGAAAGACTAGGATATGATTTGGAACTCTTGAACCATGCATAGGAGAAAGAAAACTCGGTTAAAGAAAGGGGAAAAAGTAGTTTTGGCTATATTTGATGCAATTGGCACTTGTATTTAAGTTATCATGTATTGTATTGAATATTTAGGATATAATTAAGCTATTTGAGTAGATTATGGGAATTAATTGTGTTGATTGCTTCTTTTGGTATCTTTAAGCTAATCTCGTGCTTATGTGAACTTATATCGTGCATATTTGTGAGGGCGGCCTACTTTGTCATCCCTCATACGTGTTATGTGATTTCTTGAATGCTTGTGTCTTGTCTCGGGGTTGCGCAACCTTTTTGGACATGGTAGCGTCGAGAAACACGGGCGGCGTCGGGCTTGCCTTGCTCCCTCGACTACCATGGTGCCTATTCCCTTTCTCGCTAAGGCATACTCCACTACCCCAGAGGCGTGGTTGACCTGCTGGGCATAGACCTACTTCGGGAGAAAGGGTCGTAGGATCGGGATATATTCGTAGTATCCCAAATTGTTGGTGTTTGGGGTTTGCCGGCATGTTCGTGATGCTCATGGTTCGTAGCTCGTGATTGAAGACTTAGAAGTGGAACCGTTTTTAAAAGTGATTAATTACTTGGTTTATTGTCTTGTTGGTTTATGTGGATTATATATGTTTTCTTGTGTTTGCATATCATATTGCACGTTGGCATGTTGCATCACCTCCCTCGCTGGGCAACATTGTTGCTCATTCCTCATTTAATATGTTTCAGGTGAAGCTGAGGTGAATCCTCAGCTGATAGAAGAAGAGGAAGAAGTGCTAGTTAAGCAATTTCGGTGACTTCTTGTGTGATAAGGTTGTCTAAAATGAGAAGCTTGCGTGGAGTTGTTGTTGATTGCCTTTTTGTGACCTTGGGGTCTTGAGTATAAATGGTGAATGTAATAATTCGTAATCTTGTATGTTGGATATAAAGTGGAATGACATGTAATAATCCATAGTAAACTTATTCTTTTGCATGCTTGTGTGATTAACAAAATTGGAAGTAGAACTTGGCTATTGTTGTATCTAACCACCTATAGTTAAAATTAGAAATGCTTTGCTTGTTTGTATGTTATATGTAATTGTTGTTCCAAGGCTCGGATGGCCTTGTGATCGAGGGTGGCCCATAAAAATCTTAGAGGATTGGTTATAAGAGTTGCTGTTTGTGGATCTAGCTTCATGGGTGTCTTTGTGCAGGTACTAGTTTAGTCCTATAAACAGGGGAGACTCCGTCCGTTTTCCCCTAAAATTTTGTGCCCGGGGTTTGGAATTGGGTGAGAATAGCATGATAAATAGGAGTCCCGGTCTCGTGAGGGATCGGGGCGTTACATAACTCCTTACGGATCAAAAGTTATAACCACCGAAGCGACGGAGACCTAGTCCCAAGCCCCACGCCCTCGTTTTGCGGGCCCAGCCTCTACGTGAAGTGAAGTTGTCTTGCCCAAGGTGCCGTGGGATTCAATAATAGTAATGTGATGGATTAGGTTGTCATCCTTTTCGCGGCTCACGATGTACGATCCAAGATCGAAAAACATAGCAAAAGTAGAAAAGTGTCTCGAAGGTAATGAAAATGTTCGATATTGTGATCCAAAAACAGGTACAGCCGAGCAAGCCTGTTGCCCCCGTCGTAAAGCTCTCAGAGATCTTTCCAACGGTATGCTGTGCGCCGCGTAACTCCTTACGGATCAAAAGTTATGGGCACCGGAGTGACGGAGACCTGGTCCCAAGCCCCACGACTTCGGTTTGCGGGCCCAGCCTCTACGTGAAGCGAGGTTGTCTTGCCCAAGGTGCCATGGTATTCGATAATAGAAATGTGATGGATTAGGTTGTCATCCTTTTTGCTGCTCACGACGTACGATCCAGGATGGAAAAACATCGCAAAAGTAGAAAAGTGTCCCGAAACTGATGAAAATGTTCGATTTTGGACTCCAAAAATAGGTGCAACTGAGCAGGCTTGCTGCCCCCATCGCAGAGCTCTCAAAGAGCTTTCCAACGGTATGTTGTGCGCCGAGTTACTCCTTACGGATCAAAATTTATGGGCACCGGAGCGACGGAGACCTGGTCCCAAGCCCCACGCCCTCGGTTTACGGGCCCAGCCTCCATGTGAAGCGAAGTTGTCTTGCCCAAGGTGCCATTGGATTCGATAATAGAAGTATGATGGATTAGGTTGTCATCATTTTCGCTGCTCACGACGTATGATCCAAGATGGAAAATTAGCGCAAAAGAAGAAAAGTGTCCCAAAACTGATGAAAATGTATGATTTTGGAGTTTGAAAACAGGTGCAGCCGAGCAGGCTTGTTGCCACTGTCGTAGAGTTCTCAGAGATCTTTCCAACGGTATGCTGTGCGCCGCGTAACGCCTTACGGATCAAAAGTTATGGGCACCGGAGTGACGAAGAGCTGGTCCCAAGCCCCATGCCCTCGGTTTGCGGGCCCAGCCTCTACGTGAAGCGAAGTTGTCTTGCCCCAGGTGTCTTGGGATTCGATAATAGAAATGTGATGGATTAGGATGTCGATCTTTTCGCGGCTCACGACGTACGACCCCGGACGTAAAAATAGCACAAAAGAAGAAAAATACCCCAAAACTATTGAAAACGTTCAATTTTACGCTACAAAAATAGGCGCAGCCAAAAAGGCATGTAGTCCCCGTCGTAGAGCTCTTAGAGAGCTTTCCAACGGTATGCTGTGCGGCGCGTAACTCCTTACAAATCAAAAGTTATGGGCACCGGAGTTATGGAGACTTGGTCCCAAGTCCTACGCCCTCGGTTTGCGGGCCCAGCCTCTACGTGAAGCGAAGTTGTCTTGTCCAACGTGCCATGGGATTCGATAACAGAAATGTGATGGATTAGGTTGCCATCCTTTTCGCGGCTCACGACGTACGATCCAGTACGAAAAAACATCGCAAAAGTAGAAAAGTGTCCCAAAATTGATTAAATTGTTCGATTTTAGGTTTCGAAAATAGGTGCAGCCGAGTAGGCTTGCTGCCCCCGTTGTAGAGCTCTCAGAGAGCTTTCCATCGGTATGTTGTGTGCCGCGTAACTCGTTACGGATCAAAAGTTATAGGCACCAGAGCGACGAAGACCTGGTCCCAAGCCCCACTCGTTGGGTTTGCGGGCCCAGCCTCTATGTGAAGCGAAGTTGTCTTGCCCAAGGTGACATGGGATTCGATAATAGAAATGTGATGGATTAGGTTGTCATCCTTTTTGCGGCTCACGACGTACGATCCAGGACAGAAAAACATCACAAAAGTAGAAAAGTGTCCCGAAACTTATGAAAATGTTCGATTTTGGGATCCAAAAATAGGTGCAGCCGAGTAGGCTTGTTGCCCTCGTCGTAGAGCTCTCAGAGAGATTTCCAACAGTATGTTGTGCGCTGCGTAACTCCTTACAGATCAAAAGTTATGGGTACCGGAGCGACGGAGACCTGGTCCCAAGCCCCATGCCCTCGGTTTGCGGGCCCAGCCTCTATGTGAAGTGAAATTGTCTTGCCCAAGGTACCGTGGGATTCAATAATAGTAATATGATGGATTAGGTAGTCATTCTTTTCGCGGCTCACGACGTACGATCCAGGACGAAAAAATATCACAAAAGTAGAAAAGTGTCCCGAAACTATTGAAAATGTTCGATTTTGGGCTCAAACAACAGGTGCAGCCTAGTAGGCTTGCTGCCCCCATCGTAGAGCTCTTAGAGAGCTTTCCAACGGTATGCTGTGCGCCGCGTAACTCCTTACGGATCAAAAGTTATAGGCACCGGAGCGATGGAGACCTGGTCCTAAGCCCCACTCCCTGGGTTTGCGGGCCCAGCCTCTACGTGAAGTTAAGTTGTCTTGCCCAAGGTGACATGGGATTCGATAAAAAACATGCGCAGCCAAAAAGGCGTGCAGTCCCCGTCGTAGAGCTCTCGGAGAGCTTTCCAACGGTATACTGTACGGCGCGTAACTCCTTACAGATAAAAAGTTATGGGCACCGGAGTTAAGGAGAACTGGTCCCAAGTCCTACGCCCTCGGTTTGTGGGCCCAACCTCAACGTGAAGCGAAGTTGTCTTGCCCAACGTGCCATGGGATTCGATAATAGAAATGTGATGGATTAGGTTGTCGTCCTTTTCGCGACTTAAGACGTACGACTCGGGACGGAAAAATAGCGCCAAAGAAGAAAAGTTTCTCGAAACTGATGAAAACGTTCGATTTTAGGCTACAAAAATAGGCGCAACAAAAAAAACGTGCAGTCCCCGTCGTAGAGCTCTTAGAGAGCTTTCCAACGTTATGCTGTGCGCTGCGTAACTCCTTACGGATCAAAAGTTATGGGCACCGGAGCGACGGAGACCTGGTCCCAAGCCGCACACCCTCAGTTTGCGGGCCCAGCCTCTACGTGAAGCGAAGTTGTCTTGCCCAAGGTGCCGTGGGATTCAATAATAGTAATGTGATGGATTAGGTTGTCATCATTTTCGCGGCATACGACGTACGATCTAGGACGGAAAAACATCGCAAAAGTAAAAATGTGTCCCGAAATTGATGAAAATATTCGATTTTGGGCTCCAAGAACAGGTGCAGCCGAGTAGGCTTGCTGCCCCTATCGTAAAACTCTCAGAGAGCTTTCCAACGGTATGCTGTGCGCCGCGTAACGCCTTACAGATCAAAAGTTATGAGCACCGGAGTGATGGAGACCAAGTTCCAAGCCCCACTCCCTCGGTTTGCGTGCCCAGCCTCTACGTGAAGTGAAGTTTTCTTACCCAACGTCCCATGGGATTCGATAATCGAAATGTGATGGATTAGGTTGTCATCCTTTTCGAGGCTCACGACGTACGATCCAGGATAGAAAAACATCGCAAAAGAAGAAAAGTGTCCCAATACTGATAAAAATGTTCAATTTTTGGCTCTGAAAATAGGTGCAGTAGAGCAGGCTTGCTACCCCCATTGTAGATCTCTTAGAGAGCTTTCCAACGGTATGTTGTGCGCCGCGTAACTCCTTATGGATCAAAAGTTATAGGCACCGGAGCGACGGAGACCTGGTCCCAAGCCCCACGCCCTCGGTTTGCAGGCCCAGCCTTTATGTGAAGCGAAGTTGTCTTGCCCAAGGTGCCATGGGATTTGATAATAGAAATGTGATGGATTAGGTTGTCGTCCTTTTCTAGGCTCACGACGTACGATCCGGGTAAGAAAAACAGCGCAAAAGAAGAAAAGTGTGTCAAAACTGATGAAAATATTCGATTTTGGGCTTCAAAAACAAGCGCAGCTGAGCAAGCTTACTACCGTCGTCGTAGAGCTCTCGGAGAGCTTTCCAACGGTATGCTGTGCGCCGCGACACTCCTTACGTATCAAAAGTTATGGGCACCGAAGCGACAGAGACCTGGTCCCAAGCCCCACGTCCTCGGTTTACGAGCCCAGCCTTTATGTGAAGCGAAGTTGTCATGCCCAAGGTGTCGTGGCATTCAGTAATAGAAATGTGATTGATTTGGTTGTCACCCTTTTCGCAGTTGACGACGTACGATCTGGCACGAAAAAACAGCGCAAAAGAATAAAGTGTCCCGAAATTGATAAAAACGTTTAATTTAGGCTTGCTACCCCCATAGTAGAGCTCTCGGAGAGCTTTCCAACATTATGCTGTGCGACGCGTAACTCATTACGGATCAAAAGTTATGGGCAAAGGAGCGACAGAGACCTGGTCTCAAGCCCCACGCCCTCGGTTTGCGGGCCAAGCCTCTATGTGAAGTGAAGTTGTCATGCCCAAGGTGTAGTGGCATTCCGTAATAAAAATGTGATTGATTAGGTTGTCGTCCTTTTCGCAGTTGACGACGTACGATCCGGGACAAAAAAACAGTGCAAGAGAAGAAAAGTATCACAAAACTGATGAAAATGTTTGATTTTGTGCTCCGAAAACAGGCACAGCCGAGCATTCTTGCTACCCCCGTCATAAGGCTCTCGAAGATCTTTCCAACGGTATACTGTGCGACACGTAACTCCTTACGGATCAAAAGTTATGGGCAAAGGAGCGACGGAGACCTGGTCCCAAGCCCCATGCCCTCGGTTTGCGGGCCCAGCCTCTACATGAAGCGAAGTTGTCTTGCCCAAGGTGCCATGGGATTCAATAATAGAAATGTGAAGGATTAGGTTGTCATCCTTTTTTAGGATCGCGACGCACGATCCGGGAAGGAAAAACAACGCAAGAGAAGAAAAATGTTCCAAAACTAATGAAAACGTTCGATTTTAGGCTTCAAAAATAGGCGCATCCGAGCAGGCTTGTTGTCCCTATCATAGAGCTCTCAGAGAGCTTTCCAACGGTATGCTGTGCACCACGTAACTCCTTACGGATCAAAAGTTATGGGCACCGGAGCGATTGAGAAATGGTTCCAAGCTCCACGCCCTCGGTTTGCGGGCCCAGCCTCTACATGAAGTGAAGTTGTCTTGCCCAAGGTGCCATGGGATTCGATAATAGAAAGGTGATGGATTAGGTTGTCGTCCTTTTCGCGGCTCACGACGTACTATCCGCGATAGAAAAATAGCACAAAAGAAGAAAAATGTCCTGAAACAGATAAAAACGTTCAATTTTAGGCTAAAAAAACAAGCGCAGCCAAGCAGGCGTGCAATACCCGTCGAAGAGCTCTCGGAGAGCTTTTCAACGGTATGCTATTCGCCGCGTAACTCCTTACAAATCAAAAGTTATGGGCACCGGAGCGACGGAGACCTGGTCCCAAGCCCCATGCCCTCGGTTTGCGGGTCCAGCCTCTACATGAAGCGAAGTTGTCCTGCCCAAGGTGTCGTGGGATTCGATAATAGAAATGTGATGGATTAGGTTGTCATCCTTTTCGTGGCTCACGACGTACGATCCAGGACAGAAAAACATCGCAAAAGTAGAAAAGTGTCCCAAAACTGATGAAAATGTTCGATTTTGGGCTTCGAAAATAGGAGCAGCCGAGCAGGCTTCTACCCCCGTCATAGATCTCTCAGAGAGCTTTCCAACGGTATGTTGTCCGCCGCGTAACTCCTTACGGATCAAAAGTTATGGGCACCGGAGCGACAGATACCTTGTCACAAGCCCCACGCCCTCGGTTTGCAGGCCCAGCCTCTACGTGAAGTGAAGTTGTCATGACCAAGGTGTAGTGGGATTCGATAATAGAAATGTGATTGATTAGGTTGCCGTCCTTTTCGCGGCTGACGACGTACTATCCAGGACGGAAAAACAACGCAAAAGAAGAAAATTATCCCAAAACTGATAGAAATGTTCGATTTTGAGCTTCGAAAACAGGCGCAGTCGAGCAGACTTGATGCCCTAGTTGTAGAGCTCTCAGAGAGCTTTCTAATGGTATGTTGTGCGACGCGTAACGCCTTACGGATCAAAAGTTATGGGCAAAGGAGCGACAGAGACCTGGTCTCAAGCCTCACGCCTTTTGTATGCGGGCCCAGCCTGTGAGGCCCGACCTCGATTTGTGTGCGATACCTCATTTAGAATGCCCTAACCTAGATTTGCGTGCCTTGACCTAGGTTTAAGAATTGTGTTTCATTTTGTGTGCCATGCATTGAATTACGTGCATTCATTTAGGGTTGCGTGCATTTACTTGAAAAATGTGCATTCATCTCGTAGTTTGTGCCCTAGACCTAGGAAAGCATGTCCTCACGCTAATCAAGAAAGCATCTTACACGTAGCACTAGATCATTAATTAATCCTACAATTCCACTAACTAATATTAAATTACTAATTCAACCACTAGAAGACGAAATTGCACCAAAAGCTAGACATTCTCATTCTTTATTCCTTATTCTTTTGCACTTTCCAAACACACAATTAAATAATGCTCAAAAGATGACAAAGATTCCGATTTTTCAAGCCTTGGCCGACCACCTTGTGTGCCTTGTGATTGCTTTGCATAATTCAAATCTTATTCCCAAACATTCTATGACATTCTATGACACAAATGCATAAAAAAAATTAGCTCAAACCCTCCCCAAAGCCCCACCATTTCGACACAAGCTCCTTGCCTATGCTAGGAATTTCAAAATGCTTCTTGAAGACACAAAAGTCAGAAATTTTTATGCCCAAGGCCGACACAAGCCTCAACAATTGCAAAAGCTTTTATTTTTCTTTCATTTCTCTCATTTCCTCACATTTCTCTCTCTCCCTCTCATTCTTATCTCTCTCTCTTGGCTTTGGCTGAGTTACACTCCATAGCTTATCTTCATCACTCCATGGTTCATCAAGGCAAGCAAGAAGCTAGGGACCTCGACTAAGCAAGCTAGGTTGCAAGAAACACACATGCAAGCTCTTTGAGTCTCCATTTCGGCTTAGGTGAGTTTGCTAGCTTCCATTTCTTTTGTTCTTGTTCTAACCACATGCACCTACTAATAACTTGGTCACTAAGCTAGGAAAAATAGAGAAAATCGAGTGGTGTCTCAGCTAAGCAAGGAAGAAGATCAACTTTGTGCTTCACCAAGAGTCTTGTGCATCTTCTTGTTGTTTTGCTAAGGTGAGGGCTAAAACTTATTGAAAATCTTTCAAAAAACCACATGCATGCTCTTAAATGTTTATCTTTGCTTCTGTACTTGAGATATATGTGTGTTCATAAGCTTTTACAACCATGCATGGCAAGATTTTGGGCTAGAATGTGATGATAGATGAAATCGTGCATGTGACAGCTTTCTGTCTTGTTGGTGCGAGGTGATTTTGGCTAGGTAAATGATGTTGAAAATGCGTGAAAATTGGTAGGTAACTAGTTTTGCCAATTATGAACATTTTTTTCAGAAATAGGACAAAGCTAATTTTGACTCTAAGATCCTCAACATGGAAAATCATTAAAATGTGTCCAAATTTGGAAAGTCTGGAAAAATGAAGCAGGTTTTGGCAGATTCACTGATCTTGTAGAACGAACCAGTTTTGGCTTAGTAAATGATATCCAAAATGCATGAAATTTTTTGTGCTGCTATATTTTTCAGTTCTGGACATTTTTGTCAGAAATGGACTAAGGCTAAATCTGACCCTAAGACCCTCAAAAATGACAAGTATTGAAATGTGTGCATATCTGGACAGTTTTGTGCAGTCTCACTGTTTTGGCTATTACCATTGAACCCGAACTCCAAATGATGCGAGGTTTGTTTCTAAATTTAGTTTACTTCTTAAGATTTAATTTGAAATCTTGATCATTGGAATTGGAGTTTTTTTGCTTGTCTTAATGATTGTGAGAAAACAGTCTATTACAGTGAGGGTTTCACTTAGAGATGTGCTTAAAAAAATTATTGTAGCTTCTCTTGTTGTGTTAAATGCTTGGGATTGTGGCATTGGGATGTTGTGTGGACTGTTTTGAATACTTGAGGGTGTTTGAATTAATCGATGCATGGCTTGAGTTTTATTTTGAGATGACTTGGGGCTTAATCGCACGGGTAAGCACGTATTGGAACCCTAGTAACTAGGTGAATTTTCTAAGTGTTGATCCTTTGGATGTTGTGTTGGATTATGTGTTTAGTAGGCTGCCCGTAGTTTCCCTTGTAGCCCTAAATATGATTTCATGTTGATAAGTAGGCTTTTCTTGCACCCGGTCCCACGTAGATGACGTTGCATGTTGAATAATCTTGTTATTTGATTACGTGAACTTTGAAATGAGTTATATGACTTGATTTACGTGCGTTACATGGCTTCCCGTTTAATGTTCATAAACTCCATGTGCCTTTCAAGTGAAAATACTTGTCTTATTATGCCTCGCTTGTTTACTTGTCAATGTGCAATCTTATGACTTCTCGGAGGCAACCTACTTTGTTGTCCTCCTAATGTGATATATTAAATGTCATAAATGTGCATTGCATACAAGGTTGAAACCTTTCATTCTGGCGTGGTAGCGTTCACGTACACCGGGCGGCATCGGGCTTGCCGGTACAACCGTGACTACCATTGTCCAATTCCTTCTCTCGCTTGGGGGCTAGACTTCCTCGGAGAGTTGGGTCGTAGGATTTCGGGGTACATCCGAAGTACACCCATTTGGCGTGATAAGGGGATGATTTGAAGTCGGCCGCAACAACTGATACTGGAAATGAACTGAGAGCAAAATCTCACCGTATCCTTTTCACTATGTGTATAAGTACTCTCGCTTGGTTCCTAGAGGACCTCGGGGATGAAAGACGAGTAATTGTGTTCCTTTACTTTTATATTATTGTTATGTACTTATTTGTGATATATTCATGCTTGCAAAAAGGGTTTTCATAAGTTGAACCGGAAAGTGAGTTTCAAAACCTATTTCTCGTTCCCCCTCGCTGAGTTCATAAGGACTCATCCTCTTTTATCATCTCAGGTGAAGAAGATCAAGAACAGGTACCCGAGGACGACGTGCCTAACGATGATTCCTTGGAATGATTGCCTGTCCTATGTGCTTTGCTTGATTATGGCCATTATGAACACTATGCTGCTTGAAGACTGTTTCTTTTCATGTTGCTTGATGTTTGTAATATAAAAGACCCCCGTTGTAATTTGGGGTCTAATTTTGGCTTGTACTGATAATAACGAGATAGACACTACTGTGGTCGTTTTGCTATCGTTACTGGCTAGTATCTATCATAGGATTTATGAAGTCTCAGGTAAGGATTAAGTAAAATGAACCTATCCAATCTTAAGCAGGTACTCATTGATAAGCTAAGATCAACAGGTACGTTTGTAACAAGGATTAACAAACAAACGAGCCATAGTATCATGCTAGGTTATTAATCAAACGAGACTTCGAGACAACTAGTAGCGTTTCAATTGATGAATAGTAATCTTTGTTGGAAGTGAAATTGAGATTGGAAATTTTGAGGCGTTTAGAGAACTAGGTCAAACTAAAGAGCCCAATTACAGCCTTTATGCTATCGGTTTTTCAGAAAAATTGTGGAGTCTAGGCTAAACGTTAAGTGTTAAACTTTCATGAACGATTGAGTACGAGACATGACTTGAATATTTAGATCACACCCTAGTCTAACCTTTATAGGCCAGGTTGGGGCGTGACACAGCCTCTACTTGAAGCGAAGTTGTCTTGCCCAAGGTGCCGTGGGATTCGATAATAGAAATGTTATGGATTAGGTTGTCGTCCTTTTCTAGGCTCATGACGTACGATCCGGGAAGGAAAAACAGCGCCAATGAAGAAAAGTGTCCCAAAACTGATGAAAACGTTCGATTTTGGTCTCCAAAAATAGGCGCAGCTGAGCAGGCTTGCTGCTCTTGTCATAGAGATCTCAGAAAGCTTTCCAACGATATACTGTGCGCCGCGTAACTCCTTACGAATCAAAAGTTATGGGCGCCGGAGAGACGGATACATGGTCCTAAGCCCCACGCCCCTAGTTTGCGGGCCTAGCCTCTACGTGAAGTGAAGTTGTCTTGCCTAAGGTGCCATGGGATTCGATAATACAAATGTGTGGGATTAGGTTGTCGTCCTTTTCGCGGCTCACGACGTACGACTCGGGATGGAAAAACAGCATAAAAGAAGAAAAGTGTCCCAAAAATGATAAAAACGTTAGATTTTAGGCTACAAAAATAAGGGCAACCAAAAAGGCGTGCAATCCCTGTCGTAGAGCTCTCGGAGAGCTTTGTAACGGTATGCTGTGCGGTGCATAACTCCTTACGGATCAAAAGTTATGGGCACCAGAGAGACGGAGACCAGGTCCCAAGCCCTACGCCCTCGGTTTGCGGGCCCAGCCTCTACGTGAAGCGAAGTTGTCTTGCCCCAAGGTGCCGTGGGATTTGATAATAGAAATGTAATGGATTAGGTTGTCATCCTTTTCGCGGCTCACGACGTACGATCCAGGACGGAAAAACATTGTAAAGGTAGAAAAGTGTCCCGAAATGGATGAAAATGTTCAATTTTGGGCTCCAAAAATAGGTGTAGCCTAGCAGGCTTGCTACCCCCATCGTAGAGCTCTCAGAGAGCTTTCCAACGGTATGCTGTGCACCGCATAACTCCTTACGGATCAAAAGTTATAGGCACCGGAGCGACGGAGACCTGGTCCCAAGCCCCACGCCCTCGGTTTGCAGGCTCAGCCTTTACGTGATGTGAAGTTGTCTTGCCCAAGGTTCCATGGGATTCGATAATAGAAATGTGATGGATTGGGTTGTCGTCATTTTCACGGCTCACGACGTACGATCTGGGATAGAAAAACAGCGCAAAAGAAGAAAAATGTCCTGAAACAGATGAAAATGTTCGATTTTGGGCTCCGAAAATAGGCGCAACAAAACATGCTTGCCGCCCCCGTCGTATAGCTATATGAGAGCTTTCCAACGGTATGCTGTGCCCCACGTAACTCCTTACGGATCAAAAGTTATGGGCCAAGGAGCGACGGAGACCAGGTCCCAAACCCACACCCTCAGTTTGCAGGCCCAACTTGTACATGAAGCGAAGTTGTCCTGTGCAAGGTGCCATGGGATTTGATAATAGAAATGTGATGGATTAGGCTGTCATCCTTTTCGCGGCTCACGACGTACGATCCAGGATCGAAAAACATCGCAAAGTTAGAAAAGTGTCCCGAAATTGATGAATATATTTGATTTTAGGCTCCGAAAGAAGGTGTAGCCAAGCAGGCTTGCTGCCCCCATCGTAGAGGTCTCAGAGGGCTTTCCAACGGTATGTTGTGCCCGCGTAACTCCTTACAGATCCAAAGTTATAGGGACCGGAGCGACGGAGACCTGGTCCCAAGCCCCACGCCCTCGATTTGCGGGCCCAGCCTTTACGTGAAGCGAAGTTGTCTTGCCCAAGGTTCCATGGGATTCAATAATGGAAATGTGATGGATTGGGTTGTCGTCATTTTCACGGCTCACGACGTACGATTCGGGACAGAAAAACAGCGCAAAAGAAGAAAAATGTCCCAAAATTGATGAAAACGTTCGATTTTGGGCTCCGAAAATAGGCGCAACAAAGTATGCTTGCTGCCCCCGTCGTAGAGCTATGGAAGAGCTTTCCAACAGTATGTTGTGCCCCGCGTGACTCCTTACGGATCAAAAGTTATGGGCCAATGAGCGACGGAGACCAGGTCCCAAGCCCCACGCCCTCGGTTTGCGGGCCTAGCCTCTACATGAAGCGAAGATGTCTTGCCCAAGGTACCGTGGGATTCGATAATAGAAATGTGATGGATTATGTTGTCGTCCTTTTCTAGGCTCACCACGTACGATCCGGGAAAGAAAAACAGCGCAAGAGAATAAAAGTGTCTCAAAACTGATGAAAATGTTCAATTTTGGGCTCTGAAAACAGGCGCAACAAAGTCGGCTTACTACCTCTGTCGTAGAGCTCTGGGAAAGCTTTCCAACGGTATGTTGTGCCCCGCGTAACTCTATACGGATCAAAAGTTATGGGCAAATGAGCGACGGAGACCAGGTCCCAAGCCCTACGCCCTCGGTTTGCGGGCCCAGCCTCTACGTGAAGTGAAGTTGTCTTGCCCAAGGTGTCGGTGGATTTGATAATAGAAATGTGGTGGATTAGGTTGTCGTCCTTTTCTAGGCTCACGACGTACGATCCGGGGAGGAAAAACAACGCAAAAGAAGAAAAGTGTGCCAAAATTGATGAAAATGTTTGATTTTCGGCTCTGAAAATAGGCGCAGCCAAGCAGGCTTGCTGCCCCCGTCGTAGAGCTCTCGGAGAGCTTTCCAACGGTATGCTATGCGCCTCGAAACTCCTTACGGATCAAAAGTTATGGGCAAAGATGCGACAGAGACCAAGTCCCAAGCCTATGCCCCCGGTTTGCGGGCCCAGCCTTTACGTGAAGAAAAGTTGTCTTGCCAAAGGTGCCGTGTGATTCGATAATAGAAACGCGATAGATTAGGTTGTCGTCCTTTTCTTGGCTCACGACTTACGATCCGAGAAGGAAAAACAGCGCCAGAGAAGAAATGTGTCCTAAAATTGATGAAAACATTCGATTTTGGGATCCGAAAAACAGGTGCAGCTGAGCAGGCTTGCTGCCTTTGTCGTAGAGCTATGGGAGAGCTTTCCAACGGTATACTGTGCCCCGTGTAACTCCTTACAGATCAAAAGTTATGGGCAAAGGTGCGACAGAGACTAGGTCCCAAACCCCACGCCCTCGGTTTGCGGGCCCAGCCTCTACGTGAATTGAAGTTGTCTTGCCCAAGGTGCCGTGGGATTCAATAATAGAAATGTGATGGATTAGGTTGTCGTCCTTTTCTAGGCTCACGACATACGATCCAGAAGGAAAAACAGCGCAAAAGTAGAAAAGTGTGCCAAAACTGATGAAAATATTCGATTGTGGGCTTCGAAAATAGGCGAACCCCAGCAGGCTTGTTGCCACCGTCGTAGAGCTCGCAGAGAGCTTTTCAACGGAATGCTGTGCCCCGCGACACTCCTTACGTATCAAAAGTTATGGTCACCGGAGCGACGGAGACCTGGTCCCAAGCCCCACACCCTCGGTTTGCGGGCCCAGCCTTTACGTGAAGCGAAGTTGTCTTGCCCAAGGTGCCGTGGGATTCGATAATAGATATGTGATGGATTAGGTTGTCATCCTTTTTGCGGCTCACGACGTACGATTATGGATAGAAAAACAGCGCAAAATAAGAAAAGTGTCCCGTAACTGATGAAAACATTCGATTTTGAGCTTTAAAAATGGGCACAGCCTATCAAGCTGGCTGCACCAGTTGTAGAACTCTCGGAGAGCTTTCCAACGGTATACTATGCGCCGCGTAAATCCTTACGTATCAAAAGTTATTGTCACCAGAGCGACGGAGACCTTGTCCAAAGCCCCACGCCCTCAGTTTGTGGGCCCAGCGTCTACGTGAAGTGAAGTTGTCTTGCCCAAGGTGCTGTTGGATTCGATAATAGAAATGTGATGGATTAGGTTGTCGTCATTTTCGCAGCTCACGACGTACGATCTGGGACCCAAAAACAACGCAGAAGTAGAAAAGTTTCCTGAAATAGATGAAAACGTTCAATTTTAGGCTCTAAAAAAAGGCGCAGCCGAGCAGGCTTGCTACCCCCGTCGTAGAGCTCTCAGAGAGCTTTCCAACGGTATGCTGTTCGCCGCATAACTCCTTCAGGATCAAAAGTTATGGGTACTAGAGCGACAGATACCTGGTCACAAACCCCATGCCCTCAGTTTTCGGGCCCAACCTTTACGTGAAGTGAAGTTGTCATGCCCAAGGTGTCGTGGCATTCGGTAATAGAAATGTGATTGATTAGGTTGTCGTCCTTTTCGCAGCTGACGACGTACGATCCGGGATGAAAAAATAGCGCAAAAGAATAAAGTGTCCGAAACTAATGAAAACGTTTAATTTTGGGCTCTGAAAACAGGCGTAGCCGAGCAGGCTTGCTGCCCCCATCGTAGAGCTCTCGAAGAGCTTTGCAACTTTATGATGTGTGACGCGTAACTCCTTACAAATCAAAAGTTATGGGCAAAAGAACGTTAGAGACCTGGTCCCAAGCCCCACGCCCTCAGTTTGCGGGCCCAACCTCTATGTGAAGTGAAGCTGTCTTGCCCAAGGTGTCGTGGGATTCGATAATAGAAATGTGATGGATTAGGTTTGCTTCCTTTTCGTGGCTCACGACGTACGATCCGGGACGAAAAAACAGTGCAACAGAAGAAAATGTCTCGAAACTGATGAAAAAATTCGATTTTGGGCTTCAAAAACAAGAGCAGCCGAGCAAACTTGTTTCCCCCGGCGTTGAGCTCTTGGAGAGCTTTCCAACGGTATGCTGTGCACCGTATAAATCCTTACGGATCAAAAGTTATGGGTACTGGAGTGACAAATACCTGGTCACAAGCCCCACGCCCTCGTTTGCAGGCCCAGCCTCTAAGTGAAGCGAAGTTGTCTTGCACAAAGTGCCATGGGATTCGATAATAGCAATGTGATGGATCATGTTTGCGTCCTTTTTGCGGCTCACGATGTACGATCCGGGATAGAAAAACAGCGCAAAAAAAGAAAATGTGCCGAAACTGATGAAAATGTTCCATTTTGGGCTTCAAAAATAGGTGCAGCCGAGCAAGCTTGTTTCTCCCGTCGTTGAGCTCTTGGAGAGCTTTTCAACGGTATTTTGTGTGCTGCGTAAATCCTTAAAGATCAAAAGTTATGGGCACTGGAGCGACAAATACCTGGTCACAAGCCTCACTCCCTCGGTTTGCGGGCCCAGCCTCTAAGTGAAGTGAAGTTGTCATGCCCAAGGTGTCATGGCATTCGGTAATAGAAATGTGATTGATTAGGTTGTCATCCTTTTCGCAACTAACGACATACGATCCAGGACGAAAAAACAGCGCAAGAGTAGAAAAGTGTCACAAAACTAATAAAAATGTTTGATTTTGGGCTCCGAAAACAGGCGCAGCCGAGCATTCTTGCTGCCCCCATCGTAGAGCTCTTGAAGAGCTTTCCAATGGTAAGCTGTGTGACACGTAACTCCTTACGGATCAAAAGTTATGGGCACATGAGCGACGGAGACCTGGTCCCAAGCCTCACGCCCCACGCCCTCGGTTTGCGGGCTCAGCCTCTATGTGAAGCGAAGTTATCTTGCCCAAGGTGCCTTGGGATTCCATAATAGAAATGTGAAGGATTAGGTTGTCATCCTTTTCTAGGCTCGCGGCGTACGATATGGGAAGGAAAAACAGCGCAAGAGGAGAAAAGTGTCCCAAAACTGATGAAAACGTTCGATTTTGGGATTCGAAAATATGCGCATCCAAACAGGCTTTATGCCCCTGTCGTAGAGCTCACGGAGAGCTTTCCAACGGTATGCTGTGTTGATATATGTCAATATCCACCTCTTCATAATAAGTATCGTTAATTATATGGTAGCATAAATTAATGATTCCGACTTAAACATCGATGAGGTCAAAAGAGATCGCGATGGCTACAAGAAAGAAGTTCGGGAATTTGGAATTACCTAAGATGACATCGGGATGATGCAATGCTAAAGTTAGCCAATTTGACCAAAGGAAACTTCCTAGAAGTTGACTTGGATGCTAGCCACCCATGTGGTCAATTGTAGCCACCCATGTGATAAATATGGGTGGCTAATACTTTGAACATGGTTGGTAAAGCCAACCAAGATTGAAATGTTTGATAGGAAAGTCTCCTATGGCGGGCTAGCTGAATTCTATAAATAGGCATGTATTAGTTCATCATTTTTATCCACAACACAACTCCAAACACAATCCTAAGTTAGTCTTTCTTTCTTGTATTCTTCTTGTAAGTCCAGAAGCCATTGAAGCTCTAATCTTGAGAGCGCACGGTGCGACAATTATCTTGTAAGTGTTATATTGAATTGTTATAACGAGTAGTGTTGTCTTTCTACTTGATTGTTGTTAAGACGTTTCTGGGAAATTGGTTATATTCTTACATGGTATCAAGAGCTTAAGGGGCTCTTAACAACAATCTTGTCTAGTAACGCTCAACAACTATGACTACTCAAGGTGCTAGTTCTTCTTCTACCAGTTCTAGTTCCGGTTTAGTACCGACAATTCGTATCCGTTCCCCTACCTTCACAGAAGGAAAGCTTGATGGCACGAACTATCTTTTGTGGAAGTTCAAAATCACTACAGTTCTGGACTCCTACGAACTCCTTGATACAGTGTTAGGCACAGATGCAGAACCAGTTGCAGTCCGTGCTGAAGATGACACAAAAAAGGTCACACCTCCAGATCCTCAGCTTGTCAAAGAATGGAGGAGACGAAATGCTGATGCACTTTGTGCAATTGTAACAAGTGTTCAAGATTCCGTCCTTACTCTAATTCAACACACAACCAAGGCAACTGAAGCTTGGAACATACTGAGAAATCAGTATGAAACAAGGAACCAGACTCGAATTCAGAACTTGGAGAATCAGTTAGCTGCTGAGAGATTAAGTGAAGATGAAGCAGCTGAGTCATTTATCAGTAGGATGAAAAACCTACGTGATCAAATGGCTGCAGTTGGAATTGCCAAATCAACCGAGGAACTAGCTCGAAGGTGCATTAGAGTGTTGCCTCCAAAATTTGACGGCCTTGTGACAGCACTCAATACACAAGTTCGCATTCCTCCTTTGACGTTTGAAGAATTCACTGCCATGTTGATGGAGGAGGAGATGAGGCTGAGGAGCAGAGAAAATCAACTTGACTCTGCCTTTACAGCCAAGGCGAGGAGTAACCAAGAAGAAAAGAAGAAAGCAAAGAAGAAGACGTTCTCTGGATCGTGCTACTACTGCAATAAGAAAGGTCATGCTGTCAAAGATTGCAGGAAACGAATCCATGATGAGAAGAACGGAACTTTAAAGCCAAATTGGAGAAATAAAGAATCTGCCAATACGGTTGAAATGGAAGTGCATCTGTTTACTGTAACAGATGTATCGGAGGAAACGTGTACTAGAGCACATGTACATCAAACAAGTGCATGGGTGTTAGATAGTGGAGCTTCCCGACACATGACCAGCAAGAAGGAGTTATATGACTCCATAAAACCTCTACAAGAACCAATGAATGTTGTCTTCGGGAATAATGCGAGGTGTCCCGTTGAGGGCACTGGAACCATCTCGCTTGTGTCTCAAGATGGAGGAAGCAAGAAGCTATCCAACGTACTCTTTGTACTCCAGATCACCAGAAATTTGCTATCTGTAGCTGCTATTACAGATAATGATCTAGAAGTGCGGTTCAAGAAGACGGAAGCTTTGATTCTTGACAAGGATCAAAATATCGTAAGTAAAGGTATTCGCAAAAATAATCTTTACGAAATCAGCTCTCTTTCTGCTGTCGTGGATGCCAAAACAAGTCAACTTTGGCATGAAAGGTTCGGGCACATTTCCTATCCTGTGTTAAAGGAAATGCAAAAGAAGAAGATGGTGGCCGACTTGCCTTCAATTGAAGAAATTGAAGGACCATGTGAAGCTTGTATGCTGGGCAAGCAACATAGACAGTCATTTCCCAAAGAGAGTCATAACCGATCAAAGGCTCCTCTAGAGTTGGTACATGCTGACCTCTGCAGAAAAATGACTACGACGGCGTTAGGAGGATCTTCCTACTTTATGCTGTTAGTCGACGATTATAGTAGGAAGATGTGGGTGTACTTCCTTCGGGACAAGGCTGATGCTCTTGAAAAATTTAAAGTGTGGCACAAACTTATGACAAATGAGAACACAACTCAGTTGAAGAAACTTCGTACCGATCGTGGGGGGGAATTCTGTTCTACAGAGTTCACCAACTACTGCAACAAGCTTGGGATTAAGCGCCAATTGACTGCTCCATACACACCACAACAAAATGGAGTTGTGGAATGAAGAAATCGAACATTTGTAGAAATGGCTCGATGCATGTTGAAAGGTGCTGGCCTACCTGACACATTCTGGGCAGAAGCAGTCAACACAGTGGTATACATCCTCAATCGGTGCTCAACTAGGGCACTCAACGATAAGACTCCTAATGAGGCTTATTATGGTACGAAACCTTCTGTGTCTCATTTAAGAAAATTTGGGTGTGAGTGTTTTGTACACATTCCAAATGAAAATCGAAAGAAATTGGATGACAAGAGCAAGAAGGGCATTTTCTTGGGATATAGTGAAGAGTCTAAAGCATACAGACTCTATGATGTAGAGGCCAAGAAAGTGATCATAAGCCGAGATGTGGTGTTTAATGAGCGACCACACTTGATGGAGGATAGCGGTCCTGCCATTTCGTCATCAACCGATGAAGTAATCCACCAAGTTCTTGAACAACGACCGTTGAACAATGAAGAAGTCTCTAATGATGAGGAGACTGAAGACCAACCTGTTGTACCCACAAGGAAGCCACAACCAAAGTGGTTCCAACAGCTCTTTGATGGAAGAAATCCAGGAATTACTGATGATAGTCCACGTCCTGATGGACTAAGACGATCAAAGAGAATAGAGGAGCAGAACAGATCAGGACAACAACTAGTAAACATGGCTTTGATGACCCAAATCATCAAGACGGTAAAAGAACCGGTAACTGTGGAGGAAGCCATGTCAGATCCAAATTGGAGAGTAGCTATGCAAGCCGAGTATGATAGTATCATGAAAAATGATACTTGGGAGATCGTTGAAAAGCCACCGAACAGAAAAATTATCGGCACCAAATGGATCTGGAAAGTGAAGTACAAGGCAGATGGAAGTCTTGAAAAATACAAGGCACGCCTTGTAGCACAAGGATTTTCGCAAGTCGAAGGTTTCGATGTATATGAAACCTTTGCTCCAACAGCAAAAATGTCAACAATCAGGCTAGTTGTTGCAGCTGCTGCGCATTATGAATGGATTATACATCAAATGGATGTCAAGTTAGCTTTTCTTAATGGGCAACTTGAAGAAGAAGTCTACGTTGCACAACCCCCTGGCTTCCAAATACCAGGTGAAGAAGAAAAAGTCTGCAAATTGAAAAAGGCTTTATATGGGTTAAAGCAAGCACCACGAGCTTGGTACAAACGTATAGACTCTTTCTTCTTGCAACATGGTTTCTGTAGCAGCAAATCAGAGGCCAACTTGTATGTTCTAAGTGAACAAGGAAAGAAGGTAATTGTAGTCCTATATGTGGATGATCTTGTAATCACTGGTGACCATGAAGATAATATTCGGAAGACGCAAGAATGGTTGAGCCAAGAATTTGAAATGACAAATCTTGGTCTTCTTCATTATTGCTTGGGAATCGAGGTATGGCAAAAACCTCATACGATCTTCATCTCGCAGCAACGATATGTTCGTGAGCTTCTGACTGCATTTGGTATGTCCGAGTGCAAACCAGTTGTCACCCCGATGGAAGTGAATACAAAGTTATCAATTGACGATCCTTCAGAACAAGTTGATAACAAGCTCTACAGAAGGTTGGTGGGAAGTTTAATCTTCCTTTGTAACACAAGACCTGATATTAGTTATGCTGTGGGAGTTCTCAGTCGGTTTTCAAATAAACCGAAACAAAGTCACTAGCAAGCAGGGATGCGGATCCTCAAATATCTCAAAGGCACGTTGGAGTATGGGATATCATACAAGTTTGGAGATACTTTATCTGGGTACTGTGACTCAGACTGGGCTGGTGATATTGACTCAAGAAAATCTGTTACAGGTTATATATTCACATTCGGTGGTGGAATCATCTCATGGTCTAGTAAGAAGCAACCCACCGTTGCACTTTCATCAACGAAGGCAGAATACAAGGCTGCTTGTGTAGCATCCTATGAAGCTGTTTGGCTACGACGCATCATGAATGATATTGGCATTCCAATAGAGGAAGCAACAATGTTGAAATGTGACAGTCAGAGTTGTATAGCCATGTCAAAGAATCCGGTATTTCATGCTAGAACAAAACACATAGAGATTCAGTATCACTATGTGAGGGAACTGATCGAGGAAGGTGAAATCTACATGGAGTACTGCCCTACAAAAGATAATTGTGCAGATATCTTCACTAAAGCGTTAGAGAGCGTCCAATTGAGCAAGCATCTTCAAACATTGGGTGTTGGCCCAATACCTTAGTCAACATGAGGTGAACATTGAGGGGGGTGTTGATATATGTCAATATCCACCTTTTCATAATAAGTATCGTTAATTATATGGTAGCATAAATTAATGATTCTGACTTAAACGTCGATGAGGTCAAAAGAGATCGCGATGGCTACAAGAAAGAAGTTCGGGAATTTGGAATTACCTAAGATGACGTCGGGATGATGCAATGCTAAAGTTAGCCAATTTGACCAAAGGAAACTTCCTAGAAGTTGACTTGGATGCTAGCCACCCATGTGGTCAATTGTAGCCACCCATGTGATAAATATGGGTGGCTAATACTTTGAACATGGTTGGTAAAGCCAACCAAGATTGAAATGTTTGATAGGAAAGTCTCCTATGGTGGGCTAGGTGAATTCTATAAATAGGCATGTATTAGTTCATCATTTTTATCCACAACACAACTCAAAACACAATCCTAAGTTAGTCTTTCATTCTTGTATTCTTCTTGTAAGTCCAGAAGCCATTGAAGCTCTAATCTTGAGAGCGCACGGTGGGACAATTATCTTGTAAGTGTTATATTGAATTGTTATAACGAGTAGTGTTGTCTTTCTACTTGATTGTTGTTAAGATGTTTCTGGGAAATTGGTTATATTCTTACATGTTGTGCGCCGCGTAACTCCTTACAGATCAAAAGTTATGGGCACCGGAGCGACGGAGACATGGTCCCAAGCTCCACGCCCTCGGTTTGCGGGCCCAGCCTCTATGTGAACTGAAGTTGTCTTGCCCAAGGTGCCGTGGGATTCGATAATAGAAATATGATGGATTAGGTTGTCGTCCTTTTCGCGGCTCACAACGTACGATCCGGGACGGAAAAACAGCGTAAAAGAATAAAAGTGTCCCAAAATGGATGAAAACGTTCGATTTTATGCTACAAAAACAAGCGCAGCCAAGCAGGCATATAATACCCGTCGTAGACTCTCGGAGAGCTTTACAACGGTATGCTGTGCACCGCGTAACTCCTTGCGGATCAAAAGTTATGGGCACCAGAGCGACGGAGACCTGGTCACAAGCCCCACGCCCTCAGTTTGCTGGCTTGGCCTCTACGTGAAGTGAAGTTGTCATGACCAAGGTGCCATGGGATTCGGTAATAGAAATGTGATTGATAAGGTTGTCGTCCTTTTCACGGCTGATGACGTACGATCCAGGACGAAAAAACAGCACAAAAGAAGAAAAGTGTCCCAAAACTGATGAAAATATTCGATTTTGGGCTCCAAAAATTGGCATAGCACAGCTTTCCAACGATATGTTGTGCGCCGTGTAAGGCATTACGGATCAAAAGTTATGGGCAAAGAAGCGACGAAGACCAGGTCCCAAGCCCCACGCCCTCGGTTTGCGGGCCCAGCCTCTGCATGAAGCGAAGTTGTCTTGCCCAAGGTGTCGTGGGATTCTATAATAAAAATGTGATGGATTAGGTTGTCGTCCTTTTTGCAACTCACGACGTACGATCCGGGATAGAAAAATGGTACAAAAGAAGAAAACTGTCCCAACGATATGATGCCCCTGTCATAGAGATCTCAGAAAGCTTTCCAACGATATGTTGTGCGCTGCGTAACTCCTTACCAATCAAAAGGTATGGGCACCGGAGAGACAGAGACATGGTCCCAAGCCCGACGCCCCTGGTTTGCGGGCCCAGCGTCTACGTGAAGTAAAGTTGTCTTGCCCAAGGTGTCGTGGGATTCGATAATAAAAATGTGATGGATTAGGTTGTCATCCTTGTTGTGAACGTGATGGATAAGGTTGTCATCTTTTTCGTGGTTCACGACGTGCGATCCGGGATAGAAAAATAGCGCAAAAGAAGAAAAGTATCCCAAAATTAATGAAAACGTTCAATTTTGGGCTCCGAAAATAGGCGCAGCCGAGCATACTTACTGCCCCAGTCGTAGAGCTCTCGGAGAGCTTTCCAACGGTAAGTTGTGCACCGCGTAACTCCTTACGGATCAAAAGTTATGGGCAAAGAAGCGACGGAGACCTGGTCCCAAGCCCCACGCCCTCGGTTTGCAGGCTCAGCCTCTACGTGAAGCGAAGTTGTCTTGCCTTAGGTGCCATGAGATTCGATAATAGAAATGTGATTGATTAGGTTGTCATCCTTTTTTAGGTTCACGACGTACGATCCGGGAAGGAAAAACAGCCCAAGAGAAGAAAAGTTTTCCAAAATTGATGAAAATGTTCAATTTTGGGCTCCGAAAACTGACGCAGCAGGGTAGGCTTGCTGCCCCCGTCATAGAGCTCTCAGAGAGCTTTCCAACGGTATGCTGTGCGCTGCGTAACTCCTTACAGATCAAAAGTTGTGGGCACCAGAGCGACGGAGACATGGTCCCAAGCTCCACGCCCTCGATTTGCGGCCCCGGCCTCTACGTGAAGTAAAGTTGTCTTGCCCAAGGTGCCATGGGATTCGATAATAGAAATGTGATGGATTAGGTTGTCATCCTTTTCGCGGCTCACGACGTACGATCCGGGACGGAAAAACAGCGCAAAAGAATAAAAGTACCCGAAACTAATGAAAACGTTCAATTTTGGGCTCCAAAAACAGGCACAGTCGAGCAGGCTTGCTGCCCCCGTCATAGAGCTCTCCGGGAGCTTTGCAACGGTATGTTGTGCGCCTCGTAACTCTTTACGGGTCAAAAGTTATGGGCACCGAAGCGACGGAGACCTGGTCCTAAGCCCTACACCCTCAGTTTGCCAGACCAGCCTCTACGTGAAGCGAAGTTGTTTTGCCCAAGGTGCCATGGGATTTGATAATAGAAATGTGATGAATTAGGTTGTCGTCCTTTTCGAGGCTCACGACATACGACCCGGGATGAAAAAACAACGCAAAAGAAGAAAAGTGTCCCAAAATTGATGAAAACGTTCAATTTTAGGCTACAAAAATAGGTGCAACCAAAAGGACGGGCAGTCCCCGTCGTAGAGCTCTCGAAGAGCTTTCCAACGGTATGTTGTGTACCGCGTAACTCCTTACGGATCAAAAGTTATGGGCACCAGAGCGACGGAGACCTGGTCTCAAGCCCCATGCCCTCGGTTTGTGGGCCCAGCCTCTACGTGAAGCGAAGTTGTTTTGCCCAAGGTGCCATGGGATTTGATAATAGAAATGTGATGGATTAGGTTGTCGTCCTCTTCGCGGCTCACGACGTACGATCCATGACGGAAAAACATCGTAAAAGTAGAAAAAGTGTCCCAAAACTGATGAAAATATTCGATTTTGGGCTACAAAAATAGGCGTAGTCGAGTAGGCTTTCTGCCCCATCGTAGAGCTCTCAAAGATCTTTCCAACGGTATGCTGTGCACTGCGTAACTTCTTACAGATGAAAAGCTATGGGTACCGGAGCGACGGATACCTGGTCACAAGCCCCATGCCCTTGGTTTGCGGGCCCAGCCTCTACGTGAAGTGAAGATGTCATGATCAAGGTGTCGTGGGATTCGGTAATAAAAATGTGATTGGTTAGGTTGTCGTCCTTTTCGCGGTTGACGACGTACGATCCGAGACGAAAAAATAGCACAAAAGAAGAAAAGTGTCCCGAAATTGATGAAAACGTTCGATTTTGGGCTTAGAAAATTTGTGCTGCAAAGCATACCTGCTGCCCTAGTCGTAGAACTCTCGGATAGCTTTCCAATGGTATGTTGTGCGACACGTAACGCCTTACGGATCAAAAGTAATGGGCAAAGGAGCGACAGAGACTTGGTCCCAAACCCCACGCCCTCGGTTTACGGGCCCAGCCTCCACTTGAAGTGAAGTTGTCTTGCCCAAGGTACCATGGGATTCGATAATAGAAATATGATGGATTAGGTTGTCGTCCTTTTTTAGGCTCACGACGTACGATCCGGGAAGGAAAAGTAGCGCAAGAGAAGAAAAGTGTCCCAAAACTTATGAAAACGTTCTATTTTGGGCTCTGAAAATAGACGCAGCCGAGCAGGATTGCTGCCCCAGTCATAGAGATCTCGGAGAGCTTTCCAACGAT